>OY754332.1:13548879-14798879 GCA_963573305.1 Pyrrhosoma nymphula | reverse complement strand
GTTCACATCTTTCAGGTCTGGATTAGTGAGGGTCTACTATACACATATAGGAACATGTATCAACCTGATTGCTAATCATATTGTTCAATATTACGGCGTGTCCATGACTTCCTCTCTTCTCCCCTCTATGCCCTTAAGTTGTTTCAAAAGTTTTAACAGGTAGGGAATCATTAACTGTGAAATAAACTGAAAAATATTCTGCCTAAACTGTTCACAGAATTTGCATTTCAAGAGTAAATATTACCCTGTTGATTTCGGTAGCAAATGGGAATACGGAATAATGGAAGTTCAGAGAATGAGTGGATGATTACAACCACAGAAGGATGACTCATTAGTTCCAAAAGAACCAAGCTACTGCACTCTCTGCACGCAAGATGGTAGGATACAAAATTGACAAAGAAATCAGACAAGGATAGAAACTGTTACCAGTGATCAACATATACTTGGAGGAAGTAATAAATAAGCAAAAGTTAAAGGGAATCCAAGGAGCTGAAGTGGATGGAAAAGAAACGAGTATTTTCTTTTAAAATTGCGGTATTAGCAGAACTGGGCTCAGCTGGTCCTAGTAGGACTAGGATTCAGAGCATAAGCATGCCTTCAACCAGGCATTGAATCCCAACTTGCCTTACACCTGCACAACAGCATGCACAGCATTCCTTTGAGCCCAAAATTATTCACAGGGAGGAGAAAAGGTATCATCTGGACATCCTTGAAGTATGTAGTGGAAACTCTTTCAAACAGAATTAGCCTTCATCCAGGAATTCTTCCATCTTCTGTTCCACACTTATATAGATAATTCTGGACAGAATTTTCATTGCTTGTGATGTGATACATAATAAATTTTCAGATACATTCAAATCACTTGGCCCTTTTCTTCTCACGTATATGGATAATTTAGGATTTTCATATTACTTATTTTTATACAGCTGCTGTCTGTCTTATGTAGTGGAATTGTTGAATTTTTTCTTTATTCTCATGGGCCCAGTACTTCCTGCATAATCCATGGATTCTGCATTTCTTCTTCCAACATTCCTAAAATTCATACTGTAAATGTCAACGGCCTACTTCAAGTCGTCCCTATTGTGATTTAATGATATCTCCTTCAATTTACTACCATTTTGTCTATCCTTTCTTTAAGCCCAAGATTTACCAGTGGCTATCGCCCTTCTTCCTTCTGAGATTACGGGAACACTTTCACATGACGGAGCTGGGGGGAGACAAGTTTCGCTCGAAGCATGAGTTAAGACTGATTGTGTAGGGATGCGTCAAACTCAGCATTAACCCAAATGCAGAACATATTGGAGAAATTCGTTATAGAAACGGTTGTGATGGACTTGCTCACGTTAAAACACCAAGGATGGGAGAGTGGGTGAGTAAATCATCTTTGTAACTACCCATCCCATGCATTGTATCATTTCTTTTCGGGAAGTTATTCGCTGCTTAGACCTCAGAGTACGGACCCTTTTCTTTCCTTTTTCTGAGGACGGGAATTCCTTGATGGGCAACTCCTTGAAGGGGACGGACAAGACAGGGGGAAGCTATTTGGCTGGGCTAAATGGCTGGGCAAATATAACAGCTTCTTTCCAAAACAGGGTTTTTTTCTTAGTTTTACCGGCAAAAACCGGTTATTTTTTGCCCAGGTTCACAATCGGTTCTTCATAGGTGTATAACCTGAAAAAGTAACCCGTGCGAAAAACAGGATGGCTGCTATCTCACGGCAAACTAAGGTGAGTCTGAGACTGCTTGCAGTGGCGTATATATGGGGGGTATATACAAGCCCCCCTCCCCCGAAATATAAGGCCGCGGCGAGAGGCGCATGCGCGGATACCTAAACTACAACCAGGCGCCGCTACACTTGCACAGCCAGGCGCCGCTAGCTAGCCGGTCTTGCCCCCCCCCCCTCTCAGTTATAACCTACATTCGCTACTGACTGCTTGGACAGCAAGAATCGCACGTAAAGCTCACACGGTTGACTGGATATTTCGGTAATCTCTGTCTTTTCGGTATAACCTGAAAAATAACCTGAGTGAAAAACAGGAAGGCTGCTATTTCACGGCAAACTCGGAACTGCTTGAATAGGTATTCTGCAACTTCTAGGAACCTGCTTGAATGGCTAGTATCTCGAGTATTGGTTTTGTGCGTTTTGTATTTGCTAATAAGATTGACAGAATAAAATTCACAAGCCATGTATAAATGTAACACCTTTTAGGCTGACACAGTAGTGTTGTTTAGGTACTACAGTTTGCGTATGACGCGCATACCCAGATAGCAAGGCAAGTTGGAATCAAGCTTGATTCCAGCTTGGCCTGGCAAGTCAGTCAGGCTTGAATCAAGCTTGACAATTCAAGCCGGTAAGCTGGATTCAAGCTTGAATCATATGGACTAGTCTCCACCATGCAAGCTTGCCACAAGCTGGACATTAAGCTTGAATCAAGCTTGACACCAAGCTTGAATCAAGCCTACCAATTCAAGCTTGAATCAAGCCTACCAATTCAAGCTTGAATCAAGCCTGCCAATTCTAGCTTGAATCAAGCAAACCAATTCAAGCTTGAATCAAGTTTGACACTAAGCTGGAATCAAGCCTAACAATTCAAGGTTGAATCAAGCTTAACAATTCAAGGTTGAATCAAGCCTACCACTTCCAGCTTATATATAATTAGGATTTGTTTGGCTTTCATTTAATAACATTATTCAACTTCATCCCCGCATATTTTGAAAAGTCTCTCTCTTCAAATTTCCGTCTTCGTCGTATAATCTGGAATAAAACATGAACTCTAGTTAGCAACAATCGAAGACAATTTGTTAAATAATTGACTATGAAGGGTTAATCACTTTTATTCGCAATGAACTATCTCAATACATAATCAGATAAAATATACGTGGTAATAACGCAGCACTGGTGGAACTCTTAATGTCTTACCTTAGGTACATACTACGCGACGTGAAAATACACCGGTGAATATAATGAAAATAGTTGTAAATTATATGCAAAGAAACCCTCTAATTGCAAATTAGAAGTAAACTTTTCACAGATAGGAGTACGGTTTCTTAAACCGCGATGGAGAGGAAAATTTTCGTGTTCAACAATGAAAACTTAATCAACAAAAACTTACCTTGCTGCGTTGAATTTAGGCCATGTCCAAACATTTTCCCATCCAAGTTGACTTTCGAAGGGCACTTCAAGATAAAAGTACGTCCATACCGGATTCGCAGAGAAGGCAAAATTCACGATGTATTTTAAAGCGTTGAACCACGAAATGTATAACCAATATATTTATGAAATACTTTTTACTTGGCTGCACACTACACATGTTTGTTTTATCTGTTGTTGTCCCATGTGGTCCCAAGCCTCCCGTGCGCTTACAAGATATCGTTCTGCTTTTGTTTTGCGCAGTGCCTCGCGGCCGTTTCAAAACCCGTTTTCGTCCAAGTTTCCAGCATATGTTTCGAATCCCTTAAAATGTTTTTGCCTCGTATAGGTTTCGCCGGGTATACGTGCTTTAAAGGGTCGGGTGTATGTATCATAGTGTCCAGTCTGGGAGAAAATTAATTTCACCTGCTTCCCGTTCATTTTATACCACCTGTTTCACTTATATTGCCACGCTACATCTGCGCATTGGTACTAACCTTTCATTTTCTTCATAAAACCTTTTTATTTCGTGAAGTATTCACTTAAACCTATAATGTGAATCTCTTCATCGACGCCATATTGGAAAAACTGCCCTTTTCCTCCTATTTCCTCCAGACGGCGCAGCGGTCGAGCAGTTTCTTCATTTTCTATACCCACTACCCATGAGTATACCCGCCTTGAACCTACACTCGAACACTGCCGTTTCTAAACTAGCCGCGCTTTACGACGCGTTACAACTTTCAAGAGACTACAACTACAACCCCCTCCAATCATCTACCCTCTCGGGGGATATTTTTATTTAGAAAAATACGCTACAACTTTGAAGATACTACAAATACACCCCCCTCCAATCATCTACCCTCTCGGGGGATATTTTTCTTTAGAAAAATACACTACAACTTTGACACCCCCTCCAATTGTCTACCCTCTCGGGGGATATTTTTCTTTAGAAAAATACGCTACAACTTTGAAGAGACTACAACTACCCCCCCCCTCCAATATCTATACCCTCTCGGGGGATATTTTTCTTTAGAAAAATACGCTACCACTTTGAAGAGACTACAGCTACACCCCCCTCCAATATTCTACCCTCTCGGGGAATATTTTTCTTTAGAAAAATACGCTACAACTTTGGCCCGCAACCTTGTTGGGGGGGTTCGTAAAGGCCATATTGTAGACGTGAAATTACTCTCTATCCCTCTAGCGGGACTTCCCAACATCTCGGAATATGGCGTCGAAATATCACGAAAATTACCCGATTTTCGTCATCTTCAAACTTTATTTTCTCAAAAACTACGAATCTCACGCCTTTTTTTCTTACATTTTATAACTGCGCAGTCCTTTCACTTTCCTTTCCCATTCATCGAATACCCCTTACTTTTCTACGATTCTCACACAAAAATTTCTCCCAGACTGGACCCTATGATACCTTTACCAAGGGTCGGTTGATCCTTGCATGTTACTGCGCAGTAGTAAGAAAACTTTTAAAAAACCGGTGTCGAAAGAAAATCAAGTACAAAATTCAAGGATATTTCATGGTTTCCAAGGATAAAAAAGACCATTCTTCAAGTAAGTTTCAGATCAAAATTGGAAGGCACTACAATTTTCCAGAGGACCGAACACAGATACATCATCAGTCAGATGTACCAGGCCATGAAAGTTGTGAGTGAGAAACTCGAGGCCATAAATATTTTTCACAGATTTAACAAAATGCACTAGAAGTTCTCTAGCATATATTGCTTTGATGCTGAACACACTATCTCGGGCTCAAAAGAATTGTTACTGCTATGTGTAAACTTAGGAAGTTATTATATGTATCCTCAAAATCTAGCAGTAACATATCTTGCAACACAACTGGTCCAGCTATAAAGTAAAAATTGACGGAATTCCGTAGCCTTCCACCTTTTCACTTTATTAACATATTAAATATATTTAATATGTTGATAAAGTGAAAAGGTGGAAGGCTACGGAATTCCGTCAATTTTTACTTTTTACTATAATATCTTCTCATTAAAACTCTAGCTTTCACAACTTGAATGGATTTATGATTTTCTGACCATTAATATATTAATCGGAAACTTTAGAATGCACACAAATCATCACAAAAACTTAAGAATGCATCTAAAGCTTAAAAAAAACTAGGAAGACTTAAGGATACATGCTCAAAACTTTAGAAAAAATATTAGAAAACTTTAAGCAGGACTCATGACGTAAGAAAAACTTTTCAATTCAAAAGTTATCTTTAAAATTTTTAAGCTACTTTATAAATTTCTAAAGTAAACTTTCTTGGCGGATTGCGAAACTTGATTCAAACTTAAATCAAGCTTGCCACACCGGCTTGAATCAAGCTTGCCAATTCAAACTTGAATCAAGCTTGCCAATGTCAAGCTTGACAATTCAAGCTTGAATCAAGCTTGACATTGCAAGGGAAAGTCAAGCTGGACGTAAGCTTACATGCTATCTGGGATAGCCTTCTCTCGACGAGCAAGTGCGGGTTTATCATTTGCAGCGATGCAGCAAAGAATGCTTTGGAAGTAGCAAGAGGAAAAAGTTTTCCAGAGCCGGAAATCGAACCGCAGATCAATGTGCAGACCGCTACGCTTCTTTAATTCCAAAATTCCCTAAGAGTTTTCTGTACAGTTATATTTCGTTGACGGAACTGCCAACTGTTATTTTTATAATTGATATAAAATATCTGAATGTCTTTCTCCTATTCAAGGTGGTTCTCCGCTCTCCACTGGACAGCAGGCGTGATTGTGTTCACTTCTGGCGACTCAAAAGGGTAGGTGCTCGGAATAGGGCTGGGCAAAATTTCAATATATTGAGTATAACTCAATATTTTTTTATATTGAGTCTCAATAAATATTATATTGATGTGGGTCAATATTCTGTTCCTCAATATCTCAATATTAAATATTGAGGTTGTGTAACTCAATATTCTTTATTGAGGTTTGAGCTCAATATTCTTTATTGAGGTTTGAGCTCAATATTCTTTATTGGAGTTTCAGATATGAGGATAACATACCTCTTTCGGATTATCAAGCACTTCAGCCAAAGGCTATACATGAATATCTCTCTAAGAAGTTAAACAAACGTTATAACCCTCCTCTGCCACCTGAAGATGACCCGCGGACAGAAAATGAGTTCCAACGGGGTGCCGCGTCCAATGAAGTCCTCCGCAAATGTTCATATCTTGACCCTCGTTTTCGCTCTCAGATATTGGAGGCTGATCGCAAGTCGGCTAAGAAAAAGCTTGAAGAGGAAGTTATTCAGTCGGCCATTGTTTAGAACTGTACGCAGAACCAGCCAATTGCACAGAAAGAGAAAACAACCGGTAAGTGAACTTAAATTATAACTTTGTCTACGCGGGAGACGGGTGGGAGGCGGGCAGAGGCGGGGCGGGAAGACTAGATGCTCTGCTCACAGAGTCTTCCCGACCCGACCAGACTTCTACCGTCTACTACGATTCATAAAAATATTTTCCCCTTTTTGGTTTCAGTAGCATCGTCAGGAGCTAATGCTGTCATGAGCTTATTCAAAAGAAGGCGTCACGAGCTTCAGGGCCTCGAGGGTGGCTCTGAAGTAGACCTGCAAGAGAACGCCAAGAGAGCCTTTGCTAAGGAGGTGGCGATCTACGAAGGACTCCCAGATGCCGACCTCACAGAAGATCCTTTAAAGTGGTGGCATCTGCACAGTGGATCGCTTCCGAAGCTGTCACGGTTCGCCCGAAAGTACTTAGTGATTTCTGCATCTAGTGTTGCCTCAGAAAGATTGTTCAGCACCGGGGGAAACATTATTACAGACACAAGAACTTCATTAACTGGACACAACGCCGAAATGCTAATTTTTATCTCCAAAAACATTGAGCACTACCCTATCCCAATGTAAATACAGCTCAGATATTGTGCTATATCGGCACAACTATTTTTGTTATTGAATTCACCCTATTTTTCATTTGTATTTTAGTGATACATTTAAATCGCGACATCTCGACATGCAATGCTATGTGTTTTTTTCGCTTTTTCAATGTCAATATTCAGTTATTGACCTCAATAACTCAATATTGATATTGAGATATTGACCTCAATATCTCAATATTGATATTGAGATACCGACCTCAATATTTATATTGAGATATTGAGATATTGAAGTATTGATCGCTCAATATCTCAACATCAACACCAATAATTGACGACTCAATTACCAATATTTACATTGAGGTCAATCTCAATACTTTTGAGTATTGAGTATTGATATTGAGTTTGGTTTAACCGCCCAGGCCTAGCTCGGAATGCGCGAAAAGCCTGCCCCGAATCGCGGATGAGTGGGGAGGGATAGGAGTGTTTCGGCGTTTATAACTTATTTTATAGACTTTTAACTGCCGGTACCCTTCTCCTTCCCAAACTCTCACTGCATCTTTCTTTCACCTTAACCTCCTCCAAGAAACCTTATCTTCCTTTTAGAGGATGGGTGGTTTGGAGAAAGAAAAACCGGTGATGGATTAACAGGCTACTTCCAATGTATAACAATACTCGAGTATTAAAACAGGAAGAAAAAAATGTTTTCAGGTATAGAAACCGACATACTTGAATAATCCTCGAGTGTAAGAGGGTAACCATTTAAGTACCAACATTTGCGCCAACATACGGAGTTATTAATAGTTTACATGAGGAACACGTAGACAGCAAAAAAAACCGTGGACATGAGTATAAAATCTGATTTTATAATAACTGGTTGAACATATGTGCAGACTTTAAAAATACTAATGGAAGGAACGGAAATATCTCATGAAAGGTCAGGGAAATACTCTACAGAATATACTCTTAGCATGCATTTTTAGTCGAAGCAATTTCGTTGGCAAGATATACATTTCAAAACAATAAAAGTACCACATACTCAAGGCAACAACCCCTTCCGTTGTTTTGGTTTCGGAGAAGTGAATTTAGCATCCGCTACTGCGAAAAATTAAACGAAAATCGAATTCATATTAATGCCGAGAAATTATTGTCATGTACGCTTTGCACACAAATCATCGTATCACATTCACATAAAGGCTAAATACGAATGTAAACACAAATTTAGTTCATTTACCCTCGCATATCTGAGGATAATAATAATACACGTGGATTATAAAACCCGAAAAATATATTTTTTCTTCAGGTTATAATACTCGAGTATCTTTAAAATTTTAAAACAACCGGTTAACCTAACACCATTTTTCCTCATAACTGTGCATCCCTAAACTACAGTAGATGAACAGCTCTCATAGGCAATATCTTAAATTAAAAACTGATTTAAACATCTACTAAAATCTGAGAATGAAATTTCAAATACGTTACACAATTCAGAATTGAACAAGGATAACATTTTAAATGGCTTACTCTGGCGAAAATGAAAAAAATTCTAAAATGTTTGTATTCCTACCCTTTCTATTAATCATTTATTTATACTCATTCTCCGAAATGTCATTAAGATATTGACAAGCACGGTTGCAAGCGTTCAAAGAGAGTCCAAATTTCCCATTTTCGAAGCCATTTACCCTTAACGACTCATGCAACTCTTGTGTCCACAAACATTTATTTTAATTGGAATTGGTATGAGACAAGATTCTCACTAATGTCGAAAATGACAGAAATACTAAATTTTACAATCAGAGACATTTTTGTAGCTTAATATGCCCACACAATGCCTAGTTTTCGTCAAATGGCTCTGCTTGTGTGCCCCATTAAAGCCAAAGCATTTGAATCAGGCATGAATACCGTCCACGCCAAAAGGCTGATTCCGCAAGGTACATTGCGGGTATCATACATCCCTTATTCATATCCGTCACATTCACTATGTGCCTGACATCCTATCCTATCGCACAGAAGTCAGCATCTCACTTGTTCTTAACAACTCCTCATCCACTTTTTCTGCCATTCTCATAATACCTACTCTTATCAATTTTCTCTCTTCCAGTATGATGTGAAATATTTATTATCACGACTTTTTCTCAGATAAACTCCTTTATTACATTCTTCCTCCTACCCTCATCTAAAAACCAGAAGTTTATGCCAGTCTTTTTTCTTCTAAGACCACATTTTGGAAATATGTCATTCATGTTAGAGTTATAATAAATTTTTTTGCCGATGATTCGAGTCTCATCAATGCTATATTTGTAAATACCTCTTTCGCCAGCAAAATTCCTCTCGTTCTGCCATCATAACTGACTCCTTTTTGCAATCAAGACACTATTCGAATATGTTGCCCTCTGGCTTTAATACACCTCATTAACTTGGTTTTATCATGCTCATCTCCAATTTATTATCCGCATACTTAACTGAATAAATGGGCTTCATGTCCGATTTCTCAACGGCCTTTACTCTTTGCCATGATTTAATTGTCATAAATGTTTTCTGCTTATCGGTATCTAAGTTTTGACTAGGACCGAGTTACTTTTCACAGCTGGGGCTACGCTACTTTTTTACTTTTACTTATGCTTTTACCAATATGACACACAGGCATGTAACAACGAAATACGACCATCCTTGCGTGTCCTTCCTTCTGTACAGCAGAATATTCTCCATGTCACAGCAAGAATCTTTATAATGGTGTTTACTTCATCCTACTGAATACTCGCAGTAATGTATTGACAATTCATTGAAAACGGTTAATTTCTTCGTGAAATTACATTTTCCCCATATCTAATCACTTATTTATTAAGGTACCTAATGTTTGGAATATATTTTGACCGTAAGTAGCTACGAACAATACTTTAAAAAACAAGGCTTAGAATGAAATACAAAAAGGAAAATTGATAACATTTGAATAATTCACTATACGATGTTTGAAGAAAAACAAATAGAGATTATTTCCAATTAAAAAGTGCTGAAACAATCATTCCACATTTACGAGCAGAATCTGAAAGGCAACTTGTACATGTATTGAACCTTCACGTGAATTCACGCTTCAGTTGGTAGAGGTTAATCAGTTTCGAATCAAGGCACATTGAATTTCATTTGCGGGAGATGCTTTTTTCCCCATGAGAGAGCCAACTTCTAATGTGGAGGGGGTATTTGGACGCCACTTCCCAAGGTGAGGAAAAAACGGAGCCGGCTGGCTACATTGCACTCTGACGGAAAGCCGGTGGCAGTCGGAGCCGGAGAGTCGGAGGTTCGAGAGACCAAGGGAAAGCTAGTGGGCGCCGAGGAAGTAATATTTTTTCGTCATCGGAAAGGAAAGTTGTGCCTAGGTAATTGAATTTCAAAAAGATGCAGCGGGGTAGGGAAGACTATGGAAATGAAATGAGCGGCTTCGGTCCACGGGACGAGTTTCTACGGAAAAATACGTAAAATTAAACACTATACTCCCATCAACACCTGAAGAGGAGGAGTTTAATTCACAAGAAAGTTCTTCCGTTAAATTAAATATATTTCACTCATTTCATAATTGTGCTACCTGCGGAAATACGTGTCCTCTTTCCAATGTCGCTAACAAATCCTACCTTTACGAAACATTTTTTTCACCATTTTCCCCCAAGAAGCTTGAAGTTCTATGACCTTAAGGCGAGAATGGGTGAAACACGAAAAATCACAATTTTCTGCTTCAAACATAAAACTACTTTGGCGAAGAACAGATAAAACAATTTTCCAGGAACTGAAATGGCAATAAAATAAAGACACTCCATCTCAGTTTTAGTTACTAGCAAATAATTGTAGTTGGTGAAGCAAACAAAATTCCATTCGGTAGAAATAGCGCTATAGTGCCTCCACATGCTAGAGAACAATATTAACTTACTTTATATTCGTCTAGTAACCAGTACACTTAGAATCTTAATTTCACCTTCGAGTAGTATGACGAGAGTAGTCGAGACAAGGGGCAGGTGAAGGCAGTGTTTTTTAAACGGGTTAGCAGAAAAGGTAGCATTTAGTAATTGTTTTTACCGATAAAGTGGCGAGGGAATCTCATGAAGGTGTTGGCTCATTCCAGCGACAGCGATGATAATCATTCACTCGCAACACTTATTATTGAAATGTGGAATTTCCACAAGAAAGAGTGTATTTCATAATTGTGGATAACGCCGAAACGTGAATTTAGATTAGGCTTCAGCCCACTTATGCTTCGGGCGCATTCTGATTTGACAAAACACGCTCACCCGCTTTGATAGGTACGGCCAAGTCAATGGGTTTTTTTTTTCAAAGCGAATTTCACCCACTTTGGAGTTCATAGATATTATGGTCTGCCCAGTGGTAATTACCGCAGTTGGTGGCTAGAAATATTAACAAGAGTTAAAAACTTTAACGTCAACTAGGGAAGCGAATGACGTGACAGACGAAGCCGAGATATTGGACTTTATTTGGCCGAAGCCGAGATATTGTTTACATCATATGATCGTGGGAACATAGTTTACTTTTCATATTTTGCTTTCCCAAATCAGTAGATTTCTTACCACCATGGCTTTAAATGCTGCTTCAAAATTTTGATGCATGGTACAGAATAAAGGAAATTGAACTTCTACTCACAACACTGCTGATTTCTACATAAGCTTTCCTAAGCTCGTTCTCCTCCGTGGTTACTTTTCAAGCCCTTCGCTGTATATAGTGATTATAAAGTCATATAATTCGACCTCACGTGATTTTCGTTAGCAGCTGTTTTTTATTTTTAGTTTCTACAGCAGTAACAGCAAGTCTTTAACAGCAAGGAATTTAAAGGTTAACACATTTTACAGCGTTGTGAATCCTGTTTGCTGTCGACATTGTAGAAAAATATATATGCACACAATTTAGCTACAAATTGTTTAAAGACGCTTTAACTCTTGCAGTACGTTGCTTTTACCACAAATGCTGGAAAAACCCTTGCATAACTAACAAATGTATGTATTACTTAAAATTAAGGGAATTGATGAATTGCCAAACAAGGTCGTACATGTGTGGTAAATACAATTACCAATATCCAGCTACAAGCTAATTATGCGTGGATCGGAGAAAATAAATTCGTTTGCATCTTTTATATTCCCACGATTATTATTCCAAACGTTCCATACGGAAAACTACAATATTTATTTTTTTTTAAAATTTCACATTATCCCAAAAACAACCTTAAAGGCCTTTTCTTCAGGAATTTTAATAGGTAACAACGATCGAGCACACAAAGCCAAGCAGTGGGAAGTGAAAATCCTCCTTAGGCGGACTCGAACCCACAGCCCTTCGGTAGGCAAGCAAAGACTTTACCCCGCCGTCATCGGGGCCAGCGTGTGTATGAAATAATACACAGTTAAGAATTGTAACCTAATACCACTGTTGCATTCATTATGATTTTCAAACAGGGCCCACAGAACAATGACCTATGCAAAATATTAAATACCAATCCGAGATATAGATGACCTGCAACGACGGACGCATTATGGCCAACGAGATGGTTCGCAAGATAGGTCATGATTACGTCGTGAATGTAATTCTAGATGTACAATTGAGACGCATGAAGGGTTAACTTAGCTCCTTCCACCAATTTTATACGAGTAAATATTCATCATTTGAATAAGCCTTGTATCGTATCGTATCGCATCATTTGAATTAGCCTCTTATCGTAGCAAGTCATTTCTTTATAGCAGAAGGTGTAACGTGAATTGATTTAGATTGTACAGACGACTTCCATCGACTGAAGTTTAACATCAACTTTTATCGAGCAAAGGACAAACAATTGGAATAATTTAAAAACTGAAAATCGCATCTGATGCTACCCATCCATAATTGCGTTACGAGTACGTCATGTATGCCACAACGAAAGGCCAGTGCATGCCGGTACCCTTTTGGTCGTGGGCATGAAAACCCAACTGCGCAGTAGCGATGGACAGATAATAGTAGCGGAATAGTAAGGGTATGGTTATGATTTTTACAGAAAAATGAAAAATTGAAATAATTTCCAAAAAAAAGTAATGTATTATTCATAAAATTATGGACTAGTTACGTACGTTAGCCGGTTCCGCGAAAAAAACAGACTTCGTTTTCACGCGTCAAGACGCCGTCTACTCTCGTTTTAAATCTATGATGCTAAATACTATCTAGGATTCTGAGAATAATTACCTGAGTCCAACACTTCTTTGCCATTGCACGGAAGTGGAAAATCGTTTCGTTTGCAAATTAATAGGGACAATTTACGGAAAAGTGGACTTTCACGAGTTTCCCATGCAAAATCATTAAAATAGTGTCAAAATATCAGCATTTCAACGCAGTTTTATTCGTTTTCTGGAGAATAATTATTGTCTCTAGCTACAAAGTCCAGCAAAAGATTTGAAAAGGTGATGCTTCTCTGTACGACTCATTCCTTCTCCCCTGAGATTGACAATAAATTAGTGATATATATAACAGTAAGTCATATTAATATCATTAACAAAAAATACTGAAGTTAAACCTGAGGTTAAACCTGAGGAAGGACTTCAGATTTGGATAAATTATCAGTTTATAGGCACGATCAGATTTTTCACTTGCGACAAATGGATTTGGAATTAGTGGTGCATAAACCATGCGTTATCAACGATATTATCATTGACGGACTCAGCATAGTACTCTCCACGTCATTAAGCACCGCATCAGCTATTTTTGCCCACAAAACAAACAGAAAACGTGTTGCCGTGACATAGCCTAGGCTAGTCCCTTTCTGAGAGGGACATAGAAATGATAGATTTAGTTGGATTTTGCTTAAGATAAAAATTTCCGGTTGAAATATTTTTTGTTATTCAGCTTATCCAAGGTTCACGTGTCTAAGAATCGATTCCTTAGCCGCATTCCACAGTTTCCGTTTTACTCGACATAATAGTGCATTAAAACCCTGTAACGCCGGAGGGAGGAAACTTTTTTCCGGATAAGACTGATTTTATTTTGATTAAGGCTCCGCTTCGCAAAGGATTCAATATAATAGAAAAGCAAACACTATTGAATGGTGGAACCAGAGATTTGAGTATGACGGCTAAACGGAAGAATGGTAGCGCCATAAAAAATGCATCCAAATAGTGTTGACATCTACCTCGTGATAGCCGTGTGGGTTTTTACTAAGTGGCGAAGTGCCTATCGCCTATTAGTGGAGTATACTATGTAGTCTAAATGTGGAGTAGAGTTTGTGAAAAGTGAGGGCTTTTACTATTTAAGTTTGAACTCACTTCCTTATAATTATTAAGCCATTCCATACCGACGACTTGGGTCATCTAGGACCCATCAGTGTGTGCATTGCAGGGGTATTATGGAGTAAGATTGAAGTGATAGAGAAACGACGCCATTTTGTTTGTAGTCGCACAAGAAAGACGCAGTGCAACAACAGGTGTTCCTCAGTACAATTGCGTTCAAAAGTTTACGATACGCATTTTAACCGTACTAAGGAACCACTAGGGTTGTGAATCTCTTAAGCTGAAAGTTAATCACAAGTAATGATTTCAAAGGCTGCATAAGTTAAGTAAATACAAATTTTCATTAACTCATCCTAAAAGACGAAATGAACAGTCTCAGGCTTGACTATGTGGAATTTCTCCATCACGAAAGTGGGTGAAGTCGATTTCAGGGGGACCGCATGGCGGACGGACCCAGGTAGTCTCCAGAAGACCCTCATTAGGAAGGCCTTCGCTCGCTCTCGAGCTAATCCGGGTCCTCTCTCGAGCTTGGGGACGGACAAAGTGACCCCGCAAGTTGCGCCACTAATTTTCATCCTAGAGAGTCAATCAAAAGACGCTCGTAAACGTATTGAGACAAGGGATTCGATGGCGATGCGAAAAAGTTACAAAAATGCAAAATTTATAAACTTTATCATTGTACTGCACGGGGTCACTTTCTACCTGCCGGGAAGGGCGACCCTCGTCCGTCCCCAAGCTCGAGAGAGGACCCGGATTAGCTCGAGAGCGAGCGAGGGTCTTCGTAATGAGGGTCTTCTGAAGACTACCTGGGTCCGTCCAGCATTGAATGTCATTTCCTACCCATCATTCACGAATTAGTCCATCGAATTAGAAGAACAAATTTTAGAACTATTTTCTCAGCGCAATCAACAATATTGATGAAGACTTCTTGATCTTGAACATTTTTGTAATTTCTTTCCGCTATCCCTAGCTTGAACGAAATCATCATATTATAAAATTTGTGAAAGTGCTTAGAACTAAGGCTCCTCGTTGCGACGGGATAAATCGAATTCGTCTCAGAGAAAGAAATGAATTAGAAATCGGGATTTGACCTAGAGGTCGTTGGGTACGTCACAAAACCTGGAGATTTCGCTGTTGAACTCCTGCTGGTGTTGGTGCAATAATTTTTACTCATTTTAGGGATCAAACAACCATATATAACTTGTTAATAAATAATAAAAAAGAAATAGAGTTATTATTAAAATAGTGATTTCAAAACGGTCTCTTTCCATTTTCTCTTTCCCTTCACAACGTCCATAAATTGCGCGCTAGTAGCGCAACAATTAATGCAAACGCTGCTTAACTTTATCACAATTACAAAAACATACTCCGATCGACGGTATGTGTGTGTGTGTGTGTGTGTGTGTATATATATATATATATATACACAAACACACACACACACACACACACACACATATACATACCACTAAAAACATATATATACCACATACAACACAGGTGAGTTTCAACTCAACACAGGTGAGTCACCATCGCCGGTATATATATACACGAGTTTGTGGAAAAATCACACACGTGATAATTTAGATAAACTTTGCCACAAGTAGGGCGGAATTAAACATAGACACAAAAAAAGGAACACTCACACAATACGTTCTAATATTTCGGATGCTATACGCAACCTTTCTCACAGAAGGAAGACACACACCACTATATATACCATATATAGCACAGGAAAAAAATAAAATTGAAAAAAAAAAATATATATATATATATATATATATATATATATATATATATATATATATATAAAACTTCTAGGAGAATCACTCGGGTGATAAATATACAATATGCCAAGAGGGTGGCCGATAAAAATATATAAACGAAAAAAAGAACACTCACAATTTAAAACTTCCGATATTTCGGTGAAGATATTAGCTCCACCTTTCTCTAGGAGAAGAGAGAGTAGGAATCCTACTCTTCTCCTAGAGAAAGGTGGAGCTAATATCTTCACCGAAATATCGGAAGTTTTAAATTGTGAGTGTTCTTTTTTCCGTTTATATATTTTTATCGGCCACCCTCTTGGCATATTATATATATATACTCACAGAACCCCTATTTAGGGGGCTTCGCCCCCGTAATGTGTGGGTTTAAAAAAAATTCAAATTTGGCACCATGTTCCCAAATGGATAAGGCAATATACACAATAATGGATATAGGGTAAGGCAAGCCTTAAAGTTGTAGGCATCACTGAGATATACAAGAAACTTTAAACAGATTACAGATCCGACTTTTAGTTTAGAAGTTACAGAGGAAAAACAAGATAATATTAATTTTGCGACATTTTTCAGTGCAACATAAGTGGTAGAGAAGTTATCATGGCAGCTTGTTGGAAGCCTATACGACGGCTTGCTTCGCTCGCCTCTTTTCTTCTAAAGAAAAAAAGAACATTGGCTCGCAAAGCTCGCCAAGGTTCTGGGGGCTTCGCCCCCTATACGGACATATAAGGATTTCCACTTAAGGGAATCGAACTCCATTACTTCTACTCATAAAGTTGTCTTTATGCCTGTACACGAGAGCGAACTGTTTTATGAGAAAAAGTTTACTTTGGCACCATGTTACACGTCCACTATAAGTCATAGAGGGTAAGGATATGTGTAACAATGTAGGCCTTCACAAGATCTATAAAACACCTTAAACAGATTTAAGATCCGACTCAAAGTATCGGAGCTATTGCAAATAAATCGGGTCTTCGGACCTCTGGTGATAAAAATACGAAGCGCAGAACGACACGGCATGTTGCATCTTCTAGATAATTGAAAACCTTTATAAGAATGTTCCTTCAGATTCGATCTACGACCAAACGTTTAAAAGTTACAGCACGGGAACCGATTTGATTTTGGCACCATGTTGCCTGCGAACTATAATAGATAGAAGGTAAGGGTGAACGTATTGTTGTAGTTCTTGGTGAGATCTATTAAACGCCGTCCACAGATTGAATGTCCGATTCATAGTTTGTAAGCTATCGCCGATTCAAAATAGGCACCATGTAACGTTAGCACTATAAGTTAACGGTCAGTTGCATCTTTCAGATAATTGAAAACCTTTACATGAATTTTTCATCAGATGCGATATACGACCGACCGTTTAAAAGTTACAGCGCCGGAACCGAGTAGCATATGGCACCATGTTGCCTGCGAACTATAATACGTAGAAGGTAAGGGAGGACGAATTGTTGTAGTTCTCGGTGAGATCTATAAAAAGGTATCGACAGATTGGATGTCCGACTCTTAGTTTATAAGATAGAGAGACATAAAAGTTTTGTAGGAAGTATTTTTCTATCGGAATTTTAGTTTTGGAGATAAAAATTAATTAACGCAAAAAATAGAAATTTTTAACGAAATATTGTGTTCGAGGACCTCTGGTGGTAAAAATATTAAACGTAAAGCCTTCAGATTTTTTTGGCGTTTAGATTATTAAATTCCCTATTACAAAAATTCAAACAGATTTCAGATCCGACCCATAGTTCAAGAGATATTAAGGAGAAACCAAAAGTCTACAATTCGAAAAGTCGAAAAAAACGCCATTTTGAATTTTTTTGTGTCACTTCCGGTTCGAAATTCAACGGTTTCCGATTTTTTCCTACGATAATTTTCGCCAAAGAAAATTAAAAAAAAAATTTTCAAGTCCGTACCTCTTCCAGATTCGGCCAAACATTTGTATACGTGAGTGAGTGAGTGACGCAAAGGGCTGTATATAATATAGATTGAGAAACCGGGTCTTCCGAGTTGGGCATTCGCCGTCAATGACGAACATTTATTGAGTAAAATAAGCAAAACGAATTTCGACTTTGGCACCATGTAACTGGAGCACTATAAAAGAGATAAAAAAGAAACATGAAAATAAAGGTCTCATCCAGACCTAAATCTTTTGAACGAAACAATAATCAATGGGAATCTTAGTTTCGGAGCTAAAAATTAATGAACGCAAAAAATAGAGATTTTCTACGAAATTTTGTGTTCGAGGACCTCTGGTGTGAAAACTATTAATCGTAGAGCGTAAAATTTTTTTTAACTTTTAGATAATTCAATTCTCTTCACCGAAAAAGCCATCAAATTTCGGATCCGACCCATAGTTTAAGAGATATTAAGGAGAAACCAAAAGTCTACATTTCGAAAAGTCTAAAAATCGGCCATTTTGATTTTTTTTGGGTCACTTCCGGTTCAAAATTCAACGTTTTCGGGATTTTTCCTACGATGAATTTCCCATAAGAAATTTCACAAAAAATTTCAACTCCATACAACTTTTAGAACCGATCAGGAATTCGTATCATACGTGAGTGAGTGTGTCACGCAAGGGGTAGATATATATATACCTATATTTTTTTTTATTTATTTATATTTCCATTTTATTTTTTCCTGTGGAAGGCAATCAACTTGAATTTAAAAAATACTGTTGAAGTTTAGCCGATACAGGTGGGCCCAGTCAATAGGCCACAAATCATTCGGGGCACATCGGTATATGCGGACCCCCACGGTCCCTCGTGACCAGTGTCGTTCCATTAAGGAGCTATTCTTACCGAAGCCAATGGGTGAAATTGAGCGAGGCATCATGCCGGAACTTTTTTTCTTTAAGGATTTATTTACGTGGTCGAAAATACAGCAGCCTTGACAGAAATACTCTTCCATTATATTGGTTGACAGGTTGCGCGGCCCGTCCAATCGCTCTGATTCGAAGCTGGCTCGACGCCGAGTGGCAATGAGGCCCTTCTCGGTGGGAACGTTCTTGCATCCGCCGCAGGTGCCTGGCGCGGGAATGCGCTGCCATCCATTTGCTCGCCTCGAAAGCGCGCCGTTTCTTCTGCCACGGAAATCATTACGCAACACGCTCTGCATCCCCCTTGAGCTGAGACAAAGCGCGTGGATTCCCTCGCCATTTTTTTCACCTGAACTAGCGTGGATGTCTTCGGCGAGGAATCCCATTCGGTAACCGACCGGCACATAACCACGTGACGCAAATAGAGGTGGGCTCCGACGACATTTTCGTCGGCGGCCGACCCTCTTCCGACCCGGCGTAATCGGCGTGGGCCGAATAAAATTTTACTTCTTGCCAGGGGCGGATTTCTGTTTTTTTTCATAACGACGGAATGCTTGCGTCATGGTTTCATGAAGAAACAGAATTAAATGAGAAATGATCATGACAGGATGCAAATTAAAAACATTCAAAACAAAACGCAAATGGAAAAATGTCACACTCGCAATACTAGTAGATCGCTAGATTTTTGATAGTAGATTTTTGATAGCATTGTAATAGATAACTGTAGTCTAATTCATACTTTGGAACTTCATCATTCGCATGAAGAAAGGAAAGAGAGGAGAGCGTCCCCGACTTCTGATGGCTACTGACAACGTAAGTAAATGCTACTAAGTGCTACGAACCTCCGCCTGTTACAGCTGATTAGCAAAGCATCAAATCAAAAAATGATCGTACTCGCGCCGATTTCGCGCGAACGACCCGGGCGAGAGCGAAGGACGGCCTCAACTATAATAGGGGACCAAAGGTCTCGTTCCAGTTCGAGTACCCCAGAGCACATAACGTGTACAGCAATTAGAGACTCGTAAATCAAGAAGAAAGCGATTGACGAGTACGTTTAATTAAAGATTAATCGAAATTGTCAATAAAAGAATAGGAATTTAGACTTCTGTGTATGGATAGGAGTCAAAATTCCTCTGCTTTCATTGAAAATTAGGATTAATCTTTGATTTAAATTAGAGACTCCATCTGTAGGATGTGACGTTAAAATGTGCCCCCATAACACCTTTCGTTGACAGCCAACCGACGCCAAGACCGACCGTTCATTAAGACCGACGCCAAGTTTCTCTCCATACACTTCACTTGCTCCCCATCAAATCCCCATCAACCTACCCATCCTTTGTGGAGCGAATGGCCTTAGTTCTCAGTCGCCTCCCCAAATAACAAATCAACCAATTCGAGTACATTTTGCCCATATTTACGAAGCCGAGAGGACGCTAGAACGAAGGTGTGGTCGAAGAAGTTGGCGCGAACGTGAATGGCAAGAAATCAATCTTCAAAGAGAAGTTTATCAGGAAATGTGAGAATAATTAAACAATAGTCAAACTCAAGAAAGGCATAAATGTATTCATTAGAAAATCAGTCACTCAAGAAATTAGGCACTGTTAATATATTTTAACACATTTCAAGCTAAAAATGGCAAGAAAGTAAACAAAAATATTCCATATCAACCACACGTCAATTCTAGTCCCTTTCCACCCAAAAATTGTCCTACAATATTGTTGATCAATATGACTGGTCTGGCCAATAAGACTGGTTGTTAAGCCTACCCTTACCGACCCACTCGATATCATGAAGTTATGCCAATCGCTGAGATCGTGGTGTCACTTCCTCAATTCGGGGAAAATTAAGAACGTCTGCAACACCTTAACGTGGAGGTGAAACACAGCCTCTGCATAACCCTAAGAATTTTATCCGAAACCAGAGTTTTTTCCGTGCTATACAGGTTTCCGTGCTATACTATATTCGCAGGTGATGCATTTAGCAACTCAATTCCTTACATTCCATTCCCGTCCTTGTGCCTTTCCTTCCGCGATGAAGGGCTATTGCTGAACGAACTTTTAAAATCACCCAATCTATTGCCGTCCAGAAGAAATGAATACGTCAAAGAACAACATAACGAATGTTGAAAATTAAATTAAACGAGTCAGAAAACTATAAACTGGACAAATCCCATAGTTCAAGAAGGAAGGCACTTTATGGCCTAGTAAGAGGGCGAGCAACACCATGGCCAATCGCTACTAGTGGGAACTTGGGCATGCGAATGCGGCGTATTTCCTCACTATTTCCTGCAAAACAAAATTAATAACAGAAGATTTTCCAATTAAAAGCAATTTACATTAAATAGTTCATAAAAATCATATGTAACTTATTAGTCTGTGAAAACATGCTTAAATATTATTGTTCCAACGGTATCACTGCTGTAATTTTTTGAGTAAGCGACTAATTCTTCAGTTTCAGGATGCCGCAGCGAAATTTATTTATTTGCCACACTTGTGGCTTCTCTTCAAAGTAAGGTTGCCCACCCCTGGCTTGGCAGACGAAAGACGAGCCCGCAGCCCAGCTGTTGTCACTGGTATGGTATTGGCCACTCTCGATTCAAACCCTCCGTCTGAATTACAATCGAGGCACACATCACAAGGATGGTTACACGGTGGCTCCACCCCTTCAAGTGCGCAGTTCCATATGAACCACGCTGACTGACCTGCTCCATCGCGTTGCATGAGAATCAATGCTATTTGCATCAGCCGCGGAGCTAGTTGGGGCCGGGCCAAGAAGGGCTGGTGCGTCGAGAATTCATGAATAGCTGCCACCGAATCGTTGGACTAGAAATTTTTTTTAAACTCTCAATGAAGAGGATGAAGACGAAAAAATGTGCTCTTATACATGGTAACCCGCGCTATCTGATGTTACACAAACGTGGTTCGCTCCATTTCGATGACGTGACGCTCTTGAGACGTTTATAAGACAGTTTTTCACACATCTCAGCACGGATCAATACTTGAGAAATACATGCTGAAGCAGCGGCTCGTGCACGCTTTAGACCGAGGTCACATTAGTCCTGCCCTTCGGCTCTCAGCATATTATTTTTATCCTCGTGGAATCCGAATCTCAAGACGTGAAAAATTGCGATAGTTCCCCGTTGCTACGTTAATTATTTGCTGCGGTGAAACTGAAAAAAAATGAGCGAACCTTTTAAATTGTCGTGCACCTCATGCATTATTCTGAAAATTAAATTACGAATTAGGGCTCCAATGAATTTCCCCAGGAGAAATATGAAAAAGTCGTGGATCACTTAGCGCATTATTTGAGTGCAAATCGGCCATAAACGCTGCGAGAAATGGCACTATGATGATGAGGGACATGAGGCAGTTTCTGAAAGTGAAAAATGTCACGGTTTCACACTTTCAACCTTAAAAAAAACACAATGCGTTTTGGACCAAGGTGAGCATTTGAAAGCTTAGAAGAACAGCGGTGGATAGAGTAAAACTCTGATGTACGTATTTTAGGAAGAGGCGTTTAAGAAGACATTTTACGTTTTAGTGTTAAACTATCTCATAAATGCATTTTAAGTGTCGATTTTTGTGAGAGTACATAGCGTTTTAGTTATAATTAACGAGAGCTCAATATTGTGGAACTCAAAATTTTAGATAGAATTGTTATACATTTTAAATAGAATTATATATTTTTAACGAACACTTTTTTTCCAGCCATCGGAGCCGATTGCAGCGCTATTTCTAAGGAATTATTACATTTTTACCTCAATAATCACAGTAATTAGCTATCAACTAAAAAATAAGGTGGGAGATGACTATATTTTTTATTTTTACTAAATATTTTGGGAGTTTTTCCTTCTTGTAAACATTTTTCCGCGAAAATGGCATTTATATACTAAAAAAATACTATTTTCCCCGTATTTCTCCCACACTCCCACTTACCACCACGTAATTTCAAGTTCAATTTGCGACCGAAGAAACGTGGAAAGGTAGGACTTTGTTGCTTATATCCGACAGAGGGTTCGCTTTTATACAAGTGGCCAGAATGTGAATGAAATTACATTTCAGTCATTTCACGATGGAACCACCTTAACCATATTAGAGGTGGTGAACTTTTAAAAAGCATACGAAGTTGATACTTATGCGTTGAGTCCTGGGCCCTACATTAAAAATATTATCATCATCAGCAGTCAGTTCTTCCGAAGTCTGACTTTCTGCGGCTGTCAACTCCAATTTCTTCTCAGTTAACCGCTCCATTACTTCACGAGTCTTCGTGTAGATAACTTCATTATTTGACTAATAGAGTAGATATATCCAGTCTACCGTGGGAATCCCTCCCTTTCGCTGTTTTACATTTAATGTGTCTCTTTCATGCTGCACATTCATGAAATATATTTTTTCCAAAGCCATACTTAAAACTGTTTCATTGGAGCTAATATCCGTCCATTCAATCTTCTTCATTTTTCCATAACACCACATTTATAGTGTTTCCAAAATTTTTTGCCCAAGCGTCACTGCTTTACAAGAGTCCTTTACACATACATAATATAAAAATAAATAAACAAAGCAACAAATAATTAAAACAAATAATAAACAAATAAAACAAAACAGCAGCAAACAAAGCAAAAAAACCAAACAGTGGTTTCTATGTCAAAGTTATAAAGTGAGCAATAAAGCATTTAAAAACCAACTCCACAGGGTTAAGAAGGGGTACAATCGGTAGCGATTATCTGTAAAGAAAGAGCACTGACTTGCGTTTGAAACAACGGTAAATGCACTTTCCTTAAGGGAATTAGGGAGAGAGGAAAGTGCGTTCCCAGCCGCAGACGTTGATTAAGACACTGAACCGTTTCAGGTTTACATCCTCTGTCTCTTCGATTCCGAGGTCTGCGCACATCGCCCCATGGAATGTCGCAAGGCCGAGAGAAGGCAATTCCTTAATTTATCCAGGCCAGCTCGCAGGTACTTGAAAAAAAACAAAGTAAATGGGCTAGAATGGGTAGTTCGGACCCTCATCTTGAGTCGTATCTCCCTTTCTCAATAGTTGTGGCGATTAAGGTAGTTCGAGCGAGATACCACTTCACCTAGAATTTGACCTAATTTGAAAGAAGAAACTCATCTTTCCAATGATACCAAAATATTAACTCCTAGCCGAACTATTTTCCGAGAAATTTGCCTACAAATATAAGCTGTTTTACATGGGAAAGATTACGGCTAAGTGCTCCAGAGGGAGAATATTGAAAAAACAGGAATTTATAACGCCTAGATTTTGACAAAAAACTAACGGTGTGTAGTTTTTATGTTTTCTCAACTACTTTTAAAAGTTAATCAATTACTCACGGCAGTAAGCTTTACAGAGTAGCAAAAAAACCTTCTGTTGTGAAGGCGTTTTCAGCGTGCGGCGTGAAAAAATGAGTCAAGTTAGAGACTTATGTGGATATATTTATTTAATAACTGAGAATTTTTGTCATATATAACTATTTTTGCGCCATTAATATGACAATATTTACTTCATACTTCTTACAGACGCTGAAATAAAAAGAATAAATTTAGAATATGGTCTCCATTATGATTAGGGAAATATCTCGCTCAAACTACGTTTAGAGAGATGACCGACAACTGACAACTGACACTGAAATGGTACACCATTGAGAACAAGGAGGCATATTGGTAAAGGTAGCGCGACAATGGAGGAAGATTGGAGAGAAACCCGGTGTCGGAATTAGACTTCTCTTACAGCAAGTCACAGCACGTTTACGTCCCTTGCGACGGAAGAAGTACCCACTGCACTTGAATTGCACTCCACGCAGCAACTTAAGTAGGAAGTGGGATTCCTTTGAAAAGAGGAGAAAAATCCTCCACCATTACGGGTGCTCGACCCCCGGCCATTCCGGTACGGGAAGTCATTATTCTAGCCACAGTAGCCACCAAACCTATCTGATTTTACTCCTGTTTTCAGTTATTTTTCACGGCCACATTGGAGTGGTCTAAAAATCCACTCGCAAAACATATTACTATAATGGGGATACTTCCAATTAGCTTGGAAGCCCCTCTCGAGTGCGTGCACCTACAATATACATTGCATTGCAAACAAGGGGAAATCAGAATGATACCCTACAAGTAGTGATACACATCGTCGCCTCATTCGCCACTTCCAAAGATGACAACTTCCATGTTACACATGCCTCCTTAACCCGAGCGAAAGAAAGCGTTGAGCGACGTAATAAGTCTCACGAATTATATCCACCTAAAGAAGGGCCCCCAAACAACACTCATTGACTCCTTGTTTCCATTTTATAAAAAGTTACCCGAACTGCACCTTGGGATTTTTTTGGACACCTTAACAAATTTCCGTTCAAATTGCTAATTGCATGCACGTTCCATCTATTTCAACTTCATAATTAATACTTAATCTTATGCATGAATAATATGGGCGAAGGAAGTATAATATACTGTACTATAGTTATGACGCAGCCACTCCTAAAAACTATGGACACGTATGTTTAACGCCGCGAAACACTGCCTTCTGACGTTCAACTCTCTCCCCCATGGTTGAAACGAGATCCAGAGGAGGAACATTTTCATTCTTTCTTCTCATGGTGGTTACTGATCGATAAACTGGTTCATGTAACTAGTATGATGTTTGTGAAAGGCACCTATACTGAAACTTAGTTTTTGACTATTGGTCAACAATTAGTATTCTATACAGCACGCAAGTTGTAAAAAAAATGACCCCAGATGGTATCAAAGGGTTAAGGCGTATCTCTAACGACTCAGCGAGTCAAAGCAAACTCCAATTTTTATAAACTTTATAAGCGTAAATCGTGTATTTTCTTTAGTGTCGTTTAAAAATTTCACTTGTTCGCGCTACTTATACTAAACTCAACTGCAGTTATCTGTTAATATTTCAAAGCTATATTATTTGCCTTCATTTCATCACTGTTTCATTTCCTAAACATTTCGCTTCTTGTATCAGTTTTTAGCGGCATGACAGTTCCTATATTACGGAAAAATACCATTTTCCCTAATTATCCCCTTGTCACCAATAACCCGGAGTAATTTTAGGCTAAATTTGAGGACACTTGCGTGGAGGGTGATTTTGTTAACGTTATTACATAGAGCACACGTTTTTTGTAATTAGAATCCGAAAAAATGACACGATGGAATTTCCATTAAAGTTCTATATTAGCCGTCACTTTGACCTCTCTTAAATTTACGAAAAAAACACTACGTATATTTTCTCAAACCATTCTTATCCATAGCACGGTTTTGACTAGAGGCGTCACCTTCAACTGACGATAGCTGAAGATGACATACTGACGAAACCACGGCCATGGCAGATGAAAATACAGTGCAGACATCGATTATGAGGTGTTATTCTACAGCTTATCGACACTTATGATGTTGGTCTACTTTCCGGGAAGATGGATGACGAAGACCTAAGAGACGATGAGGAAGAATGACGGGTGAAGAGAATTTACAAAGAAGCAGTTCAACAACGACCTGGAGAGAAATGCAGCATGGTGAAAAAACCGCGAAGTAGGCACAAACTTATTTGCAATTCTGGGAAATAACAAACACTTAAAAACAATGATGTTAGGAGGAATGAATGAGAAGTAATAAGAGAAGTAAGGATGTAGGCTACCCAAATATGTACTTTCTCTTTTATACGGCGAAACTACGTGACTTTTTATATTTAGACATGCAAAATGTTTTTGAATATTTGAGATAATTTTTACACTTGTTTGACTGGACTTAAATTTCACTTTGTAACAAACTGATTTTCGAAATATTCGCGATCAAGGATTATTTTGATAGCTTTTAGAAAAAATATTTTTCTAAAATCATTACTTGCAAAATTTTCGCCGTTTAATGGAATGACGCGTCTGCGTACGAAAGTTTTTTTTAACTCTTAACAAAGTTAAAAGAATTCGGAATTTGTTCGGAACATCCACGAAATATTCTAAGTATTTTATGCACTGAGATTTTATTTATTAAATAATTTATCATTTTTAGTGTTTACCCAAAATATAAATATAATTACAGGGTAAAATATGATGATGTGAGCACTTTCCCGCGAGCCTGAAGCAAATCCGTTGATAATTAAAAAAAAAGTTACATTAAAGAATATGACGCGAAAAATAACAACTTGGAATAATTTAATTTGATATTACATTGCTAAGTCCAAAAATAGTCACAGACACGCAGTATGGCGCAAAAACTTACTCCTACAAACTTACTCTTACAAAGTTTTTAATGTCTTAGATGAATAAAAATAGCCATTTTTTATTTACACATTTATAAAAAAATTCCAGAACTGGTAGGTGAAAGTTGCGTATTTTCTGAAGTCCTAAGGTCCATAATTTTTTCTTCCTTGATGGCACACCTCTAAACATTCATGATAATCCCATATTTATTAAACACTAACTTTTTCAGGATATACTAAGTCAATTCAAAAACAGCCTTTTTCAGAACTGACTCAGACTCGCATATTTAAGGTTTTGCTCCTACGAAAGTGAAGCTTGGACAGCAACTGCAGCAGAAAAGAGAATATTTGAGGCGTTGGAGACGCTGTATAGAAGAATGATGAAGATAAAATGGGCGAAGAAAATCTACAGTAAAAAAAGTCCGGAGGAAAGGTGGGAAGAAAAGATGTGAGATGAAAATGGTGAATGGATAAAAGATAATTTTCCAAAAATACACCATACTTGAATTAGGGCCAAGGTTCAAAGGTTATTACATCATAATAGATTAAAACTTCGGCCGTAATTAATGTTTAACTTATCAGTGGAAAGTATCCCATCTGTTATGCATTCATCATATTCAAATTGCCGCCATATCGTCATAATCTTCGGAACTTGGATGAAACATTTGAGAATAAGAAGAGACAAACTCATAGAAAATAAGTCGGAGACATAAAAGCCGCTTGAAAACAATAATAGAAGGAGAAATTGAAAGGAAAAATTAAAAAGGGACACCAAAGATTGAATGCATGCAGCAAATAATGAGGGACACTAAAACAAGGGTTAATGGAGACATCGATCGGTAAAACGAGATCAGAGAATGAGTGAAGAGCGGCAGCAAACCAATATGCGGGTTAATGACTTCTGGCGATATTACCTGCGTCACTCCTCTACTGATCGAGTATTTTCCAAAAATCTAACTAATCAAGTTTCACCTTCGGACTGACGACGACGGGTGATAACTTTCAGAACACCGTTCCATTCTCTTCGAACAGCCAAAAGTGCGTTCGGGAGCGTTTATTAGTCGCGCCATTTCGTGCCGGGGATCATATTACGTGTTCGTGGGGGTCCATTATGGAGTGGACCGAGTCAGTGAAGGGTTAGAAGTGGCAGAACTCACCTCACGAAACACTTTCACTTCACTTTTGGAACGGAGGGGTCGAGAAAAAAACAACAGAAATTTGCGCAACGGCCGCGCTCACCTTCCCCGAGAGATGGAAAATCCTGCGAAGCGCTCCCGACTTCCCACTTGCAATATTACAAGGGGACAAACCAGAGGGACCAGTTCCGAGTGACATTACCGCCCAAAACTTGACAAGTGGTAAAAGTAGCGGCGAGCGATTCGGCGAACAGAGATGGGTCAAGGGAATTTTTTTTTTGCGGTGGGCGGGTTCATCATCGTGCACGAGAGAGAGAGGAGGGCCAGTGCAGAATTGTACGAAAATAAGCGACTTGTGTGACTTGGCGGACAGGCCCCACTTGAGTTCGGCACCGGGCGGGCCAGTCGACGATCTTGTCATTGGGAGCTTTCCATTCGCTCTAGCGCGCTTATAAGCTCGCAACACAAAAGCGTACTTGCTTTCCATTCGTTTCAGACCCTGCGCTTCAGATATATATAACGCCATAAACGTTATTACAAATAAATCATTAAAAAATAGACATCAGGTTGTCCTAATAGAGCATATACCTTGAAAAAGCGGGGATTCTTGAAGTGGTTAGCAACGTATCCACACCACTCCGAGTTGTAGAGGGAACTTCGAGAGATACTGACACCAATGCTTTAGTACATTTCTTTGGAGACTACTAGATCAGTTCTACTTTGGAGACTACATTTTTTTTAGAAGGAAACGTTCTCCCAAAAATATCCGCAAACAACCGAGATAAGGGCTCCGCGGTGCCCATAAACGACCCTTCGCCGTACGCCCAATCGCAGTGTAGGGGGCGGGGGAGTTGCAGCCGTGCGACACCAGCTGAGGGTTGGTGGCCTCGAAGAGACAATAATCCTGTGTGGCATGCATGCTGTCTCCGTTAAAAGTGTTTTAATTTGTCAGTAGGCAATGTCAAGTTGGTAAGAAGAGAATCGCCCGCGGTGCACCTGAAGAAAGCAGTCTTTCAGTACCTCCTAGATCTTTACCCCATGTGATAAAATGTGTAATTTTTTCCGCGATTTCTCCAATATATAATATATGGCGGCTCTTTTCAATGTTTTTGTCTCTAAAATCTCCGTAGCGGAGCGGATGCGACTACAATCCATTCCACACACTAGCCGCGCCACCTTACTCCACGTTGCAGGCGGGTTGGGACTAGACTCGACCGCGCGATCGAAAAACTGATGTGAAATTCGGCGTCGCAAACGGTCGCAGCATAACTCATCGGATTCGCACTGTGGAAGCTTTGTAGAGTTTCCCCATATAAGTTACTTCGCCATGCTCACTAATGCAAATAACTATTTCTCTACTAGTATTAAAAAATGACCAAAAATGAGGGTCCGCCATCTTTGGTAAATAATGACAAAAAAGTAAGCAGACTACATTAAAACAGAGATGAAAAACAGTTTCATTTTACCGCATAACTTTTATTCCAACTCTTTACCCATAAAGGCTTAGCAAGGGCTTGATTTTGAAGATTTCGCGAGAAAAATAGAGTGAGTGTAGACCATTTTTGGGAAATTTGTGCAACTTTGACCTCATGCAAATTGTAAATTGTAGAGTACTAAGGAAAATGCTTTACGTCATCGCATGCACAGGTGTTTGAAAATATTTATGCAAAGTTTCAGCTTCCTGGCTTGAAAAAATCACTTTTTGACATTTGGCCAGCTTTTTTCGATTTCAGCCCACTGTGGGAGGTAGCCGAAGTGCACATGTATGAATAGTAAGTGTACAGTAAGCCTGGCCAGCAGCATCTGCGATCATCGAATTCAAAGATGTTCCACCGGAGGTGTTAAAGTCGGCGCAAATAGCCAAATTTGTCGTTCGCCTCTCCAAATAAACCAATTAATGATTTTGCTAAAAACTGATTTAAGAAGCAAGTATTCACAGAAAATTGAATGTTACTAACATAAAGGCACTGAGTCACCTTAGTTCTCGAGTTGTTAGCTAATTACTGCATTACTTCAAAACAAAATTCGTTAGGTCAATAGAACCGGCGCTGCACTATGCTCCTTGTGGTGGACTTGTAAATACTCTTTGGCACGGTTTTTTATTGTCACGTTAACTTTAACCGCAAGACAACATAGTCCTTAGATTAACTTGATGTTAACCGAGGAGGTTTGTTTATTACTTAAGACTGTAGGTTAATTGACACGAGCATTATCGATGGGATAACGTAATGTCGGTTGTCATACCGAGAATTATTTAACCAGAGTTTATAAAACTGGGCCTTTGGAAAATATATCCGTCGACTGAACTAAATATTTTGTATGTACTTTACTCTTGCTTCCCTGTAGTTAAAGCATGCCGTCATCGAATGCTGTGTATTTTCCACGACAAAAACGAAAATGCGTGATTTCACATTTGGTTAGACTCACACGGTCGCAATGGAACCTCCTTACGATTTTTCCACCCGAGGCACTTCTTCATCGCGCAGTCTGATGCAACTTCAATCCGAGCGTTCAAACTTGAATTATCGCACTACGCAAAAGAAGATCAAGGGCTCTAGACGGTACACGCGAACCAGCTGCTGAAGGTGGATGAGGTAATTTTTGTTTACGTACTGATTTGCACGAAACTTTGCACACACGTTCTCGATAGAGATATCTATAGATAAAAGTGAAAAAATGTATCATACCTATTTGGTTTTTTGGCAATTCAATGCCATTTTAACACGAAGCCATACAGCACGTGAGATATATTTCGTAATGATTCGATTACATATGTGCAGTTTTTCTTCTAAACACGAAATAATACATACAACATTACAACAACAATTGCTAACAAATATCAAGGCGTCACGCAAAATCTCATATTAGAAAAAACTTATATTAATATAATTTCGTCTTAATTTCGAATACCGCTTCGTAAACTCTAGTCATAACATGCCTTAATGAAGGAAAAATTTTAAAATATAATTATTGTATCACATCCATAACTGCATGTATGGTGAGTTCCACCGCATAAACAGATGCACTTAAATGAAATGTGGTCCTATAATTTTTTTCAACTTCCTTATAAATTATTAAAATGTGCACTCAAAGACCCATGATTACCGCTCCAGCCACCTTAACTGACACTTTCGAATCAGTGCGCGATGCATGAGAGCTTTGCTTGAACAGAGGAGTGCGATGAGCAGCACTGTTTTCATCCATCGCCCAATAATAATTATGCCTGCTGATCTAGGATCACATCGAAAAAGTAAGTAGTAAGTTTGTTCGCTCAGTGGGAGGGGATTGATTTTACGAACGAAGCGGTGACCATTATTGCTGGTGTGACAGTACTTGCTTCTCTTCGAAGAGCTGCTTACACAATGGATAATAGAAATAGAAGTTACACGCAATCCACATTGACTGGATAAAGTTTTCGGAGTGCAGCTCATTTGAAAATGAGCGAACGAACGTCAGCAACGAACATCGCTATCAAGATTAAAATAAACAACCACTCTACGGCTATTGTAACGGCAGATAAAATATTAAAAAATTATTAATCTAGTAGAGTATTATTTAGACTCCTAAGCCGTTAGCCTGTTTTTTCATACTATCTCCGTGGAATTGATAAAAATCGTGAAGATAGGAAGGAATTTGATCAGGAGCTATTCTCCTTGCTCCCAACATGCACTCGCTTCTAGCAGTATTTTGCTTTGCACGATACAATTATCCTTGCAGATCTATCAGCGAGTCATACTGCACCAGGAAAAACCTCGAGTATGTTACACCACATTTACAAATGGCATCTTAAGAGCCACGGAGGGTTGGATAGGTTATTGAAAGACTGTAATCTTTGTATATATGTACTTTCAACTGTACTTTGACAAATAAATGAAATTAAAAGATGGGGAAAGTCAGGAGACATTAGGGCTGCGGGGCTAGAGAGTTGAAAACGAGTCATGACGACAAAGTAATCGTCACCAAATCGATGTCACATCTGAATCTACGTTGACCCCTGCAGCCCACTTAAAGGATGTGTAGTCAGGAGGTGTGATTACGAGGATTTCAGGGACTATACGACGGGTAGTGAGGCAGGGTTTGCCCTTCATCGCCATCGCTTTTTAACTATTACTCGGGGGAAATTATTATTTAATAATACTGAGCAGGGTGTAAAGGTAGAGGGGGTCGATTAAACCACTCTCACCGACAACAAAACGTTAGTAGGCCAGTCAGCCAAGGGACTCCAATAACATTTGAGTGCGTTAGAGGTATACAGTGAACGGTATGGGTTGAAAATCAGTCAAAAAACTACGAAGGTAGTACAGCTTTCTAGAAGTAGGTAGGCTGGGCTGAATATAAAAGTGAAAGGGTGTACAATAGAACATTTGGAGCAGTTTACATATCTAGAGAGCACTTTGAGACGAAAATAGTTTCATATTGGGAAAATGAGGTGAAGACGGCTACTAAACTGCATTTGCCGAAAAGATATTTTGGAAAAAAAGGGAATCAGTGATGGGAGCTTGGAGCAGAGAAATATAGTAAAGATTGGTGAAAACTCTAGTATGGGGAGTGGCTGCCTATAGTCCCAACGGAAAGAGAATGTTCGCAGACGAGAAGGCTTTTGATACATGGATGAGGCGAAGATTTGAGAAGGTAAACTGGGTAGCGAGGAAATCAAACATTAAGGCTTAGCTTAGGTATGGTAGTGAAGGAAAGGAAACTAGCGGCGGAGACTCGGAGAAGGCGTATGGAATAAATGGAGGACGTGAGAGATGAGGGCATGTTGAAGAGGGTGAGAGAGGGGGGAATGCAAGATGAGATTCCATCGCGCGGCAAGTGGACAAGAAAAACTTAAGACAAGAGTGACGATATTGAAAAAGATAGCGCGTCACCAAAAATCCCAAAGTGGGGAAAAAAGTTGTTTTCTGACCGTGCGAGCTAACACGCCTGGCGCTAACACGCCCACGCTAACCTGCCTCACTTGAAGCAAACAATTTAAGTGCTTTGGATCTACGATTTAATTCTGCATTTCACACTTCTGCGCCCGGAACATCGCGCAGTCTAATCGATCAAACACAAAAGCTTCCAAGATACAATTACTTCTCGAAACATCGGGGAAGTTACTAATAAATCGGCACGTCTCGCCTTTAATCCTCCTGCTGCGCTAACTGTATTTTACCACTATACGCGGAGATGCCTTCGGTCGCAGTTTTGAAGCATTGAGAGTCTCAGCCCCTCGTCGAAGATTTCTGGGAAAGGGGAGAGTGGAGATGTGACCAATGAGAGAGAGGGGGTGGGAGGGCGCGGGGGGGAGGTGGATTTCCTTGAGGGTGAAAATGCCAAGAGAAGAAAGTGTGGCCTCTCTGGCTCTCTCCCATCTCGAGACCATATTCTTTCCCAAGGTTCCAGCTAAGCAGAAAGTTAACCCTCCCCCCCCTCTCTCCTCCACTCTCCCTTCCGACGAACCCATTGCATAAGGAGACTTGTGGCTGTGCTTTCTGCCATCATACATTTTACATGAATTACAAAAAAATAAACTTCAATCTACAAAAAAGATGTGCCGCCACATCTAGTGATGTGGCGGCACATCTTTTTGGTAGTTGTAGATTGGCGATTAATTTTTTGTAATTTATGTAAAATGTACTATCCCAGAAAACAATAATAACGTGAAGCCACATGAAAACCAACGGGGATTGTTGGGTTGTTTAAAAGAAAATAAAATGGACCGCCATGTTGGAAGCAACATGTTTATTTTGTGATTGTATTACCCGACACCACGAGGCTATTCACTAAACAATCGGAATCGGGAGTTGAAAATCGTCAACGAGTCATTTACTGGAAAATCTACGTCAGTAGGTATGCGTACAAGTATATTTTACAATGGAAAGGTTAGGTCAAAAAAGAAATGTTGACGATAATAAGTGGTAGTATTTAAAATGTTCAGTTATATGTAAAACGCTTCAGAGGAACGCTATATTTTGACGCTGCGCTTATAAAGACACGCCGCCACGCTGGCTTTGATTTTGACGTCACTAGGCAGTAAACACCGTACCCTATCAATTAAAATATTAAACGTATACATGTTGCACATGCACGTAGGCCATGTATATTAGCGTGGTGCGAAAAAAACCGAAGTTGATATTTTCGAGTCGCTACAGTGCGGAAAAGTTGCGATTGGTAAATACAAGAAAAACAAAAAAAATTGAAATCGGACTTAAAAAATTTCCGTTATTTCCAGAATTAAAAAAAAATACGTACATATATTTTGTATCGCCATAGTGAAAAATATTTGCAAATTGTACAGTTTAACAATGATAAAAAATATTTTTGCGTTTAGAGAATATCTTCCGATCGAGCAAGCTCAATAAATATCGGGGAAAATTCAATTTTGGGTGATTTTGCTGAAATAAGAAAATAATCACCTGATGTCAGTTTGCGGTCTCAGGTTAACATTTACATGTAAATTGTGCAACTACTCGCATGTTTAGATATTTGATAATATTTTGACAACCCAGAACTGACCGCGAGTAGGTGGCTGCACTTCGAGTTTCACCCACACCCTTCCCTCCATTCAACCAATGAGGGTGTGTGCTATTTACATTACTTACAAACCTTACATATTTTATTTACATTTCTTATTTCGTCTGTTTTAGTCTGACTTTTAGACGGAACATTGTACTTCGATTTGGTGGTAACATTCCTTGATTTCAGTGTGGCCCTGATGAATCCATCTCTTGATTGGGGCCCACATACCTTAAGCGATGCTTCTGTTATCAATAGCTCGACGGCTTGCGTGTGGCAGGGTAATTTTTTAACATCCCAGTCTGGGATGTCACCTGACTGTACGAAGGAATATATTTCGTCATTGGTTACTCTCCGAAGAGGTGGAGATAATAATTTTGCTACATTCCAATAAATTAATTCTGTTTAGTCTGCTGCATCGAAGTTTAAAGTAGGAGTGATAAAGTTTCTGATGCTTTTACCTTTTGAAACAGTCTGCCTGGCTTTTAACACTCTTCTTAGCCCTAGCTCTCTTATGTGGCTCCTCTTATTAAAGACTATTGCCATCAGTGGGTTTTCCGAGTGAGCAAAAAACGAGTTTCGTTCAATTCCAGGGAATACCACTTTCTTCAGGTCGTCAGACAAGTATCGAGATGTTTCTTTTGCTCTGCACAGATGAATAGGCCCGTCTGTAATGTACTTACTGCAGTTTATTTCAAACCACACCGGTATGTATGATTTTAAAATAAATGTCACCATGGCTTTTAAGGCATCCGAGGGTTTTTCCACGCTCACGTAAAGTTGAAGGACTCTATTTGCACAAGTGAGCCATCTGTCATGTGAAATTGGACCGGGATCACGCTTTGATAAGTCATTTGGAAAGTTACCACTTTTAATTTCTTGACTTATGTCAAAAATATATCTTTGGTCCTTGCTCAACAGTTGTCTGTCCCTTTTCTGGAATTTCACAATCAATTAATGGAAAATTTATCACTGAGAGATTTTCACAACCAATGGGATTCTACCCAATTGGTCCACTAAATGATCTTGGGCCGGTTGTTTCACCATCCAAATGTTGAAAAAGATGGCGGAAAGGTAATTCAATAAAATGCAGTAAAAAACAGCACACTGCAGTGGTCATCCGAGATGCACTTCAAGCTATCTAATAGCAAACCCTTTCCATCCAGTATTGGTATTTGTACCAATACCGCCAACCAAATCTAAGTATTGTAGTGAAACCCCTTGGTCAGTAAGACATGATACTATAGAAGCTACAATGCCCTTAGCAGATCAGGAGTTCGGAGGCACATGGCATAAATAAACTGAGCCGATGTTCGATGTTTTTCGATGAAACTATTTAGATTCAATCCTTTCTATAACTAGGGTATCATCCTTCCTTCCGTCAAAATGTATGCAATGTAGTTCATCTGAATTCAGTTGACTTTGGTGTAAATCTTTTCTAGTGCGGCTCTTTTCCCTTCTAATTTTGTATCGTCAATGACTTTAGAAGCTTCTGTTTCAGTTACTACACCAATGTTTTCAAGTACACTCGATTGCTATAGCAGCAGCTGCAAAGTCAGATACCCCGTAGCGAACGCAATGTAAAGCTGTAGCTTGTAACTTCTCCCTCATCTGCCATGGCAATTTCTTCTTCTTAGATATGCTAGGCTTGTATTGGTCAAGGTCATGAGATTCTACATTGGCTGTAAAACTCTGCTGTGTTTTATCTAAATGCTCAGGCTCTTTTATTTCAGCTTCAACAGGTTTGGAAGGCTGCCTTTTCAATGTGTAGTTTTGTCTTTCATGTCTATTGCTCCGTTTTTTTGTCACCTTTTGATCTATAGTACCAATTTTTCCCATTCCGTACTTTCTCTGACGGCAGATAAATCTATTCTCAATGACTAGAATTTTGTTAGGCTTTTCACACGTACCATTAATCTGAATCGGACATTCACACAGATCTGGAGTATTTTTACAGGAGCAATTAAAATTCATTATACACTTGCAGGCTGAGATATCAAAGAGTTGAGTTCCTTGTTTTTTTTAATTCGTCAAACATTTTTATAAAGTTTGGTTTTTCCTTGTCTCGAACGTAACATTTCATTAGCTTACAATACTTATCATAATAGGCATGGCTTATACATACTCTCTCTATCTCTGTATCTCTATATTCGTGATAATAGGCATTAATTAGCTAACGGGGATAGATGGGGAGCGGACGGCGACTTCAGCACTGTTTTGCAACGCCCTGCAGCCAACTCCTCGCGGTGAGTTCTAGATTGTTTAAAATAACATAATGTGCTCAATAGTATCAATTTACATTTAAAAGTTAACCTGAGACCGCAAACTAACCTCAGGTGATTATTTTCTTAATTCATCAAAATCACACAAAACTGAATTTTCCCCGATTTTTAATGAGCTTGCGCGATCGGAAGATATTCTCTAAACGCAACATTTTTTTAAATTTTTAAACAGTACAATCTGCAAATATTTTTCACTATAGCGACAAAAAATATGCATATATAACATTTTTTTTTAAATTCTGAAAAATCGGAAATTGTCATTTTTTTTAAATTTTTAGGCGGTTTGCGGGATCGGAAGACAAAGTTCGATTTGAATTTTTTTTGTTTATCTTGTATTTAATAATCGCAACTTTTCCGTACTATAGCGACTCGAAAATATCAACTTCGGTTTTTTTGCACCACCCTAATGTATATTAACTGTTCACCTTCACACCTCTAATATTGGGGAAGATAAATTTTTCGCCTTGTTTTAGGAACTCAGTCACCATGCATATCATATTATGGAATGATATTATAATTGGCATTTTTGAAACCACAGTTCACTTTTCTCAAACCCATTGCCTGAAAGACTAGTGCCATTAATTACCTTTTGTGCATAGTGGCAGCTCCGTTTTGGACAATGTAACACAAATGTGATCCTTCCTACTGTCGTCACTAAACTTGGAAACTCGTTTTTTTATACGTGGAATTTTTGCCAAGTTCTAATGTATTTTTCTGCCGTACGAGAGGGATCATGCATTTGAAATTTATCTTAACAGCAATTATACGCTAAATATCAATTTATACGAGTAGCTTTAAATTCCAGCCAATTTATCCTAAGCATACCTATTTGATACATATGTATTTACTTTCGATGAACAGATGGAGATTGGGTAAGTGTGATGACTAAAATACCTTCTCAACAAAAGGCTCAAGTTTAAATCCCGGCACTGACGGAGACCTTTACAGTGGAATTCTGATCGCTGCTGGAGGTTATTTTAAGCGCAGTACTCCGACCGCTGAATGGGACGTTATTAAACCTTGAGAGAAAGTACCATCTGAAATCAATTTTAGTACATTTTTAGGTTGTTTGCACGAATCGAATAAAACATTGAAAAGATAAACATTATTGCAAATATCTGAAAATATCATTCATGATACTAAAAAAAATTCTGAAACGTTTTCTTCGGAGAAGTAATAAATTACCTAGATGTTGATGTACCCAATAAAATTCAACCAATCTACCTAAAACAGTTTAACTCATAATAAAAATAGGCTTATGCCGACGTTGGTTTCTCCTCTACACTCCCACGATCTTCTGACTGACCCCCCCATAACCAACCTAGCCTCAACGGCGCTAATTGCATCAGTTGTTAGTCGTACCTCCAAATGACCAAAACAAAAACCTGAAGAGTGGGTAGAGTCGGATGAGTAGATGTAAGTGTAGCGGATGAAATCGATTCCCTACGCATAAACAAACCTTTGGACTTATCTATGGAAAATCATTCGCTACACTTAATGGTAGTGTATTCACTCACGTTAAGCTCCATCTCTAATATGCCACAATCATTTGAAAACAAGCTCAGAAAGACATAATGCGCGAACACGAGGAAATACAATAGATGCCAGCTGCTGCGCTGCTCGCTGCAAATAAAAAAATAGCTGCGAGCAAACAGAAGGTGACAAAGCATTTAGGCCGTTTTGCACGAGGCAGTTACTGCACAATCTTATATATGTATGGATTTGCATTTAAAATGTCCGGTAAAGCGTGGAATTGCAAGAAATGCATGCGCAAATGCCTAAACGAGAGATGGGAAAATATCCCCTGCTCCAATTTTGGGCCTATATTCTCGCATAGTGAAAAAAGATGCTACTACAAATTGTGCAATAAATGGCCTGGTGTAAAACGACCTTTAGGTACAGCTGGGCTTGGAGCGGCTAGACTGAGATGCGTATGTAAGATCGGTTCATAACGTCATCTGACGTCTTCCGATTCCTAGCCTCCGAGTCTCTTTGTCCTTCCATAGATCTTCTTCCAATCCTCTCGCTCTAATTTCTTTATCCACTCCCTCTTTCCATCTATTCTTAGGTCTTCCTCTTTTTCCTTGGATTGCTAGCTCCAAGATCTTTCTTGGTAGTCTATCCTCGTTCATTCTCTTTACATGTCCGTACCATACTCGCTGCTTGGTCATGATGTCTTCCATTACATAGTACTCGACTTTCATTACCTGTCGTATTCTTTCATTGGTAACTCTTTGTATCCTTGATCGTCCCGCAGCCCGTCTCCAAAAATCCATTTCAGTAGGCTTAAATGTTTGTTTAGTACGTTCCTTTATAGGCCAGATTTCACATCCATACGTTATAATACTTTGGAAAATGGCATTGTATATTCTTGTTTTATTTGCTTTCAATATTTGTCGGTCCCACAGGATGCTGTTAAATAATCTAATAACCCTTCTTCCCTAATTATTTCGGTCTGTTATGGCTTCATATAAGGTTCCTTCATCTGTAGCTTTAACTCCACGATATTTATAGTGATCAGTGTACGCTATTTTATCCCCATCTTCTAAAATCAGGTCCTGCCTCGCTCCGCCAATGTTCATATATTGTGTCGTGGACATATTCACCTCCAACCCCCATGTTTGATATTCCTCTATTAGTTTTCTAGTCATATATTGTAGATCTTCGTAGTCTTGTCGCAAGTGATTGAATGATAGACTGAGATTACAAGCTAAATCAGATCACACGAATTTCAGGTTGGCATGAAGCAGAGTAATTCAACCACATACTAAATTTGTAGGGCTTACAAAAGCGACTAATAAGAGACATATACTGTCGAATGGAGTGGTATGATAATAATTAAAGCCATTTTACACGACTCTCTCTTCAAGACTGAAACTCGAACTCAATTCAGCATACGCAAACCACCGGATGAATCCTTTCATATGATCGAACTCTCTGTTTCGATTTCTGAGACATCACATTCGCAGAAGCAATTGCGTTTTCTTATATTGCTCATGGATAGATGATTAACCCATTTTGTATTATACACAAGCCCCTCACATTAATACTCTTAGATGAATTTTAACGTAGCTTCTTTGGTCCAGGAGCACATTTTACAAGTACGGGAAAACTCACCACGTACGTATCCCACCCAAATACCTGTTAAATATGAAAAATACTTCATTATTAGAACTTATTCTTCGGTTCTTTGGAAGGAAGTTGAACACGGAATTTCGAAGGGAGACCCAATCAACAGATCTCAAAAACGAACACATGAGATTAAACTTAATTCCTAAAGTGCACGTTGAATCCCATGTAAATAACAACCTGTATGCTTAAAATACGAAGAGTGATATGGACGGATATATGAATACTTGGTTTTTCCACATGAAAAGAGTTTTAGGCAGAAACGATCTCATTCAAACCCGTAGCTATAGCTCTGAGTTAATTGCCTATAAATGGAACAGGTTTGGTTTCTTCTTGGTCTGGGCTCCTCAAGTTTCTCGAAGACCATTCCGTTGATACGGCTACCCGTTTCAAACGCTTACTGTGAGGTGATGTCATAAGAGCTGAATTCATATTTCCAACTTTAATAATCCAACTGATATCACGATGTAAATGTTATTGAAGCACTGCAGAGCGTAAAGTTTTTTTTCTGGAAGGCAGCAATTATTAAACCTAAGCTCTCTTGTATATAATAACTGCCATAGACCATCTTTCAGTACATGACACACCAATTCTTTATGAGCCTTATCATTCATTCACTCTTTAGAGTCCTGCACATGATGTAACTAGTAAAATGAGCTTGCAAATACCAAGAAAATACAATAATTATGGAACTTCGAATGATGGGCCCATAAGGGAAAAAAGATCTACTCTAATTAAATTCCATTGTAACAAAATAATGAATGTTAGTGATTGGTTAATCATAGTCCCAAAGAATATGCAAATAGCAATAGCGGTGTCCAAAACGATGCGTCATCCGAGTTATGTAAAAAAATTTCACTCTTATATTACACGCTTATCTCTGCCGTAGTTATGATTTTGGAAAGCAGGAAAAACACTACAATACTTACTTTAAATATGAAATATCTAAATAAACAGGCCATCGCAAGGATATTGGTCACAAAAATTTAAATTTTATATCTTAGCCATAGTAAGTCCAGGCCTCATCGTTGTGGGTGAATTTTTTTATTTTAAAGTCGTGAAATATATTTGCTTGATATAATTAATATCTTGCTAAAGACAAAATATAATCCATGCGAAAATGGAAGACGTGAATTCCTCTCATTGTCAGTTAAATCACATTTCCACTTCACGTTTTGACGAGAAGGTTATTTTATTCGATCTGCATTTGATGAAATATATTTCATTCGGCACAATAAAAATGTCAATTCAGCATTACTAATTACAAAAATATTTTGGTAATAGATTAGTTGTATGTGTTTTCCGTGGTCTCTGATAAAATGAATTTACATGTGCCAAAGTAAAGGTAAAAGCCGTACCGGGTTGCTTAAAACTATTATTATGAAACAGAACTTATAATTCGAGAAATATTTTATAGTAAGAAATGTTTTTAACTCACGATATGCAGGATTCGGACATATGTAAAAGTTCACATTTTTATTCCATTGAGGAATGTAATAAATTGCCTTGTCACTAATCTAACAGTTGAAAGCAGAAAAATATTATTTGTCCATTCTAAATATACGAAAATCCATCAATAGTTAAAATAATATTAATTATCTAATCAACATATGTTCATAATATAATGTACATGATCATTGGATTCCGGGGGACCAGAATCATCATGTGAAGAAGAAATAGAACATTTCAAACTCTCTACGAACAAAATCCAGACACTAAATCGGAACGCTCAGCACAAACAGCCCCTTCAAAATAGGCAAACTTAAATATTTCAAAGATGCACTAGAAAAGTTCCATATAAAAATTCTTGCAATCCAGGAAACGTGATTTAAAGACGCAAAACATTTTGACACAGAAAACTACATAATTTACAAAGGAAATCCTGCAGTAAAAATAAACAAGAAAGGACTGAAGAAGTTTGGTACAGGTTTCGCAGTCTATTCATCAGAGACTCTGTAATCGACTTCAACTCTACTTCAGAACGCATTTCAGCACTCTAAGTGAAATCAGCCAACAAAGCTTATACTCTGATTAACGCATACACACCCTGAAACGACTAGAAAAAGAAATATCCGCAGAAAGTGGACGATTTCCGGGAGCAACTGGAAGAAACTACAAATAAATTCTCAAACATCATGTGAAAATCCTATTAGGCGATTTAAACGCACAACAAGGCAAAGAAAAACATTGAGAAAGCCACAGGAATCCATACGGCTAACAAGAGATCAAACAAGAACGGCGAAATAAATTTCTGCGAAACTTTCGGCCTCAAAATTATGTCAACACAATTCCAAAAGCCCAAGAGGAAATTGTATAGCTGGAAGTCACCCAACATAATAATGGGCAAATTCCAGATAGACCATGTGGCCATCTATAGCAGAGACACGGAAGAAATTCTCAATGTAAAAACAAGGAGAGGCTTTTTCGAATCACACCATCTCTTATCGATAAATATCCGACTACAAACCAACAGGACAAAACTAAAACTAAACAAAATCTTCAGACTGGACCCCGAATATTTAAAACTCAATAAGGAAGCAATTATACAGGAAAATAGGCACACAAACACCACAAATTGGTCAGAACTCGTGAGCATCCTCAAATCAGCCATTGAATTAGGACAACATCCAAAAAAGAAAAAAAAACAGGTGGTGGAACATCACATGTGACCAGGAAAAATCGAGGAAAGTATCGAGGAAAGGATCGATGCTTGGAAAAAGTTCAGTTGTAACAAGACACCATGAAAGTGGCAGGAGTTTCTCAAGATCAAAAAAATGTCATCGAAGATGATTCGAAGGGAAAAACGCATTTACGATAAAAATCGACAAAAGAAATAGAACAAGACGATATTTAAAAAAAACACCAGAAATTTCTACAAGACTTTTAGAGAAAACCTCGCAGGATACCAGCCACCCGGTCAGTGTTTCAAGAGACCAGACGGCTCACTAATAACCAACACAAAAAATAACTGCCAAACTCTCGCAGACAAACTTCTCAACAGCAAATTTCCCACTCGAAATTCCCTTTCAAAAGTCCACACCCAATCCCAACTTAGAACCACCAACCATCAAGGAAATATCAGAAATTGTCAAATTACTGAAAAACAACAGAGCCCCAGGAGAAACAGGAATAATCGCAGTATTATGGAAACTAAATCGGACAAAAATCCATAGAATCATATCAGAAATCTAGAAAACCAAAACAATCCCATCTGAATGGAAATGCGCACTCATCCACCCACCCCACAAAAAGGGAGACAAAACAGACCCGAGCAATTACAGACGACTTCTACCAGTCACCTACAAAATGATGAAAACTATGGTGAAAGTTGCTAGCTTGTTTAGAGTGAACAACTTTTGGTTATTAACACGAACTTTATTAATTGCTTTTTCCAACACACTCTTAATCATTATGATTCTTCTTATTTATTTCTCAAAGATCATACAACAGTAAACAAACAGTATCTTAGTAACATATCAACATAACACAATACTTAACAAATGTTTGTGTTGCCAATACCAATACTCAACACAAAATTCTCTCGAAACCTCCTCCTCTTGAACAGAATCAAAGAACATGCTGACCCACAAATAGGAGAATACCAGGCAGGTTTCCGCAAGGGACGCTCCTGCGGAGAACAGATCTGGAATCTTAAGACGATTCTCCAAATGAGAAACACCAAAAACAGCGGTTACTTTCGTGGACTTAAAGAAGGCTTACGACTCCATAGACAGTCTCTCTTTGGCACACGGGAAGAATTGCGCATCGTCAGAGCAACAAGAGCAACCATCCAACACCAAAATAACTAACACAACCCCCGAAGTGAAATTTATAACAATAATAATGACCATTTATTCTGAGCTACAATTAGCTCATAAATACAAGACAGCACTACATATATTTTTTTATTGGGGAAATATCCGAGCCACTCGAGATAAAACCGGAGTGCGACAGGGTGACGGGCTCTCACCATTACTTTTTAATATCATCCTTGAAATAATCATCAGGACATGGGAAAAATAAGTCAAAGGAATCAAAATTGGCATGAAAAAGGGAACAGATTCAGAGAGAAATGACTGGGTTTTGCGTATGACTTTTCAATCCTCACGAACAACAGATAAGAGGCCAAACACGCCATAGAAAAACTATACGAAATCGCACGAAATATTGGCCTGCAAATTTCATATGAAAAATCACAATACATAGAGAAATTACCAAAGGACAAACTCCCTACAGAAACGACGCACGGAAAAATATCACAAGTCCCTTATTTCAGGTTCCTAGGAGGAATCATCTAACCATCAGGGATATTAACCTAGAGGCCAATCTGGAAATATTTAGAAAACTACAAAAAGCATACAAGCTAACATGGAATCATTAAAAAAAAAGAAATATTTTCCATTGACTACCATGCCATTTCGGCTTGGGACCTAAACCGTTTTCGAACTCTAAATCGGTCCACTTTCCTGGGAATTTCGAATTTCTAGGTATTCGTTGACAAAACCATTCCAATTACTAAATTTTAAGTCCGTAATCCAACTACTAGTGCCCAAACATTTCTATACGTCAGTGTGTGAGCGAGTGTTAAGCCAGGTCTAGCCATACATATATCTATGAATGAATTTTCACGAGACATTTTACTCACGAGAAGAAAGGGAATGTAAAACCTGAGGCAAAGAATAAATGAAGCTACTCTCTAATTATGGACAAAATAAATGCACAATCATGTGTCAATGTGCACGAGAAATAGGAATGAGGGGTCTAGGTCACGGAGGAGTGACTCAAAGGTCATCGGGAACATTCACGGGAATAGTAGCTTCCGGCTTATTCGCCGGTGATCGGGTAAGTTGAAAAATAGACAGGTTATCGCGGTTCTTAAGTTATTCGGACACGTAGTAGGTACGTCTTTCTTGCAACTACGACAACTATGACCGGATACCATCAACTTTTCGAGGCCGCAGAGGTGGGTGAGAAACAAGTAAAAATAAAGAATTCAACTAAGTAACGATATGGATATTATTCAAACTAAATGAAAAAATAAATGTGAATCGACCATAATAGCCACACAAAGCAGGATGAAAACATACAGCTTGAAGGGTAGGAAGGGTACTTCCGCAAAATTTCATCACTAATTTATTTGAAATATCAGTCGGCCATTCCGAAGCGGTTTTCTTGCAAAGCTGTGACACAGCAGTTGTGGATAAAAATTATTAATAAAATTACCCGCCTTTATCAGAGAAAGCATATTCATATTTCTACAATTACGTTTCCAAAATTTAACGATACATTTTTCCTGGCTTTAACTGTCCTCGCATATCGGAGCTATTCACCAAGGATATTTTTACTTAAACTTAAGCAAGAATTTAATAACCTTCGCCAACACTTGAAAGAGGCCAGTGGCATAAGTCTTCCGAGTACCGTCACTAATGGGAGAGTTGGAGGGAAAAATATCTTAAATCCAGAGTTGATTTTGAATGGACTCCTAATTTCAACTTTGACTGCAAAACATCGTATCCTTCCTTTATCATTACCGGAAAGTTTCAGAAAACGTAAATACATCTATTATAAACGTACTTCAATCCAAATATTTCCGTTTGGTTCTCATAAACAATGTCAAAATTTATGCTCAAACGATGACAGAATTTGATCTTACAAGCGGTACGATTAATGGAAATCCTTTCCAAAGGGAAATTTAAAGACCTCTTGAAAAATCCGGAGTTACGTAATGTCGTTGGAATTGAAAAAGTGATATACTGTCATGGTAAACCTTACTCAACAATTCTGTTTCCTTAGGACTGTACACAGAACAAAATTACAAACCAATTTTTCAGTAACACAAATGCACCAAAGAATGTATTTTTACCAGCCTCTGTTATAACTGTTAATTGATGTTAACCCCAAAACAGGATTTTGTCTTAGGAACACCTATTCCACCAAAATTCAAAGCCTACATAAAATTATGATAGCAAACTTTGACTGGATAGTAAATATATTTTTACCATGAGATGAGTGTGCTAGTTAAATTAGATTTCCGGCCATGAACGACGGCAGTCTTCCACTAAGAAAATAGTTACTGAGGGATGAGCAGCGAACGGCCGTGGGCAGAGATTCCAGAAATTACTGAAACCCTGGAATGTTAGTGACAATGTGTAGCAGTGAGTGAAAAAGTGGCAATCGCACCACTTTTGGACGTTTTGACAGGTTTACTTCAGTTGCCTCAATCGACTCCAGCACGAGCACCAAATCTCTGTATGCTCAAAGTTGCAATACGGAGCAATGATTTTGACAGACACAAGACACGTAAATAACTTAAGCTTGGATGGAATTTTAAATGGATAATAAGCAAAAAATGGAAGAATTAAGGGAATTCTAATTATTTATCCACGGAATCGGACCACTAAAGATTTTCCGAAAGAGTCGGCATGCTGCGATAGACACGAAAATGGATGTTTGACATATATTTCCCAGAAAAGATGAAATACAGCTATCGTGGGAAAGCTATTAAATGGGAAATGCAATGATTCCATAAATGCCAAAATGCGGAGAAAAAATGCAGCACTCAAAGAGTCAAAGTTTCCCCATAATCGAGACCCACCACCAAATCAACGACGTTGATTCTCGCGTTCTGTTTTTGACGGGTTACACTGAGAATTCAATATCCGTTTTCCGTCAACGTACTCCTCTTTATCATTAACTGGAAATGTTAATCTTCAGTGGAAAAAATCTGCCGCTGAAATAGATGAAGGCCACAAGGTCTAGTGGAATTATAAAAGTTGACTCCAAATGAATCACTGTTCATCGATGAAAATGACACACAAAAGATAAAAAGATCTGTGATGATCAAGTCTAGGAAAACATAGTTGCATCTCGGCAAGACACATAATGCGCTCATTTTTCTTATCCAAATTAATTAATTTAATTCCAATACGACACAGCGATGCGACCAGGTGAAAATTATTTTACAAATGTTTTCATTATTAAAAAAAGTTATTTTACAAAAACAAATTTTGCAACTTAATGCACATTAATTCCTGGTTCTCTACCTGCATTCCCTTTATAAGTCTCCGAAGGACGGTCCATTGAATTTTTAAAAGAAATATTCGTTCGATTTAAAAAGAGGACTTTTATTTAACTCATTTACTTAAACTCATTTATCTATTGGGACGCCGCGACGCGTCGGCTTGATTAACGTAAAGTTAAGAGTGCAATTTAAAAACATTTCTTTCACTATTCTTCATAATCATTGTCATAAGTATAAATCGTTTCCACTGAAAATTATAAAAAGACTATTTTAATCTACATCCAAAAGAAGCGTTAGCTAAAAAATAATTTTAATTACGTGACTCGTTGACTAATATTTTGTTTCTTCCCCTGTCGATAATTAGGGGCGTATTAGTATAAAAACTCAAACGCAAATGTTTAATAAAATGTATCCTTTTTAAATGTAGAATAAATAAAATAAAAAATCACAAAAAAGTTTGTAAATTTTTTTAAATCTTCGATTAAAAACTTAATTTCAAGGAAAGGCTTTCTTACTTCTAACTATAAGTATCAGTCTTGAATCAAGGATTCGAGATATTTGAGAGATTAAATGACTTTTGGGATTAGGATAAACATTAAGATTTGATAAAATATATTGTCCCATTTCTATTAGTAAGCCAACATTTTCCATCAACGCGCCAAAAGTAAATTTTTCGAGAAGCCTTAATTCCGCTCTCAGAGTAATTCGTGTCATTCGTCTAAACGACGTTTTTCCTCGTTTGATTGCCCAATTATCTTGTTTCATTTCAGTAGCGGGAAAAAGGGAAAATTTGCGCCGCCCGCATGCAGTCGGGTTCAACCCGGAAACTCTCCGAATAGAATCGACCACAAGACGGAAACGTGGTCTTAAAAAAAAGAATCCGGTGTCCGAATGCAAAATATTCCATATACTTTCATTGCACCATAGTTAATTGGAAAATGATCTGCGGCTGAGTTAATTCTTCTTTTTTTTTACAACTTCCAGTGGGGCACGAAGTGCGAAAAATCGGGAGGGAACATTTGAACGCGGGTGTGATGTATGGCGACAGGACACGTCGCTTGCCGATGTACAGAGGCCCTCTAAGCCTCAGTGCCCGTGTTCTCCCATCCCTATATTATTTTAACTCTGCAATTTTTTAACGAAAACACTCGGTGAGGAGAAGAGGAAATCTTCAGGGAATCTTCCGTTACGTGTCCACGCATACCTATCCCCACCAAAACGTTTTTCATTATACATATAATCGGGAGAGCAGCGCTTATCGTGCATAAATATACATAGCTTCGAAGCTAATGATTTGGATGCTCACTCTTCACTGGGAAGCTTTGGGATCTATGAAAAGTGGAGAGAGAATTTAGAAAAAAAAAAGAAATTGTCCGATTTTTTAAATTGGGAGTAGTTTTTACAGCTAGTCACACCCGTTCAGACAATACTTAAAGAAAAGCGCATCAACTGAGAAAAATTGAATAAGTGCAGTTTGAGGCTTATGTATTACGAACGCTATTATGTTTAACCTATCTTTGGTAGTTAAATGACAGTTATATAAAGCATGTAAAAATTGAGAGCAAAGGTATATTATATAATATTATGATTTCTAGCTTTTTCATGAAGTATTTAACAGGGAAGACAGTGCCGAATTATTATGGAAACAAAATACATACGATTGTTTCCGCTAACAAAAGGAGTCAAAGGGGAGGAATTTGTATCTCATGAATGCAGGAAGCAATTGCGAAAAAGTATCTTTAACTAGACTTTAATTGGCAAAAAAATAATATAACGATTATGAGTTACACAAGAGGATTTGTGAAGGATTGATAAAAAAATCATGAATTACTAGACGTGATATTTTAAAATAAGTAATTTAAAATGTCGATTTGTTGCATTGTGGCCAGTAATTGACGTTTTGTTTTGTTTAGGATGAAAAACAATAATTTTGTAATTCCACTATAAATGTATTGAAACTCGACCCGGGTTTTGACATAAAACGTCATCGCCAAATGAAGACTTACAGACATTCGTGTTTGTTTATACATTCAGGTTGCGGCACGGGGTAAATAAATACGAATTTCTGCAAGTCTTCACCTGAAGATGACGTCGTGAGTCGAAACCACGGTCGCGTTTTAATAATTTTTTACTGGAAAGTTACTTTTTCTCATTCTACCATAAATTAATTCCATAGATTTACTCCAAAACTAAACGTTTTTTAAATTGTATTTTGATTGCTTATGTCACACCATTGACAACCCTTTTATTATATTTCTATTTTGAGAGAACTTTAGAAACAATGGATGTACATTTATTTAAATTAACAATATTTCTCTCTACCTTTCGAAAACTTCAATATGATATTACCTTTCCAAACGCTTACTTCACAATCGGCAATCCTCCCTTGACAACTGATTTCAAGGATTAATGTAATAAAAAATACTGGGAATTTCCGCGTTTGAACAACAGTTTTTAGACGTTCTCTTTACCTTCAATAACCAAAACATCAAAGCTGAATCGGTTAGTTTTAAGAATAATTAGGCCTCTGAAAAATAATAGAAAACGTATGAACTTCAAAATGAAAACCCATGTAATAAATATGGTACAAAATTTGATGGACATCCCTATGATATGCACGACGAATACTTTACCAAAAGGGTTCCCAGCTTGTAATGGAAAACATATTGATCAGCCAGTACTATAAAAGGGTCAATATTATGAAAAGTAATCACCTACAACGACAGCATTAATTAAAATAGCATCCAACGCTTATCAAAATTAGACCTGAGATTAGTGGAAGGGAAAATATTAGCTCATACGTTAGGTATGAGCTAATATCTTCCCTTCCACACTCACTCTCCGCCAATAGCAATAGAACGACTATCCATTTCACCAGACCAGTTTCATTTTAGAAATAGAACTTCTTTTATCTTCTTCTTTTTCGATAGGAAAATTTCCCGTTCACTTTTTTTTTAGATACTATTCCCGCACGACACTCCATCTTTTTTTGGTCTAGCTGGGAATCGTTGTGCTCCCAGTGTGTCATCTCTTGCTATTTAGTACTTATTCCATATCGTTCATTTGATTAATTTGGTTGCTGCATTCTCTTCTTCCATTGTTTATCAATGAGCTATGTTTTCAGTTTTATAAATACGTCTCATTTCCTCATTTATATCAGTATTTGACGATGTCATTTATGAAAAAATAAAAGAAGGGAGTCACGTTTTACCACTACTCATCTTAAATAATGCCGAAAAACGATTAAAAAGATGTTATTGGGGGAGGAAAACGATAGCTGAGGTAATTTTTGACATTATGGGTAAAAGTGTATAGACTCATAAGGGAAAGATTATTCGGGAAATAGAAGAAAACATCGTCACCAAAAGTCTTCTCTTTAATGCAACAAGGGGTCCACAAATCAACGTACCATTCGCATTCGGAACAGCAAAAATCAGGGGATCAAATAAAAAAGAAGTGGAAAGCTCAATATTTCGGGATATGAGATCCAACTTCTATTTATCTTTGTTTTCACCAACATTATTTCTTTTTAAGGACTACTTCCATCGGCGACGATTGAAATAATAAGTCACAAAAACCTTATGCCTGAGCAAAATATTTCAGAACACGATGGATAATTACGATTGCCGGCCGCTATAAACAGGGAGTGAAAAATATTTCAAATTTTTCACTCCCTGTTTTGCTAGCAGATACTATTCCTTGGTGGTGGTCACCGTACGGTACGTCGTCACGGTACACCGTGGTAGTCACCAATAGCAGGATTTCCTGGAAAACAGATACATCATTGGGACAGATATCCCGTTAAGATATGCGCAGACTGCAATCATACAGCAGTCGCAGTAGTCGAGTTTGAATATTAAAAAAATAAACGCCACACCAAAGTCAGAGATAAGGGTAAAACAAATAAACTTAGCTGTAGATAATGAGCCAGGGTTACACGTTTTACAGAGGAATGACATGGAGATAATATCTGACTGAATAATGATAATAGCCACCACCCATGGTTTCTTCAGACACCTCGAAGAGACACAACTCATAAAAAATTTACCTTTCACACGAGTTTTGGCGATATGTGGTGAAATAAAATCTAGATTCCAAGATGAATAAGCTATATAAATTATCCATTTTATTCGGATAACAAAGACCTCTTCATTTTTCTACGATATATAAACAAATTACCTTATTTCTACTTTCTATTTTATTGTAGGTTGGGGCTATCAGCCCTTAAAAGCTGTGATTTATGTACTTTATCATGCTTTATTCTTTTACAAACTTTGATTTTAAATTTTAATTATGCTCTGGATACCTAAAATATTCATATTTTTTAAAATCATATAATAAATATTATGAATGAGTTTTCGCAATGGATATGGCTCAAAAAGTTTGTCGCTCTATAGCGTAAATTTTGGGGTTATCTTCTCGCGGCAGTGGCTCAGTATACACGATAACGCCTTCACTGATACACGAATATCGAGTTCGCAAGATGCTCCTCAGAAATTAACATCACTTTATGAAGTATGCTTGGAGGTACAACTGGTATCGGCAGAGATCGGCAGAGATCGGTATCACCATATCGGCATCAGGATATACCAGTTTTTAGTCTCGATCGAGACAAATGAATGTTTTTATGGCGAATTTCTAACTTCGTCGGTAATCAATAATACGTATTTCTCACATACTTCACGTTTCCTCATTAATTATTTAACCTGGGTAAAATATAACCAGTCATACAAATCTACTGATATCAACACCGAGTGGATGAAATTTAATATTCATTCCTAAGATTGGTTGGCTGAAGTATCCATCCTTCCCTACCTAATTCTAGTTCTCTTACTCCCGGGTAGTTCTTCTTATGTATTTTCCTCCTCATTTTTGTATTATCATCATTTTATATCACATGTAAATTAATCAAATGGAGAATTAAGAATTTCACGACTAAAAACGACCACTGAAGAATAAATCATGGATTTTGAGCACAGAAAATTACTTCTTCCAAATATCTCTCGATTCTAGCCATTTTACTGCTTCGGACAATGCATTCCGCGAATTCACTTTTCTCTGACCTGGATGGGAAAGGTGACCGGAAAAAAATAAAACAACAAAAAAATAGGATCCAAATTATGGAGTCCTCAAAGGAAGAATATTTTTACGGGCAAAAATAAATAAAAAACTTACAACACGACTCCGCGAAGCGTGGCTGCATACAATGACGCCGACAAGGGATTCACCTCCACACTCATTAAAGTGGTACCACAGAGCTCGGTCCCGGGTATTGTTCGCTTATTCGGTCGGCATTTATTTTTGAATAAGGTCACCGTTTCCCGATGGGGAAAAACGCACGCACGACATCCGCATGATGAAGAAACGCCCCCAGAATCCATTTCGCGGCTTTCCGACGCCAACTCCAAGCTCCAATCGAGATCTTTTCCACAAGGGCTTCACGAGCGTCCTCAGAAGAGACGACGACAAAAAGGTGGGCGAAATTTCGAAAGAAAGGTGTAGATGCTATCACAGATGAAGTAAAGGATTCGCTTTGAAATCCACTGGCGGTAGATCCACCGGTACAACTGTAATACGAGGACCCGACCACCACAGTTCTAATATTCGGAACCGTCGAGGACAGCTTTCCGTTCGCGGGAAATAAATACATAAATTCTAGACAACTGAAACTAAGGCACCTCATTTAAAATAAATCTTAATTTCTACTATTACACATCTCTGTAGTCTTTAACACATCCAAGACTGGAAGACTATTAGAGGATACAGAGAACCCTTAAAGAAGTTAAATACTGCCCAGGATTAAAAAAAAAAGTATTTAAATCACTGACCATCTTGCCAGTGATTAATTGGCGAAAAACTGGAGAATTGTAATACTGAGCAGTGATTTCAATACTGAGCTGTAATTTAAATACTGGACAGTTTTTAAAATACTGGACAGTGATTAAAATACTGAGTAGAAATTAAAAATACTGGGCAGTGATTAAATACTGGATGGAATTTAAGCATGCAGAGTACTTAATTACCTGGATCCAGCATTTATATTGCTGCAAATATTGTATCCAAAGATACAATGTTTGCAGCAATACTTGAGTATGAGCACCTTACTGAAAATTTCTCATTAGATCTCATATGAAATTATCTCGTACGTCTCAAGAGAAATATCTTCATACATCTCATTAGAAATATAGTCATAGACATCGATTGGAAAAGTACATATTTATTAAGCAGTCAGATTTTACAATAAATATTCTCATACACTTCCGAAAGTTCTCATAAAGAGCAAAAAACTGAGAGTGAAACAATGGATTTATTAGCATTAAAAAAGCTGTTAAGCTATCACACTAAGAACGCTGCTTCCTGATAACACCACCGCACGTGCTGAATGTCACAAGGCGACAAAAATATAAAATAAAAAAAAAACACTGACGTATCTGAATCACTGAATCAAGCTACACTTATGCAGTTAACTCTTTGGTGTAGAATTACGAATGCACTGTTGGAAACTACACAATTCGATCATTTTCCCATTATTTTTCAATTTTTTCATTTCAATACTGGTGGCCAGTATAATACAACCACCCTCCCTGAGATGGAATACTGACTACACTAAGTAATTCAACTACTTAGAATCAATGAGGTCAGGATTTTCAATAATGGTGGCCAGTAATAAAATCAGTCGTTGATGAATTTTTTTCCATCACCCAGTGATGAAAAAAATTCATCACCACTGCCTCACAGTGAACAAAATGCTGAAAATCGCTGTAAATAGTATTTTCAATACTGCTTTCCAGTGATTCTTTTCTGAAAAGGATGAAAATACTTCGAAGGATTGCAGCCGAAACACTCTTAGAAAGAAGTGATAATATAAGGAAACAAGGGCGTACCCAGGATTTGGAATAGGGGTGGGCAGAAATAGTGGGGGGGTAAGAGGTAAAAGCAAAATTAAATGACTGGTTTTGGAAAAAATGTTTTATTAGCATTATAAATACCTTAACAATTCATTACTTCCATCTTTTTATCACCATAACCACTCCGATTTTTAGTTTTAGGCTAATTATAATTTTCTTGGATTTGGTGAAAATGTTTCCCTGACTTTATCCTCGACCATTTAACGATTTTCTTTGGCAAATTTGTCGTCTGTCTAGGTTAGGCAGTTGAGGAGGGAGCATTGCATTGGTATTTACAGTAACTGGTTGGTTCCTGAACGATGCGTTGATTCTTTCGTGCATTGTTGTGATTGGTATATAGTCAACCGATGAAATGAAGGAACAGTTTAGGCCTAGTGGGGCTTTAACACGAAAACCCAAGAATGAACGAGAGGTTAATTTAAAGAAGACAAAAAAGGTCCTAGATACGTACTTTAATAGTGTAAAGCAAGAAAAAGTTCAAGATGGTTGTGGTACATCAGGTACGTCTATTTAAATTGTTTTTTACCGTCTACTTAAAATGTTGTTTCACATCTACAGGGGGAACCCCAAACCGATATTCGAAAACACTAATAATAATCCATTCATGATCATTTTCCTTGTATTTTTGACCTAGGTCCGTGTCATGCTATCTCCGCGTCTTTTGCTCCTGCTCCGTGGAAATAACTATTTCTCTACAATTTAGTTTGTTTGCCGATCGTTCTTTAAATTTATTGCGCCAAAACATTTCACCAACTATAACTATTATAGTGTCTGTCAATTATATGCATCGAATACACTCCGACAATTCGCGGAACTTAATCCGCTCACTGACAATGCGTCCATTGCTTATTCTGATCAACTTCCTAGTCACCATGGAATACAACTATTTTGGTGCATTCACATTAACACTTGCGGTGTGGTACTCGAGTAGGCGGATTCCAGAAGAGGGCGCCGGTCTTTTGGTCCTCGGTAGAATATGGATGGTGGCGGAGGGGGGAATGGAGTCACGGGAGTTTGAGGCTAACAACGTAGCTTCGTTCTCGGTGAATGTGAATGCACCAAAATAGTTGTATTCCTTGGCGATAAGAAATTTGACCAGAATAAGAATTGTCAGTGAGTGCACCCAAGCGTAGATACTGTAGCTGTCATGGTTCCGCGTTCGGAAAATAACTTCAAAAGAATAAGCTAAATATTACGATAAAAACATTCCCCTTGCGGTGAGACCTGCTGCGATAGAAAATAAATGGAAAACTAAATGGGGAGAGGGGTCAAGATAAATCTCACCTCAAGGGGAGCAGATGGGGTCTAAAAGTGGCTTAAATTCACCTCACGTAATTTATGGACAGTTCCTAATTTACATTGAAGTCTGCATCCTTCACTATTGAAACTTGTTTCTTTCAGCTTCAACCCAAAATTACCAGCCCCCATGTCCATCTACCTCAGTCTCAAAAAGCTCTGATGAGGATGAGGGTGCATATGTTTATTCCGAAGCTAAAGACGCCAGTACTGCTTTGATTGTTGAGAACAACAGTAGCTCTAGTTCATCCAAATCTGAAGTGGAGGACAGTAATGATGAAAACATTTCCACTAGTAACTTAGCTTATTTTAGAAGCCCAAATATCAGTGACCCCGTTACATTGAAGAGGGAATTTTTGAAACAGCATCCTATCCAAGTACATCATGTACAAGGAAAAAAAATTCCATTCGATCCCAGTAATCTGTATTATAGAACTCTATCCAGTGGTGAGAATGTCCAAAGAAAATGACTTTCATACTCTTATCAGTTGAATAAAGTGTTCTGTTCAACATGTATGACCTGCGGTGGGAAGGAAAGCAGAGAAATCTAATTTATTTTAGGGCACGAAGTTTCAAACAAACATATCTACAAGGCTGTAGAAATCCATGAAAATTCACACTATCATCAAAGTTCTGTCACAGCAGCATTTCAGCTATGCAAATAAGGTTACATTGAATCTCTCCTTAACAGCAGTCTAGCCAAATGTCGTCAGAAACAAATTGAAACTAGAAAACAAGTTTTGTAGCGCCTCATTGATATCACACTCTTCATTGGAAGACAAAGGTTGGCTTCTCGAGGGAAAGAAGAGGAAGGTTATTCTCTCAGCCAAACAGGAAATCATGGAAACGTTTGAGAGCTTGTCTTGTTAATGTCAAAATATGATGTTATTTTGAAAACTCATGTTGAACAGTGTGTAGAAGATAGTAAGGAGAAAAGAATGAAAGAACTTGAGGAAAAAGAATTAACGGGGAGTAAGAAGAAACATTTTGGGAGAGGATTGCTTGTAACATTTTTCTCTAAAACGTTTATCAATAAATTAATAAAGACAATAGGCAACATTGGGAGGAAAATGATTTTGAAATATGTATCTGATAGCATTAACTGCAGTTTGATGATTGATTCTACACAAGATACAGCCGTCACTGACCAGCTGGCTATCTGTATTCGGTACGTAGTGCAAGGAAAGGTGTATGAGCGACTTCTTGACTTTTGTGTAATACAAGATTCCAGTGGCCAAGCACTTTTCAAAAAAATTGAACTAGATTTAACGATATATGGGATCCCTCTCTCAAATGCAGTAGCTTGTTCTTTTGATGGAGCGGCAAATATGAAGGGTTGTTATAATGGGCTACAAGCTCATCTAAAGAAAGAAAACCCGAATATGATATACACCCACTGCATGGCACATGTTTTAAATCTGGCTGTGGCAGATTCTACAGTGAATTGTCTTCAGGCGGAAAACTTATTTGGTTTGGTGAAAGAGACGGCTTGTTTCCTCAGTCAGTCCTATAAAAGAATGACTGTTTGGAAAGAACACACGATACGTCATTTCAAAGGTCAAGGAAAACTATATAGACTACACAAAATTGGCGCTACTAGAGGGTGGAGCAAGCATAAAGCATTGAGTTCAATAATTGACATTGAATCATTTCAAGATGATTTTGACAGTACCGACGATTCTTGGAATTTGGTGAATCTGTTTCATGTGTTATTAGATATTTCAAAAGGAAACTTTGATTGCAAAACTAAGTTTACAGCTCGAACACTCATGAGCCAATGGGCTAAATTTGAAAATGTATTTACTGCTTTTATCATTTTGGATTTATTTGTAGTAACTTCACCAGTTTCTGTTTTTTTACAAAGTAAAAATATGGATTATTCAATAGCATGGAAATGAGTGAAGAATTTGATTAAACTAATCAGAAAAATGAGAGATGAGATGCATTTTAATAAATTGCTACAATTTTGTAAAAACTACACTGCTTGCATCGGAAAAAAATTGAAGAAATTTAATTAGAAATGGAGGTGGATTTTCCTGAAAAAAGAGTAAGGCCGTGTTCCATTTCACTATTATGCGCTCTTCGCACCCTTATCCGCTCTTTACGATCGTCACTTTTCTGCCGTGATGAAGGTGATGACACGTAGTGCTGTTCCATTCCGTAGGGCGAATGTTGAGAAGAGCGCAAGGGCGCAGAGCAGGAAAGAGTTCCACCATGCTCCCTTATGCGCCCTAAACCATTGAGCTACGCTAGATCAGGGCTGCAACGGCTAGATAAGAGTGTTTTCAGCTTATACTGCGGAATGGAAGCAGAAAAGGAGTTTACTTTTTATTATGAATGCTAATTAAACAATAAATTTTAGGAATATTTTTGTATTGTTTACTTTTCCATGTAAAATTCTAAAAAGGTTTATATTTAATTTTATAGCAAGAAAGCATCTATAAGTGCGGGGATATATGGTGGGAAGTTGCCATATGGTATAGGAGATTGAAACGTGTTATTTCTTGGTACATTAGTTTACTTTGGTGAGGTAGGGATTAATTTATTGGTAAGTTGAGTATTTTCAATTTTAAAAGGTCCTTCCTCAGAAGCTGTCTTGTGTGTTATGGGTTTCCGTTACGTTGGGACGTGATGGGAGCCAATCATATAGGTTTTATGGTTTCATTGGACTTAAGATACTTTAACGATTAAAATATAATGAAACTTATCGGTCACTCTTCAGGCTATATAGCCTGTGATATAGTTAACTGGGAATTGCTTGGTTTTCATTTACCTGCGATTTCCATATGCGGATGCGGTACATTGTGAGTGTGAATTTAGAGGAAGTAGGGAGAATAGATTTATTTTGTGAGTGATATTTCGTTATTAGGGGCGTCGAGTGAAGCTTACGGTGAAATAATGGAAATGTTGCTTAAAACGGTATATTTCTTAACAATTTATTGATTTCAAGCTGGTTTTCCCGTTTAAGTATATACATTGGATGTAACTGAATCCATAGATACTACCTTTTTCAGTTTAGGTATAGTTTTGTTGACTAGAGATAGAATAAATTGCGGAAGGAAATAGCCATCTGATTTCAGTACGCCATTGACTCTCTTGGTTTTATGTTCTATGAGTGAGCATGTGCTTTAATACGATGAATTACATATGTAAATGGACTAAAATAGATATTTTTATACCATAACAACACGAAAAATCATCGTCTCGTTCCTCGAATTAATAACAATAATGCCTCAGGAGCAGCGTTTAACCAACAGTTGGCTCAACGCCAAAGCATGCTGGGGAAGGGCAGGAAAATCTCATTTGTCCGTATTTCACTGAGTTATCCCATCTAAATTATATTCTAAACACCTATCAAGCATTTGTCAATACATGCTATATCTAACGTATTCAACAAAAGTTATGTATGGTATTCATGCGCCTACTCAAGTGCACTCAAGTGACCACGGAATGCGTACATCAATTATTCATAGTTGTCAAATCTGCCAATGGAAGACTGGCGCCACCTACTGAAAAGTGCAGATTATAGCGTAGGGCATTTCAGAGCACCAGGTCGTAGAGCGTAGGGTGCACCCTACGTGAAATGGAGCTCGGCCTTAGCCAAAAAAAAAGGTAATGCCTGGAGAACATGAGTCACGCTCTGTAACTACTACCCAGAAATTTAAGGCATTGTATTTTAGCATTTTAGATTGTGCTATGAAAAGCATTGAAGAACGGTTTGTTCTAAATCAGGATTTATTGAAAGATTGTGCTATTTTGGATCCCAAAAACTTTTTGAAAATGTTTCCCCAGTCATGAATTTTCTACGACTTCGCTAACCACAGTGTCAAATTTAACAAACATTAGCAAATCAGATCATATTACTGAGCTGAAACAGTTTGCCGCCCAGTGTGTTCAAACTGTCCATGGAAAGAGAATGTCCTGAAGATCTTGTACATGATGAAGAAGCATCAAGCGATGATGACGTAGCCTGTAAGTCTTTGTGTAGAATTAATCTTAACGTTAAGTGTTCTCAATGTTTGTCATGTACTTTTACAGTCCTGTATGATCTGCCTTCTCAATCAGGCCTATTTCATAATTTGTATTCAGTTTATAAATATTTATTGGCAATTCCATGTACTCAAGTCTCTTGCGAAAGAGTCTTTTCAACATTAAAAATTGTTAAATCCAAACTAAGGGATTCTCTAGGCCTGGAACTGTAAAGTAATTTAATACTGATGAACTGTGAAAGGGACTTGATCCAAAATATTAACAAAAGTGAAATCATTGATGAAATTACATGTACAAGTGACGAACTTAGGAAAAAACTTATGGTGTAATTTTCATTGTTTAGTGTGAATAATATTTTAACAATATCAAGAGAACAATTAGGTTCCTAAAATGTTTTAAATATCTATTTCCACCACTACAGTTTAATTGTATTATATGTAGGTCTACTTTATTGCCTCTTCAAAGCAATTTTCTTCCAATCAAGTTTGACTTTTCGTTTAATATATATTAGATATTGTGAAACAATTATAATGTTTTAAAATTAGATCCTTGTAATTTTAATTTTAATGATTTTAATAATACAAATATTGTTATAAAACAACAATCGCTTCTTCTAAAAAATGCATTTATTGTGGCCTAAGTAGGGTCGTCATGACTATGAATATGACGTCATAGTTAATGTCTCACAATTAATCCTCTACAAAATTACTACGATGTATATATGGGGCGAGTGGGGGGGACGACTGAATTTTTCTAAGGGCCCAGAAACCTGCCAGTCCGACACTGCATCAATGCATTTGATTCAAAGAAACAATACGTTGTGTTTGCTTGCTCAATATTGGCTACACACTTATTTTGCACAGACCCAAGGCTTTGCCTTAATTGTCATATCATTTGGAAACAAAATTGAATTTATTACTTTACATAGGAGATAATGCAAATATTTTACTAAGCAAACAAATTTCCACGGAAAATTGATAGAAAAAAATGCTTAAGCTTATTATATTAAATTATATCTCAATTGTGAGGTATTTTCTCTCATATTTTACATAAATTAAATATGATTGTTTCAAGTACCCAGGCAGCCTTTAGCAGCTTTCGAATACACGACACTATAGGGCGTCCTACATTTAGTCGACGGAATGGGCTTTTACGGAGATTCATTTTTCGTGTAAATCTCCAAAAAGACGGAGGTGCGATGTGGCCAATTGCAGCAGCGAAATTAGCACAGTACTACTTAGTATACCAACTGCACATCTAGGAGCCTTCCAGTATGCAAATATTTTACCTTAAGTAGCTAACTTTAATTTAGCGCGGTGTTGGAAATGGTTGCCTACGTGGCCTTGAGGTGAGCTCACGGAGCGTAAATTTGACTACAGCGTTCTCCATTAGGCCCATACCGTCAACTAAATTTGAATCACTACATAGCTGCGTAGATTACTCACCGATTATTTCGTAAGCATGTAAGTCGTTGGGACGGCAATTCTGGACAGTGAATGCAATGAACGGTAACGGACGGACGTGGAATGCTGGGGCGGTGCCTCCAGCGCTCCGCGTCAACATTATGGATGCTCTGGTTTCAGCGATACGCCAACCATCAATCAATGTGACACCCATTAATTGAATCGTCCCTGGAATTTCCCTTAAACGCTCCCCATAACCTCGGCTTGGGATTCTCTCCCCGACACTCCTAAAAATGCACACACACAAATATATACACAAAACCTTCACTCACCCGCTCGCTCCCACCGACACAGTGGGCTCAAATCGAAAATCGCCGGACAAAAGTCCAAAATTGCTTTTTTTGAGATAGCGTCTTGAAACTTGGTACATATACACATAATTGATTAGTAATTATGAAATGGTAAGCCATTTCTCATAGGTCTTACCCGTTACTTAGATACAGAGGCTCAAACACGACCAAATTTCCTAAAAAGCGCCCGCTCTCATTTTTCTTCGAAAATCTTAAACGTTCAGCAGATATAGGAGTAATGGAAGGATTTATATGAAATAAAAAACATTACCATTTGTAAACAGGGTACTTTACCTATACTATGCATAACCTTCAGACATATTTGCCTATATTTGAGTGCTATTATGTCACAAAATGGCGGACCCTTTTTTTAGACAAAATTGTACATAAAGTAGACAATATAATCCTTATTCGGAAAATGGTCTCTGGGAAACTTTATCAGAGTATAAAATAAACATATTTATAGATTATTCCATAAACATATTCGGAAAAAGTTTGCGACGCCGAGAATAAACTCGATTTTTCGATCGCGCGTCGCTGCTCGGCTCCGCGCAGCGGGACCTGGAAATACAGTGACTCCGTTGGATTGTTCAAGTTGTGTGGACATTAACTCCTCGAATTCAACTTTTTCAGGCTATGCATGTTATCACTGATTTCTAAAGATTCTAAACTGAAGATTTTGCGAGGGTATTGGATCGAGAGAGTGGATCAGTGCACGCGTAACTGCGGTACATTTGTTTTTCTTTGGATAATTTTCGGTATCATGCTGCAAATTATGTACGTCTTTCAACTCTTGAGAAAGAATGCGGGTTCTCGGGGTACCATGCATGTTTTCCATAAAAATTGCAACATTATTAAGCGGGTATTTCCAGTAGCGCCCCTCCTTTAAGAAATGCATATTGACAGGCATTTGTAGTTTGTTTTTGGTGAAGTAATGCCTGTGCTCTTGTGAGTTTGGAAAACCCATAGTATCTGGTTATTTGGCTCGTGAAATACTGACATATTTCCTGCTCCAGTTCCCTGTGGTGACAGCAGTTTTGTTTATTTTCTTAACTGTATACCTCTTTCTTAAGGTAAGCAATGTTTTTAAATTTCTTCTTTCTAACCAATGACGTTTTTTACCCACATTATGCGTCGTAGTTTTCTCATCTGTGTTCATATATATTTTGTTATATTCTCATGGTTTTTCTTTTACTACGCGATCTTACTGCTTACTTTCATTTCTAAGTATCCTCATTTTTTTTCTTTTATCCTTCGTATATTATATTTTCTTAAATTTTTGGACCGTTTCACATGTTTTTCCCCAAACGTGAGGTGATATGCCTTCACACCAGATCACGTGTCTTGAGCTCCATAAAAAAAGTAACGGATTTGAAGGGAAAATCATTATATAACAAAAAAGAATATTTGATTTAATATTTGTCACGAATATTAGATATAGGGTCACATGATGACGCTCTAAATAGTCTTCGTGTATTCATTTGGATAAGTGTTTTGGTGCCCTACATGGGGAAGTGGGAAAAGTGTTCCCGGAATAACGAGCGATTTTTGTTGCATCATAATGATTGGCTCACTGAGTCAATCATTTTGCCTGATAACATGCGTCATTGTTTACCAAGTACTTCTACGGCGACTGGTATGTATTTTTATACAAATCTCTAACGTATTCATTAAACGACATTATTTTTACTCTTTTACCTTTAAAAAAAGAATTTAGGTGTTACATCTGCGGAGGAAAAACCTCAGATATGAATAACATAACAGTCATGAAAAATCGACCGGCAGCTGTAGACAAATTTGCTTATGGTTTATCGACGCTGCATTGCTACATTCGTTTTTTAGTGTCTTTAGCATATTTCGTGTCTGCTGGGTTTTAAGTAGTGGCAGGTGAGAAACATCAAAGCTCAAGGTGGAACTTTTAATTCCCTAAATCCAAATTATTCTGAAAAATAAATCGCTAAATTATAATTTAATTCCTTTCTAGGCTCGTGGTCATCTTAAAATACAGCTGTGCAAAGGAAAGGCTTGTAATACAGAAGACTTTCAGATAAAGGATGGGTTTAATCGTAGATGTGCTCAGGCCTGGAATAGAAAATACGAATGATGGAAATACAGCTTGAATGTTTTATTGATTCTAATAAACTGGCAGCTGATGTAACAGGTAATGGTGTAAATCCGCTTATATGCTCAGAGATAGCTACATATGGTCAATGCCACGTATTACACTCAACAAATCAATATTGAGTTTGCTTGATGAGTATTATACTTCTGTTATCGAGGCTAATTCATGTTTTCTTATATTTTCATTTCAGGAGTAGAGTATGAGCTTATAATAATATTTTCAATTATTCTGAAGGAAATTTCAAGTGACCTACCACTAAACGACTAGGCATTTTCACTGTACTGCCTGAGGACGGCTGAATTATACATTGAGCTCTATCCCTGGTACCACATGCCGACCACGGTCCATAAAATGCTCATACATGGCGCGGAAATTTCGAAAGGGGCAATTCTTCCCTTAGGCCAGCAATCCGAAGAGGCGATAGAGGCTCGCAATAAGGACGCCAGGATATTCCGAGAAAGATTAACGCGGAAACACTCCAGGATGGCCACCAATGAGGACCTATTCAAAAGACTTTTATCACGTCCGATCCATTGCTTTCCTCCACCATATATTTGACTGTTAAGGCTCATAGGAGGCTTCCAAAGGAATTACGGGAACTATGACTGATAGAAGATAAAGAAGAAGCAATAGAATCAAACAGCGAGTATGAGTAGTGATTAAGATTCGTCCGAGGACTAAGAATTTAGCTTGAAATGAACAATCAGCAATGGACGTTGGGTCAACGGTCTTGCAGTGACGGATTCGCGGGGATGGGTGAGTGGTTAACGTGGTTAAAGAAAGGATAGTGAAAAGGCGATCGCATAGTCAAAAGCCCGCTACCCACCACCCTTTGCTAAACCGCTCCCTTACCCACCCTTGCTAATCCCTCATTAGAACACCGCCGACCCAACTTCCTCTCCTTTCATTTTCTCCGGGTATTCCCTGATTGAGTTCTTTCCCATCATTGCCTCAAACAGACCTCTCACTTTCATCTATCTCTCTCATGGAGCGCGTCGGCACACGTGCGAACAACCCATCTCCTCTAGCTGTTTCTTAGCCTTCTTACCCATTCCTAAATATACGCATGGTGTGTGCTTTCAGAAATTTGTCAACTACCTGAAGATGACTCGGTGAATAAATACCAAGGCTGCTCTGAGGGTGAAAATTATTTCGGAAAATGATATTTGGCTTCTATTCAGTATCTTACAAGTAATGGTATTTCATTTATGTTATTAAATTCATCATTACCGGTACTGATAACATCAAAACGAATTTAAGCTTCTCGTTTATTGCCATCCTATTTTCAAAATACTTTTTCTCTTTTACCATATTCCGCGTAAGGTTTGGAGCAGCAAATTCTATGCAAAACAACTTCAGTTTTCCAGTTTTGTTTAATATATTATCGATGAATCTAATTGTGTTTTCATCTATGTATATTCCTTTACTATTCGTCGAGAGCATAGTAATTACAGTGTGCTAAGTATTGCGAAATAAAAATCAACAACCACTGGAGACTTAAGTTTAAATTAATCCATCCCTAAAACATAACCATCCAGTTTGTCACTCAATACAAAGATATGATATTGCGCATAACAGAGCTTTAAAAAATACTCATGAAATCATGCTGATTTAAAACTCAAGCTAGAATTTCATTGTAAGAAGCTATAAAAAATGGTAATATGAAAATGATTCCCTTTAGGTAATTCCTTAAAATTAATAATTAATTTACATATTTATCAGTTCCAATTTATCTGTAGGAGAGTATCTACTATTATTATTTCTGGCGCATCAAAGAGTCAGATAACGAAGGACGACAACAAATTGTAATTTTCCAAGCAAGCATGTTTTTTTAAGGTTACACATTGTCATAAATCGTTCCTTTTCGCGCCACCCCCCTCGGGGAGTAAAGGCAGAGGGTGTTATTCGGGGTGGGGGAGGAGAGGGTGAAGGGAAAGAAGGGAATCCCAAATGTTGCCTTTTTTATGGAAAACATGCATGGTACCCCGAGAACCCGCATTCTTCCTCAAGAGTTGAAAGACGTACATAATTTGCAGCATGATACCGAAAATTATCCAAAGAAAAACAAATGTACCGCAGTTACGCGTGCACTGATCCACTCTCTCGATCCAATACCCTCGCAAAATCTTCAGTTTAGAATCTTTAGAAATCAGTGATAACATGCATAGCCTGAAAAAGTTGAATTCGAGGAGTTAATGTCCACACAACTTGAACAATCCAACGGAGTCACTGTATTTCCAGGTCCCGCTGCGCGGAGCCGAGCAGCGACGCGCGATCGAAAAATCGAGTTTATTCTCGGCGTCGCAAACTTTTTCCGAATATGTTTATGGAATAATCTATAAATATGTTTATTTTATACTCTGATAAAGTTTCCCAGAGACCATTTTCCGAATAAGGATTATATTGTCTACTTTATGTACAATTTTGTCTAAAAAAAGGGTCCGCCATTTTGTGACATAATAGCACTCAAATATAGGCAAATATGTCTGAAGGTTATGCATAGTATAGGTAAAGTACCCTGTTTACAAATGGTAATGTTTTTTATTTCATATAAATCCTTCCATTACTCCTATATCTGCTGAACGTTTAAGATTTTCGAAGAAAAATGAGAGCGGGCGCTTTTTAGGAAATTTGGTCGTGTTTGAGCCTCTGTATCTAAGTAACGGGTAAGACCTATGAGAAATGGCTTACCATTTCATAATTACTAATCAATTATGTGTATATGTACCAAGTTTCAAGACGCTATCTCAAAAAAAGCAATTTTGGACTTTTGTCCGGCGATTTTCGATTTGAGCCCACTCTGCGACGTTGCCCTTCGCCTTCATATATCTCCTCGCGCACTCAGTCTGAGCCTCGTTCACAACAAGTAAATTTGGCGTCACTTGGCTTATCTTACTTAGCTTTAAACGCGTATCAGCGAGAGAGATTTATACCAATCATCGCCCACCACAACAGAAATCGAGTCACGAGGCACATCGAGAACATTAATTTCTGGATTTCCCCAAACCGGCCCGATTAGGTGTAATAGTACATAGAGCGTTCAAGTTATGAATAATTATAATGGAATGAGTAGTTGGTACTAACTTCTTCCCCTTTCTTACTGAGGAAGGGTTACTTAACATGAACTCCATTACCTTCTCGGTATACAAGGAAACAGGCGACTTCACAGCAACAGAAACCTCGTTTTCCGCATGGCTATTAACCAGCAAGGAGATATCAAGCACAGCAGTAGATTGCTTGCCGTCTATCGATAGTGCAGCATGCTGAAATTAAAAGAAAGCTGAGCTAGGCTGTACTCCATGCTCCGTTAAGTTGAGATACGCCGGCTTTCGTCGTTGTGAACTGTCCAACTTTTTTCTCAAGATTTCATCTCTGCATTGGCGCTGAGTCAAGCTAAGTCACGGCGAGTTAAGTTGTTGTGAACTAAATAAGCTTCAAACATCCGGAATATGGGACTTCAGACCTGACTGACATGGAGTGAAAACAGAGCGTGATACTAATTTGCCAAAACACCTCTCACTCTAACTCTTCCAATTTCCTTCTCTATTTCCTACTCTTTTCTTGACCGGTAAACTAATTATCCCTGTCAAACTCCCTCGAGGCAACCATAGTATGTAAAGTCAACAAAGAAACGGCTTAAAAAAAGGTGAGTATTAAGTAACTCCGTGATACCTCAATTAGGGCACTTATGGCAACTCAATCAGCACTATCACTTCTATTTGGATTGAACGAAATAGGATACAAGATCTTCGACATGGTTTAGATTATATGGGATCACGCCCAACCATAATCAAAAATGCTTTACTGCCGAGATTTCCGACACAATAAAATTGAAAAATTCTCCTCCAGCAAACACCAGCGGTTTCAATAACGCCTACCATTTATAGCCATCAGGGATTAAAAAATAATTGTTTTGAAAAAACATTTTTTTAAAGTCATCTTCATCAGCAGTGATCAATTCCAAGACTAATTTGCAACGAATTTCCAGAAGGGTGGCGCTTTTTTTTATCGAAATTCGAGAGGCAATGGAATTTGTACGCAGAAAATGATCGATTTGGAGAGAGAGCCCAAATGCTTCACTCCTTTGGCTGAGCCCCAGGGGTCAAAAGTCAGCTGGTTCAAGATGACCGTTTATCCTGGTGAAACCACCACTTCTGAAGTAATTACGTCTCTTTGAAGTCCCTAGCAACGAAAATGTCAACCACTTTGGCCTCGCATGCTGTGGGCTTCGCGTGACATGCAGCGTCAGGTTTCATTCCGAACCCTATTCACTTGCCTCATCCGCCGACCATGGGCACTGCAGAGCACAGTCACTGGACGCCGCAAGCGCGCACAGGTGTAGGCTTTGGTATACAATAACCGTCATAATTAAAATTATCTTCTTTTTATCAGTAGAATTAGAGCTTAATCTGTAGGTTGCGTCGGCAGCTAAGGCTATTTACCCCCACGAAGCATCCACTTCCTAATAAAGCTCTGGAAGCGAAACCAAGACGGAATGTATCATATTGAAATTGAAAATATATTATGAAATTATAACCTTTTTAAAAGGCTCCTTTCCCACAAATTTCTTTCCCACACTTTTCTCGCCGTAAGAAGCCTCAGATTATCACCCTCAGATCTTAGATCAACACGGTAGCCACTAGCCAGTGTCGGGGGGTGATGCAGGTGAATAGGGTCCGGGACGCAACCTGCTGGGCGCCTGGCGCTGCATGTCAGGCGAAGCCAAGAGCGTGACAGTATATGTACGAAGCCGTAACAATACTCCAAAATCGTTGACATATTGAACGAAAAACGGTCATATTGAACCAGCTGAACGGATCCCATATTTAGGCTGCGTTCTAAGGAAATTAAGAAATACTCAAATGGTTATGGTGCTCAGCATCAAAACCATAGTCGGGAAAATAACCTTTGAAGCATTGCCTTTCGCGATCTAATAAATAGACGACATTGTAACTCAAAATATAATTTAGAAAATTATCATTATTGGCCATCTAAGCAATGATCGAATCCCCACTTCAGTATCTCTCCACATGACTACCTCACATATTTGGCACACAATGGCAATTAGCGGGGCTGGACCATGGGCGTAATTTCAGCTTTTTAACTGGGGTGGAGAGGCCTACCGAGGGATATGGAATACCCCCAGGTGGAAGGGGGGTCAGCGGGTCCTCCTAAATTAGGCATGATTAATGAAGAATCAAGAAAGTTCCAGAAATGTAGAATTGTACTTTATAATTGTTTGTAAATTATTCAGAATTTTACTTCAAAATTCTGGGGTGGCAAATTACTGGGTTGGACATCTCTGGGGTGGCAACTGCCACCCCTTGCCACCCCCGAATTACACCACTGGGCTGGGCCGATGTATATCTGTCAAAGCCGATAATGCGGATGATTCATAGCATCGGTCAACCCGATACTTTACGAAACATTGTTAGATATACCAGAAATTCTAATTTCAAAGAATAAATGAAAAATTTTAGGCTTTTCAATCTAACGCGCAGACCATTTTATGGATTGAGGTAACGGAATAGAGTTAATGATCCCAAACCTAATAATGAAGCCTTCAGGAGATTCTTTTGTTATTGTACTCCCAACATATTTAACCGCCTACCAGCTCACATTGCCTCATCTAAGTCGGTTAGAATATTTCTAAAAGAATTAAAAACATGGCTGTTCTCCGTTACAAATATTGAAGATTATTTTTAACTTTAAGAATAATTTCTTTAACTATGGAATTTATTTGATCAATTACTGATGTTGTATAACTTTATTTCCCGATATTTCCTGGTGTATGATTGTGTGAACACACTTTAAAATGCAATTAAATTTGTAATATGCTGACTCTACTGCAAAATGAATTGTAATATTTTTATGTTGTGGCCTCGCACCAGCCAATTATATTTGGTAAATTTAAATGATGACAACCCCAACACAGGTTTTCTTTTACCTCAGGGGTGTCTGTTGTTCCACAAATCAATTGTAATCTTGAGTTTTATTAAATGTATAAATGGTGGAATAAATACTACTACTACTTTTCTTCAATAAGAACAAAATTGAATTCGTTACAGTGGCTTATTTTTCACTTTTGTTAATTATTTAAAAGACTAAAGTTTTTAATTCTTGCATGAGCCGTTAAATAGAGCCACAATGATTCATTCATACTATTTATAGATCAAGGAGTTGATTGCTGCGCCAATGCTTTTGGGCTAACGCATTTTTACTTCAATTTCAGCTGCAGGAATACTTATTTACATAATTTACATTACATTAAGATGAGATCGTGCCTCCATATTATTACAATTTAATTTCCATGTAGTATTTTATAAAAGAATTCCTATATAACTTTTCTGCAAAACTGATGTTCACATGTGGTAGAAAAATAGCTTAGCTTCCTTCTATTTCATCCATTCTTGCACTCAAGCGCATGTAACTTCAAGATTTGTTAAAAAATAAAAACAGAAAAAAATTAAAGTTTTTATAATGCTTTCACAGAGCAAACACGTTCTCATTGAGTATCACAGATATGAAACTCATTTTAAAGTTAATCCTATTTAATGTGCAAGGACACAACGTATTTCATGCTGTGTGAGCAAAGTAAAGCTCGCATTTTATTTCCGCAGCTTCTTTTGCCTTCAGGTACTTTCAGCGAGAATTGCCCTTGACATAATAGTGATGAGATGAAAATATTATTTAAAAACTCAGTTTCTGTTATACACTTGAAGGAAATGAGGCAGAAACTCGTTTTAGGTAGTTATGAGTAGGTAGAGTGAGATATCACTTCACCTGGAATTTTATGAATTTGACTCATCTAAAGAAAAAAACTAATTTCTTTCCAATGATATCACAATATTTATACCTTTCCAAACTAATATTCGAGCAATTCGCCTAAAAATATTAGTTGTTTTACATTGGATAGATTACGGATGTGCGCTTCAGAGGGAGAATATTAAAAAACAGGAATTTCTAACGCCTAGATTTCGTCAAAAAGTAACAGTGTGTAGTTAGTATGTTTTTTCAAATATTTATAAAAATTACTGACCGCAGTAATGTTTACAGAAAAAAGCTTCTGCTGCGAGGCGTTTTCACCACACGGTGATAAAAAAATGAGTCAAATTTTAGGTTTATTTGGATGTATTTATTTAAATACTGAGGATTTTTGTCGTATATAACTATTTATGCACCATTAGTGAAACAATATTTACTTCATACTTCTTACGGACGCTGAAATTAAAAAGTAAAATTCGAACATGGTCGCCATTATGAATAGGGAAATATCTCGCTCGAACTACCTTAATATGGCTGAGATTCTCATTAATGAGCAAAATATAAATACTTTAGTCTATAAATGACTAGGTTTTTCACTCCTTGTGCTAAAAATGCCTTTACAATCAAAGTTATTTTGCGATTTCAGAAAAAGTTATAATCTTTAGCCATAGAGCCATTCTATTATGTCAAGGAGTGAGCATTGTATGGTCACTATGATTTAGTCTTAAAAATAATTGAGTAAACATTGAACCACTCACAATTACTTTCCTGTCGCGATCTTTGCGTCAGAACTTCTAGAAATTATCTGGAAAAGTAATGGTGGGAGCATCTGATATTTTTGCATCATTCAAAAAACGCGATCTATTTCTTTTTAATGATTCAGCCAAATTAACCAAAATTGTTTTTGAAACAATATCTCCCTAAAAACTACCTGAGCAGACGAAAGACAAAGAGCTGACGAAAAATATCGCTGATTGAGCACCTGAGACTTTTGCATAATAACTTTGCTGAACAAATATTATATACGGCCGCAGGGAGAGAAGCACCAATTTTATTTGCGGTCCGATTTCCCACAAACAATGAACGAGCGCCTCTTTTTTCCCCACCCGCGGCTCCGATCTCTTTCATTAATCAGGAAAAGTGTCAATTAAATGATTATCTCACCGATCACTTTATCCACCTCAACAAAGTTTCCAGGAATGAATAAACGGGATTAGACATATTTACAAAAAAGAGACGCCACGATGAACAAATACGAATTCTAAATGACAGGGTCCATCCCCTTTAAATCCATTGGAATTTTAAAAAGGCAAGGACGGCCAGGGTGTTAGAGCTGGATATGAAGAGAAACAACAGAGAAGGAAGAAGAGAGACAGAGAGACGGAGAGAAAGGGAGAGAGACAGAGAGAGGGGGAGAGAGAGTCAGAAGAGAGAATTTCATCGATATTTAAATGGGGGTGTCGAATTTCATTTTCGGAAATTGCGTCGCACAATTCTGCTTCGTGCTCGATAATCTCGTCAGCGCAGTTGCTCGCGTCATGCGACTTACCAAGGACTGAAAAGTCCCGTGAATGAAAACGGGCGCCATGACGCGGTTTGGACGACTCTCGAGACAAAAAAACGGCAGCATGCGACACCGTTGACGAGACCTCAAGAGGTGTTGCAAATAACACGACACATATTAAGCGATATTCCAATAGACAGATTTTAAACTGCCACTTCAATTATGCTCGGTGGACCGTGAAAATGTCTCATAACTCTGAGGCAGAGAGTTCGAGCCCAGACAAATGCATCGATATTGTAAACACACAAATGACGCTAGGTTGTTAGGGGAGGCAACCGACAGCTGAGATCATTTTCAGCGCTAAGGATAAGTGGGTAGGTTGGAAAGCATGATGGAAGGAGTGAACAAGGGTCGGCATTAGCCTACTATTAACAAAATTCACAAATGCTTCCACCGTTGACTTGACATCTGACGGCCTTGAGGTGCTCTCCAGATATAGCCAAAATAGACGTCGTACTTTGCAGTTGGGATTGGAAGCCAGGACTGTAACCGTCTCAACCATCCGATCCCCACGAATGACTTAGACGGACCTGTGAGGATGACAATCCAGACCAACTGGTCAAGGTCAAAGATAAATTGGGCCTCAAATTCTCCGGCGTTTACCGCATTCCCTACGAGTGCGGAGATGTTTACATCGGGGAGACCGCCCAAATAATTACCACCAGGATAACAGAGAGCAAGAGAAGCATCAGACTGGGCATCTATCATGTCATCGCTTTTGAAGAAGCTAAATTACTTAGCAGATCCACTGGGTACTGGGACCAGCTGACCAAGGAAGCCATCGAAATGAAGATAGAAGACAGGAAATTTAACCGCGGCACGGGGTACGCCGTGAATAACTCTTGGATACCAATAATCAAGAAAATGAGAGACACGAGATAAAGGAGGGAAAATAATGGCCAATCGGGAGACAGTGTATTCCACATATTCAAGCATCTATTGATGCGGGGTTAAAAATTTCCCACTGCCACTAAAAAATATTGATTTGGTGGAAGGACTTCCACGTTCCAATGACCCGCGGAGCTAAACTGGAGGGAATTACGATAGTTGCTTCTGGCTGAGCCATCCATGCCATTCATAGGGCCAGACGATAGACGGCGCAGCGTCGGTACTTCATAGAGGACTATAAAAAGGCGTCCGACCCCCATGGTACGACCTTTTAAGTAATTGTGTAGGGAAAAACAAGCAATTGGGGAAAGAAAAGGGAAACTAATACCACAATCCCACTGTAAGACTAAATGAGATATTTAACCCTGGCCCCTATGGGAAAAACCACCACGATGGATGTCATGCCCGGCAATAAGGTCACCGTGAATGTCAGCATACAAAATCCGTGCAAATGAAGGAACACTAGAGATTAATGTATGAGAAGAAAACACAAAGATAGAGAGCACGGCCTTTAGAAAACGATTTTCAACGCTAGGATCATGCTAAGGGTGGGAAAGTCAGAAGATATCCAATGATATAGGGAAGACATGTTTAGGAGAGGATGATCTGAGCAAATCAAGGTGGAAAAATAGCCACTACTAGACAAAAGGCGGCTACTGGAGCTATGATGACACAGTGATCTTTAGTACAGGGTACGAAGAAAACTACTTTTCTGATGACGGATGAACAGTAATTGGTAGTTTCAGGCGTAATTTGATGGAACTGATTCATTTTAAAGGGAGAACTTTTAATATGTGTTTCCATATTAATTGTTTATTAAAACGACCCGGGTTTCGACGTACAACGTCTTCTTCAGGTGAAGACTCTACAGAACACCATGTATATATATATGCACTCAGATGGGGTCTCCCTCCCTCCATCCCCCGCTCACCTCCCCATGGGTGCATGTAAATACAAGGTATTCTGTATTGTCTTCACCTGAAGAAGACGTTGTACGTGAAAACCTGTCGTTTTGATAAACAATTAATGTGGAATTACAAAGTAAATGCTTTTAATTTAACGGATGAACAAAATAAATATGGAAATACAACAGCGACGAAATAAACACAATCACTGACTCCTGCGGGGAGGGGGATGTTGCACCAGAATTGCATCTCCCCAAACAATGCAAGTGATGTGGTGGGGGTCTGAGCAAAGGAAAGTGGAAAGATAGTGGCGACTATAGATGCAATGATTGTAGAGTGATTAATGGTGCAAACTCAACTAGTCTCCCCACGAATAAATATGGAAATATGGCAGCTCTCATCAAACTATGATAGACAGCTATCATCAAACTGCGACGAAATATAAACAATCGTCATATCCGGGAGGGATGGTTGCTCCAGAGTCGACTCTCCTCAAACACTTCCAGGATGCTGCCCCGCCTCCCTTTCGCTTATTCCTGGAGGGAGGGCCCATGAGGTGTAAAATGCCGTGACCCCTGCGATAAAGATTTTCTCGAGCAGCAAGCGGCAGAGGCTACAGCACCCTCTTTGCCCTCCCTCCAAATCAACTCCCCCCCCCCCCACACCCCCTACCCAACAGCACCCTCTTTGCCCTCCCTCCACATCAACTCCCCCCCCCACACCCCCTACCACAGCCGCCCGACACTCGACCGCTCCTAAATAATGCCCCTTTGTTGCACGGACACCCACGCCACTGCCATTCCACTCCCACTCCCCTCCAGCCTCTTATCCCCATTCACCCCACCGCCACCGCCGCCGCGCAAGGGGAGGCTGGGTCCACAGTTCGTAGCCTGTGCTGTTTCTATGACGTCACCAGTGACGTCTTCGCGCGGTTGGGAACGCGTGGGTGGTGTGGAGGGTAGGGTGTGGAGACGGTCGGGGAGGGTGGATAGGGCGACTTTGTAGGGGAAAGGGTTTCATTCTCCCCTCCGTCCTCCCCATCCCATCCCTCAACTCCCCTCCCTCTTTCCGTTCTCCATCTACGTCACCCTCGTCGTTCCGAGGATGGCCGAGCATGGAGCTGGCGGCGCCCCGAGGCAAGCCTTTGCGGGGGTGGAATGAAATGGAAAGGGAGAATGGTTTGGGGTAAAAAATGTGGGTGACGCTAGTTTTTCACAGCCAACCCCTTACTTACGTCATCAAAATGATACGCCGCTAGACTTCGATACTTTAAACAAAGGTTAACAAGTATAACGTATCATACATCGTTTTGAAGGCATTTTAATCATCTAAACGAAAGTATTTTTTTAATCAGAGCGAAAATTTTAAATAGAAAAACTGAATTACGCCAGTAACTCCAAGCATAAATATTTAGAGATTTTCTCTTAACCTTGGCAGCTTAGGTCTCGATAGCACTCTTAAGGGACGAAGTAATAGTACTAATGAGCCGCATGGATACTAAAGGACGCCGTTTCGCTTAAACAAAATTGGCATTTTTTTAACGAGAGGGCTGTGTGATACGCTGTCGCGCTTCTTTTGCGATGCAAACTTTTATATTGCATTGCGATGCTGAAATTCAACGCAGTACGATGTCAACATGAAGTGGTATCATGCGATACCTATTCGATACATCGAGTTCTCATCAATTCAAAATTCGTATCGCGGTGTCATATAGAAAATTCGAATATCACACACCCCTACCACCGCCCACACCCCCAGCATCTGCGTGCCGCCCCACTCCCCCTTCTAAGCCATCCCCTTGGGTTCGGGGGCATCCCCGAGATCACTTCCGGTCGATGACGCGCTGGGAGGCGAACAATGGACACGTCACACCGTGAGAGAAAAGATACAGTGGGCGCCGTAATCAGAGGTAAACAATGATGGTGAAAGTGCGCACTTGTGGGGCTGGCGCCTCGGACGACGCGGCGCGTGGCCTGCAGAGAAGGGCTGTGTTAAGGAAGCTGATACGCACCACGAGCAGTGATGGCGGAAGAAGAGAAAAACATTTTAAAACATCATTAAGATGGTTCCACCGTACAATGATATTTAAAGGCATTATTTTTTACAGTCGTGTAACATATGGAAGAACGATCTCTCTGTCCGATGACGTCTTTACTTTGATTCCTGATTATTTTTTTTAGAAATTAAAGCAGAGTTTACACCGATTGAAAGGAGCAAATGGGTGGAATATGGAAAAATTGTACTTTTCTACCACACTTTCAGATCATTTTTACGAACAGCCGGCTTTCGAAGCGAATTCGAAAATAAAGTGCGATAAAATCAAGGCGCCAACCTGTCTTAGTTTCTGGGTTATTAACAAGTAAGATAAATTATTAATCAATCAAGAAGAGTATTAATCGCTAGAAAATATTTCCACCGACTAAATTGCATTTTTATTATCTTACTTTCGCTTTCCAGTTTTTGAAATTGGCCTCAAAGCCAAGAAGTATCACGAGTGATAACAGTATTTGCGTACAAAGCAAACGAAAAGGATTAATGATTTACTTGATTAGACTCCGTCGGGAGAGAACCAAATTAATAAATTTTTTTTTATTAACTTTCCTTTTACGTCTACTTCTAAAAGGAAATTTTCAAATTCCAGAGTTAAATTTTTCGTGTACCATTAACGAAGAAATGTTTTATCCTTTCTGCAAATTTCTCAAAGACATTTCTTAGAGTAGCCGGTCTTCCCAGAATTTCCAGACAAATGAATTGAGGATTCCATAGTTTTCTTGACGTTACAAACTACGAGAAGTCAGTTAATACCAGATTTAGGCCAAGCCTATTAGAGAGAACAAAGATGAAAATACTTAGAAGGATTCAAGGCATAACACTGTTGCACAGAGAAAGTAGTGAAAATGTAGAAAAATCATGTAAAATAAAAATATAAGTGATTGGGTACCTAAACAAAAAGAAGACTGGAACGAACATATACATAAAATGACAAGCGACAGATTATTCCGTACCGCAAGTGATAAGAGCCGTCGATCTGACAAGAAAAAGATGGCGTGACAACCTAAACTAGCTGTAATTGAAGATGAATCGGGCCACAAATGCCTACTATAAAGTGAGAGGAAAATCTTTTCAATGAATACCTGGCGGACAATATGGTGGCAGACAAAATTACACAAGAAAACATCTTAAGTTGAAAGGCCATTCTGCACAACTGGCGTGTGTACGCAACATCACGTCGCACAGTGGTCGGAAATCGGAAAAAGCTGGCCAAAAGTCCAAAATGTCGCGTTTTGAGATATGAACTTGAAACTTCGCATGAAAACTCAAATTTGATTCATGCATCTGGAATAGCACTTTATTTGGCTTAGTTTTTACCCGTTTCTAAGATACAGAGGCTTAAACATGAGCAAATTTTCGGAAAAATGCCCGTCTTCATTTCTCTCGGAAAAACTTCCGACTTAAGTTGATAGTGAAGTTTAAGGAGGATTTTCATGGAATAAAAAACGATATTATCTGTTAGCATGGTATGTTTGCTTAACAATTCCGTAGTTTTAAGGAATAGCTTCGATGCCATCTTGCTGTGTCGTTACAAAATGGCGGACACTGTTTTTAGACCAAATTTTACATTATGTAGGAGATTCAAATGGATTTTTGGCAAAGTCACGCGAAGTGACTTACATCAGAGCATTATTTAAAGACTTCTTAAGGTTTATATGCAGTTAACTTTGAAGAAAGTTTGCGACGCCGGAAATAAATTTGATTTTTCGATCGCGCGTCGAGGTTCAGCTCCGGGCGCCGGGAGCTGGATTTGCCGCGACGCGGTAAGGTTATTGAAGTGTTATGGATTTAACGCTCAGAATTCACCGTATTTTAAGCTGTGCTTGTGGACACCGATCCCCAAGGAGTCTATAATGAAGACACGGGAGGATTTTCAGTCGAGTTAAGTGCACGCGCACTCGAAGTTAAGTTAGTTTTCTTTGTATACGTTCGGGAACCATGCCTTACATTCAAAGCGTTCGAACCTTGAAAAAGTGAGTAGTGTTCCTGGGACCCAAACAGAAAAAACTGCCAGAAAGACACCAGCTGGGATACTTATACCCTCCCTCCTCCCCCATCCTGAACCCCCAGGATTCTAGTGCGAAAATGGTCGTTTTTTGACATCAAGGAGCCGACGAATGTTCATCACTACCACTCTTTGAAGCGAATAGTTCTTTTTCTTTTTCGTCCATTTTTAACAAGTCTTCCAATTATTTTTACATTCCCATTTTCTTCGGCGTTAAATGCGTAGAGGAGGATAGTAAAGGATCGGATGTAAGTTATAGCCTCTTGAAAATAGTCTTCTTTGGTGACCACCCTGAAAACTCCCTAGTAAATCGCTCGCGGAATTTTCTAGTGTTGTTTATTTCTTGCCTCTAGTGCCTCTTCCGAAAGCTCACCCAACGGAAGTATCACATCTATTGAAATCTCACTTCCATGCAGGAGGACCTTATACACCGTGGGAGGAAAATGTTTAGTACCAGGGATACAGATCCGCGTATAGTTCGGCAGTCCTCAGGCAATACTGAGCAAATGCCTCATCGTTGAATCGTAGGCCGCTAGATATTGCTTTCAAGATAATTGAGAATCTATTTTTTAGATCGTCGTTAATTCCTAGAATGCAAAATCAAAACAATTAAATTAACTACGATATAGGTGTTATTTATCTAATGAACCAACTCCTTATCGAGTTTTGAAAAATGCTCGTATCACGCAATTCATGGGAAATACATTCGAACACTGCTTCCACTGCGCTGATAATGCGAAATGGAATATTACCTGTTAGACTTGCTGCCAATTTTGCATAATCGAAAAAACGTCGAGCAGTATTACCCAAGCCAGGCCGGGGAACATCAACAATTAAGCCCATCTTTTCTCTTAATAATTTCTGAACTCATTCCTTTTTCTTATAAAGTAGTGATTTTAAACTTCCATGTGCCTGTAAGGACGTTTTTTTAATAATTTACTGAATATATTTTTCAAAATAATAAATGTTTTAACTTAACTTCTGATTATTTCTCACCTGCCAATGTTAAAAACCCAGCTAATACGATATATGTAATACCATAGATTAATAAGGATGCATCTTTACTCCATGGTAATATACATTTTTTAAATCTTATGTGGCAGTGCAGCGTGGACAAACCATAGGTATATGTATGTACATCACCTGTACGACCTTTCATATCCCTTAAACGTAGACGACGGCCGAGGATTTTTCCAAATAATGTCATCTAAAATTAAAGAGCCTTGATATGAAAAGTACCAGTGAGACAAGTTAAATTTTTTATCAATAGATTCGAGATGAATCTAACTAACTAAGAGAAAACTGGATAAACTTGAGTCTTTAGCTATAGCGAAATAAATCAAACGAAGAGGTACTAGGGAGCTCTTGAATTTGAGCTCATCCTCTTGTTGGCACAGTTGTTTATATTGAGAGTGGCCCGAACTTCCGTCAAAGCCGTAAATACATATTAATGTGCATTTTATAACATCTTTGAATACTTGAGTGGTGGATACGCAGGCCAGGATTCGCGATGCAGCGTGATTAAAAAGAGCTTGAAGGTTGACTTCGCAGATAGTCTCAGTTCTTGTTACTCCTTCAGGGTAAGCCGCTATCTTTTCTTGCACTATTTTCTCCTAGCTGGGATATAATTCGTGGCCATGGCTCAGAGCTGTGTTGCGGAGAGATCTATGTTGACTCTTAGTCAACTCAGAGAAAATTATCAATGACAGTGCCTCCTCAAATGTCATCTCAGTTTGGACATTTTCACTTTTCCTCCACTTGGAAAGAGCTCTCTTCGCCCGAATAGGTCTCCTTGTTGTTATGTCCGTAACTAGCTTAGCTGCTGCAGTATCTCCCTCCTTCCTCCAACTTAAGATGCTTTGATAGCAAGCTGAGCAGTAGTGGAAAAGGTTTTTAAGGTTTGAATTTTTCTTCGTGATCTATCACTTGAAGTGTGAAATTCTTTTTCTGGCCGTCTGGGAGGGCCTGGTAAATAATTAATGACATTTGGTCACACACGGCTAAAGGTTGGACAATTATTGAGCTAAACTATTGGGAAAGGATTCATTTATACAAAAATAAAAACTGGCGCTTGTAGAAGTACCGGACAAGTGAAAAATAAAAATATTCTGGAAAATAAATAGATTCCGTGGTTCACTGATTTTTCACCGATTCCATTATTATTTTACGGATGTATAGTCTTTTAACCTCGTGGGGAGGGAATTTCCATTGAATGATGGAAGAAGCCTGCGTAATAGTTCGAAAAAAAGATTTTACATTGATAGAACCAGAGGTTAGCCGAATACTACTCCTAATTCATTCACAAGGACGAACGCGTGGTAAATGCATCAAATACAAGAGTAATGTAAGGAAAATATTTCAAAACACGTAACAAAGTATTAAGAAAAAAATAGCGGACGATTTAGTTCAAGTATTCGAGGCTTAACAAAAGAAAAAACACATAGCATACCTGAAATAAAGGTAAGATGTAAAAACAAAAAACACCACTGACGGTTACCAGGTAATGAAGGCAAAAGTGATTACATTCTGCACAAGCTAACCCAAACCACATTCACAAAGTCTGGGCACTCACGAGAACTCAACTTTCCTTCACCACAGTCAGACTAGAACTGAGTGTAGGATGCATATCTAAAATAAATTAGGGTACGTTTTCCTGGAAATGCCCGGAAGACCGTTAAAGCCCGTTTCACACCACTCAATTTTACTTGAACAAGAAACGTTGAACATGAAGTATTGAATGTCAAACCGCGTCAAAGATGATTCAAGACAGCAGTTCAAGAATGCTTGATCAATAATAATTGAAAGGGCTTTCACACGACCAAAGACTTCAAAGACGAGGTTGAAGCGTTTGAGCTGGGTTAAAGGCAAGGCAGAAACGAAATAGCAACGTAATGCGACTTTTCCCAAATATTCATTTCTTTATTGTGTAATAAAGATTTTTTAAAACTATTTTAATGTTTCAGGATAGGTTTAGCAGTGGCTGTTTTAGGCGTTGATATTCAACTTCAGAGACAAATAAATCGTCGTAGGGTGAGGACGAGAAAGTGGATTCGCAGGAGGCAAAATGAATGATTGATGAGATTGCTGCATAAGGACGGAAGGCCCAGAATATTTTAAAAACTACCTAAAAATGAGCGAAACAAATTTAATTGAGTTAATACATCCGAGGATCTCAAAAAAGGTAATGTGTTGGCACTGCATATCAGCCAAGCACAAACTCGCAGTGACGCTGAGATTTTTGGCGACCGGCGAATCCTTTACGAGCCTTCAATACACAACCAGTATTGCTCGCAACACCATTTCTTTGCTCGTTCCTGAAGTGTACACAGCAATTTATGAAGCCCTTAAGGACGAATTCTTGACGGTGAATAAATGACTAATGTCTACCTTTAATATACCAATCTAACTTATGCGGCCATTTGATATTTCTATCCTCAAAAATCTTTAGCAGGTACATACATACGAATATTATTTGTTCTTGACAGGGTAGATGCAACTCCACGATAAAATTTAGTTTTTGCAGACACTTTGAAGTATTTAGCGATAGCAGCTTGCTTTATTGCTCATGATTTGCTCAGGCACCAACTTCTGCCAAATAATGGGAAGGCATAGCGAAAGGCACTGGAATTTTCGGGATTGCATTGGAGCCCTAGATGTAAAACATTAATTTTCGTGCTGCAAGAACTGACGGATCAACGTATTCTATTTACAAGCATACTCATAGCATCATTTTTTAAGGCTTTGGTCGATTTCAGCATAAATTTCTGTAAAATATAAAACGCATGTATGTTGTATAGATGCATAAAACGGGAAACGAAGGATCTGGAATCATCATACGCCTATATCCGCCGAGACATGGTTTGCCGACAAAAAATGTCCGGTACTAGAGATCAAAATAACTTTGTAGTTTTAATCACCAACTAGTGAAAGTATTTTATATCCTGAGTTAAAGAAATAATTGTGAATTTAAAAAAATTGCTAATATAAATTTCCGTCACTGAGATTTGAACCGGAGATTCCCACGTTTCCAGGCGAAGACGATACCCACCAGGCTACGGTCGGATATAAAGGGTTGGGAGAACCAATATGATCTACTCCGTACATGGCCTTTAGCAGGCTTTCGTGCTTGTCGACGGCTTGTCATGTTTTTTTTCAAAATATTATCTACATTCCTTCTGAGGATCTTATTTGAACGCAAAAACAATTATTATTTAAAGTTATTAAGTCAAATCTCATATGTTGCGAGAAAACTAGTACAGATTTCGTAAATTATCATAAATTCTTCGACGATGTCCATTTCTCGCCTGGAAATTCTGTGAGCGAAATTTGTCCATTAAGTTCTTATTGTGCCAATAATTGACGTTTCCTAAATATTAAGCACGATATCTAAAATTAATAAAAATGCAGAGATCATTATTGTACGCCAAAATACTCTAATGTAAGTTCTTTCAAAGTACGACGTGAGAGATTGTCCTTGTTTTCCTTCCGTCACTAGAAATATTGTACCGTCAATTGAGACCATCATATACCTCGTATAGCTTACATGCATATTTCATAATTTAAAGCACAGTGGCACTTGCATGATAAAAGGCGTATATGTTACATTGAACAATTATTTTATTATAACATAATAGCATAATATACGAGGTGCTTCCGCATGGAACTTACTCCATGTCGGCCATCTTACGCCCAGTGGTCTGAAATACAACCCGATTGGTGGATACGCTTCAAAGCCGTTCAAGATTCAAGAAAAATTAGAACCGTTCAAGACGAGAGGAATTTGATGGCGACGAAGCCTTTAAAGAGCTTTCAAGACAACATGTCCGCTGTCATGACGTCATGTCCATTCGAGAAACCTTGATCAATGATTCTTGAATGGAATTTGACGCAGAATTTGATCGTGTGAAACGGGCTTAAATAATCTGAGAAGTCATAAATAGACCATTTTCGCACTAGAATCCGGGGGGTTCAGGATGGGGTAGGAGGGAGGGTATAAGTATCCCAGCTGGTGTCTTTCTGGCAGTTTTTTCTGTTAGGGTCCCAGGAACAGTACTCACTTTTTCAAGGTTCAAACGCTTTGAATATAAGGCATGGTTCCCGAACGTATCCAAAGAAAACTAACTTAACTTCGAGTGCGCGTGCACTTACCTCGACTGAAAATCCTCCCGTGTCTTCATTATAGACTCCTTGGGGATCGGTGTCCACAAGCACAGCTTAAAATACGGTGAATTCTAAGCGTTAAAATCCATAACACTTCAATAATCTTACCGCGTCGCGGTAAATCCAGCTCCCGGCGCCCGGAGCTGAACCTCGACGCGCGATCGAAAAATCAAATTTATTTCCGGCGTCGCAAACGTTTTTCAAAGTTAACTGCATATAAACCTTAAGAAGTCTTCAAATAATGCTCTGATGTAAGTCACTTCGCGTGACTTTGCCAAAAACCCATTTGAATCTCCTACATAATGTAAAATTTGGTCTAAAAACAGCGTCCGCCATTTTGTAACGACACAGCAAGATTGCATCGAAGCTATTCTTTAAAACTACGGAATTGTAAAGCAAAAATACCATGCTAACAGATAATATCGTTTTTTATTCCATGAAAATCCTCCTTAAACTTCACCATCAACTTAAGTCGGAAGTTTTTCCGAGAGAACTGAAGACGGGCATTTTTCCGAAAATTTGCTCATGTTTGAGCCTCTGTATCTCAGAAACGGGTACGAACTAAGCCAAATAAAGTGCTATTCCAGATGCATAAATTAATTTTGAGTTTTCATGCGAAGTTTCAAGTTCATATCTCAAAACACGTCTTTTTGGACTTTTGGCCAGCTTTTTCCGATTTCCGACCACTGTGCGTCGTCGCGGTCCTCTGGAGTCGACTTTCGCTGCATGATATAAAGAATCGCTCCTCGTCTTCATAGTCGGTATCATATTATATCTACATAATAACCTGCAAGCCACCTGAAAGGCGTGTGGCAGGGGGTGACCTACCCTATTAAAGTTAATTAACTACGACTATTGATGCATTAGTATAAATCGTTAATACTTGTCAGGAGGCGAAAACTCACAAACACGCACTACATTATAGATATGCTACAAATGTTAGAGGGCCGTTTGAATAAATGTACTTTGCAACTACATAAACGGACAGATACATGTGTTATACTGCAAACATTCACGGCGTACTGTTCGTACTAGGTATCAGATAAGGATACAAGAATCAGGGAATAAATTAAACTCATCTACACTACCTATCCGCAAACCTAGTAAAAAGTGTCATTGACAACTGTTAGGAAATATTCACCTAGATAAATATTCTAGGTATTTACCTAGAAAAACACCTAGATAATAAAAATATTCAACTAGCATAATGAACAAAACTCCGTATATTTTTGATATAACATGGATAATTTGAGTCAAACACAACAAATATATAAACGAAACGTTTTAAGAGTTTAATAAGTTTCGCACGTACCTCAAGAGAATACATTCGGTGAACTTCTTCTCATGTTCAGAGTATTTATTATTTTATGCCTATACTATTTTAAATTCAATAAATAAAAATGCTTATTAAAACAAATGCGAACCGGAATGTCGCGGGTTCGAATCTCGTCAGGGTGGATTTTCATTATCCATTTGTGTTTCTTTGAATACATGTTAAATAGGTAGTAATTGAGTTAAGCTGTTACCTATAAGGACACTATACATAAACATATTGCTCGCGTTATTCTACTCCTATGACTGGATTCTTACCCGCATGACTTCGGGTATACTACCAAAAATAATTCCCAAATATGATTCTGACACATGCTAATTTAAGATTCAGTTGCCGATAACAATACCATATTACATGTGCTCCAAGAAATTCTTATTCCACTCGCCAACGATTCACATTTTTTCATCGATAAACTCCTTTATCTATCAATAGTCCACGGAAGTAAAAAGTATTCTTTTATCAAACGTTTTCATGGATTATTTTTTTTTCAAGATGACCATCTCAACCCGCGAGGGAGCCACGAAAGTACGGGCGAATGAAGAGAGGAGGACGAGATGGGAAGGGTACACCTCTCTCTCTCCCTTCCATTCACAAAGTCTCCACCGCTCACTGCGCAGCCTTTCCAGCCGAGATGGTGCCGCTTTGATGCGTGAAATTGGACCCCCCACGTGATGCTGACGCGCATGTCGCGAAGCCCGCGCGGAGGAGACCCCCCGCACTTAATGGGCGAGCTCAATGTCTTGCGGGAGATATTCAGCAGCGACGATGGCCCGTGGATGAAACGAGAGTGGCCGTGCTGAAAATTAAATTTTGGCCTCTTATCAAAACGCAACGGCACGAGTTTAGCGAGGCATGACTACGGGGATCTCGTATCGATGGTGGCAGCACTTGATTAGACGAACGAAACTGGGGAATGAAAAATTTGCGAGTGCGTCGAGTGTATTCCGGTTCACCTCGGGGCTTATTAGTCGGATCCAACCGTCGCAATTAGGAACTTAAACACTCATGACCCAAGGAATATAATAATACGGCAATTGAAAGGACGGAAATTGACATTTTCAATTATTTTTTTTCTAATTCTGTTTATTTTGAATGTGATGCATATTTTTTCCTATGGCGACCACATGAGCCTTTTCTTACAGGTGTAGAAATAAACATATTTCTCTCGTTATTCTGATACCACTGCTGGATTTTTTCCCACCAAACACTGGAATACTCTGAATAATAATTTCTATTATTTATAACGTCAGTAAAACAAAATATAGTATAATATTGGGTCATATTTCAGCTCAAAGTGCCTTATTGGAAAATAAAATTACCAATATTTGGCATATTATTTCCCTTCATGTACGATCATAGAATTTTGGCTACTTTCTTTGAGCACTTATTCTCACCGCTTGCAGTTTAGACAGTGTTTACTCGTGCTGCACGTGGGCAGGTTCTATGCTTGAGAGGCCATGACCACTTAATAATTTATACACCACAATGCAAGTAAACGAGTTACAGAGATTCAATCAAAGGAGTTAATTGGATAACAATGATTAATAGCCAATAACCGGACACTCAGAATAGAGATTAATATAATTGCATGTAATAATTCTGTAACCATAAAGGTGAAAGCTCATCCATCCAAATTACCTCAGAAATTACGCACATTTGGAAAACACTACTAAGAAAGCTGTATAGCACCATCTATACGTTAATATTTCATACCCACTCTTTCCTACCCACACGAAAAAATTCCAAATTTAAGTTCTCCAACCTTCGCTTCGTCATTTTCATTTACACTTTTCTTCCATTATTAACTCAAAATTATGCCGATAGAAAAATTATTAGTAGATTCCATATCAGATTCCTTGCACCTACTTGATGATTGATGTACTTGACGAAGAAATAGATCAGTGGGAAATTAGAAGACATGCTTAACAGACAGTAGAAGAAACTAAAATAAGAACTAAAATTCAGAGATATATCACAACAATTTAGACAAACTGGTGAACATGCTTCATGTTCTAACGCTAATCCTCTAATTACGATAACAGTATCGTGGTAAGTTTAATATCCGTAACAACTGATACAAACTTTTAATTGAAGTATATCAGATTCCTATTAGGCCTAAGAGTCTGTCAAATAATTCCAAGAAAATACTCACTGGGGAATAACATGGGGCTTGACTATAGTTTTATTAATATGAAACCAAAGGAAAAGAGTGTAATTTCATGACAGTATTGGTGAAGATACGTAATGCGAACTTTTTCTTTACAGAAAAAATATATCAATCTTTACGATAGGAAAAATGGTTTAAATAATTTTACGCAACTTTATGAGATTTCAAGTAGTCTATGACTACTGGCTTTTCGTGCGGAGGGCCGAAGTTTGAATCCCGAAAGAGACAGATTCCTCTGAATCGCAATCCAAAATAGAATTTCAGGGGAGAGCACATAAATTGCGAATTCGACCAATCGGATTGGAGGTAAAACAGTGGGTCCAATGGCTGAAGCCGTAGTTCTTAAGGAAGAGTCTCAAAAATATAAGTGACGCACCTGAAAGAAAATACCTTTAACCCTTCTGCAGCGTCGTTCACATATATCCGAATGATCATTTTCATTCACGGTTATAATGAACATGTTGACTGCGTAGTTCGACTTAGCCCCAAATGCTCATAAATACCTCTCCTACTGAGATCTAGCACGTTATAAAAATATATTGATTCACTTACCACAAAAAAACGGTATGAAATAAATACATTTTTGCAAAATTTATAAATGAAAAAAAATTGTTACTAATAAGCAACAAAATACTAAAAATCAATTCTTATATTTTTTCGCGGATATTTGACTCCTATTGAGAATTAAGCCTGAAATAATTTTAATCGCTGAAAGAATTAGGTCTTCGAGTCTGAACAGGCTTACAGCGATGATTATTGAATAGGAAGCTTCATCAGCTTCATAAAAGGAATATCGATTATCGATTACCATTTAACTACAGTTGCTCAGCAAAGGAATAATCAGGGGTTTTTTCTTTATGGGTTTCCAATCAAAATCAATAATCTTTGAAGCACAATCCTATTTCATCACCAACAGAGCATAACATGATATGTTGACACTGAATTCTCCTAGGGGTAATGCAAAAGCAAGTTAGTACAAAGGTCATGGAATTGAAACCCATCTCCCCTAGCAAGAGGCGTCAATGTCAGGGCAGGCTAGTATTCACAGATGACCGAATAAACAAAACGCTAACAGATAGAGATTTTTTAACTCGTGTTTTAATAAATATCATGGGACGCATTTATTGTTATAGAGACACATTAAGCTTTAACGGTCATTTCAATGCTACTTCCTGCACAATGATACGTTCATGTGGGGTTGCTGTTGTTCATTAGCTTATACTAATTAACGGCACTGAAAAAGAATAATAGATGATGGGCCTATTAAACAGGCGTAATCAATATTACACGTATCGAATGATTGCATGCAAAACGGCTTAGTAATTAGCACATTCGTCTGTTTCATAGTCTAGTCAATCTAAATGTCCTTGTAGTGTGCTATAATCAGGAACTCTCTATAGAATAACCTGATAAAAGAAAACAATTTAACCATTTTCAGAGGCAATTAATGAAAATATCTACATCCAACCAAATCGGTGGGTTAGTAACTGAAAACTTTATTCCGACAATCTACCCCCAATCAGAGGAAAGCTGATAATGGTGATCTCATAGAAACACTAGCAAAATACACTAGTAAATATTTCGGAACCGAGTTGAAATTTATGCCCTGCCACATAATAAAAAAATGTAACCCATGATAACGGTTCATTTGTTTGACGCAGAAAATAAATGAAATGTAGCAACAAACAAAAATACTAAAATAACATTTAATTCAAGCAGTTGTCGGAAATATTTGGCTGTCAATGAATATGTAAAAACTAATTCGATGCATAATTTTAACGTCTTCGTGCTAAAGCCGTTTTTTGTAGTGATTTCGAATTATGCGAGAAAAAAGGAATATTTAAAGCTATTTTTGCCTCATAGTTCTTCTACCTTATTTATCTATCTATCTATCTATCTTATCTAGGCAATCGAACTTGCCAATGGATTGAGAGGGTTTAATAATATCGTCTGCATTAGAACGAACCTCGGGTGCCCGGTGATTAATATTACTATCGCTTGATTTTTTAGTGCTTTGTAAATATGCTTCAGTTTTATTTAGGGGAGCTTAGGCATGGTTCTACAAAGGCAATTGAGTTTTGGGCATAAAAAAATCTTGCTTTAATTTATTTGCCTACTAGCCTATCTCCCTAACCTCATCTGGGTGGTCGTATCAGTCAAAATTGATCCGTTGATGAGAGAGTATCTTGCGAACGCTTGGCCTACTCGGTGAAATATATTTAAAAATGGTAAACAATCTCGAATCACGCTTGATCCCTTGGTGGACACGAATGGTCACGTGGGCACGGCGTGGGCACGGCGCTCACGTTCCATGCCTGCTCATCGCCAGCATCACATAGCTGGGGGATACGTGGTGCGGGCTAGCCTGTTCATTCCATCACAACCACCCGTGCCGCTCATACTAATCGACCACAAAGTGGTCGGGGCATGAGGCTAGTGCTGGGGGAGGGGTGGCTGCTGTGCATGGGTTGATGGTGAATAAGAAAGGCGGAGCGGACAGAGTAAACAAGCGTAATAGTGAGGAAAAACACGCGTATATGACATTTACATTGAAATAAATCTTTCATTTGGATAGTGATGCGGGAGAGGTAGCCAGGAGGCTAATTGGCTGAAGCACTAGGCGTGAACTTGAGGGACATGGGTTCGCAACCCAGCCCAGGCGAACTGAGAGTGACCGTTTACTCGTGACACATCGGTCGGAACCTTGTTTTTTTTTAGCAAAACTACCGAGTCATTTTTTCACTGTGGTCAGTATCCTCAATATATATTTTTTCCTTAATTTTCCTTTTGGCACCTTCCTTAACATATAATAAAATGCAAATTTTCCCGTACTCAATTTTTCAGCTTACTATGACAGGCCTCGGTTTAACTTTCGTGATTTATTTTACACAGTGGGTAGACATTTCACACAGTGGGTAGAAGGCCTACGCAGAATCCGTGCGACTCAATGACAGACTCAAAATTTTTCTTATCGCTCATAGCTTAAAAAAAAACTCGATAACGTCTTGTGCAACACGCTTGGTCAGATTTCGATGGTTATCTGATTACAACGAGGTAGCAGATGGACATAATCGATAAACATATTGAACGCAAAAATAACCAGATTCGGTGACATTAGCGATTAAGGGCTAAGGCATAGTCCTCTGCTGACGTTTTACTACGAACGATAAGAGAGGACGAAATGCTCTACAATTTCAATGACAATACGAAATTCATCTAGCATATAGAAACTAGACTTACCGTGTAACTTGTAATCTCTTTTAATATTGAGACTGAATTAAGATAAACATCTCGTTATTTTAACCATACCACACCAGGAAAACAATCACTATGATAAAATATATGAAAAGGAACAACTGCAATTCTTGATTAAAGGAAAGGAAAACATTGTATAATGTTCCATTTCTCAGTCGAAAAATAATGAGTTTTTTATACGCTTTGAGGATTTTACACATTTCGTTTTTCTCTAGGTGCATTGAAAGCAGTACACTACACTTGCCACAAACAATCGTAGCGTTAATTGCGCAAAGGAAAAACGCCAACTCACCGTAAAAGGAAGGTCAGCGATATTTTCATGTTTTTCGAAAGTTTTTGTTCAATTTTTGTTTCATTGCCTCAGATGGCAGGAAAACGTATTTTTTACTTTTTTCCCACGCAAGTTCAAAGATATATTTCGTGTTCAATGTTTCGTTTCGTTCGTTCGATGACTCGATCGTTCAAGTGGTTAACAAACGTTTCAGGTATTGTTCTCTTCGATTTTTTTAAAGAAAAAAATGAACTATTTTCGTTTCCTTTCCTCATTCGACAGGAAAATTTTTTTTTCTCTCAAATAAAAAAAAGATATTTCATTTCCAAATGTTTACACCGTTACATACTTACGTTTCACACTGTGTTTCACATAATTCGGCATTCAGTTTCACGTTTTTCGGGAATATTAGGATCTATTTTCGTTCCATCTTCTCATTCGACAGGAGAAGTATATCTTTTCACGTTTTTTCTTGCTCAAATTAAAAAAGAACGTTTATTTTTAAACGTTTAAACGTTTCACTCATTTATTTCAAGGTGTATTCTTCTAGGACGGTGGCGCTTGTGTGAGCTAGGCGGTGAAACAGAGCCCGATGAGTATAAATGTCTTCGCGATGGAATCGAAGGAGGCGAGAGGAATAAATTTGGCTCGCAGACAGACAAGATGTTTGTCCTCGTAATTTTCCGCGCACTTTCGCCCACTCTCGGGTGGCAGTGACGTCACGGACTCTCGTGACGACATCTTGCCTCTCTCCTCCGTAGCGAAAATGAAGGGAGGTTCAAGTGTGTGGAGGCTGGGATGCCCAACTTACGGGCTTCGAGGATGAATGAGGCAAAACAAAAGAAAGAGAGACTCGGGGAAACTTGATAGCGCAGAGACAACATTCTCGGTGACGTCACTCTCGTTAGAGCGAACCAACCATTGGTATTTTTGCTCCAGTTCACTTGCGACGACAAATTTTCCTTCGCCGTTCCAGTGGGCGGTGAAGAACATGCATTTATCCTAGCAGGAAACAATAATGCAGAAGATAAAGATATCACCAACACCAGTCATCGACCCGAAGATTGGTTTGCTGCATCTCTCACTACTCTCCTGTCAGCTAGCTAATTTCTTCCTCTGCAAGTCTTCATTTCAATATCCCTCGTAATTTTCCTGATGCATTACATTTTATCTCTTCCTGTGTTAAATTTTTCCCATTCGTTTTTCCTCGCATTAGCGTCTAGCGACGCCAAATTCGAGGCGATCCCAACGAAGCTCTACTTCGGTGACTGATCGGGAACCGGTGTTTCCATCGCGGCAGGCCGTTACCCACAAAGTCATCGAATATTATGTAAAGTGTTCAAGAGTGTATCTTGTGTTTCAAGAGGATGTGACCAATAAGCTGGTTTCCTTTCTGCGCAGAATGTTCAATGCACATTTTTTTCTCCCAACTCTTCGCAGGCTTTATTCATTGGTGATTCCCTCCGTCCATTTCATCTTTACGCCTCATGATCTCATAAAGGAGTTGGCGTCGGTCATTTAAAGGCGGAAATGACTAAATTCACAATTTATTTAATCCGCAGCGTTAAGTGTACGGAGTTTTAACCTAGAGACAACGTGAACATTACATTCTCAAGGAATACCGTCAATTGACACTCTTATCTACCTTAGATAAAATCTGAATGCCTTTTGAAACGAAAAGGAAGTATTCATTGGCCTACGAATCAAGAGCATCCTTTTTGTTAAGTTTCAAAATCGGATATCAATCAAGAGCAGATATATTAGATCGAGGAGCACTTCATGCTTATTCCCCCTCTTCCGCATTTATATTATTTCTAACGCATGGAATTCATGCATTTCTCAAACTCTTCACTGAGTCGATAACTGACAGAAGTATAATTCGTTTCTTCAATTGGAAACGTAAAGTTAAGGTTTGAAATCTAAAGAATATCCGCGAGCATTTCATTATTAGGGGAAGAGGTCGTACAGTGCACCCATTTTGGATTTACAGGGATGAAAGGTATCCACGTTTTGAGCTGGAACTGATTTCCATTCATTATTTACGCTTAAAGCCATTCTGTGAGCAAATGGACGTCTTCGCCAGCCTATGACTGTAGAGCACCGTTTTCAATACAGCAAAGACAAAACTGTTTGGACTCGTATTACGCCTCGCGATCATGCTGGTAGGTGTGGTGCAATGAATATACTTAAGGAATCATGAAGACCCACCGGCTAAGCTAAGCGCCACTTACAGAAATATTTTACAGCAGCGCCTTGAAGCTTTTATTTTGACTGAACCATTGGTAAGAACTATAAAACTTTATATTGAAAAGGAGGCTCGTAAAGAGCAGCACGATGAGTCGTGGTCACTGTCACTAGAAGATTTTGATGCGTACCTGTCTATCTTGTATGCACGTGGGGTTTGTGTAGCTCAATAAGCCCATGTAAATGATCTGTGGCACTAGCAACGGTGCCAACAATTCTTTTCGATGACAATGAGTAGAGATCGGTTCAAATAAATCTTGAGGTCATTAAGTTTTTATGACAAAAACAGTCATGCTCACCGTAAAAAAAACCGATATATTTTGCTTGCTTCAGAAGTTTGGAATTAATTTGCAGACAATTGTTTAGCATGCTACAAACCTGGGGAAAGTATTACCGTCGACGAGCAGCTGTATCCGACGAAATGCAGGTGCCCCTTTTCTACAATAGGTATATGGATTATAATGTCCAAATGGCCAAAAATGTCCTTAAACTTAGCAGTATAGTAGTATGCACCCCGGCATCAAATCGACATAGAGACATAAAAAAGGAAACCGGAGACTGTACTGTATTACAATAAGAATAAATGTGGAGTCGATACGTTTGACGAAATGACTCGGAATAACGGTGTGCGAGCTGGCACACGGCGATGGCCTGTAAATGTTTTCTATAACATACTAGATATAGCTATAATCAATGCTCATTCCTTGCACAAATTAGTCATTAACTCAAATATCTCACGTAAATAGTTCATTTTGAAATTTGTGCAAGAAATGTCAAAACAAAACGTGGACCGTAGGATTAGGCCGCATGTCGCAGAAGTGGTTCCTTCTGATGTAGTTGGTCGCAAACAATGCCAAATCTGACTCTGAAAACAAAACAAGGAAGTCATGTCACAAATGCCAAAAACGTATGTGTGGTAAATTTCAAGGTGAAATAAGGGTTTGCAAGAAATGTGAGGAAACCTAAAAGTAAAAGATTTTACAAAAAACCAGATTCTGTGCCTTTTTTGTAAGACATTTTTCTTTACTATTTGTGTCATTTTAGGGCTTCAGTTATGTATTTATACCGTCAAAGTTTTACCCTGATTAATAATTCCTTTAAGTCTGGTTTTTGTTAAAAAAATATTTTAGCAAACCGCAACAAGCAAGTTATCGCAAGTAAGGAGATGGAGAAGGAAATGTTTGTTTTCTGTACACGACTCTTTTTTGTTTTCTTTAAGAAAAAAGACTATAGTAAGATATTACATTTTAATTATTTTATCGCAACGAAAGACATCATATGATAATTAATATAAGTTGATAGCATAATACTTCCCGTAAAAGGCGATTTTTGCACTTACCCGCAAATTTGACTTGTTCTCCAGAATAACCGATTTTTCACCATTAAGTGTTTTGCCAGCAGATTATTCTTTCTTCATTCCATATGCTATATATTATTCTTTCTTTTTTCTTATAAAAACTGTTTTAAATTGTTTAATGTCGTTGTATTCAGTAAACCAGTTTTATGTGCCTTTACCGTGATAAAGGTTTTTTAAGATTGATAATGAGGTGTTATTATTTAGGCCTTTTACTACCTTGAAAAAGGGAAAAATCGTCACAAGTAAGACCATGCTCACTTTTGAAAACCAACAAGGGTCAAACTGAAGAGTGGAAAACACTTTTAATATTAAAAAATATTAATAAGCGACATCTAAATGCATAGAGATCAAGAAAAACCCCTATAAAACGCCAAGCGGTCAATTGACCGCTCGCCAGCCAACTCACGACCTTCTAGTGTTAAGAGAGAGAGTGATGAACGTTTAAATCCCTTATCAGTCATATTCCTATTGATCAAGGGATAAAACAAGCTTCTTTTTCAGTACAGTTGGATAAATTATAAGAACTGTGACATGGTTTGGGAATATAGTGCGTTGGCTGGAGTACTAGCTACCGATCCCGAAGGCATGGAGCACCTGGAGACCAATTCAAGTGCAGTACTCCGTCCATCGGATGGAACGAAAAACACGCGACCCGTTCCCGACTATCAATTAGTAATTTGTACCACGTTGGTGCATACGTTTGGCAATAGAACATCAAAATGTCATAACTTATCTCTGAAATAGATAAGTAGATATTAAGCCGTGAAAAAACGAACTAAAAGCCTCTTCTGCATCAGCCTCTAACAGTCTGCATCGAGTCATGCGCTGGACAATGATAATTCGGTTGACAAGTCATTCTAAACACCCTTTTCGTCTCTCTTCTGACAAATAAATCTCAATTTTATTTAGGACAAAGGTGCATACACAAGTTTTGATAAATTCAGATATCACCTAAGTTTAAGAGCCAACGTAAAAAACGTAAGAGACGTATCTGCCGTAGCAAGAAGTGTGCTTAGCATTTTGAGTTGTCACAGTTAAACAGCATACCTAATAATTAGTCAATTGAAAATGTAAAATATAACATTTATAAAAATGCTTCACAACCTGTCCGGAGTCGCTCAGAATAAGCTTCAAAATAAGAAAGATTTATTTCCGAAAATAAGGAATATGAATTCCCTCTTCCCGCGCACCGTTGACGGGTGTTAACACGACTTTACACTCCACTGCTGCGGCACACTACTCCACTGGAACACATCTCATTTTACACCCCTTCCCTCACCAAATTCCCTATTCCCACCCCTGATCATGGGTGGTGTCCCACCAACCCCTACCTCGCGCCCATTCGATGGCTCGCTGGGTAGTCGGCGGATTTATATCTCATATCGAGCGATATCGCAAAGTTACATCTCTCATTAAGGGGTAGCACAATGCGATTATGGAAGTCACTTCCGCACAAGCGGTAGCGACTCGCATAGGGGTAGTATGCCTAAGTAGATCACATATCGCATGACGTCGCAAAGCCAATATCGTTCGGTTGATTACTTGGGGAGGCGACCGACAGCTGAGGTCATTTGCGCCATGTATGAGGGTAGGTAGATAATGGAAGGATTACTAAGGAAGGGTGGAGTGAAACCCGGCGTCGGATTTAAGGTGGCCGGAGCGTTAATCGTGGATCACTGAGAGCACGCTTTAATAATCTTTTAAGTCCGTAAAAAAATACATGGACCACATTCCATTTAAGTGCATCTGTTTATGCGTTGTATGTCACCATAAAGGTAAAAATGGAAATGATACAAGTATTATCATTTCATTTTTCTTTTTTTAATGAAATCATGTTATTGCTCGAGTTTTCGGTGCGGCATTCAAAATTTACATTAAATTATATTGAAACATGTTTTATTCAAATATTGAACTCAGTGTGACACCTTGACATTTAATAGCAGCAGTTATAACTATAATAAATGTATTTTTTCGCGGTCGGAAGAAAATCTGTGCATATGTAATCGATTTATAACGAGATATATGCCACGTGCAATGAAGTCACTACGCACTAAAAACCATTGAATTGCAAAAATACCGAATCTGTATGATGTAAGTTTTTCACTTTTATTCATAGATATCAATGATGAGAACACGTATGCAGTGTGTCACGCAAATATTTGCCTCTACAAAAATCGTTCCACCATTATTTACGAAATCCGCAAGGGGGACCACCGTTTTCTGTCTCACCCGACACACGGATTATTGTACTTGAAGTGACCTCCACAAGACACCCGTAGTAAGGATCGGGAATATAATGAAAAATCTCTGCCACTACCGGGAATTGAACCCGGGCCGTCAGGATGGCAAGCCAATACCAACTCCAGCCACCACATCAACACGATCACCGTGAAAGGGAATATCGCGCTAAGGGATGACGTAATATCGAATGCGAAAAAAATCTCATTCGTGACAAAAGAACGTCGCACAGCCCTAGAAATCGAACTAGATGAACGATATTTTTAACATCTCGTTCGATACAAAAGAATGCCGCACAGTCCTAAGGATGGGAGGAGAAGGAATAGTGGAGGAAGTTAGGAGAACATTCCAGTTGCTCATCCGTGGAACAGGAAACGCAGCCGGCTGAATCAAAACATCCCCATCGTCCTGAAAGATCCGTTGTGTCACTTTCCCTGTCTTTCACCACTCGGAAGGGGGCATTGGGGGAAGGGATATTGCGAGGGGAAGGCAAGGGAGAGGTGGTGTGAGATTAAGGGGTGATGGCGGTAAGGGCAAGGGTAGTGCGAAGGTCAGGAAAGAGACGGCAAGCTCGAGCGCAGGTGGAGAAAGGTGTGTCGGCCAGGAATCGTATAATCGATCGTCCGGACCATTGTCGCAGACACGCTGCGGACGGAGGCTGCATTCCACCGCTGTACGCTCATCCATTCATTAAAGGTGCTCAACCAATCAATATCGGCATGCTCAATGACAGTTCCCACTAAAGCAAAGTGAAAGCATGATTTAAGCCGACACCCCAAAAATTCCAACAGCTTTTTTCGGAAAAAATTGTTTCTATTCTTAGAGAAAACTCTGATATTGCTCAATTAAGCATAGTAACTTAGTCAAGCATTTTACAACTTCAAATCTTCCGTCAAGATTCCGTCCGGAGATATATCGCTATCTATGAAAGATACGTTGCTTACACCGCTATTTTATGGCTCCGACTCAAGACGATATCAGGGAATAGTTTGAAAAGAGCAATCGGCATATATTGGTGAAAATACGGTAGCTCCCAACCGTAAATTTAATAATTCCATTCAAATCCTCTTCCTTCACGAAGTAATGATGTTGTCTCAGAACTGATGTGGAGGAACTTGTACAATACGAAAGAAGAACTCTCATCAGTTATCCACAGCGATATACCTGCAGCCCGTCACGAAGCATTGCATATTTCCCTCATATTATCCCCAACCTAAACTCCTTATACATCCCATCCTCCTCCACAGCGTCTAAAATTCCCACTCTTCTTCTACCTCTTCTTCCCCTAGTGCCATTAATTCTGCCCTCCATTGCTCTCTGCAACAGCCCGTTAAACCCTCATAACACCCTTCAAACACTTCTTTTTACTCCTTTGATTCTTCCCCAGAACCTCTCCAGAACCTCCAGATTCTCCTCTAGCGTATCTCCAAACCTCTTTGTTAGCCCTCCTCTTTATCCAGCTTATCCTCTCCATCATAATAACATTCCGTACGCCACGGTGGACTTACTCGCAACTCTGTTCAAATATCGACCCATGCACTTCATCAAGCAAGAACGAAAGGCTAAAATTAACAATTCAAAATGAACGAGATTTGAATCAACAAGAGTTCATTGATGGCGCAACTGAATCTGGCGTACGCCAATTCTTCATGAAACGTCAAATGAGGGACAAACACGTGGAGATACAAAATGTCACCTTCCTTAAACGCGACTTTTGCCATTCTCGAATGGTGCTCGACTTTCGCTGGGATGATGGCATTGGACAATACACTTTTTTACCATCCAGAATAGCACAGAAAGTGCTTTTTATGTTTATTTTTCATGGTTTAAGTTCTAGGAGATGGTTACAGATGTTCTTGTCGAAATTTCAACGAGGATTCTGAACGACAACGAAATAAAAAATGCCATCGAAATCTTTATGCAAACATTCACATTTGCTCATTGCATGCAACATTGCTCAATTTGTACTTAAAATGTACTGAGCATGAAACGATTCCGATGGAAATACCTATATACACATTGCGGCTTTAAAGAAATGTTACCTCTTGAATATAAAAGCTCGGCAACAGCCCTATAGAAATTTCTGCATAGAGAGATTAAAATTATTTATTATCTTAGAAGAAAGCGGTTGTTTGCATCTGGTTCACGATGCGATCGCTTTCTCTCCCCGTCTCCGAGGCACTGGGACGAGAAGCGGAACATTTCATTCAATATAAACTTCTACACGAATAACAGCGACGCATTATAGTCCCAGCTTGGCTAGTTTTGGAGAGTAGCCATCGGAGAGAGCTTAACATTTTCTCTTGTAGGGGATACAGTACCATTCACTTTTCAGCAAAAGACTGCTCTCCAGAACGAGATGTTCTCACAAAAACACTAAGGGAGAAAGAGAGAGAAAGCTTCGGCTCTCGTTCAGCCACTAGTATCCAAGGACAGAAATGGTTCCTTTTTAGGTCTTCATTCATTTAAAATGTAAGCGATATTGGCTACTGATTTCCATTAATCGCCAAGGAAGCACTTTTCCGAAGCCAGTTAGATGAATAATAAAAAAAAAGAAAATGAATAAGCTAATTCTGATGACAGCTTTAGAGCCTAAACTCGCGAGCATATTCAATTAATTAGATTTCACGATAGTTATCTCTCTAAGATCGAGATCACGATCATACAACAATCTAACCATGACGTCTTGTACGTTTAAGTGCCTGTTTACCATATATTTCTGTTTATCTATTCATAAAAGTAGTTCATAAGCGGATAGAAGTGATGAATTATTGTACTTAAAAGGTCATTATCAGCAAAAATTGATTATTATACCCATCATGGCGATTAATACAGTGTTAGAAGATGAGTACGATTCCTGTTTTTAAAAACCGGAAACATATCCAAGATATTTTGAAATAATTACAGCACTAATTTTTTCATTAAAATTTTAATATTGAGAGCTTCATGAATAATTTACCTCGAGCCAATAGGCTTATTCAATAATTAGGCATCGTAACTAATTTAAGTTCATTGCTAATTAAGTTAAGCAGTTTGCCCCTTTAAATTCTTTCCCGTCAAAATTGCCCATCAAAGCGCCACTTTATTTGGAATAACAGGGGAAAATGAAGTTGCTTTATCTAAGGAATTTAAAAATAACATTATCCAATTTAGAAGTTGGCCAGATGTGGGCGTGTGTTGCGACCAAAAACTACTCATACATAGTATTCCCATTTCGGCCTAATGAAACGCAAGTTTTTAAATTGAAATGAGTAATGCCGGCAGGGACTATGTTGCAAAGCAATAATCGAAGTATTTTCTCTGTAAACTGCGAAATTAATATTAATATGAGCGCTCTTTGTATGAAAATTTCCATTACCAATTAGAATGGTGTGCTTTGATGAAGTCGAATAAAAGAGTTAGACCATTGGTTTCTGAGTCCGCGTCCTTCACATAAAATTTAAAATCGACTTCCACGTCAAATTCAGTGAAGGGGAATAAAATAAAGACCACTTCTTTTGTATGAATACCCCACTTTAATACAGAACATTCCACGTAACCCATGACTAGCTTTCAATTGTTACCGCTACATGCGCCAACTAATTGGAACATTGGATGGGGAAGGATCGGCGGAGTGATAAGCCCAAAAAATAAAATAGCAATGAACGCCATCAGATTTTCGATATTCGTTCCGCAAAATGAAACAACCTTGTCGGATCCTTTTGAGCTTACAAATGTTTTCATTTGAAACAGCGTCGGCTTATAAACATAGATCGTTCACGAATGGTAAATAGTAAAACAGGCGTAGATAAGCTGATTATAAGTACAAAAATCATTGTTACTCGATCCAACGGATAGGCATTTGGTATAGGTTCCAGAAAATTTAATGAAACAAAGGAGAGAGTCATTAACGATAATGGCTTTTCGCAGATTACCTACCATAGATAATGGCATCATGGGAAAGCGTGCTAGCTAAAATAATAGCTTTCAACTTCCTCTCTTACTCTAGTGAGACTAATCATGGTAAATACATAAATAAATACGACGTCCAGGATTTAAGGAAATCGACCGAAATAGAAAACCATCAAGCAATATGGTTAAATATGCTTTGAGAAATAAATCGAAGGAACGCTTTTTTCAATGTTTACGGCCGTTATGAGTCACAACGGTAACAACTTGAACGCAATCAACCATCACCGATAAAACAAAAATTCAGGTTGACCACAAATTAAGAGATATTCGAGTTAATTGACCATGAAAAATAAACTTTCAGAGGAATGGCGCGCATTCCGACCTTAATTATTAATTAAAGTAATAAAAAAGCATACGACACTCACAAAGGGATGGAAATTACGCAGAATTATTAACTTGAATCGCAAAGTACTTAAGATATAAGATTTCCGCCGGAGCCGAACTAGTGGAATAATTTTATTTTTACTAAGATTGATTAAAACTAGAGAACATGAGCTCTACGGCCTCTTTTAGTGTCAAGTTATAAAAATCTCCCATGGCCGTAATAAATTGGCACCACTCGTCAAAATTACACAAAACAATTGCTGTGTTCGTTTGCGGGAAAAAATGGGTAAATCCACGGCGACTTTGGATTTGGATATCTGCTTTATTACGGCCATTGGAGATTTTTAACTTGTCACTAAGATTGATTGATAAATATCCTTAAGGCAAACTATAGCAATGTCGTGGAATGATTCCATATCTACAGCAGGCCTACCTGCATCTACCAATTACATCCATTTCATTGAGCAAGGTAAAGATCTACATCACAGAGGAAATAAATTCTTGGCTTGAGATTACACATAGTAATTGAAAAATGTGAAAAAATATTCACGACCACGCTTTTATTTTTCATGGCCGCAGAATAGATACAATTTGACTACTTCGTCGCATTCCAAAGGTGGAAATCGTAACAATCGAAATCGTAATTGTCAAATGCGCTAGATAAAACTAGTGCTGGGTTATCTACTTATTTAAAAAAATCACTTCTTTTGACGCCATGAATTTGCAACGGATGCCACGTATTTCCGTAAAAAGTGAGCTGAGAATAAAATGCTACATGTCCTACGAAATATTCGACCTCTTGATAATGGTCAGGACTATCCCATTTGCATTAATTGAATTCTAAAAGCAAATACTGACCTGAAAAGAAGAGGATTAGCGAACTTATGAGATTTAAGTCGCAACTCCAAGTTTAATTGCCTTACACCGTTCCCTATCACATTTATCAACCCTATTAAATAAAACAATATTAAAAAAAGAAAACCTGTTTCTGAGACTATATCTTCCGAATTTCATCTCTTTCCTGCTCTAGGAATGCGCAAGAGTTTGTTAACAGTGTCATTGCCAGCAGCATGATGATTACAATACGCAGAATACTCATGTTGATTACCCACCTCCGTTCAGGAAAGCACGCATTACTTATTAAAACATAACCTTTGTCATAATGTTCACCTAATCAAGCTTAACTAAAATTAACTAATCAAGGTAAACAAATTACAATAATGGGGTGAGCTCTTACAGCTAGACCAATGGAAAAATTAAAGGGGGGTCTCCAATAGCCGTAAACAATTAGCACCACTCGTCAGAAATCACTAACCTGGCTGTGTTGGTTTGCCGGGATGGGACTTCCACAGCAGAGACTAACCCCAGCCTCTCCACCAGAATACCCTCCTGTGATAGTTTACGGGAAGAATGCTTACACGCCAGTGACCAACACAGCCGCGATCACACAACCCAGATAGGATCCTTCGCTAGGCTAATGGGACCCCGCTAAGGATACTTATTGTTAGGGTTATAACCTGGGATCCATCGTAAGGCTTCGTAACCTTGCGTTGTTGTAGCACTTCTCCTTCGGATCGCTGAAGAGAGCTACTTGGTAGCCGAAATACTCGTATTCGACCCTCACCCTCGTCCGTTCTTGTCTGCAAGATTTTTACCGCGTTCTTTTGGAGCAGTTTCTTCCAGAAGTTGGGCCCATTTGTGTGTGTGATTGAGTGATTTTGAGTGCTTGTGAGTGTGCGTGTGTGTGGTTGTGTTAATAACCAGGCATCTTTAGTAGGGTCTCATTAGCCTTACGAAGGATCCCAGGTTATAACCCTAAGTATCCTTAGTGGGGTCCCATTAGCCTAGCGAAGGATCCTATTGGGTTGTGTGATTGCGGCTGTGTTGGTCACTGGCGTGGAAGCATTCTTCCCGTAAACTATCACAGGAGGGTATTCTGGTGGAGAGGCTGGGGTTGGTCTCTGCAGTGGAAGTCCCATCTCGGCAAACCAACACAGCAAGGTTAGTGATCTCTGACGAGTGGTGCTAATTGTTTATGGCTATTGGAGACCCCCCTTTAATTTTTCCAAGGTAAACAAAATTTTGTTCCGTGCTTTTAAATGCATGGCAAACAGTTTTCCACGAACTAAATTGAAAATTAGTGACCAGAGAAAAGTGCTGCAGAAAAAGCATTTCTTTTGTAATAAAGAAATGTAATTAAATAGATCCAAAGGAGGAAACGGCTTGACCTTTAAATTAACTCCCTGCTTTGAACTATTGCAGCAGCCTTGTACTTTGTGCTCTAAAATGCAAGCACGCGAATATTACCACGATGGACGTGCAATGTTTCACTACAATCTTCCTTACGTTAAAGAAGCAAATTGAATAAATAAAATAGATGGAACTTTTATAATTTTATTGTATTTAGATATTTTTTAATTTATCATAGAAAATTTGTTGTATGTGACACTCCTACATTTTTCAGGGTTCCTAAAATAAATTGACATTAACAGAAGGTAACTTATTGTGAGGTGAAATCCACTACATAAATGGAATGAGAATAGATAACTCTGATTTACAAGTCAAAACCCAGTCATATGTGGGAGGACGTCAAAGAAAATCTAAGAACCGTATTTCAAGTCAGTCACACTGAACAATCAATTTAATAATTAGCAAATATTTAAATCACGCGGAGATGGTACAGCTCACGCGTCTCCTTTCAAAGAGATGAAATGAAATTCCCCTCTCTTTTGACGCGATGCTTCAGCAGCCTTTTATTTCGGTGTTCCGGCAAAGGCATCCGACTCCAAGAAGAGTTCAAACAGCAAGCCAATACGTAATTTAAGCATACACACGTTGCGGATTTCATCACGGTCTATTGACTTTTTACGAGGCTAGTGGTTAAAATAAAACATGCAAGTAAGCTTCAAGCGTTGAACTGTATTATTAAATCACACAGTTCACTTACATTGTTCATTGATTTTATATCACAGAGGAGAAAAGTTGAGGAAATGATTTCCCGCTGCTCTGTTCACCTCTTAAGCCCGTCTGACTCTTAATTGAAGAGATGATTGGCAACCATCGGGATGAATTTAAGCTCAAAATACAATAAGTAACATTTTTGCACAACATGACATTTACTCCATTCGAACTTGCATCAGGAGTATTAGTTTTAATGCTATAAAATAATCAGTAGTGCGGATGCCATATTGATGACATCTCAATTATTAAATTTTGTTTGTGATATTATCGGGACATAAAAAACACCACCGATGCCTATTTCATCAATCTTGTATTTGACATTCTGAAATAGTTTGGGAACAATGGGGACTGCGAACATATTTTGCTTAGCGCCAGTTCCGTTATTTTCGTCTGATTGTGAGCGGGAAAATATATAGTGAGCCAGGAATAACAGGATTTTGTTAACATTTCGGAAAGTAAATCTTGCGCGTTTCGACTGCAGGTGTGGCTTCCATTAATGATCGCAGTAAACGAGGACTTGTTTCGGGAAACAGGCCATGCTGTTTATCCTCTTCCCTCCGTCGTGAATTTCAATATGGGAATATGCGGAATTCTCTCGCGGGAAAGTTAAGCGGTTCTGGGTATTGTGGATGACTGTTTATTTGTCCAGATGATCAGATACACAAAAATCTGTTCGAAATATGGTGCGTCAATATTGAAGAGGAAGTACAGAAGTAAAAACTGACAAGCAAATTGTATACAAAACTTAAGACTATATACAGGAGTTACAACATTACTTGCAAAAAATCTTAAAAGAAGGGCTTTTTGGAGATGTTGGTATAAAAGGAGGGTCCCTGGTTCTCTCAGCTTAAAGATGATATTCGCTAGTTACTATATTTGGTATTATCCTTTAAGGAGTCGCAAGGGTTTTCTCTCAGACGCGGTGCAATATTCTAGGCGAGACAAGTCTTGATGGAAATATAGAATCACATTTATGGATCTTCAGAAATAAATAATTTCCTCTCTGCAAACCTACTTTCCAGGGTCATTGCGATAAAATATTTTGGACATTAAATCTTATTCATGCATGAGAAACGTTTTAGATCACTACAAATAGTAGTTCACATAATCTTCAAGGATTCACACAACGGACCAACGATCAAAAATTATGTGAGTAGGTCTTGAATTATTAGGTGAGGTACTGAGCAATATAATAAGAAAGGGTTAATTTCCGAAAGCTATCGATTACACCAAGTGATGGAAAAACAGGGTAAATTCCTTAATGACGGATTTTCATGAAATCTATTCATTATTGACATTTATAACGAAAAATTGTGAACTTCATCGCCAAATCTCTTGAAGTGCGATCAACTGATTTTGCAGTGCACCTAGGAATAAGCATATTTAAAGCGTGAATTAAGTGTTGAAAATAATAATAACCATGTACTTTTAATTTCTTTTAATATCACCCACGTCTTTAATTATGCTTATTGTATTCATAAGATGTTTTGTATTCCATTTCTTTAGCTATGGTGATGAATCTAAGTTTTTACCAGGGAACATTTTACACTCCCTGTATTATTCTTTCACTTTGAAATTCACGACTAAAATTGATTTTTCGAGTAACAGAAGAAAGAGCATGATATATTACCATTCGGTGAATCTCTTGCTATATCACACGGAACGAGTTATACGTATATATTTCTAAATCCGAGCGAAAATATCGCATTGGCTACATGAGAAAACAATTGACAATTGCACCGGCATGGCCAAAATACGCCGTGCACCATGGATGAGCAAAAAAAAAACTGGTGGCTGAGGCACTTTTCAATCATGCACCTTTTGAAAACAATGCGTCAATATCTATACACCAACACCACCCCGTGAGCCATCGTAAGTGCTAGTGGCAAGGGGGGAGGGGTGTTACGACACCGGCCGAGGGATATAAAGATAAATGGGAAAAGGAATTCGGAGAGGGAAGAGAGGAAAAGTGAGGACTGTTTGGGTGGTTTAGAGTGCCGTTCTGTCTCCCACGCGGTCATGAATGGAGCGTGGAAAGAATTCTCATGCCTCTCTTCGACATAATATCTCTCATGGTTTCCTCATCAGGTACATTTCTCTCACGGTGTAAACAACATTTTCAGTTGAAGGGCTTCAGAATCTGTCATTTATACCTAAGATATTTAAAAATATGGTAGACATTGTACGCTCATTGCCAGGAGATGAAAATTAAAAAGAAATTACTGACAATAATTTGACTGAACTAGACTCTGTCACCACCACAAACACATTACTGATGAAGCAGAAAGGTGATCATCACACGTGATGGCAAAGCTGTAGTTTACTCACAAAAAAGGTAAAATCAAGTGAAACGAAATATATTTATTTAGTGCCAAAGTCTTTCGTAATATAGGCATAACTTTTAAATAAAGGTATTCCATTCAACCCCAGGCCAATGGTAAAACGCAGAAGTTCAAATAAATTCGAATTTTGAATCAGATGCATTTAAAAATTTAACGAATTCAATTATAATGTTAAAAGCAGGATTGAATTTAGCACCACCTGAGGTTACGGTGCAGAGATTACCCAGGTAACCCTGAAGTTGCACTGGACTACTTGAGGTGGCGGAACGGATACCCTTAGCAAGCGCGAGTTAGATGTATATCTAAAGAGCCATCGGTTCAGGAGACAAAATATTGCCGTCGATTGTCCCAGTGAATACCATCTGTCTGCTCTGTCCTAGTGAAGATCATCGTCTGCATAAGCTGCATTCTCCTCTCAAATATAACGGATAGTTTGCTTGATATCAAGTGGCTCTGAATCTCTCCTCATTCCATCATTGGTTCTACGTATTCATACTCCTTAGAGTTCAGGCACCGTCCGTATACAGAGTTATTTTATTTATTCCAGCAGCCGGTATATTTAAGCCTAGTCTAAAACCAACATCACCGACGAAGCCAGTGCGTTGCCGCGCCAATTTCGCACAAGAGAAGAAGCAGCTCCTCGTGCCTCGATCGTAGTTCGCCACCGCAGACAAAAATATTCGAAAGGGTTTCTCCAAGCGGGAGCGTTTATTTACCTGGAAATATTCCGATTCAAAAGCGGCGATGCAAAGGGGGCATGCCCGGAGCCCCCGCCACACCCCATCCTCACCGCCCGCCGCGAGAGGGGTCTAATAAAGAGGCCCATGAACTCGTATTGACTGCGGAGCGGGGGGGTACCGGGGGTGGGGTTTGGGGAGCTCGGGGCATTCGGGCGGAGGAGGAGGCAATGTACCCAAATATTCGGGAGTTATCATGGCGTCTTGCCGTGCGGGCTCAACGTCTCATGAAAGTTTCATTCGACGCTCGTAATCGTCGCAGCAAATGCATTAACAGTCCAGTCGAATCAATATTCTACGGGGAACTTTTTTACCAGACGGTAGAAGGAAATTGTTTAGAACGCCCATCAATATTATAAACAATACGCAAATATATTCCTGGTGTAATTGAGATCCATCTCCACTTTTTATCAACAAAATTTATTTTTTTTAATTAATAAATTTTTGTAATCAAATAAGAATAACCAATGTTATTTTCATCGTCGTGGTACAATTCAAAATGGAGGTGAAACTAAATACAATTTATCAGGATTCTATAACTTCAAAAGGGTTAAAACTCTCCTGTTTATCGCAATATAGCAAAGTTAAATAATAAATTGTTATTTATATAAATAAATAATGTTATAAATTATTTTAATCAATCAAATCACCAATTTTCACTAGGCAAGCACACTCTCACAATATTCCATTGAGATATTTTTTACAGAAGGATGGATTTTGCTTTCATCACTCTCAAACATTATTTACAACGACAGAAATCTAGTATTGACGCAAATTGCTGAAAAGAGACTACTCTTTATAAAAATAAGTAGGTATATATTCTATCCTTCTTAAGACAATTTAAAATGTCTACATAACTGTTAATACAATGAATTTACTGTGATATTGGCAGCTAAATGCAATGTAGTTAAGACCGGCATACCAATGGTTATATGGATCAATGGTTAATTTTACGTTTCTGTGAAAAACTAGTAACATTTGGCATAAAGGATCTCTAGGCACTTCACGAGACTGAAATGAAGACTCGACGAAAAGTTTCAAATGAAGTTGACATATTTGGTCGCGTAAGGCTGAAGCTTTCCAAATTGCGTGTTTACCCTTCCCCCAGCGCAAATTGACTGAAGTCAACGGCAGCTATTTTCTCACAGAACGCGCTTTACGACTTTCCCCAACGTTCTCAAAAGAGCGCAATCGTAATGAGGGCTGAGCCTTACCCCTCACATTTCTATTCTACCAATTAAAACATCGGATTTCAATTTATAATGCGTTAAAAACTTTCGATAACACCAAGCTTCTGGTACCTCTGTTAGTTTAGGCCCAAAAGAAGATGGGTATTCACGGATCGCATTGAATTAGCTTTGGGCATAAAACCAAGGTAGTCACAGCCACTACACGGGACTTATAAGCACTATACCAAACTAGGGAGAGAATTGGACTAAATAAATACACAAGAGATATTTTCACTAATCAATAAAATGTACGGTTAAGTCACATCATCAGGTACAGAAAAGAATAGCGATGATGCCGCCATGTGACGAAACCGGTCTTTTATCCAATAAATCAGTGAAAATTTATTATAAGCTTATATATTTAGTCACCATGAATTTTCACAAAGTTTAGCCAGCAACAACAAATTTAATGAGAAAATGTGAGCTCACTTGAAACTAAAATGCTCGATTTCTTCGGATTAGACCCAATTGCGTAGATATGGAATTGAAATTTGCAGTGAGGGAGTAACTAATACAATTGAATCTAATTCCACGAAGTAATTAGCACCTCCGGAAATTTCTGTCATACATAGTAGACATTTTTCAAATTTCCACATTATTTTTGGTCTAAAAGAGTCACAGAATTTGTTTAAGGAGATGCCTCCGCGTTTGGCACAGCCAAAATAAATAAGAAGTGCTTTTTAACAACACTGATTTCACATTCCTTAGTTAGTACTCAACTTAAGCAAATAAGTAAGACAAAATAGCTTTCTAACTTAATACTTTTCCCAGCCTGAGGGGCTAAATGCAGCGACAATTCTATTGGACTAACGCGTTTTGAATTCAATAATTCCTGTTATTGGCTAGCATGGGTCACGCCTTTCTGTTACGACGAGTTAATTTATCGGAAAAATTCACATATCGTGAGTCTCGATTACACAATGCAGAGACCGCGGGCAATGTTTCAAGCATTTAAAAATTGCGACATGCATACTTACCGAAATAGTATTTCAAACCGCAACATATTATGCCCCGAGTTAAATGTATACATTTATATCGAGATTATTAGTACATGGGCGGTATGCAAATCTAGCCGAGATTACATTTTATTGGTGATGCAGTATTTAATGAAGGGTAATAACATCGTTTCGAACGACGATATACCTCATTCACGAATATTCTGGTTTTAATAAAAACAGGTTGCTTTTCTTGACATTTTTTATCGAACTCATTGGTATCAATGCTTTTTGGTACCGGCGTTGACGATGAATTCGAATTTGCCTCTCGTCACTTCCCCAGTTTACTACCAACAAGGGTTATCATATGATGGTTTAAGAACAATTTAGAAAGCATTTTAAATATATACTGTTTTCCGCTTAAAAAAGACACATTCAGTACAACTTTTGTTCTTATTTTGCAATAGGAAGATTACATTAAATAAGCACATGCAAGAAAAATATTTTATACGTACGGTGGCGATTTTTCCTTCCGTATTTATATTATTAGCAACTCAGAATAAAAGTATTTCCATGATTTATAATCGTCCTTGATTTCCCAGTAAAAGATAAAATTTATGTATTTTCATTAAATATATTTTATACATGATCCAAAACTAAATTAAAATATTACAGCATTTATCTCTTCTTTTTCTAAAAAAATGAAATCATTGGTTTCTAAAGTGGGTATGCCCTATACTCTTATGTGCGCCTATTCCCTTCTTCCATCGCAAAGATTACGTCAGCAAGCTGGATACTCAGCTTTGTTTACAGCATTTGATCCGAGAAGAGTTTCATTTAAAAAACTTATTTCCCAGACTCCAAATTTGTTAATTGTGGTTTTAGGAACACACTAAATTGCCAAAGAGCCCGTTTAAGGCTTAGGTAAATGCATTTAAATCTTTGTATAAATAAGCTCTGCACCTTTTTTCTCGCTTGCCCTTTATTCATTCCTTACAACTGCATTTCCGATTACAAAATTTTCTTATGGGTGATGTTTGGACAGAAACCCGACGTCGGATAAACAATACTCTTAACTAAAGGCGCCTAGGTGACCACATTTCAAGTTCCCATCCGACAGACGGAGTGGAGAAGGAGTACTACTACACATGACACCCAAGAAGGGATCGGGATTACACTGAGCAAGCACTAATACGCTACACCTTTACCATTTCATGCAAAACCATTACCTACTTTGCCATCACATTTTTTATCTTTGACTTGCATTCCCTAGTATATTTTTGTCAAAACATTTTGTATACGGCACATTTTTAAGGACATTTTATCAACCACAAAATTAAGTTCTTGTACCTTATAGTTATAGTTGTGAATATACTGGTTTTTCCCACTAATGCATTCAGAAGTCAGAGAGTACCGTTATTTTCATTTGTAAGAAACTACTAGACGCAGCGTTTTTAATCCATCTAAGGAATAGTAGAATAAAAATTAATATAATTTCCAATACATTGGCAAAATAATGAGAAAAACCAAGGATTAACTGAGTTGCCTAGTGAACTAGGATGGGAGACCCTCCAAACACAAATGGCTAGAGTGTACTTCTGACGCTGACAAGAATATTAAGCTCCCTCATTACGTTGACAAATGAGGCTAAAACAAGTATAAACACGTTTTACTTCTCCTTTTAAGCAAATTCAGAAAATGAAGTCATGGGACGTTAGGCATCGAGATGATATTGGAAGATGATCTCGCAAAGATGTGATGGGTAGTTTAAAATCTTTGCTCTCAGAATAAACAAGGGTTAGGAAACGGGGAAGGGAGGCAGCTTTCTATGGTCGCGAGGGTATGGAGAGGAATCTGCGATTACCTGGATCCACGCGACATCATCGGAGCAGCCGGCTCGTAAACGGTTCCATCAAATGCTTTACGAGGACAGGTAGTGTCGGTCTGCCAAGCGCGTATGCACAAGCAAAGCATCGCAGAAGCAAAGAGTGTATTGCTGCAAGGTTTGATAGGGGTTGAAGTTGGAGCGAAGCACGGTATTAGCGACAGCCAAGACTCGAACAAGAAAAATCCCCACTAACGTGAGTGACTGGGCCCTCTGAAAAATTGATGTCTGCTCTTTAAGATGCCATAAATGATTCAGTAAGTAAAATATACTTTCACAGAGCTCTTAAAGTACAAAATACTCATTAAAAGTGACTCATAATTTATCATGGCGTGCTACCCCTCAGGTTGCGACGTCTTTAAGTCTTAAGAAACGGAAAAAAAGCGCCTCACTGCGAATTATTTACACGCAGTATTCCTTTTACTTACAGCTTAGTATAAAACATGATATAGCCATCCACTTCATCCACGACTGATTCAGATAAAGCAGAACCACGACTACGATATCAGTTTGCATTCACGTCCTTTGCAAAGGATTTTTTAAACGAAATGTTTTGAAATGTTTGACCTCGTTAATGGAACTTACACCATGATAACGGATAGTGGAATATTCTTCAGGCGTAACCTTGAGAAATACTTTCATTTTGAAAAGAAAGCAAACTTTTCAATATCCCACGCTCTTTTAATTATTGTCCCAAACATATTATTAATGCCCTGGCGTCGTCGTCATCGGTATTCGTTTACCCTTGGAAAATGACATTAAGACGCTGAGCCGAGGTCGGGATAATAACGCGCGCGGAATATTACAATGTTCATTTTCACCTCATACTTGAACCCCGACATGAATATGACACGGTGCTCTCGCGATGTGGTGAAAAAAAGTGAAACAAAAGGATTCAAAAAGATACTTTTTAGTGGAGAGAGTGAGTCAACATGTACTCGTCCTTTCTCTCACGTAAGTAAACACTCAACGTTATCGAACGGCAAGTAATCACAGGATGGGTGCGGGAGACGTCCTCTCCTAGCTTTCTCCGCTTCTCTACTCCCACCGCTGCCCCCTTCAACGACGCTCATCGCATCTACGTCTTCCGCCAAGAGCTCCCCTCCACGTCTAATTCGTCTCCGAGTTTCCGAAAATGTCAATAATGTCTCATCTCTCTTCCACAGCCGTCTTTCCCAAACCCCTATGTCGCCCTCCGGAAGGTTTAAACGCCTTCCTCATCCTACTGCCTTTCACCACCCACCCACCGGACGAGACACACTCGACGGCCACCATGGCACGGAGCAGCGCGATGTTATTGGGATACATAGACTGCGACATGCGGAGGATATCACACTGCGACATTTATCGTTCGGGCTACGCGATATCACCCCACAGGCCGGACATATAATCTCTGTTGAAATATTTTCAACGCATGAAAACCGAAGCTAGTACCCTGATAGCATATAAGCTTACGGCAAGCTTCATTGTCGGCTTAATTAAAGCTTGTCATGACAATGCTGAGATGGAAAATTTGATTCTAGCTTGCCTCAGGCTTTACGTGAAAAGCTTGTCGGGGGATTCCTTGATTCAAGCCTGGATCAAGCTTGAAGTAAGCTTCAATCAAAAAACATTAAACAAAATACAAGCTTAAAACATTAATGAGTTGTTCTCGGGTTTCCCACCGGGTTAGGCTCTCCATGATTGCCGACGTTTCGGTTGGAGACTTTCCTGCATTTTTCAGAGCCTTGAAAATGGCTGGAAAGTCTCCTGCCGAAACGTTAAGGCAATCATGGAGAGCCTAACCCGGTGGGAAACCCGAGAACAACTCATATCAGCATCATTCGCCGGGAAAGCCTAAAATCATACATTAAAACATTAAGTTAACTGAGAGTTCGGGTGTTGTATATTATTACTAACTCAAAAGGATACGTCATCTGGCGGAAAAGGTTAAGAAGATATAATAAAACCAGGCCTACTTGTGACACTATAAAATTCAATATCGTTCGACACGAGATATCATGCAATATGAGACATAATTTGATAGGCGATATCACATTCGATACCAAACCGTATGATGCTTGATACATAGCTTGTTTTGTGAAGTAGCATTCATATTGCAGAGTATTTTGTGATGTAGAATTTATATCGCAATCGCAATATTGAACAATTACTATGTCACAGCATGGAATTCTTTCTCCCGCGGAGAATGTGCTTGGAAAACATTTCATGGACAGGATGGATTTCATGGAGGAGAATGACAGGAGTATGTGCTGATGGCTAATGAAAGATGTTTTCACAATAAATTCACAATTTGATTTCTTACGGGCAAAAAAAAAATTTTTACTCAAAAGAATACCTTTTCACACGGCTTTTCACTGGGAATATCTCCAGTAATTTTTTCAATACTTACCAGCCAAATTATCAAAAAAATAGTTATTTTTAACTTAAAGAATACCTAGTTTCTGCTGTTTACAAAACCCAATCAATTGCGACACACACAATGATGGCAATGTCATAGGACATTCAATTTAAATCACGTGCACTTTCAGTGCATAGTGAAATTTAAGGAATAGTATAATCAATGCTAGAATTATTACTAAAGCTGATGGAGCGAGCATAGCAAGGAGGAAAGGCATTACAAGTATTTCAAAATTTAACTAAAACATTAAAAATATTTCATAGATTTTATTAGTATTAGCATAGTATTTTTAGGCATTTTTCCGCAGCATTTAAAAGTAAAAACATGCAAGCGATCTTTTTTCACTAACAATAAGTCACCCATCACTAGACAGTCACAGTAAGTTATACGGATGGAATTTTTTAACGGATTTTTACCCGATATTACATTTTTTACATTAATCCTGAAAAAAACGTCTCAAAATATTCGTTTTTTTCATGCTCCCATCACTCGACAGGCATAGCCATTCTTACAAAAAAAAGTTTTTTTTTATTTTTTACGACAAACATTATTTGCAACATTCGCTAGGTAAAAAATTTCAGATATTTGTCTTTTCAAGCCGCCCACCACTCGGCCGGCAAGAGTCTGTTGGAGAGTGAATCGCCACGTCGTACCCGCTGGCCGACGCGCAAACTCGCAAACGCGGGTTGTTTTGGAGGGGAGGGGGAGGAGGCGGTGGGAGGGAGGCGACGGAGCTACGCAGGAGGGAAGGCTTTCACCTCTAGCCGAAAGGGGCGGAGAACCTCCGCGGGAGCACAAACTCCTCCCAAAGCGCCACCCCCGCACACCCTGGCCGCCGTCGCCCCCTCCATCCCCACGACGACACCCTGTGACCCCTTGTGCGGGGGTGGGGCGGAATGGGAGAGGGGAGGCAATTCCCTTGATCCCCTCGGGACGCCAGTGGTGCCCCGTTTGTACCACCCCCGGTGGACAAATACCTACGCTAGATACCTACGCTAGTAGCTCACGCGTAGTGACGGGCGGATAATATGGGACAACTGCATACTTCTACAATATCTTTAAGACATTTGCAATGAAAAAACACTACAAGATGTAATCATAAATGAAATAGGCAGTAATATGTAAAATGTGAATGTAGAGTTCTTAGGTTCTACACCGGGTCAGGTACTCCATAGCTTCGGACGTTTCGGCGAGCGACTCGCACTTTGTCATTAGGGATCCAAGAATCCAAGCGAAACGTACGAAGTTACGGAGAACCTGACACGGTGTGAAACCCGAGAGCTCTTCATTCAAATCTATCGCCGGGAAATCCTGCAGTGATACATAATATGAAAAATGCAATTAAAATACGAAGTAAAAAATGTACTAATGCTGTACAAGGTTTTTGTCATTACATGAACTCGAATTTCCATTCACTTGAACCCGGAGCAATCGAAAAAGATAGTCGGCTGGTAACATAAACATTAATGACGTTTTAACGCTATTAATGGTTACGGAAATTTTGCTATCGTGATAATGTACACATAAAACATCTCCCCTATGCCTAGAATAGCAACGACAGATTCATAACATAGCAATCTGCAGATTCGCAATTTCCATTTACCCTGTATTATGCTTTAAATGCACACTTGCTTACTAGCGCTCAAAATACTCGAAGTAAAGGTGCACCCAAATCATAATAAACGACCTTTTTCTTTTATCTAATGGTCGTTGGTGTTTTAGCCGAATGACGAGACGTAAAATGTTTTTTTGTATCATTTTCAAAATAATCTCCTCATCACTTAAAAGCAATTACCAATTACAATGGATATATGAGGTAATGTACGTGTTGACTTAATCTTATTAAAAATGTTTTTAGAAAGGCATAGGAGGCCATGGGTTGATTTTATTTGAAAAAAGTAAACATACGAAAAATCATTCAACCCAAATTCTATTCTTAATCGCCAATATTGAACCGAAACGAAGCATTAAGAATAGATTAGCGTTGAAAGCAACGTACCAGAACAAGCACAAAAAATCGGTATCGTTTAAGTTTTAATTCATTATAGCGACATATTAGTGGCTGCTAAGAGTGGTTTGCCGGATTAGTCAGAAGGCTTCATGAATATGACGGATTGTAAGTTTATCTGAAAAGTGATCGAGGCTCTTACTCTATTGTTTGGAATACCAGGGAAAGATTTTTGTTATCTCCTGCCATAATTGAATGATTTCTTCCACTGATCAGCTAATTCAAACGGCGCCATTTTCGTTCTGGAATGATATAATCCATCGCAAAAATAAAAAACTTCGTATGATGAAAAATAAGTTTTTTCCGAGATGTACGCATTAGAAAACAACCTAGGTTTCAACGTAGTCACGTTATTGTCAAGGTCGCCAAATTTAAATTTCTACTAAAGAAAAACTGCTAAAAATTACCATGTTACTTTGAAACATAGGTTTAGTGCGAAATGCCACTATCGTGGAAAAGTACTCTGTTTGTTTTTCCATGAATTGGACTTTTGTAAAGTTAGCCTGGTGTAGATGTAACAGCTAAAGTAGTAGTAATACTAAAAAAACAATTGCTTATCAGTAATTCCTTACCAGTTGCCGGAAGTAATCGGCTTTTTAACGGCGCAATTGTGGATCACAGCCGGCATATTAACCATTATTCAACCACATTTGTGTGGACGGGAAATATGAGACCAATCGGCGTTTGACATATAAGAAATACTACGACATGTACTAACGTTTCCTGACTGACATGTGCAGACATGTCCTAGGTAGCGTGAGAGATTATTTTTCTTTGTATTTAAACATAGTTATTCATATCATCAGAAGACTATTTGAAAGTCACGGATACGAAAGCACGGGAAGTATGGAATGCCTAATACGTAAAATTCTGCCGATGTTCTTGATTAAAGTTTGGAATATTACATTGTGGTATGCCCAAAATTTGTAAACCCACTTCATTGCGGCTTATTCATTTATTCAACAGCGCTATTTTCATATTGTAGCAAGATAATCCTTAACGCTGGTCACTATTTCTTCACTAGCTATCAGAGGAGTGGACTCAGTGTAAACGCAAGGCGGTTAAACTCTACGTTTTAACCATTCTTCAACCACAGGGTTAAGAATTCACTGAAGAATTCGAATTGGTAAGTGCAGGCAGTAGTAGCGTAATAAATCAGTAACGGTTTCATATATTCTCCCACTGAGTGCTAAATCTACTCCCACAGCGGCGATAATACTCATCGTGTAGCAACATAAGATCCTTTTACGCTTGTTACTATTTCTATTCTACCAATCAGAGGTCACCGGCTCCTTTACGACACGTAAGCGAGTAGGCGGAGAGACGATGTGAACGTAAGCCGGTTAAAGCCGCCACACTAACCATTATTTAACCCGTAGCATAGTGTGAACGGGGCATTAGAGAGGAGGCGGAATCGGGGGGGGGGGGGGGGGAGGGGTGCCGTGGAGGGCGGGGGAGGGGGGAGCGTGGGTGTGGGGGATATGGAGAGAGAGGAGTGGGGACGGGATGAACCGCGGGTTCGCGGATCGAAGCCTTCTAGAGTACCGTTGCTATGGCAACGGGAGGGAAAAAGAGAGGGAACTCCTCGGGTATGACGTGGGTGGGCGAAGCAGCCGTCCTCCCCCCACCACCACCAATCTCTCGAAAACTCCCCCAACATCGCACCCTCTGCAACCCACCCCCCACACCCCCGAAATCCCAACTACACCCACGCACACCAACCAAACCCTTCCCCCCCCCCCCACATCCCTCTACCCCCTTCTCCGTTTCCCCCCAAAATGCTCCGCTCTCCGTGGAACTCACCCCACCCAATTCACACCAACCCACCCCCCTTCGCTAGACTATCCCCAATTTCCCACCGTCCCCACCAAGCACCTGTCCCTCCTAGGAAAATAACGTAAATAGTAAAAATAGTTGCAATCATCATCGTCGCGAAAATAAAAACCACCAAAACGGCAATGCCACAATGTATTAATAACTACAATCATCAATCATTCGACGTGCCTTAAATAAGCATTTCAACAAAATCATGACCCTAGGGTGTAAATAACATTATTATAGCCACAAATAAATAAACTATGCATACGTTCACTAATTTATGTATTTCTAGTGTATCAGAACTCTGGTATCTGGTCTATAAGATTTATAAACTAGACACACATGTCTAAATTTGTGAAAATATACACCGATCATAGTCCTTGGGCAAATAGCTCGAATATTATTTTAGCCACAAATAAATAAACTATGTACATTTTCCTATTTAATGTATATAAAATCTGGTCTCTGGCCTATGAGAAATATGTCAAAATTAGGGAAAATTTGCATAGTTTATTTATTTGTGACAGTGAATATTCACCAATTTGAACATAAAATAACGAATTCCATTCTTATAGCCAGTAGAAGAAGAAGTATGAAGAATTTCACGAGGAGAGCATCACAAGAAAAGAACGTATTCTAACTGTAAAAGAGTCTGAATGCATCTAGAAATATTTTGAAAGAAGAAAGGAAGGACTTCATAAAAAGATACGCATGGACCATACTATTGTATGACGCCAAAATAATGGTTTGTTAATGAAATCAAGAAGACGAAAATAACCTTCAGACTTTGATAGCAAAACTGAAGCCAGAGAAAGAAGTTTGCTGTCTTGAAAGAAGGATCACCAGGGATGAAAGCAGCAAGAAAGATGAAGTGAGCAGAGCAGCACAAGTGAAGGAGGCATTTTAACACAAGCACTTCATTCTTATGCGTGGAGCATGCTGTTTGTGTGGTAGTGTAGCTTAGACGAAAATAACAGCAGAACAAGGAAGATTGAAAGCAATGGAAATGTATTGCTTTTGAAGAATAATGAAAGCAAAGTGGACGGAGAGAACTTCCAAAGAAGAACCCCTACAAAGATCTGAGGATATAATATTCCTGATGAAAACGCTGCGATATAAAAGAGGTAAATTTATTGGTAACATTCTGGAGCATAACACCTAAATCTAAAAGCTAGAATGGAATGAGTAACGATTCGGAAGAATTAGCGAGGAAGACCAATGATTGAATACATTAAGCAAATTTTGAGGGATGAAAAAATTACGAATAAATAAGACTTATGTACGAATAAGGCCGTTAACTGAGAGGATAGTGGAGTGGAGATCTTCTGCAAACTAATATTTTCAACCAGGTTGACGACTGCTGATAATGTTTCATAACTAATTTCTCTTCTTTTGTCTAACCATATCATTTCTTCTTACGTGTTCATTTTAAAACCCCTTATACTTTTATTCATATATTCCTACATTGGTATTCGTCTGTTATTTTTCTCGTTCACTTTTCCTTCCACTCATGTTTTCAGGGGGTTTCATCGTGTCAGAATGATTCCACCAAGTTGTCTCGTATTCCGTAGAGTTTTCATGAATAATCGTATTCCTACGACTCATCGCATGTTAATAATTACAATAACTTGACTTAGTAATCCTGGCCTAATTTTGGAGTTGACGGAAGACGTTCACGATTGTCACTTATCCGAGAATGGAAATTCCTGTCTGGTAACCAATGCATTGAATCACAGTTGATGTATATATTTACGATGACGCCTATGGTAAACCGGAGGTCACGGAGAACCAGAAGGAGAAAGCGGGGCTGGATCGAAATATTATGAAGAGATGTAGAGGAATGTGCTTTGGCCAGGGAAAGTGAAGGGTTTAGGGTGGGGGTTGCGAAGTGGGGGTTCTGGGGCTGTGGAAGGTATTTACATTGGGGTGGGATTGATGCGGTGAATAAGACGAAAAATTTTCATCGGTAATCCGATCCATGCTTGGGTGTCTTAAGGAGAGCACCTCAAAGACAGAGCTCCTAACGTCGAATGGGACGTTAAACAGTAGCACTCACACCGTCTGCTGTTAAAAGCAGGCCAATTCTGGCGCCGGGCCTCTCTATTCTACCCTACCCTTCACTCAAATTCTAACACTGAATCGCCCATTCTTGCTGGACGGACTCGAAATACCTTATTGTCATTCCGTTCCTCCAGAAATCTTTGGTTTTTGGACTTTTTTTCCAATTTACATTGGAAAATCGAATATTTAAATTTTTTCGATATTGTAATACCTATAAAGATTTTGTTTCTGGGTTGACATGAATTTGCATTTCAAATTAAAACTTAAAGTTAGTACCAAAAATACGACTAAATATTTAATTTTCTGAATATCTGGATTCGCCCGAATGTAATCCGAAAATGTTTTAAAATTACATCTCATAAATAATCTTTAGTGTTAAATTCTAGCGCTTAAACAACGTATCACACAAAGTAAAGTACTCCTTTGCGCGTTTGTGTTATTCCTATTATAATTTCCGTAACATAATTACCGGACGAAAAATAATATTAGTGTTTAGAAGACATTACCAATTAACGTTTTCTGATTGAAAACTATTAGAGTTGAATCATAGAATACCCATAGCTTTATTATTTTTTCCTAGGAAAAACGCCGGGAAATTTTAAGAAGGGGTAGCCTTAAAACCGGCGTCGTCCTCTGCTCTAACCAATAAGGTAGGTACATTGTTGATGATGGGAAGGCCACGTAATTGCATTTGGGGTCACCGCGGAAATGTATTCGCGCTCGGCTGGGAGTGTTGAGGGATCCCCTCGACCCCACTTTCCGTGCCCGGCTATTTAAGCGATTGGACATATTCCCTCCTTCCTTTCGGGTCCGTCTCCCGTCCCTCTTTCAATCTCGAAACTGCGCATCGGGGAAGGTCGAACGGCCACGGATGCTGCTCGCGCACCCCCGCGGTAATTCCGGGTGGCGTGCGGGGGCGGCGATGTTTTGACGCGACCGCCCCAATCCCTTCCCGCCCACGTCGGCCCGATACGTCACGCACGGCAAACTCGTCGAGCGTTTACGTCACGCGCCGCGAGAACACTTGCACGCACTTGCTTGCAGACGGAGAGGATTGAGGCACTGTTGCGGGCCGACGTTGCGTCCGGAAAGTGAATTAATTGTTTCACGGGCCATGCGACCAAATGGAGAAACTTTGTTAATCCACCTCCTTTGGCCGGCTTATTTCCTACCCCACTACCTTTTCATGCAATTATCTCCGAAAGACCTACATTCAAACCCTGTTGCCTATTATACACACGTATTTTTCCGTCAACCGACTTAATTAATACAGATTTAATATAATGACCATTGATTTCTATTTATTTCACCATTGTCGGGGTCTCTATTAACTCCGCAACAGTAGTTACGCAGCTAGTTTTGGTTCGGCAGCATTAGATACAAATGTTAATCAAATGTATCCATTCCTTACTAGCTGATGAAAATACTCTTATCAACCTATGCAACAAGTAAGACACGTTTCTTGAAAAAATACGTTCCAGAAAGTCATTAACTATTGCTTCCTAACTTTCTTTTGGACTATTATTATTTTTTAAATATGCATCAATCGATAAATTATGATTTCTAAATTTATTTATTTAGAATATGCTCTTAACTTATTGATCAAAGAACCTCATAAGTTTCAAGACAAATCAAGAGCAATGGTATCTATTTCCAAATTTTTGGATAAAAACCTGGAGTTCTCAACCAGTAGGGAATTCCCTCCATGTGAGAAATTTACAGGGGTGAATTGGGATTGCAATTCAGCAAAAATAAAGTCCGTAAAAGTGAAGTTTGTTTTATTTAATACGCGGTGTTCAAAACGGTTAGTTGAATGCCAAAGATTAAACTCGATTCTTAAGGATGCGCATTATTTTTATTCGCGGAATCAAATAAATATTTAATAATTTATATTGGAAATGGGGAATAATACTTCGAATTACGGTTGAGAACCACTGGTTTAAATTGACCCCTCGACAGATTCGTCGACCAAAATTCACGACATTAATTGAGTGTTAATTTTCTACAGTGGAAACCACTTCACATGAAATAAAAAGAATCGACCTATACAATTCGAAAGCGCTACCGGCTTACATAAAGTGTCTTATTATGAAAGCCGCAGGACTCGATGAGATGGCAAACTTCCGACGGACGTTGCAGCCCTAATAAACATGTGTTAATGTTAACAATTTTTAGGAAAAAATGGGATTTTATGTATTAAAAAAATGGCAAATGTATTCGTCGTAAGTTATTCGTGGTAGAATCCGAGAAACAAATGAATGATGGAGAGCGCATCTTTAGCTCACTACCAATACGCAGTCTGTGGTGAAAGTAGAGAGATGGCAACGCAAAATCGAATGCGTGAAAACACAGCTTTAACCTCGGTCCATAAAACGCAGGCCGATTTAAGAACCGAATTTTGAGCACACAAGTGCGTCTCAGGGGCGGGGAAATACGGAAGCTCCATTTTTCTATTCCCTCACCTACTGGCCAGTTCGGTCTGTCCTGAATCAGTTCCCCGGGAGCCATTTAAAAAAAACTAAGTCCTTTTAGCTAGAATAAAGAAAGGCGATTCCGCAGGCAGGAAAGCTTGTCTTTACATGGATAGCGACGGGGAAGACAATGGGAGCGAAGTTTCTTCCAAAGAGCCTAAAGCACTTAGTCGGTTGCTAGCCATACTTAGAAACCGAAAGAGATGGTGCATTTTGCAGAAAGCCAAGACGTCAAGAAAACAACCTCTTTTCGGGTTAAGACTCGCAACTCCACCAATGGATACTAAATCTACGTTTCAATGCTCATTGAGCCACATAACACGTGTCGACCTCTTCAGAATTCATCTCTCTGACGCACAGTAATTAAAAAGCGATATGGAACGTTTAAGCCCCAGGAATACCATTTTGACGTACCTCCAACGGGCGCGCTGGACATGGACAAAGCCCTGATATACAAATTAGTTCATCAATTTTAAAATAAAGGGTCGCGGGGAGTAGAAATCTAGCCGCATGTAAAAGAAAAACCATATTTGAAAAAAATACCATGAATGAGGGGCGGATCCAAAGATTAAATTGTGTTCTTGAGGGCATGGGTTGATGAATTTACCATTTTCATTTCCTTTCTTACTCGTATTATACTATTTGAAATGTTTTAGACGACTTGTTCAGAGTGTAAAAAATATTCGCCTGGAAAGGGAATCTGAAAAAAGACTCCATGAAATACACGGTGTATGGAACACCTGGATCTTAACTGGTTGAAGCACTCAGCATTACATCCGGGAGTCTAGGTTCGAATCCCAGTTCAGGCGAATCATTCCTTTAATGTGAATTTCACACATTTATGTGATGAATAGCGGATGATCCCGTTAAAATTTACAGCGCTGCCGGCTCGGCAGTTCTTTGAAATGTTTATCGAATTAAACTACTTCATCTTGATCGCATTTCATAGTTTTCCGATCATCCGCATATTTATCTCGCAGCTTGAATTCAAATGATTTTATCTCCGAAAGTGATAAAAGCCTCTCATATGCGTGACCACACTGCCACGCTCCGTGGCTGAATAAAAAACAACTACGCTCAAAGGGAAACGATTAAATTGGAATAACCACGATATGTTACGATCCATGATGACCTCGCAAATAACTAAAATGTTGCACTGAACTCTCAGTGTTCAAGCACACGATCAGAAAACCAAGAAAGAGCTGACTGTCAGTATACATAATTACGCTCATCATTGACTGACTGACTCTGTTACGCTGTAAGATGGAACCACAGTCACGAAACTTGGACTGGACTTTGACAACGTTTTTCTGACGAGCGATGAAGATGGATCCCTGACATACAGTATAAAAGAAGACCTCGGCGGTATATTGGACGAAGAAGTATACCTATATAACCGTAATATGTGAAGAAAACAATAATTCCTCCAGAAAAATGTTGGTTTCCTGAAAAGAAATAGCAGAATGTAGTCTTACCGAAGGTAACACTGATTTATTTTATATCTTAAATGGGGCTATCGGCAACGTAGAGAATTGTATTACACAGGAAAAAAAGGAAAAACAGACAAAATTGACGGATTATGTGCGCATTTTATAGATCGGTTTCATGTTAATTAGTTCAAATAAACAAATTTAACCACTATGTGATACTGTTATTTCATTATTTTATAATAATTTCGTCTACATGTAGAATTTGAGTCAAACCAACCTTTTAGGCGACGCATGTAATGGACGTGATATGGCTTTCAAGGACTTTTTTGTCATGCCAGACCCTGGGTTAAGCGGAAAACTGTCTTATCCGAAAAAATGATGGTATCGAAATAATCCACTAAAGACAGGTCTCACTGTATTTTCTTTTTTTTTCAAAGTGTTTTTCGCTTATCTTTTTAGATATTGTGTATTTCTTCTTCTTTCTTCGCTTTCTTCACGGTAACTTCCATTTCAAATATTTTCACGTAATTTCTTACTCTCTAAAGTGATACACTCATTAATTCCGGGGAGCAAAGCGAGTTAGATGGAGCCACAAATCAAAGTGTTTGTTATATTCATCATCATTCAATGGGCACCTAACGTGCCTTACTACTATCTAGTCTTAGACGATGTCCGACAAATTACAGTAAACACTGACAGCGTCGACACCTTTTGAAAATAGAAATTCACCTAACCAAGAGATACCTTCTGTTTGCTGAGGGTAACTTTGAAAGAGTGGTGAGGAATTTAAAACGATGCCTATCTACAGTGAATCAACGCCCCTCTTTGATGCTAATAAGTAGCATTCAAGAAATATTTAAATGGGAGCATTTTTTCATATGCAGATCCACAAAAAATCCCGTTTTTATGCCACTTGATTAATCTGATGCTACTGTAGTGCCCAAAGGTTATAGTTTTACCTCATGGAGTGCGCGTAACATGGATGTTGTGCATTCAGAAATTCAAGATTTATTTAGAGGAATCACATTTTCCATCGAGAGTATTGTTAGAGCAGACTTGTTTTCATACACTAGCCTAGCCTAAATGGCATTTGACTACTCGAATGTCGTTTTTTTTACTTAATTAGTCCACCAACTTGGTTCAGCCACAGTAGTAATCAGTAGTAGTATCAGTTTTAATCTTTGCAACGGAATAGCATTTGTTCTTTGACACATTTTAACTTCTTTGTGCCATGATATTTGAGGCACAGCGAGAATCGGTTGAATTTAACAGGGAGAATGAGAATAGTAACGTTTAGTAGGTCGTAAACAAAGGGGATAGCGAGAGCAACTACGGAAAAATGTTAACAGTAAATACCAATAGAAATTGGAGGCCATGCATCTCAGGGAAGAGGATTCGAATGATTCAGGAGATTCGGCAAAGGAAGATGGAGTTGGGGAAAATGGATGGGGAATAACTAACCCACGACAAGAAATCAATGAGGAAAAGGATGCACAAGGGAGAAAGCAATTTGATGCGATAGAGATATTACGAGGACAGAGAGAAATGGACGCACTACACTAGAGAGGGCAATGATTTTCAGGAACGAAAAACGATATCAACTATACGAGGGAAGGTAGGAAATGCATCAATCGAAAGGAATGTCATTCAGTAAAGGCTCAGAAAAAAACATCAAAGTAGTATCTCAAATGTACACGGCCAGTAATCTTAGATATACGGAGGAAATCAGCCATAGGTCGGACCAAGCAGAGAAAGCACGAGGTAAATGGGAAATAACTACGCAAAAAAGTAATAAAAAATTGAAAATGAAAATGACAGAAGCAATACAGAAATATATGCTTTTAATTTAATCAAGAATCTTAAACGATCCTTACGCAAAAGGAAAAAAACGAATGGAAGGGTTTCAATGGCTACCACGGCGTTTTTACGAGGAAGAAGTCTGCGTAAAAGTATTTTTTAAAGTCAGTATCATTCCTCATCACAAAAATTGTGCAGCTGTGGAACAAATGAAGACTACTGGGAATTCAAAGGTAGTAGAGAACTGGGCAACCACTAACCAAGGTTCCGATAAATTGTATCGCGGGACGAGGAGGAAAATGCGTGGTACCAAAATGGTAATAAAAGCATCTGAGAAAGGATAACGTAATTAAGATGCATTCCTCTGTTTCGTGGATTTTAAGATATTAAGAATACAGTATAGTGAGAAAAAAAAAACAGAATATAGGAGTGGACTGACGGAATTTAATTATTACTTATTCGATAGCGACTTGTGATAAATATTGGCTATGCTACCAAGGCTTCCTGATAGCATGGTACTTTTAGCAAGACAACGGAATTAATTGATCGTTTATTTACTGGAAATTTATAAACTAAAAGTTCATGGTTCGATTTCCGGTTCAGATGGACAAATTTCTTTTCGTACAAGGAATCAATGGTACAAGTTGAGTGACGAGTTATTCGGGGGCAAAAACCACAACGCAAGAAACCTTGTATGGGAAATCTTCTTTCTCTAATAACATTAAAGCAGTTAATAATGTGAACTGCTAAATTAGTGGACTGGAAAGAGTTCATTTGATTTTTCTAAAAAAAATTCAAAATCGCCTTCTTTGGCCTCTCAGAAAACAGTTCAAGAGAGAGATAGACGACAAAAATGCGAATAAAACAACACTTTAACTAAAACACGTTTCTTTGAAGGAAATGGCAAATGAAAAAGAAAACTCTTTTCCACATCACTAATCATGACTCAAGATTGAATGTGGAGGAGGGTTGGGCAGTGGCAGGCTTGAGAAAAAATAGGGTCATTCATTCTCATCCAAAATGTACACGTTAAAAGAAAGAGAAGCAAGGAATGGAATGTGGATATCAATACAAATAGAAACGATGCAGATCCCGTTAACTCGAGTGAGGCGGTGATCTTTCTTTAGAGTAACTTTTCACATACAGTAACGTTGTATGTGCTCCGCGAGACACCACAAGGGCGTATGGCAGAGAGTATCGGGACGTGGGCCATTTTTGCGTGATGCGAACGACAAGACAAGTTTCATGCATATGTAATGACGCTGGATTTAACTTTAATAATTTAAACATTCATCACTAACGCCTGTGACTAGTGTATTGGGTGCTTAGCCACGGTTATGCTATGGTATTCATATGTGCCAATGGAAACTTAACATTTATACTTATACCCTTGAGTATTCAAGTGCTCATCTCTCTCGCTTTAATTGCTTGGTCGAATCTATCGATATAAACGTTAAGGGAGGATAACTATTTCGTCACCGTCGATAGTAAAATCAGGATCCTTCTACCTACCTAGAAATCTTGCTAGCTTCCTTTGCACAAGAAGGGACTCAGATGGAAGTTTATCCATCAACCTGGTCTCCCCGGTGTCCCTCGGTCAACTTTGGACATTATGATTTGCACACAAATTTTCCATCCAAACCCATTTCTTCAAAATTTTGCATGAAACGACATGGTGCCACCCACGGTACAGTACATTTGTCCAAAAAGAGGAAAAACAAATGAATGGCGATATAATAATAAATATATATTAAGGTAACCGACAGTGCAGAAACCGCGTATATGGCCATTTTAGCAGTGGGAATAGGCTGCGGAGGTTTATAAAATTTGAAAGAGGTGAAGAAAAGAAAGAGAAGGCAAATCTTGCTATGGTGAACTTCGTTTTTTTTTGGTTGAACATAAATTCATTCTTGTCCACGTACTCAATAATTATAACATTTAATAATAACTGCCTAGAAGTTCTACATTTTACTCAGTTGAGTCAGATGTTTACAAAGTCTCTTCACATCAATAACCGAGATCGCAACACTCCAAACAGAGCGGACAGCGATTCTTATTTTTTTTGGACGTCTCTGACTGGTTGGTTTCATACTTTTGAATGAAAATTTAGAGCATGGCCTATTGGCCCAAAAGGAATCCCATACAAAACTTTGGATCAAATGCTATTTTGGTAGAATCGCACCATGTCACCAAGTGCACATCTGCTATATCAAACTTGTATACAAATTGTATCCAAATTTAATTGTAGGACATCGACTTAATACTTTTTATCATACCAGTGATTCACAGATCTGGCGGATATTCTTTGAACTTCACATAATTCTTTAATGAACTATTTTTCGGATGGGCTCCTAATATTTGCATAATGTGCGGCCCTGTGTTAGTGTACTGTACTACGTATCCCACGATTGTCTTCATCCGATTCACATGGCAGTGACGTAGCCAGGATTTCGTTCCGGGGGGGGGGTTGAAAAAAAGTCAGGAGCAAATTGATGTGCATAAGCAATTAAAGTGCGATTGAGATTGCCAGGTAACACTTTTATTATTTTTTTGCTGTTCCAATTTCTGGAAGAATAATATAACAGCGGTTTTTTATGCTTGAAAATTACAAACACATTAATGGAAGAAGTTATTCAGAACATAGAATAAATGAAATCAACATTCTTAGTTAAAAAATAACTGCTTCCTCAGTGCCATTCATAGAAATAAATTTTAAAACAGGGGGGAGGGGTATGGAACCCATGGAATGTTTGCTGGTGAGCGGGTTGAAGGGAAACAAGGATGAAGAGAAACCGTGAGAAAAGGGAAGTCGGAAATAGGAATTGGAAATTTAAATCCAGAATCGACTTTCGATTTTGGGTTTAAAAATCGATTTTATAAAAATTCGATTTTTTGCCCAAAATAATTGAAAAATCGAAATCGATATTTTTAAAATAGTGAAATACGGATGTGCTGTTGTAACAAAATGCAAAATATGGGTTAATGGAAGCACTAGGGATAAGAACTGAATGTGGTTAAATTTATTAATACAATATATTATTTTAAAGATATTAATAAGGTATGCAGGAAAGTAATAATACACACCGGATACTTATATACAATAGGTAATATAAGGAGAAAATTACATATAATTTAGTAGCAATAAGAATTGTATATTGAAAAGTGGGCATACCGCAAAATGAAAAACAGAATTTTAATTATTTCTTGTTTGCAAAGCCGTGGAACCAGTGTTCCTCAGGGATGGACCTTAAAAAAACTAACATATTTAAATGTTTTCCGGATAATCGATTTTGCACCTGAGTTGCAATTAACCCGGCATGAGAAAATAGTCGCTCACACGGCACGGAAGAGGCGACTATAGATGAAATCCTGCTGGCTATTTTGTTTACGTGGGGATACTCTCCCTTAATCTCCTTCCAGGCTTGTAGTGGATTGGGGTTGGAATTGCGGTCGACTGGAGGGCGGTTTACGAACTGGTGCAGCTCGATTGTCACGCCACCAGTCCTAAGTTACCCTGCATCGTTCCCAGTAACCCAGTTGAAAGAATTTTATTATAATAGATGAGCGCAATAATCGTAGTCGACCACACATCAAGAACTTGCTTTACAATAATCAAATAGTTGATCATTATAGTTGATAAAAATTGAATTTATGATCATGCACTTGCGGGTTAACAACATCAAAGTAAGAACATACGTGAAAACATCACAACATATGTTGTATGACACAGGAAGTGCTCCTATGATCATTGCCTACAGTTTCATCAATTTAAAAACGATTCTGAACAGTCAGTATGACAGGTAAATTCAATGGAATAACCTAGTAAACATACAAAACACATTATTATCGATGAATGACCACGAATTGATCTCCGAATTACAAGTAAGGCAGCAAGATTGCCATCGAAATTATTTTTCCATTATGTTAACAGGGATGGGATTTATTGGTTAAAAATAAATCCTTTAGGTATCTTGATTATTTCACCGTGGTAGACAATGGCATCATCTCACGAAAAACTATCAATAAAGAGAAAATAATATCATCGGATTCACAACAACATACACACTTCTCGAAAAGTCGACAAAACACTGCGGGAATGCGCATGATTTCCACTGGAGAAAACGTTTAACGCGGCCTCGGCCTGCCATCCTTCGCGAGGCTCCTGTCGGAGACTATTTTATCACCGGAAGACGCTCCGTGACGATTACAGAATAGGGATGGGAGAAAAGGAGCTAAATAGTCTCCTGGCTCTTGCGGCTAGCTCTTTCTCCGACATTCAGAATACCATCGGGAGAAAATAGCTAAATTAGTCTCTTTTTAGCAGTTAGCTCCGGAGAAACGATTTTAAGAATAGCCCCCCAGGTCCATTTCTTCCTCAGACTTATTATCATCTTCACTGTTTGCCGTTCTCTTTCTTTTTGGCGCACTAACATAAACCTCAATCTTGTGCACCTTCCTCAGATGATTCATCAAAGTACTAGACGAGTCACAGTAAGTCAAGCTCACGTGACACTTTTGAGCACTTAGTGAAGGTTTTATTATTAATTGTTTGCTTGCTAAAATACTGCCAAACAGCACATCCATGGCTGATGCAAAGGGCGGCAAACCGCTATCCGATCGGAACGACACGACCGCAACACAAGTAGCACGGTGACGAATCAAACAAAACGCATACTGGCCAACGCAAGAAGCCTACAGTACAGTGCGATTGGAACTTCGTGGCCCATGCGCAGAAGACGATGTTCGGACTGGGCGAATCTATTTTGAAGAAGGCGAGTGCTCTGAAGCGATTTATTGAGAAAACTTTAACAAAAAAGGAACAGTGTCAACGCATATTATCATTTCGAATCTTCGTCTCGCGGTCTACAATGTATTACTTCCGAGCAAAATTCCGAGGCAAAATTCAAATGCTGTAGCAAGCTAAAAATCGAAAATCGATCGGCTAGAATCAATTTTGATCGGTTTTTCAAAACAAAAAGTCGACTTCGATTAACTCGAAAATCGGAGTGTGATAATCGATTTTCGATGAAAATCGAAATCGATTTACCAATCCCTAGTCGGAAATCCAGAAAAAAGTTTAACTAAACATTAGAGATAGAGGACATACGCTAGAGCAATTTAAACCGCTCATACATATCACCAGACTTCCGTGAGGACCACTTAAGGTGCAACAGATCATTACAGGTTTTGAAGCATTAATTAGCGACGGTAATCCCAAACATCTTTGACCTTCGAAACGTCAAGAATTTCTCAACATTTTATTGACCCCTTCATCTTCACTATTACGTCATTACAATGGAAAAGGCAAAATTGAGGCTTAATTGACTTTTAGGTATTTCATTTTACATTGTTTATTATTTATCGAAAATAAACGAGCTGACCTTAATTGAAAAGTATGAAATTAATTTATTAGTCAAACGACCGCGTTAATTGATAAACATTAAGTCCAAGTTTAAAACCTAATGCAATAATATATAATATTGTTATAATAAAATTGATTTTTATAAACTTGTTTCATCGACCCCGAGCCCGAACCGATCCCCTTCAATGTCTTATCGATCCCTGTAGGTCTCTATCAACCACCTTGCGGGTCCCTGGAGTAGTACCTATCAAATGCTGAATTCTTTCTTTCAGGAAAGTGGTAGATTGCGGACTTATGAGGCGCTTGCTTTAAGGAAAATGGTGTGAAAAAGCTGAAATCGGGTGCAGGGTAAGGGGATTTATTAACCACGGCAGCTTATGATAAGATACGGGGGAAATTAGAAAAAGGTGGAAATAGCAGGAACACCTGTCTTCCTAGAACACTTCTCTAAGCTTAAAATCCCGACTTAAGTTTTCACTTTTTATGTTGGTATTTACAGATCAAACACTTATGAACATTATTATAGCTTAAATATATTTTCTCTATTTTATGCATTAATATGTGCAGCTATGCCTCCCACGAAAGTTTACACTAAAGTACCCTATGATCATATAGCAAAGAATAATATTTTCTTTCCAGTCCTCTTCATTCCCGATTTCTTGTTCCATCATTTCCATGCTTGATAACCTTCCAGCCCAAGCCAAAATCTCATAGAAAACATTTTTAAACGTATATAAACACAGATGATAAGATATTTAACTTTTGGATATTGCAGTAAATCATTGAGGAATACGCTCATACGCTTAGGTTTAGGAAAATGTTGTAAGGTGTAACTTAAAGGAAAATTAAAATGGAATCAGATCCGTTTCGAATATAATCACATCGTAACGAAGTTCGTAAAACCTTTGTCCACTAAAATCGGCAAAGATTTCGACTCTTAGTCCCGATTATATCATGTCACGTTAACATTATCCTAAAGATGACGTGGCATTTACATTAACTTAATGGTAACTGAGAGTTTGAGTTCTGTACATTACATCCGACTGTTGGTCAGTCAACGTGAGCGTTAAGGATGGGGGAAAGTATTAACTTTGGCTTTCAAACCAAGGAACATATTTAACCTGAGATTACAAGACCGGGGCTTGATGTAATACTCAACCTTGGATATGACACCAAGTATCACAACCATGGTCAGTTTCTCATGTTGGTCAGGTCATGGTCAAAGAATTACAAGGAAATTGAACTAAAAATCAATCGAGATAAACATGATAAGGTCTTCTTAATTAATATGAAGAACATTTATGCATAAATCACGCAGCACAAATCGAACCTCTGTATCAACAAACGGCGCCAAAATGAGAAATGAGTTGTTCTAATAGTGCCGTAAAACACGCAATGTAGTGCAAATTCGATTTCCGGCAAAAGAGTGTCATCCCGAAACGGAATATTAACACGCATCCGTCACCACACCGGATTTCTCCTCTCATCATCGGGATTAAACCCACCATGTCTGGGATATTAGAAATTAGAAAAAGAAAATTTGTAGATGTAGAATCCTTCATAACGTACAACTGACTCGGAGATCTAACACCGAACTGCTTCGACAAATGGGGTTCGGGAGACTGGGGAAATCATACTGACGGTGACGACAAAGAAATACAAGTTCGAGAAGTAGTTTACTCGCAGGCACTATTAATGGAGTTAATGACGCCGTCGGTGCCTTATCCGCCGCTTTGTCACGCACTCCCACCACAACGGCGTCTCACGCCATAAATGATCTCGTCCGGGCGCTCCGGAAAATTCTGGGAGCGCCGCCATTTGCGGCCGCGAAGGTTCGCGACGCCACGGGGCATACTAAAGGGCGCCGTTATGAGGATGGGTGTGACTCCGTCGCCACACGGAACTTTGAGCGGTTATGGGCATTTGTATGTACTCCACCGGATAAAGTGACCACATATGGGGGGAAAATGACCATATGACAGGCACACAGCAATTCGCATGGCTCAGCTGCAAGAGTCCTTCCCTTGATGCTAGCGGTGGTTGTTACTCTGGGAGGTGACCGACAACTAAGGTCATTTGCGCTATTAAAGATAGTTGGAAAGACAATCAACAAAAGAATTATTTGGGGAAGGGAGGAGAGTGTAATGCACCTGATGGATAGACTAGGCTGAGAGCCGCTTAAGACTGAGACAATAGATTACGCCAAGATTATTTGAAGAATCCAGATCACGGGAGTTTAAGGATGATACGGAGAATATTAGTTTAATCCCTTACAATATCAATAGAACTATTAAAAGAGACCAAATAACAGAGAAGCACTACCGAATTGATAAGTACAAAAATTCCAATTTCCCATGCACCTTTAATGACAACAACAAACCCAGAGCAAGACATTGAGACACTCCATTTACAAATAATTCACTTCTGTCTTTTCTCTTTCCCTATTCCTTTTCCCTATTCCCTCCCCTTATTATGACTGGCGTCATAACTCCCCTGCCACACGCCCCGACGGCGGCTCTCAAGGTGGTGCGTCCACAGATATTCATCCAATCCGACTCACGTTGACATAGCACCTTAGATAGGAAAGGAATTACTCTGAAATCTTCTATTTTAGGAAATATCGGCCGAAAGTGGGCATTTCGAATTTCGCTAATTGTAAGAAGTGAAGGCCTAGGTGGCTCGATCAGTTGAAGCGCACCAAGTTCCCTTGCTTTGACTTTATAAACTTACAATTCAAATTGGTATGTGAGAATGAGATTTTTGTCAGATATTATGATGAACATAAAACACGTATAATGATTATAAATATAATACGTTTTAGTACACATTAATAACCTCAGAAAAAAACAGAAAAAGCGTTAAAATTCTTACCACCGATATCAAATATAGTTTTGCTCATCATAAGCATCGGATTGGTACTCTGGAATAATACAATATGGAAAGCAATACACATGTATTTGATTGTATTTCAAGAACTGGTTTGGTAGGCTTGTGCGATGAGTCGATTAATCGAAGTCATCGACGATGATTTCAGTCATCGCGGTGCGATGACTGTAATCGGTGACGATGAATGTCATCGACCATCGATGTCGATGAGTCGATGAGAATCATCGATGCCGATGAGTCGATGAGAACCATCGATGAGGATGATCGATATCCTTATATCACTAATTTTTCTTCTTTTTTTCCATTCATTTGAACGCCTTAGATCTAAAATGTATGTATAAAGTATAAGCACCCCAGCTATTGCGCCTTGAGGACGATGGCAGGGCCACAGTGGGATGTTAGGAATTCATGTTTTTCCTCAAGTTTGTGGTAGACGATACATAAGTAGCGATAACGTTCAATCACAGTTAATACGCAGTAGCAGTGGTATCATTGTATTCGTTGGTTGCACTGGTTCAGTTGGTATCAGCGGTAGCAGTCTGAGCTAAATCGGCTAAATTCATCGAATTCACAGTCACAGTGATTTCGATTATTTAGTCACAGGCTGTGATTGCTAATTTTCAGTATCGGTGATTCAATCACAGCGATATATCGCTCATCACTACTGCACAGTTCATCGAGAGTCGTCGATCATCGTAATTCATCGATCATCGGCATTCATCGATCATCGACATTCATCGATCATCGATATTCATCGATAGTCATCGATCATCGTGTACACTCTATACGATGATCGATGACAGCCATCGTCATCGAAACATTTCGATGAAATTTTTTCATCGAAAATCGATGACCAAAATCGGTCATCGCACAAGCCTAGGTGTTGGTCTGGTCTAAATAGAAAGGTAAATTATTAACAGAAAGATAAACAATAGCGGTAGCAAAATCTTTTTCTGGTATTGCGTCATCATGGAAAAGACCGGATTCAATTGACAAATATACCTAATCTATTTCTTAATTAAGGTTTAACCCTCAATAAAAACACGCAAGATTTTAGCCAGGCCATCTACAGTTGTTTCTGGTTAACCAAATAAAACCATTCCATGATTTCCCTGAAGATGCCTTTTATATTAAGAACACGCAGCGATTTATGAGAAAACCTCAATTACCCTCTGCTATCAAGTACTTGTCCACAAAATTGTTCCGTATCTCTTTCCTAGGAGTTTCAGGTGCATTTTCATCCCAACCTCTCTAGGGTGTTAGTGGTTTTCCTCATAACATTTCCAATAAGTACACTGACCTTCCGTTTACGTAAGCTTTTTCGGCTACTTCCTCAAACGATTTTTAGTAATTCCTTAAAACATACTGAACCCTCTCAAGGCATTCTAGTGAAAAGGCGATAGAATAGATACGGTTGGTCACTATGTTATAAACAAATCCCCTCCATTTAAAAGGATTAACATAAATGGAAATTGAAAATTTGTGCTTCACAAAAATTTTGCTTGCCTAGGAATATATAAAAGATATTGAAATTACGATAACTGCACTTCTGCTCTTGCTAATCCAAACAGTTTGCCGCGCTCAAAAGAAGGCTGGGTGGTGTAACTGGCTAACATATATGCCCAACAATTGGGATATCCCGGTTAAAATTCCGGATAAGTAAGATGTTTTTTTTATCGCGCATTCCCATGTCTAAGTGTTGTATCTTTCGAACATCGCGTGACTACGTATCACATAATTTCTGCAATTATTACTGTTTTTCTTATATAAATTGTCACTACCAAAAAAAGTTAATTTCGTTTTTTTAAGAAACGTGAGAGTTTATGGTTAAATTAAAGATTGATCCAAATGCTCAATAAAAGCAAAGGAATTTCGACTCATATGCCTGCATTTCGGTCATCCTGGTGTTCATCGACAGGGAGAGTTTAAATTTAGTAAACACGTGCTTGTTGTCCGAGTTTCAAATTCCGAATTATTGATAAGAGTTATACATACAATAAGAGTTATATAATTGATCTAAATTGACTTGTCGATTGCTCTCTTCTTGAATTTCAATGATCATGGATTGGGTAAAGAGTCAGTTTTAACACAGACTTTTGTAATGTTTATTAGAATCAACTATAGACATGGTGAGCATTTATGCACACGGATCACGTGATCAAATATAAAAATAATGCGCAAGTGATGCAGGGAAAGTATTATGGGGAGCAACAAGTGAGATACTCTATTGGAATCTCATCACACACTTTCAACCTGTTGAGTTCTCATTTCCTTTCCAATGTAAATGGGGTCATCTCCATCGGTTTATCTCTTCTCCTAGGGTGTGGTTGGCTTCTCAAGTTTCCGCCCCTTCCACCCGGCGAGACATTTTCCGAGCCAACCGTACCTTCTAAACGGCTACCCATCGGATAAAGGTGAGACCGACCGCAGCGGCTTAATCTAACCTAACATCTCCTACCTCCGAAGTGATTGGCGTGGCTCAGGCGAGGAAACTTGCCTTTGACTACAAGTTCGATATTGCTACGGCAATCCCTTCATGAATTGAGAACACCACCTCTGGCGTGTCAGACCTCTCTCCAGCTTGGACGGCATAATGGACCATGGAGGGAGACCCGCAAGTCCCTGACCACATTCCACTCTCACTGAATACTGCCGGCACTCAAAGAGTATCGACAAAGTTTCACAAAGGGGTGAAAAATGGCATCGGCAACCTTAGACGATATCCACGGTCGTATTCAAATTGCAACAGAAATTTGAGCGAAATCGACTGTTGAAGGCATGCAGAAAAATGTGTGAGAAAAAATTATTCACCTAGGAACGTTTTTGGTGGCTATCTAGAGTAAACAAACTCTTGTACAACTTGAATATATTCTAAATTAAGAAGGCTATTTTACCACACAGGTTGAATACAGCCCAAGGGGTTACTATGAAGACGGGACAAGTCTTACGCCCCAACAAAAACGACCATGTGTCTATCAACATTTCTGCAATATCTGGCGTTTCCATTCAAAGAGAAGTTCATATTAAGCACAGGGTAGAAGTATATCGGAAGGAATTTGAAGAAGAGTGGACATATTTTTGCATTATTTATTCATTTATGTGCTGCCATGATAAAATTTCTATTGGCTAGCCTGTATTCTAACTAGCAGCGTCATATTTTAATTACATCATAATACTGTTACATAATTTATTAAGTAATTATGTCATTGAATTTGGGACACAGAAATAATTAAAATCCAATGTATTTCATTAATACTACCTAACCAAAAATAGCCTGACAGCATTCCTCTACCCATCGACTGCCGTTAACTGTTTACTTTCTACGAATAGAAAACCTAAATATTATCAAAAGAGCATTTAGCCTTAACATTTGCTTAACATATGCTACAAAAAGAGCTGAGAATCGAGTATTATTTTGCATTTTTGTGCTTCTCAACAAAGAACAACCGAAACCAGCATTAAATTTTCCCTGTGTTCTGAGAACTGTTGTAGTATGTTTTCAATAAAATAAGCAATGTATATAACCATTAAGTAATATCAGTAATCCTATATACGAAATTCTCATACAGGGTATAACTTGGAGTACAGCGATGAGGTAAATGGGTGTAAACAAAATATGGAAAGCAAACATTATTCGAGACGTGGACGGAAATGAAGAGGTAGATTTTTCCGTAGAGATATTGGATGTAACTGAAACCCTATGACACTCGCGAAAATACAATTGACGGTATTTAGTTCCTCTTGGGGAATTTGAAGTGACATTTTGATCCCGTCCAAAGTGCAAATTTTTTTGATAACCATAATTCATTCGATCCCTTGCATTTATTTATGGGTTTTCCCCTATACCAACAAAATTCTCGATTTAATCAAATTACTAATAATTATTATTATTTATGAAAGTCTAATCCTCGCAGACATCGCTAAGCGTAAACAACGTTCCGATTACAAAAATGCTACCAGCATAGGCGAGTTACCAACGTATACAACATTTGTGAGTGGATAACTTTTTTGGGCATTCCCATTTACGGAAGCAATGCAACGCGGGTATAATCCGATAATGCATGTCTGCGATCGAAAGAAGTCAAAACCTAGGGAAAACTATGGCTTTCTACGTTTGTAGAAAAAGAGGATTGAATTTATTAGCAATTAATGAAGCCTTCATGCAACCTGCCGATGAATCGAGATATAGTAGTAGTGAGATCTGGTGTAGACCACGGGTTTGTCTGTATTCACGTCCTCTTGAATATATGTGATTGTCTGTCAGACACAAATCGGCTTTTATTATCCTCACCCTATTATTGAGTCATGTTATTCTTATTCCTTTGAATTCATGAACTTTTCGCATACCAAATAATTTCAATGAATCCAGTAACTAGTATCCATTCACCTAATCAAACATTATAAATAACTAAATTGTTTCATTTTTTTTAAATTTTAAATCTTCCGTAGAGAAAATCGACAAATGAATTAAATTAATCACATTAATGGGATATCAATGGGTCGAAATTGGTCATTACCACGTTTTTATTAGTTCGGTTTCCGTCATGTCTGTCTGTCTGTCCGGGTGGAATATTGCAACTGAGTTTAAACTAACTTCCCGATCAGCTAGATACTTGAAATTTAACTATAGCTTATAAGTGGATGAAAATGCAATATTAGCTATCTATTATAACAGTAAATTGATTAATTAATTAACAATTCATTAATTAACATATTTCCTGATGTGCTAGTAGAGGCTTGTAATTTTAACCATAGCTCAGAAGTGGATGACAATGCAATGTTAGCTACATATTATAACAATTAATTGATTAATTAACGATTAATTAATTATTTCAATTCCACACACTGTCAGCTGAACAGAATCATAAATACATCGGGAATTTCGTATGTGTCCCAGTCAGAGTCTCATCAAGATGTATAAAATCGATTGGAAACTTTCACCCGGGCATAAGACTAAAAGCAGAAAATGATTAATTAAATAAAATATTTTTTTAATATACCACGTGTTTAAAACGGACTAAAAAGTATAAAATAATTTTCCCTGGGCCCTTCTAAATTTTTGAGGGTGAATGTTTAGTGGCTATGGAGATATTTGTAAGACTTGAAGAGAAAAACGTGGGGCGCAGGCAGTAGATAATAGAAGTAGATAATCCGGATTAATTCACAACCAATTTCAGTGCATTGCAAATGGCATTAATTGTGGGAGTTTGCTCAACGACACCTGGTCCCTTACTCCTCCTTAATTATCATGGGTTGCCTGCGCCCCACGTTTTTCTCTTCAAGTCTTACATATATCTCCATGGCCACTAAAAATTCACCCTCAAAAATTTAGAAGGGCCCAGGGAAAATTATTTTATACTTTTTAGTCCGTTTTAAAAACGAGGTATGTTTATTTATTTTTATTTAATTAATTATTTTCTAAACAATTCATCCACTCTTAATAGAAATATCACAAAAAATATCCCCTAAATCATATTACCTTTGTCAAAATAATTTACAACAACTTCCATACATGACTGAAACAAAAGACTTAAACAATTTCAAGAGTTCCGTACCAAATATAAATGAATGCCACAAATTTACGTCTGAGACTACTAAAACATAGTCATGCAATGTTGTTTTACTACATGATTGTAATATATTTATTTTTATTCATGTTGACATAAACATATTGCTAAGTTAACTGGCTGAAACTCCCTGTAAACATTTTTATAGTTAAACCATTATAAAGGAGAATTTTATAATACTTGCCAGCTCCTATGAAATCCACAATCCACAGTATTATTTATTATTATCGCAACGACGATTATTATCGAAGTAAATTAATTCTGTATCAATAAGACCAACGTAAGATCATTAAGAAAGTGCACGGTACTATTGTAAACAATAAAAGATTTGGGAAAATTTGATAAACCGGGCACTGTAGAGCAAAAAATAACTCCAAGCTGTGTGTGCACAAGTAAGTGGCAGCCGAAACGACTGCATCAAGGAGCTCAATCACCATTTTACATACGTCAGCAGAAGCTACAACTACGAGGTAGAGTTTTCAATGCTGGAAGAATTGGATGAACATCTTCATCAAGCCACTTCCGCTACCATTGAAAATTTTTAATAAAGTGTTAGAGTTTTGAATTCCAAAGGCTCTAAATGAATGTGGAAGTAAAAAATATGGTCTCATAATTGGATTTCATTATACATAGAATCACATTAACTAAAATTATGATAGAACGGTGCAGGGGCTAACTAATTAAGACGTTTATGCAGTGATATGCGGTCTAAAAATAATCACAGGAAATTAATCAGGCGCAAAAATCACTCATACGCCATTGAGGTATCAATGCAAACCTTCCTAGTTCATAATCGAGCTGCAACTCCACGAGATATATTAATAAATATTTTTTTTCGATTTCGTCTGAACATCCAAATCTATGGATCTCGTCCACCTCTCAACTCAGAACTCGACTCTACTTATCACGAAGTAATTCATTTTTTCCGCAATGAATAGCGGAGCACTGTGAAAGAGAACGTACATCATGCTGTTACGAAAATAAATTACAAATTAATCGTCTTTCTACCTTCAATACACAATATATACATTCTGAAATACGCCGGTTACGACAATTACGAGCAGCCCTACGCTGAATCGTGGAAAAATCTAATCATCTTACCAATTCCGTGGAAACCATCCCGAAATTATAGATCCAAGCTATCCAGCACGTGGAGATTGCTGTTAGCTCCGCTTTCAATCCACCAAAGAACTCCCACCCCCCGTTTCACGCCCCAACTTTGCGAGCATTAGCAGCTTGCCTTCGCCAAAATGCCTTTAACACGAGCACCACCCACGGATTGTCCTCTAGGGAGGAGGCAGAAGACTTTTCCGGGGGGTCACATGCAGTCACATCATCAAAGCAAAGCCCCACCGGAGTGAAAGCGACGGCGTCAAAAGGACAGGCACACCCGGAAACGGGAGCACTCCGTGCCCATCCCTCCCTCAAAGGTGGAGTCGGTGTCAAAAGTCACGGGCGCAAAGCAGAGAAAAATTATTTCCTTATCATGTACAAGCTTGGTGCGAGAGGGTTGGGTCGCGGCAAGTGACATCATGCAGTCAACGGAGCGGATGTTTGTGAGTTAAAATCTCTGTCGGTACCGAAATTTCGGATAAAACACTCCTACAACCAACGAATCAAAATACATCCATTATGATCATCCACTAGATCCATTTTGACAATTTTACAATCATCGCGATTGATTGCACCATGACAAAATCATTTGACTTGACCGAAATTCGAGCCCGAATCTCCCAATTTCCGGTCAAGTGTGTTAGCCATCCGCAACATCAAGCCATCTTAATTCAAAGTGAATTTCGGCGGGAGTTAATATGAATAAGATATTCTCGTCCCCAGTGCATATAGAATCACAGGAGAAGTGGTCGTGCATGATATGCCACCGTCGCGATTTATTCTCCGCAACTATAGCAATGAAATAACTAAAATAAATATTTGAAATCAACCACATACCTACCTGAATTACAGGAAGCTAGCTAACACTGACTAGTGGAGCTACGGAATATCTTTACTCTTTCCCTACTAGGGCTACTATGTTGTGATTGACGAAACGACAAAGGTTTTCCAGAGGAGTGCCAAATTCCACAAAGGAAAAATCATTCGCCTTCACCAGGACTCAAACCAGGATCCCTCGATATCGCGCCGAGTGCTTTGGCCAGTTAAGCTACCGAGACGCCCTTCCCACTGTGGATTTTTGAGGCCTCGATAGATTAACTAGCTAAAGCCCTCGGTGCGATATCGAGGGATTCGGGTTCGAGTCTCTGTCAAGGCGAATGATTCTTCCTCTGAGGAATTTTCCACTTTATGTGCACGTTGGGGCGACTCCGTGAAGGTAATACCGTGGCTAGTCCCGGGTACCTCGGCTTTTTTTTCATCAGAATCTAGATTCCTGCTTGAGTTCTTCGCGGAGAACACCTCTAGTGCGGTACTTCGTTCGTTGAATAGGGCGTTAGAAATAGGTACCCCTTGACACCTCTTCCTAAGAATGGACTCATGGCGACGCCGTGCTTCTCTCAAAACTTCCTCCATTCCATATTTGATCCATCACATACCTCACTACCCACCTATCCGTACTGGCCATAATAGCCTCTAGATGCCGGTCCCCTTTCCAAATAATAAACCATCCTAAGAAATATATTTTTTTTAAACAGTCCCTGGTTGAAATCCCCCAATCATCGGGTCTATGGACTTCCCTCACACAATACTCCGTCTATCCCCCTCTTAAGCTCTCCGCATCTTCCAACACCATTACGTCCTAAATCCATCCGTGTTTACTTTCCCCCTCCCTCTGGCCCCCTCATTCTCTCTGCCATCATCAAATTCAACATTCCGTCACTGCTTAATTCGCCTCCATCCACTCTTTCTGCCTCCTTCGGATTTCCGATAATTCACTCTCTTCCCCTACCACATGAAGAACGTTTTGTTTTCCATCCAGCTTTTCCTCATTCTACTCCATAACCACATCTCAAAAGCCGCTTGTTCATCCTTTTCCCTCAAATATTAAGCTTCTAAACCACCCATAATTACGCTCCATATTCTAATTTTGGCTAATCTTCCTTCAAGTCTAATCACTATCATTCACATTAATCCTCTATTATCTGTAAATACATCCTCTCCTTTTCTCTTCGCTACCTATTTCCATCAAGCAATCTTTTTATTTAATAAATAATATATTGCCGTCAAAAGCATACTTGCCTTGTATTTTTGTGATATATTATCCCCACAGACTATTCGATCAATTACTCGAACGCGCTCGAACTTACTCAATGAAGCATTAGTAACTAAAGATCTTAGCTTTAATCAGCTCGCCACCCCCCTTCTTTTGTAACTTCCCTCCCATTTTTATACCTTTCCATGCACCTCATCAATTTCAATGGTGCAGATGTCAAAAGATAATTAACATCCTTGCCTAACCCCTCTACCTAATACGGCCCTTCCCCATTCACCCAGTGCTACCCTCATTTGTGCCGTATTGTTAAGGGAGAGGCTTTTAATAAGACATCCAATATTTTCATTTCACTTCAGATTTTGCAGTACTCCCATTAATTTTAATCAATATACTCTAATCAGTGGCTTTTCTGAGTCCACAAAGCAAACAAGGCTCCCAGTCTATTTTAAATGTTTGTCTAGAAGCGATCTCATTACCCGAATGGCGTCAAACGTTCCTGTCCCTTCCAAAAACTGTGACTAGTTACTGTCCACAGAATTTTCAATCCTTTGTATTCATCTTTCATTAATACTTGTTAAAACTTCTTTTTCAGGAGAAAATTCATAGCAAATAGTCCTATTATTCCCAAATTTAATCCTTTTCCCTCTCTGGGATGAGAAGCAAAAGTGATGTAATGACGACTTCCAGCCAAATATTAATAGGAAAAACAGTTATATCGCGGAATATATTTTTCAAAAGTACGTGCAAGCGAAGAGGTTGAAAGGTTCCTAATTATGATAAAAGTCATTCATTTCAGCGCCAAAATGTCGACTGAAATCAGAAGTTTTTTTCCCAGGAAAATTTCCTTCACAAAAAAGTTTTCCTATTTTCTTCTCCACCTTACGGAATATTAAGCGCTTCATCGTCCATTACAAAACATAACTCCAATCAATGTCTCGGAAAAGACGGGTGGACTATTAACAGCGTATTGGGAAACAAATATTCCCGAATAACGATCGGAAGTCTATCAGAGTAATTTCTGGCACTAAGGCTATAATAAGGCACCATCATCATTACAAGTAAAGCGTGACTCTATGGATGGATAAAAGATGGGCAATTTTTCACAGATAAACAAACCTTTATTTACAACCTCGGTTTCAATACACATGTTCACGAGATGACCAGATAAAGATGTAATACATTGAATACTCTAAGGTTGTAATTCAAACGTTTTGTGAAATCGTGGAAAATGCACATCTTTCATCCATCCGTAATGTCCCAATTCCACCCAATATCGCCTGAATCTTCTGAATGTGTAAAGCAGGACTACTCGCTATAGTGTATTTCACCAGAATCACCCGCAGAGGAGATCCACAAGTGTACTAGATTCACAAAACACATTCGCCTAGTCTGAGATCCCGTTAAAGGCTGTGGGTTCCCCAATACACTTCCTTTTTGCGACTAGAGACGCAATACGTGAAAGAAATGTAATTCGGGAACTCAAGGACCGCCACGGCGTGCACGTAGGAAACCTTTCCAGTTGACATGCGTAGATCAGGAAAGCAGGAAGAGATGCTGTTCACAGCAGAAAAGAGCATAAGAGGGCAATAATAGTAAAGAGTAAGTACAGTAGAAGACAATCTGGAAAGGTGGAGGGACGTTATAAGAAAAAGAGGCCTGAAAGTCACTAGAAAAAACACTTACTATTGGGAGGAGGAAAAGATATGGCAGGAGAAGTGCAGCTGCAGCTCCGAGTTCAACAGAAGGCGGCAGTACCTCGTCTTGTACATTTCAGCAGATGGCAGCCTGGAAAAAGAAATACAGCACCGTATAGTGGCAGGTTGGAGAAATTGGAAACGTGTTTCAGGAGTTTAGTGCGACAGAAGTGTGTATAAATGAGTCAAGGGAAAAGTCTAAAGTGTTATACGGCTCGGAAACATGGCCCATGATACAGCCCAAGGAAAGGAACAGGAAAGTGGTAGAGATGAAGATAATAAGGTGGATGCTCGGTAAAACCAGAAAAAATAAGATTAGCAAAGAAAAATAGAGAGAAAGAACCACAGTTATTGAAATATCAAAGAAATCCGGTTAATATGGTGTGGAAATGTGATGAGAAGACTTCTCTTCTGTTAATTCTCTACATTCATTTTCATTGTATTGAATTGAATATGAATGTAGACGGCAAGAGAAGCTAAAGGAGACCTAAACAAAGTTGGGAGAGACTTTTTCTTTCTTGACGTAATTAGCAAAGGTCATACGGGAGTCGAGTACGTGGATAGAAAGCAATGTAAGAGGCTTATCAAAAACAGTGGCTCCACATGAAAATGGGAAACGCTGAGGAAGAAGAAAAAGAGGTCAAAAGAAAATAAGCAGTTTCGACAAACTGTCAACGTAGAGGATGCCTATAGTCAGAGCCAGGACACAAAATCGACCTTTTCAAAACCAAAGCCGTCACTAAGGAAAATGGATATTTCCCAAAACACATACGGAAAGGGACCGAAGTAATAAATACTCCGGAAAAGTTCAACAGTTTAAGACACTGTTCAAAGTCTCGGCAAATCGGAACACCCAAAGGGACCACTTCCAACCACCACCACCGGTTTCATTGCTTACGCGTCATTTTTAAGAGGTTTACAACAGATACGATCGAAACCGGTGGATGTGATTTACTTAAGTGTAAAATATTAAAAAGTTAATTTGATTTACCAGCACGCCCAAATTCTATGATTAGTTCACCAAGGGTTTAATTCAGGTAGACAGGTTGCCATACGTCCCGAAAAAGCGGTATTGCCACGAATTTTGACACATAAATAAGGCATTTTGACTGATATGAATGCACTCAAAATATTTGATTATGTAGAGTGACAAACTTTCTAACTATATTCTATTTTGTACTTGAATATTCAAAATATAAATATATGAAAAACCATCATTTTATCTTTTATGACATTACGATTCGGTGATATCTGGAATTTCAACCTCACCCTTATGACAACACTAAACGATGCATATTTTCACTGCATGGACTACTGCTGAGGAAATATTTCAAGCGATATGTAGCATCAATTTATTATCATTTTTTTTCATAAAAATGAAGTGTAAAATACGAGTGTGTGAATAATTTGGTTTTTCCTCTGCAAAGAGCTGACATCACAAGCTACTTAGAAAGAAAGCACTTCATCAAAATACTGCATTTCATGGCTAATACTCTCATATGGCAGCGAAACTTGGACTGCACAACAACAGAAACGAGATGACAGGAAGCAATGGAAACAGCTTGTTATAGAACAATCAAGATCAAATGGACGGAGAGAATAGCCTATGAAAAATTCATACGAAGAATTTGGGAGAAATTTAGTTCGATGAAAACTCTGTTCAGTACAGAGGTAAACTTATTGAACACATTCTAAGAAACTACGGTCTCTTGAAAACAACAACAGAAGAAATAATTGGGATAACTTCCGAGGGAGACCAAGGATATTTGACAAGTTTTGAGGGATATTAAAATGAAAGCTTATTAAAAGCGGTATATGAAAAATGAATGGAAACCAACAGCAAACCAATCTCCGGATTGATGACTAATCTACATCTACAAAATACCCTGCAAGCCACCACAGGGGAGTGTGGCAGGAGGTGAGTATTAAAAAAAATGCATTACACTATACCCTAAAGTTAGTGTAACTACGACTAATTATGGATTAGCATTAATCGCTAATGCTTGTCACGAGGCGAAGCCTCACAAGCATGCACTACACTATAGATATAATCACAATGGAGAGGGACCGTTAATATATATGTATTTTTCAACTACACAAATGGAGAGAGACTCAAGACTTAAGCACATCTACATCTACGAAGTACCGTGCAAGGGACACTAGGGTGTGTGGCACGGGGTGATTCCACACCAGGCATTCAGCACTCATCCCAGCACAAGTCAGAACCTCGCACGCTCCCCCGGCCGCTAGGCGCAGGCCAAAAAGCAGTCAGGAGAACAGTGCGCAGTCCAACCGGGAACAGGGAGAGTGATACGTAAATGAACATGCAAACATGCAGAACAATGCTATAGACACATCTAACAGTTAATATTACTAATACTGTTAATTTATGAGTGCTACGAGATGCTACTTCATACAGAGAACAAAATAAAATAATGCCGGACATATCAAGCGGTGTGAAGTGTTAGTAATGATGTTGTGTTTTTAAGCACAAGTGAGAATTCTACTCTACCTATTCTACTAAATTCAACAAGACTAATGATGAAGGAGTAAAAATGCAAAAAAATAACTGTATGTACGCCGTGAATCATTTGAGAATTATTTTTAACAATTCCTCTTTAAAGACAGAGACTGGTAAATGTGAGCTGGGGAGAAAATGTGTTCAGTGAAAACTGGACAAATAATTAAAACTTATTACAGTTAGACGGAGACAAAACCGCCTCCAGGAAACATTGATGTAACAAACAAGGAGTGGGATTCGCGAAGTAAGGCCAAACATAGCATACATGAAGATAATAGTGAGGGATATTGGTCGAGGTAATGAGGGATTTCGAGGAATTAAGTAGGAATAAAAAGGTAAGCTAAGGAGAGAATGGTGTGGAAATCCACAAGATATTAAACTTTGTACTAATGGATCCAGATGATAAGAGTATGTCCCACAAGTTCCCCGCTCGCAGTCCCACAAGTTCCCCATCCCCGTTCGCAACAGCTTCGCGGTTTTGTCGGAGGACAATTCTGGGGGGCCAGTTAGCGAGGTCGTGAACGAACCCCGTTGCAAGGGACTCAACTTCGAACGGCAGCCGGGCTGGGAGGGCAGGAATAGTATTGTTAGGGAGTTCGAACGTCCGGCGGATTTTCCCCCAGTTGGAGAAGAGGGCAAGGAGAGACAGAGCGGACCAACGGGTCACCTCCTGGTGTACACCAGGGGGAATCGTACCCAATTCTACGGCGGTGGTAAAAGCGGCGGTGAAGTACACGGGCTGCTCTAGACTGCGGATGGTGGCCCATGTTGGCACCAATGATGCTTCCGAGCGTAGAGCCGATGAGATTTTGGATTCCTTTAGGGATCTAAACTCGGAGGTGGAACGCGTTCGGAGGGGCACTGGTGTCGATCTGCGACTATCCATCTGCAGCATTGTTCCACGGACTGACTGCGGCCCTCGAGTTTGGGACAGGATTGCCTGGATCAACAAGAGGCTGTGGAAATTCTGTGCGAGCATTGGGGCAGAGTTCGTGGATCTTCGGCCGGTGCTTAGATCATGCCGGGCTCCCCTCAACTCGTCTGGGGTGCATTATTCCAAAGAGGCGTCCGAACGGGTGGCTCGTAGGATTTTTGAGCACTGTAGATATTTTTTAGACTAGAGGATAGGTCATATAGTGGGATTTTTAAATATTTAACCAAACGCAGCCTCCGAGGAAATCCGCATTGCGAAAATTTTCACACCCAAGTAAACTTAGGAGCGCTAAAGCCGGTAAATAGTGGCATTTTTCCCAAAACTCGTACTCCAGTGAAAGAAATTATATCAAATGTAATAAGCACTTCCAGTGAAATTCGCCCACCTAATACCCATAAGCGTGGAAAAGAACCAACCGACACTCAATCGACAAAATATGACATTAACTTTATAGTAGTTAATTGCCGTAGCGTTAAAAACAAGCGCGCTGAAATCGAGCATATATTTCAGGACGCAGACGTGGTCATAGGAACGGAGAGCTGGCTTACTGAGGATTTAAGCGACAGCGAAGTTTTTCCTCCAGGATATAAAATCTACAGATGCGATCGAAGGGATAGGGCAGGTGGCGGAGTTTTTCTAGCAGTTAAATCACATTTACATAGCACCGCCCACGAAATAACTGACAATGAAATAGAAAGCGTGTGGTGTACAATTAAACAACGAAACAAAAGGAGTATACATGTTTGCTCTTTCTATAGACCTCCAAACTCCAAAATTGATGTTATTTACCAATTAGATAATCAAATATCCGCATTTACTGTGAGAGACAGTAAAAGTGTAATAATTATTGGGGGAGATTTTAATCTGCCATCTATAAATTGGGATTCTTACACTGTAAAACCGAATTCTAGGAATAGGGAAATCAGCGAGATCTTACTCAACACACTTGCTAATCACTCACTTTCCCAAGTAGTTGACAAGCCTACGAGAGGAAATAAAATATTAGACCTTTTTGCAGTAAGCCATCCTAAGTTGATAAAACAGCTCGATATTTTTGACGGCATAAGTGATCACAGAGTAATTTTTGCAACCTTAAAAATTGAAGTAGAGTCAGCTGTAAAACCGAAACGCAATATTTATTTATTTGATAAATGCAACTTCATCAAATTTGGCGAGATACTTAATGATTCGTACACGGATTTCGTAGCTAAAACTGAGGATAAAAGCACTGATGAATCATGGAAATATTTCTTAAAAATTCTACGACGGGGAATCAACGAATATATTCCGCAAAAATTGAAATGCGACAGTAAGGAACCTCGCTGGTATAACAACGATGTTAGGAGGGACCTTAAGAGACAGAGAAAATTGTACAACTTGGTTAAAAAGTTCACTACGGTAGGTGACAAATCGAAAGAACTTGAAGCAAAAGAAAGTTACGCTGCGCAACGCTCAAAAACTAAGAAATCAATGCGTTCTGCATTGCTAAATTTCAAGAAAAAAGTACTTGGTGAATTACTCGAAGAAAATCCGAAATCTTTTTGGTCATATGCGAGAGAGCTTCAGGGAAAATCTTCAACCGTAGATTCGTTATTTGATAAAGATGGCAAACTTGTCACCGAAAATATTGACAAAGCTAACACATTAAATTCCCACTACAAAAGTGTATTCACCACAGACGATACTGCATGTAATTTTGAAATACAATTCACTGAGGAACCGATGAAAGAAATCACTATTCAACATGATGGGATAACTAAACAGCTGCAGTCGATAAAAAATAGTAAATCTCCGGGTCCAGAGGGAATACCCGCGCGTGTCCTCAAGGAGTTGGCGCCACAGATCGCACCGTTCTTAGACATTATATTCAAGAAGTCATTGTCTGAAGGAAAGATACCATTAGACTGGAAAATTGCAAACGTTACACCGATATTCAAAAAGGGAAACAGACACGACCCAGGGAACTATCGACCAATTTCATTAACGTCGATTATAGGCTAGATACTCGAACATATCGTCGTTAGCAATATCATGACGTTCCTGGACAGTCGTAACGTCCTCCATGGCTGTCAGCACGGCTTCCGGAAAGGTAGATCATGTGAAACACAACTCGCGCTCTTTCTTCATGACGTTCTCAAATCTGGTGAATCGAAAAGACAAGTTGACGCATTATTTCTAGATTTTAAGAAAGTTTTCGACACGGTACCTCATAACAAACTTTTATACAAATTACAGTCAAATTACAGCCTAAACGAAACAGTAGTAAACTGGATACGCGACTTTCTGAGTGATCGTAAGCAAAAGGTAGTTCTTGACGGAATTACCTCTGATGTCGTTAAAGTGACATCAGGTGTCCCGCAAGGAAGCGTGATCGGACCCCTTTTGTTCATTATATACAAAAATGATCTATGCTCTCGAATTAGCAGTAAAATACGTTTATTTGCCGACGACGCTGTCATCTATCGTGAAATTAGTGACCACTCTGACTTTGAAACCTTATCATCGGATTTAAACAACGTTCATGAGTGGAGCCAAGAGTGGGGACTCGAACTTAATCTAAGCAAATGCACGGCGGTACAATTCTTGCGGAGGTCGTCCAACTATTCCCATGTATATGCTGTGGATGGTGTTAACATAAAGGCGACAGATGAAGTGAAGTATCTAGGAGTTACGATAACTTCGGACCTATCGTGGGGAGCACATATAAGAAATATTTGTGGCAGAGCTCTGAAGAAGCTAGGATTCGTCAAGCGTATTGTGGGAAGATTTTCGGATGAAAAAGTAAAAGAGAGGTGCTATTTCGCACTCGTCCGGCCACACCTTGAATATGCTGCGAGCATATGGGATCCGGTGTAGAAAGACTTAGTCCGGGAACTTAATAAAATACAAAGGAAAGCTGCGCGATTCGTCAAAAACAGCTACGGGCGTACTGACAGCGTTACACAGATGTTAAACGAATTAGGCTGGGAACCGCTAGAGACTCGGAGGCTACGCGCTAGGCTTAGATTGCTAGAACAATTGAGAATAGATATCTTTCAGAGCGACACGGAGAACATTATATTAGAACCCCACTATATTTCCAGGTCCGACAGAAACGATAAATTAAGAGAGATATTTTGCCGAACGGATAGGTATGGGAATTCGTTTTTCCCCCGAACAATAAGGGACTATAATAAATGCTAGGCGTAATTTCATTAGAGCGTTTCCTTTTTATCTTTAAACGGCTGGTGTCCTAACACCCCCCGCCACACGCCTATTGAGGCGGCTTGCGGGGTAATATGTAGATGTAGATGAAGCTTGTTTCAAAAAAATCTATATCGACAGCAGTATCGGCACAACAGCATTGTGTCTTCATTTGTGAAAAACCACGCAGTGAAGCCACGACCACGGCATTCTTCAGTAATGGCTTTTCTCTTCCCTTCCCTATATCCCACGTACTAACGGGCGACGGACAGCGGCCACTACAGAGGAGTACAATTGATATGGTTTAAGAGATTTAGCAGTCCGCGTTCATCCCACTCCACGCAACACAGGGCTCCGTCTCTCTTGAAACATGACGACCTCACGAAGTTGAGGTTAATCTCCCGCCCGAATCCCGTTCGATTATGGGTGAGAAGAGGTCAAAGGTTGAGATGGCTTCGATGGGTTGGTCAACTCTTCTCAATTGGCTGGCGGGTCTAACAGAACGACCCACGCGAATTAAAAAATATTTGGTTAGGGGAATGGGCGCGTGAAAGATACGTCCTGACCTCGGGTTTAGTGCGGTTAAAATGGAAAACCACCTCTGGATGATTCGGTAAAATATCACATAAGTCGTCATTGAGTCCTTCTTTGGCTATACCGCAAGCTATTGAGATCCGTCGAAAGTATTTCAATTGATAACTGAACAAAATAAAAATGAAATCACCGATTTCGTTAAAAGCTAATAAACGAGCAGAAAGAGGCATTTAGCTATAGGAAAACCTTGAGATAGGAACCTCCAGCCTTCGAAAGTTCTCATACAAGACGTAAATAACTACATAAATACAAAGCACAGGAGCTGAAACTGGAGGTATAATTCAGGTCTCACGTCGTATTTGAAGGACAAAACCTCAGAGAGTTATGGTGAAAGAGAAATTGCTTCTCGAATATATCGATATTAAGAATCATTAAATTGCGTACTTAATAACAGGAACTGAATTTTCGGAAATATGAGCTAGATACAGCGTAAGGAATTGAGCTTGGTTGTGAATTATGCAAGGGATTTTCATACCTTTTGCTATAAAAATAAGATAAATGGCCTAAGAAATATTTTAAGCAATGCATATACATCTACATCTACAAAATACCCTGCAAGCCACCACAGGGGAGTGTGGCAGGGGGTGAGTATTCACCAACATGCATTACACTATACCCTAAAGTTAGTGTAACTACAACTAATTATGCATTAGCATTAATCGCTAATGCTTGTCACGAGGTGAAGCCTCACAAGCATGCACGACTACACTACAGATATTATCACAATAGAGAGTTAATATATATGTATTTTGCAGCTATACAAATAGACAGAGACTCACGACTTATGTAGAAAACATGCACGGCGTGCAGTTAGTACTAAGTAACAGAAAAGGATTCAAGTATTACGGAGTACTACTACTACTAAGAGCTACACTACCTAACGACAAACCTAGGTAAAAGTGACATTGGCAGCTGTTATGGTCCCTTATCTTTCGTGGGAAAAAATGACATTTAAAATCTGTTCGTTCTGCAGTCTAGTTCCCTAATTTTATTCTCATGATCTGATCTACCGTAGTATGTCGGATTTCGTAAAATATTATCAACGTCGTCAGAAAATAGACCGGTTTGGAACTTACATAATAGATTGAGTCTAAATTTTAATCGACGCGACGCGACGGTCTGAAAGCTTTTCCAATCCCAGTTGCTGCAAAAAAGAGAAGGCAGCCAATAACTTTCCCTGTCGACTAGCCAGAGAAAAATTCTGTGCTTCAAACGATGTTTTAAAGCATTTTTAATGTAGAGGCAAAATAGGATTGGGGAGTGGGAGAATAATGGCGATAATAAATTCAATCGAGTGGTTCATGGAAGACTTCAACGGAAAGGATTACAAAGTAATGAAAATGACATTATATGCGCAAGAGACCGGAAAATTGCCATTAAAAAATCCTCTAATTACAGGAAAATCATCTGAAAATAAAGATGAATTGTTGCTTTATATCATTATCAGGGCACCATCTTAATGAATAGTGAGATGAATTCAAATTTTACCGTGATAATGACGGTCGACTCTTGAGACCTTGGCCAGTAATTAAATTAGGGTATGGTGAAGTGCAAAGTTTTGGATTTTATCGCTAAGCGTTTCAACACACCTGACATTTTCGTTTTTAATGCATCTTAAAGTTCTCAGTTAAAAACATATGTACATTCCCGGCTATTCTCCTAAGAAAGTATGTTGAATGTTTCCAATAATTAATTCAATTATATTAGATAATATACCTACACTATATACATAATATACTGATAAACTTGAAAAAAACACTGAAACACATGAAAAGGACACGAAAATATAAAATTCGGACGTTCCTACGGTCAAACCGTCATCTTCCGCGGTAGAAGAATGGCTCTTCCCAGAATGAGGAATAAAGAGAATGGAACCATGGATGACGGCTTGACCGTTGATACGTCCAAGTTTTTATTTGTTAAGTGTCCTCCTTTTTACGTGTTTCACTGTCTTCAAGAGTATCCATATATGTTATTTATGCATGTGCATCGTCGCCGAGAGCATTCTCAACAAAGAGAAAATATATGTATTTATTCATGAATTTCGTCCACGTGCATATTTCTATTACCATATCGTTGTGGAACACATTTTTTCTGTTAACATAGGCACATCCTATACGCTCTACATTATGGTAATCTTCACAATGGTATCCTTCAAGATTACTCAAAGCCATTCCTAATACCATGAGTCATAATTGTAAATTTTACGTCGGAGCAATGCGTATTTTTTTCATTAGTAAAGCAGAGAGAAGAGACACGCATTCGGACTTAGCACGCAGCGCCCATCGCTTTCCTGCACTCCTCATTCACTCCACGTATATAAAAATGTAGGCGGGGCCATTCTTTTGCGTGACGGAATACGTACGCCATATGGTCGTATCTCCCGCACCTCGCGCTGAACGCTTTCATCGCATCAAGAAAAAGTTTTCATGAAATTGAGCAATTGGTTTGACCACCTCTTTTGTTTTCGGTGGGCAACGGTATCCTGACGTCCAGGAAGGAAACTTTTCAGTCCAGATGACGCACACCCGTGGAATTTCATCGCCTGCAGTCAACTCGATGAAATAATAATGAACCTTCCGCATCCCTCGCAAGTTTTGCCCACCTTGCCCTTGGACTACCTTGCCGCGCGGCGTATCTATGACTCACGCAACCTTGGCAACAATGCCTTCCTGGTTGACGACTATTAAGTAATATTCGTTTGCATTTGCACACATTCGATGCCCCGTGAAGACAGTTCTAGTTACTTTCTCACGCGAGCATAGAGTTTCTGCCGGTATTTCATTCATTTTTATCGTCTTCATGATAATATTGACGTGAGCGATTTAAAAGGCCGTTACGGTAATTATATTGCAGCCAGAAGTTTATTGCAACAGCTTAAATGGGAATCATTGTCAGACGTAGGTTAAAATTTAGACTAAATCTTTAACCACGATGCCATCAACAGTTTGAAATAACAATATGCTACTGCCGATTGTATTAAAACTCATGCTTTTATCGTATAATTTCGAACTGTTAAGTTTATTCCGTTATCCTTCTGCGGACAATTAAAGATCAATTCTTTTCCTTAGCGTTTCGTTCCCTCTTAATTCGTTTGATTTTCAGGATACGCAAGACGCGTGCGCCAGTTGCTTTGACTTTGGCCATTTGCTGATGGAACATGATGAGGATAGAACATGGATAAGAGAGAAGTCCGTGAATAACAGCAAAGAGGATATACGTCACAAGAGGTCAGAAATGTCACTAAAAGGTCGTTAAGAGAATTTTATCGATTCATTTTTATCATATCACAAGCAAATACAACTTAATGGTGAGAAATATCTGACAATTGGTCAACATTTAGACTAAATCTTTTGAGTAAGTTTGGAGCCGATCGTTTCTTCTCACGCAGTTTAACATTTGGAAAACACAAACATACTAGGGTCGACTAGGTCACAAGCATAAGATTTAGAGGAACAACTGCCAAACAGATAGGTATATACTTTATCCGCGAATTATCATAGATCCTGATAATTAAGTGATAATTAGTCAGAAGATAGGTAGGTCGACAGTCTATTTGGTGAAAGTACTCCGTAATTAACATTTTTAATGAGGCAACACTAAATGTAGCACGAATAGGTAGCCAGCTTTAATTTTCGAAATTATAATATTTTAACACATGCATGCACATGCTTGACCCATTAATATACGGTGACTAACATTTCCAATTAAGACAGCATCAAATGAATTTTATCAACACTGCGAATGCCAGCGGGGAAAACAAAATAAATAATCCAAACGGAGCTAATGGATCACTTGGTAAATCCTTGATTCATTATCCTCTTTGAGACGCTAGTTTCTGAACATAGTGCAATAACCCTAAGCATGAAATTTGAAATCCCGAAAACAGGGAATTCATAAATTTAAGTAGAAACAAACTAAAGAGTGCATGTCAGCAGTGATTAATGAATCGGTGGTTAAGCCAAGAAGTCGATTGAGTCTCTCAGCCGGGAAGTCAGTTAATCCATCCCGATCGCTTAATGATCCAACAAGGGAATATGAAAATCCAGCTCTGCCTCTATATCCATGGATATTTCTCCATCAATGAAACAAAATAATCAACTATTTAATGAATAAGATAAAAGGAAAAATACGAAAACACAATTTCGGTCTCGTAAAGTTCTTCTAAGCACTCAGAGTTCTCCTGTCATTATGTTATCTACCGTAAACACTCATTCATTTTTAGACTGTTTCAATATTTCATTAAAATCACGACGCAGTTCAAATCTCCATGTTGTGAGTCACATTCAAAGAAATTAAAGTACGATATTCCGCAGAGGAAAAATCATTCGCCTTGACCGAGATGATAAGCGAATGATCTTTCCTCTGTGTAATATCGCACTTACCTATTTCTACAAAATACCCTGCAAGCCATCTCAGGGGTGTGTGGCAGGGGGTGAGTATTCACCAACATGCATTACACTATACCCTAAGTTAGTGTAACTACGACTAATTATGCATTAGCAGAAATCGCTAATGATTGTCACGAGGCAAAGCCTCACAAGCATGCACTACACTACAGATATTATCACAATGGAGTTTTATTATGTGCACTTGCGGGTGACTCCGTTAAGGTTAATACCGTGGCTAGTCCCGGTATCCTCAAAATTGGAAATTGAAGTTTTTTATATATAATTTTTTGTGATAAAATTCCCCCGGACAATCATGTTTACACATTTATGGGATTTCTACCGTAGTTCAAAATATACAGGAAAAAGGGTGGGCACAAAGCCCCTTCCCCCATCCCCTCAGGAGTAAACAAACACGACCGGAATTCCCACGCATAAGCATCAACATTGGGTGTTTTGTCACAATACCCTACCTCTCATGTATTTATGTGACTCCATTACTAGCCTGTACCATGAAGGAGGGATTGAACTGCAAAGAAGCACCTAATGATGACGTGCACGCATCGAAAGACCGTATTTGCCAACTCACGTAACACGGTAAAATTTTAAATGCGAATATTAAATAATTCACAATAAAACACCTCTAAGGAGGAAGAAAAAACTGTTATTTGATTTGAAAACCTCATTCCACAGGACTTATGCCAAACGTAAATATCACTGGGGCGACGAAAATCGTAGAAAATTATATCCGGAGCCTATATATTCAAATTAATGCGTTATACAAGTCAGCACGCCGAGCCCGTTTAGTCCGGTGGGTAATTTTCGGACTCAAGAAACACGGCTTTGGGCATGGACACGTTGTACTAGGAAAATGGAATTTATCGCGTAGAATTCATGGTGTTGAGTTTCATTAGCCGTTGGCTACGCTGCATACGCCAGGAGAACCACATGAAAAATGGAGAAAAAAGTGGGAGATATTTTCAGAGAAAATGAATGCGGAATATTTTCCTTTCTCAGGGCATTAATGTAACTCTTCATTTTTTAGAGCCTGAAATTCGCTATCGTCGGATCCGCTCTGCAAAGACCGCCTGAGCGAGGGTTCTCCAATCACTTTTAGACGCCATTTACGATTAGAGTACAGTGCCTTCAGAACTCGACTGAAACTCACCTCATTGTCTTCCCTCGGCTCTTCTTTCTAGTCCACCCGCCTCGTTTTCATCGCCGTTCATGGTCATCGAAGATTTCAGTCAGGGACACTTCTCGTGGTTCACGGAAAAGGTCATAAGTCTCGCGCCCCTATGCATTTCTGGTCTGTTATTAGGCTTCGAGCCATCCCCGTTTCCTCTTCGTTTAGCTCCAGGTGCCTTCTCCTCGCGCCAATTTCTCATTTATTACAATGGGGAAGGAGAGAAGCAACTCTTCTGCGTACGCAAAGATGGCGTATATCAACAACACGCTTATGGCTCCACGTGCGAGAGTTCCAATTCCAATGAATCACTCGTGAAAAGTGGTGCCCTTCGGTATTTGGTGGACCACTTTTTGAGAGGGTCAGAATAAGAAGGATGGGTGCATACATTTCCAATGGTATACATGAGTATATGTGGCTGAGTTTCATGGATTGGCTCACAGCAGGCTACCGGCATTTTTATCCTTGCACTAGATTTCTTGAGAATGCACGATTAACTTATCTCTTCGCAATTGGACGATCAAAAATGCTAACACAGTATTCTAGATTTCTCTACGCAAGCGTGCGTGTGTGTGTGTATATATATATATATATATAAATAAAATATATATATATATATAAAATATACACTGGACAGGGGGTGGGGAAAGAAAAGTAGAAAGAGACGACTTACTGGGTAAGAACAATTCGAGCCTGTAAGCTCTTCGTCAGCTGGAGAAAAGGACTTTTTCTCCAGCTGACGAAGAGCTTACAGGCTCGAAACGTTCTTACCCAGTAAGTCGTCTCTTTCTACTTTTCTTTCCCCACCCCCTGTCCAGTGTATATTTTTTTATCATATATATATAAGCTAGCAACAAGGCGTTGAGGTTGGGGAAGGATAGGAAAGTAAATCAGTGGACACTCATAGGCAGATGATCCATGACGACACCGGTGTCCACTGCTTAGGGTAGCTTTCGGGCTAAGGACCCTTCTTCAGCTGGAGGAGATTCACTACCCTAAGCAGTGGACACCGGTGTCGTCATAGATCATCTGCCAGTGAGTGTCCACTGATTTACTTTCCTATCCTTCCCCAACATCAACGCCTTGTTGCTAGCTTATACTTTTATATTTATTTCCTTTCTTTATATATCTTTATATAAAGAATATAAAGAAAGTATATATATATATATATATATATATATATATATATATATATATATATACTCAAACCGAGTACATCGAGGTATTTAGTTGAAAAATCACCCAACTTAAATTCTACTACCGAAGCAATACCAAAATGAAAAACTAATCATCAAACGGAAAACTATCACCCAGATGATTTCCATTTCAAGCGTGGAAAATCCGTAGGTGCTCTTATTAAAATGCGCTGAATAAATTGATGAGGACTTGGAATTAAACGGCAGAAAAAAGATTCAACTTGGTCAAAGTCATGAGCGCGCATACATAATACCTCCAAATATATAAGGATTCGTTTAATTGCAGCTGTTTTTAGATGATTATATACGGAATGAATAGGCTACTTTATTCAAGATGCTATAGCTATACAAAAAAACAATGAAATACCATAAATCATTATTAGGCAAATTTCGACAATTTTTTGATAATCTTCCTCAGAAGTACCGTACGTACGTAAAGACGTACATCTAGTATATCTAAGCTTAAAAATGACAACTAAATGGGAAATTGTCACCGTACATACTCAAGGGAGGAGTACAAACAAATTTAAAAAATCATTCTGGCGTACTACACCCACCATTGAAAATCGAAGGGTAAGTTGCTATTAGCCAATAAATACGTGAAAGGGGGTGAAAGTATCGTCATATTGATTCCTCTGGCTGTGAGATACATAAATATGCGATATCACTCGATATGCAATGCCATGCGATACGCAATTTCATGCGACACACTAAATCATGCAATATCAACGTCATGTGATGTACAACACAATGTGATATGCAAAATCGAATTTCCTACATCATGCGATACGCTACGTCAACTAACGCAATTCATTGACGATATCATGCGATGTGCGATAAAAAACTAACAGAAATTGACATGGCAATGCAATAACATTGAGATTTGAATATCGCTCAAACCCAGTACTGAGCACGCCACCTCCGCGTGAGCCCCAGGGAGATCAGGCCAATGTGTGGGGCGGCATCGTCGGCGTAGGTGTCCGGACACGGCGTCGATGGGACGGCCGCGTGAATGAATACAAATGGTCCAACGACTGCTGCGGCGTAAGCGGGGTTTTTACGGCGGGGGAGGTGGGAGGAGGGAAATGGGGCAGGGATGCGTTGCCGCGCGAGATGGATGAGATGAGAACCCTGGCCCCCAACCCCTTCCGTCCATTTGGATCCCCCGGAAGATCACCGTGAGTCTCGTCACCACTGGAATAAAAAAGAGGGAGTGGATGCAGGGAAGCTAAATTAATCGCATGACTAGACCTTTTGGCGACAAATTTGAAATTTAGACAAAACTACATTGGAATGTTTTTATTTCTTCTAACATTGGACTCGGCGTGACACCTTGGCATTTGCATGCGGCAATAATAACAAGAAATGTATTATTCCACGCTTAAAAGAAAATATGTACACATGCAATCGAATTATTACGAAATATACGTCATGCGTTCTAACGATACGTTTTAAAATAGCACTGAATTGCCAAAAAATGAAATCGGTATGATGACATTTTTTTTTAACTTTTGTCTTTAGATATTACTAATGAAAACACATACGCAAAGTTTCACGAAAATATGTAAATAACCAAAAATCGCTCTGAACTGGGATAACGAGTCAGAGGCCCTGGAGACTGGTGTGTAACCCGAGAAGAATTCATTATCAACATTTGCCTGTATGGCATAAGGTCTTACATAATGTGTAAAACCTCTTCGCTCTTCTTTTCGATCAATCGTATTCCTTCTCCACACCTACATCTCGGAAGTTTCCAATCTCTTCTCGTCCTCTACGCCCGTGGTCCAATTTTCCCTCCCACGAAGCGCGACACTCCATATCAGGGGGAAAACTTGTCCGGTGAATCTGCGGACATGCTAGTCGCAAATTGAGATTTACCAAAAGAATATTAGGAAAATACGACGAGAAGGTTAAAGAGCAATGTTATTTTCACTCGTGAGACCTCAATCGGAGTTTGCCGCTAGCATATGGGACCCTTACGAAGTAGGACTAATCTCTGAAATAGATAGAATACAGCGGAGAGCAGCAAGATTTGTGAAAAACTGTTACGATAAACTTAGCAGTGTTACCGAATTGTTGAAGGAATTAGGATGGGAATCTTTTACTGATCGAAGGGAGAAATACAGGTTAAAACGTTTGCGCAAATTCGGAGCAGACACTCTTTTGCCGGACGTTCAACATATACCGCTAGAGCCAGCGTACTACGGTAGAAGCGATCACAGAAATAAAATAAAGGAAATTGATTGCAGAACCGATAGATTTAAAATGTCATTTTTCCCGCGTACAATAAGGGATCTTAATAGCTGCTATAAATTAATCATATGAAACTCCCACCCTCTACAAGTAGAGTAGAATATTCACTTGTGCTTAATAAAACAACATCATTACTAACACTTCACACCGCTTGATTTGTCCGGCATTATTTTATTTTGTTCTCTGCATGAAGTAGCATCTCGTAGCACTCATGAATTAACAGTATTAGTAATATTAACGACTAGATGCGTGTATAGCATTGTTTAGCATGTGCGCATGTTCATTTACGTATCACTCTCCCAGTTTCTGGCCGGACTGCGCACTGTTCTCCTGACTGCTTTTCGGCCGGAGGAGCGTGCGAGGTTCTGATTTTTGCTGGGACGAGTGCTGCAATGCACTGCTGCATGCCTGGTGTGGAATCACCCCGTGCCACACACTCAGTGGTGACTTGCACGGTACTTCGTAGATGTAGATCAGGCTTCTCCCCATCAATCAATTCTTGATTCATTGCAGGCCAATGTAATCAACAAAATGAAGCATGTCCGCGAACTAAAAAGACTAAATTACACAAAGCGTCTGACATGGGTAGATCAGGCTTCTCCCCATCAATCAATTTTTGATTCATTGCAGGCCAATGTAATCAACAAAATGAAGCAAGTCCGCGAACTAAAAAGACTAAATTACACAAAGCGTCTGACATGGGCATTCGATAAAAATTTGGGACGAACGGAAACCACGAAATGGACAAAATGCAGGGAAAAGCCGACCCTCTCCCTGAAGTAGAGCTATGAAAGATCCCAACGCATCCGACAGAGGTTATCTATGAACGGAGGTATTACATACATACGTCGCAGAGGCAGTAGTCATGTGTTTTGTAGACGTTATCGAGGAAGCATTAAGCACGCACTAAGCCCGCACCTCACCGGCAGTTGAGACTAAATAAACGAAATAGGTGAGACATATTGTCGCGCTTCTAGGATTTATTTTACCTTCGCACAACTCTCGACCACAAAACAAAAAGAGAAAAACATTGAGCAAAATAAAACCGTTACTCCTCCAGCAAATAGCCTGTCCATTCTCATGGCCGATATATTGACAATATAAGCCACAATCGCTAAATGACTTAACAGGCGTTTGGTTGATACAGATGAAGGAGTGAGTGGATAGAAATATTTATGAGCAGGGCGAATAAAGACCAAGCGATTGGACCCTTCTCCAGTTAAAAGTCTCACCATTTGTCGGAAATAATGTTTGAGAAAAAATATAATTTCCTGACTTTTTTAGAAGAATTTAGAAGTGAAATTGGCTCTCAAAATTTATATTATCAACCTGATGGAAAGGTGTTTTACAAATTGTTACGTGGGACCTACAGAAATCTCTATTTGTTGGTACTTTACGACGTTATCTTTTCCTTTGCTTTCTTCATAGTACCATCTGTTTGTCCTCGACAAAGCCTCATTTTACTTCGTTGTGGAAGAGGAAGGAGGAGGATAGGAATTCTGGACGAAATAAGAGGAGGTAGAAGATATGAGGAATTTAAGAGGGATCTAATGGCGGGACGTCCTTAGGAGGGAAAGCGAGACAATGTCTCAGAAATTGCAGGATGGGGACTGTCCAAGAACCAACCAATCAGCTGGAAGAATGCTTAAATTAATGCCCACTGAAATTCCTATTCTATTTCTTCCTTTTCTGCGTGCCTGAACAACATTCTCTATTACATCATCACTTTAAGCATGCATGAAGCTCATAGAACATCCGCCATCCCCTTTTCCTGCCTTCTCCAAATAACACCACCCTCCCCAAAAGATTTTTCGTTTGCTTTACTCTCCACCCAAGTCTCTTAAAGTGATGAGAGAATGGGTGAGGACCATGGAGTTAGATCAGTCGAAGAAGAATGGGGAAGTTTGAGAAACGGAATTATAGAAGCGGCGAAAGCAACGGTAGGCATAGTGAGTGCAACTAAAATTAGAAAACCGTGGATCACGAAGGAGATGATCAGGGAGATGGAGGAGAGAAGGAAATGGAAGAGCGTAAACTCAGAGCTAGGTAAGAGAAAGTACCGAGAATTTAATAACAGGCTTAGAAGAGAAACAAAGAAAGCAAGAGAGGCGTGGTGGAGAGAACAGATCGACGCGTTAGAGAAATACCAAAAAGAGGGAAGAGCAGATGCATTATATCGGAAAGTAAAGGAACTGACGGGTGGTAACAAGGGAAGGGGAATTACAACGATAACAGACAAGACGGGAAAGATGATCGTAGAACCGAGAGAGATCCAGGAGAGGTGGAATGAGTATGTTGAAGAGCTCTATAGTGAAGAAACAAGGCCCAATAGGTTAGATATAGAAAGGGAAGACGACATCGACTGCGATGGCATCGGACCAAGTATCCTAGATAGCGAAATCGAAAGAGCTCTAAGAGACATGAAAAGGAATAAGGCGGTAGGAATAGATGACATACCTGCAGAGTTTTTAAAGAGCATGGGGAAGAACGGAAGAGGAAAACTTTTTGCGCTGATTCGTAGGATTTATGAGGATGGAGTGTGGCCGGAAGACTTCGCGAAGAGCGTACTAATTCCTATACCAAAGAAGAGTAAGGCAATAACGTGCGAAGACTATAGGACAATAAGCTTAATATCTCACGCGGCCAAAGTAGTTCTGAGGATTCTAAACAGAAGGCTAGAGAAGAAGGCAAATGAATACCTGGGTGACGACCAGTTCGGGTTTAGGAGAGGGACGGGAACGCGAGACGCTATAGCGGTGATGAGGACGCTAGTAGAAAGAAACCTAGAGTATGGGCAGGATGTTTTTGCATGCTTCGTAGATTTCGAGAAGGCGTTTGATCGGGTGGAATGGACGAAATTAATGGGAGTGTTGAAGAAATTAGGAGTCGATTGGAGGGACAGGCGTCTGATTCGGAATTTGTATATGAATCAGACGGCGCAGGTTAAGGTAGCCAATGGTGAATCGGGATGGGCCACGATAGGACGGGGAGTGCGGCAAGGGTGCCCACTATCGCCGTTGCTTTTTAACGTGTATTCAGAGGAAATGGTAAGGGAGGCATGGGGGGAGGAGGAGGTAGGAATAAAGGTAGGAGGGGAGCTGATAAAATCAGTGAGATTTGCAGATGATCAAGCATTAGTTAGTCAGTCGGCCAAGGGGTTACAGTCTAGATCTACATCTACATCTACATCTACATACTACCCCGCAAGCCGCCTCAATAGGCGTGTGGCGGGGGGTGTTAGAACACCAGCCGTTTACATACAAAAAGGAAACGCTCTATGAAATTACGCCTTGCATTTATTAAAGTCCCTTATTGTTCGGGGGAAAAACGAATTCCCATACCTATCCGTTCGGCAAAATATCTCTCTTAATTTATCGTTTCTGTCGGACCTGGAAATATAGTGGGGTTCTAATATGATGTTCTCCGTGTCGCTCTGAAAGATATCTATTCTCCATTGCTCAAGTAATCTAAGCCTAGCGCGCAGCCTCCGAGTCTCTAGCGGCTCCCAGCCTAATTCGTTTAACATCTGCGTAACGCTGTCTGTACGCCCGTAGCAGTTTTTGACGAATCGCGCAGCTTTCCTTTGTATTTTATTAAGTTCCCGAATTAATTCTTTCTGCACCGGATCCCATATGCTTGCTGCATATTCAAGGTGTGGCCGGACGAGTGCGAAATAGCACCTCTCTTTTACTTTTTCATCCGAGAATCTTCCCACAATACGCTTGACGAATCCTAGCTTCTTCAGAGCTCTGCCACAAATATTTCTTATATGTGTTCCCCACGATAGGTTTGATGTTATCGTAACTCCCAGATACTTAACTTCATCTGTCGCCTTTATCTTAACGCCATCCACAGCATATACACGGGGATAGTTGGACGACCTCCGCAAGAAATGTACCGCCGCACATTTGCTCAGATTAAGTTCGAGTCCCCACTCTTGGCTCCACACATGAACGTTGTTTAAATCCGATGATAGAATTTCAAAGTCCGAGTGATCATTAATTTCGCGATAGATGACAGCGTCGTCAGCAAATAAACGTATTTTACTGCTAATTCGAGAGCATAGATCATTTATGTATATAATGAACAAAAGGGGGCCGATTACGCTTCCTTGTGGGACACCTGATGTCACTTTAACTGCATCAGAGCTAATTCCGTCAAGAACTACTTTTTGCTTACGATCACTCAGAAAGTCGCGTATCCAGTTTACTACTGTTTCGTTTAGGCCGCATGACTGTAATTTGTATAAAAGTTTGTTGTGAGGTACCGTGTCGAAAGCTTTCTTAAAATCTAGGAATAATGCGTCCACTTGTGTTTTCGATTCACCAGATTTGAGAACGTCATGAAGAAAGAGCGCGAGCTGTGTTTCACATGATCTACCTTTCCGAAAGCCGTGTTGACAGCCATGAAGGAAGTTACGACTGTCCAGGAATGTCATGATATTGCTAACGACGATATGTTCGAGTATCTTGCCTATAATAGACGTTAATGAAATTGGTCGATAGTTCCCTGGGTCATGTCTGTTTCCCTTTTTGAATATCGGTGTAACGTTTGCAATTTTCCAGTCTATTGGTATCTTTCCTTCAGACAATGACTTCTTGAATATTATGTCTAAGAACGGTGCGATCTGTGGCGCTATTTCCTTGAGGACACGCGCGGGTATTCCCTCCGGACCCGGAGATTTACTATTTTTGATCGACTGTAGCTGTTTAGTTATCCCATCACATTGAATAGTGATTTCTTTCATCGGTTCCTCAGTGAATGAAATGTCGAAATAACATGGAGTATCGTCTGTAGTGTATACACTTTCGAAGTGGGAATTTAACGTGTTAGCTTTGTCAATATTATCAGTGACAAGTTTGCCATCTTTATCAAATAACGAATCTACGGTTGAAGATTTTCCCTGAAGCTCTCTCGCATATGACCAAAAAGATTTCGGATTTTCTTCGAGTAATTCACCAAGTACTTTTTTCTTGAAATTTCGCAATGCAGTACGCATTGATTTCTTGGTTTTTGAGCGTTGTGCAGCGTAACTTTCTTTTGCTTCAAGTTCCTTCGATTTGTCACCTAACGTAATGGACTTTTTGAATAAGTTGTACAGTTTTCTCTGTCTCTTAAGGTCCCTCCTAACATCATTGTTATACCAGCGAGGTTCTTTACTATCACATTTCAATTTTCGCGGAATATATTCGTTGATTCCCTGGCGTAGAATTTCTAAGAAATATTTCCATGATGCATCAGTGCTTTTGTCCTCTGTTTTAGCTTCGAAGTCAGTGTACGAATCATTAAGCATCTCGCCAAATTTGATGAAGTTGCATTTATCAAATAAATAAATATTGCGTTTAGGTTTTACAGCTGACTCTACTTCAAGTTTTAAGGCTGCAAAAATTACTCTGTGATCACTTATGCCATCAATAATATCGAGTTGTTTTATCAACCTAGGATGGCTTACTGCAAAAAGGTCTAATATTTTATTTCCTCTCGTAGGCTTGTCAACTACTTGGGCGAGTGAGTGCTTAGTAAGTGTGTTGAGTAAGATCTCGCTGATTTCCCTATTCCTTGAATTTGGACTTATAGTGTAAGAATCCCAATTTATAGATGGCAGATTAAAATCTCCCCCAATAATTATTACACTTTTACTGTCTCTCAAAGTAAATGCGGATATTTGATTTTCTAATTGGTAAATAATATCAGCTTCGGAGTTTGGAGGTCTATAAAAAGAGCAAACATGTATACTCCTTTTGTTTCGTTGTTTAATTGTACACCATACGCTTTCTATTTCATTATCAGTTATTTCATGGGCGGTGCTGTGTAAATGTGATTTAACTGCTAGAAAAACTCCGCCTCCTGTCCTATCGCTTCGATCGCATCTGTAGATTTTATATCCTGGAGGAAAAACTTCGCTGTCACTTATATCCTCTGTAAGCCAGCTCTCCGTTCCTATGACCACGTCTGCGTCCTGAAATATATGCTCGATTTCAGCGCGCTTGTTTTTAACGCTACGGCAATTAATTACTACAAAGTTAATGTCATATTTTGTAGATTGAGTGTCGGTTGGTTCTTTTCCACGCTTATGGGTATTAGGTGGGCGAATTTCACTGGAAGTGCTTATTACATTTGATATAATTTCTTTCGCTGGAGTACGCGTTTTGGGAATATTGTCGCTATTTTCCGGCTTTAGTCCTTCTAAGTTTACTTGGATGTGAACATTTTCGCAATGCGGACTTCCTCGGAGGCTACGTTCGGTTAAATCTTTACAAATCCCACTAGATGACCTACCCTCTAGTCTAAAAAATATCTACAGTGCTCAAAAATCCTACGAGCCACCCGTTCAGACGCCTCGTTGGAATAATGCACCCCAGACGAGTTGAGGGGAGCCCGGCACGATCTAAGCACCGGCCGAAGATCCACGAACTCTGCCCCAATGCTCACACAGAATTTCCACAGCCTCTTGTTGATCCAGGCAATCCTGTCCCAAACTCGAGGGCCGCAGTCAGTCCGTGGAACAATGCTGCAGATGGATAGTCGAAGTGAATGGTGAATGCATTAGAGGTGCAGTGCGAAAAGTATGGGATGAAGATCAATCACAAGAAAACGAAAGTAATGAGATTTTCTAGAAGTAAGAAGGCGGGGCTGAATATAAGGGTGGGAGGGCAGAAGATAGAGCAGGTCGAGCAGTTTACGTATCTGGGTAGTATTTTGGAGGCGAATGGGTTTAGTGGTAAGGACATCAGATGCAGAATTGCGCTCGCTAAAGATGCATTTTTGAAGAGAAGGGAATTGATGAGGGGGGGTCTGAGAAGAGACGTAAAGAATAGGCTGGTGAAAACTTTAATATGGAGCGTGGCGCTATATGGGTCGGAAACGTGGTCATTGCGAAGGGAGGATGTGCGTAGACTTGAGGCGTTTGAGATGTGGGTTTGGAGAAGGATGGAGAAGGTTAGCTGGATGGCGAGAAAGACGAACGAGGAGGTATTGGATATGGTCGGAGATGAGAGGAAGCTTGTGGCAGAGGTTCGGAGAAGGCAGAAGAGATGGATGGAGGAGGTTTTGAGAGGAGAGGGCATGCTGAAGAGAGTGATAGAGGGGAGAACACTGGGGAAGCGTGGGAGAGGAAGGAAAAGGATAGGAATTCTGGACGAAATAAGAGGAGATAGAAGATATGAAGAATTGAAGAGGGATCTAATAACTTAGGAGGGAAAGCGAGACAATTTCTATTAGGTTGGGATACAAAATGGGGACTGTCCAAGAACCTACCAATCAGCTGGTAGAATACTTGAATGAATTGAATTACTCTCCACCCAACTACCTCTCGTTCTTCTTCATACATGCAACTCAAAAGTCTACAGTCTACATCGCCATTCTCCACCTGCGGCCGCCATTAAAGAATCTCTTCGCATCATGCTGACTCGCACTTGATGCAGTGATGCGAAACTATAATTTCCAAGGAAATCGTATTTCAGTTCTTCCCTTGCAAAGGCGTAGGTGGGAAAATGTTCCTCCGCGATCCCAACTTCCATTATCCCGAGTTGGAATCCTGGTGTGGACAAAGGTATCATTTTATCTTTATTTATTGATTTGAGTAATAAAGCAATGCAAATTACGCAGTCACGCACACGAGTGCAACATATAACATCCATGTGTGGACATTTATCATCAAATCATTCATTTTTATAGGATGGATACGAACCCAGAACTTCAATTGCCGGTTAGATTGGTGTATGGAAGCGAACGAAGGATGGAAAGCGGAAAACAATGGAAGGTGATGAGGAGAATTGCAGGAAACTTGCCTAACACCCCCGATTAATAGCTGTCCAACCTTCTGCCTCCGCTGCCTTAACTCTGCTGTAGCTTCACGGACGCTGATGTAGTAATCGGACGCTGAGGTAGTAATAGGAACAGAAAGTTAGTTATCGAATGAAATTTCGGATACCGAATTCTTCCCAAAATCATATACAATATACAGAAAAGACCGAAAAGCGAGAATAGGAGGAGGAGTATTTATCGTAGTCAAAGATCAGTTCGTCAGCAGTGCCAAAATATTTCCAGATAATGATTTAGAAGGAGTGTGGTGTTCCATTAAATGCTCAACAAAAAGAATTTTTATTTGCTCATATTATAGACCACCCGATGCAGACTTAAATTTAGTTCTTGAGTTGGATAGGCAGGTGAAACGTCTCACACGTCAAAATAACGAAAATAACATAACTATCGGTGGTGATTTCAACGTTCCCTCGATTGACTGGAAGGTGTATAGTTTCAAAAAAGGCGGCAAAGATAGGGTTTTGTGTGACACTCTACTTCACACATTCACTTCTAATTCCTTACATCAATTAGTCACAACACCGATCAGAGGAAACAACGTTCTAGATCTTTTGGCGACCAACATACCTGAAAGCGTCCTTAACGTAGTAAAAGTGAACGGAATTAGTGATCACAGAGCAGTAAAAGCTAGATTCCATATTAGTAATGACAAAAAGGCAGCCACAAAGAGGAGGGTATACTTATTTCCAGAGGCGGATCTCGAAGGTTTAAAACGAGAACTATTGGCCTCGTCTAAAAATTTAGTGATATTAGTGAAAACCGTTGTACTGACTATACATGGAATACTTTTCGTAGCATCACACGACTAGCCATAACTAGCGCAATACGAAGGTACACTTAAAAAGGTCAATACTGAACCAAGTAGGTATAATGCGGACGTCCGGAAATGTCTCAAGCGACAACGAATGTGGCATGCAAAAATGAAGATCGCACGTCAGAGTGTCCACGAAGAGGAGTATAAGAAGGTATGCGAAAAATACAAGAAAGCGAAAACAGCAGCTGAGGCGGCCTTTCAAAAAGCATTAACGAAATTCAAAAATAAAATATTAGACGATATCAGAAGATAACCAAAAGGCATTTTGGTCATACATGAGGGAGGTTCAAGGCTGCAAATCAACAATAACGTCCTAAAGAACAATCTAGGAGAAAGAGCAAACGACAAATTATATAAAAGAAATATACTCAACATCTTTTATCAAAGCATCTATACAACATACTCTCCAAATGAATCCGCTACAACGCCTGGGCTGTATAAGCATCCAATGCAGTCTATTAATATCACTAGTCGTGGAATAGAAAGTCATCTGAAATCCATAATTTCCTAAACATCACCCGGTCACGATCAAATTCCCGCCCGAGTTTATAGAGTTATTAAAGAGTATTAGGAAAATGCGACGAGAAGGTTAAAGAGTGATGTTATTTTTCACTCGTGATACCTCACTTGGAGTTTGCCGCTAGCATATGGGACCCTTGCGAAGTAGGACTAATCACTGAAATAGATCGAATACAGCGGAGAGCAGCAAGATTTTTGAAAAGTTGTTACGATAAACTTAGCAGTGTTACCGAATTGTTGAAGAAATTGGGGTGGGAAACTTGTGCTTAATAACACAACATCATTACTAGCACTTCACACCGCTTGATTTGTCCGGCATTATTTTATTTTGTTCTCTGTATGAAGTAGCATCTCGTAGCACTCATGAATTAACAGTATTAGTAATATTAACTACTTGATATGTGTATAGCATTGTTCTGCATGTTTGCATGTTCATTTACGTATCACTCTCCCAGTTTCTGGCCGGACTGCGCACTGTTCTCCTGACTGCTTTTGGCCTGCGCCTAGCGGCCGGGGGAGCGTGCGAGGTTCTGATTTGTGCTGGGACAAGTGCTGCATGCCTGGTGTGGAATCACCCCGTGCCAAACACCCTAGTGGTGGCTTGCACGGTATTTTGTAGATGTAGATGAGATGTAGAACTCTCGGTGCTAGATTCCAATAATTCGTCTCCCTATTCTACTCCTAAATTTGACACTCAGTGCGTTAAATTTGTTCTTTATTTAAAATGAATTATCAAAATCAGCAACATAATCTTATCTTACGAATGCAAAAAAGTGTTCTCAGTACTGATATAAGGCCAAGATATCATCTTCCATCTCTAAAATCAAATGAGCTATAATTTCGTGGTCGTGGTCCCTCTTCTCCTGCCATTTGATAAGAGCTCTTAAGTACTACCTTGGCCACGAGGGAAATCAAAACTTATCGTTTTTCTGTCTCACACGATCGATTAATCCCTTTTTCGGGATGAGAATTTCAACCTCTTCAATGATTCTTCTGCCGAATTCCATCCTCAAAAAAAACTTAGTAAGTCTAAATATTTCTGCCCTTTTTCCTCGTAAGTCAGTCCTAACTGGAGAAATATAATCGTAATACCATCCATCAAATCTAATTTAGCGAAAATCACTCCATTCCCGCAATTCAGTGTCTATCTACAAAATATTCTCTTCATACATCTAAGGGTGAGGTCTAATTTAATTTACCGCATGCGACCTGCTATTGAATGAGATTACAAAATACTCATTGCAAATAGCATTGTCGGAAATCCGACCAGCCTCGCGGGGCACAAGCATACAGCTCCTTCTTCTTCCCTAATTTAATTAATTCAGAAGAGCGCTGGACGTCCTGCCACCGCAAAATCAGCGGGAAACGCAGTGCCTTGATATAATAACAAACGCGTCCGAATAGAGGCCAGGGCTCCTGCTAAGCGCGGCCCAGGACGATCTAGAAAGAGGCTCGTGGGTGGATGGCGAGGACCACCCCTATCTCATTCCACCCGCTCCCTTCGACATATAAAAGGGAATGGGATGTTCTTGCCTAGGGGCAGTCGCCAAGGTTATCCAGAGGTGACCACTCGGTGTGCGTGCCCCTACGCACGGTTACTACTCCCGTGACCACGCACTCCGTTTCGCTGTCTCCCCGGCTAGATCATCGAAAGGTGACCGGCGATGAGCGTAGTGCCTTCGGGACGGTTATGCCATTAGTGACCACGCTCGTCGTTCTGCCGATTGTCGTCGCTGTTAGAAGACCCCTTCCCGTCACCCGGAATCCACCTACCTCCACAAGTTCCTTCCCGGGCCAGAGTTCACACAGGCATTTTTAAGTGCAATTATTCTATGTTTAATAGCAGTCATATTGTAAAAGCCATAATTTTGTCAATTAAAATGAAACGGTCTTATTTCTGACCCGGCTTTCTCATTTAAAGTATAGAGTCGTACCCACTACGTCTCTATACTTTAAATGAGAAAGCCGAGTAAGAAATAAGACCGTTTCATTTTAATTCGCACGTTGACAACATCATAAGGACTAAAATGCCACATGTGGATTTCGTAGAATCTCACAAGTTCCTCTCCATAAAGTTTCCGTATCGAGAAGGACGATAGAATGAATAACAGTTCAAGAAAATTACGGCCAGACACCAAAGTTATAGAACATGTATAATTATTTAAAACACGCACCAAGGGTTTGTTCTTTATATTTTTTACATTACTTTACTTCTGTACTCCTCCGCTGAAATAATTGACGATTTAATGTCAAAACGAGTACACGACACTCTTAAAATATGTTTACAACATTTGTTAATGGATACCAAAACCCCAACTACCCATCGTACAAAATGCTCATGAAATGATCATAAAATTCTCAAAAATATATCTGCCTATGGATATCAATCGATGGTTCATTACCGCTAATGAGTTTCATAATATAATGCGTCAAATAGCGCTAGAATACGAAGTGAGGCAAATATTTTTATTAGTAAGAAATTTATTTTTTTCCTAAACTATGATGTACGTACTGAAAGAGCAGAGGTGAAGATCATATGAGTGTAAGGGAGGTCATGAACGAGGAGGAGTCCTAAGAAACATTTAGATTATTCGGTTTCAATGGCACCGGACAAACTGTCATAACAAGTAGAATGGTCACTGAACATTAAAACTTAATTTGAAGAAAAGTCAAGGAGCATGGGATAGGAAAAAAATAGAATTTCATCAAACCCTCTTTCAGTAGGGACATTAATGTTTCACTTCTATCGACAGGAATGAATCAGCCACAGCTAAACTTCAAGAAAAAGGCCAAGCAACATCATTAGATACATAGGGTCTTTCACTTTCATTGATGACAGGAAGAGGAAAAGAATGACTAGCGACGAGTAGCCAGGCAAGGAGCAAAAAGGAAGTTCTCAAGAGGTGCACGATCGGTTCCGCGGAAAGATGAAGTCTTCCAAGAGAAGTGGTCGTTTCCTAAAGGGAATGAGTCATTCCTTTTAGGAAACAGAAGTGATCTTTTCTGAGAGCATCTCCACTATCGTAAGGCCCTTCTTTGAAGTGTTGCTTCAATGAAGTGGAGACCACAATAGAAGAGTCACATGGAACTCAAGGTCTCGCCCCAGTTCATCAATTCATTGGTAAGCGGTGTACAATTCGTGCGGTTTAGCGGGGAAAAAAGAACTAACGGTATCTTATTAGGTATGGTAGTTGCAGGGATATTTTTCTCTATCCTCAATATTTATATCTTCCTTAATGAGTGCCTCATAATCTAGTAATCATCCTCAACTTCCGTAGTGATGCAACATCTATTGTAAATATTTTGAGAATTTTATTTAATCAAATTCTGCTAACATATGCGCTGACGTAATGCGATTAATTTACGCTTAATTATGCCGCTGGTATATCTAAAATCGAAAAAATAAAATAAAATTTTAATTGATGCTAATGAAACCCAGTACTGAGTTTTAGTAAATGGTAAAATATCATATTACTCTCAATATAAAGGAGCAAATATCACACGCGATATTTAGTAAAAATGCATTGTAGTAGTCAGTGGGTCAGTTTGATATACTAAACAGTAAAAAAAACCTAAGCCATGCTATGTTGAATGCATAGTCACATTTTGTTTTAACATAGATAGCATATTAGAGTTTTATTTAAAAATATAAAAAAGTTGTAAAACTTGAAGTAAAAATAGAAATATAAATGACGCAAAAACATGACTGTAAACCTCAGTAACTAACAAAATATACGTATCTGAGGCTTTAACTTGACTTGGATGAAAGCTCTTCCGGCGTTGGATCTTCCTGACAGACGATAGTTTTTTATATATACGATATAGATAGATAGACGCAAATTGGGATTTATCAAAAGAATATAAGGAAAATGCGACGAGAAGGTTAAAGAGCGATGTTATTTTTCACTCGTGAGACCTCACTTGGAGTACGCCGCTAGCATATGGGACCCTTACCAAGTAGGACTAATCACTGAAATAGATAAAATACAGCGGAGAGCAGCAAGATTTGTGAAAAGTTGTTACGATAAACTTAGCAGTGTAAAAAAATTGTTGAAGGAGTTAGGATGGGAATCTCTAACTGATCGAAGGGAGAAATACAAGTTAAATCTTTAGCGCAAACTCGGAGCTAACACTTTTTTGTTGGACGACTGCTAGAGTCAACGTACTACGGTAGAAGCGATGATTACAGGAATAAGATAAATGGCATTGATTGCAGAACCGATAGATATAAAATGTCATTTTTCCCACGTACAATAAGGGATCATAATAGTTGCTATAAATTAATCATATGAAACTCCCACCCTCTACAAGTAGAGTAGAATTTTCACTTGTGCTTAATAACACAACATCATTACTAACACTTCACACCGCTTGATTTGTCCGGCATTATTTTATTTTGTTCTCTGCATGAAGTAGCATCTCGTAGCACTCATGAATTAACAGTATCAGTAATATTAACCACTAGATGTGTGTATAGCATTGTTCTGCATGTTCACATGTTCATTTACGTATCACTCTACCAGTCTCCGGTTGGACTGCGCACTGTTCTCCTGACAGCTTTTGGCCTTCGCCAAGCGCCAGGGGGAGCGTGCGAGGTTCTGACTTGTGCTGGGACGAGTGCTGCATGCCTGGTGTGGAATCACATCTACATCTACATCTACGATGTACCGTGCAAGCCACCTCTAGGGTGTGTGGCACGGGGTGATTCCACACCAGGCATGCAGCACTCGTCCCAGAACAAATCAGAACCTCGCACGCTCCCCCTGGCGCTAGGCGCAGGCCAAAAAGCTGTCAGGAGAACAGTGCGCAGTCAAACCAGAAACTGGGAGAGTGATACGCAAATGACATGCAACCATGCAGAGAAATGCTATAGACACATCTAGTGGTTAATATTACTGATACTGTTAATTTATGAATTCTACGAGATGCTACTTCATGCAAAGAACAAAATAAAATAAAGCCGGACTAATCGACCGGTGTGAAGAGTAACGATGTAGTGTTAATAAGCACAAGTGAAAATTCTACTCTACCTATTGAGGGTGGGAGTTTCATGTGATTGATCTATCGCAACTATTATGATCCCTTATTGTGCGTGGGAAAAATGACATTTTGAATCTATCGGTTCGGCAGTCAATTTCCTTTATTTTATTCCTGTGATCACTTCTACCATAATATGTTGGCTCTAGCAGTATATGTTGAACGTCCGGCAAAAAACTGTCTGCTCCGAGTTTGCGCAAAAGATTTAACCTGTATTTCTCCCTTCGATCAGTAAGAGATTCCCACCCTAATTCCTTCAACAATTCGGTAACACTGCTAAGTTTATCGTAACAACTTTTCACAAATCTTGCTGCTCTCCGTTGTATTCTATCTATTTCAGAGATTAGTCCTACTTCGTAAGGGTCCCATATGCTAGCGGCGTACTCCAAGTGAGGTCTCACGAGTGAAAAATAACATCGATCTTTAACTTTCTCGTCGCATTTTCCTAATATTCTTTTGATAAATCCCAATTTTCGACTAGCCTGTCCGCAGATTTCCCGAACGTGTTTCCCCCAAGACAGGTCCTGAGTAAGGGTCACGCCTAATTATTTAACTGACTTTACATTTGATAAGTCTGTTTGATTAATTGTGTACGTATCGTTAACAGAGTTATTCTTTTTCCAAAATTTCATAACAACGCACTTTTTAAAATTCAATTCTAACTGCCAAGTATTGCACCATTCATTTATAGCATCTAGGTCTTTTTGTAACGCAATCTTGTCGGATTCATTGTCTAGATCCCTGTACAACACTGCGTCATCTGCGAAGAGACGAATTTTGCTAGTAACAACGGTAGTGATGTCATTAATGTATAAAAGGAACAATATGGGACCAATGACACTTCCCTGAGGTACACCTGATGTAACTTTCACTACATCTGAGCTAACGCCATCTAGAACTACTCTCTGTTCGCGGTCGGCTAAGAACTCTTTTATCCAACATATTACGTCGCGGTGTATTCCGTATGCTTCCAACTTAACGAGTAACTTTGAATGAGGGACCTTATCGAAAGCCTTTTTAAAATCTAGAAATATTGCGTCTACTTGGACAAGCTTTTCTCCCGAGGAAAGAATGTCGTGAAGGAAGAGGGCCAACTGGGTTTCGCAAGACCTGCCTTTCCGGAATCCGTGCTGATTTGGCGTTAACAAGTTCTGACTATCAAGGGCCCCATAATCGAACTGACGATTATATGTTCCAATATCTTGCACGATATTGACGTAAGGGAAATCGGTCTATAGTTACTGGGCTCTTTTTTATCGCCACTTTTAAATATTTGTGTAACGCTCGCGATTTTCCAATCGTAAGGAACATGATGTTGTGCTAGGGATTTTTCAAATATTATTTTAAGATACGGTGCTATTTCTGATGCCAATTCTTTATAAACTCGGGCGGGAATTTGATCGGGACCGGGTGATTGCTTGGAATTAAAGGATTTCAGATGACTTTCTATTCCACGACTAGTGATATTAATAGACTGCATTGGGTGCTTATATAGCCTAGGCATTGTACATCTACATCTACATATTACCCTGCGAGCCACCTCTAGGGTGTTTGGCAGGGGGTGACAAGTCACCAAAATGCAGCATGCAAGCGGACCGCCACATGCACACCGCACCGTCATGAATATTAAGGATACTAACCAATTCCATCATTAACTAAAAACTATCATGCAGCATGCAAGAGAATCCCCACATGCACGCCACACATGTACGATGACACATTATATTCTACATGCTACTTAAGAGGGCAATCTGCCTATGAAGCTAGAACATGCAAAACATGCTGTAAGAAACACCATAAAACTCCGTAAACATGCTTTAAGAAATACATAAGTTAGTAAGCTACACTACCAGTCAACTAATCTATTTCTAAGTCCTTACACAGCCGTTATAGTCTCTTATCGCTCGCGGAAATAACGACATTTTAAATCTATCTGTTCTACAGTCTATCTCTCTTATTTCATTTTTATGATCTAATCTACCATAGTACGTTGGCGGTCGTAAAATATGATCAACTTCGTCGGAAAATAAACTACTCTTGAATTTACATAATAGATTTAGTCTTGTTTTCAATCTACGGTCTGACAGTGATTCCCATCCGAGTTGTTCTAAGAGGTCAGTAACACTAACAAGATTATCGTAACGGCTTTTCACGTACCTGGCTGCTCTTCTCTGTACACGTTCTAACTCTGTTTTTAAGCCTGTTTCATGAGGATCCCAAACACTGGAAGCATATTCTAAATGGAGTCTAACGAGGGAGAAGTAGCTTATTTCTCTCACTTTGTCGTCGCACTTGCCTAGAATTCTTTTAACAAATCCCAATTTACGATTAGCTTGACCTGTTATTTCCCGAATATGTTTATTCCACGATAGATCATTATTGAGCCTAACTCCGAGATATTTTACGGATTCCACCGTCTCTAATTGGGTATACTGAATGAAATAGCTCTGTTGTGGGGAGTTATTTTTCCCCCAGAATTTCATTACTACGCATTTTTTCAAATTTAACTCTAGCTGCCACGCATCGCACCATGCTTGGATTGCAGTAAGGTCGTTCGTTAGTTTATCCTTATCTTCACTGCTACGGATTTCTCTGTATACTACAGCGTCGTCTGCAAATAATCGAAGTTTACTGTCTATTATTTCACCAATATCGTTGATATAGAGTAGGAAGAGGAGTGTAGATATAGCCTAGGCATTGTAGATATAGCCTAGGCATCACCCCATGCCATACACCATAGTGGTGGCTTGCACGGTACTTCGTAGATGTAGATAATTTGCTAAAAAAATATGTCTCTTCCACTTCGTGAACGTCTTAATTACAGGGCTGTCGTAACAGCACAGTGTGGCTCTAAGCATTGTATTGGGGCAAGGGCTCCTACCATTCCTCTCTAACATTCAAATACCATGGGCTGCTTAGTTCTACCATGCACTTGGAGCCCCTGGGCGGTGCCGTGGTGGTCCCGTGCAGAAGCAGCTTTCTTGGTGATTCTCTTTGTCCTTTTGACCTCCATCATCCTTCGATACATCACATTTATTTTTATTGCAATCTTCTTTTTACTGTAGTTATCGCCCATAACCGCTAATATTCCTTCGGAAATGTATTGAGGGGATTTTATGTATTCTCTCTATTATATTTCAAAATAAATGTTTTAATAACCACAATACTTTTAATGAGATTGCAAAAAAAAGCCTTCGGTTGTGACGGTGTTTACAGGGTAAGGCGCGGAGCAATACGGTGAAAGCCGGTCCCTTGGCAGTGGGGTAAAGTTCTTTCCTATCAACCCAAGGGTTGCGGGTTCGAATACCGCCCGGATAGGATTTAAACCTCCCAGGGCATGGCTGTGTGCGTTCTTCCGTTGCATCCAGTGAAAGGTAAGGAAATACGGGAAGTTAAAGGCCCTTGAAGCTGTTTTCAGGATAATTTGAAATAAATAAATTTGATGTGTAAATTTCCGCGGTAGTGTGAGGATGACAGTAATGCTGCCAGATTTCTCCCATGGAGGATTATCTTGAAAGGTCACAGTTTATCGCTTTCGGTCCAGGCGACATCTGAGCAACGGCCTATCACGATGGATAGATACACCGGTTCCTGATCAAACACCGAAGTCAAGCTCGGCTCAAATTCTGAGGTGTGATCCCCCTATTCGCCCGAGTGCTGTTGCCCATGTCTACAAGTGGCAGACAGTATGTGCGAAATTACCTTACCGTCGAAGCACGTAGATTGAAAATACTACTACTAAGTCGACATTTTTCAGTCGCCTCCGATTACCTCAGTTAAGCATGACTGCCGCAAATACGGTGATGAAATACGTAGAAATTGTCAAGAGAAAAACTCGGCCTGGACCGGGAATCGAACCATGAATCTGGCGGTTGAATTAGGGTCATCAAGCTATTCAACTATATATATATATATATATAGATATTTCTAACCCAATCCTCTCTCTTTCCCCATTCCCTCCCCCCGCACGGTAGCAGATCATTAGTCATTTATTACAGAAGAAGGCGGCATGATCGTCGAAGCGTCTAAAGATATTTTTCATGAGTGTCCTTTTCATTCATTCACGTGTGCCTGTGTTGCATGAAACTATAATTTTGTGTGCATCATTCGCGGAGTGCGTTTTCCTGGAACATATTAAACATTTATCATCATAATTATGCATAATATGATAGTTCATATAGAATGTAAGCGAATCGACACGAAGAAACCAAATTCATTTGTCGGAGGAATACACAAGACTATAACAAACGTGCCAAAAAGAAGAGAAATTATAGCAATTGGAAGCATCCGTTTACCTTGAATGAATCTTACAGCGTGTTTACAAATATTCCAGTCTAATTTTTCGAGTAAGTTTCAAAAATATACCATCATCTCTTCTTATTCATGAATTCATCGTCCCAGATACCAGCCTAGAATCTGATTGGTGCTCTATTAGATGCCCTAAATCAAAAACAATATTCGTGTGCTCATACTTCAGGCCACCTAACACCGACGTCACCACAATTTTAGAACTCGAAATACAAATAATGAACATCACATCCAGAAACACCGAAAGAAATTTAATCGTGGATGAAGATTTTAATGCGCCCTCTATAGAATGGAGGACCTACAGTTATATATCAGGAGGAAGAGACAAAGATGTATGCGAGTCCCTGCTGTACACGTTCTCACCAAATGCCCTACATCAGATAGCTACGACGCCTAACAGAGGGGACAACATTCTTGATTTATTGGCAACAACTATACCGCAAAAAGTAATTAAGGTAAACACTACAGAGGGCATTAGTGAACAAAGAGTAGTTACCGCAAAGTTCTCTTTGAATATGATTAAAAGTTTTAGACAAAGAAGAAAGTTCTACATTTAAAAAAAAAGCCGATTTCAATGCGTTCAAGAGTCATCTAAAAAATTATCTTCCGTCTTCCAGGAATCAAGCGTAAAGTTAGACACGGAGGGTAGTTGGAAAGCTTTTCTTTCGATCGTACATTCGGGGATCAGAAAATATATTCCAAGTAAAGTAAAAAAGAGGGCAGCGAACCAAGATGGTTAAATGCAGAAGTGAGAAAATCGTTAAGACGTCAAGAGAGTATGCCACGTTAAAATGAAAAAACTGCGTAGAGATTGTCTACTGGTGATCAAAATTTAATAATTGAAAAATACAAATTGTCTAAATCCACTACAAAAAAAGCATTTCCGAGTGCATTCATGGATTTCAAAAGAAAAACATTAGTAGAACAGTTACAGGACAACCCAAAGGCATTTTGGTCATACGTAAGGGAAGTTCAAGGCAATAGAAAAACAGTTATTCCACTACGAAGCGAAAATGGCGAACTACTAACAAACAGTTCGGATAAAGCCAACTTGTTGAATTCCTACTTTCAAAGTGTATTCACCAAGTCATCATAGATTCCATCCGTAAAGTTAAATGATCACTTCCAGCAAAAGATGCCGCCCATCGATAAACTTGTAAAAATCTTTAAGTCCAAATAAGTCCCCAGGTCCTGAAGAAATTCCTGCCCGCGTGAATAGAGAATTAGCTTGTGAAATAGCACCCAACTTGCAAAATATATATTTAGTAAATCCATCAACGAACACAAAGTACCCATGGAGTGGAAAACTGTAAATGTCACTCCCATATTCAAAAGCGGTGATAAGGAAAAGCCATCGAACTACAGACCGATATCTCCCACATCTATCTCTTGCAAAGTCCTTGAACATATAATTGTAAGTTCAGTTATGAGACACCTCGATATGCAGAACTTGTTAACAAAAACGCAACACGGATTCAGAAAGGGAAGATCTTGCGAAAATCAATTAGCACTTTTTGCCCACGATATTTTAGTATCGGGTGTTCCACTTGATGCAATTTTTCTTGACTTTAAAAAGGCATTTGATAAAGTTTCCCACACTAAATTACACATGAAATTAAAATGCTACGGGTTAGACGACGACGTAATATCCTGAATTAGAGAATTCTTAAGCAATCGCGTGCAAAGGGTTGTATTAGATGGCGCTATCTCTAATGAAGTAAAAGTCACATCGGGTGTCCCGCAGGGAAGTGTCATAGGCCCACTTCTGTTCTTTTGAACATAAACGACATCGGTGAAACAGTTGACATTACGCTGAGATTATTTTCAGACGACGCAGTGGTGTATAGAGAAATTCATAGATTTAATGATAAGGAAGCGCTAACTAAGGATCTCGAGGCAATATATGAGTGGTATGATGAGTGGCAGCTAGAATTAAACCTGAAATAATGCGTTGTTATGAATTTTTGGAAAAGGAAAAACGCTCCTTGTAACAGCTATTGCAAAAACAACAGCAAATTAGATACTGTACAATCGGTTAAATACCTCGGAGATAAACTGACTAATGATCTCTCGTGGAGTAAACATATTCGAGAAATTACCGGTCAAGCTAATCGTAAATTAGGATTTGTTAAATGAGTGCTTGAAAGAGTGACATCAATTAATCACAACACCGACCAGAGGAAACAACGTTCTAGATCTTTTGGCGACCAACATACCTGAAATTGTCCTTAACGTAGTAACAGCGAACCAAATTAGCGATCACAGAGCAGTAAAATCACCCACCCTCATTAGGTAGAGTAGAGTTTTCACTTGTGCTTAATAACACCACATAATTACTAACTCTTCACACCGGTCGATTAGTCCGGTATTATTTTATTTTGTTCTTTGCATGAGGTAGCATCTCGTAGTATCCATAAATTAACAGTATCAGTAATATTAACCACTAGATGTGTCTATAGCATTTTTCTGCATGTTTGTATGTTCTTTTACGTATCACTCTCCCAGTTTCCGGTTGGACTGCACACTTTTCTCCTGACTACCTTTGGCCTGCGCCTAGAGCCAGGGGGAGCGTGCGAGGTTCGGATTTGTTCTGGGACGAGTGCTGCATGCCTGGTGTAGAATCACCCCGTGCCACACACCCTAGTGGTGGCTTGCACGGTACATCGTAGATGTAGATGTAGATGTAGATGTAAAATCTAGATTCCATATTAGTAATGACAAAAAGGCACCCACAAAGAGGAGGGTATACTTATTTCCAAAGGCGGATCTCGAAGGTTTAAAAGTGAAAATTTAGTGATACATATTAGTGAAAACCGTTGTACTGACTATACATGGAATGCTTTTCGTAACATCACACAACTAGCCATAACTAGCGCAATTCCAAGTAAACTTAAAAAGGTCATTACTGAATGAAGGTGGTATAATGCGGACGTCCGGAAATCTCTCAAGCGACAACGAATCCGGCACGCAAAAATGAGGAACGCACGTCAGGGTCTCCCCGAAGAGGAGTATAAGAAGCTATGCGAAAAATACAAGAAAGCGAAAACAGCATCAAAGGCGGCCTTTCAAAAAGCTTTAACGGAATTCAAAAATAAAATATTGGGCGAATATTTATAGGATAACCCAAAGGAATTTTGGTCATACGTGAGGTAGTTTCAAGGCTGCTAATCAACAGTAACGTCACTAAAGAACAATCTAGGACAAAGAGCAAACGACAAATTAGACTAAGCAAATATGCTCAAAGCCTTTTTTCAAAGCCTCTATACAACATTTTCTCCAAACAACACCGCTACAATGCCTAGGCTATATAAGCACCCAATGCAGTCTATTAATATCACTAGTCGTGGAATAGAAAGTCATCTGAAATCCTTTAATTCCAAAAAATCACCCGGTCCCGACCATATTCCCGCCCGAGTTTATAAAGAATCAGCATCAGAAAGAGCACCGTACCTGAAAATTATATTTGCAAAATCCCTAGCACAACATCGTGTTCCTTACGATTGGAAAATCGCGAACGTTACACCAATATTTAAAAGTGGCAATAAGGAAGAGCCCAGTAACTGTAGACCGATTTCCCTTACGTCTATCTCGTGCAAGATATTGGAACATATAATAGTCAGTTTGATTATGGGGTACTTAGATAGTCAAAACTTGTTAACGCCAAATCAGCACGGATTCCGGAAAGGCAGGTCTTGCGAAACCCAGTTGGCCCTCTTCCTTCACGACATTCTTTCCTCGGGAGAAAAGCTTGTCCAAGTAGACGCAATATTTCTAGATTTATAAACGCTTTCGATAGGGTCCCTCATTCGAAGTTACTTGTTAAGTTGGAAGCTTACGGAATACACCGCGACGTAATATGTTGGATAAGAAAGTTCTTAGCCGACCGCGAACAGAGGGTAGTTCTAGGTGGCGTGAGTTCAGATGTAGTGAAAGTTACATCAGGTGTACCTCAGGGAAGTGTCATCGGTCCCTTATTGTTCCTTTTGTATATTAATGACATCATTACCGTTGTTACTAGCAAAATTCGTCTCTTCGCAGATGACGCAGTGTTGTACAGGGATCTACGCAATGAGTCTGACAAGATTACGTTACAAAGAGACCTAGATGCTATAAATGAATGGTGCAATACTTGGCAGTTAGAATTGAATATTGAAAAGTGCGTTGTTATGAATTTTTGGAAAAAGAATAACTCGGTCAACGATACGTACACAATTAATCAAACAGGCTTATCAAATGTAGAGTCAGTTAAATACTTAGGTGTGGCCCTTACTCAGGACCTGTCTTGGGGGAAACACGTTCGGGAAATCTGCGGACAGGCTCGTCGCAAATTGGGATTTATCAAAAGAATATTAGAAAAATGTGACGAGAAAGTTAAAGAGCGATGAGAGCAGCAAGATTTGTGAAAAGTTGTTACGATAAACGTGGCAGTGTTACCGACTTGTTGAAGGAATTAGGGTGGGAATCTCTAACTGATCGAAGGGAGAAATACAGGTTAAATCTTTTGCGCAAACTCGGAGCAGACAGTTTTTTGCCGGACGTTCAACATATACTGCTAGAGTCAACGTAGGTACTACGGTAGAAGTGATCACAGGAATAAAATAAAGGAAATTGACTGCCGAACCGATAGATTCAAAATGTCATTTTTCCCACGCACAATAAGGGATCATAATAGTTGCGATAGATCAATCATATCAAACTCCCACCCTCAATAGGTAGGGTAGAATTTTCACTTTTTCTTAATAACACCATATCATTACTAACTCTTCACACCAGTCGATCTGTCCGGCATTATTTTATTTTGTTCTTTGCATGAAGTAGCATCTCGTAGTATTCATAAATTAACAGTATCAGTAATATTAACCACTAGATGTGTCTATAGCATTGCTCTGCATGTTTGTATGTTCATTTACGCATCACTCTCATATATTGAGATAAAAGTCAAAATATGACTTTATAGCATTTATGTTCATTTATGCATCACAGTCATATATCGAGGTAATAGTCAATATATGACTTTATAGCATTGGCATAGCTTCTTCATATAAATCGGCTGGTCTTTAAAATGAAAAATGTGTATCTTTTTGTTGACATCTTATATGGTGCACCATATGATCTCTATTTCATTGTCATTGAATGAACGGATGGTTCTGTTTAAATGTGATTTAACTGCTATAAACACTCCGCCGCCGGTCTTGATAAGTGTACCGCGTCTATAAATTTTATACCCTGGCGGAAAACTTTACTATCGCTTATCTCCTGTGAAGCCAGTTTTCTGTTCCCATTGCTAAATGTGAGTTTTGCAATACGTGTCCAATATTGGCACATTTGTTCTTAACATTAAGAAAGTTTATGACTACTAAACTGATATAGATTTCGGCGTAATATGAGTTGGTTAGGCCTACACTTTGCTCTAGTGTGTTTGCGTTAGGTTATTACTAACGGGTACAAATATAGTCGAATTTCTTGGGAATAAGAATGTGTCCTTAATGCATTGACTGAATGATTATTGAAAATTCATTTGCAATTGAAATTGAAATTGCATGACGCAATGTCTGATTTCCCAATAATCGCTTTAAAGAGGCGATTGAAACTACAAAGCCAGTACACCTAGGGCGGCAACAGAAAACTCAGGTAATTTGCGCCATTACGAAAGGTAAAGTGGCTGGTCAGGGAAGGAACACTTGAAGAATGGTGGAAATGTAGGAAAAAACTGCTTCGGAAAACTAGTCTTCTTTAAACCAGAGTGGAAACAAGCAGTCTACTCTAAAACGAAAAGTGCCAAGAGTTAGAGAGTGAAACATCCCATCCAATAGACCGAATATTGACCTTATATTGCCCTCCAAAAAGCACCTATGTAGAGATATGGGTTCCGCTACAAAAATCTCGGCCACTGACAGGATTAGAACCCTAGCCCATTAAGATGGGAAGCTTGGTGCAGTGTAGTGGCTTGGATACTTGAGAACAGTACTCTAACTATCGCACCACACGATTCCAGCGATGGGGGGGTGGGAGGAATTATTCTCAAGGAAAAACTTGGGAAAACCCTACGTAAAAAGCATTAGTAACGGGTTACGGCAACGCAGAGAGATGGGGCATGGACCACTGAAAAAGTGGAACCAAGAACTAGTAAAGACGAACGCAAAGAATAAATGGAAGAACCAATTGAAAACGAGGAGGCATAAGAAAGAGCCGCGTACTACAAGACAGAATAGAACAAGATTCGCAAAAGTAGAACACAGTTGAGGGGATGCACTATTAAACACAACAAATTTGTTACAAACAGGGGACACTGGAAGCAAGAGTCCTATGTGGAAGACCAAAGTAAAATACAGGTTCATCAAAGTAAGGAAAGAAGCAATGAAAAGTCATATGAATTGAGCAGGATTCATCTACATCTACGAAGTACTGTGCAAGCCACCACTAGGGTGTGTGGCACGGGATGATTCCACGCCGTTCCTCATTTATGCGTGCCGGATTCGTTGTCGCTTGAGAGATTTCCGGACGTCTGCATTATACCACCTAGGTTCAGTATTGATCTTTTTAAGTTTACTTGGTATTGCGCTGGTTATGGCTAGTCGTGTGATGCTACGTAAACTATTCCATGTATAGTCAGTACAACGGTTTTCACTGACATCACTATATTTTTTATACGAGGTCAATAGTTCTCGTATTAAACCTTCGAGATCCGCCTAGTGAAATAAGTATTCCCTCCACTTTATCGGTGCCTTTTAGTCATTACTAATATGGAATCTAGCTTTTACTGCTCTGTGATCACTAATTCCGTTCCCTGTTACCACGTTAAGGACGCTTTCAGGTATGTTGGTGGCCAAAAGATCTAGAACGTTGTTTCCTCTGATCGGTGTTGTGACTAATTGATGTAAGGAATTAGATGTGAATGTGTGAAGTAGAGTGTCACACAACACCCTATCTTTGCCGCCTTTTTTGAAACTATATACCTTCCAGTCAATCGCGGGAACGTTGAAATCACCACCGATAGTTATGTTATTTTCGTTATTTTGACGTGTGAGACGTTTCACCTGTCTATCCAACTCTAGAATGGAACCCTGATGGTATTAAAAATGGAATAGGAATATTAAAACCTGTTGGAACACGTGCAGCGAAGATCAGCGAGATACGTAAAAGGCCGTTACGATAATCTCGTTAGTGTTACTGACCTTTTGCAGCAACTGGGATGGGAAACGCTTTCAGACCGTCGATTAAAATTTAAACTCAATCTATTATGTAATTTCAAACCGGTCTATTTTCTGAGGGGGTTGAAAATATTTTACGAAATCCGACATACTACGGTAGATCAGAGCATGAGAATAAAATTAGGGAACTAGACTGCAGAACGGACAGTTTTAAAATGTCATTTTTCCCACTAGCTATAAGGGACCATAACAGCGGGCAATGAGACTTTTATATAGGTTTGTCGATAGGTAGTGTAGCTCTTAGTAGTAGTAGTACTCCCTAATACTTGAATCCTTATTTGTTACCTTGTACTGTGCTATTAGCACGTCGTGCATGTTTTCTACATAAATCTTGAGTCTCTGTCCATTTGTGTTGTTGCAAAAAACATATGGGTCATTCCACCTCAATTCAACAAACGTTTGTCCCTTAAGGTCTCAGATTTTGATAAAAATTGGTGTATGGGTAGAGTACCAACTCAAACTGAATACCCTTAAACCGTTTTATGAAAACAAAATTTGAGCGAATTATGTATATTTTAATTTTATCGCATTTTTAGCAAAAATCCGAGCCTTAAATCATATTATCACTTATATCTCCGCTTGTAATTGTCATACAGCAATTATTAATAGCTTTAATTAAAGCTATATTTTTGCTAAATGCAAATATATCAACAAAAATTATTTTCTTCTATATTCTATGGTCGTTAATTACTAATGTTTAAAAAATGTTTTATGAATGTTTCAGAAATACTCCATCTCAGAATCGGCCGAAACTTTTTTTCCGTAATCTTAACATACCCAGCTAATTACTCCAAAAATAAAATTGAGTGAAAGTACATAAATGCGTTTTTTATAAATATTTAAACATTTACAATTTTCTCTCGCGCGGCCGTCGGCTCACCCATTTGGAATACATGCAGCAGACACGCTATGCAGAGCCTAAAAATTTCATAATTGCTCAAGGTCGTGGCTATAAGAGATAAAAATATATTACAAACTATAAATGTTAACAACAATTGTTATTTGTTCTGTTAAAAGGATGTTTGCAGAGAAAGTTACCATTGAGCCCCACTTTCTCTGTGCTAACATTTTTTGTAACTACTCCGACACAATCGATTGAAAACTAACGAGAAAACAAAATCCTCGTATTTAAAACAAATGTAAAATGGCTAAGTTAGCATGCTTTCCATAAACATACGACGTCCTACCTTGAAGGAAGTGTTCCTCTCGGAAATATTTTATTTGAGGATCCTGTTACTCCTGATCCTGCCTGCAACTACAGCTGAATCCTCGTCCCTTGCTTGGACGAAGAGCGTCTCTTTATTAAAACCACTCCATTTGATTCGGGTACTGCTGCATGAAACTCCCTAATGCCTGGTATACTAACTGCCTGACGATATCTTTTCGCAAGCACATCGGAATGTTTTCCAATTTCTTCTTTCTTTGGGTAGCCAAAATCCACTCCTAAAATATGATCTTTTGCCCAGTGAAAGAGTTCTATAGGTGTACGTATTTGTTTTTCGTATGGAAGCTGAAGACTTGCTCTTGCTGCCATTCTTTTCAAAGTTCCTCCCGGTCCGTAACTTGGCCCTTTACCATGCGATGTATAAAGAAATGCCACTCTGCAGAGACTGTGAAATCTTTCCTGTGAAGAGATAAGTTCTGAATGTTATACTTGTTTTTATAATGAGGAGCTGCTCCATCTGAATAATTTATAATTTTTTTAAGCTTCGGAACTTTCAATTCCAAGAATTTAGGGAGGGAGGGTTGCTAGGAATAGTCGATGGATAGGAGGGGTGAACTGACATTGAAGAGTAGTTCGTTAAGGAGGGGCTAGTTTTTCCTTCTTCTCAGGTTAATTTCCACTTGCTCCAGGGCATTTAGTTCAGTATCTAGGGCAGGGCGAGGGTATCCCGGTCGAGCGACCAACAGGGAGGGAGCAGAGCCCAGTAAAAGAAGACGAGCCAGGGGTCCTTCGACCAACTTTGAAAGGAGCAGATAACACCTATGGTGCCATTTTGTTTTTGTTTTGAACATTCATGTGCTTATGTCATTCGTCACACTCCCCTCCCCCCGACTCCTTCTCCGGTATTCCCAACACTCAGGCACCTATGACTGTCCACCCTTCTCTACTTTTCCTTTCCCCTTCTTCCGTCACCCCGTCTTATCTCCCCCCTTCCCGCCTCCCTATATAAGCTTGAGCGCACTTGATATATGTACTTGAAGATGCTGTAAAAAGCGTTGCTCTTTTTTCATTAATTGCAGTTATGTTCCGTTTCCACTCCATCACGCCTGAAACCTCAGATTATATTTCTGTACACACTGTAGCACAGGATGTGTTGTCGTGCTCACTTGTCGCGAGAGGATAAACTCAACGTTGTCGCTTTTAGCGAAAGCGGCAATGTTGAGTTTCCAAGGATAATACCAAAGACAAGGGAAAACGAAAGATATACTTAACTGGGAAAGGACTACGGGAAGTAGAGGAGTTAGGGGTAGAGAAAAAAAGAAGACCGCAGTTAACTGATATTAGGAAAGAAAGACTTATAATGATAATGGTAGTTAAATCAAGGATGGGTGATCCTTCTCTCCCTAGTGGCTTGGAGGTGTGGCAAATATACATTTTCCATGCTATAGTTTCTCCAATAAAAAGTAACGAAAGTTTCCTTGACGACATGTGTTGGTTCTAAGGATTACATTGTTGTACATAATTGCAAGGAATATTATGCGCCATCACTTTTTGGATCTTTTTGATCAAGCGATAAATGCCCCACTTTATGGATGTTGCGGCGAATCTTATGCCTCATTCGCAACGCTTAGGATTCTCTTCAAGATCGGTATCTTTGAGCACCCCTTAGCTAAATACAGAAATATCAAAAGGGATTTTAATTAAGTCCCAGCCTTCCTAGGGGTTAATTTTGTAATCTCCCAGAACATAATGTATATAGCTCAAAAACCTTCCTGGCTCGAGGCGGCCCTGAACAGAAGGCCTAATTCACTCCTATACTTTGCAGTTATTCTGGGAAAATCCTGGTTATGATTCCCCCATCGACCAATGAAACGAAATCAACCAACCGAGTGCTTGTCACAAACCTGGAAAAAATTCGCAATTGAAGGGAAATAGGTCCCGCCGATCAGCTGAGCTCGAGAAAGGAATGCGTCATGATTGATTAATTAGGTCTTGCAGTGAGAGAGAGGGGGGGCGGGGTCGAGGACAAGTTTGTCTTGGGGGCCTGGCTCCATTGATTGTGCAGCGCGTCGCCGAGCGGAGAACGCCCGTCGAGTGACTCAGGTCGTGTGAGACATGAAAGCGGCGACGCCTACGCCGAGGCTCCACCGAGGCAATCGAATTACCCCCCACCCCTTCTAAGTCTCTAATTGCATTCTTATTGCCCGCTTGACGGGCGACGACGCTCATGCTCCAGCCACTCCCAGGAAGATGTAAGGAAAAACTAGACGTCGGTGATGAGCCATTGAGGGGGGCCAGAATGGTTCCGCGCGCTCAATCAACGTCAAGCGACAGGTGGAAATGAGTGGAATTGAAAAACAAAAAAATCGATTTCAATCCTACCAAATCTCCAAGACTCGTTTTAATAATGGGCAAATGAAGCCGGCCATTTCCAAGATCAGTGTTTTCCCTAAAGCAAAAAGGTTAAAAACGGGTTATTTTTTGAACGGTAATATTTTTTGGACTGTTTTTTCTCAAACAAAAAATAACCTGGAAAAACGGAAAACTGCACTTTTTCGACTGATGCTTAAATGTGAAACATGAAGTAATAAATATTCTAAAATAAATTATAAAGACTCCGGCGATAACGCATGGAGTTCAAACAATATCATTACATTAAGATAAGCAATTTCCAAAAATAAATAAATATATGAAACTTAAATTACAACCTAGGTTCTGATTTTACTACATCATCTTCAGGTAATAATATGAGTAAGATGGCTTCCTTATACACTAATTGTAACTGTTTGGGGTGTGGGGGTAACGTTCCCCCACCTTCCATACTCTATCCAAAACCCTCCACTCCCAAACACTTAGCACACAAGGAAGCTCTTTTACTGACTTTTTCACCTGAAAATAATGTAGCAAAATCGAAACATAGATGGAAATTAAAGCTTTATCTAATTATTTACGGAAAATAGCAATTTTTTACCTAAACAAAGTGTTCTAAAATAATTGAAGAGGACGGATCGAGTGCATAAAAACATCACGACTAAAGCATAAGCGTATGAGTATCTACACCTCTGCATTGCTATATAATCACTCATGTATAACTTGAAAAACGTCCTTGGTTACATTCACTTCAGAGAAAGTGATTGACCCTCTAGATATGATACCTGGTTGGCGTATCAACCCACTCGGTTATTTCCCAGTCAATACACAAAAAACTTATATGCTTCTTTTTTGTCCATGATAGTGCATAGAACACATTGCCTTGAATAACTGGAGTGAATATGTTATCTGTAGTAGATTGTTGAGTCACAGACTGATAGTTAAAATTCTCCGTAGGAACTTTTCCTTGATGTGTTTTCCCTTTCAAATGGCCCACTTAGTCATGAAGGATAAGACTAAAGTGCACGAAGCAAGTTTTGGCCTACCATGCACTCCAAAGGGGGTTGCTACTTTTTCCGTTGGACTTTAAATCAATTGCATTGAATAAATATTTTGTGTATTATATGCCATTAGAGAATTGCGTATGTATATTTTAATATTATTACATAATATTTATCAACGGTTGTCAACGTTGTAGAGGTTATGATTGAGCAATTATCAATCACGCACGTACTTTGAACCTGTGGTGGTAAAATATAAAAAAAACGATGTTGCACGTATTATTACAATTTCGGTTTACATCGTTAATTACTTCCAGGCCCTAAGTGCAATCTAAGAATGAACAATCTAAAACTAACTGCAATCGTAGAATAGTAATTTACCACAAATGTATGTTAAACTACCGTAACCAAGTCGAATATTAAAAATACCTCTGATATGAAACCGGAAATAACATGTAATTTGTTCATGTAAACATTCGATTTTATTCAAGTGGAGTCTTTCCTACATACATAGCTGTACTATTTAATTTTATGGGAGCATATTCTTATTTATAAGATTAAAAATAGCAGGTAAACAAGACACCGATTTTTTTAGGAACCGCCCATCCGTAACTCGTTCTAGCCATGCTTCGAGATTAACTAAAGCTATTTTAAGTTACTCAAATTACCCAGGTACCATCGCATTGCCTAAACTAAGACTAGGGATGGGATGCGTGTAAAAATATACCGACACATAAGTGGATCTCAATTTGTATACCATTGTTCCCAGAATATTTTTACAACATAGTTTAGTTACAAATGCTAATTTTTAATTAGGGTAAAATATCATCGGGTACGGGAGCTAAGAAAATAAAACCGGTAAATCGGCTTCAGACATACACTGGCATGCAATGAAATATCGGAAATATACCGGATGAACCGGTACATCGCTAAATATCTCCCGCCTATCACAAGGACGAGAACTATCTACATCCTCATATTCCCTGCAAGCCTTCTCTAGAGTATGTACACCACAGACCCCTACCACACACCCCTGAGGTGGATTGCAGGGTATTCTGTAGATGTATGTGGCAGGGGATGAATTCTCACCAAAAGATTCAGCAGCTACAAAATCTTTGCAAACTACGAGTATAGATGGACTTTCAATGCGCACTTGAATAGGGATATAATGATGTCATTAAGCCAATGACATAATAAAATATTTTTGACGTCCTCCGATAATAGATCGGATTTGAGCTAACTTGATTATAAGATTATCTAAGTTTAAACCTACGCACAGAGGCGAATTTTCCGAAATTTCTGGCCTAAACCCCAAAAGTGATAAGTATTTTGAAGGTTTTATGACGAGTGCAACCCCAAGCTGGGGGTCCTGGGATGCTAATGGCATGGTCCAAAACTTCCGTTAGGATTTCACTGCGTGTGGACAGCAGTCTCCTTTGGGGAGTTTTGTCGGTTTCACGTGTTTGCGGAAAACTGAGTGGAAAGTTCAAGTGCTACTTTTAAGTAGAAAACGGACCTCCGTGGGATGAACTCAGCATGGATTCAATACCTGGAGGTTAGTGAAACGAAATTCTGTCGCTAAAGACCACATTTATTGTTGAATAATTTTGTTATAAATATTTATGCATAAGTCATCACATAAAAACTAGTTTTCAAAATGCATGTAGACATAAAGTTATCGATTCAGTTGTATTCGGAGCTTAAATTGGCATCATGTTATAGCCTATTATATCTAATATGAAGCTACGAAAAAATTAGCTGCCAATATCTACCACTCTGGTCGCACATGGAATTTGTTGTAATAGTTGCACAGCTCATTTTCTCGCGGATTATTGCGTTTTCAATTTTCTCGCTTCAATTTCCGGTCATTATCTTCGGTAATGTTAATTTTCAGGCTCAAAAAGCAGTCACATATCAATAAAAAGGAATGAGATGGCCGATGCCATGATGTTTTGCCCGTCAGCCACTTATGAGGAAAGGTGCTTCCAATTGAGCGAGTACATCAAAAGAAGGACCAGGTTACACCGAGCTACCCATGGAAATAAAGAAATTTCTGGCTAGAATTATTTACGAAATTAAGTCTAGGTGGCAGTCATCTCAGAGGTATAAGGAGTATTTTCAAAGAAAATATATGAAATGGCTGGATGAAGAAATAAGTCTGCCAGTAAATTCCATCGCGCCACAGCCATTTGCGGGTGGTCGCCCAGAGGTTGCCTTCGAATTGAGTAGTGAACGGTCAAAGAGAAGGAAGACCGAAACATTGCGTTCTCAAGTGAAAAGTTTTAGCTTTGCTTTTGCCACGCATATGAGCCTACGAGCATCTGTCAAGTTTGATGCTGCACGAGTAGTTAAGGAAGTGACAGCAACAACCCCCACTAGAGCGAGCAAATACCGGAAAGCTTATTGAGAGAGGAAAGAGTTCACCTCCGAACTCTCCAGTGACCATGCATTATCAATGTTGATTGAAGGCAAGCTGACAAAGAGGTAGTATAATGTGGTTAGGTCCATGGCAATGACTTGCAATAGTAGAATTTTTCCTAACTATGAATCAGTGACCGAGACTAAAAAAAGGTGCTACCCAGAAGGAATTGAAATATGAGAAAACAGTGCGAAAGTGGATTTGCAGTGCTTGTTAGACCACACTATCCGTCGCATTGTTGCTGTGCTAGAAGATGTAATAAATACGCTTTCCTCCTCCCAACGTCTCAATTTGAAGCTGATTTCAAAATGGGGATGCGATGGCACGGGACTAACCGGATACAAGCAAACCTTTCAGAAAGCATCGTGCTCTGATTCAAACATGTTCGTGACATCGTTTGTACCACTGCAATTGGCTGTTGATTCAGTTGAGAGTAAGAAAAAAGTCATTGTGTGGCAGAATTCCCGTCCTTCATCTCCTCGATACTGTAGGCCTATACACTTGCAGTTGATCCATGAAAATGTTGACGTGATCACTCAGGAAATAAAACGTGTCGAGAAACAAATCAACGGCTTGGACTTTACTTCTACGTCTGATAGCGGAAAGGTTTTAAAAGTCCGACATGAAATGTTGCTGACGATGATAAATGAAAAAGTTTGTAATGCTACTTCCACGACTTCATCATCCCTAAGGTGTTACTTGTATGGGGCCTCAGCCAAAAATTTCAACAACACTGAAGCCATTCGAAAAATGAAATTAAACGAATCACATTTAAGATTTGGACTATCGACGCTGCATGCTTGGATTCGCCTGTTTGGGTGCCTTCTGCACTTAGGATACCGACTTCCCGTTATGAAGTGGCAAGTGCGTGGAGAAGAAGAAAAGAGAATAGTTGAAAGGAATAAGAAAAGAATTCAGGAGGAGTTCAAAACAGAACTGGGGTTAATAGTAGATAAGTCGAGGCCCGGTTATGGAAACACTAACGATGGGAACACGGCAAGGAGATTCTTTCATCATTCTCTTGTTTCCTCAAGAATTACAGGAATTGAAAAAGACTTGATAATAAGATTTAAGGTAATAGTTATTTTGATATGGTAAGGTGAAGCTATTTTTTCTTAATTTTAATCCATCAATTTTTAAGGGTTTTTCCAGGTGATACTGCTGACAATGTCTTGCTGTTATCCCATAAACATAATTGCTTTCGAAGAATATGCCATGGATACCGCTAGGCAATTAGTCAAAACGTATCCATGGTATTACATGCCTGTTACAGTGCATAAAGTACTCCTTCATGGACCCCAGGTGATATCTTCTGCCCTTTTGCCAATCGGCATGCTTTCGGAGGAAGCGCAAGAGGCACGAAGCAAAGACAACCGAAGGTATCGGGAAGGATATTCCCGAAAATTCTCCCGAGAAGTGACCATGGAAGATATCTTTCACCAGCTTCTCATTTCCTCAAATCCGTATATTTCCAGCCTCAGAAAACATCCTAAAAGGAAGTTTATTTAGGAAGTTTAGGTACTTGCCAGAAGAGGTTCTGGCTCTACTGAAAGAACCTGAAGTATGTGAGAGCGAAGCTGAAGGACGGAGTGACAGTGAGTGTGATTTAGATGTTAGTGACTCCGATTAATTTAATCGTCATTATAAACTCATGAGTTATTCAATTGATGAGTTACATATTTATGTATCTGGCATCTGTAGATAAGGTATCTGACTAATTTTTCTGAGTTTTTTATTTCATTTTACTAACACTAAATATAAATGCGATGGTGGGTGGCGTAACATGGTGGAACTCCTTCATGATGCACAAAGGGTAAGAAAAAGACTTTGCTGTTCCACAAAATAAAATATATTTGCGACCGGTTTCGATACGGCGTATCATCATCTGGCAATTTCACATATTAGTACATAGAATTTATACCCTTGAAGAAGTTAGAGGGGCGGTGGAGTGGAGGTGGGGAAAAGGGGGGGTGGAGGGGTGGGAGGGGTTTTTTCCCTCTCCAAAAAACCCCTCCCACCCCTCCACCCCCCCTTTTCCCCACCTCCACTCCACCGCCCCTCTAACTTCTTCAAGGGTATAAATTCTATGTACTAATATGTGAAATTGCCAGATGATGATACGCCGTATCGAAACCGGTCGCAAATATATTTTATTTTGTGGAACAGCAAAGTCTTTTTCTTACCCTTTGTGCAACACTAAATATCATAGAAAAAGTGCTGCTTCTTTCACTAAGTGCGAAATTGGATTCCATTATCGTGAATGTTTACGTGTGTTTCATGAATGTTTATTTGCAAACGTGTTTATTCTAATAGTTTACTATACTTCTGTAATTATAAATGACATTTTTCATTACTTGATCATATTTCATCACTCTGTTCCATTATTTTTGTTTATCATTTTTGAAAGGTCAGTTTACAATTTTCCATGTTTAAGCTATAGTATACACTTTTATGTGTTCAAAATTTTGGAGAGTAAATCTAAGTATCCAAACTACATACGTATTAATTATTCGTTTTGACCGGAAACCTCATAGAGAAGAGATTGGTTCGGATCCGACCCGTAAGAATAAAACGTAGTCTTCAGAAACTTTGTGGTATTCCATCACAACAATTTATTACAGCGAGGAAACTTTTACAAACCACATAACAATAAACTCAACCACGACCCGGGTTTCAACGGCTAAGCGTCATCATCAGGGTCAAGCGTCACCTGATGATGACGCTTAGCCGTTGAAACCCGGGTCGTGGTTGAGTTTATTGTTATGTGGTTTGTAAAAGTTTCCTCGCTGTAATAAATTGTCGGATCCGACCCGACAATACCTTTTGTTGCGTCTCACACCGCGTATCGCACGAGAGTTAAAGTAAGTTTTATGCCAATTTTTAAGTATATCATAAAAAAATATCGATGATCTTATGTATTATCACACTTTTCGATCACAATTTGTCAGTTTCTCGAATCTGTAAAGGTTTTTGTGGACGTAGGTACCATTTTGGGGTTTTGGCCAGGAATTTCGGAAAATTCGCCACTGTGCTACGGTCTGATTGTGACCCCCATTCCAGTTTTTGTAGTGGGCTTGTGACAAAAATAAAATTATTCTTAATATATTTTACATTACTCGCCGATTTTGTTCTGCATTATCTACATCGGTATGTAAACCATATCGTAGGTAACATAACATAATTATCGGTGATGATAACATCGTTCCCTCGATTGACTGGAAGACATATAGCTTCAAATATGGGAGCAAAGATAATGAATTGTGCGACACTCAGCTCCACAAATTCACATCAAATTCCTTACATCAATTACTCACAACACCGACCCGAGGAACGATAAGGGACCATAACAGCTGCCAATGAGCTTTTATCTAGATTTGTCGTTAGGTAGTGTAGCTCTTAGTAGTAGTAGTAGTACTCCTAATACTTAAATCCTTATCTGTTACCTAGTACATACTAACAGCACGCCTAGCATGTTTTCTGCATGGGTCTTGAGTCCCTGTCCATCTGTGTAGTTGTAGAATGCATGTATATTGACGGTCCCTCTCCATTGTGATGACATCTGTAGTGTAGTTGTGCATGCTTGTGAGGCTTAGCCTCGTGACAAGCATTAGCGATTTATGCTAATGCATAATTAATCGTAGTTACACTAACTCTAGGGTATAGTGTAATGCATGTTGTTGATTACTCACCCCCTGCCACACACCCCTGAGGTGGCTTGCAGGGTATTTTGTAGATGTAGATATAGATGAGGAAAAAACGATCTAGATCTCTGGCGACCAACATACCTGAAAGCGTCCTTAACGTAGTAACAGTGAACGAAATTAATGATCACAGAGCAGTAGAAGCAGGATTCCATATTAGTAATGACAAAAAGGCACCCATAAAGAGGAGGGTATACAAATTTCACAAGGTGGATTTCGAAGGTTTAAAACAAGAACTATTTAATCTACATCTACAAAGTACCCTGATAGCCACCACAGGGGTGTTTGACAAGGGTTTGACCTCGTATAAAAAATTTAGAGTTATTAGTGAAAACCGTTGTGCTGACTATACATGGAATACTATTCGTAGCATCACACGACTATTCATAACTAGCGCAATACGAAGTAAAGCTCAAAAGGTCAATACTGAACCTAGGTGGTATAATGCGGACGTCCGGAAACCTCTCAAGCGACAAGGAATAGGGCACGCTAAAGTGCAGATCGCGCGTCAGGGTGTCCACGAAGAGTAAATGGTACTACTAACTAAGGTAGGCCATTGCGCATGTCGCTGGCTACGTGACGTCGACTGGATTGCATTTTCGCCGGGCGACGCTTGCATCCGTAGCAAGGAAGCAGTTTGCTCTGGTTTACACTCCTAGAATCAAGCGACAATGTCTTTTGTGTGGCATTTGGATGAAGCAATAGCTATCGTAAATGCAAGGGAAAAGTGACTTAAGTTAAAAAGAGTTTTTTCGTTTCCCGAAGAATTTGGAGAGGAGAAGTAAGTGGATTCACGTCTGCCGGAGACGAGGCAACTATTCAGTTTCGTTCAGCTAAACTTTATATTTATAGAGATGCAAGTTCATAAAACCCTAAAACTTTCAGATAAGATAAATGTATTAATTAAACAAGCTAAATTTTGAATGCCTGTTTATTTATGTGGTTAAATCTATTACACAGCAATTATACGAAATTGCCATTCTAATACTAGCATATATCATTACATTAATGCACAGTCCACGGCTCATTCTATTTCGTAACAAAGATATTTACTTATTTTAAACACTGGTGAATGATTAAAAATCGTAATTTACATAAAGTAGGTACATATATCAATTTCCTCTAGTTTTGCTTAATAATATACCACTAGGGTTTTCCCCAGTAGATTTTCTCTTCATCTCATTGACCAATTCTATTAACACTTATTACTTAAGTATTCTAAATATTTCATAGGTGAATAGTTTATCCAAATTCTGAATACTAACTTTAGCAACTCGATAACCGTCTTCCTCATATCCTCTTTGAATAAGATTTATATTCTCTCAGTCCACACTTTTTCAAAAACCTCTTTAAATTGATAAAAAATAATCTTTTAAAATATTCTTGAGTGTTTTGGTCAATTCAAATTCAACTCAACTTCCCAACTTTTTTATTTTAAAGCTCTCATCAGGGCATTCGTTTGTTAAAAAATAAATTCATATTTCAAAAACTGGTTAACATGAAAACATAATACATAAACCACAATATAACACCCAATAAATTCATTGTTCATGAATTAATAGCCTTGAACTGTTGGACAAGGGGTTAAATGTTGGGCTGCCAGTCTGAAGTCGTCATCTGACCATGGTTCAAATCTCACTCATGCCATAATTGTTTTCTAAATTTTTAGGCGCATAAGTTCACTATTCAAGTTATATTCGGCTTGTAAGCTATTATACTTAAACTTTTGCATTTTTATAACAAAATTTACGGTATTTTACAATTATAAAAATTCCAGTTAAACTATAGACTCTGCTACTCTAACTCCATATATTTTACACTACCGTGTATTGTTTTTTATTCGTTGGATCAATCACAAAAAGGTTTTTATGGGAATATTCCTTAGGGAATCCATTGCAAATTCGCAAAACATTTAGCCTCGAATTTGTGACGTTCGTATTATAATATGGTGTGGTCACTATAAATCTAAGGTATTGTCTATGAATTATCCATTTATTTTGGTGTAGCACGTCTATTATCTAAACATTAATAAGAGACCTGAGCTTAGTTACCGAGTTTTCAATGATAGTTAAAGATTCTGGGCGATTGATGTAATTTAACTGGTTTAAAATATTTAGCTTCATATTCTAAACGCTAGCCAAGTAAAACAGCTCCGTATATGCAATGATTCATGCTGTCACACTCAACAGTAACATACGACATTGGCCTCGGAACTATTCGTAGAGAAGTAAAGAGTGGTAGTCATAGGACAGCAATATTAGCTTTGATGAGTTGATGCGTCAGCACTCGCGAAATTATACGAGAGATTTCTAAGTGGCGCCACTGCATGAAATCCAGGTGACGTAGATGCGCAAACAGCACTCGTTTTCGTCCACCGGAATGGCCTACCTAATTTAGTAGTACCATGCGAAGAGTATAAGAAGTTATGCGAAAAATACGAGAAAGCGAAAACAGCAACTACGGCGGTCTTTCAAAAATCATTAACGGAATTCAAAAATAAAATATTGGGCGAATATTTATAGGATAACCCAAAGGTATTTTGGTCATACGTGAGGTAGTTTCAAGGCTGCTAATCAACAGTAACGTCACTAAAGAACAATCTAGGAGAAAGAGCAAACGAAAAATTAGATGTAGCAAATATTTTCAACACCTATTTTCAAAGCGTCTATACAAAATGCTCTCCAAACGACACCGCTATAATGCCTAGGCTATATAAGCACCCAATGCAGTCTATTAATATCACTAGTCGTGGAATAGAAAGTCATCTGAAATCCATTAATTCCAAAAAATCACCCGGTCCCGACCAAATTCCCGCCCGAGTTTATAAAGAATCAGCATCAGAAATAGCACCGTACCTGAAAATTATATTTGAAAAATCTCTAACTCAACATCGTGTTCCTTACGATTGGAAAATTTCGAACGTTAAACCAATATTTAAAAGTGGTGATAATGAAAAGCCCAGTATATATAGACCAATTTCCCTTACGTCTATCTCGTGCAAGATATTGGAACATATAATTGTCAGTTCGATTATGGGGTACTTGGATAGTCAAAACTTGTTAACGCTAAATCAGCACGGATTCCGGAAAGGCAGGTCTTGCGAAACCCAGTTGGCCCTCTTCCTTCGCGACATTCTTTCCTCGGGAGAAAAGCTTGTCCATGTTGACGCAATATTTCTAAATTTCAAATAAGCTTTCGATAATGTCCCTCGTTCGAAGTTACTCGTTAAGTTGGAAGCATACGGAATACACCACGACGTAATATGTTGGATAAGAGAGATCTTAGCCGACCGCTAACAGAGGGTAGTTCTAGATGGTGTTAGTTCAGAACTAGTGAAAGCTACATCAGGTGTACCCCAGGGAAGTGTCATCGGTCCCTTATTGTTCCTTTTGTATAGTAATGACATCACTACTGTTGTTACTAGCAAACTTCGTCTCTTCGCAGATGAGGCAGTGTCGTGCAGGGATCTAGGCAATGAGTCTTGACAAATTTGCGTTACAAAAAGATTTTAAAAGTTCGTTGATATGAGTTTTTGGAAAAAGAATAACTCGGTGAACGAAACGTACACAATTAATAACACAGGCTTATCAAATGTAGAGTCAGTTAAATACTTAGGTTTGACCCTTACTCAAGACCTGTCTTGAGGGGAGACACATCCGAGAAATCTGTGGACAGGCTAGTCGCAATTTGGGATTTATCAAAAGAATATTAGGAAAATGTGACGAGAAGGTTAAAGATTGATGTTATTTTTCACTCGTGAGACCTCACTTGGAGTATGCCGCTAGAATATGGGACCCTTACGAAGTAGAACTAATCTCTGAAATAGATCGAATACAACGGAGAGCAGCTAGATTTGTGAAAAGGGTTAGTGTCGATTGAGCGGGGCCACATCTCAGGTACTCGGACTCTGGATCACAGGTAGCCGGTGTGTGGGTCGACCCTTGCTCGCGAAGGGATAATCCTCGCTCGTGGTGAGACCTCGCTCGGCCTAGGGTCCCCTCACTGCCCCGGCCCCCGCCGCGGGAGGGGAGCCGCACAAAACTGACCGTGTGCAGTACATTTAAATGTTTATAAACTTTAACAGTTTCCTAAAATTAATCTTTTTCGTCGTGTCAATCGTCCGAAGACGTTTGCGAGCGTCTTTTGATCGACTTTCTACGGTGAAAATTAAGGTTTTCCATGCTGCCTTAGGAAATATGACGATGAGACGTGGCAACGCTGCTTGCATGTGGCAGGATTTTGCGGGATTTCCAACAGTTTTTAAGAGTTATTGTTAGCGGTTATGTCAGGGAAACGCAAGGAAATGATGCAGAAGAGTCTTACGCATGTTAGAAAATACGGTGTACAATATTTTACATTTTATACTGAGCATTAGAGAAGCAAATTAGCTTGAGTATCTTTTTCCACGTGTAAGAAAAGGTCTTCTATGCGGGAAGGGTTGTTTTCAGGTTCATTTATGAAAGTATTACATCTAATACTTCATTTTTGGACTGATTTGAGTGGTACTAATACAATCACACGCCTAGGATACTTCATTCTAGAACTGTCTTCAAAATCCCATCACCCGTTTTTACTTCTAACATCCACCTGTTCTATTCCCTCCCAATAGCCTTCAGCAACTTCCTTTCCTCACTCACAGTCTCGTATTTCTCTCGTATTGCACTCTCTCTCTCTCTCTGTCCATTGCAGGGTCCAAGTCTCCGCACCACGCTGTGTGATTTTTATAGTTATAACTAAGCTGAAGACATTTAGGCAATAAAAATGAAGAAATAGGCAATAAAAATTTCGAAATAGGCACATAAAGTAGGCGCTTAAAATATTTTTTTCATTTCGGACGATTCTGTCAGTCCTGGAATACCAAAAGGCTAAGCCTGTAATCAGGTTTTCCAGGGACCAGACAAGCAGAACTTGACATACATCTATACCTTGGGTGGTGAAATACCCACCCAGACGGGACTCGAACCCGTAATCCCAAGATTAGCACGCGAAGACTTTATCCCGCCGCCACCGTGGTAGGCTAGAAACTTAATGCGACTTATTGCCACAAAGAAGCATCTGAAATTTAAAGCTTGGGCTGAAATACACGATTAATTTTTGATGAAACTGATCTACATCTACATCATCAAAATACCCTGCAAGCCACCTCAGGGGTGTGTGGCAGGGGGTGAGTAATCACCAACATGCTTTACACTATACCCTAGAGTTTGTGTAACTACGACTAATTATGCATTAGCATAAATCGCTAATGCTTGTCACGAGGCGAAGCCTCACAAGCATGCACCACTACACTACAGATGTCATCGAAATGGAGAGTGACCGTCAATATACATGCATTCTACAACCACACAGATGGACAGGGACTCAAGACTCATGTAGAAAACATGCTAGGCGTGCTGTTAGTATGTACTAGGTAACAGATAAGGATTCAAGTATTAGGAGTACTACTACTACTAAGAGCTACACTACCTAACGACAAACCTAGATAAAAGTCTTATTTGCAGCTGTTTTGGTCCCTTATCGTTCGTGGGAAAAATGACATCTTAAATCTGTCCGTTCTGCAGTCTAGTGCAGTTCTGATGGAGAGGATAGAGGATAGAAAACCTACTCATGCGCCATGTTGGCTTACATTTCTTATAGACAGAATTATTACGTAGTATAAAAGATGAGCGAAATCGGTTGCAATAGCGTACCTGTAAGTGGGTGAAAAAGACGTTAGAACTGATGTATCGGAGGCGCAGATTATTCCTGTCACATAACTCACGTATTTCAATAATTTTATCTGCAGAGTACAATGCAGTATTTTGCCATTTTCCCCACAATATCAATACTGGATGCGAAGGCAGAGCAACTTTGGGCAGTATCTCTTTAAACTTAGCAATACTGGGTAGTGCCTTCAAATACAAGTTTTTGGCAATTGAAGCCATCGAATGTACGCATCACGTAATACTACCATAGCTGTTTTTTCTACTCTTTATATAATAATATGAATGATTATTCTTTATGAATATTTTATGACATTATTTTAACCTTGATAGATTTAAAAAGAAACTGAAATAACAGACTAGCTCCGCACTTAAGAGGTTTTGTGACGTTGAAAAGAATATTGCTTTTTTAGGCCCTTAAATAGGCAATATCAGCAGAAAAGGCATAAACAGGTAAAATAGGCATTTTTAGGCAGCAAAAAATTGCCTTAATTTTGCCATAAATGATCCTAAATAAACATATAACTTCATAAAATTTGTTTCCTGAGTTAAAGAAAAAATAGGCCTTTTAGGCAATGTCCTCAGCTTAGTTATAACTTATTTATTTATTCGCTGCATAGGGATCATTGGGACGGGATGAAACTGGAGTTCAGAAGTTTATTTAGTAAATTTTAAGATGAAAGCTTAAACCAAGTTACTGATAGTTCGTGGCTATCTTCTCGAGGTTGAAGTATGGACGAATCTGTCTGACTGGGTACCCACTGGAGTTAATTATTTGATTCCTTATTCCATCTCTTGGCTAGTTTGGTGTCGACATTTTTCCACTTCCTTCTCTCCTCTATTTTTCTAATAATTTCTTCTGTATCCCATTGCTTCTTAATGTTTCTAGTTTCGATTGATTATATTTTTTCAGTCCCTCTTAGTTTTCCCGTTTTCTTACCCTCTATTTCTTTTGTATACATCTGCAAAGTACCGAGCAAGCCACCACTAGTGTGTGTGGCACGGGGTGATTCCACGTTCCAGAACGTTTTTTCCTCTGGTCGGTGTTGTGACTAATTGATGTTATATTTCGTAAAATATTATTAACATCGTCAGAGAATAAATCGGCCTGGAACTTACATGATAGATTAAGTCTGAATTTTAACCGTCGGTATGAAAGTGACTCCCATCCCAGTTGTTGCAAAATGTCAGTAACACTAACAAATTATCATAACGGCCTTTAACGTATCTTGCCGATCTTCTCTGCACATGCGCTAACTAGGTTTTTAATCCTGCCTCATAAGGAACCCCAATACTTGCAGCGTATTCAGCGTGGGGTCTAACAAGCGAGAAGTAACTGATTTCCCCAACTTGATCGTTGCTCTTACCAAGAACTATTTTAACAAATCCCAATATTCGCAGTTGTGTATTCAATAACTTTTACAAGGATAGTTTTTCTGTTTCCAAAACTTCCTAACAACGCATTTTTTCAGGTTTCTTCTGGCAACCACGCATCGCACCACTCCTACACTCCTACTCCTGTATTGCCTCGGGGTCTTTAGTTACCACTTGCTTATCATTAAGGCTACGGATTTCCCGATATACCACTGCGTCGTCGGCAAATAATTTAACTAACTACTTCACCGATATCGTTAATGTACAAAAGGATCAGAAGCGGGTCTAGGACACTCTCTTGTGGGACACCTGATGTGGCATTTTCTTCATTAGAGATAGCGCCGTCTAATACAACTCTTTGCACGCCGATTGCTTAAGACTTCTCTAATCCAGGAAATTACGTCGTCATCAAACCCGTAGGATTTTAATTTCATGTGTAGCTTTCTGTGGGAAACGTAATCGAATTCCCTTTTCAAGTCAAGATAAATTGCATCAACTGGAACGTTATGTTCACCCAATACTAAAACATCGCGGGTAAAAAGTGCTAGTTGAGTTTTGCAAGATCTTCCCTTTCTGAATCCGTGTTGCGTTTTTCTTAACAAGTTCTGCAAATCGAGGTGTCTCATAACTGAACTTACAATTATATGTTCAAGGAATTTGCAAGAGATAGATGTGAGCGATATCGGTCGGTAGTTTGATGGCTGTTCCTTGTCGCCGCTTTTGAATATGGGTGTGACATTAGCAATGTTCTGTTATTCTGTAACTGTTCTACTAATGTTTTTCTTCTAAAATCCCTGAATGCATTCCGAAAAGCTTCCTTTGATTTGGCTTTAGACAATTTGTATCTTTTCTTTACTGAATTGTGATCATCAGGGCAAAAATCTGTATGGAGTTTTTACATCTTGGCGTGGCATACTCTCTGTCGTCTTAACGATTTTCAGACTTCTGCATTGTACCATCTTGGTACGCTGCCTTCTTTTTTGACTTTACTTGGAATGTATTTTCTGATCCTTGAAAGCGCAATAGAAAGAAAATCTTTCCATCTACCCTCCGTGTCTAACGTTACAAATTATCTTGAGTATCGTTTCCCACGTGTAAGAAAAGTTTTTTTATTCGGGAGGGGTGGTTTTCAGGTTCATTTATGAAAGTATTACATCTAATACCTCATTTTTGGACTGATACATATATAAACGAGGATGCCCCTGAGATAACTTCATTTGTGGTCAGCGAAGCGATCATGGAGTACTGCCTGAAAACGGGTGATGGGATTTTGAAGACAGTTCTAGAATGAAGTATCCTAGGCGTGTGATTGTATTAGTACCACTCAAATCAGTCCAAAAATGAAGTATTAGATGTAATACTTTCATAAATGAACCTGAAAACAACCCTTCCCGCATAGAAGACCTTTTCTTACACGTGGAAAAAGATACTCAAGCTAATTTGCTTCTCTAATGCTCAGTATAAAATGTAAAATATTGTACACCGTATTTTCTAACATGCGTAAGACTCTTCTGCATCATTTCCTTGCGTTTCCCTGACATAACCGCAAACAATAACTCTTAAAAACTGTTGGAAATCCCGCAAAATCCTGCCACATGCAAGCAGCGTTGCCACGTCTCATCGTCATATTTCCTAAGGCAGCATGGAAAACCTTAATTTTCACCGTAGAAAGTCGATCAAAAGACGCTCGCAAACGTCTTCGGACGATTGACACGACGAAAAAGATTAATTTTAGGAAACTGTTAAAGTTTATAAACATTTAAATGTACTGCACACGGTCAGTTTTGTGCGGCTCCCCTCCCGCGGCGGGGGCCGGGGCAGTGAGGGGACCCTAGGCCGAGCGAGGTCTCACCACGAGCGAGGATTATCCCTTCGCGAGCAAGGGTCGACCCACACACCGGCTACCTGTGATCCAGAGTCCGAGTACCTGTGATGTGGCCCCGCTCAGTCGACATTAACCGGGTGGGAATCTCTAACTGATCGAAGGGAGAAATACAGGTTAAATCTTTTGGGCAAACTCGAAGCAGACAATTTTTTGCCGGACGTTCAATATATACTTATAAAAACACATATAAGAAATATTTGTGGCAGAGCTCTGAAGAAGCTAGGATTCGTCAAGCGTATTGTGGGAAGATTTTCGGATGAAAAAGTAAAAGAGAGGTGTTATTTCGCACTCGTCCGGCCGCACCTTGAATATGCAGCGTGTTCATGGGATCCGATACAGAAAGACTTAATCCGGGAACTTAATAAAATACAGTGGAAAGCTGCGCGATTCATCAAAAACTGATACGGGCGTACAGACAGCGTTACACAGATGTTAAACGAAATAGGCTGGGAGCCGCTAGAGACTCGGAGGCTGCGCGCTAGGCTTAGATTGCTAGAACAATTGAGAATAGATATCTTTAAGAGCGACACGGAGAACATCATATTAGAACCCCACTATATTTCCAGGTCCGACAGAATTGATAAATTAAGAGAGATATTTTGCCGAACGGATAGGTATGGGAATTCGTTTTTCCCCCGAACAATAAGGGACTTTACAATAACAATAAATTCAAGGCGTAATTTCATTAGAGCGTTTCCTTTTTATATGTAAACGGCTGGTGTCCTAACACCCCCCGCCATACGCCTATTGAGGCGGCTTGCGTTGTAGTATGCAGATGTAGATACTGCTACAGCCAACGTACTACGGTACAAGTGATCAAAGGAATAAATTCTGATTTGTTCATGGAAGAGTGCTGCATGCATGGTGTAGAATCACCCCGTGCCACACACCCTAGTGGTGGCTTGCACGGTACACTGTAGATGTATATGTAGAGATCGGCGAGATATGTAAAGGCCGTTATGATCATCTCGTTAGTGTTACTGACCTTTTGCAGCAACTGGAATGGGAAAAGCTTTCAGACCGTCGATTGAAATTTAGACTCAATCTATTAAGTAAACCGATCTATTCTCTGACGACGTTGATAATATTTTACGAAATCCGACATACTACGGTACATCTGATCATGAGAATAAAATTAGGGAACTAGACTGCAGAACGGACAGATTTAAATGTCATTTTTCCCTCGAACGATTAGGTACCATAACAGCTGCCAATGAGACTTTTATCTAGGTTTGTCGTTAGGTAGTGTAGCTCTTAGTAGTAGCTGTACTCCCTAATACTTGAATCCCTATCTGTTACCTAGTACTAACAGCACCCCGTGCATGTTTTCTACATAAGTCTTGAGTATCTTTCCATTTGTGTAGTTGCAAAATACATATATATTAATGGTCACTCTCCATTGTGATAATATCTATAGTTTGGTAGTGTATGCTTGTGAGGCTTTGCGTCGTGACAAGCATTATCGATTTATGCTAATGCATAATTCGTCGTAGTTACACTAACTTTAGGGCATAGTCTAATGCACGTTGGTGAATACTCACCCCCTACCCACACACCCCTGAGGTGGCTTGCAGGGTATTTTGTAGATATAGATGTCTAAGACAAGGATTAATGGTTACTGACCCTCCCCAGCTGCTCTGATGAGGTACCGAGAGAAAGTAATGTGGTTGTGTCTTGAAAAACACACGCGGTCTTCGAGAAGGATGCATAGTTTATTAGCGCGCCGCCGATTTCACCTTGCGGCACACTCCATTGCCACGGCCCGACTCAACGGCATTAATCAATCTCGCTTTTGTACCTCGGCGTGGCTTAATGATTGACCGACCCCGTGAACAATCGGATCATTCAGTATCAAGGTGACGCGAGGCTCAAGAGCACGGCACACCCCTGTATTAATGACCCCAATACCTTTGCTCCTCGATTCTCTGTGCCACGGGATGAGTGTGCGGTGATTCGGGAGAAATGTTTGGAGGGCAAGTTGCGACACCAAGAGCCAAAGATCCGGAGATAAGAGAGGGGAATTCCGGTACACTCGGCGCTGCTGCGTTATCTCAGAGGAGTCGTCCTTGACATCGACGCGGACCCATAAATATTTATAGAATCCCAGGAGCATGGCCGTTGGAGAAAATATGCTGACAATGAGTGAAGTTTGATGGTTTTTCAATCGTCTTTTGCCATTACTATGGTTATCTTTATCACAGAGCTGCAACTGAGGAAGTATAGTGCACTTTCTCCCGGATGTTATAAAAATTAAAATTCCATACATTTCCGAAATGAATAACAGTGGTAGATACAAGTAAATGCCATATAAATTTTCAGAGGAGAATAATAGCAAGATGGACATATTAGGAGTTATTGAAAGATGAAAAAATGTAGTTTTGGGATTGCTTTAAATTGAATACACTTATATACAAGCACTTCCTACAAATTCGAAGAGAGTAAATCAGTAGGTGCTTTAATATTAGTGAAGGTGATTTGAAACTAGAGGTCGTTTGTGCTAATAGACATAGGTGGATAGGCTGGTAAAGATAGGATTTTTTGGATAAGGATGGGGAGTAGAGTGAAATACGGCATCGGCATTACCGTACTTTAAACTAAAAGCATGGACTGGTCCACAGTTTTACACCCTATCCGACAGCGATGTACTGCGCTTCAAACAGAATTGGCCACAGTAGCCGGGTAGCGTGCCGGCCTGGCAACTCAAAGGTAGAGGGCTCGAATCCCAAATCGGACATTCTCAAGGCGTCCAGTGTGACGACAGAGATCGGAAGCTCTCTTGTGGGGTCTCAAGTGTATTACACAACCAGTATTTGGGATCCTTACATCTACATCTACGAAGTACCGTGCAAGTCACCACTTGAGATGAATAGAAAAACTTTTCTTGTCATGCCTGAGGCTACTTTAAACATTCATATTGGAGCCTTTTCTTATTGAGCACGTTTTTATTGCCAAAGTCTGAAAATAAACGCTACAACAATGGTCACTATATTAATATCGCCGCAGCGTAAGCGAAAATGCCAAAAAATTAAATGCTTTACAAACTGAAATTTATATTTTGAATAAGTACAGAGCATATTCTGTGATCAAAAATAGAATTCGAGACAAAATTACAAGACAGGCGTGCAATTAGCACCATTTAAACAATTTGTAAGTCACTTTTACTATATTGAAACCAACTAAATGTTCCAAAACAAAGATTTTGGTGACAGCAGATGGATAATGGGAGAAATTGGCCCGAGATGCAGCTGTGCGGTGGCTAATATTCTCTAGTAAACGTTCTTGGCGCTGCGCAGTGGACGATTTTTGGACATGGGCTAAGTAAGTCTCGAAATCCTGTGAAACGGGGGAGGAAGGTTGTTTAGTGTAGAAGGTCAGAAAACCTTACTAATTTCTGACAACACAAATGCTCCGAGAAGTGGGATGACTCGACTCAACCTGCAATCCCATTTCCACTCGTCTGACGTTAAGTCATGGCGATGGGTGATTTTAACTACTTGCATTGTGTGTGCGCCTCGTGTCTTTTTCGCTTAGTGATTTGGTTCCCGTCTCACTCTATCTCTTACCCTCTGTCAATTCCCTTCACCTCCCCACCTTCTACCTACCCTCCATGCCGCGCAGGTCTGAGACAGGAACTTATGTGGGAGCTACATTTCCCACGAACTATAAGGGACCATAACAGCGGCCAATGAGGCTTTTATCTAGGTTTGTCCATAGGCAGTGTAGCTCTTAGTAGTAGTAGTATTATAGTACTCCCTAATGCTTGAATCCTTATCTGTTAATTAGTACTAGCAACACCCCGTGCATGTTTTCTACAAAAGTTTTGAGTCTCTGTCCATTTGTGTAGCTGCAAAATACATATATATTAACGGTCCCTCTCCATTGCGATAATATCTGTAGTGTAGTAGTGCATGCTTGTGAGGCTTCGCATCGTGACAAGCATCAGCGATTTATGCTAATGCATAATTAGTCGTAGTTGCACTAACTTTAGGGTATAGTGTAATTCATGTTGGTGAATACTCACCCCCTTACCACACACCCCTGAGGTGGCTTGCAAGGTATTTTGTAGATATAGATTTATATCATTCCAAAGCTAAGGACAAGTATCTCATAGGAAGCAGCACATTGGAGGAGATTTCTATCCTTTCATGAACGTGGGAATCAGTTTGGGGGAAATATTCCATCTATCGGATCGAACGGTCATCTGTTGGTCATTGTACGCAATGATCTCTCGTTAGACTTTGGACGAATACAAAAATTACACCTGGCCCAAGCCAGTTTTTCCAATACAATCCGGCTGGTCCGATATAGATTTTGCGCAATTTTTACATCATGCTGATGTGATGATAATGCTATGATTTCACATACATAGTGCACCTTTTAAGGTATATTCGAATAGTTTCTCAAGTACTAATAAAATGACCTCTACATTAGATTGTTTGCATTCTCATAATAATATAATATTCACCTCAACATCATCTCTAACAAAAATCCAATTTTTAACTTTGAATTACATTTATTTATCATGAAGGGCGCTGCAAAATCTACTCGATTGAAAGAACACTTGAGAGGAAATTTATACACTCAACTGCTATACGAGAGTCTTATACTGTAATGGCAGAAGATAACTTGAGTCTTCTCCATCGTCTCAGGCTCAATTTTGTGGAAGTTCATTATATGTTAAATGAAAGGAAAACGTTGTTCTATTCCACCAATTTATTCTCCGGACCGGAGAATAAATCGGTGGAATAGAACAAAGTTTTCTTTTCATTTAATATAAATTGAGTCACTAAAACTTTTCTTTGGAATATGTAATCTTGGATTGAGTAGTGATATAAGAATTGGCTCGGAAACCCTTAACATTTTCATTTTTACGGAAAAATATGAAATGTAGATATATTGGCCGATATGAAATAAATATGGGATTAAACGATATATCAAATTAAGAGGAGTATCGGCATGTTGATACGCATCGGGCCAAGACAATAGAATACGGTACCTCTCTCAATTACTGATCAACCTCTAATGACCCTTATGACTTAAGCTCCTGTTCGCCTTTCCTCATTACATCTACAAAATACCCTGCAAGCCACCACAGGGGTGTGAGGCAGGGGGTAACGAAGGAACTACTATTCGAGGGCTGCTATTCGAGGGTATGATGATAAACCGCCACCATGAGTTTTTCCTAATGGTTCGGAAAGCTATTTGCTCTCCGGGGTGCCTAGATATCAAAATAAAACTGCACGTGTAAGGTTTCACGGGATTGATGATGAGTCGTAACTATCGATTACGGTTCCACAGAAGGTGGAAAATCAACTCTACATATCCACGTGCTCCAAGTTATTACAGCAATAGAATGATGTGGCTTCCTACAGAGGAGGGGAATCTTATCCTCAACACGTCGCTCATGAAATTGCTTCTCAAATTTTCAAATATTACCTCGAGAATATTCCCGCAGAGAAATCAAAAAGTTTTAAGATTCTTTCGACGCAAAATTAATAGAATTTTGTTCTTTGATTTGGTTCTAGGGCGAAATAAGTTTTCCGTCAGATCTTCCGTGCTCGTTGGAAGAGTGCAGACGAAGAGAATCCGACTTGTGCCAAAAAAAAGGAAAATACCCTCATCGCGCGTGCAATAAAGACGGAGAGGCATACATAACAAAATTGAATGAGAACGTGTAATGACGATGGAGAGTATAAAATACTTTGGAGCCGGGTTCAATGTTAACCTCCTTTTAACTTCAATAAGTGTTATTATGACGAAAGACTGACGCATGGAAACGAGGCTATTCAGGAATGAAGCGGATTGCAAATGCGACTAATGTGATTCGGAAAGAGTAGAACTAGCATGAAAGGGCTCGAGTAGTGGAGAAAACTACTTTGCTTTGTCAGCGTAGAAGGAAATATTAGATTTTCGTTGATTAAGGCATGACGCAAAAATATTTTTCTCATTGAGGTACTCTTCATACACAATTCAACGTGATCCGTCCTCTCTCTGGCCTTTCCTTCGGCAAAATTCACTCATTCATCCTTCATTGGTTTTCTGCCTCAAATCCCATCTGACGTAGTATAGCCGAAACCAACGAAGTAAATCTCTTGGCATAGCCGAAAGTAACGAGGCACACGTCTTTCATGCACATGAATAAGTGTGAATTGAGTTATCTTCTTCTGAAGTCTCTTAAACGCTATTCAGAAATCAAACGATGAATTCACAGTAACTTGTACGCCAAATAATGCTAACTTCTATTAAACTCATGCCCTCACTCCTCCCAGAATTAGATAAATCGATATATCCAATTGTTAGAACACTCCTTGTCCCCTACTATGTTAGAAGAGCAACAACCGTTGTTCACAATGACATTTTCTGTAAAATATTTGCTCTAAATATTTTAAAGATCTTTTAAACGATTTTATGGGAACATAAGCATCTCTTTTCCATAAAACGTTTTATCATGCCAGGATTTACGAAAAGTTTAATCGAAGACAAGCATAGGTTCATAACATTTGCTGTTTAACTACAGATTTAAAAAAAATGATGATGGGAAAATTTTACAGATGATATCTGCCATGAAACGCAATGACATAAAAACAATTGTCATGGCATACATATATTCAGATCAAAAATGTGATAGTAGGATGACGAATGTATAGGTATCATTCGCTCAAAACAGATGGACATAGTGCGTTTCATTAATGCGTTTCCGTAATAGATAACCTTGACTCAGCGAAGATAATTATGCCATCGATTCCAACGAAGACAGAGAACCTTGATTCAGCATCTAAAATTCTCCATTCATTTTGAAATTAATATGAGATATATCATTTCCACGTATAACGAGGGACACGCAGACGTTGGTCGCAATAATGTGAAGAGTATTGATGACGTCATTTGACTTTAAACTCCCCGGAATTAGGCGCGTGCGCATTAACACGTACATTTCCATCTTTAAACAACCATTACAGCGAATGACTATGGGTGTTGTATTATCAGAGCGATAAAGAAATACACTTCACCAAAGCAAAATTTAGCAGACGTGTTAACTATAAATCCATGTTCTACGCAATTTCTATATTCGTGCATAGCAACAACGCTAGTCCTTTTCAAATTCGTCTACGGTGAAAATTTTTCTCTATACATATATTTTTACTGTTTTATGCGAAAATTCCGCCCTACGATTTCCGTTACTGATGGAGACAATTTCCGCTAAATTCACTTACTATGCTAATAGTTATAATTTATATTTTATATCTGAACGAACTTAAGGGTGACATATTTGCGAGATAAGGAGAAGGCTAATTTTAGCTAATTTTAAATTACGTAACAAGAGTTAAAGAAAATATAAATAAACCACTAGGTCAATCGGGATTTATTTTCAGTCACAAGTGAACATTTCCCAGAAAAATCCCTTGTAACTAATGAAGACAATTTTATTTCTCTTCTCTCATTGGCCTTAGAGTAGGGATGAAACGATGTCGATGAGAATTCATTCCAAAAGTATTGTCCTGCTCAAAAACATAACGCCAAACATCAGAACCAGAAAATCAGAAGGATAACGCTTATAGACTCTACCAGTCATGCGCGTTAAAAAAATTGAAACTTTGAATGAATGCACGCTGTCGACTTCAAATTTGCGTCATGTTTCTGCTTGTTTCCAAATGAATGCACCCTAACAATCAGGGGGGAACTTTTGGCAAATGTTTTTGCCCGCTTTTGGCAATCGACATCTGTAAAGAGTTTATTCTGAGGAAAGAGACGAAATACGCCGTCACCAGTTTTTTTTTATTTCCACTTGCACACACACATTTCCACAATATCCGCTTTCCTTCGCAATATTTGCATTTTACTACTCTTTACCCCTCTAATATACAGGAAGGCACAGCGCTGACCTAAAGTTAGACTTAAGAGCACTGCAGGCCTTTTTTAGGGTAGAGAGTAGGGCAGAGAGTAGATCATGTAGTGGGTTATGAAGTAAAGGGGTCACCGTAAATATTGGTAGGAATGAGAGCTTTTTTCAAATTCAGAATGACTTACTATCCGAAAGAAATAGAAACCGTGTCTCAGGTACATAAAAAACAAGTGTCATTAATGATATAAAACTCGATAGACAGGACTTGTAAGTCATATCCCAGGGATTCCATTTCCACTGTGGTTGTTAATTGCCGTAGTATAAAAAACAAAGTCGCTGATTTTCATCATCTCATTGGGAGCACGGAAGCTGATGTAGTAATAGGAACAGAAAGTTGGTTATCGAATGAAATTGCGGATAAGGAGATCTTCCCAAAATCATATGCAATGTACAGAAAAGACCGAACAGCGAGAACAGGAGGAGGAGTATTTATCGCAGTCAAAGATGAGTTCGTCAGCAGAGCCGAAATATTTCCAGATAATGATTCAGAAAGTGTGTGGTGTTCCATTAAATGCTCAACAAAAAGAATTTTTATTTGCTCATATTATAGACCACCCGATTCAGACTTAAATTCAGTTCTAGAGTTGGATAGATAGGTTAAATGTCTCACACGTCAAAATAACGACATTAATATAATTATCGGTGGTGATTTCAACGTTCCATCGACTGACTGGAAGACATATAGTTTCAAAAATGGCGGCAAAGATAAATAGTTGTGCGACACTCTACTCCACACATTCACTTCTAATTCCTTACATCAATGAGTCACAACACCGACCAGAGGAAACAACGTTCTAGATCTTTTGGCGACCAACATACCTGAGATCGCCCTTAACGTAGTAACAGTGAACGGAATTAGCGATCACAGAGCAGTAAAAGCTAGATTCCATATAAGTACTGACAAAAAGGAACCCATAAAAGGAGGGTATATTTATTTCACAAGGCGGATTTCGAAGGCTTAAAACAATAACTATTGACCTCGTATAAAAAATTTAGTGATACATATTAGTGAAAACCGTTGTACTGAATATACATGGAATACTTTTCGTAACATCACATAGCTAGCCACAACTAGCGCAATACCAAGTAAACTTAAAAAGGTCAATACTGAACACCGGCGGTATAATGCGGACGTCCGGAAATCTCTCAAGCGACAACGAATCCGGCACACAAAAATGAGGAACGCACGTCAGGGTCTCCCTGAAGAGGAGTATAAGAAGCTATGCGAAAAATACAAGAAAGCGAAAACAGCATCAAAGGCGGCCTTTCAAAAAGCTTTAACGGAATTCAAAAATAAAATATTGGGCGAATATTTATAGGATAACCCAAAGGCATCTTGGTCATACGAGAGGGAGGTTTAAGGCTGCTAATCAACAGTAACGTCACTAAAAAACAATCTAGGAGAAAGAGCAAACGACAAATTAGATAAAACAAATACACTCAACGCCTTTTTTCAAAGCGTCTATACAAAATGCTCTCCAAACGACACCACTACAATGCCCAGGCTATATAAGCACCCAATGCAGTCTATTAATATCACTAGTCGTGGAATAGAAAGTCATCTGAAATCCATTAATTCCAAAAAAAAATACCCGGTCCCGACCATATTCCCGCCCGAGTTTATAAAGAATTAGCATCAGAAAGAGCACCGTACCTGAAAATTATATTTGAAAAATCCCTAGCACAACATCGTGTTCCTTATGATTGGAAAATCGCGAAGGTTACACCAATATTTAAAAGTGGCGATAAGGAAGAGCCCAGTAACTATAGACCGATTTCCCTTACGTCTATGTCGTGCAAGATATTTGAACATATAATCGTCAGTTCGATTATGGCGTACATGGATAGTCAAAACTTGTTAACGCCAAATCAGCACGGATTCCGGAAAGGCAGGTCTTGCGAAACCTAGTTGGCCCTATTCCTTCGCGACATTCTTTCCTCGGGAGAAAAGCTTGTCCAAGTAGACGCAATGTTTCTAGATTTTAAAAAAGCTTTCGATAATGTCCCTTATTAGAAGTTACTCGTTAAGTTGGAAACTTACGGAATACACCACGACGTAATATGTTCGATAAGAGAGTTCTTAGCCGACCGCGAAAAGAGGGATGTTCTAGATGGCGTTAGTTCAGATGTAGTGAAAGTTTCATCAGGTGTACCCCAGGAAATGTCATCGGTCCCTTATTGTTCCTTTTATATATTAATGACATCACTACCGTTGTTACTAGCAACATTCGTCTCTTCGCAGATGACGCAGAGTTGTACAGGGATCTAGGCAATGAGTCTGACAAGATTGCGTTACAAAAAGACCTAGATGCTTTAAATGAATGGTGCAATACTTGGCAGTTAGAATTGAATTTTAAAAAGTGCGTTGTTATGAATTTTTGGAAAAAGAATAACTCGGTCAACGATACGTACACGATTTATCAAACAGACTTATCAAATGTAGAGTCAGTTAAACACTTAGGTGTGACCCTTACTCTGGACCTGTCTTGGGGGAAACACGTTCGGGAAATCTGCGGACAGGGTAGTCACAAATTGGGATTTATCAAAAGAATATTAGGAAAATGCGACGAGAAGGTCTAGAGTGATGTTATTTTTCACTCGTGAGACCTCACTTGGAGTATGCCGTTAGCTTATGGGACCCTAACGAAGTAGGACGAATGTCTGAAATAGATAGAATAAAACAGCAGCAAGATTTGTGAAAAGTTGTTACGATAAACTTAGCAGTGTTACCAAATTGTTGAAGGAATTAGGGTGGGAATCTCTAACTGATAGAAGGGAGAAATACAGGTTAAATCTTTTGCGCAAACTCGAAGCAGACAATTTTTTGCCGGACGTTCAATATATACTACTGAGCCAACGTACTACGGAAGAAGTGATGACAGGAATAAAATAAAGGAAATTGACTGCAGAACCGATAGATTCAAAATGTCACTTTTCCCACGCACAATAAGGGATCATATTAGTTTCGATAGATCAATCATAAGAAACTCCCACCCTCAATAGGTAGAGTAGAATTTTCACTTGTGCCTAATAACATTACGCTATATCCGCTATAAGTGGTAGATATAAAAGCACGCCCGACGAATTTCGTACTGGTCCAGGTATACATGCCCGCAGGCAACCATAGGGAGGAGGTGGTAGAAGAGGTGTACAAGAAAGTCGAAGAAATAATTAGAGAAGTACCGGGAGAGAAAAACCTGATAGTGATGGGCGACTGGAAATGCAGTGGTGGGGGTAGGGAGGGACGGATTAGAAGTGGGAGGGTTTGGGCTAGGAAGAAGAAATTACCGTGGTGAAAAGGCAGTTGAATTTTGTAGGAGAAATAAATTATTTGTGACAAATACTTGGTTTAAACATCACCCCAGGTGTAGGTACACATGGAAAATTCCGGGTGATACTGGGAGATATATAATTGATTATATAATGATAAGGCAGAGATTTAGGAACTGTGTAATGAACTCGCGTAGCTATCCAAGGGCGGATGCGGACTCCGATCATAATTTGGTGATAATGAAGTGTGAAGTTAGATCCAATAGGCTTTGTAAACGTAGGAAGATAAAGAGGTGGAACCGTGAAGCATTGAAAGGGTTGAAAAGGAGGGAATACCAAGAGCTGGTAGAAAAGAACATAGTTGAAGCAAAGCGAATGGGAACAATAGAGAGAAGATGGGAGATTATTAAAAGAGGCATCGCAGGAGCGGCAGAGAAAACAATAGGAACGGTGGAAAAGAAGAGGATTAAGAATCAGTGGGTTACGGAAGAAATGATTAAGAAAATGGAAGAGAGAAGGATATGGAAAAACGTCAACACCGACGTAGGCAAGAGGAAGTACAAGAAATTGAATAATAAACACCGGCGAGTGCCCAATCGGGCAAAAGAAAACTGGTGGAAGGGACAGTACGAGGAAATGGAAAAACTGCAGGAGGAGGGAGAAGTGGGAGCTTTGTACGCCTAGGTGAAAATGTTATCGGGTGGTTAGAGAGGGGAAAGGATACAAAAGGTTAAGGACAAAACCGGGAAGATATTAATCGAACAGGAAGATATCCAGGAAAGGTGGAGAGAATACGTAGAGGAGCTATATGACAGCGAGAAAAGACCAGTGAACCTAGATCTTGAGGATGAAGAAACAATAGATATGGATAACCTCAGACCAGAGTTACATGACAGCGAAATAGAGAGGGAATTAAGAGAGATGAAGGGTATGTTACTTGACAGCGAAATAGAGAGGGCCTTAAGAGAGATGAAGGGTAGGAAAGCCGGGGGAACTGATAACCTACCTTCGGAGCTACTGAAGACTCTAGGTAGTAAGGGGAGAGAATCCTTTTTCGAACTTATTCGCAGGATCTACGAGGAAGGAGTATGGCCAGAGGATTTCGTGAAAACAGTATTAATACCTATCCCAAAGAAGAAGAAAGCGTCAGAATGCGAGGAGTATAGAACAATTAGTTTAATTTCGCATGCGGCAAAAGTTTTACTCAGAATAATAAATAGAAGGTTGGAGAGCCGAGAAAACTACTATGTAGGCGATGACCAATTTGGATTCATGAAGGAAAGGGCCACCAGAGACGCGATTGCGGTAATTAGGACACTTATAGAAAGAAACATAGAGTATAATCAGGATGTTTTCGCTTGCTTTGTGGATTTCGAAAAGGCGTTTGACAGAGTAAACTCGGAGAAACTAATGCAGATATTGGAGAAAATAGGAATAGATTTGCGTGATAGGAGAGTCATCCGAAACTTATATATGAGGCAGAGGGCTCAGGTGAGGGTAGGTGAGGGTGAATCAGAGTGGGCAGTTATAGGTCGCGGGGTGCGGCAAGGGTGCCTGTTGTCGCATTTGCTTTTTAACATCTGTGCTGAGGAAATGGTAAGAGAGGCATGGTATGAGCTAGATGTGGGAATGAAAGTAGGAGGCCAGCGGATAAAGTCGGTTAGATTCGCGAACGACCTGGCGTTGGTCAGTCGGTCATCGAAAGTATTGCAAACTTCAGTAGATGCATTGGAACAGCAGTGCGAGAAATACGGAATGAAGACTAATCTTAAGAAAACAAAAGTAATGAGATTCTCTAGGACAAAGAAAGCGAGGCTGGTGATAAGTAAGTCACAAACTGGAGCAAGTCGAACAATTTAAATACTTGTGTAGTACGCTAGAAAAACAGCACATAGTAGAAAAGACATTAGGAGGAGAATAGCGCTAGCGAAGGAAGCGTTCAATGAAGGGAGCTGATGACGGGGACCTTAAGTAAGGATGTAAAAAAGAGGCTGGTGAAGAGCTTGATATGGAGTGTGGCGTTGTATGGAGCAGAAACGTGGACCCTGAGAAAGGAAGACGAAAATAGGCTGAAGTCTTTCGAGATTTGGATGTGGAGGAGGATGGAGAAGGTGCGTTGGACGGAAAGGAAGACAAATGAGGAAGTGATATGGTGGGCGAGGAGAGGAAACTTATTGATGTGATTAGGGGAAGGCAGGGTAGGCGGCTGGAAGCGGTAATGAGGGGCGATGGTTTTCTGAAGGCCGTGATAGAGGGAAGGATGTTGGGCAAGCGGGGAAGGGGAAGAAAGAGAATAGGTTTTGTGGACGGGATGAAGAAAGGTAGGACTTAGGCTGAGATGAAGAAAGAAATACTAGAGGTAGATAGGGCACGGCACGCGTTAGAGTTCGTTGGATATTCTCTGACTTTCATCATAACCTACCTCTAACCGGTAGATTACTCTAATGAAAATGAAACACGGACATTACATTTAACACGTAGAATACTCTTCAATATGAGGAAGTTAAGCAAACGTATGGTTGAAATACATTTCTTTCTTTTGTATGAATATCCGAACATAACTTCTAAGTAAAACAGAAATTAAAACTTTCAGGGAATTTGTTGAATATATTAAGCTAAAACGTTTTTCCAATCATTGCATTGACAAATGATGTGGTACATAATATACATTATACGATACGACATTATACACATAGAGAGCAGCATCTTGTTCGCATTAACCCCCGCTGAAATTTGCCTTGAATTAAGATGGCTTGTGGTGTAACTGGCTTACACAACTGACCGGCAATTGGGAGATCCGGGTTCGAATCCCGGTCAAATCAAATTATTTTTTCATGGCAAATTTCACCGTCTTCGGTATATAAAACGTTTTATTAGTCAAATAAAGAATCGTTCAAATGATATTAAATTATATTATTGATACAGTGTACATAAATAGGAACTAATTTACCTCTAACTGTACCTGATGAAGAGTGGCATGATAATGGTATTTCTCTTGCTTTTTTTGGAATTATTGAATCATAACATGTTTTCCCCATTAATTTTCCCATGGAGTCTTTGCCTTTCTCAACAGTGAGATCACATGCCATGCCATACTGTCTCCAACGCCAACTAAATAAATCCTAATGAAGTTGCCTGATATTGTAAAAGGGTTATGTTTTTTCATCCAAGCCATAAATTTGTTTTTGTGAATTGCGTCTCCCGTTATGCTGCTATATCTTAAATCTCTGTGCTGATCTGATGTTTCAGGAGAAATGCCGGAATCGGAAAAAACTATTTTAGAGCACTTCATGTATAGTGGCTGTTCGTGGGTTACTATAGAGCAGCCTCGCTCTCTGCTTACCTCAACTGCGAAACTATAAAGTTGACATATATAAGGGATTTTGCTTTATGAAAGGAAGAGGTATTGTCTTTGTAATATCCTTTACAGATTTGGCCATTGCAGATAGCATGAATCTATTCCAGTACGACTGTAGCTTTTCGTTATTGAAGCAATCAGCTGCCCTTAGCACGTCGAGGGATGTAACTCGTTTAAGGTCACTTGAAACCTCTCCAGAAACAGTAACAGATACCAAAGTGATACTTTTCATTTCAGACGTGTAAAATCTACATCTACATCTACAAAATACCCTGCAAGCCACCTCAGGGGTGTGTGGCAGGGGGTGAGTAATCACCAACATGCATTACACTATACCCTAAAGTTAGTGTAACTACGACTAATTATGCATTAGCATAAATCGCTAATGCTTGTCATGAGGCGAAGCCTCACAAGCATGCAACACTACACTACCGATGTCATCAAAATGGAGATTGACCTCAATATACATGCTTTCTACAACTACACAGATGGACAGGGACTCAAGACCCATGTAGAAAACATGCTAGGCGTGCTGTTAGTATGTATATAGGTGTATCTAGGTGTAAAATGTGTTTCACATCCAAAAATGAAAAAGAACTGGAGTTTTTTTTATTATTAAATTGTTCTCGAAAACCGTGAGAGATAGGAAAAAACTTACAGGGACTACAACGTACATATTTATGGTCTTTATATTTTTTACAAACAATTTTTGGTATTTCCAATGACTAATGAAATATAGTTAATAAGTGAAATTTGTCCGCCTTTTCCAAGATACGGGCGTAGCACAGTATGCACGTGTGATAATTTTTGACATGCTGTTACTTGGTACCAGCACTACACATATGAAAACACTCTTTTAGGGAATTATTTCCTGGTAGAGTGGCATTTTAACCGAAAAATGACTGGGCTATCTACATCTACAAAATACCCTGCAATCCACCTCAAGGGTGTGTGGCAGGGGGTGATTATTCACCGATATGCATTACACAATATACCCTAAAGTTAGTGTAACTACGACTAATTATGCATTAGCATAAATCGCTAATGCTTGTCACGTGTCGAAGCCTCACAAGCATGCACTAAACTACAGATATTATCACAATGGAGAGGAACCGTTAATATACATGTATTTTGCAACTACACAAATGGACAGAGACTCAAGACTTATATAGAAAACATGCACGGCGTGCTGTTAGTAATAGGTAACAGATAAGGATTCAAGTCATATCATACCGATTAGGGAATTATTTCCTGGTAGAGTGGTATTTTAACCGAAAAATGAATGGGATATCATGCCAATTAGGGAATTATTTCCTGGTAGAGTGGTATTTTAACCGAAAAATAACTGGGCTATCATGCCAACAGAGAGTTGCTGAGCAAAGAGCAGTAATAGAGAAGTACAACTCGGATGGATCTAGAAGTCTAAAGGTGACAGGACAAAGGTTTATAAAAAAATAAGCATTTGGTGAACGAATTACGCAAATCGGCGCCAAGCGCAATATTTTGCCAATGGATGAAATTTAGGCCGCATCGAAACGATGGGTTTTCGGCGAGAAGTTCGGCGCTGGTGACACTGACGTTACTCACATCGACGGCAGGAGAACGATGTCCCGCAAACTCAACCAAATACCCAATCTTTCGTGACTAAAGCCCCTTCAATTCCACGACTTTTGGCACAAAGGAAAAATTATTCGACAAATTCGGCGTTCTGCAAAATATTAGTCCCTAATAATAACACCAACGAGCGCTTTGAATACCCGAAGTTAGCGAAAAAATAAGAGGCACAGCTCCACACTCACAGCCTCATTCACACGATAATTTATTCCGTCCATTTTCAGGGATAGCTCCATTGACAGCTCAAGTGATAGCTCAAATGATGGCTCAAAATGAAGGTTTTCGCGATCACATTCAGGGATAGCTGCAGTGATAGGGATCCCTGTCACTTTTTTCATCATTTGAGCGGTCCCTTTTTCCGTCCCTCAAGCCGTCCCTGACTCCGTCACTTAGCCAATCAAGAGTGCACGACAAGGAACGAATGTTGCACTACGTGTGGTTTGCAATCATAATAACTGAAAATCTCGGGTGCAAAAATGATGTTCTCAGGGAGGACGCAAGTGATCGTGTGCATCAGAAAATGATAGCTTGAGTGATCACTCTCCCTATCATTTGAGCGATCGCGGAAAGAGTCCCTAAAGTCATCCCTGCCGAGGGACGGAAAAAATCATCGTTATAATCAGGCTTAACACCTATTACTATCAATCTAACGCTTGGATTGCAACCAACATGTATTTACAGCTTCAAGGGAGGTTTAATTTTACTCATTTTCTATTTTTTCATTTTTAGAGGCATAACAACTCGTGAAAATCGTTGGAAAGGAGAAACAGTCATTTTTCCGGACAATCACAATGCAGAACAGTGCTTAGAATATACAAAATTTTATTTTATATGCGCAACCACGACACAATGATACCGCGCCTCCAGCATAGCCCATTTGCAAAGGCGGTCTGCACGCATAAGACCCTCATACGATATTTGCCATTATCATCATACATTAGACTGGTTGAACCAACATTTTCTTTTGAAGGATGAAATAGCAAACTGCAGGAAAATACATACTTCAATCTATACACCATTAATTTTCTTAGCGTAGCGGAAGTTTTCATTCAACAGCCATGCTATACGCATTGTGCCTTGACTGAGCATAGCAAGTGAAATATGATTTACTTTATGCGTAGTCCTACTTCGGGAGTGGAAGCGAAATGAAAGTCCCTCCTTGCTAAAGACTAATATGCAAGATGTTATACTCCAAAGATTGACACTAATTGAGTACCTATATACCTTATAATATTAATGTTTTAAGAAAAACTTTAGATTCTACAATGTTCGACACACGACAGCTGTAAGAGTTTTCTTGGAATCTCTCAGGAGTAAGTTAACAACCCCCGTAACCTATTATAAAGGGTGACACGCAGTGCGTCATCGGGGTGAGCGAGATCCTTATACTTTGGGAAGGTTTAGAATAGACTATTAGATTAGAGACCACTGGACTCACTAAAAAGACCCAAAATTAGGAATGAGGATCCCAACTGTGATTTTGCAAAACACGGTAGAATTGCGGCAGCAAGTGGGGCACAAAAGGCAGGGCCCATTACGCGCCGCTATATGGGAACAGTCTTATTAACGTTTTTCTAGCTTAAATATTCATAATGACGCTTGGAATTGTCTAATGGCCTAGGTGGCCCTGAAGGACCTCACGAGACTTTTCGTATACGCGCACCTGTAATCCCCTCCGGTGGGATTCTGGGGGCATATGCCCACCTGTATTCTCCTCCACCTTGGTGGAGGTATTGTAACAAGGCCATTGCGTGTATTTTGCAGAATTAATAATGCTAATGAAAATTCATCGTCATTGGGTTATTGCATAACGTGATGTTGCATTGGAGAAGAAGACAGGACTCAGAAGAATGGCTATGATAGACTCAATCATAATATCTTCCCAATCTGAGTGCTATTTCTTAAAAATGCCATGAAAATTCTTTACAAGACTTCCCAGCATAATAATGTATGTCATTCTCAAAATAATTAAGTATATGAGCTGCGAAAATTTAGGAACACATCCTTCACTTATAATAATTATCGATGTTGATTAGTTTTCAACATGTTGTCATTATTTCAAAGAACTGCGGAACTGGCCGCACAGTAACTTTAACGGAGTCACCCGCTGGTGGTCACACAATTGTGAGAAATTCACAGTGAAAAAAATCATTCGCCTGGACTGGGATTCGGACCCAGACCCCCCGATTTCGCGCCGAGTGCTCTACCGGGTGACTCCGTTAAAGTTACTACGCGGCCAGTTCCGCAGTTCTTTGAATTAGTCAAAGTAAACACCTTTGTGTTTAAAGTTTGGCTTTACCTCGTGGACAGTAGGGCTTTGCGTTCGCACACGGATACTTTGGCATTGTAAGCACGGTACCTGTGAAGACATCTTGCTCCTTAAAGACTCCATGAAATTCACAGTGTGAGATGACGCCTGGGTAGCTTAACTGATAAGAGCACTCGGCGCGAAATCGGGGGGTCTGGGTTCGAATCCCAGTCCAGGCGAATGATTTTTTCACTGTGAATTTCTCACAATTGTGTTGTCATTATGTCACTAACATATTTTTTAAACTAATTGTTATGATTGACAGCAATCGTGTTTAGTTGTATACACACAAGTGTGTAGCAAAATAGTTGAATTCACCTTCGTCGTCAATAGTAATAGTATACTCAATTTATTTTCCAACAATTTGCCGAAAAAACTACATGCTTAAAGAAACCACCGATGATTTAAATTCCATAATTGCGTTTTGTGGAAGTTAAAACCAAATGCACCGCATTACTCAAGGAAAATATTGAAGTAGAAATCGAAATGTTAATGTTTTTGGATAGGTGGGAAAGGTGGTAAATGTGATTAGATTAAACCTGTTTTTAACTGCTGTGGATACTCCTCTAAACTGCTTTTTACGGAGACATGAAACCACAACACGAAGTACTGATAAAGATAATGGATATGTCAAATGTAAGGATAAAACACAACACATTATATTTATGCGGTAATGGCCATGGTGCCGACAAGGTTTGAAAAAAGGAGAGAAGGATGAAAGGTATAGTATCCGATCATCAATTCCGAACATCGATTCCGAAGTATTGTCGTGTCCGAGTTGGTCAAGGAACACGGAGAGTGGCATTGTCGAGCGATCGAATCCTTTTTCCTGGTAAGGAGAGAGCATTAGGAATTGAAACTCCGACTTATCTCCGTGAATAGAACGTTTATTCAGCCGGAGAGTCCAGCCAGAAGCGGCATTACCTCCACACCACGCTCGTCAACGTCCGATGTCGCTCTCGAGTCAGACTGCCTGACACATTCAAGCAGTCTATACACTCATTGGAGACGTTATTCCTAACATTATAGTCGTGACACGCGCAATTCAACTGAGACATTGATCCTAGCATCAGAGACGTGATTTCGTACGACAGTGGGAAAATATTTTCCTCCGTGCACTACATCTCATTATAGCTCTATCAGTTGCTTTCTTTTATGATGGACATTCAAAAATGTATTTTCTGTCACTTTTCCTGGTTAACTACCCATGCATTTCATTTAGTTAAATTTGAAAAATATTTTATCTTAAATTTAAAAAGAAAAAATTATTTTTATAATACCTACCTCTGTCAAAATTATCTAGAAGTATTCCTGCCCCATGCTAGATAAACAAATATTCAAGAATATCTAAGGTATAATTCATCGGGTAACACTCAGGGTACTCTCGTGTCAATGAATAATTTTCCAGTTAATTAAGGACTCTTTTCTTTAATTGCCACGGCCTCTATTAAGAAAACCATAATTAATGAAATCCCAGGAATATGTGAATATTTTAAGGACTCATTTGCTGCCTTATATATCCGAGGTCGTACCCAGGGGCGAGAACGTGTGGTTCTTGTGCAGGACCTCTGCCCCATTTACAGAGCAGTAGAAACGAAAAGGTTCTTTCAACAGCATCGCCGTATCGATGTGCTACCGCGGCCGTCAAATTCGCCAGATCTCAATCCCATTGAAAATATCTAGGGCATCATTGTCCGTGAATGAAAATATAAGGGTGAGGGGACTGAAGAAACTTTGGAAGCTCTTGACATTTCAAATCTTGATGGGAGTTAATGTAGAAAAGACTTAAGTGTTCAATACAAAATCGTGGTGACATCATGAAATACAGTATTTCGTGTTGCAGTTTCATGTTCCCGCAAAAAGCAGTTCAGAGGAGTATCCAAAGCAATTAGAACATGTTTAATCCAATCACTATTGCCACATTAAGACTGTTTGGGTAAAAGACAGCCGAGATCATTCCAAAATACGTTAATATGACTCGAGTAACATTTTCTGCGGAAGAGCTGTTCCAGAAAAATACATGACGGAATATTCTTTCCAATTCCTCGTGAAAGTCCACAAATTAAATTTACAATTGCGATTGTGCCTATATCTCCAATCTTGGCTTGTATCCGAAAGAAATTCCTAGGAGTCCAGACTAATAGTTATCAAATACCTCTATATCTATCACCCATGTCTTCAGACCAGACGCTCCAAAGTCTGCACCAATCAGATAAAAATGGGAAAAAGTGATTTAGTGTTGGCTACAAATGCGCACAAAGTAATATTTAAAGTAGAAAACTTTATGAACAAAAGAGTAGATTAAATTAAATGTCAGTCGGAAGTTAGCCTGTTCACTCTCCCGAGGAATTAAGGCCGACGAAAAGCAGGATCACCGCCTTCCTAATTAGCAAACCAACTGAGAAAAAAACTTATCAAATGCCTAGCATGATAGAATTATACAGAATTATTGATTGGGAGAATAATTTTACTCAGTCCAAACTTACGAACCCCGTCTACACAGAAGAACGGCTACCAGTTTTTAAAAAGGTGGTGCCCAGCTGGGGTTTTGCACGGTAACGCCAACGAAAGACAGTGGCGGCGAATAGAAGCAGTTGCTAGACGAGGTGAACTGGTTTCGCGGTGAACGGTTTGGGGGAGGGGCTGATAGGGGGAGGGGATGATAGGGGGAGGGGCTGATAGGGGGAGGGGATGATAGGGGGAGGGGCTGAGAGGGGGAGAGACGACTGAGGGAGGGGGGGAGGAAGAGTGAGGCCGAGCGAAAGAGAGGTGGTGGGAGGATTAGGTCAGATTAGGTAAGATTAAATTAGTTAATACTTCAACGTTCTCGGGCGAATTAGTTCCACGGAACGTGGCAAAGGGATGCTCCGTCATGGTAACTCAAGCGAATGCCACAGGAACCTCGACGCGTCAGTAGGTATTTAAATGCATTCGCGTGAAATGCTCAGCGTACATGACAATCGTTTGGTCTCATGAATCATCATGGGTGGCTTGAAAAAAAGACAATGGGATTTAGCATTTCAAGTGAATGCCACGAAAAAAAGAGTTCTTCGCGAAAAATTACCCCATAAGTTTTTTGCGCTGAGAATAAAACGATAAAATTTGAAAACAAATTGTTCAGCAGCTACGCAAGAGTCTAAAGCCTTCAGTAATGTGCAGAAAGCATACCTGTACATTTGTATCGCACAATGATAAAAAAGAGGAGCAGATAAATAATAAGAAATGATGTTCTTCCTCAGCATGCGGGAAATGGTTTAAATCGGTTTTAAGATATTCTGGGGCGGAAACGACAACGTAAGCAAGTTTTCGTACGTCCATTCATATATCTCTTTCCTCTAATCAGTTTAAATCATTTATCTCCCGCAATAGTGTAATAATTACGAGATGATTTAATTTGTTCATGCTTCTGTGCTAACCCTCTTGATGATCATTGTCGATTCATAAACGGGATAAATATATTGTTTTCTTTACGTTATTTCAGGTTCTTAAAATATTACTTGATTCTCAGTTTTAGGCCTTGAGTTGATTATGATTGCAAAAAGTGCGGCAAATACGTACATCGAAGACAAGTGAAAAATTCTTTTCCAAGAAAAAAAAGGAAAACACAAGTACCATGATTAAAAGAAGTGCATGAGCATTTTAAAAATTGGTGTCTCAGCAAAAAGGATATAAAAACATATATATATATATTAGTTTAATAGAAAGATTGGGGACGTGACAGATATGTATGAATAAAAACCCTTGGAGAAAAAGAAAGGTATTCTCAGCAGAAGACCGAAGAGAATGAAAAAAGACCGAAGAGAATGAAGGAAGACCGAAGAGAATGAAGGAAGACCGAAGAGAATGAAGGAAGACCGAAGAAAAAGAAAATAACTTGGTTATAAGAGGAAGTCTTTCGTCTTCCATAGATAGTTACCTAAAACGAGAAAAAAATTCATTTCAAAGGAAACTGTCAATGAAAACTTTTTTCCATCAATACTTATGACAAGGGAGCAAGGATGAGCGTTCGAGGTTGCGAAGAGCAATTTGAGGAAAAATTGGGGATATAATAAGAACGTATCCATCAATATCTCTCATCGTTCGAGTTTCACCCAGGGCAAAGACAATCACGAATCCAGTTACCTTCTCCTATAAAAACACGCCGGTTGTTTTATGCGATATCATATCACCTGCCATGTGCATTTTTTAAATCAGAGTTTTCATTTCTGAGATGGGGGGACATTTTCAATACATGTTTTTTATACGTTTGACATCCGGTTTATTCTCTTTAATTACACGCAGAATCATACTCAAAGAGCTTAATTTACCAACGTCTACTCAAATATAGATCCGACTCAATTCACGACAGCGCCACGATAACGCCACGACCACCGGCTCGTGTGCTAAGAGTTACGGATCGCCGCGGCGCGCCGGTTCATTTTGATAAGTATACACTATTATGACGTCCATGCAAAGACCGAACTGGTAAAATTTGGGCTCGGAGGCAATAGAAAAAGGTAAATGGCAAGGGTTACTCAGATATAAGGACTAATTTTCCACTTTTAGACGAGCCTAAAATTACAACAGATAATAGTTTGAGTCAAAAACCTGAAAGGAATACAAAGGTAACCCTTTTGCTTTCTATTCTCTCAAACGAAAGTCTATCAATCAAAATAGCAACGATTCTTTCTAGACTCACATAATCTGAATTTTTGCACCTCAAATGATGAGCGGAAATGCATATTTCTTTGTGATAGCTCAAACGCTACGAAAGCAGACGAAGGTGTCCGAAAGTTTGATGGTCACACACCAAGCTTTTGAGAAAAACTTTTACAAACACCACACAATAAAAAATTTACGCGACCCAGGTTTCAACGATTGATCGTGATCACATGAGTTTGCCAATAATAAATACCTTGACTATGGAGTAGTACTAAGTTACTGATGAGTGAGTTCTCAGTGCTGTGGCTGAAAATGAGTTTAAATTGGTAATCGAGGCGTTCGGAATACTGATTTTTGAGGTGCGATTTCATAAGCTAGATCCAAAAGTATTTAATGATATTCCCTTTGGGATGGAGGCTTTAAGTTCTGGAGTTGCTCACATATTAGTTGGCTTTAAATGAACGCTAAGCTTTGCGCACGATTTTTACTCTCGTGGTTGTGGTAGGAACTACTTTGAAAGAGTAAATTTCTCTTTCAAAGTAGTTCCTACAGTATTTCAATCATCATCATTATTCATTCAGGTGTAAGATTGGTCGACTGCAGACCTGCATTCCACATTTTTCCCTGCTAACTCCGTATTTTCTTGTAGCCCCTCTGTTAAATACTACGTTTAAGCAGGCCTACGGTATTAAACCTTATGCGTCTTTCTCGACGAGCTTTCACTGTTATTTTCCCATCTATTGTGTTCCTTACAAATTCGTTGCGTCTTGAAGCGTGGCCTATCCATCTGGACCCTGTCTTCCTCATGGTGATTCATATGGTTTTCTCCTCTTCTATTCTTCTTTACACATCCTCATTTCTGATCCTAGCCGTCCATTCGATCTTCGGCATCCGCCTCCAGCACCGAGTATCAAAAGCCTCTATTCGCTTCAGTTCCATTTTCCCAATGGTCCACATCCCTGAGCCATAAAGCGCTGTACCCCACACAAATTTTTCAGAAACTATTTCCTTATTAGTATTCCTATTTCCTTTTGAATATAATAGTTGTTTTCTTAAACCATGAATGCTTTCTTGTGTTGAGCCATTATTTCCTTGTTGCCCGTTGAACTTCTTCCATCCCATTTCATGTAGCCTCCGAAGTACTTGAAGGATTCCATTAGTTCTAGCACCTCTCCTTGTAGCGCAATCTGTGTGATAGCGTAGTTTTCCTTCATATTCTCTCTCCTACATACTAGGATTATTACTTTTCCCTTTCAATCTTCATTGTGTATACTTCATTGTGTAGTCTTCGATCCCTTGTGTTCAAGGATACTTGCTGGTCTTCTGTTTTTCCGCTTTCACTGCAAGGTCATCGGCGAAACCAAGCATGCTGATTTCTTCTCTATTCGCCTTAATTCCTTTGATCCTGATTTATTGGGCTTCTTTGACTGCTTCTTCTAGTTATATGTTGAAATCTGCAGGCGAAAGGTTGAATCCTTAGCTTATTTTAGCATATATTTTTCTTCTGTTCTTATCGCGTCAACGAGGTTCTAAGTGAGTTAGTGGAATCTCTTGGTAACCTTTTTGAATATCTTTGAGATTAGATTTAATATTATATGTTACAGGTTTGTATTTGCCCACGGAAAAATCTCTTGGGGGCTCTTATAGTCCTCCGGTCCTATAAGGTAAACCTTATAAAGCCTAATTTTGATTCTTTACTAGAAAAATGTTACATGACTTTCCATCCCTAGAGAAAAAGCCACAGGTTTTGCCACAAAAAAATAGCACAGCTATTCTGTGGCAGTCCCCACGAATTGTATGTGGTGAGAGCGACAAAAAAGCTGTGGTACCACAAACATTTTCTGGTAGACACAAGATATTTGTGGCAACCACAGAAAGTCTGTAGACTATTGGTTAATTTTTCTATGGCAAAAAAGTGTGGGCTGTGGGGACTTCTGTAGCCTGTGGCAGGGCCCTGTGGCTATGGCAGGTCTGTGTAACCTCTGTGGCGGGCCTATTATTGTCTGTGGCAGGTGGCTGCCCAAGTAACATTTTTCGTTGGCCCTACGTTAGTATATGGTGGGGTGCAACATTTGGCCATCAGTATGGATTGGCCACCTTGCCTACGGTTCCCCAACAAGCAATTCCCCAACGATGGGCCAACAAAAAATGATAACTTTTAATTAAATACTATGAATGTACTATTACGCGATACCATGCTTTAATATTTAATTATCCTTCCTAGTACCTACCTAACGACATTGTACATACTCGACTTTTCATCTACCCTACGATTCTACGCACATTTTCTCGCATCCGAAATCGAAATACCCGCGGCAAGAAAGTGGTATATATCTGGCCAATTCCGTGCGTTAAAGTAACTTCGAGAACTAATTATTAAATGGCAATTCCGTGATAGTTTGAGGAAATACCATTACACCAAATACCATAAAAGTTTTCAGGCATTAATTATTTGAAACATATATTGCCACATAGTAGGAATAGAAATGCAGTATTACAGAGAATAAACAAGATCTTTAGTAACTAATACTAGCAATCCCTAGAGAAAAATCCACAGGTTTTAACACAAAAAAATACCACAGTTGTTCTGTGGTAGTCCCCACGAATTGTATGTGGTGAGAGCTTTGGTCTTAGCCATAAGGCCGAGCTGCAACTTACTTAGCAACAAATCAACCTGCGACTTGGGGAGAATTGCTTGCTGCTGCCACAGCCATTGGCGGCTCCAAGGGAGGAGGACTGTTGAGGCCCCCCCAAACCCAGCGTATTTTATTTATTTTTCATATACCTAAAACTAAAAGCAGCAATTATTTTATGCTTTGAAGTAAGATAGTAGGCATATGACTTAAGCTAATAAGAATTTCTTTTTCATTGGACACACAGCTTGTTACGATATTCCGGGACGAGACCCCAGGACTATCCTTTTCCAGGGAAGTATTCCATACCTCCAAAGCCAGTGGTTGTCCACCTCGAGCCTCTGGTCTGGAGACGCCCCTGTACACAGCACGGCATACACGATGCTCGTTGCCACAAAGCCACAGCGACAACAACGCCACAGGTACCTAATAGGGCCCAAGAATAGCTTAATTGAAGATAGCAATCTTGAAATGTCCCCGAAACGCATAAACAATAATCATGAAGCATAAGTCGTTGCAGTAGTTAACTGCCGTAGTTTAAAAAATAAGATTCCAGAATTTCACCACCTTATTCATAGCACTGAGTGTAACGTCATTATTGGCACGGAAAGTTGGCTGACGGACGATATTTCAGATAGTGAAATTTTTCCTAAATCATTCAACGTTTACAGAAAAGATAGGTCCAACCGAACTGGAGGCGGATTATTTATAGCTGTAAATAATACCATTCTCAGCCAAGCGGAAATCGTCCCAGATACCAGCCTAGAATCTGTATGGTGCTCTATTAGATGCCCCAAATCAAAAACAACATTCGTGTGCGCACAATACAGGCCACCTAACACTGATGTCACCTCAATTTTAGAACTCGAAAGACAAATAAAGAACATCACATCCAGGAACAACGAAAGAAATTTAATCATAGGTGAAGATTTCAATACGCCCACTATAGATTAGAGGACCTACAGTAACATACCACGGGGAAGAGACAAAGATATATGCGAGTCCCTGCTGTACACGTTCTCATCAAATTCCCTACATCAGATAGCTACGACGCCTAACAGAGGGGACAAAATTCTTGATTTATTGGAAACAAATATACCACGACAAGTAATTAAGGTAAACACTGTTGAGGGATTTAGTGACCAGAGAGTAATTACCACAAAGTTCTCTTTGAATGTAATTAAAAGTTTAAAACAAAGAAGAAAGTTCTACATTTAAAAAGAGCCGATTTCAATGCGTTAAAGAATCACCTAAAAATTATCTTCCCGTCTTCCAGGAATCAAGCGTGAAGTTAGACACGGAGGGTAGTTGGAAAGCTTTTCTTTCGATCGTAAATTCGGGGATCAGAAACTATATTCCAAGTAAAGTAAAAAAAGAGGGCAGCGAACCAAGATGGTACAATACAGAAATGAGAAAATCGTTAAGACGTCAGAGAGTATGCTAGGCCAAGATGAAAAAACTCCGTAGAGATTTGTCCACTGGTGATCAAAATTGAATAATTGAAAAATACAAATTGTCTAAAGCCACTACAATAGCCAATCGGCCTACAGCGGTAGAAGAAACCGTGATTCTTCTACCGCTGACGATGGCGTCCTGAACGACGAAACGTACAAGTTTTCTTTTGTGGGTGTCCTTTTTGCGTGTTTCTGTGTTTGTTTATGGTATCACTGTTTTATTTATGCATGCGCATCGTCGCCGAGAGCGTTTTTCTACCAAGACATTATATATATATATATATATATATATACACGAAACGAAAATTTCGCCAATAGGCCACAATATAATAAAAACACAATAAAAACACAATATATATATATATAATCTTTGGAAGTTTTCGCCAATTGGCCACAAATATATAAATTCAAACTTACAGGAGGTAGGAGAAAGAGGAAAAGATAAAGAATTCGTTCTTACGGGAACGTTTCGAACCAGTTGGTCCTTCGTCAGCTCTAGAAGTGAGCAGTTAGTACTGCCCTGGGGAAGGGGAAGGTAGGGGAGGAAATGAAGGAGGGGAGGGGAACTAGGAGGGGAGGGGAACTAAGAGGGAACAATGTTGCACCTGGCTGTTTTCGGATGGGAGAAGTTTCAAGCAGGGAGAATTATAACAATGTTGCAATACTGAGGGCACTAAATATTGAGGGTCAGTGACTAAGGGGGGGGAGAAATGGAGTGTGGGGAGGGGAACTGGAAGGGGTATTCAATGTGACAATGTTGTGTCAGCTAATCAATCAATCAATATATATGTGTATATATAAATATATAAATAAATATATATAGGATATAGGATACAGAATGCCCTTCTGTGAGAAAGGCAGCTCGGCTGCCGAAATATCAGAACGTATATTGTGAGTGTTCTTCTTTTTTGTGTTTCTATATTTAATTCCGCCCCACCTGTGGCAAAGTTTATTTAAATTATATTTGTGTGATTTAAATTATATATATTATTTAAATTATATTTATTTAAATTAAAGTGTGAATATATATATATATATATATATATATATATATATATATATATATATATATATATATATATTCACACACACACGAGTTCGTAGAAAATCACACACGCGATAATTTAAAAAATAAACTTTGCCACAGGTGGGGCGGAATTAAATATAGAAACACAAAAAAGAAGAACACTCACACACTATACGTTCTGATATTTCGGCACGTGATATTTCGGCTAGGAGAAAGGCAACGTGCCGAAATATCAGAACGTATAGTGTGTGAGTGTTCTTCTTTTTTGTGTTTCTATATTTAATTCCGCCCCACCTGTGGCAAAGTTTATTATATATATATATATATATATATATATATATATATATATATATATGTGTGTGTGTGTGTGTGTGTATGTATGAGTGTGAGTGTGAATACATATATATGGTGACCAGGGCTTTTAATACTTCGTGAACTTTATTCCTCTTACACCATTCGCATAAAGCAATAATTTTCGAATATTATTTCGAAACTTGTTCGAAAAAATATGAAAAAAGTCCTTCATCACTAGTGCATGACTTCACACACCACTGAATAAGTTGTTCTAATGTTTGTTGAGCTGAGGATTGTCTCATAATAATTCAGGTCGGGAAAATGGTTAGAGAACACGACAATTCATTGTAATAATTTTTGAATACACGACTGATAAATTACTTTTTGCAGATAGTTTCCGCGAGAACGATGATTCCTGTTTTTCCAGTTATGAATACATGAGCTTCAAACAGCAACTACGTGGTTGGCCCTGAAGGGAAGGAAAAGAAAAGAGTAAAAGAGTAAGGGTGAGATCCCATACTGACTTAAACATCTAGAGAAAATGAAATTACAATTCGGTGAGAGAAAATTAATGATAAGGAGTATAATATTATGCGAGTCATTGAAACCTTGGTTAGCACATTGATAAGAAAGAACTTTATATAGCGATTCCACTAACTAGACTACCGGCAGAACTGCTAATTTATCCAATCTTCACGACAAATACAACAATCTCTAACCGTTCCTGGAAAAATAATATTTTAGACCAATCCATTCGGTAGTTACCTAATTATCTTCATCATCTACGTAATTGTTGGTAAGCACTAATAAAATAAGCTCAGTTTTGTTGTTGCTACCCGGCGTATTGCCTACTTGCAGAGCACTAGATAAATAAAATAAATTAAATATTATGACGTCATAAATCAAAGATCGTATTCGGACTTTTTTAAAAAGATCTATCCTCAAATTTACCAACGGTCAGCTCGCGATTTTTATCATAATAAATATTATATGCTTGTGACACTAAAAAATTACCTCAACAACCGTCTACATCTCTTGCCGATCTTTGCAGCTTTAGTTTTGCATTAGGCGCATTAAGGCTACCTCGTGAGGGTCCTTAATACTGGCGGCGCTGTGTACCAGACGTTGTGAGCAAGGATACCTGCGATGTGCGCAGATGACTAATTAATGAGGCCCCACGGTTGAGGCCCGGAGATTCGAGCGACGTGAATGCCAAATTGTTTAGTCACATCCGGGTGCAGCGACAAAACGACGGAACGTCCCAGCATATATAAAATTTGACACTCCCGCCCCCCCCCCCACCACCCCTTCCACATGGCCACCCACCCCCTCACACCCCAACGCGGAGGATACTGCCCGTTGCTAAATACAATTTGCTGCACTCTGATCGCGCTGACCTTGGGCGACTGGGGACACTGTGGCGTTTCATTTTGGCCATTGTCGCCACATACTTAGGACAGACGAAGCAGAACCGCCAAGTCCGGATGTTCATTTTGCACCAGTCAGTCATCTGAAGGTGTGCGGTGAGGCGATTGCCCTCACACACCCATTGTCCCACGACTCACATCAGTGTCCTTAAAAAGCTTCGAAAAGCTTGTGCTTTCTAAGGATTCGATGACTGAACACCTAGAGGCAAACTGCCGCAAAGTGGGGCACTATACCTGAAATCTTGTCTGCCTAAACTGAACCGATAGGAACCAAATATTTTTAACATTTGCGGAACTGCATCAAAGAGATTGTGATTCGTCATGTGAATCATTGAAAGGACCTCGGATGAAAAGGTATGGGAGAAATATTATCTTACTCTCGTCAGGTCGTATCTTGAGCAAGCCGCAAGCATCTGAGTCTCAAGAGAGAAATATTTAATCCGCAAGCTGAACAACATACAAAGATGGTTGTGCTTTTTCGTAAAAACTGCCGAGCGCAGACAGAGGTACTATAGAAGTACTGAAAGGGCTGGTTGGCGGAGCTCTGGAAGCACCATGGTCACACATTAGGCTTGCAATGGGCACTATTTCGGCACGGAGAACCAAATGAAAGAAAATGTACATTAATGAATTCGATTTGATGATCAAGAACCTGATCTTAAGTTCAAATTGCGTCACTTAGGAGTTTGACGTCAGATGTCTGCAAATTGCGTCACCTCGGAGATATACGTAGCTGAAGTTGAGAATATAATATTCTTAAACATTTAATTGCACTACGATTTTACATGCCGATAACATAAAGGACTGTTCTGTCTTTTGAGATTACCCGTGTCACCAATGATGCCAGAGATGGTTTTAATATTTTGATACCGATAACAGTAAAATCTTGAGAAAAATTATTATCAGAATGAAATTTTTTAGTATTCTCTCAGTGCTTTGGAAGTGGTTGTATTAATTTAATTCGAAATTTATCTATTCTCACTCATACCACCTTGCGGAGAACAAAAACAATATTCGTGTCTTGCTATCAAAATTGATATCATTGAAAAATAAAACTACATAGATACTTAGATATAGATAACTACATAGATATTTGTGTGTTTTAAAGGAACAATACCTATATTCTGAAGGCGGCAAACAAGAATTCGTTTTCGTTACGGCTACAATTTTTAGAACATGAATAACGTCAAGAATCGACAGTTTTGAGTTTAACCAAAATATACACGTTTTAAGAATGAACCTCCTCGCAAGCCCTGAGGTTTTATTTAAGTAAAGAGGTACTTCATGATACCGAGTGGTACCTAAATCGAAGATCTCCGGCAGAAAGTAGTGTATTTTTCATCCTGAAGTTTTGCACTTAATAATCACTGAGATCCGACCGAATAGAAGCCATTGATTGGTTTAAAAAATGACCCACTTAGAAAGAAGCAAGTTAACCAACCCGAAATATTACAGCTTAAAAGATTAATTATATAACTGGTAACTACAATTTCTCAATACCTTACAATAAATTCCATTGGAAATTTAATCTTATTAAACGCGACTGACATTTTTTCTATTGGGAACCGATTTCAAACAGAATTTCCATAAGACTTGATTTCTTTCCAAAAACTTGAAACTTTCCAAAACTTCCTTGAAAACTTTTCAAACTAATCAAAAAATCATTGAAATGACATTCATCGTCCAGGCATTACGGATAGACGATAGTGATAGACGCACTTCAGGAAAGTAGCAAATATAAGGCATTAGGAACTTCATAAAAAATACTGAAATAAACTCACATTTATACGTCATACGTTAGAGAATGCGAGCTAGTATCAAGGTAGAACAAAGGAAAAAAGATAATGAAATGCTTCATATTATTTTATAAAGAAAGTACTGCAGTACTTAATTCAAATACAATTTTAGAAATAGCAAAAAAATAATTATACGTTAATTTTTTTCAGCTGAAAACAATTTAGATACGTTCAGTTTCGAAATAAAATTCTCGCAATTTCAATTTAATCTTAAATAAAGAATGAGATCACCAGTTGCCAGCATATCTAACCGAGAATTTCACATAGTAGGAAGTTGTTTTAAATATAAGTCGGGTGGTTTTAAGTCGAAGCCGCCCAAGTAACAGAAATTGACGATCGATGCACTTATTGATGTTAAAAAATTCATTTGAGACTCAAATATTACTGCACTTAAACATTTCCTCATGCTCTTATTCTACAGAGATGGCAGTTAAGTACAACACAATACCATTTTATTATATCGCAAGACACTAAAAATATTCTAAGGAGAGTTTTAGAGGGTATACACCTACATCTACAAAATACCCTACAAGCCAACTCAGGGGTGTGTGGCAAGGGGGTGAGTATTCACCAACATGCATTATACTATACCCTAAAGTTTGTGAAGCTACCACTAATTATGCATTAGCATAAATCGCTAATGCTTGTCACAGGGTGAAACCTCACAACCATGCACTACACCACAGATATTATTAAAATGGAGAGGGACCGTTAATATATATGTATTTTGCAACTACACAAATGGACAGGGACTCAAGACTTATTAAGTCAAGACGCATATGTGTGATGCATTTCCATAAGAAAACTATAAACAAGTCCACAAAAACAAATCTTTGAAGTGTCAAGAACGAACAAGGTATCAATAAACCTATCCAGAACCTATCAATAAACATCAATTACATGTATAATATCTGGGCCAGTTATATTTCTCAAATTCCGAATAACCAGAATATAACAAAACCAGGGCCTATATTACTAAAATATTAAATCAATTTTACTTATGACGTTTGTATTATGAGCATTTTAAGATTACCTAATGCCTACCTATTTTTAATATCCCAAGTTGACCTCAACCATCGTGTGTCTTACACGTATTTTAGCTTACAACTATCATAAAATGCATGAATAGGCCGACTGACGGTAGCCCGAGTTATTGACGGTGGAAATAACGTCGCGTTGTACATTCCATACTCACACATTAATATATCGACCATGGTTTCGACATGTAAATGTCATTATCAAGGTGATAATGATATTTACATGTCGAAACCATGGTCGATATTTATTAAGGTTATGTCTGAAATGTACAACACGACGTTTTATTTCCAACCTCGTGGTTGCACAAAGTTAAGCCAAAAACGTTTAACTGTTATTGACGGTGCCTCCTATACTACTCGCCAGAGAAGATATACAGTAATTTCTGCATGGTGTTTGCACTAACGCAGAAATTAATCCAGTATGAACTTTAATAGACTGGTTATTAAGCCGGGTAAGAATTTCAGATCATACATACATACATTTATGACGTCTAAAAATTGGAGAACCTGAATAGTGGATGCAATAGATCTGGATATTGGATTGCCTACATATCCTATCTTGCTCAATTGAATAATTTCAAAAATTTCAGAATAAACAATCCGTGAGTAAGTGAGAGTCAATTTTAGCGGATGCTGAAGAGGATCGAAAATACAAGTTTTCGTTATCTCTAGGTTTTCCACCACTAAGTTTTCAAACCAATACGATTCTCGGAATTCATTCAGCATGCTCGCTTTAAAAAAAGAAGAAAAAATCCTTAACAATCAACATCTGAAGGCACGAGTGCATTATTTAATTTAGAAAAATAATAAAACATGCTCAAACTAATTAGAATATTAGGCCACTGTAGTGAAACTAATGTCATAGGTTTCACAAAGGAATCGACAAAGAGAGAGAGCGAAGAAGAAAAGCATCGAATCTTTCAAAAAAGACGATACGAGTACTCGTAGTTTCATGAAAAATTATAGTAAAGCGGATTGCAGAAGGGTGAGGAAAATATTTGCATTTCTGAGGTTTAGAGGCGAAAGAAATTCAATTCTTTGGTAACCACTTTAACTTATCGATTTTTCAACAACCAACGTGTCGACATCGGAGGATGACATGAAGGACTAAAACTTGAGCCTTGCGATTTCTTGACATCAAGAAACCTCCAACATTCGTGAATTTATTTCTCAAGCAAATTATCTCACGAACCTGAAACAGTTTAAGCAATTCAGTCCATATGGTTACAACGAATTTGAATAAATACTACTTGTTGGATTTATAAATACTATTTTTTTTAAATCCCGCATTCGCTAGTGTCTGGGATTCGCACTTATGAAAAGGTAAGGAAATAAAATGTAGAGACATTGATGGCGACTTGTTGCGACAGACCCATGCCGCAAAAGACGGAAGGAATCAGAGCAAAGAAGCAAAGGAATTAACCGATTGGCTAGGGAGAAGAAACGTTGATGGGGAGGCACCGGGTCTACAAATGGAGCCTCGCATACACAAATTTGTGGCGACGATAGCAGAATTGTAAGGATAATTTTCAAATAAAAATATGTTAGAAAATACTTTTTTTTTAATCCAAGCTTATATTCAAGTGTACTAAAAAGTAAGAAATAACTTTTTCGTCACCCAGAAAATAAAAGCGTGGGCGCTTTTTCTTAATCAACATCCAACCCCCTGTCATTTATATTATCAATATCTATTCCACATAAGCGCCCACCTTGTGGAATAGGCATTGGTAATATAAATGACGGACATTGGATGTTGATTAAGTATAAGCGCCCACGCTTTTAATTTCCGGGTGATGAAAAAATTATTTTTTACTTTTTAGTACACTTGAATATAAGCGTGGTTTAAAAAAAGCGTTTCTTACATACGATTATTTTCTACTTTTTAGTCTTTATATTAATTGTGCAACGATTCCTTGAAATTTCAGCTCGATTGAACATTGGGAAGTGGGTTAGATTTCGATTAGAAGATTCCATCAAACCAACAAACAAATAAACAGGTGAAGTTAAAATAAGCGCACGGTAAAATACCTCCAGTTTCTGTCCTATACGTGTTGATGGCATTACGTAACAGTACAGGGTTTGATGACGAGAGAAGAAAACACACTAAACCAGTATAACTCCTGCTATTGTTTAAAAAACAAGCTAAGTATATTTGTTTTAAAATGGATAGTCACATTAAATCAAATGAGAAATGAATTAATATCCGAAATCGAAAGAAATAAGTTGATGAGCTGTTTATTGGCCACTATTTTATATTATGATTTTTTATGGAGAATTGGTCATGAAATGACCAAATTGACAAATTCCAATATAGGTACATAAAAACTGTTTGAATTGGTAATTTAAGTGTTCGACTTGAAGCCCTGAAGATGAAACAATAAAGTTTCGCAACGTTGGGAAGAGAAGAAAAGTGACATTTTTTCATGACCAATTCTCCATAAAACATCATAATATGAAAGAAATACTCAATTCTAAGCAAATATTTGCAGCAAACAAACCGATATTAATATGCCTCTCTATACTTAGTAAACCACTTTCATAAGAGAGAGTAGCAATTATGGATAAAAAATAAGGTGTCAATTTTGCGTCAGTCATCCTGAGTTGCACATACCAGGAGAGATGCTACAAATGAGGAGAAATAAATGTAGCATAACGTTCAAACACAATTCAACGAATCGGGTTCGTCGAGTGATATTCGCAGATTACAGCTAGGAGGTTCGGGTACGACCCAATTTTCATTGCACTCAATTGCATTGCATTACCAAATACATTGCATCAAGGACGCACAGTTCATTCCATACCGGTTACGTCTCCGAGGTCAATACACCATCCTATCATGCGAGAATCGACCTTTCATTTCCACGGGTAAAGCCGCATCGCCGCTGGAAACGTGCGGAACCGCCTGCGTGGAGGCGCGGACAAAAATCTTTGATTAAGTTCGAGGATGGTTGAATACCGTGTCATTTAGACGCCTCCGCTTGCGGCAGAAATGGATGATGTTCTCACGCCCGAGCTGCTAAGGTTCCCCTTATGCACCGTTAGCAGTGATGCTGGGCTTAAGAAACAACTGACGTTTAATATACCTTTCCTATCAGGTTAATTCACCGAAGAAATGGTTTAATAAAAAAATGCAAAATAAACTTTACTCAAGCGCTGAGATTTCCACAACGATAAATTTGAAAGAAAAGGTTCCGCACCTTCGTAGTTATCATTAGGCCTCCTGTAAAGTCTAAAATGGTCATCAGGAGAACTTGGTCACACACGACTCCCAAGAAAGGTGCGATGGAATACCAGGAGACGACGTTCTTTTGGAACACGTGGTAGACAGTTGGCTAACGAGATGTTCCGGGACAAAAACTACAACGCAAGAAAAATGTTTACGTATTCTGTCAGAAATCCTTGACACTTCAAGGCAATAAATAATACCAAACGCTATGTAAGCCTTTAGGGTCATGTTGAACTTAATCGTTTGTGTCACTCCTCCGATGATCAAGAGATTCATGTGTGGTGGGAATTGATGGGATTTTTCCTTAAAACTATACCAGCATACTGGGTCCTGTTTCTCAGGACATAGGCTATGGGTCGGTACCCGTTGAAAAAAGGAGCAGAAGAAGCGTCTAACGTTAAAAATTGTGTTGCCGCGAAACGAGACCGAGGTCGAAAATTCGAGACGAGACTCGAGACGATAACGCATTTGGCGAGACGAGACGAGACCACCGCCACGAGAAGTCTCGTGAGAAAGTGGTGAAGAACTATGAACAAAACAATCCTTGGCAGTGCAAACAATTCTCCGTGATAACTAGCAATGGACTAAACTAAATATTTAAATTCAGACTTTCTTGCATTTATAAGGTTGTGACAGATTATACTAATTATTTACTCTCCAAACGAAAATTTAAATTATCGCCCAACGACACCATTACTTATAACATGAGTGTGACTTCAAGAGCTGCGAGAGCAAAAGCTTGAGTTTAGATCTCTATTTGTTCATCATTATTATAAATGTTTGAAATTACGTATTTTGCGACTAAAACTCATCGTTGGAAGATATTAATGCAACATCTAGGGGTGTATCTCGTGAGTAATAATTCAAGAAGCAGAAATAAACTGGCCTCGACCGTCTGATTCGTAGCGTGCTTATTGTGCCAACCAAATGTCGTGATTCGTAACCCACCATGCCCTAGATTCGTGTACTTATGTGTAACAGCGCGATATATACACCGAGTGTGTACTAATAATCTACCACTTCCGCTAAAACTTTCTTATAAGCCTCTGCCATGCACCGTGTTTAATAACCCGCCTTAGTCAAACACTGTTTGAGGCAATCTTTACTTCTTAGTCGACACTAATTTCTGAGCACGAATATCTTAAGCTTATTGGACTGCTGATGAGCTAAGTATTTGGTAAAAAGTAATCAATATTGAGCATTTGCATCCTTAATAATATGTTCCAGACTTATTGTGAAATAAGTAGTTTTCCCTTGCTAAAATTTCGGATTTTACGCTGAGAGAGTTACTGGAAAGGAAATACGCGGTGAACTTTTTCGTAAGATGCGATGGAATTGGCGTAATCCACACTAAATAACTCTTACTGGAGTATGCTACTAATATTTGGGATCGCCATGATGTAGGGAAAGTTAAGAGTATAAGGAAGGTTCAAAGAAAAGCTGCAAGGTACGTAAGACATAAAAGACGGGACAGTGTATGGTCCATGTTAGAGAAACTGGGATGAAGTTCCCTACAAGATATATATGGCAATTAAACCGAGCTACAGGGATTTTTGTAAATAGAAAAGTATTTAGCATTATTTTTGTATTGCCTTCAACTTTCATTAATAATTAAACCTTCAATTGAATACGATTCCATGCCACCACACAGTGTCTATTTGTACCGTATACAAATAAATGAATGAATGTTTCCGGAAGCTGTTGACATCTCCTTATATAGGGGAAAATTGATAAAAAAATTAGACTAGGGAATAAAATGGGTACCATTTTATCAATTTTGGAAATATTCTCGAACGAAATACCTAGCTTAAGCCCCTGTAAACACCGTTGTCGTCGTTTCAGCTCCGAGATTAAGCATTGGATCAATTTTGAAGAGTGTAAAAATTACCATATTTGTCATTTGGTATCAATAAGGGCTCGTTAATGTTCTACTGGTACCAACACCATGCCAAAATGGAGTTAACTATTGGATGTACAATTCACATGCTCCTAAAAATCAAGCACCTTAATCTTAAGATTGGGTCTGAATTTTAGGTGGAGGAAGGTTCATGAAATCATGGGTCATCTAACTTTGGAAGAAGAGAGGAATGTATGAGTGCAAGCTTAGCCGACGAATGACGTGAATGAAGAGCTCTCGGGTTTCTCACCGGGTCAGATTCCCCATAACTGCCGACGTTTCGACGAGCAACTCGCCCATGGTCTTCAGGGATCGAAGAATCCAATGAGAAGAGAGGAGATCGTAAAGTGGCTAAAATCACTTGCATGGCCCACATGGAGGAACAGTGCGTCACGTAATTTTATTGCTACGATGCAATTCTTCTGTATTACCATCGTCGGTAGCCATCAATCCTAAGATTGGTTTGCTGCAGCTCACAACACGGCTCCCTTTTCAGCTAACTTTACAACTCGTACTTAATTCCTTATTCAGACATCCCACATAATTTGCCTTAAGTAATCCATTATTGGTCTTCCTTCGCAATTTTTCCCTTCATTTTTCCTTCCATTAATGCTTTCAGCAGGCTGCTTCATATAAGATTTTTTCCAATAAGTGTGTCCCTTCTACTTCGCCAAAATTTCATCCAGTATCTTTCCTTCCCAATTACTCGTAAGCCTACCTCTTTGGCGGCTTTCTGTAGAGCTTTCCACATCTTGATGACTGTATGGACCTCATAGAGAATATCGTAGCCAAACCTACGCTCCTTAAGCTCACCTCTAGGCCACATAGGCGATCATTTCCAACTCTTCACCAAATTTAATTAAGTTACTTCAGGGAAGAATATTTGCATATTGGAAGACTTCTGAACGTGCGATTGGTGTACTTCACGGCACAATGTTTTCGGCTGTTACTGGCAAAATCGCACCTCCGGTCTCATGAAGATTTACACAGGAGACTATCTCCGTAATCGCCCATACTGTCAATCAATGCCAAAAGCCCTTTATGTCCATTTGGCCATCACAAACTTTCCACAGCATTGATTGGCACCCGCGTCCACTGCTTCCAATCTTCTCTGTTCTGCAGCTTTAATCGTCCAAACTACGCTGTCATACAAGATTTCGCTGCAATGAATCATAAATAATAGGAACACTAACCAGCTTAAAAAATTAAATAATTTTGCTAGTGTAGCTATCAATTTGTAGTGCAGCTCCGTACGGTGTGAAATGAAATGCCTTTTTATTCCACAGGCTATTTCACTTGTAATCAGGGTTTCAAGTGACCAACGAGATCCCTAGGCAATTAACGACCCGTAGATTTGCCGTGGATATCACAAGGGAATAACACCGCAACGCAAATTAAAATAGCCGCACCAGTTGGAGAGTTCAATTTATTTTAATCACGCTGACTAATGAAATACAATGGAATCAACATTGGACCAAGCATCTGCGGGTCACGTTTCGGTTCCATGCATATTAATGCCGTTATAGTAAGTAGATGCAAGAGCTGGTGGCAATGTATGATAGACCTTCGGTAATTTGAGATAGATTGATACAACGTGAATAAGCAAAGGTGTGGAAAATACGATCGCCAGTAATTTGAAGTAATTCCCCTACCGCTAGCAATCCTCCTACATCCCTGAGAATGCGGAAAATAGATGTATGGATGCTATAACAAGTTGCGTTATTACTCGAGTCGAAAATACTGTCGGAGATTATCCGCTAGAGGATAGAAGAAAAGGTAGAAGAATTCCTGGATGAAGACCAATTCGGCTTCTAGAAAAAAAGGAGAAGGAGAGATGATATTTCAACTCAGAGGTTTCTCTTACAATTAGAGGAGACGATACCAAAAGACCAGCCAGTGTAAGGGGTTGTGCATAAACTATATTATCGTTTTAGGTGATTTTTAACCCCCTCCCCCCTTCGTTGACAACCGTAGTATTTTTTCCAACCCCTCCCCCGACATGTAACGATGTCTCTATAAATGAAACTTTCAATACAAAAATATTTTCTTAATTATTGAGTGAGTTTATTTTTATGGATAGGTAAAAATAAGACAAAGTAGCCGAACTACATATAATAGAACTATCTAATCTCAATTGGAACAAGTAATATTAATTTTTAAATTCCAAAAATCAACCATGAATCACATGAAGTTTAAAAAAAACTAGAATTTCTAACGACCCTCAATAAGCAATGTTCCCTTATCCCTCCATGAGCCAATATCGTGGATTATAGCTATTTGATTAGAAGACTCTTGAGAGGGCTGTGTAAGAGTTACGTCTTCTACGGACTCTACATCCATCCATTCAGCTGTATCCTCGGAGAGAACGCACAGCAGTTCTCCCGGCCTTCGGTTGGGTACTCGTAAATGTTGTACTCGTGAAGCTTGGGGTGTAAGAAACTCCCCGCGCGCTCTCCCTCATGTTAAACTCAGTAGTATTGTCGACGCAATGTTGACGAGTAAGAAACGTAAACAGGCGCATTGTAACAGCTAAGTTACTTTGAGTGAACCCCTCCCCCTCGTCACTCGCCGAAGGTCTTTAGGTGACCCCCTCCATCCTTAAGTTGGTAACATGGTTTATGCACGACTCCTAAGGAACAGCCCACAGTTTCATCGACCTGGAGAAAGAGTTCAACAGAGGGGTATGGAAAAAATTGCACACTACATTTAATAGCAAATACAGTCCAGTTAAATACAGGCAAAAACTTCATAACAGGATGTATGAATAACAGTTCACAGAAATAAAATGGGACTGAAATGTTGAATGAGCTAAATTAAAGGACGGCGGCAAGGATGCACTTCCCTATCGATTATCTTCAACAAACGTTAAAAAGGCAATAAATAAAATAAAAAAAAACATAAAACCGGAATTCACATCCATGGAGAATCAATTTGCATGACGTAAAATAAAAATTGCTATCACATGGGGTTTACTGATGGCATAGCAATTTTGTCAGAAAAAGATGAGATGAGATTGATGAACTGCAAGGAAAAAATATGTAAGAAATGCAACTTGAAAGTTAATGTAAAAATAACAAAAACCATGATGGAAGCATTTAAGAAGACAAACTCTCCAAGGGAAAAGAAAGGATTCTATCAGAAGTAGAATATAATATACGGAGCGGAGGTAAAAACGAAGCACTAGTCAAGAAATCGATATTTGAGCGCGTCACGAAACGGCGTGGCGTGATTACATCACGCCACGCCTTCTGAAGAATAATGTTCTGGAACGGGTGCCAGGGTAAAAGTGTAAAACTTTGGTGGAAAATTTTCAGGACAGTGAATCATGAGTGATACTGGTGAGACTTAAGCAGGATATAGAGTGCCCCGATTTTGCTCGATGCCGCGTCTACAGCAATGCAGGTATCGCAAAAATTCGAGCATTGTCATAACTTTTGTGATTGTGACCTCTGTCTACGATCTGAGTTCTACATGGCTACGAATACGTAGAATTCATCGAATGAAAATGAGCTCTGTAAGCCGTTGCATACTGCCGTTGCGTAATAAGGTGGCTGGAGCGGCAATCGTGGGTCATTGAGTGTACATTTTCATAATGTTTAAGTAAATGGAAAAAAAATTCTTGGACCACATATCACTAAAGTGTATCCGTTTATGCGTTGGAGCTTACCATACATGCAGTAATGGAAATGATACAAGAATTATACTTTAAATGGTGTTCCTTAATTAAAGCAAACCTGCTTGCCTGTTGCTGATTGGTTTCAGCGCGGTACTCCAAATTTAGACGAAATTATATTTAAATGTTTCTTTCGAAAATTAGACTTGGCGTGGCATCTTGATATTTGTTAGCAACAATCATAATAAGATGAAATGTATCATTTCGAATTTAGAAGAAAATCTCCACATGAATTATAACGAAATAGGTATATGTCATGTGCCACATAAGGGTACATGTTAAAATAGCATTTAGTTTCCAAAAAACAAATCTGTATGATGCAATTTTTTTCACTTTTATCTATAGATATCACTAATGAGAATACGCATGCAAATTTTCACGCAAATCTGTACATAAATAAAATTCGCTTACACCACCTTAATATACAACATTGCAACATGGACTTGAGTCTATATTGGTGTTTCTACATAGTATGCAGGATTAATTCACACCGATTATAATGCGGAATAATAGTGAAAGACCTCGTAAATCAATTCTTCACTTTGTGTGTTCTGTTTTTAATCGTGTATTTCAAATCGCAAATGATTGAAAAATGGTAGTTTTCGACATCCACATAAGGTGAATCATCTCGTAGCAGTGCTCAAATAGCATTTTATACATCTCTGGAGTGATATCAAGCCATGTTATTGCAATGTGATGCATCTGCCTTGCCAAATTTCCAATGAATCCATTACTTCACCACAGTGCATGCTTTTCGTAAAGTAAAAGTCGTAAAAGCGCTTTATTCACTGTCCCATGTGGAAATTTTTCCGCGTTTCACCATAATCCATCGGTGAATGAATTATAGCACGGACGTGCGCTGCGATATGCCTCATAAGCGGCTATTAGGGCTCCGCCTACGCAGCAGTTCCGGCATTGACGCAAATTTATAGAGTTAGTCACATCTTAACGCACCATCAGCCACCAAGCCATTAATCATCTTAACAAGGGTACCTCTGCATTAGAACTTCAATGAGAAATGCCACACGAGCATATCCTGCTTTGGCACATCATGGGTGTTACGCGTGAATCCATGCACACATATATGGTGGATAGTCTCCGTGAGACAATTTTAATTGAGTAAATTAGAATTCCGGCCTCCTTACCAGACGGTTAAGCATGCCATCAGTAGCACAATTAAGCTAATTTAATTCACAGCCATTTGGATTCATTGGGCTGGTGATGGGAACTATAGAGCGCATCAAAGCGGTGATTTGATTTTTATTTTCAAATCCTATTCCACTCAAATGGGTTTTATTCCGACGGCTCCAACACATCTAGATGCTTAAATTAGGCATTACCAGAGAAAATCTCAATCCGAGTAGCACCCTAATAATTGTAAAATACAGTAAATGTAGTCAACATAGTCTAAAAAGCATTTTAATGACTTACATTCAAAGAAATACGAGGAGGAACGGACACGTAGGTAGACTGACAGGGAAATACAGCATTGAGATCAGGTATTCAGAGTTAAATTTTGGTAAGAAATTGAATCAACAGTAGAAATTATTTCATGCCCATCGTCCACTCTAGAAACGGAAATATGATTAAAAGAACTGGGAGCAAACAAATGAAGGATTCTTTCAGAGTTGATAGATGAAATCTAATAATTGGACGAGTAACTAAGAAATAAAGGCGATACAACAGAATTTGATGGTCCGGTGATAACAGCATCATCAGGGGATGGGAGTGGGTGGGATGGTTAGGATTCATATAGAAATGACGGATTTCCACGTTCCACTTACCTTCTGTCCTAGGCCCCGATTGAAGTTGTTTGGGTGTTTACATATTACTATGGTCTCTCCGACTAGCCTATTTGTGAATCATCTCTTAGAATGCCCATCGTCTTTGATTTAATCATCCACCTTTGAAGAATCCTCCGGCATGCGGAATTGGAGGGAAAACGTTGGTTTTTAATCAATTATTCACGCGGAAAATATTCCGTAAGTATTATTTTAATAAAAAAACTCAGTTGTCAGGAAAGGGAAAAATATTTTGCGATTCGTGACGATGATGATGGATTGATAATAACACGTGGTTTTCTATTGGTGCCATGCCAGCATGAATTGCCTTCAATTTACTTCGCCTTCATTCAGTCGTTGCAGCGTAGAATACCTCCGCACTCAGTTCTCCACAATGCCACATGCTGTCATTAATGTCATGTAATCGGCCGTAATGCCATCGCTGGCGAAAGTTTATTTGTTCTTCGGGTGGCCACTTTCATGGCCGCACTTTTTGACATCCCCCATCACTTCCTGCCCTTTCACAGGCCGCTCTCTTGTTTACTGTAGCCCTTTTGCGTTCAGCTTTGAAACGGTTTTCACTGCCTCGTCAAGAGCTTGAACGTTCCAGTAGGAATGTGTATGCTAATGGTGAATTATTACCATTGATCAATCCCGCGAACTGTTGTTTGTATTTCAAAATACGCAACGGGAGTCCCTAAAATTCTCAGTGTTTATTCCTCGCACAAATCGTCCTTATGCTTCAAAATGCGTGACATTTTCCGGCTGGATTCGAGGGAAAGCTAGTGCTGCGAGCAGAGGGCAGTTCTCTGCTGATTGAATTGGCGAATGCAAATACTACGCTTTCTCCGAATACCTACGATTCTACTGCAATCGGTGGGAAGGATGTTTTTTGGCAAATCAATGCTATTTTAACACGTAGCCTTAGTGCACATGAGATATGATTCACAATAATTCGATTACATATTTACATATTTTCTTCTAAACGCGAATTTATACATTTCATGCTGTTATAAAGGTTTCTAACAAACATCAAGGTGGCATACCAATTAAAAGATTCGAAAAAACATATATAAGCATATTATCCCTTGAATATCGACTAGATCGCCGAAAATCCAAATCATAACATCCTTAAACTAAGGCAAAAAATGGAAAATGTAATAATTGTATCATTTCCATCACGGCATGTACGGTGAGTTCCACCGCATAAGCAGATGCAATTAGTGGTCCTATAGTACTTTTCGACTTTCTCAAAAAGTTACTAAAATGTGCACTCAATGGCTCACGGTAACCGCTCGAGTCTCCTTAAAGTGACGGTGGGCGAAATAACTGGAATTTTGACTAGTTAATATTTCAGAAAAAACCAGTTCCGATTTTATAACATCATCAACATAGTTAAAATAAGAAATAAAAGAATTAAAAATATTTTTACTCTGATGTTATATCAGAGAGGAATGTTGGTGTATTAAAAATAGTGATTTTGTTACCAAGTGATTAATTCTCAAGCATCCCAACGACCAGCTATTTTACCAATTCCCCTTTTTTCCACGAAATCTTTAGAGAACAAAAATATAATTACGAACATGTCTTTATAAGTACTCACAAAAATGAGATAGGAGTATTTCAAGGTTGCTACAGAGTACTTATCAAGGTTTTCCTGGCCAAAATTTCATTTTCCCCGGTGAAAATATCCGTTCATTGGTAAAGACGTATTTTAAAGAAGTTGCAAGAACAGGAGCACGGCACATTAACGCAAGTGCTAATGGGGAATAACGTTTCCCAACAAACAGAACGCCGTCACTATCCTTCGGAGGGAAAATCGGCAGCCTTTCCGATGGCATGCTATTTTAAGTTCTCGGCCACGATTAGGGGCACGGACTACTCGTATAAAATCCGAGGAGAATTAATTTTCCATCTTCCTCAGCATGAGTGTAAAGAATAGGACCTGGAATTTGATTTAAGGGGTACAATGAATTGCTAAACACCAAATAAGAGCTTCATGGCCTGATTTAGGCAAGGTACTAAAATACACAAGTCCACACACCAATATAAAGGACCTTAAATCACTGACCTTTTGAAAAAAAATATATACTTTGACTTGGAAAAGCAAATTTCCTGGCCAATGTATCATTTATCATGACTTTTCCAATTATCCAGGCCCATTTTCAATTTCCACGACTTTTTCAGGTTTTCCAGGCCAGTAGCAACACTGGTATTTGAAGTAAAAAAAAATGAAAAACTAGGCGCCAAATTTCCAAATTGGTTTTGTATTCAACCACCTGACAAAAGGGTAATTCGGCTCTGCATGCCTCTGGTTGGTGGTAGCTTTTGATGATTAATGAATACTGCCCATGGGATTAAAGGAGACTGGTTTCGAGCCGGCTTCTTACTTTTCCTTCAAACCCTACAATACGACGCTCCATAGTGACCACCGCAGCCAAATTTGCAGCTCTTATTTTTGATTAAGAACGTTGACTATGCGTAAATTTGTGGCAAAAAAGCGCGAGGATGTACTTTGGAATACTAACTAGGAGAATTATCCCAGGGATGTGAGAGAGCTTACTCCACTGGCGGAAATATACCAAACTTCCGTGATCACCTCCGTTGATGCCATTAATTCTCTGCCGATGATGAATAATATGGGCGGAATAACTAGTGATATTGTTCCAACTTAGGAGAAAGAGAGCGAGTGGCGGAGAAAACCGACTAGGGCCTTCGAAGGTTCATCGTCGGAGAACTGTGGGCATTCTCCCTCGTGGAAAATGATAAATTTAAGGATTTTGTGCAAGGTAATGAGATTAAGGATACCCTAAACTCTTTATACTCGCTCCCTTGTTGCTGTGCTATGACGAACCTAATACCATCAATTTTATGTATTTCATGAACTTCCGACTCTTTGTTATATTTTTTCTAAGTCTACAATGCTTGAATTATACTTATTTGGTTATACCATTGCCTTTATTAATGTAGGGGGCCTATTTTTCTTAATAAACAAGTTCTAAAAACACCATGGGGCAGGCCACACCTAGAATATGGGAAAATAGAGGCAACAAAAATTTCCTCACTGATTGACATCAGTTCGCATGATGTTGTACAGACATCAAACAACCCAGTGAAAGCTGCAATGCTCGCCGATCTTGGAGTAGTAAAATCGGTGGCCCTGACCACAGCCACGTGGGTGTCAAACTGGTTGGAAATTGTACTGGATGAAAGAGAAAAAAATCGCGGAATCATTGATGTCGCTCACAGATATTTGTGTGCGCCGGCGACATGTGTACCAGCCGAGAGGGTATTCTCAGCCGCTGGTTAGATAATTACCAATCCGGGGAACTGTTTCCAGAAACAGCAAAAAAATTAATTTTTCTGAATGGAAATAAAAAATGTGACAAGAAGTAGGATGTTGTTCACCAAGGAAAAGTTACACTGTGGTAAAACATTCCTGCATGAAACAGCATGGAAACGTGTTCCTGCCAGATGAAGCCATGAGTTATTTGCTCCGAAATCGTTTGGAAAGTGATTTTAATCAGCAATCGTAAATTATGAGTGAAGACGTACCACTCCATGCTTGAAATCGTGAAATCTAGTTTGCAATACAGAATGTTTAACCTTAATACTACTTGACAGCTATTGGCATTCCCTCATCATCTTGATTATCATTTGAAATTTACCCGTTATTGAGGCACTCCTTTATGAAATCATTCTCCGACATTCAGATTAAGCATATTGATTTGTACCTCCATTGTAAATAAAATAGCTTTTATCATCCACTACGTAATGCAATAACCTATATTGTTTACCAACGTACACAAATTTAAGCTTAAAAAAATAATACATGTACACTTTATTATACAGGGATATAAAAAGATGAAATTTCTAAACTACCTTGTCCATCACGAGTAATCGGAGGCTTCCATTGAATGCGCGGTATACACTCCGAAAACCTCCGCTCCATGCCCAGAACGAGGTTTATCTGTTGTAATCATGCTCCATCCTTCAATCACATGCGTCTAACACATTGAAAAAAGGCGCGGCCGATGTGTTTCCATCGTGAAATGCGTCATGCACTCTTTGGTTTGTTCAAGTAAAAGCGCAAATCGTGAAAATAGAATCACGTTAAACAAGAGTTATTTTTATCCCATTCAAAACACATGGGAAATACAGAATCTATAGAACTCTCAAAGAACATAAACATCTGAGTTTTCAGCTGAAATAGTAACGAACTATTTTGTAATTTTCACCATTGGGCCAAATTGCGGCTTATTACGTATTAGCTTGGCGTAATTCCAATAGAAAAACGAAAGACAATTTTTATGGTCTAACTTTGCGGAACCGAGTCACGATTCATAATAACGAATTATTATCCACACTGTTTTTTAACACCGACCATCAATTCATTATTGAGCCTGATCATGACGTTTCAGCAATTCATTGACCATGGTTTCAGCAATCCATTTCAATGTGGAACCTTGATAATGGCAATGATTTGCTGAAACCATGGTCGGTATTAAAATTCGATTTGAATAATACTAAGCTATCGTTTTTTTATAAATTGACAGAAGCACAGATAAAAATGCTAACTCTAAACGAAAATCCTTGATATGGCACCATCCTAAATTTAGCTGATGAATCTACTCTCATCTCTGCGTATAGCATGTTCTTAGTGCCCTCACGGAACGCATTTATCCCTCGCTTTCTATAGGGCAATTCCGAGTACCCCGCACATTTATTCCCAGTACACTGAAGCCATATATGGGACTCGAAAACCTTGGTGAACTAGTAGGAGACCATGTATCCCAACAGACTAACCCGAGATATTTTTTAAGGATTCTTTTATGAAAAATTTACAGCCTTAATCAGGTTCTTACATAGTAACGGATGGCAGAAGGGTTTAGCACTCGTATCTGTGAGGCATCAGAAAATTGACACTAGTCAGATTGTATTTCCCCTCAATAAATAGAGATTTTTAAAAATGTGCGAACTTAACATTGACAGAACCGAACTACGGCTTGAACTACTGCACCATGATTTGAACTACTGCACTACGATTCGAACCAAGATCTAATGGATTAGCATCGACTACGTTCTCAAATCAACTACCGCGGCTTCGGCAGCTTAAACGGGAAAGCGCTCGGCACGAATTCGGATTATCAAGGCTATTATCCCAGTCCATGAGAATGATTTTGTCGTCGTGAATTCCGCACATTTTCATAATTGTTTATCAGGTAACTCAGTAAAATTTAATGTCACGGCGAGTTCTGCAGTTCTTTTTCACCGACAGGAATTAAAAATTTCACCAATGGTATTGTTACGTGATAAAGTTGCGTGCGTGATACGACGGATCAGTAAGTGCCGCGTGACCTACAAGGGAAAGAAACTCCAGCCATTGCACCCATTTCAATCAATGCATGAGGAACATCGTAAGAAGGCATACAAAGAAATACGGGTGTTATGGAATGAAAGGCTCGATTGGTAGTCCCACTTCTCCAACACTGGGTCGGTTACTAGCCGTAAAGAGCGCCACTTCGCGGCATAAGGGTCGGCAATAAAAAATATACACAGAGAAATGGCAGATAAACACAGTCCCGAGATCGTGACGCGTGTCCTTCTTTTACTGTTTAAGACTATCTACGGGTAGGCAACCTAATCATAGGAGGAGCCGCGAGAGCAGCGAAAGAGCAGGAAAATACGTCACAACTTCAGAAACTGATGAATTAGTTGATTTGGGCTAAACGAAACGCACATCATATAATGTACTCAATTTCTCCTGAAAGGTTCATAACCGCTTTTCTTCAAATATGGAACACGCCAATAGGATACGCAAATTTCGAGCAGTACACCTACATTTACATACTACACTGAAAACCGCCCCAAGTGCGGATGACAGGTGGTAGAACACCAACGATGATAATTAACTGGAAAAGGTAAATATATAAGGGGGGAACCAGTCGGAACGTCATATGCTTGTTGATGGATTATGCCTTGCTCTGTCCTTTTGGCGATCGTTGATGGTGCGTGGTAAGAAGAAATTCAAGAAGCTGCTCGTTAGACAGTTTAACTCTCTAATTTAGTCGCTTTTCGCTGTTCCAGGGATGGTGAGGTAATAAAAAAATATCCTCCCTGTCAACCTGTTAATGCTAATGTGATCTTAATTTTCTAGTAACTTCGTCCAGCGCGTGACCTGAGTCTATAGCGGCTTCCGACATAATCCATCTCAAAACTCTAACACACTTTGTTCACTCTTTAAACGTTTTAACAAAACCCGAAGCCTTCCTTTGTGTTTTTTATTCAGTTGGCAAATTAAATCTTTCTGAGCCGGGTCCAATTGCTAACGGCATACTCGATATGAGGCCGCACTAGAGAAAAGTAACACCTGCCTTTCACTTGCTCTCCTGCGGACCTTCCCATTACTCGATGAACCTTATCCTGGACTTACACAAACGCTCCGAAGTAATGTCTTTCCACACATTCAGTCCGAATGTTGGTCAACCGCGGGTATTTGATCTCATCAGTTACGCTGATATTTTTCCCTTAAATATATATTAGTGGAATTAATGTGATTTCCTTTGTAAAAAGTGAATTGCCGCGCAGTTAACTAAGGTTTAACTTAATTAACCTTTAGTTAAACCACCAATAACTTACGCAGCTATGATAAATTTAACAGCCTCATAGTCCAGGTAATAGCTAATTTTTGGTATATGATCGTAAAGTCGGCAAAAAATTAATTCTACTGCTAAGGATAGTAATAATCTACGAGGCAATATAATTTATTTATTTAGAAAATATTTCTAGTAGGCAATTCGCCAGGTGGCAAGTGCAATGATGAGAAAAAAGCAATAAAAATATAATGATTAAATAAAAACAATAAAAATATAATGATTAAATAAAAACAATAAAAATATAATGATTAAATAAGACACTACTAGCGTAACTTAAGCTCCTTTAAAAATTAAAAAAATTAAGTGATTCAAAAATCCTTACATCTATTATTTGAAAAAAAAATTATTTCATAGGGAATGGATTCAAGAGTTCTTCCGGCAGAACATTTCATTCACAAATATCTCTGCTCAAAACTGGGTATTTGTTCATGTTTGCCCTTCAGCGTCACAGTTGATTTTTTCCCCCGAGGTCATTCTTTTCTATGAAGTCGGGAATCTCCATTCGTTCTCCAATTTTTCTCCACGCTTTGTTTTTAGTGAAAGCTTTATATATGCCTCATAGACGATTAATATCCCTTCTGCGTTTAAGCGTTTCTCATCCAATATCCTCCTGTATTTTATTTACACTATACTCCGATTTAAAATCCTATTTCACACACCCAGCTACCTTTATATGAACTTTTTCCAGCTTATATATCAGCCCAATCTCATTGGGATTTCATACAGCCGACGCGTACTCATGCTTAGACGACTTTTTTCGGGTATGCCAACTCCATCTTCGATATTGAGCTTTTCCTGAGATATCTAATGAATTCATTCATTATTAGCCCAGCATATACCTTGGAAATATAATTTTCAAAGTGTAATTCCCGACGGAGATTATTAGTAATACGAATTTGCAGGTACATATTTACAACTTCCCGCCTGAGGGACCAATCCTCCATCGAAATTATATCTCCAATTACACCAATGTCTTCTAATGTAACATGGCAGCTTTTAAATACAATGATATTTCATTCCCCTTTCCAATAATTTTCATAATTTTCAACCTTAAAATAAAAAAAGAAGAAAAATGTTGTCAATCTTCATTGCAGTTATTGTAGAGAAGGAGAAACAAATTCGCCACACTGCCATGCACAATTCGCCGCGAGTGGTGATAGGCTGCGGGGTTTCCCACCCCTTTGCTGCGCTAAAAAACTAGAGAACGAAACGAAGTGCCATTGTTTGCCTTACGGTAATTTCTCTCATCACGTGGATGAACCTCAAGGTCCCCTTTGATCACCCTAATAGTCGCTCGTATTATCGTTCCCGGCGATTTTTTTGGAGGTGAAATGTAATTTACACACGCATGGTGTTCAAAGTCGCCCGTCATTATGCAGTGTCGTTCTCCTACCTTGCAGAGTACTACCAATTAAAACACCACCCTTAGTGCCCCGGACTTTAGCCAGGAACCGTTTTTCACATTACTTAAGGCTAGGTCTTTTTTTGCCTGAGTGGCTTCTTCCTATTATAATTTTACTATCTTCGTTCTCAAGATACATATATTGTGTTACCAAGTTCAATTGTCAATACAGCGCAGCATTGCCTCTATGATAAGAGTCAGAATCCATTAGGCCTATCTATAAACTGTGTTTTCGTTCCCGGCCATAGTCCATCGGCGAACGACATCACTTCCTTACCGCATCATCAGAAGTCATCAATGCGAAGATTGCTCTTCTGCACCTCACCACTTCATTCTCCTCCCCACTAACCCGGTTATTCCTTCATGTCTCCTATTTTAATATACCTCGTAACATTCTTCGCGTAAAACATCGTTGTTTCCCATTGATAATGTTTTCCATTGATTTTTCTTTCCATTATTTTTTTCCAAAGACTGATATGCCTCAGAATGTGCCCAACATATTTTTCCCATATGCTATGTAAATTTTTCATTAAATATAATCCACCTGAAGCCTTTCGTACCACTCCTTTATCGGCGTTCCACTTCGTCCATCCAGTCTCCATTATTCTTCTAAAACACAATATTTCTATCACTTCCATTCTTCCTTCTTTTGGAGCTATTTTTTATCGTCCAAGCCTAGAAGCCACATAAAGCATGCTGTATGCATGACTTAACAATGAAGCGTTTCCTGAAACTGATGGAATCTGCTTCCATACTGAAAATCCATGTCGAGTGAAAACATCCAGCCTATAAACATTTTTTTACCATTTTTTTAATAAACACCACCGGTTTCGATGCTTAGGCGTCATCATTAGGCACTATTTCGTGGATAGATATCTTTCACTCTATGGTCACACCTAGATACTTGAGAGTACCATTTCCAGGCACCTGCCAATCTATGAGTTTATACTCAAAGGTAGGGCTGGGTGGTTTGCCGGTGCACCGGTTCCGTTTTTTTCAGAACCGGCAGGCCGGTTCAGATTTAGTAAAAACAACCGGTGCAAAAAAATTTTTTTTTTTTGCAAGATAAATGTATCCCTAATTAAAAACAAATTTCCATTCCATGGACTTTTAACACTATTATTACCCATCTCCAAGAAACATTGTTTTTCCGAGCATCCCGGGATTAGTTAAATGTATTTTCCATTTCCTTGTCTTCTATTGTTGACTCTCCGTTGTCACCTTTTTTTTATTTTTTGCCGCACCGATATTTTTGTCAAATTATCCTTTTCTTTTTCAAATATTTATAAAATGTACTAGTATCGCCGGAATGCATTACATTTTGCACATATTCACCTTTTCCACTTTTCCCGCTCAAGTTTTTTCTGCCCTCTTTATATCTAATAATGTAATCTCCCTCAGCCAGCTATTTAAACTGATCTCTTACAGATATATTTGAAATAGTTTTTCCAAGCAGCTCATCATTCTCATTAAGTAATCTTTCTTCTCTTCCAAAACTGCTTCGTCATCAATTCGGTGGAATGCACGAAGCGGGAGAATCTTACGTTTCAATCACGAAAGAAGGGAAATATACTACACTATATACCTATATAGGTACTAGGCAGTTTATGGGACGTGGAATTCTATACCAAGACTAACAAGCTTTGCTTTTTCCCTTCGATTTCTCAGCGGATTAGCAGCTCATAAAAATCTAGGGATGGCATACCGCAACAAGTTTCCGATTGACTTTTGACCCTTTCCAAGAGACGGGTCATAGTTTTCTCGCCCAGACCCATTTGCCTCAGGGCAAAAATAACTTTACATGTTAAATATTGACTTATTTTGAAAGTATAAAGGGGAATTCGATAACAGTTAAGCATTATTTTCTAAATATGAATAAATTGATGGTGAAAATTTAGCCACAGGTATCGAGATTTTGAGCTGAATAAATATAGATGTCACGAATTCGGAACTGAAGAGAGCGAGGCGACACAAGAAAAATTGGAGAGTGAATGATTCTTCAAATCCTATCTTAAATGGCAGATCCTCAAATAAGTTATCGATAGAAAATTACAGCACAGTTAATTCTAATTTTCAGCTGTCATTTGCAAAATAAACATAGGATGAGCACTGAGTTCATTACTATTTATTGACCATCTGGCACCATTATTATTATTTTTTCATCTATTTAAATTTTTAAGTTCCTTGTATCTACGGCCCCAAGTAGAAAGGTGACTCTTTGAACATCATACGGCAATGAAGGGAGGTTGTTTAACGAACTCTCCCATTAAAAAAACACAAAAAGACAACCCCGCGAGAGCGGGAAAAAACTTTCTTTTCGATTTGAGTGGCTCACTCTCCTCGAGCTGATTTAAAATGTTCCTCGGCTCTGGCTCTCAGCTATAACAGCTCCACCTTATGGGAAGCAGATGGGAAAGAAATTCAAGATACATGTGATCACCAATTCAGGCATGCAATCACGAAGCAAATGTCATTATTATGTGGCATTACTGTAACACTGCACGCATCTATCCATCCAAGCGTTCAGATGAACATGAATATTTCTTAATCTTAGCCACGGTCGTTATTAATAAATCCTCATTTACGATGTCGATGGCTCAACCAAGGCACTGTATTTCATGCTTTTACAATTCACGCGCTATGGCTAGGCGAGTATAATTTTTCTCATTTATTCGGAAACGTCCTGAACGGCTTTAAATACATTTCAAGTATTGTAAATGTATTGAATCCAAAGGATACGAGCAGCCAATGCATGACACGCAGAGTACGATTATTCCGCTAGTCACAAGTCAGGGGCAAGCTATTTTCAGCCAGAACTTTCATGAGCAGATATTTCCGTCTTTAGTTTTTTGATTGTCTACGCAAACGTGGTACTGGTAGGTGTTCTTGGCTTTAAATTATTGAGAACCTTGATGGACCGTGAATCTAAACAGTGATGAAAACAAAAAACCCTAACTCTATACATTTTGGTCAATAACGTTATTGAAATACCTGCTATGTAAATCGGTGGTTTTCCAAGAGTTGGGATGCTTCAACTTTAAAGTAAACAAATCAGAACAGCACTCTGCACTAGTACACTTATGAGGTGTCACAGAATTGGCTCTATAATAATATTGATGCTAAATGCCGTATAACATGACGTCAGGAGCCAATTATAGAGTGATAGCTCAAAATAAAGAGCCGTTGAATCTCCTCATTTTTCGGGTGTCCCGCCACGTCTATGCTGTATGGTGACAAGTTTCTACGACGAGATTCAACGAGAAAGAACTCCGTCAATCTAAAAAAGAAAGTGTTCTTAAAAATGTTATGCTAACAACATTTCAGCAGTTTCAACATACCTCTGTTGCTAGCATTAACTGCTTCAAACGTAAGTGCACATTATTTTTGCAAAGGATGATTGTATCCAGTACAAAACAAAGTTACACAGAGTATGCCAGGTAGTCCCCATTCAATGCTGATAACATAGCAAAGTCAATGTGATGGTAAGTTCCTGAATGATCTAGATCTCTTTGATAAGGCAATTACTGAGAGAAAATAACACAAATGTCGATCATAATTGTACGCAAAAGCAATAGCAGGAAAACTTGGCATTAATTAAAACTTCTTCGCAGGATTGGGTCAATTAATAAAAGTGATCGCTGCAACCTCAATAGCATAGTACAATAAAAGATCTATTGCAAATTTCTCTCGTCACAACTGGAGTAAAAAGTCACTCGTAGTAAAGCGGATACAGCTATTCCACGGTTTGAAAATCCACATAATTTACAATTCCAATCTCATTCCCTCAAATATCTATGATTAATCGTATCGATTACTGGGAATCGCCATTGTCACAAAATCTTGACGCATAAAATTCACTTTTTTGGGGGCTACTGAAATACAATCATGCTTGGGTACTATTTTCACTCATGATATAGACCTCTTTCCTAATATTTTTTTTATAAAAAAGACGAGACACCAATCATACACATGCTCTAGGGTCATTTTTTGAGAGCTTACCAATTGAGGAAACTTTGCATACTCACACCGCTCGGTACTCATTTCTCTTGAATTACTCATAAGGAAGTTCATTTCGTCACCAAAGAGTATGAAGGGGGTATGCAAACCGACGAACATCTGTGTAGCAGGCAAAAGTGAAATCTGCACGTCGACAAGTCTTCATAACGTCGGAGCGGTGCGTTACCCAATGAGCAAGTTGAATCAATGATAAAACTGATTGATAAAATACATGGCGAAACAGAGATAAATTCAGTTATATTTGAAATAATACAATGGGAAAAGAGAGGTTGCAAAAGAAAGCTCTGATAATCGTCACGAGGAATTACAGCAATCTGATACCGAAAATTAAGTTCTTTTGACTGCGCCTTTCCCGTAAATAAACGGCGCGGCGTGATGGGTAAGCACGTATGTACATTGTTTGATCAAAAATACGCGGAATTTTCTTTTTGCTACAAAATCTTAATTTATTCGTCAATATTAGTTGTGTTCCTTTCAAATTAGTCCCTATCAGATATGATACATTTGTACCAGTGCTTTTTCCACCCTTCAAAAGTACTTCTGGAACGCAATTTCAGTACAGCCTTTGGCTCCTTCAGCAACTCAGTCATTATCGCCTTAATATTGGTAAAAAATTCGTCCTTCATGGTTTTTATGATGTTAGGGAATAGGAAGAAGTCGCAGGGGGCCATGTTTAGCGAATATAGAGGGTGAAGCATCATAACGCTGTTGTTTTTCGACCAGCATTCACGAACAAGCAGTGAAGTGTGAGCAGGTGCATTATCGTCGTCCAATTGCCACGTGTTATTTCGCCATCAATCCTGGAGTTTTCTTCGGATCGCTTCGCGAAAACGGCGTTGAACCTCCAGATAGTATTCCTTATTGACCTTACGACCATATTGGTGGCATGAACACACGGCAATTTATTCCGCTGAAATAGGAGAAAACAGCGAGGAGAACCTTCAAATTCGATCGAATTCTTCGACGTTTGTACCACTTGTAAATGCTTGTTTTAAGCATCTGTCACTCGACAGAAGCAGCATTTAACATTTCCAATGCGGTGCTGCTCTTTATTCCGCTCTGATACAAAATTTAATGCAGATTCTTTATTCTTCTTTTTTCATGACTGAAAACTCGGCGAGCACACCAAAACACGTGTAACCTTTTCGATAGTCAACAATCAAGTAAACAACCAATATGGTAACCTATGTCCACATGCGTCTAGGACAAGGTATCAACACAGCAACGAAAATTGCGTTTGACTTGTACAACCTGCGAAATCAGAAAATTCTCGATTTATTAGATGAGACAAAGTTATTTGAGTTACAACAATGAGAAAAAGTTATTGGCATGGTTTTTTTAAAAGAATAAATTATTACATGATATCTACGATTGCCAACTCAATTATGTCCTTATATTTATCCAATTACAGTGTTCTCTTTTTCGTAAATCCTGAATTTATGCTTTTTGCTCCAAAAGAAAGCGTACCATTCAGGAGCTAATATTTTTCCAAATATGACCACGACATGATCAAATCGACCAACTATGCAGAAAGGAAAAAAATTAGCTGGAATATTTTCGATTCAAAACGTGAGATTAAAAGGTCTATTTACAAAAGCTGTGAGACGGAAATTCAGTATACTGTAACGTGAACTATGATGTCGATGAAATAAAAGGGAAATTCGTATTTCTGGCAGTAACGAAAACAGGGCAAGACTAAGAATAAAAGGGAAATAAATTTTACATGCCAATAAATAACAAACAGTTTCATACGGAGAAAAAATGACAGTCAATATAAATTCTACATGCCACAAAATAACAAATCGTATCACTCGGAAAAAAAATGACAGTCAATATGAACCGTAATACCGTGCCTCTAGTAAGAAAATAAAATATTTCAACATTACTCCATCCAAATACTGGTTTTCTGCAGCCCTCCACCGCACTGCCTCGTCAGCCGACATGTTTATTCCTTCATGATTCTTATTTTTTTAACAACAATCAAGATTTTCTCTTTGTGTTCCATCCTTGGTCATCCTCGGTAATTTTCCTATGCATTTCCTATTTATTAATTGTTTTCAGCTGCTATTTGTCTGTTATTATTCTATTTATATCATTATCAGTAATTCCCGATCTTTTCGACGAATTCTTCACTTTTGATTCCCTCTGTCCAATTCATTTTCGAAACTCTACCATTACACTGCATTTCTATTCCCTCAAATCTTATCTTTTCCGAGGCTACTATGCAGTACAATATTCTCTGCCGCATAAGAGCACGATCCGTACATATTTTAATGAGGAGCTTCTTTATCTCGTGCCCGCTATAGTCGGATATAGACCACATTGTCCAACTCATCAACTCGTAACTGCTTCTTTCGGCGGGACAGCTCCACTGAGAGAACGTAATACACACTCGAGAGAAAATTCCGCATAAACACATCTCCAACTCTGACGCCAATCATTTCCGCTGAGGGCTAAATACGCCATTGGCATCCGTAACTCCCATCTTTCCATCCGTTTTTCTTAACGACCCCCTTCACTAACTAGACGCTATTTCATTCCCCCAAGACCCTGAAGAAGAGCACCGTTATTATTTTGAACAAACCGGTCATGACTTTATTCACGAGAATCCTTTCTTGCTAATTTAATGAGAAAATCATTCATTCATACATAATATATAACTGGCAAATTTTATTCGAAATGCTACTGGTGTTCCCTGTGATTCCTCACGAGGAATGCGAAGACTTAAAAATGATGCTACATCCCTTCATTTAGAGGTCATAAAAAATAGCAAAACTTTCGAAATTCAAGATGCTCATCTACTGTGGTCCCGAGTCCTACCAGCAAAAAATACACAGGAAGCGTTCTCAAACTCTGCAATGAAATTAAAAATAGGAGTATTTTTATGGCTGCTAGAATAATGTGCACATCATCAATCTGAAATGACTACTGCTTATTCAACTGGTGATTGACGAGGTTCATTTATGCAATAAGTCCTTCCCAATCAACACTTCATGTAACCAAATTTCTTGATACACACCCAATTGCCACCATTACTAAATGCGCACCAAATAAGCCCAACTAAATGGTAGAACGGAATAAATCACTTTAGATAAGAGCATTTAAGACATGAAAAGTCAAACACACAAAATTCGCGCAATACGATGCATGCAACGTAAATTCGTTAAGGATCCTTTACATGATTGATTATTTGTAGCGGTACTCTTTAAACGGGTAAGACACGCGTTTGGTTGTCATTCCAAAGGACTAGCTATTCTGTGCTATTTTAAACGATTTTGAAATTTGGTTCAATCGAGCTGAATTGTTCTCGGGCTTCAAACCAGAATTCACACACACACACATCGTCTTCAGGGCTGATGATCATCATTAGCCCCGAAGATGATGGGAAAGTCTCCCATAAAATCGTCTGCCGCTTTGGAAAACCAGACCCGGTGTGAAGCCCGAGAACAATTCAACTCAGTTATTCGCCGGTAAAGCATCAAATCTTTCATCAGTTAAATAAATTATTAGTAGAATATTGTTGTCTCAGGCGTGACTTGGTGGAATTTGCGTAACATTGTAAATGAAAAGTATAACTTAGTTAATTCACATAGAATTATTAACACAATACTAATAATTATTGTGAAAATAAATATTTTGTTAAATAAGTTAAATAAATAAGTATTGTGTTAATAAATCTATGTGGAAAAACTAAGTTATACTTTTCATTTACAATGTTATTGGTAGAAAGCGAAAAATTTCGTATTACTGTCAACTCAGAGTGATTCGTTTAAATGTCACAAAAAATGACCATTTATTGAATGAAGTTGTTGACTAAAGAAGTCGTTGGTATGTCCTAAAAGGTTATAGAATAGGCCTACTGGGAATTAAGAGAGTGTCGTCAAATTGCCCTCACAGTAACTCGTTTTATCAAGCAACCCCTGACCTCTCATTCGCCTCTTCCGTCCCTTACAACTACTCTGGGGAAAAAGATCCTTTGTATCTCGTGCAATAATCCCTGAGATCCATGCTTCACTGGTGACACGGATGACCTAATACCAGAGTAAACCCTCGCTTGATATAATTTTAATGAAAGCGAGTTTCAAATCTTGCATAATAAAACTTTGACCATCAATTTGAGTTCCTACATATCAAGTGATAAAGAGTTCAGGATTAAAAGAGTGTGACGAAGAAGGAATAAAAATAGGAATATTCATGAAGATGATTAAAATGTGTTGCATGCACACTTATTAACAAGGGGATGATGACTCCCTGATACTTCAAAATTAAGGGTCTTTTTGGGAACAGATTTAAGATTCAAAGAATACTGGGTTTTAAAAAATGCGCCATCCGCAGAATCGACGGTAGCACGCATGACATTGTGACATCGTAGCAACAAAGTACCTGCCGAAGTGGCCATTATCGATCGAACAAAGGTTTGTTCTGGTTTTTAATTTGAATGGTAGTTTAAGAATTATCACAGTATGGCATATTTTCTGAATGAAAAAGTCATTTACAACACATTATTCGTGGACATCAATTATAAATAGTTGCGTAGAACGTTGTGCAACATTATATTGGGAGATAGTTTCACCCACACATCTTGTTTTGGTTTTTAACTGTGACGACTCAAAGCAAATTATCCAACTAGAGAATTTAATTTCTACTTTTAATTAGAGTTAGCATCACTAAGTTTCCATATGCAAGAAACAACGGTGTCATATTTGGTGATATCATTAAAACGAAGGTTTATCGCTTGCTTATATGACTGTGTACATTGTAGCATACCATTAAGTTAAAGTGCTAATGATGCGATATGATGGATTGCATGTAAGTGGTGATATTTTAGCATATAAATCTTTATAATAGCTAGACTTTCTTAAAATAATGTGTTATGACAGGCAGTGTTACAAATAGACTGGCAGTAACAAATACGTGTCAATAAAACAAGTGCTACTAATACATATCAAGTGTCGGGGAAGACATAACAGCAATCATTAAGTTGTTTCTACTACCTATTGTCTAAATAAAGAAATGGAAAAAATGTGAATTGAAATGAAGTTGGTGACTACGTGGATTGCTCTTGAATTGTAAGTGTGGCTGTTTACATCCCAGGGAAAGGATAACAATCGTAGTTTTTTATTATAATGTAAGAGAAACAATTGCACTTTTCCACAAAATGGTTTATTGCGTACAACGCGTTTCGGCTCACAGAGCCATCATCAGGTACAAGACAAAGTTATAAGAGAGTACATTGCATATATATGTCTTTTCCGAGGAGGGGGGGTAGTGGGAGGAGACCAGAGGAGGAGGGGAAGGAGGAGGTAGTGGCTGGGAAAAATCAGGAAAATCCAAGGGAGGAAAGGGGGGGGGGAACGGACTAACCCGTGAGAGAAAGGCCAAGAAACAGCAAAGGGTGAAAAAATGTGGGTAAGGGGGGAAGAAGGTAGGGAATAGGCATGTCATTAGAACATAGGGAAGCGGCGCTAGGGAAAGGAGGGGGAAAGAGTGCACCTGAGGGTAATTAGGAAAGGGGGTATGAATAGGAAGGAATAAGGTGGGCACCGCCCACCTTATTCCTTCCTATTCTTTCTTCCAATCTTCCAATTATTTTCTTTTCAATAATAAGGGGGGTTATCTTTTTGCGTGTTTTTGTGCCGTACACTAATCTGGTGATAGGATTGTTGAATAGATTCTTTACGTAGCTGCTTTGGAATTATTGTTGTCTAAGAATTATATTAAATAGTATTTTTTATATTACTTTAATAACTTTGTGATAGTAATCCTCTTTTTTCACCTGCCGTTACACTTTAACTTATTATATTACCAGTTAAAGTCTCTGTTGCCCATTGATAGTTATTAAATCCTAACTCACCTAGCTTTTACTTACGGACTAACTATATATTTTTTCTTAAAGAGCTTATAATATCCTTATTGTTATCATCGTTGTTGTGAAGTTATTTTTTTGACTGTTAGGTTCTGAGATCTTTAGTAACTCTTATTTTTAGCATCAAATTCTACTCCCAGTTCGCTGTTAGAGAATATTTTTGTACATTTTTCTTCTAGTATAGTTTATCTCCTTCGCTAGTTGTTGGATAGTTAACCGTTTTTCTCGTGAAACACAGGTCCTTTCGTCCCTCTTTATCAGTGAATCACCCCCTCCTAGCTCTCACAAAAAAACAACACCTGTCCTACCCTACCACTAGCGTCCTTGAAGTGTAAGCCACTTCCCCCCCGCTGACAATCCCTTCGAGTTAATCCGTTACGTCTATCCGCGTTCTACTCGGGTGAGGATTTAGAGTCTAGGAAGTAGACCTTTTTCTTCTTCAGTTATTTTTCTGTTGTACTTTTGAGCTTGTTTTTATCTCGTTGTCTTGTTAGCGTCATTCAGGAGTGAGCTTTTTTTTAGGAGTCAACTCTTTCTAGCAACTACATTCTATCTGATTACTCTCTTACCGTATACTCTTGCCGAGTCTAAGAACGTTTATTTTTTTGTTGCAAAGTTTAGCCCTCGTTCTATAGGTTACATTTTTTTGTTGGGGATTTTATTGCGAGTAAGGCTAGGATGGCTTCGAATAGGTCACCCGTTGCGGTGCTCGAAAACGCCGGCGAGGGTGTGGTTCTCAGAGCCCGCATCGCCGAGTTGGAGAGAATCGTGCGGGAACTCCAGTCACTGGTAGAAAGGGTAGTACGCGTCCCTGAGATGGATGGAAATTTGGGTGACTCCTTGAAAGTCCACCGTTCCTTAGGAGCTGCACGGGTTCGCTCGATTGCAAACAGAGGTTGGACGATCAAGAGTTTCCCCGAAGATCCTTCCACCGATGAAGGGGCAGTACCACCTCCTATACCGGAGGTTTGGAGGGTCGTGTCTCGGAGGAGTGGCGGTAAGGTCACTCTGAAACGTGGCGCGGGGGATGCTCCGGCAGATCCCGTTCCCGTTTCGAACAGATACCAGTTGCTGTCGGAGGGGAACTCCGAGGTATCTGACGTGCCTACTCCTACTCCGAGACCGTCACTTAGGAAGAGTCGTCAGAGTGGGAAGGGGGGGATTGTAGTGATAGGGAGTAGTAATGTCCGCCGTGTGATGGTCCCATTACGAGAAAGGGCAGACCGCGAGGGTGTAAGCAACCGTGTGACATCATGGTGTATCCCTAGTGGCGGTGTTCCGCAGGTGACGCAGGCGGTTGGTGCGGCGGTACGGGGCACGAAGTGCTCTAGATTGCAGGTCGTGGCACATGTTGGCGTCAACGACGCCATGGACCGCGGATCCGAGGAGATCCTACGTTCCTTCAGGGAATTGGACTCCGAAGTGAAACGGATAAATGGTGCCGAGGGGGTTAGCTTGTCGCTTGCGATTTGTAGTCTTGTCCCGAGGATCGATCGTGGTTCTCTGGTTTGGAGCCGAGTGGAAGGCATAAACCAGAGGCTGCGTCGTTTCTGCACGGACATCGGAGCCTCCTTCGTGGACCTTAGGCCGGCAATCCGATCGTGTCGGACCCCTCTGAACCGTTCGGGAGTCCACTACACGGCCGAGTCAGCTAGATGTGTAGCGAGTAGTATATTTGAGCACTGTAGGTCTTTTTTAGAGTAGAGAGAAGGCCAGAGTGTAGTGCTTATAATGGGTCGATAAATAAAGGGGTAAATTCTAAAGTTTTTAGTAACAAAAGTTCCTCCAGAAATCAGAATAGATTAATAGAAAGGAAAAGCAGCGTGTCAGGCTCAGCATCACTAATTTCCAATAAAACATTTAGTACCTTTAAGCATGGGAAACGTCAGCTGCGTCATAATGTCAATGGAAGGAAAGGTAGTAGGTCAGTTGGTGAGACAAAAACGGGAAATCAGAGGTCAGTAGATTCAAGTCATTTAAAAAGTGAGATAAAAAATTCTGCAGTGCCCGGAAGTAGGAATACAGGGCCTAAAAATAAATTAATCGGAAAGAGCGAATCGAAAATACTCCCAAATTGCAATAATATTAGTGATGAAGTAATAGTCGTGGCAGTAATTAATTGCCGTAGTTTAAGAAATAAGATTCCTGAATTCCACCATTTAATTCATAGTACGAAGTGTAACGTCATTATAGGAACAGAAAGTTGGCTTACAGATGATGATTCAGACAGTGAAGTCTTCCCAAAATCTTTCACCGTTTATAGGAAAGATAGAGTTAACCGAGCTGGAGGCGGAGTATTTGTAGCTGTAAAGAATTCAATTGTCAGCCAAGCGGAAACCTTACCGGAGACCAGCGTTGAATCTGTGTGGTGTTCAATTAAATGTCCTAAATCGAAAACTATATTTGTATGCTCGTACTATAGACCACCAAACACAGATATAACATCAATTTTAGATTTTGAAACCCAAATAAACAGCATAGTATCCAAATATCCTGATAGAAATCTGATATTAGGCGGAGATTTCAACTTACCCTCTATAGATTGGAAGACCTATAGCTTCATACCCGGTGGGAGAGATAGAGTCATCTGCGAGGCGTTACTGCACGCTTTTTCATCAAACGCATTGCTTCAAATAGCTTCCGCTCCTAACAGAGGAGAAAATATTCTTGATTTGTTAGCGACAAATATACCACATCAGGTAATAAATGTGAGCACCGTCGAGGGAATCAGTGATCATAGGGCAGTAACAGCTAAGTTTTCTTTAAATATCGCAAAAAGTTTTAAACGAGAACGAAAAGTTTTCATATTTAAAAGGGCTGATTTTGATGGGTTCAAGACTAATCTGAAAAATGCTTTTCCCGTGTTTCAAAAATCAGTAATGGAGTTAAATGTAGAAGGGACTTGGAAAGTTTTTCTTTCGCTCATAAATTCAGGAATCAAAAGATATATCCCTAGTAAAATAAAAAAAGAAGGTAGCGAACCGAGATGGTATGACGCGGAAGTCAGAAAATCGTTAAGGCGACAGAGAGCGTGCCATGCTAAGATGAAAAAAATCATTCATGATGTGTCTCCTAGTGATCGAGAGTTAATAATTAATAAATATAAGTTGTCTAAAGCCGCTACAAAGGAAGCGTTCAGAAATGCATTCACGAATTTTAAAAGGAAAACACTTGTAGAGCAGTTACGGGATGACCCAAAAGCATTTTGGTCCTATGTTAGGGAAGTTCAAGGTAAAACATCTACCGTTTGTTCGCTAAGAAACGATAATGGAGATGTGTTAACAAACAGTTCCGATAAAGCCAATTTATTAAATTCCTACTTCAAGAGCGTGTTCACCGAGTCATCTGAGAATTCATCCGTGGCGGTTGATAATCACTGCATACGAAAGATGCCTCCCCTTGATATTAGTGCTCACGGAATAGAAATTTTATTGAAATTGCTCAGTCCAAATAAGTCACCTGGTCCAGACGAAATCCCTTCTCGCGTGTATAAAGAACTAGCGTCAGAAATTGCCCCCTACTTGCAGCTAATATTCACAAAATCCATAAAGCAACACGGAGTACCAAATGACTGGAAAATTGCCAATGTAACGCCCATATTCAAAAGTGGAGACAAGGAACAGCCATGTAATTACAGACCGATATCTTTAACGTCCATTTCATGCAAAATCCTTGAACACATTGTTGTCAGCTCAGTAATGAAACACCTAGACACGCATAACTTGTTAATGAGAACTCAACACGGATTCAGGAAAGGTAGATCATGCGAAACTCAGTTAGCGCTGTTTGCCCACGATATTTTAGTCTCCGGAGAGGACAACATTCCAGTGGACGCGATTTTTCTTGATTTCAAAAAAGCATTTGATAAAGTGCCCCACGATAAGTTATTAGTAAAACTAAAATCATACGGCCTAGACGATGATGTAATTTCCTGGATCAGAGAACTTTTGAGCGATCGCGTGCAAAGAGTAGTATTAGACGGCGTAGCCTCCAACGAAGTTAGAGTCACATCTGGCGTCCCTCAGGGTAGTGTCATAGGCCCACTCCTCTTCCTACTCTATATCAACGATATTGGTGACATAATAGACAGTAAACTTCGATTATTTGCAGACGACACTGTAGTATACAGGGAAATCCGTAGCAGTGAAGATAAGGATAAACTAACAAACGACCTTACTGCAATCCAAGCATGGTGCGATGCGTGGCAGCTAGAGTTAAATTTGAAAAAATGCGTAGTAATGAAATTCTGGGGGAAAAATAACTCCCCACAACAGAGCTATTTCATTCAGGATACCCAATTAGAGACGGTAGAATCCGTAAAATATCTCGGAGTTAGGCTCAATAATGATCTATCGTGGAATAAACATATTCGGGAAATAACAGGTCAAGCTAATCGTAAATTGGGATTTGTTAAAAGAATTCTAGGCAAGTGCGACGACAAAGTGAGAGAAATAAGCTACTTCTCCCTCGTTAGACCCCATTTAGAATATGCTTCCAGTGTTTGGGATCCTCATGAAACAGGCTTAAAAACAGAGTTAGAACGTGTACAGAGAAGAGCAGCCAGGTACGTGAAAAGCCGTTACGATAGTCTTGTTAGTGTTACTGACCTCTTAGAACAACTAGGATGGGAATCACTGTCAGACCGTAGATTGAAAACAAGACTAAATCTATTATGTAAATTCAAGAGTAGTTTATTTTCCGACGAAGTTGATCATATTTTACGACCGCCAACGTACTATGGTAGATTAGATCATAAAAATAAAATAAGAGAGATAGACTGTAGAACAGATAGATTCAAAATGTCGTTTTTTCCGCGAGCGATAAGAGACTATAACGGCTGTGTAAGGACTTAGAAATAGATTAGTTGACTGGTAGTGTAGCTTACTAACTTATGTATTTCTTAAAGCATGTTTGCGGTGTTTTATGGTGATTCTAACAGCATGTTTTGCATGTTCTAGCTTCATAGGCAGATTGCCCTCTTAAGTAGCATGTAGAAAATTATGTGTCATCGTACATGTGTGGCGTGCATGTGGGGATTCTCTTGCATGCTGTATGATGGTTTTTAGTTAATGATGGAATTGGTTAGTATCCTTAATATTCATGACCGTGCGGTGTGCATGTGGCGGTCCGCTTGCATGCTGCATTTTGGTGACTTGTCACCCCCTGCCAAACACCCTAGAGGTGGCTCGCAGGGTAATATGTAGATGTAGATGTAGATAAGTTCTACCACCAAACAGACGGCCTTGCGATGGGATCTCCCCTTTCACCACTATTAGCGGAAATATTTATGGACAATTTAGAATCCCAACTATTCAATTCAAGACATCCCATCTTAGCCAACGTACTCTACTGGTACCGTTATGTGGACGACATCATCTGCTGCTGGACAGGGAGTGAAAGACAATTAGCCTGCTTTTTTAATATTCTAAATGCCCAACACCCCCAGATAAGCTTCACCATGGAAATAGAATCCGAAAAACAGTTGAACTTTCTTGACCTCTCTATTTCTATCAAAGACAATAAACATGAATTTGGTGTTTACAGAAAACCTTGTTACAGTGATGTGATCATCCCAAGTGACTCATGCCACCCGACTGCCCAGAAACTTTCGGCTTTCCACTCAATGCTGCATCGTCTTGTAAATTTACCCTTATCAATAACCAATTTCAACACTGAACTGGCCACCATAAAATCAATTGCAGTTTCTAATGGCTACACCGTGAACACAGTAACAAAAATTTTAAATAAAAAATTAAAAACCAAAGCTATTTCACAGTTATGCTCTCTTTTGCCCGTATGTGATAAGCCTAGAAAATGGTGTCGATTATTGTTTGTGGGTGATCTGTCCAATAAGCTCGCTCGTAAATTTCCAAAAGATAAATTCAATGTTTCCATGTATAATCCTCTAACGCTGGGAAAAATTCTAAGCAGCAATAAAGACAAAATAGATCCCCTCCTTCAATCTGGCATTTATAAAATACATTGTGACTCTTGTAATAAATATTACGTCGGCCAGACAGGTAGAAACTTCAACGTCAGGACTAAGGAACACAAAAGGTGTTGGAAAAACAATGATGAAACGTCACTTTTAGCCAAACACCTGATAGAAACGTCTCATTCCTGCAGCTTTCAACCTGAAATTCTCCACCTTGAAAGTAAAGGCACAAGATTGGATGTTTTAGAATCCTTGGAAATCATACAATCAGATGCGGATGTTCTTTTAAATGAACAAGTGTTTGTTACCCATTCTCCTCTCCTCAAAATTCCCCTTCCCAAAAGAAACAGCCAAACTCCCACTCACCCTCCCCCCAACTGACTTCCCCCCCCCCCTCCCTTTGAGGGTTTTTTCCCATCCACTCACCCAGGCACTCCACCCTTAAGCCGGGCGGTGCCCACCTTATTCCTTCCTATTCATACCCCCTTTCCTAATTACCCTCAGGTGCACTCTTTCCCCCTCCTTTCCCTAGCGCCGCTTCCCTATGTTCTAATGACATGACTATTCCCTACCTTCTTCCCCCCTTACCCACATTTTTTCACCCTTTGCTGTTTCTTGGCCTTTCTCTCACGGGTTAGTCCGTCCCCCCCCCTTTCCTCCCTTGGATTTTCCTGATTTTTCCCAGCCACTACCTCCTCCTTCCCCTCCTCCTCTGGTCTCCTCCCACTACCCCCCCTCCTCGGAAAAGACATATATATGCAATGTACTCTCTTATAACTTTGTCTTGTACCTGATGATGGCTCTGTGAGCCGAAACGCGTTGTACGCAATAAACCATTTTGTGGAAAAGTGCAATTGTTTCTCTTTCATTATGAAGAACTTCCACGATATCTCGCCTGAATCTGTTGAGTTTTTTATTATGCTTAATTCAGCAAATATTGCCATCTTAAAGGTTACCTTTTGAATTATTCGCCTTCATGTCATTAGCAAGGGATATTCCGTTATTTTAATGCCGGTATGTGTGCCTGAAGAAAGAGTGGAAATGATTTAAAGTTGTCTCATATATCTCACGGTAGGTAAAAGCTACATCCTTGGTAACAAGAAACGTGCTTGGCTCCTTCACATGATCTTTCCAAATGTGAACACCCTTCGATCCTTTGCTGACCTGCGCCGTTACTCTAAAATTCTTATTCGTCGTGATTATGAGGAGTATACGCTGAGCCTTTCCAACTCCATTTCCTCCAGTCCAAAAAAACGTTTGTTCCGTTGTCGCCGAAATCGTCCCAATATCCCAGATAAGTTTCATATGGTAATAGTGATGCTCAGGGATCAGAAAGGCCTAAACGCTTTCATAATTTTTTTCTCCGATTGCCTGCAGCCTTCATCAAACCCTCCCATTCCGCCTGACCCTTCCCCTTCAGCTAACACAAACCTTGTCTAACCTCCGTGCAGACATATATACGCGAGGTTTATGAATACCTAATTACTATAGAATCCCTCTCCATCGTTCTCTCGGCCCCGATGGTCTTAGCCCCAAATTCATTCGTAACTGTGCCTCCTCTCTCTCATTGCCTCTGACCCTCTTGCTAAATCGGTGCTTTTCCATGGGAACTTTTCCCCCCCAATGGATAGCAGCTAACGCTATCCCGATACACATAGCTGGTCCTAAAAATGATGTCTCCAATTACCGTCCTATCTCTTTACTTCCAGTCCTTTCTTCCGTTTGTGGGAGAATTATTCTCAACCGACTATATTACTTCACATCTCCTTTTCTATCCCCAAATCAACATGGATTCCTCCCGGGCCGAGCTTGCTTAACCAACCTCGCCGTCTTTCAGCACCACGTCAATGTCATCGAAAAGTCGTCTCCGCTTGATGCTGTTTTCCTCAACTTTTCCAAAGCTTTCCACTCCATCATCAACCATTCCCTACTTCTTCACAAACTTAATCACCATTTGGCATTTATGGCAACTGTCTCAAACTCATATCCAGCTTCCTTTCAAACAGAACCCAACGCGTAATACTCTCAGGTTTCTCTTCATCTTGGTCCACGGTAACATCTAGAGTACCCCAGGGTAGTGTCCTTGGACCATATCTTTTTAATGTATTCATTAATGACCTTCCCTCTCAATTTCTTTCTTCCAAACTCATGACCACCTTTACGCCGATAACAGCAAGATTTTTAAGTAAATATATAACTTCTGACTGCCATGACCTTCAAGACGCATTAAATAAGACCTCAACTAGGTGCAATGACTGGAGGCTAAATTTAAATCCAAGTAGGTCAAATATTATATGTATTTCCCTTTAAAAATCCCCAATTCATTTCAACTACTCTATCAACTCTACCCCATTGAACAGAGTTACATCAATAAAAGATCTTGGTATAATAACTGACCAGAAACTCATTTATTCCGAGCACATTCAGGCTATTAAATGTAAATCTATCCCTGTTAGGCCTACTTTACCAGTTCACTGAAATTAAAGATCCAATAGATATACAATCTTACTTTACATATATTGTCCTTCCCACTATCTCCTATTGCTCCCCTATATGGTCGATGTCTGCCCCAAAAAATCTTAAATCTCCGAAACACATTACTCACTTATTTACAAATATTGTTAAAAACAGAGTTATTGTTTCTAATCTTGATAATAACTTCCTTAAACTGATTTTAAACTCATACACAGCACTCTGAACTCGACCATTGACTGTCCTGACCTTATCTCCTTCATTAATTTCAGAATACTTACCCGACCAACAACGACTCACGCATTGCTCCAAATCCCTACGCCCAGATTTTCACTCACCAAGCGCTCCCTTATTTTTCGCCTATCTTCTCTCCTGAATACCCTTCCTGACAACATTTACCCTTTCTCCTTATCTTCCAACGCCTTCGCTATCCAAGCATTCCCAAATAAAATAATCTTTTCTGGCTTGCCATGTTGTTATATTATTTGTAAATCTTCTTCTTGTTAGTGTTTTTGCGTGTGCATCCTTTTTTGTTAGTAATTGAATCACTATAAAATGGCATCATGCTGTATATAGTTTATTCCTTAAATAAAAAAAATACCATGAAAACCCTTAACAATCAGTAAACGGACTTAAAAAGTGAGTTACATAGGTATTTCTACTCGATGTGATGGGGCGAAGGTTGTATTTAAATAGTAATGAAGGTTAATTATTACGTAAAAGCTGAGGACTAACTGGAGTATAGTAATTATCAATGAATATCTTAATCAATTTATGTCTGAAGTCATATGCCAAGGCGTCAATTACACCGGAGCGTAGGATTTGATAAAAGACCTTTTATGTGAACCGCAGAACATTATTTTAGTTAATTTATATGACGAGAAATATCAGGCCTGATGAGATGGAGTATCAACATAATCAGGACAGAAATAGCAATTTCCACTAGTAAAACTCCAGTGGCTTTCCAGTGGAAAATTGCAATTCCTGTCTTTGTTATTTCGATTAATGTTATTTACCTTTCAGTCGGCGACATGGTTCTTTTATAAGGAAAAGCGCTGCTTTTGGAGTGGATTACAAAACTTAACGAACGAAAGGAGGCTACTGCCCTTCGAATAGTTTAATTAATTTGTAATTAATTAAAATATTTAATCAATCACATAAATACCGGTATACCGGTATTTTTTCGTCGGTACTACCGGGCGAGTAGTGTTATTGCTTTTTAATACTCGTAAAAAAAATACCGGTACTGTTTTTAGTACCGCCCACTCCTTGTTCGAACGCTAGCCAAGTTATAAAACTGGCGCCCAGTTGAGTTGAGTGTGTCGCTAAATGTCGGACAGCTGGGCATGAAGGAAGAATGGAGAAAAATCTGGCACTGATCAAAAGCCATCATGAAATCCGAAGTTTTACATCTGATTGAGATTGCTCTAAAATTATCCACAACATTCGAGACTCGAATCTTGACCTTTGGGAGGGGAAGCCAGTTCTATAGCTACCATGCGTCCCCGATTATTTCTTCGATCCATGCATTTATGAATTGCTCAATATGATTTTGTTACAGGTTGCGACTGAGGAATAGCAGATGAAAGGATCCTCTAATTATTTTCTACCGAATCACTTAAAAATTGTCAAAAAAGCTATCCGAGATAAATCAATCAAGGTTTACTGCATCGACAAACTAACTCCAAATCAACTGCATGAGATCTGAAAAAGCTATTCCACTTCTAAAGGCCGTTTTACACGGTACATTTATTTGTACAAACTCTTTCTTGAACTCTTGCATGAGGCAAAATGTATCGTGTAAAGCGGAAAATTGTATGAACGCTTGTGCGAATGTATCAATGCCTGCACGGGAATTAGAACCTGTTCTAATTTCGTTGAGACAAACGTACAATCTCACGTACATTCGTTTGTACAAAATCTTTCATCGTGTAAAACGGCCTTAAGAGAGGTTATGAGAAGTCCAATGATTGATACTCAACCCTTATTATTTCTATAAATCCCTCCCATCATTCGGGATAGCCTCTCACCTCTCCTACTCTGATAAAATCGAAAAAATTTCGAAATCATGATGATAAAAATCTTGGGAACAGCTCTTACGCATTAAGGTACGGGCTAGCCTGAAATAAACAAAGCTTCAATTACTGTGTAGTGGATTAATTAGATTTAACAGAAAAGATGTTAGTTTACACAAGTTGGGCCAATTATGAAATATTCGGAAGGTGAAGAAGATCCACCTAAGAACATACAGACTGCAGAGAAGGGTTCAAGAAAATTACATCACCTTCATCAAAATAAAAACTTTCTCCAATAAATAGATAATTGCATGCCGGAATTAATCACACGCGGTGTGATTAATACTGACATTCAAATGCGATGAATGAACAGATTGCCGGTACCCAGTATTTTAACCTCCATGGCAACAGATCTTTGGCACATGTAGCTTCAGGGTTGTTAAATGAATTTCCAATGGCAATGCATGATATTAAATGTATATCTGCTCTGAAGAAATCACTCAAAGCGTGGGTGCTTAGTGTAGCGGTCTGAGGAACTTGAAGACGGAGAGCGTCGGCGAGAGGCGAGCGGTCATTGCCCTGAAGGGAAGGGGGACCTCTATGACCGCGAGAGCGACCGTCCTTTTGAGCCTTTGTACAATACAGAAAATAAACCAGTACCGTGTGAGCTCTGAACGAGACAAGTTCTTTTCCTTAACCATATCCTTCTTCCGCGGACCGGCGCTACATTGGCGCAGTCGGTAGGATCGTTCTTCGATCCGGAAATTTCGCGTGCATTTCGGCGGCGGCAGCCATGGCGTGTATAGTGATGCCGGAGAAGTTTGGTGGTGCAGGGGACTGGGAAGACTGGGTCTTCCAATTTGAGACGGTAGCGGAGATAAATAAGTGGCCTGAGGAGCAGAAGACGCTCTATCTGAGACTCTGCCTAGTGGGAAACGCTCTCTCTGCGTTTCGCGAGCTTCCAGAGGAAAGCCGGGAGAGTTACGCTAAGGCGCGGGAGGCATTAGGGCGGCGTTTCAACCCAAAGAAAGCGAGTGAAAAGGAAAAGGCGCGATTCATCCAAAGGACGCGCAATCCCGGAGAAGACATCGCCACCTTTGCCACGGACCTCGGGCGCCTCGCTCGGCGTGCATACCCTTCTTGGCCCGAGGATGCGAGAAAGGCCGTTGTGCGCGACCGTTTCTTGGATGGACTTGATGGGAACATCCGAGTGTGGGTGAAACAGGCGAGACCTGCTTGCCTCGAGGACGCTATCGGCGTTGCCACCGAGATGGAGGCTATCCATTTCGCGGAGTCACACACCAGGGGAGTAAATGCACTGGCGCCGGCGACCCTCAACACGGAACCACGAGAAGATGGCGTGGAGAGCCGAGGGTGCGGCCGCGAGGACAAAGTGGAGGCCGCATTAAGACAGAATTCAGAGACATTAAAAGAGGTCTTGGAATTCTTGCGAGGAATCGCTGTATCGGGTGACGACGACCGCGGCCCCGCTCCTGAGTTGCGGCGCTCAACACCCAGGGTGAGGCGTAGAGACCGGCTGCGTTGTTGGATGTGCGGCGAAGAGGGGCACGTGAGAGCCGAATGCACACGCCCTTTCTCCCCGGGAAACGACGAAAGGCCGAGGAGGTGGTAACCTTCTCGGCCGGTGACGGAATAGGAACCCGAGATGCTGCTTCACTGCTCGAGGGCGTCGGAGGAGGCGCTGCAAAGGAAATTTGGACGATTTTGTCCGATTCAGTGCCCCTGGTGCGAGGATCAGTTTCGGGAATCCCCGCCGAAATGCTCATTGACACGGGAGCGGCGGTGTCCTTGATCTCGGAAGAGATATGGAACCGCACCGACAATTCGGGGAAAATGAAGAAAGACGAGTTGGCACTAGTGACGGCGAATGGGGAGCCATTACGGATTCTCGGGAGGGGAGAAGTGGTATTTCGCATCGGAGGGGAAGAGTTTTCTCATAATGTACTCATCGCCCCTCGTTTACCGAAGGGATGTCTCCTGGGTGCCGATTTCCTGCGAGCACATCAGTGTGACGTGGCTTTTTCCCGGAATTGCGTTCTCATCCGCGGAAAAGCTGTGTCTTTTCTCTCAGGTGAGGAAAAATGCGAGTTGTGTTGCGCCGTGACTTTGAAAGAGAACGTCGTTCTTCCTCCTTGCCACGAAGTGTTAGTGGAGTGTTTTATGAGCTCGGATCCAGGGTTCAAGGAAAAATTAGGGATAATAGAGCCAAATCCGAAACTTTTAGAACGTTATGGCGTGTTCGGTGCACGAATTTTACATAAAGTGAAGGGTTCCGCGGTGCATATGCTCTTCCTGAATCCATCAGCAGAGACAGTGACTCTATATAAAGACACGAAAGTGGGCGTGTTATGGGAGTGTGATGGAGAAAAAGCGGAGGTGAGTAACGAGCCCGTTTTTAGTTTGGAGAACGCGTACCTTCCCCCTGCATCTTCTCTCTTTGATTTAGACTGTGCTGAAATAAGTGAAGTGGAAAAGGAGGAACTTAAAATAGTGCTGGATGAGTTTTCGGATGTGTGCTCCCGAGGACCCTACGACTTAGGACGTACAAACATCCTGAAACATAAAATAGAGACCAGGGATGTGTCTCCAATTCGGCAACCTCCTAGGAAATTGCCTATTCACAAACGGGAAGAAGTGCGACGAACCGTAGAGGAGATGATGAGGGACGATATAATCGAGGAATCGTCATCTCCTTGGAGTTCACCGATCGTCCTTGTGAAGAAGAAAGACGGATCGACGCGATTTTGTATTGATTATAGGCGTCTTAATATAGTGACGCGTAAAGACGCTTATCCAATTCCCCGCATGGACGACATTCTCGATTCGCTATCTGGCGCCACAGCTTTCTCCACAATAGATATGGCGTCAGGATACTGGCAGTGCGAGGTCGCGGAAAGCGATCGGGAAAAGACAGCCTTTACCTCCGGTGACGGTCTCTACCAATTTAAAGTGCTGCCTTTCGGATTGTGCAACGGACCTAGTACTTTCCAAAGACTAATGGACCTAGTGCTTGCGGGTGCCCAGTGGAAGTCCTGTTTGGTGTACTTGGATGACGTCATTATTTTCGGAAGGGATTTTAGAGAGCACATAGGAAGGTTAACAGATGTGTTGGTACGTATGAGGAAGGCGGGACTTAAAGTTAAGCCTGAGAAGTGCCAAATAATGAAACGTACTGTGAAATTTTTAGGCCATGTAGTGTCGAAGAATGGTGTCACGACGGACCCTGGAAAAATTGCCGCGATCACACAATGGCGGTCCCCAGCATCTCTTGAGGAGCTTAGGGCGTTTCTTGGAACGGTGTCATATTATAGGCGGTTCATAGGGAATTTTTCTCAATTAGCCTGCCCCCTTCATAAGTTGACCGAGAAGCATGCACTATTCAAATGGAGTACAGAATGCGAAGACGCCTTCCAGACGCTTAAACGGAAGTTAACGTGTGCGCCGATTTTGGCCTTCCCGCGGATGGACTCCGAATTTACGCTCGACTGTGACGCTAGCGGAATGGGTATGCTTAGCCAGAGGCAGGAAGACGAGGAAAGGGTGGTGGCCTATTACAGCAGGACGCTCTCACGCGCCGAAAAACAGTATTGCGTGACACGACGTGAACTCTTGGCGGTAGTCAATTCCACACGCCACTTTTGACAATATTTGTTGGGAAAACGTTTTGTGGTGCGTACCGACCATAATTCCTTACAATGGTTGAGATCCTTTCGTGAGCCGGAAGGACAAGTTGCTCGCTGGCTCGAGCAATTGTCGGAGTACGACTTTTTGGTGGTGCATCGGCCGGGAATCAAGCACGGGAATGCCGACGGTTTATCCCGGTCTGAATGTAAACAGTGTGCCTGGGGGAGGGGCAACCGATTTCGGCGGAAATCGACGCCATCCTAGAGGCCCCCAGTGAAAGCGTGAGGGAAAGGCAGAGGAAGGAACCCGTGCTGAGAAGGGTAGTGGATGCACTTGAGGCCGGAATTCGGCCACCCGAAGGGGAGAGAAGGGGTGACTGCCTGGGGGCGAAGACTTTGTGGGCACAATGGGACAGATTGGTGTGTAGGGATGGGGCCCTCTTTCGAAGGTGGGAAGGAGAAGGAAAAGACGCCGACCGCCTACAGTTAATTGTGCCGGCTGAGGCAAAAGAAGAAATTCTTCTGTCTTTGCACGATTCACCCGTCGGAGGCCATTTAGGGTATGAGAAGACTCTAGGCAAAGTGAGAGAGCGGTACTATTGGCCCGGATACACCAAAGACGTGGAAGTATGGTGCCGCACGTGTGAAGGTTGTTCACGTCGGTAATCCCCGCCCCATCCGCCAAGAGCTCCATTGGGTCATTGCCCGACCGGAGGACCGATGGAAAGAATTTCCGTCGACATATTGGGCCCTCTCCCTCGAACCAAGACAAACAATAAATATATATTGGTGGTCGCCGATGAGTTCACCAAGTGGACCGAGGCGTATGCCATGTGTAATCAAGAGGCAGAAACAGTGGCGCATCAAGTTAAGGGCTTCGTGTGTAGGTGGGGAGCGCCTCGGGAAATCCACACGGACCAAGGACGCCAATTTGAATCCCGCCTCTTCCAGGAGATGTGCAAATTGATGGGGGTGGTAAAAACAAGGACATCACCCTACCACCCTCAGTCCGATGGCCAGGTCGAGCGGTTTAATAGAACTTTATTAGCAATGTTGTGCCAGTGGACGGAAAATGAAGACGAATGGGATGAACATTTGGATTCCGTCATGTTGGCCTATCGTTCGGCCAAGCACAGCAGCTTCACACCCTATTTCCTCATGTTTGGGAGGGAAGTGCGCCTCCCGATTGAGTTGGAGTGGGGGGTCCCTGATGTGCAAATAGGGGTAGGGCAGCGAAGAGAAGGCGACTACGTGAGACGCTTAAGAGAGGGTCTCGAGAAGGCTCATGATCTCACTCGGCAGAGGCTGGGGTCGGCTCACCTCCGACAAAAAGAGCAGTATGATCGCCGGTGTCATGGCACCCTCTTTGAGGAAGGGGAGAGAGTGTGGCTCCACGTACCCGCCACAAAAAGGGGCAAATGCAGGAAGTTTCATCGCCCCTGGGTTGGCCCCTTCGAAATCATAAAGAGACTGTCCGACGTCACGTACAGGGTGAGAAACAAAGACAATCCTCGACGTCGCCTTGTCGTACATTTTAACCGCCTTAAGAAATGGGAGGCAGTGGAACAATGGCGGGGCCGGGAGAAACCCAAGTACAAGAGGAAAAACCAGCAAACGCTATTGAGAGTGGTTGGAGAATAATATCCATTCCTCCGCCGCTGGAGTCCCAAACGCCGGCGGCGGACGGCCAGATTTTCAGAAGAGAGGGCACTTGGGACCTGACCACGGCGCGGTATCCCAAAAGGATTACCAGGGAACCAGATAGACTCCAAGTCGGGCTCTAAAGGGTGGGGAAGACCCGAGGGGTCGATTTTTCTTTCTTTCTTGTCTTTATTTCAGAAGGTTGAAAAGGAGGACCAAGGGACAGCAGGTGCCAACGGAGCCGGTACATAAGTGATCGCGGGGGCGCGATGCTTTCGAAGGGGGAGGCAGTGTAGCGGTCTGAGGGACTTGAAGACGGAGAGCGTCGGCGAGAGGCGAGCGGTCATTGCCCTGAAGGGAAGGGGGACCTCTATGACCGCGAGAGCGACCGTCCTTTTGAGCCTTTGTACAATACAGAAAATAAACCAGTACCGTGTGAGCTCTGAACGAGACAAGTTCTTTTCCTTAACCATATCCTTCTTCCGCGGACCGGCGCTACACTTAGTTAAAATAGTCCAAAAGCTGTACAGCAAAAAAAAGCGATTTTAACAAAAGGCACTTGCTTTGGCTTAGCAGTACCTAAATTGTATTTTTATTATTTATCTACTTTCTTCATTATTGCCTCATTGGATTCTGGATATCATAATCTATGTAATTTTCTAAACTAATTTCAAAATTTAACCATCTAGATTAACGGATAGCTACAACCAAATTATACGAGATGAAAGACTGTATTACCAATACTATTTTGTACATGATGATATACTTTGTTTATTTTTTGCATCATTTTTAAATTATTAGATCATATTTATTACGCGATGTAATTTTTGTAATTATTGTAAACATTTTTGTAAAATAAATGTTTTCCTCTAAAAAAAGTATATGCAAAATAGCATTGAGGGGTGCCAATAAGGTATTAGCGATCTATTCAAATTTTCCAAAGAATTTGATTGCGCGGATTCGTTATGCACCTTCTCCCGCAGGTCTTCCACGAGCCTGACCTGAGTAAATAACCTGAGGAGGGTGTAATTTACTACCTTTGTTTCCCTATTTGAATACTAGATTAAAATGTAAGCCAGCTGATTTAATTATTAACAGTTATTTGATGTGCACAATCCCGCAAATGACGGTGAATAAATAACGTACATATGTAAAACCAATTGCCGAATCTTCAAATGTCAACACACTGTCACCAAAACGACGCAAGTAATTTTTGTTAACTTGAATTGACAGTGAACTTTCATGAATTAACGCCACAAATTTAGGATTCATTGAGAAATTTACAACACTGAGAAAGCGTGTAGCTCCATACCAAGGACCTTGGATGGGGAAAACAAACGATGACTCGGAGATCTTTGGTAGCCTCTTTACCAGCCCAATAACCTGCTACCAGCTGGAGCTCCATGCTTCTATTCTGTATTTTGTTCCATTCATATTTCACTTGCAAACCTCTCGAAGAGCCGGATCAATGCTCGTGGTATAGTAACACAGGTTGGATTCAAAGTGCTGTCATCACCATCGGTACCAAAATCAAATAATAACACTGAAAAAAAACAATCACACCGACGAGCCGAAGCAATTCACAACCTACCAATATTTCTACGAATCCAATTAAATCTGAAGACACTTGTGCAATGTAACATCTTTCAAATGTTTCTTTGAACCACGGAATTCAAAATTGAAGGTGCATAAAATTATCCTCCAATTATCTCCACGGGGTGAAAATGTTCTGTCGATAGGCAGTGATAAATTAAGAAAGGGATACTTAAAATGTTCCATTAGCGATTAGAGAAACGTCGCGATAAAATACCTGTACGACACTGAGTAATCGAAGGGTTTATTCATTCGTTAATATCAGCCATTTCAAGTAAAATTAAATTATTTTCCTTGGAGCGGCTATGCTCCCTTCTTGAGTCTAAAAATACAAAATTAGTCCTAACGATTAAAAGCATTCCTCAATGCGAAATGACGACATTTTTTGCGAAAAAGCTGAGATCTCTCGTTAATTCCTTGATCAGATTTCCCGGTACAGCGCTCGATGCAGAGATGCAGGCTACAAATATCGAAATCAAATCAAATATACATCAGCCGTTCCGGTTCATCCGGCCTCCAAACAGTGATCGCGAATTTTAAACTGGTTCCGTTAAATTCTACTGTTATACAGCTGGAAACTTCGCTTATGTTCTCCCGTATCAGCACCGATGCGTGTGAGTCATCGTTCCTTCCAAAAAGGCGAGTGTCCCATTCCTCCATCATTAAAATCATTCCATTTCGTCTGGGAACTCACGGGCGAGGAAACAAAATTGCTTTGATGATCGCCTGCTCAACGCCCTTCGACTTGTAACACTCCTTCAAGCACGGCTCAGAGCTCGCTGCTCGTCAGTGCAAGAATCTTCATTGAACCCTTCCGCCAACCCCAGCTCAATACTCAGTGCGAATCTCCATTATATCTTTTTTTAATATTTACTTTTACATAATCGAGCGTCTTAGGCGTCGCTTGGTGGAAATGTGTATTATTAAGTCCCATGCGATGAAATAAATGTGTTCCGTCTCTCTCCACGCTTCATCACAATAACATACCAAAGAATATGCACACATTCATATTTGTATGAAGTGCATGAAAGCACTTAAAAAGGATGCCATAAAATAATTTGATAAGAAAAACAATTATTAAATATCAGATTTTCACTAATTAAATTTAAGATACATTATATTGAGTGTTCGAAACTCGGCGACCTGAATCTTGCAAGTAAAATAATCGAGTATACTCAAGGGTTAACAAACAATCGAAATTATTTTGTACTTTTCACACTACCGACCATGGTCGTTTATGTCGTTATCAGGGTAATGGCAACTAACTCTGATCTTGAACATGTAATAACTAGAAACCAAGGTCGGTAGCTTAAATGGCGTGACATTAACTGATTGATTGTGATTGAATACAGTATTATTTACACGATCAGACACCTATCCTCAATGTATAAAAACTAGAAGTGGGGCCAATGTTACATTATCTCGAATTAGAATCCGTAGCCTCAAAGGTTGTTGATTTCCTCACTGGTATTGAATTACTCAAACAAAAGGTGAAATATAAAAAGTAAAAATATTCTTATGATGAAAAAATAGGAAATTACGTTTCCTGATGAACAAATTAAATATTGCTTAAAAACCACCAACATATATCAGTGATATGTGAGAAAATTTATTCAATTATATGCATCATAAAAACTTTTTACTTTTATCAATGAACGAGACTTATCAATAGAGATAATCCTTAGAAACATGAAACGCACATCCTAAGATGTTTATACTTTTAGATAAATAACCGAAACATTCAAACGACAAAAAAGCGCCAAGTTTAGAGTTCCCTATTCCCAATCCCCTTTTTAAAAATCGCCGGATTCGATTATCCCATTCTTTCGATGGACGATCGCGCGCGCGCACGAGAAAATAAAAAATCAAAAGCCTCCCCACATGCAACGAATACCTAAACCTAGTCGAGATCTCAGAGCTGGAGTGAGAGAAGGGCCACTAACTAGCGGAGGCTGACGCAAGGATTTCTAGGGACATGGAAGGGGGGGGAGGGAAGGGGAAGAAGGGGGTGGGGGACCATTATTGCGCAACATATTTTCAGCCACGAAGGGATGGCAGGGGTTTGGGGGAGTGGGAGGGGAGGGAGAGAGGGTGAGAGAGAGGCGGGGGATGAGGATGGTGGGTGGACGGTGGGGGTGTGAGAGGGGAAGACGACGCGATTCCCACACCGTCGACTGAAGAGGGGGAAGTCGCGAAGCTCAAGCGGGGAGAACATGGATGAACCAAGGAGGGAGGGGAGCGGGAGAGAGCGGGCTTCTGCGCAGGGCGTCTTGCGCACAAGCGACAGTGAGGCAAGCCAAGCATTAGTGTGGTGTGTGGAACGGGTGGAGCGGGGGATGAGTGGGGGGGCGGGGACGGGGTGGGGGATATTGGCGCGGCGGGGGGCGAGGAGGCGGAGTGAGGGGGGCGTGGGGGCGGAGGCGTCTACGCCGCGCGGTGGGTTAGTGTGTCGTACGGGTTGATCGCGGGAGGACGCTTTTGCCTGGCGTTTACCAGAAAAATCTTCTCAGCTGTCATCCCTATCGCCACACTCTAAAAAAATTTTAAATATTTTTTTCGACAACTTTCGAAATTTTTCCGGAAAAATTACTTTCCCAAAATTTTAGGTAACCACATCGGGTCTCCCAATATCCTACCTAACCTAACCGTTTCTTGTCTCTTCATCATCATCCACAAAAACAGCTAAAAAAACGTCGAACCACAGGACCCAGGAAGAAACAAAAATATCATCAATTTCGACTGTCTACTCGACATCAAATCGGCAAACGATCTAGAAACGTTTCTCCAGTGGGGGCAGGCGAAATAATTAACAAGGGCGACAAAATTTTCGTAGAGAAGACGAGAATTTGGCGAAATTTTGAGCGCGACCGACCGGTGAGCCCTTGTAGAGTACTCTCGTGCAATAAATTTAGGAAGGCGTTCTATTTTTCTTCAGACAAAAACAAAAGGTCGATTTCCTCGCCCCCTACACACGCCCACGAGAAGAGGACGCTTAGTGCCAGCCACGCGATCGACAGAAACGCCCTTTCACTGAGCGGCGAAGGGAAGACGACAGCGACAACGACAAGCTCAAGAGCGACTGCGGAGCAAGGAGAAGGCTGCACAGCCGTCGACCAGAAGAAACTTCTCCACGCGACAAGTGATGGGAGGAGGAGACGGCCCAGTCGTGACGGAGGGAGCCGGGGAACTGCCCCCACCGCAGGTGAGTTTGAGATGGCTACAAGCGGGGGCGGCGCGGTACACTAAGAGGGTGGGGGGAGAGAGAGTCGGTGGGAGGGGGGGGAAGGAGGAGGAGAGAGAAGTGGCCGATGTGGCACGGCTGTTCCAAACGGGAGGGGGTTTGAGTTGTGGTGGGGAGGATGCGTCGTCGCAGTTTTGAACCCGAGGGAATAGGGGGAAGGGGTTACGGATGCACGCAGCCCCTCGCGGACCATGGGCTAACCCCCTCCCCCTTCTCCTCCCGACCACCCCCTCACTAATCCAGTCATCCCCTAGCCCCACACCACGCCCCTAGCTAGCCACGGGAAAAAGTATGCTGAGACTGGGAGTCGAACCAGAGAACTAGAGCTTTCTAGGCCACTTCGCAGACTACCTCGCTTCCCAGGGTTCAAATCGTCTTGCCATGGTTGTCTTCAATCTGTGGTTGTCTCCACTTTGGCCGGACGAACAAATGGTCCCTGGTTTCATTCCAAGGTCCAGATGAATATTTTCAATGGCGATTTCCAATCATTTCACACATATATCCGTACGTAGTCGTCAATTTCGTCAGAAGTGATGGCACTTCATTGTACAAGGGCTAGTGTAGGAATCCCTGCAATGGTGGATATATTTTACGGCTTAGCATTTTACACGAATTACATTGTTTTGATAAGTGGTAGGTTTCTCTCGTTTTCATCCTCACCGCTGCTCAAGAAGGAGCCCACTCGATAACAACTGTATTCAGCGAAGAGTTAAGTCCATTCCGACACCCTTAGATTCGTTTACGTGTAATTGGAACGCTAGGTCCACTTTAGGATGATCGCATAAGAGCATATTATACTCTGCAAAAAAAATAGCTCGGGAAAAAGACAAGAATTTAATGCCCGAAAAACGTGAAATGAGACGTAAAGTTTTGGTGTAAATGGAATTGACCCGTTATATCTTTTTTTTCTTTTAACATATATTTTAATATGAATAATGGATGCTCTTGATTTACAGGCCTTTATCACTCCACTGTGAATTCCTAATACGTTTCCGAGGACGAGTTGTTGGGGATAGAGTACTTGGCTTCCTATCCAGAGCATACCGGTTTGATTCCCAACAGCGGCTGAGATTTTTCATTGAACCCACTAAGGTTCCATGGGACCTAAAACTATGATCACTTGACGTTTATCACTCGATGATTCTGACTTAAGGTTTCTCTCCACCCTTTCTCCGATCTTTTAATTAATCTTTCCGCTGCCGATTTAGCTCACTAACCCAAGACTCGTGAAATAACTCGCTGTTCGTCTCCTCCTCAAATGACTAATTCTACAGTCCACTTTGAAACCCGCAGCGTCAGCACCTTTCCCGCCAAGAACATTAACTTCGGATATTTTCCCGCGCCACTAACTCTTTTCAGCTCCGAATAACTACGGGAGAGTTTTGTAAGCTACACCAATCGATATTCCCCCGTCGAGAGCCCTTATTTCCCACTGATTGCCCTTCAATTGAAATAAAAGGATCCTGCCGATCAGATTTTGATTCCATGGGTTCAATTAGCCTTGGTTTGGATTTGCGGCAAAGGGGGATTGGTTTAAACCATGGCGTTTTCGTTTGGAAGCTGCGAACGTGTTTACTGTAAACAAATCAATGTCGCCCATATGGTGCTTTTCAACACTGAGTAGGCTCCGCAGGAGAGAGAGAAGCAATTTTTTGCTGCTTAAGATTTCGTTTTAACTGAGTTTGGTCAATATTTTGGCTCAATTGACCCTTCTGTCGGTTATTATTAACGTTGCAAAGGCATTATTATGGATCGCTGACACATTATATGGTATGTTAAAACCCTCCAAAGTTTCGCGACCAGAGATAGTGAGACTCATAATTTTAAAAGGAAAGCGTGCAATAATTACTGCAAAATATAATTCAACTAAGCGAGCTTTCCTCATCAATACATCCGAGTTAAGCATATAAAACAGAAAGAAAAGTCACCATTTTATATCACCTCTGGAGAGTTAGTCTAGAGGTGGAACGAATCCTTTACTTTCTCGGATCCGATTCCAAAAAGACTCTCAAACCCTTTGAATCTTTCGAATCCAACATTTATGAATAATAATAAGTGTAAAATTAAGAAGTCCTTTCTAAAAGCTAATACTTAAAGCCAAATTAGAGCCTCCTTTCAATGAAACAAATTTAAGAACATTTTTCTAAAGAACTGCAACATTTACTGGGAAGATATAAAACAAATAATTAAGACAATTACAATCAAAGCGTATTTTTTATCACAAATAATAGACGTAGTTACATTAGTTTTTCCGAGCAAATTTAGTAAAAATATTAACGATTTTTCATATTTGGATTTGAAGAGACTGAAATTACGATAAATGCGCGAATACTCGAGTTTCAAAATTACAACTCTTTTTTCCAAGATTCACGGAATACTCACACCGAGTTAGGATGATAAATTTTGCATCACAAACTGATGGAGCAACTCAGATTTCACTTGTTCTCACGCCGACTCCTAAAAGCCTCCGCCGGAGTTTATGACAAAAACTATCGGGACTCAAGCCAATTAAAACAGTTCGTACATTTAGAGGAGGGAGGATTTAACGGCGCAAAGCGAGGATGGTGGAGGGGAGAATGGCTTAATTGGATTATTTTTCCGCTTTGAGGGACGTCATTGCGCAGCTTGCCTATGCTTGGGATGTCTAGTTCCATTCATGTCGCCGCTTGGCATTAGTTGATTAGCTGAACGCTTCTACAAGTGGATTGAGAGTACTCTCACTAAGAGAAGAGCACGCAAAATTACATCCTGAAATGCACAGGACTTATGGGACTATAGATTAACAACGAATGCTTGTATCGCAGAATTGTTGCAGCATACTATCTTTTTTGTTGCTTCGATATTACACTAAAGCTAGGATTATCAAAATAGAGGCCCTGACTCCAGTAAATCACATTTAAATCTCTTTGGAACAAAGAGTAACTGGCGTTACTTGGAATTAAATGGCTTAAATTCACAAAATGCAAAGTTAATTAAATTGATTTTATAACTTTTCACAGCGATTTATTTGGTACCCACCAAGTATTTAATTTCAAAAAGCGGTGTCACACCTTTTGTGACTTCAATGAGGACATAACGAGACCTTGATTAAACTTTACAAATTTACTGCATTGTACATATTAAAATATCTTCGTTTACACTCTCTTAGTGAAGGAAACGTTAGAGAAAACTTCCAGAGGTCGGGGAAATTTCACGCAGATCTGTGTAAGGAGCCACAATTTAATTGTGGGAATCCTTGATTGATCGATTGGGCACATTTGATTTTACTCTCTCTCTATAAAGGGAGGCGTTTTATATTTTTATTTTGAGAGTGTGTGCATCCTTGAAAGATAGCAATAAGAGCTGGCCGAGAAATCGTTAAAATGCACGACCAGCGCAGTGGAACCTATGACAATAAACGTTGATTTATATGTACAAAAACTTAAGCAAAGAAAAAAAAATTACACCAGCCGCACTATAGTTGGTCTACAGAAGATACGAGACACTTAAAAACCTGGAGACTGCACCGGCGTCATTTTTTTCTTATTCCTCAGTCGGAATCCTTCTCATCTCGTTCTCTGCCGCACTCAAACCACTCCATTTCCATCGCCGGCTCCACTGACGGGATGTATCCTGGGCAGAGTTCTAGGGGCAAGCTCGAGTTAATTAAACAGTATTAACATCTTCTCCTCGAGGCACTTTGCCCGAGACTCCATATTTTCCAACTGCATACACCTTCACTGCAGCACCTCTCCCGAACACCCTTCCACCATATATCCCTCATACGAAGTGAAGGGAAAATTAGTTTTCGTTTTTCACGTGGACGTTGGAAAACGACAATAATAACGGGTCTAACTGAAACGTTTTACTACACATTTTGTTACCCATTGTACCTACTTATACAATGAAATGTAAAATTAACCAATTTAACGGTTCAAACAAAAGTCATCACGAAAATTACAAAAATTACATTGCACGTAGCCACGCGCACGGGTGCAAGATATATACCTACCTGCTCGACAGCCACTCGCTCTAATTCCATCGATCTGCTAAAGAAGAGTAGCTTGGAAGTAAAATAAAATCCTCCGAACCGACGTTAAATTTGAGAGATCTACATATCTCTACCAATTGAAAATTCCCTTGCGATTAACCTCAGAATCGCCAGCCGCTTCCAACCCAGACCTTCGAATAATTTTTCACGCCCTCTGTTCGCTTGTGGCAGTTTTTCAGTTGGTTGGGGCGATTTCCGTTTATGTAAAGATTTACCCTGAAACTTTGCATACGTGAACTCATTGGTAATATCTATAGATAACAGTGAAAAGATTGCATGTTACCCATTTGGTTTCTTGACAATTCAATGCTATTTCCCTCATATTCTTATGGCACATAACGTATATTACGAAGTAACTCCATTACATATCTACAGATTTTCTCCTAAACGCGAAATAATACGTTTCATATTATTATAATGGTTGATAAAAAATATCAAGTTATCATACCGAGTAAACAACGTATTTGGAAATAATTTTCGTTTAAATGTTGAATCCCGCGTCGAAAACCCAAGTCATAACAATGTTATAATTAAGACGAAAATTTTAAAATATAATTATTACAAATTTTTTTTTATTTTCACTACTGCATGGACGGTAATTTCCACAATATAAAAAATGTATTTTTGTGAAATGTGGTCCACTTGCGGTGTACTCGAGATGTGGTCCAACTAGAGCGACGTATCATGTCTCTTTAATTTTCAGTCTATCGTCTGAGGACCTTCCTACTGGACGCATGACTGCAGTCTCACTTACGGTATCGCGTCGTTCCCTTAATGTGTTTTCATTTCCTTTTCTCATTCCCAAGCGTATTATTGGTCTCAGTCTTACATTTCCACGTGGACCTAAAGATATCCATCCTCACGTCCCCTCTTACTCTTTCATCATATCTCTCTACCTCAAACCAATGGACAAGAGAGCGATAACCATGAACCATCAATGGGCTCCGAAGCCCGTAAAATAATCCTGAATTGCCCACGCTCGTTTCCCCACACAGTATCCTATGACTTCTTGGAGCTTGGAAAAGGAAACCGAGTCAACTGAGGAGGAATTAGGGTTTTGACGCTTACTTTTCGCATCAAGCAGCAAGATACTCCCTTTGAAGCGGCAATTATCGTTCGAGGGAATTTTGAGGCCTTTACACGAAACGATGTTACTTTCACACGCTTCGTGGTCAGTGTCACGTACAAGGCAGAGCGGGTGCACTTAAATTATCAGCGTTACTTGTTGAAGTTTTTTATCCAAGGGAGTAAGAAACTTAGCCTACATATAATCATTTTCTGAGCTTCACCGGGTTGTGTTTCGCGGCAGGGAATGCATTTACGTTTGTCTAAGGAAGAATGTCTTAGGTTAGGTGGAGTGATATTACCTAAACAGCCGGCGAACCTAAAGCTAATAAAAAGTAATTGTACTTCAGTTCCGTAAAATTCATGTTGGAAGACACCTGTTGGGAAAATACCTCCTGGATAAACTCGAACACAGCATCCAAATGTGTATGTCCGTCTCGTCTGGGCATGCGCTATAGCACCTACCTGTTTGCATGTTTAACCTTGAAAAATGTACAGTGACATCATTCAGTACATATCTACACGAGAACTAATTCAAAAAGAGATCCCTCAATGAGGTTCGCGCATTAGGTACGTACCTAAGGCATAATGGTGCTCAGAGAAAAAAATCTCTTTGAGCGCAGTAATTAAATCCAACGGATTACGATTTTGTTGGACGTTTAACCTGTTGATCGAAACGCACATGCCTCCCACGGAGAAAATGCTTTAATTTTATGCATTTACAGTACTCACCGGCGGGCAATTTCCCATTTGCTGAAATATTAATTTGCGGGGTGATTCCACACCAGGCATACAGCACTCGTCCCAGCACAAGTCAGAACCTCGCACGCTCCCCCGGCCGCTAGGCGCAGGCCAAAAAGCAGTCAGGAGAACAGTGCGCAGTCCAACCGGAAACTGGGAGAGTGATACGTAAATGAACATGCAAACATGCAGAACAATGCTATACACACATCTAGTGGTTAATATTACTGATACTGTTAATTTATGAATGGTACGAGATGCTACTTCATACAGAGAACAACATAAAATAATGCCGGACAAATGAACCGGTGTGAAGTAAGTGTTAGTAATGATGTTGTGTTATTAAGCACAAGTGAAGATTCTACTCTACCTATTGAGGGTGGGAGTTTTATATGATTGATTTATCGCAACTATTATGATCCCTTATTGTATGTGGGAAAAATGACATTTTAAATCCATCGGTTCGGCAGTCAATTTCCTTTATTTTATTCCTGTGATCGCTTCTACCAAATTTACTGATTTACCGATACATTTAACAGAGAACAGCGAAATTGCCCAGTCACACGTTACCAGTGCCAGGCAACGTCTCCTTTTCCGATATCGCAAGAAGAGATATATATATTCGAATGGATGAGTACATATATATATATATATATATATATATATATATATATATATATGTACTCATGTATAGTATATATATATATATATATATATATATACTCATCCATTCGAAAATCAGACGCTCAAAGGCGTGAATAAATTCATACAATCATAGGAAATGGAAAGGGATAGGAAAACATAAAAGGACGAACACAGGGTTTGGTGGGGAAGATGAAAATGTGTCGAATCCAGACAGATAAAATTTCATCTTACCCAGGATTCGAACCTGGATCTCCCAATTGCCGGTCGAGTGTGCTACCAGTTACACCAGCAAGGCTACTCAATTAACTGCTGAATTCGACGGGGTATCTTCCCCACTTTTTCTTTCATCTTCCCCACCAAACCCTGTGTTCGTCCTTTTATGTGTTCCTATCCCTTTCCATTTCCTATGAATAAGTGTCTAATAGTCCTTCACAATTAGACGTCTCAGGCGGACGAACTCAGCAGTTGACGATCGGATAGGTATCCTTCCGCTCGACGCCACAGATGGAACTCCATTCAACCCCGAGCTCCATAGCTCACATGCTACACGAAATCCTAATGTAGACGTCGCCAGCGGCGTTGATATCTCATCACTCACCAACCCGTTAGAAAATATCCACCTGTGAATTAAGTTTGTAGCTCACGTCCGCTGAAACATTTTCACGGCAGAGTCGAGGACAATTTGGTCAGTCGGGGATGATTAAGAGAATGTTCTGCTCAATAATTTATCAAGACATGTTAGCGATAGATTTAGCGTCAGTTATTTTTCTTTTCGCATTGAGGTACGCTTTTTAGAAATGATGGTTATCTCTGATTTCAGCTTTTCGAGAGAAGCTTTTATAAGCGCGAAGGCACATGTCCATGCGTGAACAGCTCAACACTGACTCTAGTGTGTCTTAGTGTCATCACTTATATATAAAAAAAAGGTGGTGACGTCGCATCTTCTTTTAATGGCACCACTTTAGGCAACACCTCCAGTCCACGCCGCTACTTCGCCACGCGTCTTGGCCACCATTTGACGATGAAGGCGAAGGGGTTCTCAATCTAACACGCTTACGTATAGATAGGTACTTAAATGACCTACGCTTTTAGACCATAAGCATATTTTTAGTTGTTAAGGTTCTAGTTCTTTTTGGACTTATTTTGAACTATTTTGAGCTTGTTTATGATCATGCACCTCAGAGAGTTTAACACATTATTTCTGTAAAGGTTTTCAGTATTCACGTGCGTTGTGTTGCATATTTATTCCTCTAAAGTAGAAACGCGAAAGGTAGCTGGCTCATTGGGCTAGTCGAAATGTGAACGACTTTTGACGAAAACCACTATTATGTAAGCTTAATTAGCAAAATCGTCGGTAGCCTGAAACTGCTTCCGTTTGAACGTCTCTAAGAATCGTGACATTCGGATACCGCGGATAGAGCCTACTAACATTCGTCAGTGGCCACGAGGCTAACTGCGAGTCAGTATTGTCCTTTCCACTTGGCATAAGCTTCATCTGGTCGGTTGAGAAGGGTAGCCTCCATGCGAGTTGCTTCAAAACATATTGCGCATATATGTCAATAACCGAAATATCTACGGGAAAAATGTACAAAATGTAAAAATAAATAAATAATGACTTATGTCGTTCAGCCCTCATATTGAATGGCAATTAAAGTAAGAGATATCTATGGGAAAATTTCCGATATTGATGTAATCACGTTCTCAACGAGGTAGAGCCCAACACACCATGCGAGCCTTGTACGAATCCTTGCCTCAGACCGGTAGGATACGAGTGGGGAGTGGGAGGCATGGTGGAAAGCAGGAGAACACCCAGACGTCCGCATTAGCCTGCCATCAATTAAAAATGGCAAGGGACCTCCTTCTAATCTCACATTCGATGGATACAATACAATACTTGGGAGTGCTCCTCAGTCAACTCCCACTTTCAACTGCACCACAGTTGTCATTGGAAGTAGGAGTCGGCTTGCCGTTGAAAATTCTCTGACTCCTCCAGAATCCGAATGCGTTACTCGATAGGAACGAAAGGGACGGTAGGAGAGTGAATGCTAAAGGAAATTTTTAATGTCAATGGAACTGAATTTGACAAGCGAAATTCAATATAACTCTGTAGTTTTAATGGCTAAGCATTTTTGCCTCCTTTCCTCGACACTGTCACTTTTGTCAGAATAAAATAAGAAATAATATCCATTGACTTTACCCATGATACAACGATTTCTCTTTCGTTTTATGCCATTGACAATAAATTCAATTTTATGTAAACCATTACGAAACGTTAGCTTCACGCCTTTTTAATGTTTATCTTATTTGTGTTATTGTAATTCTCCCCGCAATTGCATTATAATGGTTGCTTAATAATAATAGTTAAAACCTTACTTCCGCCACTGCAGCTTTCGAGTAGCTTTACCGGCGGGAGACTCCTGAGAATTCCATGACCTTTCCAACCATGACACCATCAAGGGTTTCCGCGCGGTACCGCCAGTTGATTACGGACTACGTTTTATCAGCACTGGCGGTGAATTTCGGGACGCGAGCGGAGAAAGGCTCTCGGAGCCGGCATATGTCGCTGGTTTTCGTCGGAATCGATTGGGAATGACGTCTGCGAGGTGGAGGTAAAGGGGAAGAGGTCATCGTCCCGCCATCGTTTTGACCTCCTCGCCCACCCCCTCCTCCTTCCTCCTCTTTCCCTCCCCTTCCCCCTCCCTGGACGTTTTTGCGACATCCAAGACTCCCCCACACCACCCCCCACTCCCCTGCATTATGCACTTTGCTCATCTCCCTTGCCTCCCTGATTTTGCATAGCCTTCCCTAAAGCTGTGCCATACCTGGCAACATCGCATTGTAATGTAAATTTTGCACCGAAAAATGCGCGGTGCTACAAGTTCAGACAGATGTTCAGGCGACCATTTACACTGATTGTACACGGAGTCAGCCGGGAAATCATGACTGGAGAGATTTGATGTAGATGTTTTGAAAAAACAATTTAAATGACTTTCTTCAAATTGAAATACGTAACTCAGTATGATTCCATACTTTATTATTCTAATCGACCCAGGTTTCGGAATAGCAAGCTATTTTCAAGCAAACTTGAAAGTCCAGTCGGTTAGAACAACAAAGATTTCCACAAGGTAACGCCGGAGAAAATGTCTTTTATGTAAATGATGTTACCCAGTAGTTGTAAGGTAGTATTAAATTCCCACATCAGAGGAGAAGGAGCCTGGGGCACTAACACCTTGGTCTGAAGTTCGGTGTGAGAGTTGGTTTTGTGTGACATTGAGCATCGGGAAAATCCTAAATTTTGTGAGAGAGAACACGAGAATAAGTGTTTTTGCTATTAGGTACCTGCTGGTATTGTGTACTCTTCATCGGAATGCATCGTATTTTATTCTTTAAGAGATCGAGACAAATTCTACGAAAATACGCGCCACTAATCATCCCTTTCCTCTCCTAACTCCTTTTTTTCTCGCACTATTCCTTTTTAAGGATGGTGCAACACAACACAAAACAATAACGAGCATCGAAATGAACAGGTTAAATGCATCAGAAGATCGGGGCTCGAGTTCTACGAAAGCACCCATCACCGTAAATCCGTTACCTAACTCTTCCAATTTCTTTTTCTTGCACTTAACCTTTAAATAGATGTGTCCTAGCACTTTATTAGAACAAATATTCGGACCATACCCTTCTATGGCAGTGAAGCCTGGACAAGTTGTTAAGCTGTAGAGCTAAAGAGATTGAAAGCAATTGAGAAGTGGTGTTACCGGATAATTATGAACTGCAAAGCAGTATATTGAAAAATCAGCGAAGAAGTAGGGAAACATTTATTTCAATATTTTCCAACACAACAGATTATTAAAAACCATAATGGAAAGAGAAATGAATTAGAATAATTACAGAGGATGACCAAGAATGGAATGCATGAGAAAAATCATGAAGGACGTCAAAGTGAGTTATTATTTAGGAATGAAGCGGTGGAGTCGAGAGCTGCAGAAAACTAATATTCGAATTGATGACTACTAATAAAAATGGCCTCAAACCCCCCGCTACACGTTCTTGCGGTGGGACGTGGTGTATATACACGTAGATTAATTGCATCGTATCCCCTCGCATAATGACGAATTACATCGCAGTGTGATAAACCGCATAGCTCGGACAATACATATCACAATGCGACATCTCCGGAATATCTTAAGGCGGCGTCACACATGGAAGTTGACCTCTATCGGAAGCAGCGAGTGTATCGATATTTCGTTTTGTATTGCTACTTGCAAGCCATCGTTCTGTTTGCACTCTACTTCCAGTTTTTCCTAAAGGAATAAATGGCTAAATCAAATAATAAATATGTTTTTTTCGAAAAATCGCCTGATTTCGGCAATCATTGCGTTTGTACATACATTGCACTGTTCCAGTTCCACAGGCATTTTTGTATTTTATACATTTGTATAAATTACAATAAAAAACTATGCATTCATAAAACGTACCAATCCTGAGAATTGTCATATTTCTAATTACTCAATCTTCGAACAGTCACCAGTCTTATCTTTGAGTAAGCTCTCACATTTAAAAATATTCTTGGTAATAATAAATGTAAACGTATGCAACAATAGGTTTTACTCCAGCAAATTTAATGTTTGTTTATACCTGCTCGCAGTCATGTGATCAGGATTTCACCGGATGCGAAGCGATTTTATAGCAGAATCGAAATGCTACTTGCAGGCAAAATAAAAGCCGGTATGTTTTCCGTGCAAGTGCGAACCGCGGTCGAATACTACATCTACATCTACGATGTACCGTGCAAGCCACCACTGGGGTGTGTGGCACGGGGTGAGTCCACACCAGGCATGCAGCACTCATCCCAGAACAAATCCGAACCTCGCACGCTACCCCTGGCTCTAGGCGCAGGCCAAAAGCAGTCAGGAGAACAGTGCGCACTCCAACCGGAAACTGGGAGAGAGACACGTAAAAGAACATACAAACATGCAGAAAAATACTATAGACACATCTAGTGGTTAATATTACTGATACTGTTAATTTATGAATACTACGAGATGCTACCTCATGCAAAGAACAAAATAAAATAATGCCGGACTAATGGACCGGTGTGAAGAGTTAGTAATTATGTGGTGTTATTAAGCACAAGTGAAAATTCTACTCTAACTATTGAGGGTGGGAGTTTCATGTGATTGATCTATCGCAACTATTATGATCCCTTATTGTACGTGGGAAAAATGACATTTTGAATCTATCGGTTCGGCAGTCAATTTCCTTTATTTTATTCCTGTGATCGCTTCTACCGTAGTACGTTGGCTCTAGCAGTATGTGTTGAACGTCCGGCAAAAAACTGTCTGCTCCGAGTTTGCGCAAAAGATTTAACCTGTATTTCTCCCTTCGATCAGTTAAAGATTCCCACCCTAATTCCTTCAACAATTCGGTAACACTGCTAAGTTTATCGTAACAACCTTTCACAAATCTTGCTGCTCTCCGTTGTATTCTATCTATTTCAGCATGCGCGAATGCATGAACGCGAGATGGCAAAATACTACTGCGACCCATCCTTACTGACTAAGAAGTACGTACGTAAACATTGAAGTACCACTTGCAAGTAACTTCTAAGGCTACTGTTAAGCCCGTTTTACACTGGGAACGTAATTGCACAATCTGATGTACGTACGAACATGCATTTCAAATTGCATCGTGTAAAGCCGTGAATTGCAAGAACGCATGCGCGAATGCATGAACGCGAGATGGCAAAATAGCCCCTGCTCTTGTTCGAAAATGACTGCACGCTCAATTGAGAAAAACATGCAGTCTGAAGTTGTGCAACTTCGTGTCCCGTGTAAAGGCCTTTATAGAAGTAACTTTGATGTGCAAAGCCGCCTTTAGTGTACATATTGAAATATTACAAATACCACCCGTCCTCCTGCAATCTCTGCGATTAGCCAGCGACAGTGCGGCACCGTGACGCGTCAGCGGGAGCGGCTGCTCTAATCAACCATGGATGCAACAAAAAAATCGTTCCGAATTGTTTGGTGCAATGACCTAACCAAAGGTTTACGGTCGATCCTTATCAAGCAAGGCATCAAACGTTGGTGATTTTACCCAAGAACACGTTTACTTGCACGAGTATCACGGCATAAATAGTTACAAAAAAATACAAAATAATTTGTAAAGCTTCGTAGAATGAATAGAACGACCGGTTTCATCCAACAACGGACACCATCAGGAGGTACTAGGTCAACATCATCCACCTACCCTTTAGATGAAACCGGTCGTCTTATTATTCATCAACAAGGACTTAGATTTTACGCACGACAAATTGGAGGAATAAAATTTCTTTCCCAGTACGGAAAAAATAGCTGGGAACGTGCAAGAAGGTTGACATAGGCTTGTGCGATGAGTCGATTAATCGAAGTCATCGACGATGATTTCAGTCATCGCGGTGCGATGACTGTAATCGGTGACGATGAATGTCATCGACCATCGATGTCGATGAGTCGATGAGAATCATCGATGCCGATGAGTCGATGAGAACCATCGATGAGGATGATCGATATCCTTATATCACTAATTTTTCTTCTTTTTTTCCATTCATTTGAACGCCTTAGATCTAAAATGTATGTATAAAGTATAAGCACCCCAGCTATTGCGCCTTGAGGACGATGGCAGGGCCACAGTGGGATGTTAGGAATTCATGTTTTTCCTCAAGTTTGTGGTAGACGATACATAAGTAGCGATAACGTTCAATCACAGTTAATACGCAGTAGCAGTGGTATCATTGTATTCGTTGGTTGCACTGGTTCAGTTGGTATCAGCGGTAGCAATCTGAGCTAAATCGGCTAAATTCATCGAATTCACAGTCACAGTGATTTCGATTATTTAGTCACAGGCTGTGATTGCTAATTTTCAGTATCGGTGATTCAATCACAGCGATATATCGCTCATCACTACTGCACAGTTCATCGAGAGTCATCGATCATCGTAATTCATCGATCATCGGCATTCATCGATCATCGACATTCATCGATCATCGATATTCATCGATAGTCATCGATCATCGTGTACACTCTATACGATGATCGATGACAGCCATCGTCATCGAAACATTTCGATGAAATTTTTTCATCGAAAATCGATGACCAAAATCGGTCATCGCACAAGCCTAGGTTGACATGTACTGTAGGAGCCACCTGGGAATTTTTTGCGAAGTCTACGTTCCGTCATCTTGGTTTTCCAACTTCTATCACATTTATGTAGGCTTCCCACGGAGCAAAAGACTCAACCGAAGACTGAATACAAGATTTACCGATAGTCACCATAATACGGCGGTCTGCTAGAGGTTTTACCGGTTTCTATCAGGCCTCGGCCATTAAGCCATCCCGAAGTAAAATAATTTCAGAATAATTGCTTACAAATGCAACAGCTGAAGAGATACGATGAGCACAAACGCAAATACCTAAACCCTGAAGAGAAATGTACTCCTAAAACAGGGTTCCATGATGGCATCTGTATATAAGTGAATACAAATTGAAAAATATCTACCAATCTGTAAATATAATATGTAGTAGCTGTTTTGTAAAATAAACATTATTTGACTTCACTTATTTGAAAATAATTAAAAGCTTGAAATTATATCGTATAATTACGGTAAAGTCAAATTTCAGCGAGAAATTCGCAAACAAATGTCCGTCATACACCAATGTCCCTTTGTCACGCTGACAACATCGTTAAAACACCGTGAACGGCAACAGTCACCTCGTTTTTCGTCAAAGCACTAAATCCACTGCAGTTTCGAAAATTTCCTAGACACAATAAAATAAATACTAAAAGTTTAAGCTGATAATTTACCCCTAAAAATAGATAGAGCTACCTTTAAATCTAACGTTATTTCTGTGCTTTGGTCAAAGTAGCATGACCCTCTTATCACGCACCCCTATTCCTGTCTCGTTACCGTCCAAAATGCATAAGACCAGTAGCGCCCTTTCCGGTTTTCCTCAACTTCCTCGGGAACATGAAAGGAGTTAATCTTTTATTGATCGCGTGATATGCTATCCCTTGCAAATGCGTCCATCCTGTGGCGGCTTAGCTAATGTTAAAGGAAGGGAGCATAGGGCGCGCACCAATCAACGTTACAAAGCATTAGTCGCCCTGATTCTCCCCCAAATTCACGAAGTGACGCCTCTGCCTTTGCACTACCTTTACGTCCGTGATAGAGCCAATACAAACAGTTATAAAGCAAAGCTTACAAGCCAAACGTGCCAAGTTTCCATTCATTATGGCATCTAATACGGTAAGGACCGTGAATGATCGTGTGAGTATATTTGGCTGTGCATGTAAATTAACTAGCCATGCTTTAATTTGATAAATATTAAAGTATTTTTGCGTCGACAGCAACACATCCATTTCATTGAATACGTACTGATTGGTTTGACGTTTAATGCGTCTCTCATTTTATAAAAAAGTTTTACATCCTAGAATTATTAAACTCTATCAAATGGTCCCCGTTTAATGTAATTGCATTTGTGGTATAATGTATATCCCGCATGAGTAAAACGATAGCATGGAACTGCATGTAGTGCCATGAATGATGGTTAGCAGCCATATTGTAAGTGAAGTCCCACGTAAGTTACTTAAGTTAACATGAAATTTTATTAAGTAGAACAGGTAATAGCAGTATGACAGTGTGTTTGACGGCCAGTACATGCCTGATGTGGAATCAACCGCACGCAGCCACATACTTTCCAGGTGGCTTGAGCTTACAGGGCATATAGGTATACCGCATTGACGCATTGCCACTCTTCATGCTTTCGCCGAAGCTCCTAAAGTGACGGTCACCGTCTCTCATACTTCCCCGCCCAAATCCACCGCGCATTGTGGCATGTTGTGCCCGTTCCTTACAGCGTCGATTTCAGAATGAAACTATCCTCTTCCCCGCTCTGAGGGAAACTCGTAGAACTTCATCTCTAACATCTATCTACCTTTCCATGAGGCCAGCGGAGGACATCCCGTCTCGACCACCTGCACCCAAACCGAAGAGCCACTCTCGCCCGCAATCACACAGGGGTGTTGCAAAAAAAGGTCTCTCCCTCTCCCCGCCCGCACTTACCATGCAATAACATGCAACATAGACAGAAGAGGGATGGAGGGCGATTATTGGCTGGAGAGCAGTTTTAAACGCTCTCTCGGGGTGTTGGTTTCCCAACATGTCTCGCGTCGCGTGCCCGAGGAATGGGGTCTCATCTGCTAAGAAACACGGGCACGAGTGACCCGCGGACCGGTACAAGCCGCGTCACGCAAGAGCCATATATCGTTAGGAGTAGGCTGACGCGAACGCCGGGTTTCTCTCCACCCCATTCTCCACTGATTCAAATCGTATAAACCGACACATCAGTCCATCTTGACGCAAATGACACCGAATGTCGGTCGCACCTATTTTTGCTACTCTTTTGTTCATCGACCGGTCCATCGTCCCCCGATACACTCATCAGCTATAATTAATCTTAAGATTGGGTCTCCGCATTTAGCAACTCCTTTTTTTTCACCACACCGCTTCACTCCTCATTTTGACATCCCAAATAATTTCCCTCATGCGTACCATACTTGGTCTTCCTCAGTAATGGGAAACATGCGAAATAAAAAAACACCATCTGTACGCGAAGTTCAAATTCTTAGATGCACTGGACCAAAATTTTTGGCGAAAAAGAACGTTTCATGAAAATATTTCTAGAAAAACATTCTCGCACTTAGTGGCATCAAAACACTACGTCATCGGAAACCTGGAGGATGGCGTCAGGAAACGGTATCGCTCCCAGTAATGCATTTCCATGTAATGCTCAGCTAGTTAGCCACATTCATTGTCCCTTCCATTGCTGTTATTTCCCTTCCATTGCTCATAATTATGCTATGGCTGTCCATTTAGTTTGTCTCTTCTACTTCACAGTGTTTTAAACGCAAATATTTTCTCCTCGGTTGGAATTTTACATTGGCGATTCTCTCCGTCCATTTACTCTTCATCATTCTCCCAAAAAATTACATTTCTGTTGCATCCAAACTTACCTATTCTGTTTTTGTTATCGTTTACGCTCCAATATTATTGAAAAGCGTTTTCCATGCATATGAATTGAGGAAGCGCTTCCTTATTGCCAAGCGTTTACGGCTAGTTTTTCTACATTTCCACTCGTTCCATTTTTCTCAATTCTGGTGTTGTTACCGCCCTAGCTTCATTGCGATAACGAAGCATGTTAGTGCTTTACTTCTTTCGGTTCTCTTATTTCTTACACGGTCCTTTTATTTCATAGAGCTTAAAAAATCCAATAGCTGGAATGTCTCGGGCTGTACGGTTGATATATCGGGGGTAGAGTTCTGAGAGCTCTGATGACGGTCAGATGGGATATGTCCAGGGATATCTTCCACCCGGCCTACTACTCAAGGCCATCAAAAAGACGCCCTTCCTGAACTCTGGGTGCATCACTTGTCCGGAGGATCGATGCAAATCTGATTTGTAAGGCGAATCTTCTGTCCACGGATTGTGCAGTTCAAGGCGGCTAGTTCCCCCACAAACCTATTTCTGCCTTCTCCTGCCATCATTTGCGTTGTATATTGCGAGACCTTCAACACCGCAAGGATGTAAGGCAGAGGGCGGTAGTTGTGTTAGCGTTATTCATAACATCTGTGTTTCAACTTCAGGGCAGTTTAACTGCAGCAGCCCATTCTTCTCCGCTAAGTGCTAACTTTATCACACCCTGGTACTTCTTTCTTTCGCCCTTTTTTGTGTGGACAATGTACTTATCCTCGGTTTTTTCTCTTTGAGGTCCACCCTCCTTTTTTCCTTCAATTATACACATACACAAAGCCAATACGCCGTTACATTTCGGGGAATGTACAGTCAATAGTTCTAAATTATCAAACTAATGGTATTAGGTTAGGCTTGGGAAACTGGCTGTTTTAATGACTTCTTCCATACCGCCCTAACCTTGCATATCTTTTTCGCTTCTCTCCCACTCATACATTGCTTCACACACCTCTCTGGTTCTTAAGACTCCTAATATTCCCCCTCTTAAAGAGACTCATCCACCGCATTCACCCAAGACTTGCTCGGTCTACACCCTCCTCTCATAACATCCACTCCTCTATAGTAAATATGCTTCACTACTCGAGTCTCATTTATTCTTTCAACATGGTAAAACCAGCGAAGCACGCTCCTTTCACACATGTCCATTACAGGAGCACCCGTTTCATATTCTTTCATCGACCACTCTGTCCGAACCCTATCTCTCCTATCTATACCTCAAACATTTATTTGATACCCCATACCCACCGCATTTAGCCTACACTTATGCTCATCCAGGCATACCCAAGTTTCACTACCAGACGATTAATTGGGAAGTGAACTTTTTTCCACAGACATGGTTGCCTTAGGGCGTGTCAAATCCACCAGGTTGTTTCCCGTCCCATTTATTTAAAAATGGATCTTTCCTAATCTGCTCTTCAATATACTGTCTCGTTTCTTTTCCTTTTTTCCTCTCCATTTAAACTTCAGCATCATTAGTGTTACTTTTAGTGAAAAAGAAAAACTTATATGCACACACAATAATTTTTATTTACATTTAATTTTGAGGGCTTTGCCGTGGTACAGTTGTAGTCAAGTATTGTGCGAAGGAAAAAGGAGTTACGAAACCTGTAACAGCAAGTGTACATCACCTGTATTTTATTCAGGGGGCAAATTTGCCAATGTAATAAGGGAGCCTAATAACCTCGTCATTAGGATAATCAAGCCCGGGTCCCAGTAACTTTCTAGAGGTCTCAATTTCGCTTGCTCTCTTCGTGTTTGGAGCGATTCCCATCCTATTTAATCCTATAACGAAATTTACACTTCACTCTGTCCCATTCCAATTATTTGAAATATCTGGCGTATCTCCTGTATCTCCTGGCGTATCTATCGTAAATCCTGAACATCTATCACTAATTTAATGTGAAACGGCATCTTCCTCTGACCTCCAATCAAATTTACCTAGTAGCCAACAAATAAACTTAAATGTTCTTCAAATGTTTGCGGTCCGAAATATGCTTGAAATAACAGTGACACACAGGTACTCTTACTGGAATTATTTCGATAATTTTACTTATTGTGTACCCTGTGTTATGGTTTCTGTGACCTTAGCTCTAGAATTCACATTTGCATTTATCGTAATTACTTTCAGAACCTCTATCATTTTACCATTTCAAAACCTCTATCATTTTAGCATTTCAAAACCTCTATCATTTTAGCACCGTTTTAAAAGAACGAACATTTGATTCAGACACGGACTGTGGTTCGCGTTCAATGCACATATTAAAAACTGTATCCTTTTTCCGCAAATTTAGCCCTGAGTTTCCGAAAACATACCATTATTTTCAGCACGCATCCTCAATTACATTTTTACTATAATTTTATGGCTATGAGTGATCTAAATATTATATATTGACGATATATATTTTTTCTTACATTTTTCATTACGATAAATTATACCCTTCTTTTGTTTAAATCGGGAGCCCTATCTTCCTCGGGCATTCGTTAAAGAATTTTTATTGATATAGGACGATTTTGTGTAAAATCTACGACGGATGTACGAGTTGACACCAACAGCCGTGGCGTACAGATCCAGAATTTTTTCTCCACCCAAATCAAGGCTAATACTGGTATCCTTTACCGGGAGAAAACACTGTGCAAGTAACTATGAGAGCCTTTATTTACCCTATCACTGAGGTACCTCCTGTGTTTTTAGAAAAAAAATATTTTACGTGGATGTACTTATGAGGTTCAGGAACACGCGAAGTAGGTTTCTCCATGGTTCCATGTAACAACCACAACTTCAAGTTTCCAAGAATAATTAACGTCCTAGAACTGCCGAAAATATTACATAAACAATGTAATTCACTATTAGCCAGTATTGGTGTCAGTGGTGATCGTGAATTTAGAAATAGGAATCTAACAGGTGCTGAAACCCCCCCCCACGACAAAGCCGAATAGCTCGCATTAATAATGGTGACTGACGGGACTAACTCGAGAGGGAAGGGCACGAAAAGAGTAATTGTTTCAAGTACTCAGGTCGCATTGATGAGGTCACGGTACACGGCGGAATACTGCTCAATGATCATCAAAGGCGATGCCGACAGATACCTTTGATATCAGCATTTCATGGCGGCCGTAGCACTGCTTTTGATCGGGTTGGTAGTTAGCGTTCCTATGGCGTTCGAGAGATAGGCCAAGGTTCGTCTGGGGAGCTCTTAATAAACACCGAAGGAGAGAGGGGCGCCGACACTGGGCGGGATGTTTGCACGGTGGCTGCGGTCGATGTCAGCGCTAATACTTGATGGCGGCTCGGTATGGAGTCATTCGAGAGGCCACTTACGCGTTTACAAGCGAGAGGAAATGGACATGCAGGGAGCACGTTTCCGTCCGGCGGGAAAACCAAGCGCCGACATGTGTGAACGAGTTTCGTGCTCGTGATTCCTTCTCCACCCTCAAGATGACTTCCCGAGCGACAGTTGGGTAAACGTCTTCCTGTTTTTCCGTACGTGACTATCTCGGCGTTGTCCGGACGAGAGCCCACGGTATTCAGAGGTTGCCTGCAGGATTAAGTCAGGGTTTCCTAGACGACGTTTCGCATGCATTGCTGCATTCGTCTTCGGGTCTGAAATACGGAGACCTTTAACACTAGAACCCCGGAACCTGTCATTTTGACCTGTTTTGAAAATCATATCGCTGAAGTTGCTATTGGTTTCAATGTCGTGTGCTGAAATGTTGTGACGTTCGTTATTCTAGTGGGATGTCTTAAAGCCTTTAGTACGAACCATAAAACCCTTATCAGACCTCTCCCTGGAACCGACCTGTTACTGACCTAGTGTTACTGACCTTTTGCAGCAACTGGGATGGGAAAAGCTTTCAGACCGTTGATTAAAATTTAGAATTAATCTATTTTGTGAGTTTCAGACATATTTATTCTCTGACGACGTTAATAATATTTTATGAAATCCTACATACTACGGTAAAACAGATATTGAGATAAAAATTAGAGAACAAGACTCCAGGACGCACAGATTAAAAATGTCATTTTTCCCACGAATAATAAGGGATTACAGCAGCTGCCAATTAGACTTTTATCTAGGTTTGTGGTTAGGTAGTGTATCTCTTAGTAGTCGTAGTATTCCCTAATACCTGAAATCCTTTTGCTACCTAGTACTAACAGCACGCCCTGTATCTTTTCTACCTAAGTCTTGAGTCCCTGTCCATTTGTGTAGTTGCAAAATACATATATACTAACGGTCCCTCTCCAATGGGAGCATATCTGTAATTTAGTGCATCCTTGTGAGGTTTCGCTTCGTGACAAGCATTAGCGGTTTATGCTCATGCATAATTAGTCGTAGTTACACTAACTTTAGGGTAAAGTGTAATGCATGTTGGTGAATACTACCACCTGCCATACACCCCTGAGGTGGCTTGCAGGGTATTTTGTAGATGTAGATGAACCGGTTTTTTGTTTTCCTCAGCGAGGAAGAGACTCTTTTCTACCTGCGTTGTGCACCTGCCCTGTCAGCCTGTTCATCACCGTAGTTCCTAGTTTATTAGTGATAAGTAGCATCACTTGATTTACTTACATTTCTCGTGTGTTAGAGAGAGACTTTATTTATCGTGTTGTTGTGTCTAACTTTGTGCCTGGAGTGAGTTAGTCGAATCAGTGTTCTAGCTTTTTTGTAGTAGTGTTTTTAACTCCTTTTTTTGTTTAAATTTTAAACTTATCAACTAGTACACAGAAGTAAGTGATAGTAAGGATTGTTAACTCCAGAGTTTGTTAAAGTTATCACACTTTCGTCACCGTTAAACACAGCTCTCTCTCTCCGTCAACCTATTCTACCAAGCACAGGACTAGTTTATTTCAACCGAGTTTAGATCTACATCTACAAAACAGTTTAGTTTAAGAGCGTTTATTTCAATAGTGTTTAGGTACGTGGCTGTAGGTTACCTTTTTTCTTGGAGAATTGATGGCGATAGTGATAAGATGGCTTTGAATAGGTCTTCCGTTGCGATGATCAAAAACGACGGTGAGTGTGCGGCTCTCAGAGCCCGTATCGCTAAGTTGGAGAGAATCCTGCGGGAACTCCAGTCCAAGGTTGAAAGAGTGGTACGCGTCCCTAAGATGGATGGGAATTTGGGTAGCTCCTCGATAGTTCGCCGTGCCCTACGGGCCCTACGGGTTCGCCCGATTGCAAACAGCGGCTGGACGATCAAGAGTTTGCCTGGAGGTCCATCTTCCGATGAAGGGGAACTGCCATTACGTTAACCGGACGTTTGGATGGTAGTGTCTCGGCGGAGTGGTGGTAAGGTCACTCTGAAACGTGGATCGGGAGATGCTGCGGCAAATCCCATTCCAGTTTCGAACAGATACCAGTTGTTGTCGGATGGAAACTCCGAGGTGTCTGACGTGCCTACTGCCACCCCGAGACCGGCACCTAGGAAGAACCGTTAAGGGGGATTCACATTCAAGCATTTCACGCGTACTAAGCGAAGCGTTTCGCGCGCAGCCAATCAGGTGCTTCGCTTCGTTCGCCTGGGTACGTGCGAGCGAAGTTGAATTTTGCTCAACTTTCTACGCGCGAGACGCGCCTGGACGCGTGAAACAAATGGCGGACACATGGAGTCATTTCGTATTTACTTATAAGATTCACTGGGATATATTAGCATGCATACATGAATTGTCCATTTCTGTTAATCATTGCTACAGTGCTTGATATTTAATAGTTTTATTATTGGCACATTGAGAATTTTATGGGCCAAGTTTCGTGCATAAACATCCCAGGCGACAACGGGACACCGTCGCAGTATTCATTATAATTAACGATTTTCCCGTTAATGCACGCCAAAAATGTGAAGTTGGATCAGATACAATCTATTAATAATTGTTTTAGTGTTAACAAGAACCTTAATACGCGAACAATGAGCAAAATAACAACAAAAAACTCCTCAAGGTGGGGACCGACTTTCTCAGGCCATAACCCGAGGTTCCTAGAAAACGGTATGTATAGGCCAACCTCTGAAAAGCAACGGTAGACCGGTCGGTAGGGCGCTTCACTGCGAGAGTGAAGGTCGGAAGATCAATCCCAAGTGGCGTAAATTTTTTTACCCTCAATATTTAACGTAAACACTTAATTTAGCCACTACTATAGCGATATATTTTATAATTAGTGAATAATCTTATGAAGGAAATTTTTCTGCCTTAGTTTTCGAACTAATTCCTAGTTAATGTTGGATGAGTAACGTTTGAAACATTCTTTTCCTCGTGATTCCCTGTGCGATTACGTTCATTCCTTCTCCTAATGAAACGTATTTTTTTTAGATAAAATGCAATTACGCTCTATTGAAAGTTGTTGCGGTTAATGTATTTCATTGGTTGGAAAAGGACTATCTCATAAATGCAGCTTAACTACGCGTTTTGGAGATCTTGACTAAAACTATTATAAGAAGATGTTTTAATATGGTATTTCCGCTAAACGCTTTAAGGATTCGGGTGGTTTTATATATTATAATTGGTTAAGGGTCGGGCGGGTTATAAATTAATAATAGTTATTATATAAAATAATGATAAAATATCTCGCACCTAATTCTTAGGAAAATTATGGGAATGTATCCTTCTGGTCTGCAGTAAATATTATCAACTTTTCGGGCATTATTTATTATCAACTATCGCAACCGATCTTAAATTGGCCTACATTCTGGTTGGTATAATGTCGCATAGCAGTTACTGTCCATATGCCTAGTGTCACGAAACCAATGATAATTTGAATAGGTACTTGCGATACCTACAGAACGATAGCTTATACGTTAGTAAATTAAATTCAATGGTATTCGGCATGAGCAGAAAACAGGCGCAAAATTTTACAAAAACAGCGTCTACAGTCCTTTTTTTTCTTCTCCTCGAAATTGTTCCTCCGCCAGAGTTGCATTTAATGATAGGTGTCGTGAACAATTTACATAAACATGTACTGAATGGATTTGAGCTAGATTCTTTTCAGTCGGCAGAAACATGCAGTGTGACTCGCGATATACCTCAAGGGAGTTCAACTTTCAATGGCATTCCTTACAAAACACTGTGAGTAAAGCCTGATTTACTGCGATCAAGAAGTCAAAATTTGAGAAGCTTGATATACATAACTGTATTTGAAATTTGTATAAATGATGTTATGGTCTGCTTTGGTAAAAACTTCAATCCCAACTTCAAAAATAAGATTCGTGCATACAAAGAGAGCTCTATTATGCTCAATACAACGGCAACACCTAAAGTCCACGCAGTATTTTTTCACATACCTGATTTATGCGACAAAATGCAAGTAGGCCTTGGTTTCTACTGTGAATAGTCAATGGAATCTGTCCACGCTGATTTCAAACTTTTTGGGAAAATCATCTAAGTATCAAATCTCTAAGAACCATCCGGAATTAACAGAAAGACTGCTTCATGTTTTTAGTAAATATACTTTTTATCACTCATTTTAATGTCTATTAGTGCTATTGATGTTTGAAAAAATTTTAAGTTAATTATTACTGAAGTGGATTTTTATTTTTCTAAATTCATTATTTGACTTTGATCTAAAGCAATAATTTATTATGCAGTAAGCTGTTTTATCTTGCAGAATAATGATAGTATAGAATATATAATAACAATATGTATGTTATAACATAGAATGGTAGTAAGATACAATTTTCATGCATTAAGTGACTCCAAATCATTACTCGTGCCATTGGTTCGAGATGATAAAATCAATTTAATATATATTTCCAATTCAATTTCATTAGAAATGCATTATAAAATTACCATAATTGAATATACGTGAACAAAGTCCGAACGCGGAATTTTCATCACCGAAAAATTCTGACGGAAAAATGCCATGTAAACAATAAAAATCAATTTTCTCACAAATCGCTCTATAAATTATTTTCTTTCGGGGATAAAATATTCGTGAGACATCGTAAAAATGAAATTTGAAAAGATTTCATCGGTGTAAGCACTTTTAATTTTAAGTCGATCGAAGCCCACCGTGCATTTACATGTCCTCATAATGAAATAAATACTTGTTTAGTCGCTCTCCTCGTACCACCTCGCTGCTCGCACGCTCCCGGCGCGTCCACGCACGCAGAGGCTCGACTTATTTTTACAACTTCATTCATCCTCCAATAGGTGTCACCATGTGCATTTCACGCGTACGACGACGTTGCCTCCGCTTGAATGTGGACCTTTCGTGCGTTTCGCACGTAAACTGTACGCGCGAGACGCGTGAAATGCTTGAATGTGAATCCCCCTTTAGAGTGGGGAGGGATTTTAGTGATAGGAAGCAGCAACGTCCGCCGTGTGATGGCCCCTTTGGGGGAAAGGGCAGGCCATGAGGGTGTGAGTCATCGTATGTAACATCATGGTGCATTCCGAATGGCGGTGTTCCGCAGGTGACGCAGGCGATTGGTGCGGCGGTTCGGGGCAAGAAGTGCTCCAGATTGCAGGTTGTAGCCCATGTTGGTGTCAACGACGCCATGGACCGTGGATCCGAGGAGATCCTGCGTTCCTTCCGGGAATTTGACTCCGAGGTGAAGCGGGTAAGTGGGGGTCGACATGACGCTCGCAATTAGTAATCTGGTCCCGAGCATCGATCGTGGACCCCTGGTTTGGAGCCGAGTGGAAGATATAAACCAGAGGCTGCGTCGTTTCAGAACGGACATAGGAGCATCCTTCGTTGAACTTCGGCCGGCAATCCGATCGAGTCAGAACCCTCTGAACCGGTCTAGTGTCCATTACACGGCCGAGGCAGCTAAGTGTGTAGCTGGTAGTATATTAGAACACTGCAGGCCTTTTATAGGGTAGAATATAGGGCGGGGAGTAGATCATGTAGTGGGTTATTAAGTAAAGGGGTCACCGTAAATATTGGTAGGAATGAGAGTTTTTTTCAAATTCAGAATGACTTAATAACCGAAAGAAAGAGAAACCGCGGCTCAGGTACATCAAAAATAAGTGCCATTAATGATATAAAACACTCGATAGACAGGACTTGTAAGTCGTATCCCAGGGATTCCATTTCCACTGTGGTTGTTAATTGGCGTAGTATGAAAAACGAAGTCGCTGATTTTCACCATCTCATTGGGAGCACTAACGCTGATGTAGTAATAGGAACAGAAAATTGGTTATCGAATGAAATTGCGGATAAGGAGATCTTCCCAAAATCATATGCAATATACAGAAATACCGAACAGGAGGAGGAGTATTTATCGCAGTCAAAGATGAGTTCGTCAGCAGAGCCGACATATTCCCAGATAATGATTTAGAAAGTGTGTGGTGTTCCATTAAATGCTCAACAAAAAGCATTTTTATTTGCTCATATTATAGACCACCCGATTCAGACTTAAATTCAGTTCTAGAGTTTGATAGACAGGTGAAACGTCTCACACGTCAAAATAACGAGAATAACATAATTATTGGTGGTGATTTCAACATTCCTTTGATTGGCTGGAAGACATATAGCTTCAAGTATGGCGGCAAATATAAGGAGTTGTGCGACACTATACTCTACACATTCACATCCAATTCCTTACATCAATTAGCCACAACACCGACTAGAGGAAAAAACGTTCTAGATCCTTTGGCGACCAAAATACCTGAAAGTGTCCTTAACGTAGTAACAGGGAACGGAATTAGTGATCACAGAGCAGTAAAAGCTAGATTCCATATTAGTAATGACAAAAAGGCGCTCATAAAGAGAAGGGTATACTAATTTTACAAGGCGGATTTCGAAGGTTTAAAACGCGAACTATTGACCTCGTATAAAAATGTAGTGAAATTAATGAAAACCGTTGTACTGACTTTTACTTTTCGTAGCATCACACGACTATCCATAACTAGCGCAATACCAAGTACACTTAAAAAGGTCAATACTAAACCTAGGTTGTATAATTCGGACGTTCGGAAATCCCTCAAGCGACAACAAATCTGGCACGCAAAAATGAAGAACGCACGTCAGGGTCTCCCCGAAGAGGAGTATAAGAATTTATGGGGAAAATGCGAGAAAGCGAAAACAGCAACTAATGCGGCCTTTCAAAAAGCATTAACGGAATTCAAAAATAAAATATTGCGCGAATATTTAGAGGATAACCCAAAGGCATGTTGGTCGTACGTGAGGGAGGATCAAGGCTGCAAATAAACTAACGTCACTATAGAACAATCTAGGAGAAAGAGCAAACGACAAATTAGATAAAGCAAATATCCTCAACACCTTTTTTCAAAGCGTCTATATAACATGCTCTCAAAATTACACCGCTACAATACCTAGGCTACATAAGCACCTACTCACTCAGTGATTCAACCCGAAGGTTGGTTTGGATAGTTGAGGGTAGAGTTCAACCCGGACTAAGCCACAGGCGTGTGAATTTCACACATTCAGGGTAGGGGGGCCAGTTCCTTTCCCTGGGCCACCTCGCACTCCGAGGATTTTTGTTCGGGGACCCGGGACGCTTGATTGAACCCGGGACCCTTCGATCAATAGCCAAGCGCTCTACCCACTAGGCCACCACGCTCCTATAAGCACCTAATGCAGTCTATTAATATCACTAGTCGTAGAATAGAAAGTCATCTGAAATCCATTAATTCCAAAAAGTCACTCGGTCCCGATCAAATTCCCGCCCGAATGTATAAAGAATTAGCATCGGAAATAGCACCGTACCTGAAAATATAATTTGAAAAATCTCTAACACAACATCGTGTTCCTTATGATTGGAAAATCGCGAACGTTACACCAATATTTAAAAGCGATGATAAGGAAGAGCCCAGTAACTATAGACCGATTTCCCTTACGTCTATCTCGTGCAAGATATTGGAACATATAATTGTCAGTTCGATTATGGGGTACTTGGATAGTCAAAACTTGTTAACGCTAAATCAGCACGGATTCCGGAAAGGCAGATCTTGCGGAACCCAGTTGGCCCTCTTCCTTCACGATATTCTTTCCTCGGGAGAAAAGCTTGTCCAAGTAACGCTATATTTCTAGATTTCAAAAAAGGTTTTGATAAGGTCCCTCATTCGAAGTTACTCGTTAAGTTGGAAGCTTACGGAATACACCACGACGTAATATGTTGGATAAGAGAGTTCTTAGCCGACCGCTAACAAGAGGGTAGTTCTAGATGGCGTTAGTACAGATGTAGTGAAAGTTACATCAGGTGTACCCCATGGAAGTTTCATCGGTCTCCTATTGTTCCTATTGTATATTAATAACACCACTACCGTTGTTACGAGAAAAATTCGCCTCTTCGCAGATGACACAGTGTTGTGCAGGGATCTAGGCAAAGAGTCGGACAAGATTGCGTTACAAAAAGACCTAGATACTTTTTTTCATTCTTCTTCCGGGTATCTGCCGCGTCGTTGTGTTTTTTGACAACGTTTCTCCTCCCGTCCTGGAGGCGTCTTCAGGTCGAAGATATCTGCGCTGCATTTTGGTCTGACTTATATACTGGAGCTGGTCGCATCTGATTGGCTGTCAATTATGGCGGAAAACCACTTTTCGCGCCATTTCTCATAGCGCTACGCGCCAATACCCTCTTCCAAGTGGTAGCTAGGTTGTAACCATCATCCCTGTTGAAATTTTTGGGGCATTTGGCAATTTCGATCGCCTCCCGTATCAGTCGTGGGGAGTATCGGCTCTCTCCACTCAGAACTTTGGTCTGCTGAAATGCAGCGCAGATATCTTCGACCTGAAGACGCCTCCAGGACGGGAGAAGAAACGTTGTCAGAAAAACACAACGACGCGGCAGATACCCGGAAGAAGAATGGAAAATTCATCTAATCGCCGCAGAAAACTCCGAGAGACCTAGATTCTATAAATGAATGGTGTAATACTTAATGCAATGGCAGTTAAAATTGAATTTTAAAAAGTGCGTTGTTATGAATTTTTAGAAAAAAAATAACTTAACGAAACGTATACAATTAATCAAACAGACTTGTCAAATGTAGTCAGTTAAATACTTGTGTGACCCTTACTCAGGACCTGTCTTGGGTGAAATACGTCCAGGAAATCTGCGGACATGCTAGTCGCAAATTGGGATTTATCAAAAGAATATTAGGAAAATACGACGAGAAGGTTAAAGAGCAATGTTGTTTTTCACTCGTGATACCTCACTTGGAGTTTGCCGCTAGCATATGGGACCCTTACGAAGTAGGACTAATCTCTGAAATAGATCGAATACAACGGAGAGCAGCAAGATTTGTGAAAAATTGTTACGATAAACTTAGCAGTGTTACCGAATTTCTGAAGGATTTAGGGTAGGAATCTCTAACTGATCGAAGGGAGAAATACAGATTCAATCTTTTGCGCAAATTCGGAGCAGACAGTTTTTTGCCGGACGTTCAACATATACTGCGAGAGCCAACGTACTACGGTAGAAGCGATAACAGGAATAAGATAAAGGAAATTGATTGTAGAACCGATAGATTTAAAATGTCATTTTACCCACGAACAATAAGGGATCATAATAGTTGCGATAAATCAATCATATAAAACTCCCACCCTCAAAAAGTAGAGTAGAATTTTCACTTGTGCTTAATAACACAACATCATTCCTTACACTTCACACCCGTTGATTTCTCCGGCATTATTTTATGTTGTTCTCTGCATGAGGTAGCATATCGTAGCATTCATAAATTAACAGTATTAGTAATATTAACCACTAGATGCGTGTATTGCGTTGTTCTGCATGTTTGCAAGTTCATTTACGTATCACTCTCCCAGTTTCAGGTCGGACTGCTCACTATTCTCTTGACTTCTTTTTGGCCTGCGCCTAGCGGCCAGGGGAGAGCGCGAGGTTCTGATTTGTGCTGGGACGAGTGCTGCATGCCTGATGCCAAAAAACCGTAGTGGTGACATGCATGGTATTTCGTAGATGTAGTATTACAAGCAATGCACATTTCTACCTTCAACCCCAGAACCGGTCATTTTGACTGGTACTTATTCAAATATGCCATCTTTGGATCCGTGAATTGTGGTACATTAATTAAGTGTCTACATACTCCAGTCCTGTGAATAGGTATTTATTTTTTGACTACTTCGCTCTTCAACTGGTGTAACATTTAGGAATAAAATACTAAACTTGAAGAATTTCAACAGCTAGGAGCCTCAGAACTTATATTTACAATGATATGATGCCAGTGTATAGTGGTCGTCCTTCGTTGCCGAGTGTGTACTTTATTATATTGTCTGACGAAAGTTCAATTTAGGTATGTTTCACTTGATGAGTTGGATGAATTATATCCTCTCCTGCACATTCGCGGAGCCCTTGGTGCCAGGTCTCCGGAGCTCGTGGTGATGTGGTCCAAGAAGTGGGTTCCAGGTGTGTTTGGGGAGACGATGAGCAGGGACCGGTTTGCTGAGTTAATGCGTTTTATCCGCTTGGACGAAAAATTATTCCGATCACAGCGCCTCCAAAAAGTTAAATTTGAGCTCACATCGTATGGGTGGAATAAATTTATAGAAAACTGCTACTTGTGTTATGTACCGGGAGCTTTCCTCACTGCCGACGAGCAGTTGTACCCAAAGAAGTGTCGCTGCCCATTCCTGCAGTGCATGGCTAACAAACCGGATAAATTTGGTACAAAGGTTTGGCTATTCGGAGATGTGGAATCCAAGTACCTCTGCATTTCATTGTCTGGGTAAAGATGAAAGCCAACCACAAGATGAATCACTTCCAGAATAGGTAACAATGAAGTTGAATGAGCGATATCTACACAGAGGACGCAACATTACTATCGATAATTTCTATAAATCACTAAAGCTTGCTAGAAAACTGAGGAGTTGTAATACCTCTCTCGTTGGAACTATGACGCAAGTTAGGAGGGAAGTACCTACCGTGGTCAAAGTGATGCGTGCGCTATTGTACGAAACAACGCTTTTTACTAAAAAATGATGCAACTCTCACAGTTTACCAAGGAAAAGTGAAGAAGAATGTTCAAATACGAATCACCATGCACCCAGACATATTAATTGGGGACAATCAGAAGAAGTCACCAGAATTCGTTTCATTTTACAACACAGCAAAACACGCTGTTGATGTATTAGACCAAATAAGCAGAAAATATTCCGCACGCAGTGGAACGTGAAGATGGCAAATGGCTTCACGAGCTATACGATATCCTCGATTTAGCGGCAATCAATTCGTGGATAGTGTTTCGAGAAGTCACAAGGAAAAAAATGAGTAGGCGAAACTTCATCCTGCAGCTAGCAGGTGTTTTGAGAGCAACCACTACGTCATTTAGATCACATAAAGTTGTTGGTGATAGCCAGAAAATCTCTGGAAAGAAGAGGCGGACATGCCAGATTGGACATGAGAAAACAAAGCTAGCACTTTTGCAACACCTGCCAAAAGCGGGTGTGTGGATCATGCAAAGGGTTGGAAAAAAATATCCTTACCTGTAAGGTGTACCTACGTTGAAGCACGTGCTATACAGATATTCTAATATTTGAAACAATATTGGACTCGTTGCATTACTCCTGAATTTAAATAATTGGAGCGTTTCCTTTTTCATTGTAGTAAATACATTTTAGTTCAAATTGATTCTGCAAATTGCTCACCGTTATTATATGCACTACATTTTTATTGACAAGAGGAATAAAAGTCAATGAGTATAATTTACAATAATTGACGCTTTTTTAAACCAAAATATGAAAACGCTTCCTAACTCCTTATGTACTCATCATCGCTAATATCCTTGGATAAAAAAATATTCCAAATATTAATACGCAAACGGTAGGCAACAAAGTTAGAATCTAAAAACAATAGTTAAATTCCATTGATGAACATGAAAATTGCAAGTTTCTATCTAAATCAATACAAATAAGAAGAAAAAATACAAAATATCTTAGAAAATAGGGGAAAAATACTACCGGTAAAAATGACCGGTTCTGGGGTTGTAGGCACGGCCTAAGGTGCCAGGGTTCTAGTGTTAAACCTGAACAGCGGCGTAGAAACATTGAGGATTTAAGGGGGGCAAACTTCACGGTGCCCCCATGGTGTCTCTACCGTCTTTTTTTTCGAGCATAAAAAAATTCTTCCAAAATCCTAAAAAGTTATTTTCAAACTCGCAACTCACGTTTTTCGACTCAGTTTTCATCTTTCAGCGAAGCCGAAGCCCCGTATTTTTGGGGTTTCCTGTTTAGTGACGGCCTTCTACACCCACTTATTGATACATTTTGGCACCCACCGCACCATTTTAGTAGGAGTCAATGTACTTACCCTTGACCACCCTACCCGTTAATACGCCACTGTGCCCGAAGACTGAAGACACAACGGCATGAGGTAGGGATTGTTAAGAGCTGGAGTTTGATTGGTCAAATAAAAAGGGAGACATAAAGAGGTGATGGATACTTAATGGTAGAAATTAGGATAAATATTCTTATAAAAATGCATCTCCCTTTGCTTAGAGCTGAACGCTAGACACTAATTTAGTTTAATTGACTGAGCTATCTGCTCTTATTTTAATCAAGTACCTTAGAGATGAAGAAAAGTCGTCAAGGACTTTGGGGACTGCTATACCAGTTTACACATCAACTCTATTACAATTTGCTATTTTATATAACAGCTACAAATTTGAATATCTTTGAAGTTTATTAGGCTCCCATCACAATCTATCTCCAGATTTTATGATCCAAATTGCTGACTGGGTCACAGACATTTGGGTGATTTATTTTAAATATTCCCAAGATCATCGCGCTGCACATGTCTCCCATGTCACGCTATCGTATGCTACGGAGTTTTGATTCACATCAACAGATTCATCTCGGGATGAATTCCGGTGGAAGATAGAAAACCTTGTCTTTTTGAACTTGAAAGACTTCGCGCCGACACATACTTCAATACCTCCGGTTATAAAGAGAGCACTCCCTTCTATGCGGAGCGCGAGATTTCTTGTGCCTTCCCCGTCTACTCTCACGTGACATCCGCATCTCCGCCGCGTGGCACTGTAGACGGGAGGACGAAATAGTACAAGGGGTTAGACGGGTGCGGTTTCTGCCGCGCCAGCTGGAGTACTCTTTGGCCAGCATCCAAGGGAAAAGTGTTCGTAGACAGAGATATCGATCCTCGCAGAAAAATGCCGCGGCAGCCGCCCGAGTCGGGAGCCTTCACCTCACGGGTCAGGTCCATTACGCATCCGACCACGTGGTCCGCGCCTGTCGCCGTAGTTTGAACGAGATTTTTCCCTGGTCATAACGGACACCATATTAGATTTTTATTTTTTTAATTTCAGTACCTGTAAGAAGAATGGAGTAAACATTGAATCATCAATAGCGCCAAAATATAGTTATAAATGACAAAAATTCTCAGTAATTCAATAAATATATCTACATTAGTCTCTAACTTGCCTCATTTTTTTTGCGCCGGACGGTGAAAACGTCTTCACAACTAAAGGTTGTTTTTACGATTTTGTATAAATCACTGCAGTAATTTATATATTTTTATAAATAGTTGAGAAAACATACAAACTACATATCGTTTGTGTTTTGACGAAATCTAGGCGTTATAAATACCTATTTTTTTCAATATTCTCCCTCTGGAGCGCACAGCCGTAATATATCCCATTTAAATCAGCTTATATATTTAAGCAAATTGCTCTAAAAGTAGTTCGGCAAGGTGCTAATATTTTGACATTATTGAAAATGAAATGTTTTCATTAAAATGAGGTCAAATTCATTAAGTTCTAGGTGAACTGACATCTCGCTCAAACTATCTTAAGGGAAACTCTAGGGTCTATTCGCTGCATCAGCCCGTCAGGGAGCTCACGTTTTTGGTATAAGGCGTCCCACACTGAAGCCCCATATATGGGAGATATAGTGGATATATATGGACACATATTCGCCATATATGACCCATATATTTGCTCAAGATGTGTTGAACTGCCAATATATGTTTCATATATGGGGCAATATGTGGGTTTGACATGTATGTTTCATCAATATGTTTTCCATATATGTTTTATATATGACATTTAAAAGAAATTTTAACCATATTTTCACTGTTATAGATGAAAATTTCAAAACGTACGTTTTTTTTTTGATGGAAATGGAGAGATTAATATACATAGATATGAATAGATGTCCTTAAAAAACGCATAGATTTTTATAGTTACGTATAAATTTGCAAATATAGGGTTGTAGAGTCGGTTAATACATGGCGTTGACCACCGCAGATTAACTATAGATTGTTGCCGCTCCAACTGGCAGGCTATAAGGAATATCTTTGCTCATGATATGCTGCACAGCCGATATATGTTTCATACATGGGGGAATATGTAGGTTTAACATGCATGTTTGATCAATATGTTTTCCATATATGTTTTATATATGACATTTAAAATAAATTTTTTACTATATTTTTCACTGTTATAGATGAAAATTTCTGTACGTTCATAGTTTTTCTTCTATGGAAATGGATAGATTTATATAGATACGAATAGGTTTCTTTAAAACCATATAGATTTGTATAGTTACGTCTTAATTTGTATATATAGGGTTGCAGAGTCGTTTAATAGATGGCGTTAACCACCGTTGATGTTGCAGATGAACTATAGATTGTTATCGCGCCAACTGGCAGGCTATAAGGGATAGTTTAACTCCATGTTATTAGTTGACCAACAGCAATATTATCACGAGACACAATTTCTGTCATCGTATCATTCATAATGAACGATTAATGACTATAATAAATTACCTCTCAAAGTGACGCAGCCGCGTAGAACGAACCACATGCCTTTGGTATCACGTTTGTCGTTCATTCAAACTAACTGGTGGACAGGCAGGAATACTGGGTGATTATACAAGAGTTGGAAGAAGAAGAAAGTTGTATCCGTATATGTTTGTCGTCGCACTTAGGTCTCTGTTCTGTTGTATTAAATTTAAGGATGTATAGTTTTGGTCCATAAGAAATCGCAGATAATTATGCTCACTCCCATTTCTCGGGTTCCGTATACGTTTTCATGGTTTTTCTATAGCTATGGCTACATATTGTGCCCATAAAAGGCTAAATATAGTTCAGGTGCATGGCCACATGTTCCTTGATTTATTTCATCTTTCACATATATGTACAATATATTGAAATATATATAGATTCTATTAAAAATTTGCCGAATTGAATACATGACCATATATGGAAAATATATTGAGTCTATATATTTCCCATATATGTCTCCATATATGTTAAATATATGCTCTGGGCCAATTTTTAATAGAATCCATATATATCTCCACATATTTCACATATATGTGAAAGTTATCGCTCTACATATATTTATTTATTTTTTTTATTCGACAACACCCCCGAAAACAGCCACTCATTGGGCCTTTACATCAGGTGTATTAACAATTCATAATGGACAACACAAACAACCATATGTCCCATATATGGCGCTTTAGTGTGGGATAGTGCCCTCTCTCCAAGAAAAAGAACTAAGACGAGAGACAAGAGCTTAGCTGGATCCTCGAGGATTAAGGAGCTAACTTTTATAACACTCACCGTTACAGTAGGAATGTTCCAGAACTATTAACCTCATCGTCTGCAACACTAGAGGTAGTTATCAAACCAAATATTGATTTTCAGCAGCTCTCCACTCCATTTTCCTTTCAACCAAACGATATATTCCTTCATAAGTTTTAATTTGATCTTCCTAGGTAATTTGCTTCATCCCTGATAATTTGCATCCTAGGTCTTCCACGGTGATTCTTTCCTCGAACAAAATTGTTTTTCATACACTGTTGCGTCTCAATATTTGTCCAATAAGTCTGTCTCTTCGTTTTCAATGCAAATCATTTCTCCCAGAGTTGTCCCAAACCCAATTGGGTCTCTCGGACTTCGTCCCTGGTTTAATTTTTACTACAAAACAATCAATCTACAATGAGTGGAGGGATGAAGTTGAATATTGGGAATCCTCGATCTATTCTCCACACTAAAATGGCATTGCTAGAAAGAATAGTTCAGTCGATGCAAAAAGTAGAAAATTAGGGCAGGTTTCAAGGGTCTTTAACTGACGTAACGCTTTCCATGTGTACGGACCTAATTAGCAGAGAGATATCTCACTATACCGCCATCTTCTCACATATTTCAGCTCCACCTCACACTCATACGTGGTCTAACGTTGATCACTAGGTCTTTGTAAAATAATAATTAATTCGCGAAGAAGGTTTCAAACTGTAAAATCTTTTGTGAGCAAAGACCACCTGTAGCATTGTTAATTGAACCAGATGCCTATTCGAAGTGTGTGCAATCCTTAAGCCAACAACCAAACCAAAGACTATGAGGTTTCCATCGTACTCGTGGGATAGTCTCATGCTTCGTTACAAATAATGCTCGAAGGAATTTTTCGCTGCAATAAATGTACTTTGTTTTGTGTAAGTGTAAGTTGTTGAGTTAGTGTAAGTATACGTTGCAATAAGTGTATGTAAGTTACTATTTAGCTTAGCAAACAAGTTTCCGATGCAAATGCCTTTACAAATGGCAAGCATCCCAACCCTTTCCCCTTGAGGTTTATGCCCCCTTTATATTATTTTTCCTAAATTCATCGAGCAAAATAGGAACCCTTCACTTTGTAAATTTCCAAGGATATTGTATTCCGAACCTTTCCACCAATCCTAACTGAGGCAAACTACTTCAGATTCCCGGTCGTGTCCCCTCACTTACAAACCGACCAATTTCGTTACGGTAACAATCAAAATTAAAGTATGGGGGAACATACATAAAATTTATTCCTCATTTTTAAGTGTGGTACATGATAAAAATTTATTTACCTACCGGAAGCTATACAACTTTGCAAAATAACTTCTTAACGAAACGGGAAAATTAAGAATTTCTGGGTACGGGGTGGCTGTTTGTATAGAAGAAAGAGTGATGGAGGTATGAAATATATCATCCAAAGTGAAAGTGATATTGCGAAATATAAGTGAGATAAGGACTTCGGTTTAGTTAACAAAAGTGAGATTAATGATTTAATATTCAAAGGAAGGGAAAGTTTAACAATTTATTACCAAAATGTGAGGGGAATGAGAAGTAAGTTGAATACATTTAATACATCAGACCTTGATATCATTTGTCTTAGTGAAACCTGGCTATTGACTAATATTAGCAATAATGAAGTGTGCATGAGCGGTCAATATCAAATTTCCAGGAAAGACAGAGAAACGTTAATAACTGGAAAGAAAACTGGTGGTGGTGTGATGGTATTGGTCAAGAATGCATACTTTTCAATGAGACTGCCAGGCTTGGAAACAAGTGACGAAAATATTTGGTTAAAAATCCTTGTTATTACTAAAAAATTGTTATATTTGTGTGTAGTCTACTTTCCTCCTTATTCTGATGTTGAAGAGTATTTAAATTTTTCCGATAAAGTGATTGGAAACGATATTATAAATAAGGAAATAATGGTACTAGGTGATTTTAATTGTCCAAAGTTTATGTCATTAGAAAATGCAAATGATATACTTTGTACTTAACTAGAGATGTTTATGAACATCATGGATCTGAAACGGAAAAATAGCATCACCAATCGGTATGGAAAAATACTTGATCTGGTTCTCACAAGTATTGATGTCATCGATTCCAAGGACATTCAATGTGATATCGCATTGTTAAGAGAGGATCCGTATCACCCTGCTGTAGAATTATAATATCCTTGCTGACTTAAAAGAGAACCTCTATGTTATGAAAGTAACTCTTACAACTTTAAAAGAGATGATTATTTAAGGTTATAAAATCAATTGAATAGTAAAGATTGGAATTTCATTAATTCGGTTAATAACGTCAATATTGGTTTATAAATGTTTATAATTACTTCTATGAAGCAATGGATGCATCAATTCCTAAATGTATGATATCAAAGTATAAATATCCGTCTTGGTTTAACTATGAATTAATAAAGAAAATAAAAAAGAAATCCAGGCATAGAAAATTGTTTAGGAAAAATGGTTCTATATATCACCAGACATTGTACAATATTTTGCGGTTAGAAGTTAGAAAAAGTATCGAGCATAGTTTTAATTTGTGTTTGGAAAAAGTAAAACTGGATATAGCCCGTGGAATTATGATAGTTTTTGGAAAATCGCAAAAAGAATAAATCAGTTAAACATACCCCAGATATAAAAAAATTCAAATGGGCGTGACATGAATTCTTCGGTTAAAATAGCGAGTGCATTCAGAGAATATTTCATGCCAGTACATAAAAATGATACAAGAATCTCTGAAACTGACTTAACTGAATGTGGAGTATCAGGTTGTAGTAGTAATATTTATTTAAATTACATTGGTATAGATGAAGTATTAAATGCAATAAAAGTGTAAAAACAAAAAAGTCAATTGATCTGGACAGCATTCCAGCGTTTATTGTGAAAGGTTGTAAAGATACCATAGCTCCAACTTTATGTCATCCGTTAAATACTTCCTTAAAATAGGAGTATTTCAAACTAAATGGAAAATTGCCAAGGTTTGTCCAGTTTTTTAAAAATGTAGAACGCAATGATGTAGAGAATTACCGCCCTGCGAGTATTCTGATTATATTTTCCAAAATATTCGAGAGTATAATATTGAAACATATTTAATCTCAATTCAAAAGTCACATGAGTGAATTTCAACACAGATTCGAAGCAAATAGATCTGTGATAACAAATTCAGCTGGTATCACAAATTATGTTATTACCGCCAAGGACAGTGGCTCCCAAGTTGATGCTATTTACCTTGACCTTCGAAAAGCATTTGACACCGTTAGTCATAGCAAAAAGCATTGGGGTAGCAGACTCGCTCCTAAAGTTATTGTGCTCATGCTTGCTTGATAGGAAGCAGTATGTAGTAATGTATGAAGCAGTATGTAGAAGCAGTATGTAGTAGAAGAAAATTCCTCAAGTGAATGAATATCTTGTATAATCGGGAGTGCCACAAGGTTCAAATTTAGGCCCACTCCTTTTTTAATATTTATTATTAACCTGCAAAGATATTTTCTACGTACCATTTAATGTTTGCTGATGATATCAAGATATATAGATGAGAGAATAACGTTAATGACAGATCACAAGTAAAGAGTAGTTTAAACAATCTCATTATTTGGTCACAAAAAACTATTTGCTCCATAAGGTTGATAAGTGCTGAGTTATTACCTATTCAAAAGAAAACAGATGATTAAAAGTTTGACTATTCAATGAAAGGCCATATTATCAAAAGGAAAACAGACATTAAAGACTATGACATTCTTTTTTTTCTAATATCACTTTCGTTGGCCACATTTTACAGGCATCTATTACTTGTAAATTACTTGTTTTTTTGTCGTATTTCAAAGTACTTAAGAAATGAAAGTGTGTTAACAATGATGTATAATTCTCTTGTCAGGATTAAATTAGAATATTGTTCGATGATATGGAACCCATATACTAAAAAGTATAGTGGAACAATTGAGAGAGTCCAGAAAAGGTTTATGATGTTTCTTTATTACGTTCTATGCCATATTTACCCCACTTTTGAAAATCATGTTACGTATGAAGAGTTATGGTCAATGTTTAATTTTCATAAGCTTAGTGATAAAATAATATTAAATGATTCTTGTTCCTACATGATGTAATTAATAAAGGAGAGAGCTCTAACTTGTTATGCAAACTAAATATGCTTATTCAAAATAACAAAGGTAGACACAAAAGGACATTTTACATAATGAATGTAAATAGTGATTATTGTAAAAATGCTCCCATCAATAGAATGTGTGCATCATTTAACACTGTGTGCAATGACCTAAATTTATTTGAGGACAGAAATAATTTTTATAGAAAAGCGTTTAATTAGTTGTCACCACTCAAATTGTAAAATATAAATTATGATAATGTATATGCATTATGTTTTTTTGGCCAGCTTGATTCTATCTTGTATTTATAACAATAGTAAATATTTGTATTTGTTATTATTGTTCACCCTTTAATTATATTTATATGTTGGGTGAACGATAAATTCAATTCAATTAAAATTAAATACAACTCAAATATATAATACATTTGTGCATGCGTCAACATCAGGAATTACTAAGAACCTTTAAATATTCCAAAAAAAAATCACGTGATCCAAAATGGTCTCTCAATCGTGTGACATCACTGCACAATATCGCATCTCCGCTCTGCCTATATTACAGCAGGACGGATCATATCATACCTGTTCGTAGTCTTTCACAAAGGAGGCAAAAATATTATTTTGATCTGATATAATTTAAACAGCTGAACTTCACGTGTAGGTTAACGCGTGGGATTACTAGCAGCAATACCGTTCCGTGACGTCATAAACTTTATTCCCGATGACGTCGTATTTTAACGCCGCAGAACATGCGTAATTTTTAGCAAGAAATATTTGCATAAACCATCGTAGTGTGTCGACCAGATTTTGGTATTTTCGTAAAACATCGTTCTTTTGATCCGGTTTCCGGATCTACATTCTGATCCGGTACATTTTAGAATGTTAACTTCACACACAGTATGTTTCATGAATAATGCAAGTTCCTAATTCTCTGTAAAATTTACGATACGAAGTCCTCACGAATTCCTAAATATAGTCGATATTAGAAACGGACACTGGGCTGTATTTCGGTGGGGGGCAGATGGGTCACTCCACGTTCCAATGCGCGACCTCTCGCCCTCCCCCGGTCCCTTCCCGCACGCAACGATGAGCCCGTCTCGCTTCGCTTAGGAATCAATTCCGTCGTGGCCGCCGCCTTGCGTTTCATTCTGATTAATCGACCCAACACTCCTCCCAGCTCGGTGTTTTCGTCCAACTGGCGCCGCTCTGTTGAGGCGGCCTAAGCCCCGAGAGATCCGTCTCTCTGAAGACTTTTCTTCGGAGGAGTGCATGCGAATACGAATTGTTCAGCGGGTCACTCCTACCACGCGCCACTATTCCCGAGCTGCGGTATATGTACAATGTTCTTTATCTACGTTGCAACCCGTGAGCGCAGCAATCGCGTGTGGTACAGGATGTTGGGGCAACGGCCATTATTGTCTTAATTGTGAATTAATGAAATGTTTGAAGCTGAAAAAGTGACGATGAGTACTTCATACGTGAATTAAAATCAGGGCGGATTCAAGCATCTCACAGTGCTGTGCCGACAGGCAGCTTGTTTGTTTGCTTTAGATGGGTAGTTCCGGGATAATAATAATATAATTTTTATTGTTCACAGATTTACATCCGATATGAACAATTTGCATGAATCACATTTGAGCTTCAAATACATCTAAATTTAGTGCGCAAAGTACCAATTTAAGAAAAAAGTATTACAATTGAGTAAACAAAAAAACAACATGCCATATGAATTGAATAAACATCAGAAACAAAACACAATATAAAATATGGAATACGAAGCAAGTTCATGCAAAGAATTAAATATCAACAGGATTAAATATTTTGATATTAAAATTTTGAAATAAATAACAATGGAAAATATAAAACAATATTACCTACAGTCCATAAATGATTATAAAGCTTTGAAATGAGTAAATACGGCTTATGGGGGTGGGGGGGCAAGTTAGGTAAGAATATAATTTCTTTTTGAATTGGGGCAGCGATGAGGAATCTTTGATTGATTTAGGTAGGTAGTTCCAAGTTTGAGAGGCGGTAACGGTAAATTATTTCTGAAATGTGGAGGACCGATAATGTGAGACATGTAGGTAGTTAGGGTCGGTTCTAGTAACTATATTTGGCAATATGGTTCTCTCGGGATAAAAGTCAATTATGTACTGTGGTTCATCGTGTTTTAGTAGGGAATACATGAAGCAGGCCAATTTGAATTTTATTCTTGTTTTTATGTTCATCCAGGAGAGCTTGTTTAAATAAGGGGTTATGTGCTCATCTTTCCGCAAGTCGTAAATAAATCTAACGGAAGAATTCATTAGGCGCTGAAGCTTAGTATTAAGTTCTGCTGCGAGATCATAAAATACAAGACAGCAGTATTCAAAATTAGGAAAAATTAAGGTGGAGACAAGTTGCTTTCTTAAATGGATAGGCAGCATATTTTTTATTAATTTCATGGATAGGCAGGAATTTTCAGTTGATGTAAAGTAGCATTAACTTTATTTGAAACATACAAAATATGATCTTTCCAAGACAGAGTATTGCTGAAGATGACCCCTAATGTTTTGGCCGTCTTGGAATAAGGTACAAAATTTCCCTGGACCTCAATCATAGGCAGTTCGCCCACATTAAGTCTAGACATGACCCAGGAGTGACCAGTAATCATGGATTTGGTTTTATTACCATTTATTTGTAAAAAGTTGTCTCGCGCCCATGACACGATGGCAGATACATCGTTTAACTTTAATTAATTAGGTTTACTTGTCTAATGGTCTCAGGGAAATCGCGCGGGTGACAGTGCATATAAATTTGGAGATCATCAGCGTACATCATATATTTACACCTGGTAATACATGCTGAAAGGCCTCCCACACACAACGAAAACAGCAATGGCCCAAGGACTGAACTATGAGGTACACCGCAAGAGATAGGAACCCACTCAGACAAGTTGCCATTAGGGTCTTTTACAGATTGGCGTCGTCCATTTAGGTATGAATAAAACCAGTTTAATGAGGAACAGGAGAAATTGAGGTTTCTCATTTTTGTAAGAGCAATGCATGGTTTACACAGTCAAAGGCTTTGCTAAAATAAAACAACACCAGTATAGTCAACAACCTTTTGTCAATGGCATATCTTATATCATCGGAAACCTTAATTAAGGCCGATTGAGCAGAAAAATGTTTGCGAAAGCCTGACTGAAATGGTTCAAATAATTTATTTGCAGTGAGATAATATAGAGTTTGTTGAAAAACTATCTTTTGTAGTCATTTAGAAGTGGCAAAAAGGATAGATATAGGACGGTAATCACATGGAGAAGAGGGACTTTCAACTTTCTTAATCGGGCGAATTAGGGACGATTTCCAAAGTGTAGGGTAAATGTCATACATCAGCGAAGAGTTGAATATTTCAAGTAGAGCAGAAGTCACAGCATTTAACACTACTTTCAAGTATCTAACAGAGATGTCGTCTATTCCAACTGAATTTGATTTCCCCCCAATGAGTACCTTACCTTACGCAGAGCGTCTGGCGTGACATAATGAAAGTAAAAATTTTTATCTTTATACGGCACTATAGAATCAACAGAAAGAATATTTATCAGGTGGCCATTGGTTGGACTGGAAGAAGGAATACCACTCGTAGAAAAATAAGTTTATAATTTATTTAGTGAGCGCCCATTTACGATTGAATTGTCTGACTGTCTAATAAGCCCCAGGATTTTTAGTTTTTTCCAAAGATCGTTAGGATTGGCAGGATTTGAAAGAACATTTGTATAGTACAGACGTTTAGAGTTCATAACTGAGCGTTTTACGAGGTTCCGTTGTCTCACGAATAATTGGTGAAGGGTTTTACTCTTCGTCCGAACAAATGCACGTCTAAGCCTATTTCTTTCTTTTATTTGTTCTTTTATGGCTGGGGTAAACCATGGAGCTGGAGGACGCCTAGGATGTATAAGTCGTTTAGGTGCATAACGATCAAGGCAGTCAAGGAAAACAGAGTTGAAGCTATGCAGCATTGTATCAACATTTAGGGAGTTGAACACATTTTTCCAATCAAAGCTAAACAACTCACCCTGGACGCCTTCAATATCAAAACACTTGTTATTTCTAACAACTATGGGAGGCCGAGATGTTTTGGTTACATTAAATTTGTAAGTTAAATGTAGCAAGAGATTGATGAAAAGAAGAAACTTTTTCTTGCGAATCAACAATGCATAGATCAAGGAGCGTATGGCTATTCTCAGTATGATGAGTTGCATTCAAAGAAAGAAGGTAAAGGTCATTGGAATATATGAAATTATGTAATAATTTGCTGTAATAGTGATCTCGGAACAAATCTGCGTTTAAATCTCCAACAATTACAAAGTTTTTAAACGTTGGGCTAAATTTCATAAATACATTTGCAATATCTGACAAATGCCCAACTTTTGGTGGTCGGTAGACAATGAATAATAAAAGTTTTGTAAGATTTACCCCCGCTATTTCGATGACCAGGAATTCGGGTCGTTTCTCGTTGGTCCGAGGCGAAGATGCTAGTACAGTTTGTTGCAGGTGATGGTGAACAAAGGCTCCGACTCCATCGCCGACTATTCCAACTCTATTGTACCGGATCAGAAGATAGTCATCCAGGTGAAACATGGCATCGGAATGAGTCGGCTTCAGCCATGTTTCAGTCATACAGATAATGTCTACAGGGTTGGAGGTAAAGTGTACTCGGAATTCATCAATATGGCACATACTAAGTGATTGACAATTTACGAGACAGATTATAACTGCGCTCTCGGATACCTTAATTTTGGGAAGTAACGGGGCAGTCTCTAGTTAATTTAATTTACGTAATACATCATCCCAGTCGACGAGGATACGTTCACTGCCGTCTTGGACACGGACAAATACACGTCCATTACGTACCCACAGACATTAAACTTTGCCGTCCTTCTTTATGACTCTAGCTGTTGCAAAGAGCATTCGGTTTAATGGGGATAAAGACTCACTAACAAAAACTCTTTGATTGCTCAGTCCCAATTCAGTATTAAAGCGGGATACGCATTAGCCCACGGCGAAATGAATATGATCTGCATAAAGGTTCGAGTTTTCCAGCATATGTAAAGAGCAAAAACTATTGAAACTGAAACATATTTATAGAGAAACACATTGCAGTTTTTCAATTAATACATTAAAAAAAATAATACCTATTTGAAATATGTAGAGAAAATATAAAATGAAAATAAAACCTTAGGAGAAAAACACAATTTCTTTCTCAATCAATATGGAGAAGTTACTGCAAACGAGCATCGAAACTACATCAATGTATACACCCCGGTTTCAGACATTGAAATAAAACAGCATCGTGGAAATAAATGCTTGCACATGGAATTAAATTTCAAATCGAACTCCTCAGAAATTGTTGTTTCACTAACATAGGGTTTTGGCTAATAATAAATCTTCAGAATCAAATAGTCGAAACCGTGGGTGAGTAACAAAAATTCCTCAGGAATTGGATAATTAACTTCATTATTTGTACATGCTTTTATGCCAGGCGATGCATTCGACGAACGATCGATAGCACACCAAACACTGAAAAAACATCACAGGTAAATGCTACGAGGGATTTATTTTGTGGAAGTGTTTCTCATGACTGCCAATCTTCTAATCCTCGCACTGCCTCAAGCCACACTAAAAATTTGCACTCCACTGCGAGACGGAGCGTGTCTGGGATCAAACAGAGAAGCCGGGATGGGGGCAGCAGCTGGCAAGGGGGGGCTGGCGGGGGCAAGAAGGACGACGGAGACACCGTCATCGGAGGCTGGAGGCGAGATCTACGGGGAGGGAGGTTTAAAGGGTGGGCGGAAAGAGACTGGCAATTCGCTTTTCTCTGGGGGACCCGCCGGCGCCTCTCCTCAGAATGCCGCCTAACACTCCCCCCCCCCCCCACCGCCGCCGCCGGCCCCGCACGGCACTGCCGCGTCCTCGTCTGGCGATTGACGCGCCGACGCCGGAGATGTGGGGAAATTTTCGTCACTCTTCTTTTTCATACCCTGGAGCAATTTCGGATGGACGTACCCGCAGGGGGGTGGGGGAGAAGAAAGGGGTGGGGGAGAAGAAGGAGGTGGAAGTGAGCCACAGCCTTCCTACTCCACTCTGTCTGCGTCGTGTTCACTGATGCCTCCCGTTCCCTATACTACCGTAAGTACCGACTGGCCAACGGTTAGCCGTCGCAGGACTTGGTGGCACTCGCACGGACACGAGTGTTGCGTTGTCACCGAGAGGAAAGCATGCGATTGTGGTGGCAAAAAGGGACCAAATGTCTATCCAGAGGTCCCTTCCCATCTAATCCTCGGTCCATTCACTCTCCTTTACCGCAGGCTTTTCGCTGGAAAATCTGTGACGCTTATGGACAAATCTATTTGACGTTTAATTTTCGATTCGGTCAATTCTGAAAAGTCTGACCCTGAATTCACTTCAGATATCCTGAAAAAATTAGAAAAAAAAATCTAAGTCTTGAGAAGGTTTTGTAAGGTGCGCTCTGGATGAGGAAAAAAACACTATGAACCTTATAGCACGCCATGTTCACCCGTAAATTCTGGTATTTTTTGTTAAAAGTTGAAATTAAATAAGGGTTATTTTATTTCATCTAAGACATTGAGCACTTTTTGAAGAATTGCAGGAGTAAACAATTTGCTGCATACCGCGTGCCTTTGCTTATTTTTGGGGCCTAGCTATATGAAATCGAACTGACATTTTTCGCGTCATACTCCTTAATAACACTCTCAAAAAATAGCTATTAACGGATTTGCCTCGTGTATGCGGGAAAACGCTCGGCTACTTGTACACAAAAAAACCTACTGTAAATATTTCTGAGATGTGACTCTCAATTTCATAATTATTTGAAACTTCGTTTAGGTTAAAATAAACTGGCGAATAAAAGTCACGGCATTCCATGATTGAAATTTTTATGAACACATCACTTAAAAAAAGCAATCAAAACAATCCTTTGTCCCGAATATTTCGTTAATCAGTATGCTACAAAATAACTTTTTATATTAGTCCGACGAGTGTTCTCTAAAAATATATTTACATGCCTGAATATCAAAAGTTACATAGAGGTGTCCTTGTATCGATTTTCACGTGAGCTGGGGAGGTTTCTACCCCGACGGCAGTAATTTTACCGGGCAGCAAGGATTGACACGGCAAAGCACGTATTGCCTGCCATTCCTGTAACAAACGCCCGAATGACCACTGGGGCGACAATGTGTTCTTCGCAAGATGAGAGAAATAGTGATAGCGAAGCGAATGTGGAGAGAAATAGTGATAGCATATGTAACCAACTGAATTCTTGCTAAAAATGTCTTCCCCGAGTTGAGTTCACCATTAAATCGTCGCGTCTCGGGAAACAATTACTTCATTATAATGGATTCCAGATATGAAAATTGCAGCTCCTTGACCGACCAAGTACTATTTTCTCATCTTAAGACAATCTGGATTACCACTCACAAAGCTTTTGAAATGAGGGTTTCAACTGAAGTTCAGATCGCTACTGCTAAAAAAATATCTTGGAGACGGCTATACGCATGACGTCGAGTCTGCGATAAAGAATTAACGAAAAAAATTACGGAACTTCGGTCGATAGGAGATATCGTGCGATACCGCTATGAAACGAAATGATTGCGGTTGTCGACAATACTATTACGATTTCGTCATGATATCGTACGATAGAGTTAAACTGAAGTCGGGAATATGTCATGTATCGATGACGTGTATTGAAAACAAAGACACACAAGAGCTACGGTGAAACTGTGACAAAAGAAGAGCGAAAGTTTTCAATTGGCGAAATTGACTTCGTCTTGAGGATGAGAGTGATAAAATAATTTATTTCTTCAAGTAGAAGGCAATATAATATTTTAGTTGCCAATAAAGGATATATATATATATATATATATCCTTTATATATATATATATATATATATATATATATATATATATATATATATATATATATATATATATATATATATATATATATCCCGGCTAAGGTGAAATTTTTTCTGTCTGGATTTGACTCATTTTCATCTTCCCCACCAAACCCTGTGTTCGTCCTTTTATGTGTACCTATCCATTTCCATTTTCCTATGAATGTTTGAATTTATTCGCGCCTTTGAGCGTCATTTTCGTATGATTGAGTATATATATATATATATATATTTTTTTTTACTAAAAAAATGTGGTTATTATGTTTATAAAAATAAATAATTTTAACGAAAAGTTCAGTATTTCTTGTTTTACCTACTGTGGAAAATAGGTATAATTAAGAATAGAAAGGTGAGTTAGGTTTCAATTCCAATACTATCCGTTTTGATCAATCATAGAGAGTTAACTCATGTATATAAACAGTGAATCAAAGAGTCTAAAAGCAAGAAACATATTTATAATTTTGACGTAAAAACTCAAGAGTTGTTAATATGACATCAATAACATAACAGATAAATTAATTAAAGAAACAGGTATTTCCAATTCGTGTAGCAGAGATAGTCACTGTAATTTAGAATCATTCCAAAACAGTCTACTACCGCATCCGAGTACAGTGCATCAACTGCACCTCATGTCTGCCTTCTAATTAATTCATTACTACCAAGAACGAGTTTCAAAATGTAACTTTGGGATTAAAGTCACTGTAGGCAACTGAGACCACCTTCTCGATAGAGTTAATATTGATGATGCGTGTGTGTTATTGATAAATATTGTGGTCTTATCACAGTTAAACACATAAGTATATCTTAACTTTCCTTTTCATTAAAGTTATTTTCGCATTTCCTCAGTTTTAAGCAAATACAATAAAGAGTGACGTACAATTTATTTTCCCCGAAAAATGTCGTATTATTATCACAAGTCAAAACATATCATCGTCATAGACGCATTTTGCCTTGAAAATAAATCACTGGATACTTCCAATTCTAAGGAAAAATAGTGAAATTATGAAAATAATTTCCGAAAATCTATTATATAAGTGTAAGGTATTAGGTACGTAGGCATTGTGCAATTGAGCTCACCTCAGAGTTTAACCTCCTCACCTCAGAGTGCGATGTAAGTATTATCTTCTTAAAATTTTTCTCATTGTGAAAATTTTTCTTCTCATTTTTCTCATGGGAATATCGCGAACATCGAGTGAATACTAATGCTGCTAAACCAAAAAGCACATGTATTATCTTACCAAGACGTGAAGATATAGCAAAGTTGATTCCGACGATAGGAAATCGTACGATAGCTCAGCGTTGTCGGCTGATATGAAGAACCGTAACAGCATTAACCACGACAGTGAGAGGTAACGAACGATATCTCAGCTGAAATCGTGCCATAGGACGTCGACCGATAACAAATCGTAACCGTAATAGCATTTTAGTTATCGGACTATAAGCCACGTATAACCGGCTGTTATCGTACGATAAGGCTTGCAGAAAAAGTTACGTAATTGACACCCAGGAGACACCAACTGGATACATATAATATTACAAACAGTGCTTAAATTCTATCTTTCCAAAATGAAACAAAACATTTAGACACCTTTCAGTTAAGAGAAAGAGAACGAAGACAATAATTTTAACATTATAACCAAAATGAGTAAAATTTAGAGAAACCTTTATCTGCCTAACATATATCGAACGAAGATGGATTGATTTTCACATTTCAACCAAAATTGAGGATGACTCTTTAAAGTATGAAGAAATCTACGACGAAAAATATGAAAAATAGATGTGGGCCTCAGTGGCCGTCTCCTCTCAGAGGGGCTCGAGAGGGGATGTCCCACCCTGGGTCAATTTTTCTCCACCCAGAGCATGGATATTTTCTGAGCGTATTCCGTTATATATTACTAAACCCCGATGCAAGAGACCTTTAGTGCTGTTTTCAGTGATAGTTAAAAAATAAATAAAAATATAGTGAAACTTTTCATTGTACTAAATATTTAGTTTCTCCTTACGCTACAACGCAAAATAATAAGTTCAAAGGAATATTTTCGGCGCTCTGACTGCAACAACCAAGATAATAATTTGGCTGTTTCCCAAACAAGAAGCATGAGTACGATCGAGTTGGAATGAAATAGCGCTATCAAACAAGAAAGAAACTCTGGGAAAAACTCTTTCTTCGCTGAGTGCATGCACAATCCAATACGCCGGCCTTCCTTTTTAATTAGAGGACATAGAATGAAAGAGAGATGAAGAAGACTAAGCACGTCAAAGCACTTCACACAATTCAATGAATCTACGACTTGTGGCTTCAGATCGGTAGAGTCAAAATATATATGGGCTACTAGAGGAATGGGAGTTTTATCATCCCGCCCTGCCGCAATGCAATCAATGATCGTTTCATATAATGGGGCGTGGAATATGTGAATGTTAAGAAATAATCCGGATACTGCATTTTCCTGTATGTTGACGAGCGCGCTGAACCTTTGGCATTTAATCTTGATCCATTAGAAAATATGTATGCGAAACTTATACGTATGCTCACGATTTCCACTAAGCCATTTACCATAATCTGAATAATCAACTGAATATCTACATGTTTCTCAGGATGATTGAATCCTTAATAAGCACAAATCTCAAATTTCCACACTAAGTGCAGCATGCCAAGGGGAAGAGCTTCAACACGAATAAAGATCTTTGCGATCAATCTCGACACACGTAATCGCTCCCAAATATGAACTCTAATGAAACAATCGTCGCGTACTATTTAACAGCTTTAAACTGATTGCTGATTTGAATCCACTATGATTTCACCCATATACACAAAAAATCTTGTGATTTACCAAGGCTATAAGTCTCTTCTCACGTGCAAGGTAATAGCAAAAATAATAGCAGAACCTATGCTTTTATTCAATAAAGCAGTGGTGCGATTATCTCAGCAAGATTGGTTAATCATCGATACTTGGCACAGTCATAAAAATAACATTTACATTGATACATAATTTTTTAAACGTGGTAATAATGCGAAGGTCTAAGCAATATCATCGGACAATGATGGTCGATAGAAGAGGAACTTGTGCGTCAAATGTTAATTCATCATCCTTGAAGAACTCCTGATGCTCATTATTTATCATTCCCATGGTTTTAATCCTTCAGCAGGGTATGCAGCCAATTCTCGCGTCACTCTCACGGTATCCGCAGATAATATTGCCATATCATTCCTTTTTCACCCAACACTTCTCTGTAAAATTATAGTAATATTTACTAAGAAAGAATTAACTAATTGAAGTAAACGACGCAGAGTTAATAAGAGAAAAACTACAACTTGAATTAGTGCCACTTTTCTCGCATACACCATAATAATCCAAAATGATACTCAAGGGTTATGTATTAATTTAAAGCAGTAGAATAGAGACTATTTGCATTGGTTTCTGTTAACGGATTCCACAAAATTTCGGGAAATTTATTTTTTGAGACATTGAGCATGGATTGATCCTTAAAATGCCAACTAAATTTTATAGTATTTTCCAGTAAAAATAAAATTGATAGTCGAGACAAATTTTATCAATGCATTAAAATTAATAGTTAATTGTCATGATGGGAAAGGTAATATGAAGGGAAATGTTGCCCATACATACTTTGGCTTCCTATTGATACTTAAATGAGAATTTTCACCGAGCAGTGCTAACGACTCAGAGCATGGCGCATGAGACCGGAGGAATTCCACTTATTCCGCTCCCTACAAACGAAATAACAGTTCATGTTCGTTCACTGCGCCTCAGCTACAGCTTCGGTTGAAGCAATGGGCTACCGCAGGGTGGCATTGAAGATGAAGAGAATCACATATTACATACTTACCATCGATGTGAACTTCTTCTTTCAAATTTATTATCATTAAATATAGGCACAATCGATTATTAGCAATGAAACAAACAATACGGAGGAGAATAAATAGCGAATCTCATTGTAAAACATTACACAGGCTTACAAAAGGCTATATGTATCACGAAAGTATTTAATAGCTCTATGACGAAAAATCTGTGCCATTGAGAAAGGAATAATAAAGAATACGGCCAACAAATTTCGAGGATTTCACCAGAGTGATACCGATTTCGCCGCTCTATGAGCATAGACGCCATATGTGAAAATAAAGTAATGGTAATAGTGAAAACGATTTTACTATAATGAATAAAGCATAAGCCGGCTTATTGTACTAACAACAACTCTGATCGTGAAAGATGGCACAACATGACACAAAATTGACTGAGAAATATTTTCGCTAACACATAGCATTATAATTGCCTGTTAAACAAAGTAACACAACGCATATAGTGCAGGTGAAGGTTTTTTTTAACCACTCTACGTATGAAAAAACTCCAACGGCCGTAAAAGTTTCAGCACCACAAGTCAGAAAAGACAAAAGCCAAAATACATAAAAATATACCCGGTTAGCCTAGCTGTGGTGGCTTACGGTAAGGTTAATTCCTCGCCAGTGACCAACCACTGTACACATGCACTCAACGCAACAATAGGATCCTTCACAGGGATGTAGGGGGCTCCGTTCAGGACGCCCGGGTTATGATCACCATTCACACTTTCTGTGATTGTTTGCGGGAATGGGACATTACGCCACAGACAATCACAGAGAAAACACCTCAAAAACACCCAAAAGCACTCAATCACACTAACACGCTCAGGGAAAACTTCAGGTGAGAAACTCACTAAACAGAGCGAAGTAAAAAAAGTAAAGTTAAAGGAGGGACGACACAAAGAATTAGGGAAAGACGAGGGTGCGTGTCGGATACGCGTATTTCGGCCACTGATGGGAAACAAGCACTTGCAACACAAGTTTGTAAGAGACATACTATATCAAGTGGTTCACCGAATTTAGCTATGAGAAAGTGGCATCTTAAACAGACCAGGGGGCTTATTCTCTAATTCGAAGCATCGGAGCTTTCTGGGGAAAAGATGCTTCAATAAGCTACTTGCTCCCATCGGTATTCTCTATCATGGAAGCTACCGGTGAAAGAGCAAGCAGAAGGTACCGGTAGCATATTAGGCTCCCACCCATGATAAGTTTTCCCAACCCCCGAACCTTATTCAAACCGAAATCAAAGATAAAACTCTGAAACTGTACGCCTCTAAAGACTCATACATATTAAATAGAGACCAAAAATTCGAATTTACCCCTATTACCCAAATACAAGTTGAATCGTGTTTCAAGAGAATCAAGTCTAAAGCACAAGGCTCTGATGGTATACCGCTAGATTTCTTAAAAAAGCTCTTTCCTGTTATTATCCCATACATCACCAATATTTTCAACTCCTCCCTATCTCAGAATCACTTCCCAAGACAATGGAAGCGAGCGTTAATCAGACCTATTCCAAAAAAGAATAATTCCCAAGGGGAAAAAGAATTCCGTCCAATATCCTTTCTTCCCATCCTGTCCAAAGTTCTCGAAAAACTTGTATATGAGCAGTTAACACATTTCTTAAAGTGCAACAATATTCTTGATAAATGCCAGTCTGGTTTCCGACACGGTCACAGCACGTCTACCGCATTAGCTAAAATCACCGATGACTTGAGACGCTCCATGGATCAAAAAGAAGTTTCAGTACTCGTGTTGCTTGACTTTTCGAAAGCTTTTGATTCCTTAGACAAAGATATCCTTGCAGCAAAAATGAGAGGCATGGGTTTTTCTCCTACAGCAGTCCACTGGATAACATCATACTTATCAGGCCGGTATCAGCGAGTAATTACAAATGATTTATGCTCAATGTGGATCAAAACAGCAAGAGGTGCGCCTCAAGGCTCTATACTAGGACCTCTGCTATTTTCCCTGTACATTAATGATTGCCCTTCAGTGATTAACCATTCCAAATATCATCTTTATGCTGACGATCTCCAAGTATACCTAAATTCAAATGTTAAAAGCCTATGCAATGGAATATGTAATTTAAATAATGACCTAGAAAACATCAACAATTGGAGTAAATCCAATTTTCTAAGCATAAACCCTAGTAAGTCGCAGGCTATTATAATTGGATATCCGAAAATACTCAAGTCAATCGACAGGGATCAATTACCGCAACTACGCATTTCTGATTCTCCTATAAAGTACTGCGACGAAGTTATTAATCTAGGACTGGTCATTGATGAAAGTCTGTCTTGGTCATCTCATGTAACTAAGGTATGTAAAGCAGTGAATAAGTCATTATTTCCTCTAATTCGTTTCAAACACTTTATTCCTCTCTCCTTAAAGAAGCAATTAGTTTCAACCTTAATATTTCCCCATTTTGACTATGCCGATGTTGCCTTTCAAGACATATCTCAGGCCCTGTCAACTAAACTTCAACGCTCCTTCAACGCCTGCATTAGGTTCATATTTAATTTACATATATCAGATCATACTACCAATTATATTAACAATCTCAATTGGTTAAAACCTAGTTCACGACGCCGGCTGCATATCCTTGGTCTTCTCTATCAAATTTTACAAACAAATACACCAGCGTACCTAAGAGACGAGTTTCAAACACTTAGTAGAGTACACGACTCAAATACGAGGGGAAATGATAAACTCGTTATTCCTCACCACCGGACAGTCAGATTCAATAAATCATTCATTGTGACCGCATGTCGCGAGTGGAACAACATTGACTTACCGCTACGTAAATCATCATCACTCGCATCCTTCAAAAGGGCACTATACGAAAAACTTCTCCGAGAACAACAACGAGACACATAAAACACCATGGGAACAGTAGGAAAGATTCAACACTAATCTCCTCCTGCCTCATCTTATATTCTTTTTCTTTCCAGGTACTGGGTGATATTTTCTTGTATTTGTATACATCCATGTTTACATTAGCTCTTTCTCAGTAGGTTTTCGCAGGTTTTTCACGCCCCCCTTCTTGTGTGGGCGTTTTCCTGCAGTGGGTTTTTTTCCAATAAGGACGACAGTCAATATCCTTAGGTTTTTCCCACGTTTGCTCACATCTTTTTACACTTTGCTAACTTATAATTTTGATTGTTGAATGTAATTCCAAGAGCAACTTGACAATGTATTTAACTGCAATAATTTTATGTTTGACGAGGGGTTAGATGGAAGATGGGACTTTCTAGTCCCAATCTCGCCCAATAAAGACGTTTTATTATTATTATTATTATTATTATATTCTGTAATCTACTTCCGTAGCCCCAATAAGCTCCCACGGTAGCCTTACGAAGCGCGGCCTCCGAATACCCTACTTAAATATTGGTCATTTTATTACGCTTATCTATCTATAATTATTCAACTCACGGGTATGTTTCTTACATTTATTAAATGCGCATTCCTTGCACTTTCACTGGGTTACTTCGTCATTTTCGCCATTATCGCTATTTTTCACAAAAAAGATATTAACTGGAGTGACGGAAAGCCATATTTACCTTCGGTGAGTTACGTGATTCCAGCCCATAATGGGATACTTATTGGGCCGTGGTAGCGAATATCACCTTCGCATTTCTTTTGAAAGTTTCATCTTCGTATATTATTTAAATGATTTGAAGCAACGAGTAATCGACGAAAGCAAATAGCACGAATGATATTGAACCATATCATCGACCTGAACCCTAATTCCCGAATATATTTACGAACAATCTTATTTTAAGTGATAAAAACAGCCAAGATGGACGTTGTGCGTTCCTATTCACGAGATTGTTCACGAGATTATGTTAGCAAAAATAAAAAAATTTAGAATTTTGCTCGCATAATTTTTAATGCGTGGAATTTTTCGCTAAAAACGATGCACATACATCTTCACCGCCTAAATCGGCCTTAAAACAGGTTTCACCAGTTTTATCCACGGGAAAACATTGAGACGAGCTTTCCCATTGGTTCTAAGAATGACGTCACCAGAATTGAAGTTTCCGCGGATTTGGTTTAAAAAGATTCTCATACCCGCCTTTCGCCAAACCTCTCTCCACTTCCTATTACGTTCTTGAGAAAGCTCCCGCGAGTTAGAGAATACGGTTGGAAGCCAATTCTGGTAGCTTATTCGAAGCTACGGCATCGGTAGCTTCGAGATAGAGAATAAGCCCCCAGAAGAAAACACAATATTAGTTAGGTTTTGAGTCGTAAAATGCAAGACAGGTGCACATGCTACTGGTTATTACTACCACCCAGAAAGAAAAGCAATTTCAGCAAACCTCTATCGCATAACAATGAAATGGAAATTCTAATCTGATTTGAATTGATGGGGGATAAATCTATTCACCTTATTAAATAAATAAAATCGAGGGAATTAAGGGGACATTTCACAACTATTTTAAGGCTAAAACAAATGAACAAATGGGATTCTTTCCCAGAATTAATGGAACAGAGATAACTTATTCCCGTACCGAGGATGGAGAGGTGAAGGTGCACCGTCCGTCTAAAATTATTTCCGAAGCAATGAATCATGGAGCAAGTAAGTGAGGTGGGGGTGAGTTGGTCTTATTGCATAGTTTTCCGAACGGGAAAAATAAAACCAACTACTGGTCGTACGCTTTTTCTCCGCGGAGTCTGAAATTAGTTCTGCTATGCTTATGCCTGGACAGGCCGCCGTTCCTCGTCTATTTCCATCCGACCTTTACTTTGTCCCCTCCCATCTCTTTGCCCTCCTCCCTCTACCTCTTCCTCTCCCTCCTCTCGTTGTCCTCTCCCGCCCTACACCCCATAGCATTTCAAATTCCCATCACCTCTCTCCCCCGGCACACACCCGTCCAGTTCCTTCACCTCAGTGAATCCAATCTCATTCATTCTTAACATTCAATTCGGAATCTGTCATCGCCTACCAAACTTTTTTCTTCCATCCCACATAACGGAGCAAGTAGTTTTTTTTCTCCTCAGGCCGACGTTCCATTGACCTCGACGACTCGTATCCAAATTACTGCCAAATATTTTCATTTATTTTTCCTGGGGAAAGTTTGCGAATTCGCCCGTTTTAACGGTCACCCATGACTCGAAGTAACAAGAATCGACAACAATACCTTCGGCATATAGGTTTCTGGGTAATGGCCACTTAAGGGTGTGATTGACGATTTCTCGCGAGTTATAGTCGAAGTTCATCTTGATGATCATGGCATCTCAGTCTTAATTTTCCACAGAATTTATACAATGAAATACACCTCGTTTCAAAGTTTCCGAAACTCGGGTGTCTTTTACTCTTTACATAGTTCGGAAAATTACGACTGAGACTTCTAGATTTTTATTATAAATAATGGAATGAAAAAATCTTTTTAAGTTTTCACTCTAGCGAAGCCTAATCTCACCTTTTATTCCCATTCGATTCTCACTCAAGACCAAGGCAAAGAAATGCTTCATAACTTGGGTTTAAATTGAATCTATAAATACGGTTCTGCTTTAGCTTGTTGCAGTATATAATGTTGTTTTTCGTACTTGATTCGCATCTAGTGGGCGTTGAAAATTCTTCGCTGACTCAGGGATTAATGTCAAGTGAATCAGGCAAATTCACTAGGCTCAATGAAATGCAAGTCAGATTCCATGATGTTTACCCAACTCCAACAATGCAAAGAAAAATGTTTACGCAAATTTATCAATAAATAATCTTCCCGCGTCGTAGATTTAACGACTTTCTAGCTCTACTGACTCTCTAGCTATCTCTACTACTCTATCTACTTTCGAATCAGGGAACTACACTAACATAGAGCGTGCTATTTCACCACAAATTTCTTTCTATTGCCCCACCTGAAAATCTAGGAATAAAATTCGAACTACAAACGATTCATTTACAATTTAAACCATTAGATTTACAAGGTATTATTTCTTTCGAAAGACCTACATACTAATACAAACACATTAAACTAAATTATACCTACATTCAATGGACTATTGCACAAAAAATTCAATTCAATTAATCTCGGCCGGCAGCTGTTCGGAGAGAATCAATTCTTCCTCGCTTTAATCGTAAATACAAAATTTATCAATGGGATTTCTGCGTCCTACATTCGTGTAATTTTAAGGCTTTCTCCAGCAGGCACAATGTTCTCGCTAAAAGTTTATTTTCCAACTTTATTGTATAATGCATAATGAATTCTCGCTCGCTTTAATCTAAAATATAAAACTACTAAATGGGAATTGGGCGTCGTAAATTTACGTATTCTAAGGCTTACTAATTCCGGCATGCACTAATTTTTGCTGAACGTTGATTTACCATCTTATTTTTTAAAAAGCGGAAAGCCAACGAATTGAACTGCTGACACACTTCTAAAAGAACAAAATGCAATGCCCCACTCCTTTTTAACATTCAAACAGCTGACGATGAGCATCAACCATTGAATTTTTAACATGTCGCACTCAGATTTAATTTCATTCAATGCGTTATTTGCGCATTTCGAGATAATTTCATACACTTCAAATTGAACAAACTTCAGCTTTCGGCCTATGTTACGGATAAAATTCGACACTCAATCCAAGTTGCTAACAGGGCATCCCCAGATATTCGCTTCGTCATTTCCTCGTTACAGAGAAAAATTCTCTCTTGACTATTAGGCCCATGGTGTCTTCATATTATTCATGCCATATCGATTCGCTGCGGAGACAAACAGGCAAACAGTCACCATTATCACGCGTTGGTACGGTTGAATTTATTATCTGATACTATACTCTTCCACAGTTCTACCTTTGTATTACATTTGACGGAAATTTTATCAAGCGGCTTCACTGTACAAAGGCATTATGGAAAATAACAACCACTCACAAACATCGAACATTCTTTCCAGCCTTGTCGGTATCGTAGTCAGTAGAACTCAAAGAAGTTAGCAGGAACTCGAGCGAAAACGTGGACTTCATGGTAGCCTGTACATAATTTTTTGCGGCCATGCTACTAGCATGAAACAAAATGAAGGTAATTTTGAGTTTTACTTTTCCAACCTACCTGGCACAAAAAGCATAATTATAATTAATACCTCTTGCCTATATCTCGATTATTTCTCATAGGAATGGGTCGACACGTTCTTTCTCGGAAATTGTAACACATAGCCTTAAAGGGATGGAAAATTCATTTAAAACACATTGCACTTGTGAGCGCCCAAAGTGGGATACCAAACCGAGAGCTTGGGTTTAAGCGAAGTGTGCCTAAGCCACAGAGCTATCCAATTCGATGGAATTTTATCCTTTAATTTATTTATTTCCTCTACATAAGTTCATATCCAGCAAAATTCGTAACGATTAAGAGAAAGGGGCTACAGTTGGAATTTATCTTCCATTTTTACAGATACATACTCCATTTTTTAACCCTTGATGATACCGAGGAGCGAATTACTGAAAACACGTTCATTGAATGAAGTTTTAAAGTAACGTCATGCAATTATCATTTCTATATTCACATAACTCGTAGAAAAATGCGTCTATTGATCACATAATGTCAGCAACATCTGACCTTCCCACGCTTCTTTTTCACAAAAAGAACAGCAAAAACGTGGACTCACACGAGGCGAGAATAGGTGGAAAACATTATGCATTTACGCAGTTATATTCAGGAGATTAAACCTTAATGAAAAAAGGCAAAATTCCATTTGCGTTGATTTATTTGCTAGCACATGACTGCCGCCTTTGAAGAAAGCATTCGTCAGCTCAACAGAAATGGCGCTGGAGTCGATTTCTTGGACTGGAAAAAGTACTCTTCATTAAAAAACAACTAATCAGATACAACGTGAAGATTAACAGTAAGAAAACAAAAATCCAAGACCGTGGAAGAGGGAAGCTGAAGTCAGACATTACGCTACTGCTTGAACGAGTAAAATCCTTCCTCGAAAGTTGCAAGACGTCGGATGGAAGAAGCACAACGGATATTAACCCTTCGACTACCATTTTTTTCTCCTTTTTAAGTACCCATAAGTACCAATGGGACACAAATGTCCCATTGGTACGGGACACATATGTCCCATTGGTACTTATTGGACGGCACATCTACCTGGGACATTTATGTCCCGTTGGTAGTCAAAGGGAAGATTAAGCGAAGATTAGGTCAAGCAATGAAAGCATTCATAATGAAAAAAACTTTTTAAAAAAGAGAATAGGATTACCAATAACGAAGCAGTACCTGAAAACATTCGCGTGGAATATTACACTATATGACTCAGAGACATGGATCATCTGAAATCTGGAACGAAAGAGAATAGAGGCTATCGAAACTTGATGCTGGAGGCGGATGCAGAGGAATAAACGAACGTATAGGATGACAAACGAGAAATCGTACAGAAGAGTAAAAGAGGAGGAGACCATTTGGAACTCTATCATAAAGAAAAGGTCCAGATGGCCACACATATATACAAAGAAAATGTTCAAGGAACCAAATAAAAGGGAAAGTAGAAGAAAGACCGATGGACAAATACATAGTTTAGCGAAAACGGGACATGAACAGGGATGAAGTGTCCATTAGGCTCAAAGGGGTCATTCACGTATTACGTAAGACACTTTGGAGTGAGGGTAGTTCAGCTTTTCCTACGTTGTCTTACGTAGGGGAATGATAGGTTCCTAGAAAATCTTACGTAAGATTTTAGTCTCTTCTGACATTTTTTTTTACCATGTTTTTCATTATTGTCAAAATTAAATCTTACGTTGTGGGATTACCACCGCGGCGGGACGCTTGAATTGACGCCAAATTATAGAAAAACATATAAACAATTCTTTGCGATTGCGTTTATCCTATCGTCGATTGCTCAGGGATTGAACGACTAATGATGATGAATCTGAATTTGTGCCTCTTACCTCAGCCATGGTCAGCCATCAGCCATACACTGAGCTATGGTATGCCATCAATGAAAGTAGTACATTCTAAAATACACAAACGAAAGGAGGGATTTCTCTTCTACCTTGACTCATGCCGTCACGAGGGGTCTCTCCTTCAACTCTCACTTGCGTCAGGAGTGGAGCACTTTTATCAAATGCCAGGAAAACCCCTGAAATAAAACTTATGCGCCACCTACCGATCCGCAGAGCCGTCAGATCAAGGTGAACTCATCCATTAAATCAACTGATGCTCAAGTTAAAGTCTTCATTCTAAGGGCACCACGCACTCCTTGCAAAAGTAATCACATAAATCCCATCACATCGAAAACAACCATGTGCGCTCGCCATCTAACCTCCTCATCTCAACATTCCCGGCCACTCATCAACCAACATATCCTCCCCGAACCCTGTGCCATCTATCTCCCCCCCCCCCCCCGTTAAGCCGATTCCCAGGGACTCACTCAATAACGTTCGCCGTTTTTTCACTCTCCCCCAATCCTTCCTTCTTCGCCCCACCGCCATATTAACCACCTTCCCACCACCCCAATTCAGGGCAAGCGAAATAGGAGAGGGTGCTGGGCGGGGGGGTGACAGCGGTCTCTTTATCCCACCCCTTCCCTACCTCGGGCTCGACCGATTCATATCGGCCGATACCGATAATTCACAGTTACCCTTGCGATAATTCATGACATCGAACAATGTGATGTATTTTAGGGAATTATGGGCCCATATGTTGGCACCTTCGAGCAAGTACACAATGGAGGCAGCCTGTGCACTATCCTCGCGATGCATTTCAACCAGAACACAGAGAGCTGATCTCGCGCTCAAGGTGTACCCATTTCGTAACGCCATATTGGCATCAATGTTGTGCGGGTTGCGTCCTTTACAAGTTCTAGGCGTGTCAGGGGCAAGGCAGTCGAGCCGGTGCGCCGACCGTATATCAGCCGTGGGCGACCGCTAACTGTAACAACACGATACATCGTGCGTGGAAAAAATACCGAGAGGTTTCAACACGCCAAGGAAATTTTTATGACTGAGAAAACCTGTGCTAGTATTTTTAGACAATTTTTTATGATCTTGAACTATTAACTTTCAAGTACGGCGTATTCCATGAAGAGACTCTCCTATGCCCTCTTTGCATTCATTGGTTATGGACAAAAGAAGCATTTTAAAATGCATATTTTCCCGGCAATTTCTCCGGCAGAAAGTAGGACAGCTAAGACCAGAGCTATGCAACCCGCTTGACATTGATGCCAATATGGCATGAGGCACGCTTCGCCTCCACGACGTGGATAGAATATTAGCTCTCTGTGCCCTGGTGCATTTCTTATTGTGCAGGAGAAGCGAGCCCATTGCTGTGACGTGAGTCACGGTAAGATTCGTGACTTGTTCACTGTGAATCAATATTTTAGCACCATGAATATTATGATAATTGATAAACTATTATGATATGACAATTGATTGAATTAAAACATGAAAAATGAATATGGACTCAAATATGAATGGGGAAAAATCTCGTTCAAACTACCTTCAACTGGGACTTGTCGGGCAACATGGGCTGACTTTCCGAGTCCTGACGACACGCGCATCACAGTTTCCGTGGAGACAATTTTCTCCACTGTACTGCGTATGTACCCTTATGCACGAACTAAGGTCGGAACCACCAATGCTATTAAATGGCAGCAAACCTTGGATGAATGTAACAGCAGGACAGAGAAGCAAAGAGAACAGGAAAGTGGTTTTATAGATGAAGAATTACGATCAAATAATCGGGGAGAACCAAAAAAGAAATCTTATGGAGATACAGGGAGGAAATACGATTATTAAAACCATGTGCAGCAGATGAGACATTTTATGCATTCTGAGAAACAACAGCCTCCTAAAAACTCTAACATAGGAACATCAGGAATGTTGAGAAATGACCGGGAGGTACAAAGATGCAATGCGCGAAGCCAATTACAGGGGAAGTCAACATCGAGAATTGTCAACACATTAAGCGGTTTTCAGTGGATGAAATGGAATGGAGAGCTGCAGAATATCAGTCGTGGATTTTCATAGCGGATAAAACACTTCGTAGTTATCCACAGATTTATTTCTCTGGCACGACGTGTTTCACCATTCTGGTATAATCATGTGCCAGTAAAACGCGTCGTGCCAAACAAATAAATCTCTGAAAGGTTACGAAGTGTTTCATTCTTGATAAATATCGAAAACATCCACCTGGTTCAGCTTGAAACAATTATATTTAATCGTAGATTTCCTAGTTTTTATAAGAAAACTTGGCAGTTGACCACAATCTAAAATTGAAGAAAATATACTACATATTATAATTTAAAATGTATATTAGCCACTTCCACTAAGTAAGTCACGCCCGAAACATTGAAATTTGTTCTATCTTACGATCAATGACAGCTGTTGATGATCGAAGTTTTGGTAGGAGTTAAGGGGATTAAATAGTGAGTTTACCAGTTCAAGCGCATTGAACATTGGTTTTACTTAATGATCTGTTATCACATAAAAATAGAATCGGCATCAGGGACTGGGATTTTTGTCGAGTGTGGAGATATTATAAATGAAATGCGTGTCAGAAGTGGGGAGCAAAGTGGTTTTCGCATTAGCCTAATACGCCGAAGTTCCATGGTTCCTTTTACCGGCGCTGGAAGCATTTACTCATTGGGAGATTTCAACCTCAATTCTAGCGTCGAGAAAAATTTTGTTCTTCGCATCATCAGTATCGGATCCGCAGAATCGGAATACCGGTATCGTCTTGTATCGAAATAAAAAATACCGACATCAGAGCCAGCCCTAATCCCCCCCTAAATCTCAACCACTTAGTTGAGTGGTCCTTTCACTCACTCATGGCTCTTTTCCGCCCCTCAATCCACCCCTGCCCCACGTAAACCAACCCACCACACTCCGGTAACATCTCTTCCGACTTCCACCTTGAAGCCCGTTCATTTTCTCACCTAATAACTCTCCATTATTTGTTTCTTTTTCCTCCATTCCACGTTCGCACTTTACCGGCCGCAAATCCGCATGAACTTCTCTCTCGCTTCCTCGCCACCTTTCCCGCTGGCCTTATTCGACTCCACCTCCTCCCACTTTCGCCAGCCCCCTTCGACCCACCACCCATTCCAATTTCACCTTCCAACCTCCGCCCCCCCCCACCCCCCCCGGAGGCTTCCATTTTACCATTCCCCCTACCCTACCTATTTCAATCCATATGGCCTTGTCACCTGAATCGCCTTGCGCTGTAATTGCCCGTAATCGGATCAAATCGGAAATCCATTTCTCCGACCTCCGGCGGACGTCCCGGGTCGTGTGCGGGGAGCCAAATGGCTGCTGCCGCCTGCCGAATATGACGCCCGAAATGACTTGTCGTTTGAAAGGGGATACACTACTAAAGTACGTCGTTTGTGACGCGGTCGTGTAAAAAATTCTCGGAATGTAATTACAAAATGGATACGGGTAGGCAGCGGTTGATAGCGAGGGACCTACAGGCTGTGAACACACAACCCCGATGATAAACCCACGAAGAGGAAAAAATAGCGTACAATTAAGGGAGAGAAAATTAGTAACTGGTTCCCAAACCTATTGGCTTGCGTACTTAGTACGTAATTAGGGGATCTAGTTACAATCCCAGTCCAATGGAATGATTTATTCATAATGAAATTCAGGTATACCGCCTAATCGAGAGACTTCTGTTAAAGATACTATCACAGCAAGTCCCGCTGTTCTTAGCATTCAGAGACAAAGTTAATTCATCATTGCTTAATTCATAAGAATGGAATGAAAAAACAAGAGTTCCATAAAAAAATTTAAAAAAAGCCAAATACTCTCAGAATATTAATTTTAAGATATACTGTGAATATGGATGTAGAAACCTAAGCGGCGAGATTGAAGAAATTACGTCAAAAGGGTGAAAGAATTCTGGAAGTGGTGCCGTAGCGTCTCTCTATACATCGAGGACGGATATTTCGAAGTGAATTACGTTGCACCTTTAGCGACGACAGCCTAAGCATTTCCCCACATATGGGATGGACCGAACATTCTAGTCTTCGAAGGAAATAAAGAGTGGCTATGGCACTTTCACTACCTCCTGGGACTAAAGAACCCGGGTTCTTACTCCCTCTCTAGATTAAGAGCTTGAGTGGTCATGCAACGCCTACTTTGGAGCCTTGGAAAGGAAATTTAGCTCTGGTACTTCGTTAATCGGAGAGGACGTTAAACTTCAGTGCTAATGGCGCCGCTCTTTAACAGCAGTCTGTTCCTTACGTAAGAGTCCTCTCCACCCTTATTAAAATCCTAATTATTTACACCTGTTGCGTTATTCAAACATTCCTTGGGGAACAAACAACTTTAATAAATACTGTCGGATTCCCCGGTAGTTATTGATTATGGATATGATTCGTCGAAAAGTGATCCAAAAGACTAATTCATCAGCAATCCATCCTATGGCAGTAATCAATTTATTTTCGGGCTATTTGTCATTTTAAAGGTAAACAAATAATTTCATGACTCCTGAGGCATTGAACTAACCAAATTTGCATTTACACTGCCCAAAATACGTGTGATCACTAATTAACTACGCTGATTATTACGGATGCGCGTTTCTGTCGTGATTTTATGGCTGAACTGAATTTACCTACTCTCGGAAAACTCAACAAAATGCAATAAAATTCCCGAATACATTTGTGACGACGGTTCATTATCATTGCAAACGAAAATCATTACAGGCTTTTAGGATTGGGTCAACTGCTTTGCGATCATAACTCCACAAATTTTTGGATAAGGGTATTAAGGAGAATCAGACCACGCTTATGGAAAATTACCCATACTCAAGAAGGAATTAATATTCACCGGAGGGGGGAAAAGATATTTTTCTCGACTAGTAATGGCAAATGAGCACTTGAAAGTTCTTGAAAAGTTTTCGAGAGCAAACCATCGTTTTTTTCGGATTCCCTTCGGAGGTTGGGAGAGAAAACTCGGGAAAAAAGAACTGTGATTCTTCGACGACTGATCCACCGTACTCCCTCAAACGAGCGGCAACAATCTCTGGTTTTATGACAAACACCTTTGATTCTTTTCCGCCAAACGTCCACCGGGACTCCTCCGCGCGCTTCTCTTTCCTCAAAGAGTAATGCCGCCCGCTGGCTGGATATCACGGCGGACGGTGCTTAAATGCCAGGGCGATTTATTAGCTTGCCTCCGCCCACTACCCGAGCAGCGTCCGTGTCTGTGATCTGAGTCCCTAAGCCCTTCCCTCCGCCATCCGCGTGTCCACAGACTTACCTTTCCTTCGCCCACACATATTCCTTTGTCTTGCTGCCTTTGCCCCGAAGCACTGGTTCCCCGTCTCCCCCTCACCGCTTACCGTCCTACGTGCATCAGATTTTCGGATCTCGTGGATTCTCCGCTTTCCATTAAAAGGCGCATATCGGGTACAAGTTAATTTAAATGTCATGGAATAATCAAGTGATTCAGTGGCAACGTAACACATTAGGATTGGAGCACGATGAAATTAAGCATTCATAACGTTTCCTATTCCACGACTGATATTTCTACTTTGTATTTATATCAGGTTCCTCTCATAATACAATGGCTCGCTTATTTGTTCTTCAGGTTATTCCATAGCACAGAAAATTCCGGAGTAAGGAAGATACCTATTTATTCATTTTCACTTTTGTGTACAGCTATGTTGTCATTCTACAACGGATAAACTAATGTCACTAATGGCATGAATATTCATTAGGTTTGAAATTGTCTGCGGATCAAGGAAACTTTACCATACAGAAGTTCATTTAAGAATCCGAAGAAGGGAGAGTTCAAATGTGCGATTTCAGTTTTCTCTGTGTACAGGAGTCAAGCATGACTTTCTTAAGGTAAATATATTGTGAGAATTGTGGAAAATTTGATTTACCAACTGTGATGAGCTGTTTCTGCATTTCAAATCTTCAATTAAATTACTCAGTATCTCTAACGCCAAATCACATCAGACGTGAGAAGTAAAGTTAATTTAAATAGCAAGCGATGAATTGACATCAAGCTGTACACTCTCCGTGAAATGAGGCAAACCTTTTTATACCACATACAAGTCTAATACATAACGTAAATACCTGATATTTGTGGATTTTATTTTTCCTTTACAATGCTCGGAGCACCTATTATGTGCACCTATGGAATTTAAATTATAATCGAAAATCCCATAAAGTTCGCTGAAGTTTACATGTTTCCATTGATTGACTGGTTATCTGTCAGATGTCACACAAAAAATCACTTAGCTGGATGATTGGAGTTTTATGGTTTGAGTTAAGATACCAGAGCCTAAATGCGCTCATTTGCACGCTTTCATATCTAAATTTGTTTCATGGCAAAAAAGATATGATAAAAAACACTACCGCGGATTATCTATCATGTAAGCCATCGATTTTCAACCTGGGGTTCGCGTGGCCTAATTAGGTCGTGCTTCGTTGTTAGGGGTACGCGAAAATAGCTGAATAATGGTGGCATTAAGTGTGAAATATATTGTACTCCTGAAACTTTACTGTAAGGTCTATTGATAGTCTGATGATGACGTAGTATTTTCCGGGAATTAATACAACGATTCATTTTTCAAAAGATAACACTCATTCATAAGGTTTCCGCCAAGAAAATCACTTAAATATCGAAATTCAAAATTAAATGGGCATATTAATAAAAAAATATGAAAAATACTAGAAGTTTGCGTTTTATCAAGCATTAAATAATAGGAAAATAAAAATATATCGGAAGTATATTTTCGTAGTAAGAGGGACAAAAGAGAAATGGACCTCTTTGCAAACCACTGGTCCTTGAAAAGGGCATCAAACTTCGGATTCTACGGCTTCAATGGTGACACGATATGTACGAAAAGTAAAGCTTCTAGAAGAAAAAGTAATTCACAGCATGACGCCGCCGAACGTACAATGCTGTCCACGGAAACGTACTGTACCTTGAAAATCCAGCGACGTTCCGACGACCCCTTTAAGATCCTTGACGCCCCTCTCTCTCCTCTTCCTTCAATAAAGGCGCCACAGGTGTGCACTGACGTGGGAGCACAGCGCCAGGCCCCGTGGTTCTTTGCCTCCTCGCCCCACTCACCCTTGCCTTGTCCTTGGCATGCTCCGACGTGCCTTGCCATAGGTCGGACGATCCCGTAACTGGACCCCTCACCTTCCTCATACCACTGTAAGGGATAACACGGTGAGATGCAAGAGATGGAATTAGCCGAAAAAAGATATGGGTGCAGCAATGATAAAGAAATATAACTTGTTAAATTGAAGACAATCTCGTAATGCCTCGTGTACTGGCAGAAAGATGTATAATTAAGGGTGTTTTGGCAACTTTTTCACCGCGCAGAGATCGTTTTCTTAAATAATTTGGTAGTTAAAGCTTTAAACAGAAATTTACGTATTAAGGGTATGCCACAAGGAAAACAATGTAATTAATCAAAGTAATAAATGCCTTGTGGGACCACCTTATGATCACAATAAATACACCTGTGGTCTTAACTTTATCAATTTCGTAGGCCTATAAAATAAGTGCGATTCAATGTGCACGGTCACGTATTAGCTGTAATGCAATACCTTCGTCATTATGCTCAGGCTAATATTTGGTCCCACTTCGGGAACGTAACTCAGGGAAAGTTTAATTGTTCCAAAAACTCCCAAAACTCAGCGTGGTTATTGGTGATCCACTGTCGTTCACGATCACTCAACTCAATGGCAGGCGGAGAGGATATACCCCGTGTTGCGAATAAATAACTTTTCATGATTATAGATTACCATCATCAGAAGTCATTAATCCGATAAGACCGTTTTGCTGCAGCTCTAATATCCATTCTCATTTCAGCTGAACCCTTAATTCCTAAATAATCTCTCATTTTGACATCCTTCATAATTTTCTTCATGTGTTCCCCCTTTAATCTTCCTCGCTAAATGTTTCCAATTATTTCTCATTTTATTATTATTATAGGAGGCTTTTATGCATCAGAATGTGTCTAAAAAGTGTGTTCCTTCCACTTAGTACAATTTCTTTCAAATATCTTTCCTCCTCAGCTCTCTGTAGGACTTCTGCATTGGTGATTCTCTTTTCCCATTTGATCTTCATCATTATTCCATGCCCAAGGTCTTCTATATTCTGTTGCTATTGTATTCAATTCCACACCAAATTCAATTGCAATATATCAAAGCGCCTAAAGCGTCGATTACATTACTGTAGAGTTATCACTTGAACTAACGCAAAAGACGCTAAACTCAATAATAGTACAATTTTCGAAGTGTATCGAGCGAAAGGTAGGAATGTCCTGAAAGAAAAAGGTTGAAAAAATGAGAGATGCGACTTTGCTCTAGTTAAGCCACATCTCGTGTAGGTACCTCGCGAGCATTTGGGACAACTACACAGAAAGACAAAATGAAGATCATATAAAGGAAAGCCGCACGCTTCGTTAGAAACTGTGGCCCATTTGAAAAATACATGTCATGCAAGTTTCAGGGTAACATGAAGGATATTTTATAATGATAAATTATATTAAGTAGGTCCAAAAACCAAAATGGCTAATCCTTGCCGACGTTTCGGAATTTAATAACTTCCATCTTCAGAGCTATATAATCACAATACAGAAGTTCATAAAAAAACATCAACCACCAATGCTTATGCTACGACAATAGATAATTAACTGTATAGTATTACCTTGGAATTGTTAAAAAAACTACTGCTTCATTGGTATATCTTCTGTAGTTAAAAAAAAAACAAATCAAGATAATAGTGTAGATATAATTATATATTGTAATAGCATAAGCATTGGTGGTTGATATTTCTTGTTTGATGAAGTTCTGTATTGTGATTATACCCCCGAAGATGGAAGTTATTAAATTCCGAAACGTCGGCAAGGAATAGCCATTTCGATTTTTAGACCTACCCTGGACAATTTATCATCATTGAACATCCGAGGTCGAGATTCACAACGCTAATATCATTTAAACCCCGCCCTCTACTTGTGGAATTGATAAAATAAGTGATTTATTTTATAAGAAGTGCATAACTGTGTATTTCCTCCGATTAAGTCCAATATGTAGGGATGTTTTTTATACTCAGTGTCTCCGGTTGTCTAAGCGTGAAACAAAAAAACGACCTTGTCTCCAATACGTATCCACTTTCCTTTCTCCCCGCCTTACCTCCGCCTTGCTCCTTTAGAAGGCGGAGCGCAATGCACTCACGTCCCGCCGTCTGGCGTGAAGGTGCACATGGAGATATTTGTGGCCACGGGCACCAATTACGCACAGTCTGGCACCCGTGCACACACGCATTCGCCCCGAAACGGAATCTAACCGGAAAATGACGCCCATTAAAGGGATCCGAGGCCGAAATTCAGTCTCCTCGTGCATCGAGCGGCAGGGCGGCGAGAGCCGTGCAGGCCAATGCATTCGACATATTGAGTTGACGCGGGGACTTTCTCCGGAGCGTGAACGGATGGTGCGTGCGACGTTGGACCTGGCGCCGGCTCTAAGTGCCCCAACGATCCTCTTTTAAGGTGGCTGGAGCGGAAATCGCGGGTCATTAAGGGAACATTATATATATATATATATATACACACACACACACACACATATAAAATATATGAATAAACAGTAATATATAAAATGAAAGTAACAATAAAACATTGCATTGTTACCTGAGTTACGTCGCTGTGCAAAGTTACATCATTGTACGACGTCGGGAAATTAGTTATATTCAGGTTGCAATATTTGAGGACACGGTTGAACCATTGTAATTTAAAGAAAAATATGTTTAAAAAATTAGGACCACATTTCATTTAAGTACAACTGATTATTTGGCGGAACTCGCCATACATACAGTAATGGAAATGATACAGGAAGTATATTTTACATTTTAAGCCGTATTTAAAGAATTATATGACCTGGGTTGTCGGTGCGGTATTGAAAATTTAGTAAAAAATTACATTTAAAGGAGTTTTTTAAATACTTGACGCGGCGTGACACCTTGATATTTGTTAGCAACTATTATAATAATATTAAATATATTATTTCGCGTTTAGAAGAAAATCTGTGCAAATTTAATTGAATTATTATAAAATATATCTCACCTATTTTCAGAGCGTTGTATCCTAGCATGTCTCGCAGATTTCCCCATCATCTCCCTTGGATGTCATGTTGCACACGCAAGCCAGAGTAATTTTCACATTCGTTAAAGAGATATCCGATGGAAAGCGTACTTTCGCAGTCAGTGCATCGTATCGGAACTCGTAAATAAGGAAGTGTGCGTCAATGCACTGTGTTCAATTCGCAACCGATTTACAATTCCCTGCTCATATAATTCCTTCCTGATGACATCCATGGGTGAGCGCTGTTTTTAACTAATCGTAGCGTGTGATACGATAAAGTTTGCTAAGAAGAGTTCCATTCTTGTAAAATTGTCACGCGAAACAATGTAAACAAATATATCGGCGAGGTAGTTTGTTAAACATTTGAGTTATAATTTAATAGGGACGTTTTTTGGTGAGAGCTAAAATGTTTTTTCTACTATGGATATTTTCATTTTGGCGTGTACTGTATATCTAGATTTATAAAATACCCTGCAAGCCACCTCAAGGGTGTGTGGCAGGGGGTGAGTTGTGAGTCAGGCTGAGTGCTTGGCGAGCAACCGAGTCTGCTAGCTTATTACTCGCAATACCTTGATGGCTGGGTACCCACACAAACATGACATTTCCGATGTCCCGAGTATATTTGGGCGTTCAAGATTTCGTTCAAGATGTTAGATAGAACTACGCAAAACAGTCATTGAATTTAGCCTCATTATGTAGAAAAAAGTTTTTTCTTTCTATTTATGGCACCAAAATATCTGCCACTTATTGCACTACTTTCGAAACATTTGGCAATAATATAGAAGTCGTTTTCCGAGGGATATGGCACGGCTGTGCGCTCGTGAGAGACATTCTTGAAAAAAAATTAGGAAGCTCAAATGAATAGATCGCGTCTGGAATGCAACGGCACAGTGTTTTCGTCTTCAAAAGAGGAAATAAAGAAAAACACTAGTACACTCGCACACTTTTATTTATCAATCGACCCATGCTATGCCATAATCAGGGTGTGTAAACATAAATTACGTTATACTATCGTAAGAGTGTGATAGTGTTTTTCTTTTTATCCTCTTTTGAAGATGGATATTAAGAACTTCCACGTTAGTGACAGCACTCTTTCATAGGTGCGTCTCTCGCCTATTTTATCATTTTTTATAGAAATAAATTAATTTTTAGCATTTCCAGCGTGCTGTGAGAAAACAATTACTCGTGTAAACGCTCCAAATATACATCTTATAACTGCTTGAACTTTAAAATAAAATTTGGATATGGTCTCCATTACTTCAAGAAAATAGCATCGCTCAAACTACCTTACCCTATTATAAAAGTATTTGGGCCGGATTTGGAGCCTATAGAGTCTCGAAAGCTACATACTAGGCATAAGGCAACTAGAGAGGTTCACCCCTCACAAGTTAGGTCGACGTGTCGTATGTTCTTTTACCGTTACACTACATCTGCAAGACAGAAAATAGCTACAAAATAAGGGTATTCATTGTCGAACAGATACCTTACGAATGCACATAACATTAACGATTACTACAAAAGCATAGGTATTGAAAAACTATTTTACACAAATACATCCTACAATACGAAACGTAAGCACGAATAAAACACAAACATGAATAGATACATGAAAATAATGCGGATTGGATTGCTGTAAATTGAATAAATCATGGAAGAACTACTTTGTACAGACGAAAAACTTCAAAGTTATATCAATACCAACAATGAAACCTTGTGTCATTCATTTTGGAACCCCTTTTTTCAGCCATCACACTACCACGATACTATGTATTATATTTATACTCTCGAACATATATTCTGCGCAACAGAAGGCTTCTGCAGCGAGACCAAGGCTATACAACGATACGTAGTTATGGAAAATATTAGACATCTATCAACTCATGCTATACTGCGTGAAAACCTTGACTATCCATAGCTACCACGGAACAAACATTAACATTAGAACCAAATACGGAAACCGTTGGAATTCATTCTTGAATAGGTGACAAGGTGGAGTCTTCATAATTGATAACTATATGTGTCTCACAAATGATTCACATCGCTGCAATGAAGCGTTACTGCACACGTAAGAGGCTTCTCCTGTCGTCCCGGGAGGGACGTCGATGTAACATTCCCGGGAGACCACAGCCTCACTCGGGAAGGTTGTTCGTGTTCGAGCGCTCGCTCTCAGGCCTACTGGGGAAAGTTTTTCTTCTCCACACACCGCCGCTTGATTCGGTGATAGCCGGGACTCGATCTGCGGCCTCCCCAACCACGAAGATGTTTACCTTGTTGGTCGTGGGTGGGGCGGACCGTGCGACCGAAACCGCTCGGCGTCCGGGCCGCACGAGAGTTGTGCGATGTGATGTTTCTTTTTCTTCGTTTTTTTTCGTTTGTTTTGACCCATTTGAATCCGGGCCGACGTGAGCGTGACAGTTCCACTTTCCCCCCCGTGGCACAAACCGCAAGTCAATCAGCCCCGGCTCATGATTTTCAATACCCGGAGGAGCCGTTTTCACCCTCGCCATGCTTGGAAATACGTCGCCTCGGAATACGCCATAATTACGTCAAGTCTCGAACCGTGTCGTGGGATTGGAATCTCGTGAGTCGCGTAATAGCAGTCGAAAGCGTTAAGATTTGGAAAACAAACAACACTGAATGGAACGGAGTAGCAGGCGATGGAGATGCCATCGCCGTTTCAATATACGACCATTTTCACTGCGGAGAGTTTCACTACATTCAGATATAGAGCATAAAAGATATTTATAAAAGGAAACGTAAATTCTTCAATTAAGAAAATAAAAATGTGAGGGTGAAACCAAAAATATTTTCCTATTGACGCAGCAAAGGGAAAACCACGGCTAGCCGTAGCAACTAATAGACAAGTATTGAATTACGCGACCAAAATACGTGTACAGAATACATTTCAGGAGTATTTTTATAGACTTGAAGAGAACTTCTGCAGCTGTATCCATCTGCATATCCTGTTCATCGTGAAGACCATTCGGACTTGTTGGTTAGCGGAAAAACAGGAGTTAATGATTAAGTTAAAGTCCTACTATAGGCACGCAAAGTTAGTGAAATTAGAAATGTGAATAAAATTAGCAATGGTATTTTTCGATCACTGAGCAATTCCATCCATAATAGTGCTCGCCGTAAAAATTTAAAGTGGTAGTCAATTGCATTATGTATTTTAGTAAATACGTCAGAAGAATGAGTGAGTGGTTAAATTTGGGGGAGGGAAAGCTGTAAGAAGTCGTAACAGAAATATAGCTTCCTTAAGAGGGTAAACATATCTATTGCCTGCAGCCTTAAATTTGGCCGACACTCCGGGTTGAAAAGTCGACGTTCTGGTTTCAAGCGCATTAATTTTCTTTATGCAAGTTTTTGACGCGAACTACCAGCCGTTCACTCCTTAATTTAGTCCCTTTGACTGACCATGTTGGAATCGGAAACCTGTAAACAACTGGCAAACTCGTAAATATTATTTCGAAACCATACCCTCAAGGGAATAAGGCTGTTGTGCTTTCGCAGGTGTCTGCGCACGTTGGCTCGTCAAATATTTCATTCCTATTCTTCTGCCCTAAATGAATTACTACATAGCGGCGTAAACCTGGCCCTGGTATCAGGGTTTTCATGTCAGTATCTCTTTGAAGCGATGTCGTAGTGAAAAAAATGGGAACGACACCGAGCTATCAAAGTTTAGCCATGAGTCATCCAAGTCTCGAAGACACGTTAACTTGGTACGGTCAAGTTCACGCCCACAGCCGAAAAATCATTACAGTTCGCGCTTTTCCACCCGTATAAATATTAATAATGACAATGTAACGTTCATTGCCTCGGATACTTGCGCGTGCAACCGTGCGATCCGTCACGTTGCATCCCGAAACCAGGAAGGGAGTGGGCAGTGGGCACCTTCCGCGGCAGCCGACACCCCTCATCGATACGGCAGAAAACACCATCTACATCTACAAAATACCCTGCAATTCACCTCAGGGGTGTATGGCAGGGGGAGACCTTTCTCCGCTACCCTTTATCTAGGTCGTTCCTCGCCTTTCATCCCTTGAAGCCGGCGACCGCGTCGCCTTTTGTGGCCCGGGGAAGGTTTCCGAATCCGTCGGATCAATCCAACCTTCTCCCTAAATGTTAAAATCCTCTTCTGATCAACTGGAAAATTCTGTTGTTGGTGGGTTATTTGAAGAGGCGATCGATGACTGAGGTAATTTGCGTCATTAGGACAGTAGGGCAATTTGGTAAGGGAGGATATTTCTGGGGAATTAAGGTTGATTAGTCATTTAGGTAGGAGACGGACAACAGTGGTAATTTGCGCCACTGAGTACAGGTGGGTGTGCTGGCAGGAAAAGGGTCATTTGATTAAAGGAGGAAGGGTGAAGAGAAATTCTGCGTCGGCATTGACCTGCTCTTAACGAAAAAGCACCACAGGGACGACAGTTTTACCTCCCATTTGACAGAACGATTACTGACTTAAAAATTCCCTCCGCATATGACTCAAGTAGGGATCGGGATTCCAGTGAAAAATATCTGCCACAGCCGGAATTTGAAACCGGACCCTCGTAATGGGAAGCCAGTACTTTTTTCACTATAGTTCCCCCCCCCCCCCCCCGGGAATTAAAGTAGGGTGGAGAGTCACCTCGCGTTGGTATTAGACTACTGTTAAGCAATGGGGTCTAAAGGGTTTAACACTTGAACGTCCCATTACACGGACGAAGCTCTGTACTTGAAGCGCTCTCCTCAGAACGCACAAATGGGAATTAGGATACAAAGGAAAATTCAACCCCACACTTTGGATTCGAACCCAGACCATCTATATGGCAAGCATATGCTCTGGCAACCGAATCAACCTGGCTTCCGGGAGAATACGGGCGGAGGGCGATTGGCATGAGAAATAACACCATTCCGGAACAAACGCATGAAATTCACATTAAAAAATAACTTTCCTGGACTGGTATCCGAACCTAGTCCACGCAAAAGATTTTTTCACCGTAAATTTCAAACCTTTGTGTGATCACAACCGAGATACTCATTGAAAGTTACAGCGCGGCCAGTTCCGCAGTTCTTTGAAACAATACGGATAATTGGTAATTGAATCCGGGTTTTCTTGTATAAGGGTATGTATGTACGTGCTTGAGTCTACGAGATCTACGTCTACGATTTAACCCTGAAATTCGCCACTGTGGCTAGTGGCATGAGGGTTTAGAGTAATCATCGCGTTGATGATACAGGCATTATTAACTGAGGTGTGTTAATTATTATTTTTTTCAATATGGCGGCATGCGAAATATAGAGGGAATTCCTACTCACCGTATTCCTGTGAATTTTCCGAGGACGACGTTCTGTAAGGCTTACCACGATACCAGCGAACTTCACCGTTCAAGGACTCAGTAAGAACTCACACACTTCCTAACTCGCAAACTGCGATCTCCACAGACACGGCTACGAGTGGCTCCCTCTCCAACTGGAAAAAAGTGAAACGAAACTCTAAAGAGTGCTACCACCACAATTCAATTGGCCAACGCAAGATTCAAATAAGAGTGCTGTGACACCAGCCATTTTTACGCAGTTGTAGCATCCATGTTCGAGTCGAGTCTTACGATACTTAATTTTAGTGCTCGTCGGTGCTATCGTGGACAAAACAAGTACTTAAACAAATAAATACATTGGATGCTCTGCCGTGGTTCGGTAGTTGTCAAGATGCCTACGTGGGAAAAAGGTGCATTCTAATCTAGAGAAGTACTCTGAGTCCTAGTCTTCTATTTTGAGGATTTTCGAATCTACCTCTAGAACTAATAGAAGCAAAAACATTACACAGCCGAAGTAATAGGTACGAGGTTCCCTCTTTCCACGCACCATTACTGATTATAAAAAAACAGTGTTACACTAACATAAGACATTATGCAATTCGTCTTTTTCCTCTCCCCCTTCCTTCTCCTTATTCCCTCCCCTTTCATGACTAGAGCCCTCATACCTCCTGCCACACGCCCTTGCAACGGCTCGCAGGGTGGTATGTGAAGCTTGTATCTGTGCCATGAGGGGGTTAAATAATCTCCTCAATCCCGGAATTGAATTGGGGTTCTCTGTACATTTGTTGAAGTATTAATCTCATTTACTTTCTTCGTGTTTGGAGGGATTCCAATCACAGTCCATCCCATTAATAAGCTACACTCTGCTCTTTCTCATTATAGTTTTTTGCTAATTACGCGGATCTTCTTTGAACTTTAACTAATTCTTTAATTAGCTCATCCATCTCCCCTGGGATTTTTGCGCTGAGGGAAATCGCGGGGCACGCAAAGCTTTTAATGTCGCGGGTCACCTCCTCCGGATGCAACAGATTGTGGGCGACGCAACTTTTTGGCATTTAGAAATTTTCTCAAAGAAGTACACTCTTTATATTTCATAGTTGTTTCATTTATACTGACCTTTTTCGTAGTGCTCCAACATCATCACTATGAAAATATTGTAAAAACACCTAGAAACCAGTCAGTTAAAATAAAACAAGAATGGAACACTGAAAGGCCGTGCTATATTTTTTTGGGGAGGCGACCGACTATGGCCAGCAGGGTAGTTTGGTAAGGACAGAACTATTTCGGGAATATATATAGGCTAAAGTGAAACCAGGCGTTGGCATTTGCCTACTCGTGACTACCGGTGCTAAATGGGCCTGGAGTTTAACGCCCCATCCGACGGATTGAGTACAACACTTGAAGTGCTCTATACATAGCATAAAAGTAGGGATCGAGATTCCTTTGAAAAAATTCGCCGTCATCGTTTTCTTCTCTCTGGATATGAATGCAACCAGATTTAAAAACTGGCGAATAATACTGATGTGAATAAGTAATGATGTTTTGCTATTTTCACAATAGAAAGAAGAGTGCATGAGGAAAATGAACAATGCCAGATTTTTCAACGTCACAACTTATGAGGTTATTCTTTAGAAGAAGTTATTTAAGGGCCTTACCAATGAGTTGCCACTGTGTAATCTCTCCCGGCAAGGAGAAATCTTCCCTTGGTTGTAGTAATAATAAATATAATTTTCACCGAATTAGATTGACACTTAACTTTTTCTAAGAGTTTCATTTACGTTTACACGGAGGAATCAATCGGCTGAAGCCTTTAAATATTCATTAAATGAAACTGCATTTTCAATTGATGGATTAAATGGTTGACATACACAATGTGTATGCTTCGAATTCAAGGCAGAGTGTGCATCCTTGGGAGGCGGATCCCTTGAAGCCTCTGTCCGTCACACTCAAGTAGTACTTGCTACACTAGCGCCGTTTCAGCCTCTATTACCTGTACATTTAACGTCTATGACCGTGAGAATCAGTCGTTGCGTCGGCCACGCCATTATTTCGGCTCGTGGAGGCCTTTCGCTCACTTTCGCGGTCGCACTGGATTCCGGAAGGCAGCGAGCCGGAAGTGGCATGTGGAGTGAGACTGATGCAGCGAAAGAAGGTTGGACGTGATTCGGCCTCCACTGTTCCTTGCCTCCGGCCTTGCTTGCTCCTTGCCTCCTGCTGCCTGCACTGGTCAGAGCGGCACTTCTTCCTGAGGCTTAGGACGTTAGGACACGGTCATGCCCGACGACGATTAGCTGCGGAGAAGGAGTTGGCGACCGGTTCAAGTCTTATGCTTCGAAGTTGCCCTTCCTTTAAGGTGGCTGGTGCGGTAATCGTGAATCATTGAATGCACGTTTTATTATATTTCAAGTAAGTCGGAAAACAATTCTAAGACCACTTTTCATTTAAGTACATCTGTTTATGCGGTGGAACTCACCATACGTGCAGTACTGGAAATGATATAATGGTATTTTACATTTTTTGCCTTAATTAAAGCATGTTATGACGTAGCTATTGATGGTTTTTGGCACGGTATTCCGAATTTAGGCGAAAGCTATAGTTGAATACGTTTATTTGAATCTTTGACAATGCCTGGCACCTTAATATTTGTTAACAACCATTATAATGACATCAATTAACCGAAATATTACGAAATATATCTCATGTGCCCTAAGGCTGTGTTATAAGAGCATTGACAGTAAATCCAATCGGTAATTCCTATTTTTTTCTCAATTTTATCTATTGATATTGCTAATAAGGACACATATGCAAAGTTTTACGCAAATCAGTGCATTCAAAAATCACTCCGACCACTTTCATTTAAACGAGTTACTCAGGCTTATGTGGTGTAGGTATCGAAAGGATTGAAAAGTTGGTTAGTTTTTTTGGAGGTGACAGACGAATGAGGCGTTGTGCGACATTGAGGATAGGTGGGAAGGTTGGCAAGTGAATGATTATTTCGGGAAAGGAGGAAAGGTGGAGAGAAACCCGGCGTCAGTATTAGCTGTGCCTTTAACGGAAGGCGCCAATGGGACCCAGTTTTACGTCCCATCCGGCGGACAAAGCATTGACAGTTGGAGTGTTCACCACGCAGCTGCCAAGTAGGATTGAGAATATCCGCTGAAATATATTCGCAGCTGCCAGAATTCGGAATCAGGGCCTCGAGATGGGAAGCAAGTACCCTAGCCACCACAGAAACCCGATCCCATGGGATGGAAAGATTAATTGTGTGCAGAGGGGAACAGATTAAAACGTACTAGCTCAATGGTACCGGGGAAGAAGCTAGGACGTCAGGAAAGCTAATTTGTACAGAGGAGCGTTTGTAAAAGCTTTGTATTTTACCAAAATCTCATATCAGGAGATTCCGATCTTAATTTCGGTACTCCTATCAGGAGATTCCGATCTTAATTTCGGTACTCCTATCAGGAGATATCCGATCTTAAATCTATCAGCACATGATAGATTTAAGTTGATTAGGAACATAGTTGCTTCCCTTATTAGAAATAAGAAAAACGAATTCCTCATGGAAAAGTTTACAAATTCAAAAGACAGCTGCACGCTACGGTCGTATCTTCGTAAATATAAAATTATAAACAATAGCATTAATTTAAGGGTAACTCCTCCTTTAGAAGACTTCAACGACTTCTTCCTATATATTCCAAACCACACTCAAACCCGTAGAATAATACCAAATATTATACCATTCAAGGACAATAACTTCGAATTTACTCTACCTTCTGGCCACAGCATAAAAAGAAATTCTTAGAACGAGATCAACTGCAATCGGGGCAAATGAAGTACCAAAGAAATTTATCCAATTATGCATAAACGAAATTCTGCCAATGATTCAGTATTTAAACGAATACTGTCTGTTAAAATCATGTTTACCATCATGTTGGAAGAAAGCTTTTATAAGGGCAATCCCGAAAGTTCCGATTCCTAAAAACGTATCCGACTATCGGCTAATTTCTATTTTCAGCGTGCTATCCAAATGAATAGAAAAGATCGTTGAGACGCAACTGAAAGAATACCTTACGAAAAATAACCTCTAAGAACCATTTTTGAGGAAACCGGGACTTGCCACGGTAGTAACCTTTACGGAGTCACCCGCAAGTGCACATAAGTGCGATATTCCACAGGAGAAAAATCATTCGCCTTGACCGGGATTCGAACCCGGATCCCTCGATTCTCTCTCTCGAAGCACTCGGCACGAAATCGAGGGATCCGGGTTCGAATCCCGGTCAAGGCGAATGATTTTTCTCCTGTGGAATATCGCACTCTAAGACCCACTTCAATCAGGATTTAGACCAAATCATTGTACGCCAAGAGCGATCCTTAAAACAACAGAAGATATTAGATCAAATAAATAGAAAAAGGATAACAATTTTAATTTTATTAGATTTCAAAAAAGCTTTCAATTCCATCGATCATGAACTGCAACGCAGTTGCAGTTCATGATCTATGTTAATCAACGCAGTTGATCGCAACGATGTTAATGAACGCAATATGTATGATCAACGCAGTTGCAGTTCTATAAATTGCAGTGATTTTACCCATTTTTCAGAATAAAATAAATTACAAAGTAAATGGTAAATATCAATATCGAGACATTCAAGTTGTGTGGCAATGTAACTCGGGTGTGGGGGTTGGTACGGTTGTGGCGATGAGGGATGTAGGTATTTGTTGCCCCGGCCAACCCACCACCCTCTGAATGAGTATAATCTCTAGTTTATTTTTTGGAAGGAAGGAAAACCATATTAAATCATGATTTTTTTGTTAAGTGATAAATTGAACATGAACCAAGGATCTGTAAGAGACTATTTGTATAATGGGGTACTTAGTAATGAGATAATTAATAAAATTGTGAGAATTGTAAAAAATTAATTGTACAATTGTGTAATCCTCAAAGAGTTTACTTGTATAAAAATTGGATATGTGAACCAGGTTGCTGGTAAGGAAATGCTTGGGGTGGTGGTGAGTATGACGGTGGCAGATGAAGAGGGGTTCTATTGCCCCGGCCTACCCTTCTCCCCAAGGGTAAACCAGACCAGAAAAAACATAAATTATGGGAGAGTGTACTATTTGTTGACCCAAGAGTCCCTTGGACTAGGCTCTATTATAGCCATTATTCTATTCTATTCTATCAATCCACGCGACCAGCTTTTTGATGAAACTCATCAATTCCATAAAGGGAGTATAAGGATTAATTATTTTTAATAATAATGACTTTTTCTTGGGATTCCAACCGGGCCAGGGATGTGGCTGCTACCCTTTGAGGTACAAAATGGAAGCTTTAGTGAGTTTCGCATTGAAAGATAATGTTTCGTATGACAAATTGTACGATTGTGTAGAAATAACTTGCGCGATGCATCATTCATTTTATGTGGTACTTACTTCTTAATATAGCTCGATGTAGCTTTTTAGGTACATATTTGCTGTTACACCATGTAAATAAACTTAAGGAAATAAGTCAGTAGCGCTTTCCTGACCGGGTTGGAAACCCGAGAGAACTTCATGAGCAGCGTTGCCGGGAAAAAATAAATCCTTCATTTTTAATAATGTTTTCTCTAACTATTATTTTTTCTACCTAGTAATCTCGAACGAGACAGTGAAAACGGATAGAAGGTTTGCTGATAGGTCATGGCATTTTGAAAACGGTGACTGTGGGGGGAATTTTGAAAAAGCGCGGCAGATAGAGGAGAAGATTAAAACGGTTTCCAATGGTTTGAAAGCAGGCGACTGAGACGAGGAGTTTGAAAGGGATTTCATTTTTATAAAAATAGTTTTTGAAGGAAACTTCAAAAAGTCCACGCGGGAAAAGAGTTTCAAAGCAAGGCTGTCTATGGACCAATTATTTCATTTTCTCGAATTCCTATGAGGAAGATAAGTCATTTCTCAAAGCGTCGCGATAAGCCACGCTACTAGGAAGGGCCCATACTGTCAGCCTAATGGGAAACGCCCTATAAAACCAAATTGACGAGCTGCTATCATTCACCAGAGATAAAAAACAACACTCCGACATGAGAAGACTTCCTAAAGCAACGTGCCCCCAATCAAGCTCACTATCACTCGTGTCCTTTGCCCTTCAGCCTCCCCTAAAATCTCCATCGGAACCCCTAAAGGCTCCCTCCCCTCGCGCCCTTTATCAAAGACCGTAGATAATCCCCCTCTCGGCCTGCCTGCTTGTCTCCCGGCAGATATCCCTCCCCCTCGCCCTCACCCGCGCATCACCCCCCACACCATCTGCACTCTTTTTGCCGCCCCTCCGGCACTATCTCCTTCCTACACAATTGTTATCTTCCCACTTGGGACTTTTCCCCCTCTGTTGAGCAGCTTGCAGCCCTCCCACGGGATTCATCAGGCCAAGGGCACAGCAGAGAGGGGCCAAGGACGACGTGACTTCGCTCCACACATCCCTTGCTGGTAAAAAAAAAGAGACGCGGCATTACGGTACCGCGTCTTGTTTTCACTGGCGATCACTGACTCGCGAGAATCCTGAAAAAAAATAATTCCCCCGCGAGACACGGGGAAGACTCTTCGTCAATTTCCTGAACGGCCAGTGTGTGCAACTACTCGGTTGATACTCTGGCGACGGGAGAGATTCAATCAATTTCCGCACAGGGAAATTTGGATGAGGCTGTTGTGTCGTCAACTTTTGCGCTCCTTCGCCGGAAGGTTTATCTCGTGAGTAGCGCGGATGGTCCCGAGAACCCGGTGCCCTTTGACCCCGAAGAAGGAATGCGAGTCGACCCACGCAGCATTCATACATGTTACCCGAGCTCTTCCAAAATGCACACAATGCGCGAGATGCACAATTTGCCTACATAAAACATCCCACCATATACAAAAGGGTGGATCTGGTTGATGCGGTGGCTAGAGTGCTAGCACTCCTTCCAGAGGGCCCTGGTTTCAATTGCGAACGCAGCGGGTATTTTTATAATGCGGAATCTCGCCGATTTTTGGCAGGGTGCGGGGCATGTGGTGGGCAATTCAAGTAAAGTACTCCGACCGTTATACTCTAGGATTGGGTTAGATTAAACTGGCGCCTTCCTTAAACGCCAACGCAGAGTTACTCTCCACCCTTCCACCATTTTCAATGTAGCCCTTCCCCTACCAACCTACCCACCCGACCTCAAAGGCGCAAATGACCTAATGCTAGATGTACCGGGCTTAGCGGCCTACCTATCAGCACCAACAGGGGTCAATTTCAACTCTCGGAGATACTTTGTTTTTTAAGGTTAATAAGAGGTTTATAATTGAAAGAATATGCATAAATTTTCAAAATATCGTTTATTTATTATTGTAAGTTTTTTCTAGCAAGAATAATGGTTTACAAACAATATAATTTGTTATTTCCCCATGTAGCCTGAAGAAAATTTATGATAAAATTTTTGAAATATATTATACATCTTTTGCATAGGTACCTACAGTGACTTTAAAAAAGAATATATACCAAGTATATTTGGCGCTCATTTTTGCAAGCTGCTTTCGGCACGTGTACCTTTTTTTTGGCAAGTTTTGTTCCCTTTTAACGTACATATTTGACATTGGTGTCTTTTTTCATCTAAATATAGTGTTATATCAGCTGGTATGTCCTTAGCAGCAACATCTTTAGTCCTACAAGGTATCTCCTGAGACTGCTTTGTACAGTACCAATGCATTACTATGAGCAAAATATAAAATACTATAAAATATATACATTGGCCAACGCCGTGAACCTGCCCTAGTGGTATACTTTGTGGCCATCTGATCGACGATATCCACTCCATATTTAGTATTGTTGTAAAAGATAAGGGTCTGAGGTTTCTTTCCTCATTTGCACATCTGTGCACTGAACTAATATAATAAACATTATTGGTTGTCCCTCGATATAAGTCAGCGTTCTGTTTTCATGCTGCACATTTTGTTTGCACTGTTTAACATTCATTATTATGAGGTGCTGTGATTAGCTACTTTCCCATTCAAAAGGATCATTTGGCTATCGTTAGGCACAATTTTATCTCATAAAAATGTAGTACTTCATTTTATAAACACATCCAAACAAGAAATCACACGTAGTTTCGTTCTTGGCAATACTAGATACTACCCCGCACCTTATTTCACAGACCCAGAATGGTTTCGGCTCCGAGTGTCTTGCTCCAGGTATAGAGTGGAGCAACATTAAAGAGTCAGAGTTGTGTAGAGTTAGGTTAGAGCAGAGCAATAAATATACCCTTAATATACTCCGAACCCTTAATATGTAACGTGCGTAAATTTAAAAAATTCCCATCGCGAAACTTCACTGTAATCCGCCAATATTTCACTCGTTCGTCTCAAGCTCACAGCTCTCCCGATAGGATTCTTAGTCTCGTCATTGTTTTCATGTTTTTTTCGAAGGAATGTTTCCAGAAGAAAATTACTTTTCAACGAAGTATCTAGTTGAGTGCTCGCTTTTAGGCTAAAAGGTTTAAAAACTGTGTTGAATGTTGTTCGGGTTTCCCACCGGGTTAAACTCTCCATCTCTGGCGACGTTTCAATGTACGTGTCGTCCATCGTCATCTGGGCATGACCCTGATGACGACGGTCGATACGTACATCGAAACGTTGGCAGAGATGGAGAGTTTAACCCGGAGGGCAGCCCAAACATCTTTCAACATCACGATACGCCGGGAAAGCCTAAAATAAAAAAAACAACTAGTTTATCAAAAGTTGTTTTCTCATATTAATACTGAAATAGTAAACACAGGATGACTAAAAAAAATATATAATGCTTTCCCAGCGAATGATCGTTGTTAGTATAAATTCTTCGCGGGAAATCCATCGGTTTAACCGGGTTAACCCGGTGGAATTCCGAAGGAGAATTTACGCTAATGGATTACTTATTTACGCTTCTGAATACTCAGGAGCCTATAACGAACATGGAGCAAGTGACCGTGAGCTTACTGTTTGCGCGTGTTGTGTTTGAGGATGGTCATGCTCCAGACTGGTTTGCGACTTATTTAACGCGCGTAAATTCATGAGAATACAAAAGCCAATACTCCATTCGACATTTAAACTTTGCGCCCTATTAGACCCTCGATATTTAAAATTTTGCTTAATGTGTCGTTAGGCTTCAGCTGGGGATTTTCACTTATTTTTTCTACTCTCCAAGAAAATATTTTATGATATTATACCTGAGATTTATTATTTATTTTCACAATGCTTTGACGCGGAACCAAATTTAATAATAAATCAAAAGGATCGCAGAAAATAAAATTTTATGCCACGGGCGGTACAAAGGAAATGCAGGAGTTCTGCACACTCACTCGACCTCTGATTTCTCAATAATGGGACTCTTTTGCACAGCATTTAGCATGGGAATACTGGGGATTAAAAAAAAAAAATTCCGAATTAGCTCCGAGCAGAACTTTTCCCCAGATGAAATTACCTCGCATGAGGCCGGCTCGGAAAACCTGCTTGCGGCGCCCGATCGTATTATGTCGCTTTTACGACATCGGCTGCTGCTATTACATTCCGAAACTACTGTATTTACCGTTGTGTATTTCCCAAGAAATGAACAGGAAGTGATAAAAGACCTAAATAGGCTTCGGGGCTGTAGCTAGCTCATAAGCGTGCATTCGCGTGACATGCTTGTTTAGCACCGAACAAAAGATGAGGCGGGGAAACGACGCTCTGCCAGACGTAGTAAGAATGCCATTAGAAATTTGAGCGGTGATTCGTTAATAAGGCTACGTAGAAACTTCATTAAATTTAAAGCTATAATTAAAGGTTAAAATGTAATGTAATTTAGATGTTCACTGTATTAATTATCAGAACCTCTATTTGAAGGCATTGTTTCCGAGTTCAAATTTGAGGAATTTCGAGGCAATTAAAACTAAAACCCCTTCGCTGACTGCACGAAATCCATTGTGGAATCAGCCAAGAGTTTTCAGCTTCCCATGAACCCACTTTTAATTCACTAATCCTGAATCTCAGTAATTCTTTGTGCGGGTGTTCCCATTTATATTCATTTTTAGAAAGTTCCTCTACTTCATGCTTCTCAAGTACTAATACTTTTGTGAGCTATACATGTAACTATCATTCTATTTTAACAAGTATGAATCATATTAATGTGTATATGAGAATGAAAACGAAAAACTGATAAAACTAATCACATCAAAGTGCGGCTGACAGTTATGAGCGGGTCAAAAGCTCTTGATCGACTTTCATGATTTATTTTGATTTCAGTATTCTATAATGTATTTCAGTGTTCTTATTTAATTATGAGGTTCAATTACCGTGAAATTAGTAAAAACGGCTGATGACGCATCGATTCAACAAAAGAGAAATTTAAAAAATTGAAATTAATACTGGATTAAGATAATTAGATTATTAACTTCTTGATTCCGATAAAAGAATAAATTATTGATATTTTATCCATGAGCAACTTAAGAAATCGAGCATCGAATCTTTAACAGAAATCATTATCTGGTATTAACAATCAAAATAATAATAACACTAGATGAGAATCACCTATTTGATTCTAATTTTTACGCCTGATTTAAACCTGATAGCGGTTGCCAGTAGTTTCAGTGCTTGCCTTACAATTAAGTTGAGTATAAAGTTAGATTAGAGGTTGTTATAAAATAGAGTATATATATATATATATATATAAATGAACTATGCCACAGGTGGTGCGGAATTAAATATAAACACATAAAAAAGAACACTCACACTATACGTTGATATTTCGGTTGCTCTAGAACCTTTCTCAAAGATATATATATATATAATAGTTAAGTTAGACGGTGCAATTTAACCAAAACAATTTGGCCACCCAAAAAGCAGTCTATTCTGTCACAAGTCTATACCATATTGAATGTAATTGACAGCTCTAATGAGTTTGAAAATGGTTGCTCGAGTTATCATTATTAAAAAAAACGTTGTCATTGCTACCCCAGACCTGTAAAGCTCATCCAATCAGTGATATTTCATAGGTAACGCGATATCATCAAGTCACTTTAGGGTAAGGGGCTACAAAATATTTTTACTGGAAATTGAAATCTGCGTGTTCTTTGAGAAAATTTATCGACAACAACATGTGTGTGTGACATCATTGACTTTATTTTCACGTTCCGAGAAAAATTTTCCGAATGGCATTGATTCGTTCCAGATTTCAAATCGCCAGCCTTTTTCTAGGAAAGGTTGTACCACGTGATGTTTTTCGAATCTGTTTTGTTATCGTCGCCTTCTAAAACACCATGCCCCTTCCACTTGCATTATTGAAGGAGGAGAACGACGGCTTATTGCGCCATAGGTGATTAATTTTCTAATTTCATCACAAGCAGCCGATTTTAAGAACTTTTAACGCCGTGGCAGATGCTTTTGACATCAAGCCATAATATTTAACGCTCACCCGTAGTCTATTTGACTAAGAACACTAATTACTTCTCTAAGGATATTATGATACGATAGAATCTCTAGAGCTTTTTCTCAAAATTACATACACCACATTGCTAGATACACAGCACATTGCTGGCCCCAGATGAACCTCGTTTTTCAGTCTTATACTTTGTATCTCCTCATAAGGGCATCAAAACATACGAATAATTTCAAAGGGATATTAGTAAAATTAAAAGCAGCTTTGTGTAGGAAATATTAGGAAGGATTCCCTTGAGTCATGGGAGTCGTAGGCAGGGTTTTCCGAGCACCTACAACTCATTTGGCAGAATGTCTACGATGGTGATATCGACACGAAACGTTTTACATTAAAATTCTTCTTAGACACAGCAATCTGGGTTTAAAAGTGATCTTTTAGTTCTGTGGTCCTCCATTTTTCTTTCGTTCGGAGAGTCGTACGGACACGGGGCTACCGTATACCATACGCCAGGAATCGGGTGGACATAAAAGTAGTAGTAGTAGTAGAAAAGAAAGAGTAGAAAACTCTTACAATTTGAGAATAACAAATATGTAAGATGCTAGCGAGCTCGATAGTGCGTAAAAAGATGACTGGCGAACAAAAGCGGTCGCGTCACTCTGTTACCAGGATTAATCCAGTGTGTGTCACTCCGATAAGGAATGCTTCCGTCCCCAAGATGGCGGGTTTTGAGGGTTTGCCATCGATAAAACATTACGGCGGTAATGGAAAGCAGTTTGAAAAGGCATTAATGCAACGCGCCGAATACGTGGGTGGAGAGACAAAGAGGCACGAGCGCCTTCCCTGGCGAAAATATAGCGTGAAGCGAGCGTCAATGAAGCTCCTATCGGAGAGTGAGGGAAGAGCTGACCAAGCCACAAGGGAGGGTGAACGGAGAGTCTGGGGAGCGTAATGTGGAACACCGGAGAGTAAACAAAGCGTCGTCTTGGAGTGTTAACGGAGCGTAGACGGGGTACAAGTCTACTACCGCCTCTATTTACATTCTAAAAATTGCCTAAAAATAGTTTTCATTGAAGTAGCGATGTAAAGAACACGATATATAAAAATTAAAACAATAAAAACTTAGGAAAACAGAGCAAAAAAAATATACCGTGTCTTGGAATCGATCTCATTACCTTTCCTCTCATAGTCGCTCACCTGAACCACTGGGCTATCACCGCTGCATTAATTGACAGCGTTTCACAGGGTGCAACTCTTATTACATACCGTGACTGTTTTTTTAAAGATTTTTAGATGCTTGGATTTCACGAGTTTTTGCTTTTCAATGGCCAGTTAATCTAATTTTCTAGGAATAACTGGGGATAATGTTGAGGAATAGTTCCTCTATGTTTCTTATAGTACCATTTTCCTTGTTAATGTCGATGTTGTTCTACATTTTACTTTTCATGATTACTATTCCTCATGACCTTGCTCATCCTCCAAGCATTTTATTCCACAACTGGAGTGATGTGAAGAGTATCAATGAGTGGAAGATGAACAATATATGTCATTATGTCATAACCACTATAATTATGCATAGGTATGCCATTTATTCGAATTGATTACCTAAGTAACTATGCCTTGTCTACGACTGCCTTGATTATGTTAGATGATTAACAAGTTAGGTATTAAATAGATAGCTATGGTATCTTATTTTCTATGCATAATTGCAAGTAAGCAAACGTCCATGTCAAACATGCCATCAACCTTAATGAATCTTCATTTTAATACATGAAATATACGCAGTTGGCACATCATGTACATGTTTTTCAATATGATGTAGACATAATAACGCATTTCCGAGGGGAAATGTACGAACTGGCTAGCTACCAATTAATTAGTTACACCGAATGTTAATATTCAATTCCTATCTAATATTACGAAGCGATCATTACCGTAGGTATGTTATTTAAGTTTAAGTTGTCCGTCAACGAAGGTACATCATGATATTAACTAAAAGTATTGCATATTATTAGGACGTTTGAACAACCAGCTGTTCAGAACCAGCTGAACACAAGCCTATTCTTAGAGCAAAAATTACAACTTTTTCGTAGTAGTAGCAGTGAAATCGAAGAGTAAAGAAACTCATCAGACAACTCTTCGTTTCGTTCCCCGGAAGCGTTTTAGAAGTGTTGACGGGGAGACAAAAAACAAAGCGTCAATGAAACTATGAGGCACTCTCCGTTCGCTCTTGCGGAAGAGTTCGGGGAACGTGTTTGGAGTTAAAAATCTTGGAGAGTTATTGGGGAGTAAAGGAAGTTCCTCCAAGAGCATAGAACTCCCCGTTGACGCTGCCTCTACGCTAGGGCAAGCGTTCCATTTTTACCAGGGTTGACTCCCTGCCCGTTGTTTAAAGCCTCCTTGCTCTACCTCGTTGAACTGGCTTCCTTCCACGTGACCTTGATATTTAAGTATTTTAGGCTGGCCGCATAATATGTAACTTTCTCAGCCACCAGGCCGCTTCAGCCATGGATACCGGCTTACAGTCGGCCACCCCCGCCAAATGCCTCCTCCGCCACGTATAACATATACGCAGAGCCCACATCGATCGGGTTCTCATTGTCCCCTTTAGTCTCGTCCTCGCCGGATTGCCTACCGACACATTTATTCGCCGGGGAAGTAGCTTTCAGGGTTGCCAGACTCAACGACGCGTGGTGACCCAACTAGACCGGGACACACCCATGTGGAAGTAATACTCTGCTAAATGAAACACTGGGTATATTTTCATCGAAAGTTTTCAATGACATTCATCTATCAATTCAATGACAATTAAACCCATCCCAACACTTGGGCGTCATCATTGAGTACAACATTTCCAAATATCACTGCGCTATACTTATACGTATACAAGCACACATGCAGAAAAAGACACAAGGAACACATATGCATGTGACAATACAACATTTTATTTTAATTCGCATCATTCCACTTTCTCCACCAACGTGGTGTTCCATTTTAGTGTCCCCCATCTTTTTCATTCTTCTTTTTTCTATATGTGTGTGTAAAGGATTATTACATCGCCCTTGTTAACGATCTTACATGCAGAGGAAAATTGGAGGTTGGCCGAAGCGTTGAAATCAGTAGTTGGTACCGTTAAAAATGTTGATAACAAACCTCAGTGTTTTCGTCTAATGACCCTCACCCCGAACAATGTAGAACCATGGATCGTGGAGCTGATTAGTATCATATATTACATCCTTTCGAGTGTGAGCATTTATAACAATATGGCATAGGTATAAATGTTAATTTTTATTTTTAGGAAAAAGTTTATTTTTCAAAAAATTACAAATTATAAATCGTAACATATATGATCTAATCCTTTTTTTATAATCTACGACACAAAAGAAATTATACAAAAACACGTCAGCATACACAAAATTGTACTGGTACCATTATATTTTATAATCTATGACATAAAACATTTAAACAAGGTACTTATATATTCAAAATTGTATTGGTTACAGTATTAGTACTGGTTATAGCCTTTCATCAATAATGAAGAAACTTTAGCTTGTCGCTAGTTTTTAGTTAATTTAAGCTAGTTTCTATTTCCGAGTTTTCTCCACGTGAATTCTGATCTCTTTTAAAGTTTTTACTTTTGGCGAAAGTCTTTGCAGTTCTACCCGATGCCATAATTTCCGAAATTCCTTGCACCGCCCCGCGCGGCCCCAACGTCCGGCGGGCAGCCGCCACCGTGACTCCCGGCTCGCGTTCCTCTCTCTTCTCGGGGTTTCCTCGCACGTGAGTCTTTCGCTTTTGGGCGCTCAGGGATGAACGGGAGAGGACGTGGGTGATTTAGCGCGAGGCAAAACTTCGGTCTGCCAAAACAAAAGCAGGGGTGGGGGGAGGGAGTCCACGGCGAATCCCACCACGTATTATTAGTGCGCCTTCCCGTCGGCCTGTTATTATCCATGGCCGGTGCTGCGGATGTTTGGTAGAAAAAACATGCCAAAGGTGTGGGGTTTTGTCCTCCCTGCTTATTGTTCACTAGGCGTGGGTTGCACTGGATCCCCATAGCGCTTGCACTTTTTGGATGTGCCTTCCTCCCCCTGAAGGGAAGAGACAACCGCTAACTAAGCAGGTCGCAAAATTCTCATAATTTAGCATCAAGAAGTGGCATTAAATCAGGTCACCGTTTACTAGACTCCCATTGCGTTGCACATCTGCATTATACTCTGCGAGCCTATAGCTGGGGTGTAGGGTTCGTAAGATCACCGGACATTTTGCGAGGCTGTGAATGAAAACGTTCGACTATAATGCACTAATGCTATAGTTTTAATCCATGGAGACTTTGCTCAGGTTATGTTTTAGTCACAAATTGTGCGAGAAAAAATGAGAAAAAAAATGAAAAAAAACCTATCGGCCCTGTCGTCCGCCCCTCTTATCTTACCTGGGTGATCGAATATACCGTTATAAAGAAGGGCCAAAATACACGTAATTTAGTCTGCTTCGGAAATTAACTCGGGTTCCCTCTACCTTTCTATATGCCTTTCTTTCTAGAAGAACCTCCGCAGAATTCCACTAGGTGTCTTCGTGCTTAACATTCTCTTATCCTGGTTCATACAATCTCAAAACTCAGTTACGCTTTCCTATCCCTCGTATTAGTTTTTCGCAAATACGGTGTATCTCCTTCGACATATATCTAGTTCTTTGATAAATTTCTTCCATGATGGGTCCCTTACGCTTTTTTCATATCATAAATGCAGCTCCACTTAGAATTTTTCATTATTTTATTCTCGTAATACGTACGCTTCAGGGGCACGATGTTAGAGCTACTCTTGAATACATATCTTGGTTTTTCTCCAGATAATTTCGTCACTTTTGTACCGGTATTTTTTACCTTGACTGTGCAATTATAACGATTAAGTTTTATCACTCCATCTTAAAGACACTTAAAGGATCGTTTTGAATTAGCCAATTCTTTATCCGGAATGGGAGCGAGGGACGGGTGGAAACATTCAAAACGGTATCATCTATGCCGCCAGGTTTCAAAGATTAATCATCATTAATCATTGCTTAGGTAGACGCATCCTGAAAATTTTTTACTGCCATCTCATCCCTAGAAAAGGTCTAAAGACAATATACTGACGCAACCAGGGTTGCTAACAGCTATTACATATTTCAAAAAACTAAAACTGTATATGGTTTAAATTGAGAGCCCTTTTCTGGGAACGTGTTCAAAAAACTTAAAACGATGCAGGAGGATTACGTTTAAAGAAACCTAAAACCCGGCAGAAATGTATCTTCAAACCTGTGTTACGTTTACATTGTTCCAGAAGCTCATGTTCCGCTGCGGTAGACTTTTTTCTGCGCAGTTTCCATACTCAATAAAACCAATTTTTAATTTCCCATCACGTGGTGTTCTCATCTTTAATACCGATAACACTGCGGTTTATTCAGGCGGCATGCCCGAACGAACTGTAGACTCGGAGTTACTAGGTCATCCCATCCACCTCACCTCCACACAAACTGGGACCATCTAATAGTTATGTAATTGCAATAAAATGAGTGGAAAGGCGGGGGAGGGAGCATAGCTGGGAGAATAAAACCCTGGATACGCTGCCTCACATCAAGTTAAAATATTGCGATTGTCGCGGGAATCCAACTCCTTTAAATAATCGACTTCGCCGCCTCACCCAGGTTCATACTGCCGCCGACCCTCCGGGGTAATATCCCGTTCGCGCAAAAAAAATCTACTTACTTCCTCGCCATAAGTGCACGTGTACCGCCGAAAAATAGAAGGCGGCGGCATGTGCGGCGAACCCAATTTTACGCTAGGCGGGAAAATACACGAGGGAAAAAATCCCTACTCGCAGCGTAAATAATTGGTGGGCTTCGATTATTTTCGGTCGGAGTAACGAAAGAGGAAACCCGAAGGCCCCCACCCCCCTGTTTTTTTTGTGGAGATTCACATCCCGGCGCCTTTGTTGGTTACTTCATCGTTCGGAATAGCTTGTTCGCGCCGAAAAGCGTTACTTTTACGCCTTGTCCGTCTCGCCGTGGTGGTGAAAAAAGAGAGGGTATGACTCGTAACGGTATATTTTGGAATGATGACAGCGGTATCTTGCGTGGGACAACGCGTGCTGCCACTCTTGAATGTCCTAATAGGGATGTTCACGATTTTTTCCTCGGAATCATCAAATATCCTCATCTATATGCTTTGACGCATATGTAGATATGAATGTGAGCTGGAGTTTCCGAAAGCTTTTCACCCCTAAGCATGAGCCATTATCAATGCGGCTTTAATATTCAATTAGGCAGTCAGCCGCATCAGTGTTTCCATTCATATTCATACGCACCCATCACGACATTCCCTTTCGGAGTAGGCAAAGTAAATAATTTAGTTATTGCAATTATTCCTACAACACTGGCTCTCTTTTAATGATTTCCTCCATAATGCCCTATCCATACAAACCACTTTTGCTTCTCTTACACTCATGCATAGCTTCATTCACGCTCTCCTGTTATTAAGACTACTAATATTCTTCCTCTTAGAGTCTCTTCTACCACATTCACCCATGAATTTCGCGGATTACCTCTTCATTTAACACCATTCACTCTACTATCATATATCTATTTCGTTACTCGACTCTCTACTATTCTCTCGGATTGCTTATTTATTTTACGGTACGTATAGTAATAACAATACTCCACTAATGACACCACTTCGCATGAGCTTTTGATTGCCATGCTGAAGTTGATGAAAGTCCACCCAGAGGTAGTTTCCTGCATCCAACGCCTGTTACCACTCTGGATAACGCGCTTTATTCTGACTTCAGGCAAGCGGTCAGTTTCTACAGAGTTTGTAACATACCACCGTGGCGTTTTTCAAGGCGACAGCTTGACCCCTTACTGTTTTGTATTTCCTTCTTTCCCCTGTCTCTTAGGCTGCGACGAGATAGAGGATACATGTACGGTGTTCCAGGTGACAGAAAGCTTAAGGTCACCCATTTGCTCTACATGGATGACCTGAATCTGTATGCTTCTAATGCGAAAGACCTTCGCACTGCCCTGGACACCGTACTGGAATACAGTGAGGCTATAGGGATGGAGTTCGGACTGGACAAGTGTGCATCCATCCACCTGGCGAGAAGAAGATTTTCGGAGATCAAGGAAGACGTGCAACTTGTTAACGGGAGCGTCATTCGTCACCTCGAGGACGATGACAGCTATGAATATCTCGGCGTCCCCCAACGCCGAATGCAGGAGGTTGCAGCAGTGAAGGAAAGGCTCACCGCCAAATACAGTCAGACTCTCAGGAACATCTGGAGTTCTGAGCTGTCTGGCAAGAACAAGGTTCTTGCCACGAACATGTTCGAGGTTCCTACACTGCTTTAAACCTTCGGATGCATGAAGTGGAACGTCAACGAGTTGCAGAACCTCGATAGGGGAACGAGGAAGATGATGACCATCTATAGAAATCTTCATCCGAAATCTTCCGTCGCCAGAATGTATCTCCCTCGCAATGTAGGTGGTGGAGGACTTTTGAGTCTGGAGTGTCTCCACAACAGAGTTGTCCAGGGTACAACATGCCGAGTTTTGAAAGGCAAAGATCCCCTGCTCTATCTCGTGAGAGAGCACGAGAGTGCGGGAGCAGGGGTGTTTCTCTTCCAGGCGGCAAAGAGGGCAGCGGACGAAACCGGTCTCGACTTCGATCCGTCATCCGACGGACGCGACAGTGACACGACCATCTCGTCATTGAAGGCAGATGTCCTCAAGCTTGAAATAAAAGAATGCCGAGCAGAAGGCCTTGCTCAAGGCGCATACCAATAAGCCCATGCATGGGGGTTTCTATCGAAACATCGAAAAGCATGGGTTATCGAAGGAGCTGACGTTTGCCTTGCTACGCTCCGCCGGTCTGAAGTCCGAAACCAAGGGTTTTGTTCTCGCGTGCCAGGATGGTGTCATAAACACACTCGTGTACCGCCGCATTATATTCAAGGTCGTGGACACGAGATGCAGGGCGTGCGGAGACAGGCCGGAGACTTTGAGCCACCTTCTCTCCGGCTGAAATTATTACGCCAAGTCAGCGTATTTAGCTCGACACATCGCTGCCCTGCAGGTGTTATACGATGCTTCGACACCATTATGGCATCCACGAAACACCTGTGCTGCCCTTTGCCCCTGGAGATATTGAGTCCGTCATGGTGAACGATAAATGCACGAACTGGTGGAATTACTCCTTATCAGCCATCAGGCAATTGGAGGCGACCAAGCCTGATGTCGCTCTCCTCGACCACCTCACACGCTCCATGTTCGTGATCGAGTTTTCGGCTTCGGCTGAAACTAACATGGATGCAAAGGAGGTGGAAAAACGGACGAAATATCAAGACCTGCTTTTCGAACTTCGACAAATGTACCCCGGACACTCTGTGAAACTAGTGGTTCTCATCATAGGTGTACTCGGTGGAGTTAAGGGCACGCTGTTAAACAACATCAAGTGCATTCCGTCCTGCGTGGCACAGGCGGAATCACTAGTTGCACGCATGCAGATGGCCGTCATCCTGGGGTCACTGTGTCTACTCTGTCCTTAATATTCATGACCGTGCGGTGTGCATGTGGCGGTCCGCTTGCATGCTGCATTTTGGTGACTTGTCACCCCCTGCCAAACACCCTAGAGGTGGCTCGCAGGGTAATATGTAGATGTCTACTGCGTACGCATAACCCGACCACAGCGTAGCCACTCATCCGATGGGCGTCGGACGTGGCTGCGATCACTGCCCAGCCCCTCTCCAGCCTCCGGCCATTGTGACGGCAATGAAACCTGATGCTTGCCGGCGACTCGGAGGGGTGTTACAACTGACAATTAAAAAAAATAATAATAGCGTTTATTTAGTAGTAGCTTTTTAACTATAGTCTACATTTCAAATACATTTTCCAAATTACAATATTCCAATTGCAAAAAAATGATGCTACATAATTTTCAAACAAAAAATTGTTATACTTCCAGTGTACTTTATACATTGACTTCCTATGACTTCAGTAAACGATACATTTTACACCTTAAACACAATGGTTGGATTGCAAGAACGGCGTTTAAACCGCAGGTTGAACCGCGTCTGCCGAAAATGTAAAAACCACGGTTTTTGGCTTGCAAGAATGAGGTTTCTGCCACACCGTGGACTAAATCGCTGTTCAAAGGCCGCCAATTCCCAAACCTGCTTCTGGGTAGGTTTAAACCGCGGCCTCTTCTTTTGAAGGTAAACAAACGTGGGCTGCAGGGAGGAACATTCCCGATGTTCAAAAAAGTAATTATTCACACGACTTGGAGGTATTTGTAAGGATTTGTATTAGGAGAAATGGATTTAAAGAAATGAGAATGATCGGTTCTTGGTTTTTGATGACTCGGAGTTCATATATAGATTTAGGTTAGGAGGTGAATTGTAACACGTAAATCGTTACGGAGGGTTAGTAATTATTACTGTACAAAAAAGACCAACTTAGGTCTTGGTTTTTTTAACAAGTGGACTTCAAGTGCCACAAATCCGTTAATTGCTGTTAGTGGTGTGGTTTTACGTCAAGGGAAGATTTTATGAAGCTTTGGGGGATGTGGTTGTTGATAGGTCGACATTATCTAGATGCCCTAGGTACGTTTGTGATTCTTACGTCTCTCCAGTGTTATGGGTCAATTTTATTTAATTTCCCGTTGATTCCTCCGACCTGTTAAGTGAGAAAAGCGACTTTACTTTATTTAGAGTATAATGCGGTGAGTATAATGGCAATTAAGTGATATTATGGAAACACCATGAAAGGATGTATGGGTGTGATTCAATTAGTGGATAGATGCTTTAAAGGATTTTAAGCAAGCTTTTGATACTAATGAGGTTACTCTAGTGTGTTGACTTTGGCCCTAATTGATGTAATATTTGGCAAAATATTTTCTCTCCCCTGTCAATGTAATGCATAGTTTCGCATTAACAGTACAACGGGATATTTGTTATTTTATTGCTTCAAGTATAAGTTCCCATTTTAAATCGATATACAGCACTCAATTAAGAATTCCAGTGTATAATGACATTTTAACTGTGGGAATAAGTTACGTAGGTTCACTAACACGAAATAGGTATGAATAAGAAAGCAAAGACATGCCCATAAAATTCTTGTTTTGAATAAAAAAAGGCATTGATGAATCGAATATTTCTATAGTTGCATTTTAATTGTATTTTAAGCGGTGGCATTGCATTCAGAGGCTCCATAAGAAATGTTAGCAAGATTTAAAACGGATAATGGCAATGAAGAAGGCATACATCAGATATATATATATATATATATATATATATATATATATATATATATCTGAATGCAATGCCACCGCTTAAAATACAATTAAAATGCAACTATAGAAATATTCGATTCATCAATACCTTTTTTTATTCAAAACAAGAATATAAATAGAATAGAATTTATATATATATATTTCAGCTCATTCTCGAATTGCAGACGAGGAATGCCGTATCGCCTGGACAAGTTTCACCTTAAAAATATTCGAATAAAAAATATATAAAATAAAGTTTTGGTCAGACTCTCCGACAGTGTTTTTAAAAATATTTTGAATCACGAGCGTAAAATAAATTGCTGCGACTTAAAAAAAAGAAAAAATATCCTACGTAAGATAGTCTCGAACCGGCTCACCCACCTATCAGAATCGAGTACGCTACCCTCTAACCTAATAACAACTTTAATTACCTAGCAGAAATATGGCATTATATTACCAAACTATGGCGTGGCGACGGCATGGCATTGCATTCTTGCCTCCGATTTGAGTTATTTTTGGCGAATATGATTCCTTATAATATTCCCGAGGGTCTTATTTATACGCAAAAACTATCATTGTTTACACGTATCAAGTCAGGCTTCATAATTTGGGAGAATACTAGCACAGAGATCGTAAATTATGATAAATACTTGGAACGTGTTTGAGTGTCCTCTTCGCCTGGGAAGTTTGTGCGGGAAATTTGTACATTAAGTTCTTATTACGCGAACAAATGACGTAATATACATATCAAGAACGGTATCAATGATTTATTGGAAAGCTTAAATCATTAATGCTCGACAAAATACCTATTGAAAGTTATTTATAAAATACGAAGTGAGGGATTTCCCTTTCATCACTGGAAATATTTTATGGTTAATTTCAACCATAATATGCCTCGTACAGCCTACAAACGGATTTCTCAATTTAAAGCAAAATGGAACTAATAAGTTAAGAAGTGTATCTGTTACAGTAAACAATTATATTTTGATTAAATCATAACATACGAAGTGCTTCCGTACGGATGCTGACGCTGACATTTGAACAGGGCGAGGTTTATGAGGGTCTGCGATGGTCCTCGTTCATGAAAGCGGAAGACAGGACGACCCCGGACCACGGCTCATCAAAACCCCGTCAGAATCGCGGTTTGAACTCCGTTCTTGCAATACACCAAATGTGTCGCTTGTATCAACCATTCTTTTAAAAACATCCCGATTTTTAATAGTTTTTAGTTCTGAAGTCATTGCGTTGTACAATAACAATCCCCTATGAAAGAGTGAGGCCTGTGATGATGTCTTATTTCTCATCGGTAGGTGGAAATAACTATTTATTCTAGTATTATAATTGTGAAAATCATTGTTGGTATTGAGAATTTCGTCAAAGTATTTTGGCATTCACCAAATTTTAATTTTATGGATGGATTTTTCATTGTACTCAAAAGATTGATTGACATCCATCCATATTAATGTTTTTAACATCAATTCCATTTTTGTATACCTATTACATTTAAGTATCTGTGTCATGCCTCTTCTGTAACCTATCATAAGACGGTGAGATAAAATTAATTTATTTATTTATTATATTGCGAGTGAGAAATACGCCGGGTGGCAATGATGATATCTAAACTTGTATTTTTATGTTAGTGTGCATTCAGTAAATTATAAATTATTTACACCTTATAAGAAATGAATAAGTTGCAGAAATACATTAGATCTTAAGTCTAAAATGCTGTCAGAAAATACCTAAGCATTGACGAGCGCTTCCACAACAATGAAAGATGAAAAGAAACAAAATACAAATAATAATCATAATTTAAATGCAACAACAATTTGTGACGAATGTTATTACATCTCTTCCAAATAAAAGTAAATTATTGGAAAAGGGCTCAGAAAGCTCCTAAGGTACTCAGTTCCACTCTTTGACTCTCCTGTTTAAAAAGGAAAACTAATCAGATTTCGTCCTAGTGACTTTTATCTAATTTTTTTAGGATGATCATTTTAACTGATGTAACTCGAATTTCCCATTGCTTCACTAAAATCTTTAAAGCATTTATCCCGGGGATGATTTTACATATGGAGCCTAGTCCATTTAGTTTCCTTCCCTTTTCCAGCGAAATCCAACCTAATTTTCTTATCGTGTCTTTAACGCTCTCTTTTCTTTAATGCCTTCCTTTTATATATATATATATATATATATATATAATCATTTTATGTTTTTATAAGCCCTATTTCATGAAGGTCCCATACAGTTTGTGCATACTCAACAATGGAAATCAAGGTAGATGAGCTCTACGGCCTCTATAGATTAAACAGATAAAATATTTCTCCAATGGCCGTAAAATATATGCACCACTCGTCAAAAAAAATTAAATACTTACTGTGTTGGCTTGCGGGAATGAGGTTCCACAACAGGGACCAACCACAGCCTCTCCACCAGAATACCCTCCTGTGGTAGTTTACGGGAAAATAATTTCCTCGCCAGGGACTACCACAGACACACACACACAACCCAATTGGAATCCTTTGTAGGCTAATGAGACCTAGCTAAGGATTCCTGGGTTATAACCTGGGATCCTTCGGAGAGCTGTAGTGACTCTACTAAGGCTGCCAAGTTATTAACTCAACCACACACGCAATCACACAAAACACTCACTCACACACACAGCAGGGCCCCAGATTTCTGGGAGAACAGCTCAAAAAGAGCGTTGTCAAATAGAAAAACAACAAACAGGGAACGAGGGTGAAATTCGTATACGCGTATTTCGACCACAAAGTGGTCCTCTTCAGCGAGCTGAAGGGAAAAACACTAGCAACACGAGGTTGAAAGTGAATGAAGACTTCATATATATATATGATCCATTATATATTATTATTATATATATTATATATATATATATTATATATATATATATATATATATATATATGTGATCTATTATATATTATTATTATATATATATATATATATATATATGATCGCATTATATATGATTATTATAACGCATTATATATATATATATATATATATATGATCTCCCTTAAAGTGCTTGGGTTGAAGTGCAGGGCATCAGCTGAAGGGCTCTTCGGAATTACTCCATGGGAAATTCCGTGTGAATACAATCACATTTGAAGTCACGTCACATAAACCCGAATTATAAATATGCTGAATTTGGCTTAGGTCACTATTTTTTATGCGTTAATTTTCTCCGCGAGGTAGCCTTATAAATGCGCGCGTCTGACGGTTGCAGAAGCACACTATCCCCACCCCCCAAAACGGATGACGCAAGCAAGAAGAAGTTCTGAAAACACGGGCCACTTATGAGACGAATACGTTAAGGTTGCACCACATACCAGGGTCGTATGCTATGGGGGGATCATTGGAATTAATCCCCATTCATTCCGGAATTCGGAAAGAAAAATCTTGGCGTTTTTTCCGTATTTCGAATCTTTCGACTCCGAACCTAAATACAAACATTAAACGTTTTAACTCCAAGCTGTGGAAAGATTTACTTTCTCGAAGTCCCACTAAAGCTTTTAATAAATAAATGATAAGTTTTAGCAACGAACTTCACCAACTTTTTTGCCCCCTTAAATAAATATGGACGACGGCCTGCCACGATGGAAACACCTGTTCCCGCTCAGTAACCGAATTTAAGCAACAGTTTTCTAGGCTCGAATTCGTCCAAGTGCTGTCACCCCTGTCTGCATGTTGCACACCGTGGAAGACTGAAATGACCTTAGCCGTAGAACCACGCTAAACTGCAGCACGTCTACTACCCCTTATTCTTAGCTCATAGCGGATTATTTATAAGGGCTCGAAATTGTTTTTGATCAAACAAGTTAAGCGAGATTTTTCTCTAGCCATAATAGAGCCTATATTCGAATTTTATTTTTAAATTAATGTAGCTGTAAGTAGCATGAAGTAAATATTGTATTATTAATGACACAGAAAATTAGTTTTAAAAGACTGAAATTTTGAGTATTTATCTTAATGTACAAATTAAAGGCTTTAACTTGACTCATTTGTTTCACGTCGTACGCAAACAACGCCTTCGTAGCTGAAGGTTTTTTCACGATTTTGCATCAAGTATTCCTGTGAGTTATTAATTCATTAAAAACTCATTGAAAAAGAGTACTAACTACACACCGTTAAATTTATGACACGATCTATGCGACAAATACATCCCCATTTTTTAAATGAAATCCCTTTGGAGCGCATAGCCGTAACATATCCCATGGAAAACTATTCGTATCATGATATCTCCCTCAAAATACCTTCAACGCTCATATTAAATTCGGCTTGGATAAAAAATATTAATTTAAAGTAAAAGGTTTCGTGTTCCTATTACTAATTATTCGTGAATGGAAGATTCGAGAGAGTCAAGAGCTTCGAGAAACTTTAAGGATTCGGGTTCGATGTTGAAATCGAGAAAATATATGATTGATCCCATCTCAAGTTTCTCTGCATGACCGGGTGCGACCGAGACCCAGTGATACGAAGCTTTCTTTATAATAATAACGACCTTTCGGTACAACACACATGGGTAATTGAACTACTTGAATTCTAAAAACTTCTTTCGCTTATGTTACGAAGGACGCGGCTATCCCTATCACTAATAAACTATTATCACTACACAATAAAAAATATTATCAAATATCAATGCTTATTCTATCCTTCGCTTCCGCTCTAGTTTATATTCCATTATTCGTGCAAATACGCCGGGGCCGGGTGCATTCGCCCCGGTGGCGGCGGGTAAAGTCCTCGCCTACTAATCCGAGGGTCGCGGGTTCGACTCCCGCCTGGGTCGATTTTTCGCATGCCCAGGGCGCAGGTCATGTGTTTCTGTCACGTTCTGGTGGTTCGGCCCCTGCCAAACCTGACGACAAGCCAATGTCTTATCGGGATCGCAGGGGCATACGGACCACCAACCAGGGCAAAAAAAATACATGCTCCAATGGATGAGAAAATGTCATCCATGTCTTATTTTAGTTTAGCATTGATGTGATTGTAACAGATCTTGCGAAATAGGGAATTACAGTTCGCAGAATGCCGATAGGAATATTCGCCGTGAATATCATAAATTGTGAAAATGTTTACCTAAGCCACTTAGGTGTACAAATGTTTCCTAATAATTCCCTGGCTTTAAGGTGTTTTCTGCAGAATTTCCCGAGCTTTGATGTCCTCAGTCCTCGCGTCTTTTTCCTCTGATACGAGGCCAGCGAGAGCGCCACCAAGTTATATTATACATTTATTAATACATAGTGAATCAGCAGCTAATAATTGGTCGCCAACAATCGCCACTTAGGTGATGGATAGTAGCTCGCATCGTGGGGACGCACGACGAAGATTTGTCGCGGGAGAATGGTGTTCGATACATTGATGCAGCGGAAATCTTGGAGAATATTATGCCTTGGGACGTGGCTTCAAGAAATAGAAGAATTCGGCACGCGGAGCGTAGGACCTGCCCCGTTTGAGGGGAGACCTCGAGGAGTGTTGACGCTGACAAGGGCGATGAGGTTAGAAGAGGGAAGAGTCTCGGTATGAAGGCACGGGCTTTGGGCGCGGAAAAATTATCGATGTCCACCACACCATTTCCGCATGTGCTCATTTTGTTGTTGCTTCCTCGAGATCCGTATGTTCGTGTGAGTGTGTGTGTGTGCCGGTCTGGGTATGACAATCCCCGAGTAAAGCTTCTGCCTAGTACGTCATGCCATGGACCCCAAAAACCCACCCCACACTTCCTCCTCGTACTTGATACGGCTTCTCCACCGCCTTTTGTCAATCCTTATTTCTTTCCCACCCGCTGGCGTCCCTTCTCCACATCGCCAGTGAGTTTTGAACCCTTGGGGGACTCTACATCCGGGCGACAACCCACCACCCACCTCTGCCTTGAGGACGATGCTCGACTCGAGCGTCGAAACGTTGGCCGCCATGGACCTAACTACCCGGTGTAAACCCCGAAAGATCACTGACATAAATCTTCGCCGGGAAAGCCTGAAATCCTTCAAATAAATAATGTAGCAATTGGTGAAGTATGCAAAACTATCGGAATTGATGAGATGGAATAATTGCAAATTGTATCACTGTAATTTCTACTTTTTTAAATTTTATTTGCCAAGTGCTTCGATATCTTACACGTGCTTTTATTCACTTGATATTGATAAAAAATCACGAAACGTATCGAATATAAAATTTAAAATTAGAGGAAATTAGCCATGTTCATTATTTCACCTGATTACTCAGCAGGTGAAATACAAAGGCTAAAAGTTGACGGAGCCTTTGGTCCACGATGAGAAAATACACCGGAATCTCCCGATATTTTGCGTGCCCTGATGATCGTGAATGGTTGCACGAATATTTATTTAGCTGTGGGGTCGATAGTTATGAAATCCATAAAGTTATGTAACTCATTACTAAATTCGAGTTACATGGCTTTCATAAATTATCTCCCAATAGCCATTGCATTGGATATTTTGTCTACCATCCTTCCGCTGAATGAACTTTATGTATGTTTATTTTAAGTACATAAATTACGAAGACTTTCAACAGACACCCTGAGCAAATAAACTCGTCATTCGTCACATAATTACTCTTTTATCAAGTAATTTAAATTCCACGTGTTTCATTGTGCATCTGCCACCTTGGTTACTTATGGAACTGATAAGTATTAGCTTCCATTGTAAAAAGCCAAATAGGATACGAGATCTTTTATTAAACTGATGCATTCATTGTATATATCCGCAACGCATATTAAACGAATGCATTGACTTATAGATTTCAAACTCTGTCGGATGCATATGTATTGCTTCTTCAACCGACCATAAAGTAGAAACAATGGAATGGATAATTCGAAACGGTGGCAACCCTGGAGACCACCCACCCCACCCTCTCCCAGACGATAGCATTCTGGGCGAAAATCTTCCCCCAACTTGACGCAGGGGATCCTTCCCTCTCCCAATCCCTTTATTGTGTCGATAACTCCTTCCTTCCCTTCATTCTGTCAGTCGCCTGCGTCCTTTACCTCACCATCCCTTCAACCCACCCGAAGGCGCTTTCCGGACCCCTTCCCCCTCCCCGCCCAACCGATGGAGACTATTGTTATTCCTTCGGGTCTCAAGTTCATGTGCCCGCGGAATCCTTCCCCTACCCTCCTATTACCCTTCCCTCCCACCCTAAAGCCCCGCTTCCCTCGACGAAAAGAAGTCCCCCGAAAGAAATGGTTCTCTTCTTTCCGTCCCTATTTCTGCTTCTTATTACTCCCTCTCTCCCTCTCCCTAGCTCCTTATCCCGTGCTGCCGATGGCAACTTCATCCGCGCGGAAACGTGGAATGCGATCCGATTTCAGGGCGAACGATTTCTTTCTTCGGTTTCCTCGAAAATCTTTCCTTCTCCAGCAGCATCCACGTGCTGAGGAAATACCGCCAAAGGGACCCGAGTCTTTTTAGGAATTGGGGAAGCTTTTTTTGCGTTCACGTGCGACACTCACGTTGAACCTTACGCTTGAACAGAGAGCACAAATGCTAATAGCTTTAACGACTAAACTTGGGCCGATGTGGAAACCACGGTTTTCTTACACGTGACTCCAATGCGCGCTACTACATAGTATTTTTCCCCTGCGGTTCAGGGAATGTCAAAGGCAAAATACCAAGCTGGTCATCATCATAGGACTTCATCATAGCCACAAATGAAAAAGTAACTTGGTTTACTTCCACATATTTATTTTCCTGGTACAACATGTTTCGACACAGCGGTGTCATCATCAGGTACTTAAGAGTACCAGGTACTAGGAAAATCAATCTGCGGAAGAAAACGAAGTTACTTTTTCATTTGTGAAATGCAACTTCGACATAGTTGAGCTTAAAACCATGAAAAGTCATCATAACCATTAATCCGTAGGTAGTTAAACTACAGCTCTGCACTCCGTTCTCCTTTCAGCTAGCCGCCTACTACTATGAATTTTCCTTTAGGATCGTGCGTCTTGTTTTTCATTTATGAATTGTCAAAGAGAGCAATCTGTTGGGGAACACCAAAAAACCGGCACAGATTTTGTTCTCAACGCGATCAAATAATGAAGGTTTATTAAAAAAATTGTAAGAATGTCTTGCCGCAAATTATAATAAATTAGAGTTTAATGAAACTCGCTTTAAAGTACGTTTAGTATTAAATTTTTAACGGGAATCCAAACTCGAGTCTACATAGTTTTTGCGCAGGCAGTAATTATTTCGTAATTCCTCACTCTAACATACCTACTTCATAATTTACTGCAGGAATTCCATTCTGGGGTCCTCTTTGTCAATTTTCCCATTCTGACTTCGGGAGGCTGCTGCCTGTCAGAGTGCGTCCAATTTATGATAGACATTCTATCAAATTAAGGGTAGATCTGTCGAATCTCCTGCTCCTCCTAATCAGCTCTTGCAGAAGTTGATGCCCGACGGATGCGCAAAGTCCTACTTCACGGGGGTAGTCGTTCTAGAGGATGAGGTACTCAGGAGGGAAGCAGGGTAAGGGTTTAAGTGGAAGTGAACACGTCGGTACCTCAAAGTCTCATTTACTTTAGGGTTAGAATGGTAGAGTAATTCTTAATGGGCAGTCGATAGTAAACAAAGGCTAAACATATACTACTAGTTAACCTGCACAGACTGGTTGAAGAAATGAACCTTTTCCAGTTCCTGAACATGACAAGTTTTTGCGATAGCTGTCATTTATCCGAGCACAAGAGTTCTTCTCAGACATGTACCTCACAGAAAAGCAAAGCAAGCAATACGTAGTAAATTTTAAAGCTAAAGCTTACATACTATTACCAAGGTCAATGGAACTCAATCTAGAGTCTGTGGAAAATCCACTTGATAAATGATATTGCTGAGAGTTGATTTTATTAAGTTATGTAGTTTAAATGCTCTGTTGTGGTTGTGTTGTTCCCGTGAAATAATTAACACCAACTAGTTCCGGTTATGACCTTTTTATTTGGGACGGGCCCGAGCGACTACATGTTACGTTCATACAGAAAGACTCCCCACATTCATAAACGTCTTCGCCTTATATAGCCGCTGACTCCTTCTCGCTAGGTCGCTTCTCGCCAGCTCCGCGTCCTTGGCGCCGCTGCCTCTCCGGTGTTCCTTGTTGACTCGGCCTCCACGCGAACCCGCCACAGTGTTAAATAGAAATTTTATCCAAGAAACTCGTATTTCAGCTCATGTAAATTTACCATTTTTCAGTGAAAATAAAACCAAATGCAAGAATTCAATGGGGCCTAGTCGTTACCAATGAAAGCCCGTAAAGTAGGATGAATATTTCAAGTCACTAGAAGAGCCTGATTCCTTCAACGGATTTCTATTATTCAACAAATATGCTCAAATCCGTACATATCAGTTTGCTCTTAGCTTATAAGGGCCTTAAAAGTATTTGGTGCTCTTTCTTTCGAGTTCCACGATAACGTGAAATATTTTTCAAAATTAACGGACGCAGTCTGTGATAAGGCGCTTAATTTCACGTATGCATTCAGCTGAACGCCGCAAAATTACTCCGCGTACTTATTGCTAACAGCATTCTTGGTAAATGTGTACAAGGGTTTGCTTTCATCTGAATAACCACGTAACCACCACCACGAGAGATCCTATGTTGCAAGTGAGACTACATTCCAGAGAATATTCCAGAGCATGGGTATTTATTTTGAGAGCGTCCCTTTGTTATCGCTGCGGGAAGCCCAGGCCAAAAACAACAAAAAATACTTATCGGAGTTAGAATTTAAAATGTATCCATTTCTGTTTCCGGCCAAAACTAGAATGCCAAGCTTATTTTTCACTTTCTCCCTTGTACGTATTCATCCAAAAATGAAAAGTTAGTCGACAATGGCCAAATAAATCAATAAAGGGCAAATTGCTTGCTAAAAATGTCAAGTTTTCTCACGGGTTTTTCATAAAATGCTCACACAAAATCTCAAATTAGATAGCATTGCGTGTTACCAATAAAATGTACGATTTCCATGATTCAGCATGATTAAATTAGATGCACGAAGGTTCTTCATATTTAGCATGTAAGCTAAATACGGATTCGAATTTGCAGAAGACCCAAAGCCTTTGATTCACCATTTTGTTTGTTAAAATGAAAGCAGTTAAATACTAAAGAAATTGAAAAAAATGCACTTAATGTCGCACTGAGAAGAGCAGTTGGCTTATTTATCAGTTCATTATGCCGGTGCATCCCAGTTACAAGCATGGCGAAATTGCCCTCAGGTGTCTGGTTCAAGGATATTACGCGTGAGAAATTTCTGCCAAATAGGGCGGATTTCTTTTACATGGAGTTTACTTAATTAAGACCTCTGAATGCACATTTTTACTCTACGATTTTGAACTTAATCCTTGCAAAAATATTTATTTGTAGAATTCATCGACCGCGTTTTAAAATAGGCCCAATTATGCATTACAACGCGTAGGAGATAACTTATCCCGATCAAATGTATTCCACTTCGCGTGGAAGGGAATCATAGTAACACCCAAGGTTTAGGGTGTGAATAATACGATTCCTTGGTGATGAACTTGGGGTGTGTGCTGTAGCAATAAGAAGTGGTACATCATCTTTCTTCTTAATGCAAAAATTTTAATAGTGTGAAAAAGTGCAAGCACGCAAGTATGAACGATTCCACACTATTATTTAATGATCGACCCATTCGAATTGTTTGGCTCGGTCGGTCCGGTTGGCGAAAGCGGCTTGATGGCCAACACATATAAGTGATTTTTGCCTCCTCTTAAATTAGTTCGTACGTTTAATTTCACAACTTTAACACACATTGCAAAAGACTGCTGAATTCTATTCATTGATATGACTTAAATGAAGAAGATAACACCACACTACACCGTGCACTAAATTCATGCATTAGGTTTATTTTTAAACTTCGCAGAGATGTCCACATGACCCCCTACTACAAATAACTTAGATGGCTCGATGTTAAAACCCGAAGGAAATATTTCTTCGGGTTCTACTTGTATTGTTTATTTCAAGAAAAATCCCCTGAATATTTATTTGACATGTTTTCCGTAAAACCTTCCACTAGGGATATGTGCACTAGATGTGATCCTGAGTATCTTTACTTTCCTAGTCATCGCACAACGAAGTACCAAAATTCTTTCTTGGTCACTGCGTGTCATCTCTGGAACACCCTGCCCAAAAACATTAAAAATTGTTCTTCTGTTGCTAGTTTTAAGATGAAATATTATAATATGTTACTTTCTGACCACTAAATGTTGTTATTATTTTTCATATTGTTGTAATTGCTTGTAGTAGTTGTTTTTGCGTATTTAATAATATTATTTAGGTGCTGTTTTTCTGTTGTTAACTTTAAAAATGTATGCAGATGAATTTGTTATACGGCATGATTTCCATAATACTTTGCTTTCAGCATTGTTAAAATTGTATTAATTTATATTTAATTTTTTCATTATGTTACTGTCCAAATTGTTGATTTTTCTCTTTATGTTGCTCAAAAAATGTAAATCTTAATTGCTTTTGTTCTTAAGGGGTATATCCCCAGGACAATTAATAAATTATTCATTCATTCATTCATTGAGAAAGTTGCTGCCAGTAAAAAATATAATCGGTCATTAAATCGAAGTAAGGGATAAATGACTTTATTACAAGGGGCATCATTAATTACGCATCATTAATTAAGTATGATATAATGTTCAGCATTAAAAAACATAAGAAAGATTAAACCTTTACTCAATTAATATTCCACAGATTGCACCTAGCCATTGAACTTCATCATTGTGAATGTGCTAGTCATTGCAGTTGCATAAATGATGTTGTACGTAGTCACGTGCACGGGTACAAAAATATACACCGAAGTTGGTGAAATTCGCCATGAAAAAATCATTTGACTTCCCGGTCAAGTCAAATGATTTTTTTCATGTCGGATTTCACCCACTTTGGCGTATATTATGAATGTGTTTGCAGGAAGTGAAGTCTAAACATACTCCTTTACACGGGGCACGTCATTGCAAAATCTGATGTACGAACGAACGTTCTTTTCAAGTTGCATCGTGTAAAGTCGTGAATTGCATGAACGTAAGCGCGAATGCCAAAACGCGAGATGGCAAAATAGCCCCTGCTCTAATTCGAAAATGATTGCACGCTCGATTGAGAAAAACATTCAGTTTGAAGTTGTGTAATTTCGTGCCCCGTGTAAAACGGCCTTTAAAGTGGACTGGTGCACGGTGGAACACGACCATAGACGAGACCGCATCCAAATAAACTATTACCACTTACATAAAATGGTATTCATAATTCCGTAGGGCATTTGGGTGTTCTCAAACCATCCATCCGACTCAGGAGGTGAAACATCAAAGGCTGTCAAAGTCACGTGCCCATCCGCCAACGATATATATCACCGCCCCCATGTCACTACACACCCTCACCTTTCGTCTTCAGCCCCCACTTTTAGCTCCAGCCTGCACTTGTGGAGCGACAAGCTCGCTGACGAGCTCATTCTGGGGCCAGCTCGGGCCACCACCGACAACGCGGGCCCGCTGGCTGGAAATGTGACCATTCTCATAGCAACAGCGTGGCGTGTGCGGTCGCGGCCCGTGGTGAAAGTAAAACCTTTCACTCCACTCCGGTTGTAGTCCGAATAGGAGTGCGCGGCCCGCAATGCAGTTCGTTCGCAAATTTCGTCACCAGCTGGCGACGACGTTGGGAAACGAACTGGAGTCGATATCCTGTTATGAAGGCAGTACGCGCCGGGCGGAGAATGGCACTTGGTTGCAACGAGAGCCAATCGAGAACAAGTGAAGTACTTTGGAGTCACTCTCTCCTCACCTTTAGTGCCGTTCTCTCACTCGTTAAGTCAGGATAGCGACATCTGTCAGTTTTTCATCTTCCTTTTCGACTTGTTAACGAAAATAACCACTCTGAAGTTCATATTTATTGCTTTTCAAGGGTAAAAGCTTCAGAATTTTGCGTGGGAGGGTTTTATTCAGATACCTCGAAAATACCGAGAAACTTTCATCATTAGGAGTTACCAGGTGGCTAAATTCATGTAAGGGTGCAACAGATACATTTCTTTCCTTTTTATTCCACTCAGCTATGATTTCAATTGATTGCCATAGCAATCGTTTCCTCCGTGAGAGGTGCTTGAAAAATATCGTGTTTCGTCGCGAAGAACCGAAACTTTGCAATGAAAAATGTATCGACAGCCAGTTGTAAAGCCACGATACAGAATGGCGTTGTCGGCTAGAAGAGGTTTGTCACGAGCGAGGACTTTCGGGGCGGATGGCCTAAAGATGATTTTTTGCCGAGTTCACAAATAGCAGATTCTGGGGGGAACACATATTAGAAGAATAAACGGGTCAGCCTAATTAAAAAATCTTGGGGTCATTGGATAGGCGGTGGGTAAAGTTTGGCAGGTGATATTCGAAGGGATCCACCATGGTGACCGTGTTAATGTGGTAGCAAGGGTATATGCATAGAAAAACTTGGTGGCACTCAACGGCGGAGAATTAGAGGTCACTGAGGGTGAGTTGAGCGCTGATGAGCAGGCAAAGGTTCCGAAAGACCTAGGGGAACTCGGGCGTTTTATCCCACGTCTCTTTTATGCTTTCCCTTTCTTTGCGACATAATCTTCACAAGCGAGTGCCACCAAGTTTTGCTACATCTATACTGGCTACCCATACCATAAGGTAATGGTTCCATTCCCAGTAGTAGCGGAGATTTTTCGGTGTAATTCCATTACCTACTGGGTGAAGGGCACTTCTAATCGCATCGAATTAGAATCGAATCGAATGGAACGATTAACTGAGGACCTTTTGACGAAATTGGTTATGTCTAATGATGACGCCGGGTTTCTCTCCACCCTTCATCCATACCCCCAAAAAATCCTTCTCTATCCTTCCTGCCCACCCGTTCAAATTGGCACAAACATCCGTAGTTGACGGTCGCCTCCATAAATAGCAAACCAACTAGTTCCATCGGATTTATAAACAAATAAAAGCAAAATGTAACTAGGATAGAAATTCCTTCAAACACGAAAAAACTAAGAGAGATTTCGATTTTTAGTAACATATTAGGGGGACCAAGTTTAGTGCTGACTTTGACGGACTCATTAGAGCTAATAGATAATCCCAAAATACTTAATAGTAAAAGTATTAATACTTAATAGTAAACATAGTAGATACGGGAGGTTGAAAATACGAGCGATAGGTTTAAATTTCCCTTTTCTTCGCATAATTCGTCACCACAACAGAACAACGGCGGCGCGACCCAAATTTACATAGATACATTTTACGCTCACATCATTCAATATTTTTCTTTACAATTCCAGAAAAATTGACTCTTCGATAATATTCCCCGCTAAAGACCCTTGAGGTGGCTCGCAGTGTGCAAGGTAGAAGTGAATACATTATTCCTTGTCTTCCCCGGGTGAACTCCACTTAACCTTTGGGGCACGGCTCTTCCTATTCGAGTGAAACGAAAGTGGTCGACTGGATTATGCATTTTACGTTAGCCAACAGCTCCCGCCTCCATACATGCTGAACGCAATCGCATGTGGTCGATGTCCGCACTCCTGCTATCGCTTCTTTTGTCTCTACCGCACGGATAACGGTAGGACACTCTCGTATGCGCTCGGGCGTGATTCTTGCGGCTAAATGCACGCTTTATCACCAATTGTCAATCGCTGTCCGCGGTCGGAAATGGCTCACATCGCTCGTGCACACCATACCGAGTGAAATGCGCTGATTCATCCCGAGGTAATAGGTAATGTGCGAAGAAGGGGTCCGCCACAAGTTATTTTCTAACTGTCATTATTATTAGCCCACCGATTAGAGTAGCAGTTGTAGAAGACCTAGGTTTTTCAAGCACTCTAGAGCTAAGGCTACATCACACACCGTCCAGTCAAATACCTTAAATATTCAGTTATGATAAATAAAATATTCATGCCCCGATGGAATTTGAACACACGACCAGGAACGGAGTTTGAACCAAGAACACGGTTACCAGCCAGGGGAGTTCTGAATTACCCACCAATTAAGTGATTACAATTATAAACATAAGATTTTAAATGGACTATACTTAACCGATAGATTACTACACAATAACAATAATGAGAAAATGGCCGAAATAGTGGAGGTTTGATTTCAGTGCAGCTATATGTGCATGGTAAAATTTCGTGCATAAATTATGCCAGCTAGAAAGAAACACCTTTTGCAAAAGCTTATCATATCGCCTTCGAATACAATAATTAGTGTCGCGTAAGTAATTCGTTGACTCAAGCTAAAATTTCAGAATTTAAATCGCTCATATATGCTTGTTCCAAGAATTTTCAATTTTGTGGTGCTAGCACACTAAATGTTTACCTCGGCCGAAAGATAAGAATGGAGTAGCAGTATACCCTCAGCCCTCGGAACACTAACGGTATATTCAAAACGCAAAAAAACTAGAATTTGAGTTCATGTGGCAGATATTACGTGAAAAAAGTCATACGTCCTTGTTTTTTTTTGTTTTTCACGATAAATAACAAGTCCAGGTGGTGGACAGGATGAGCAACTCATGAGAACCAAGCACCATTTCGAAAATCACCACTGATTGTACGAGAATGGGCTTCTCAGCTTGCCCATACAGATTTAGGGATACAGGAAGGCATTCGAGCCGTTAAAGTGATTGCAATTTAGATGATTCGGCCCTTACACAGAAGCCAATGAAATATAAAATATATCACAGGGAATTGACCTTCCGCCCTTGGCAGCACTCACGTCCGCGTTGAAACATTTTCTTCCTAACGATAGTTCAGTCGTCCTGGCGTTTATTTTTAGAGTGGCTTAGGTACCACATGTTTCCTGGCCTTTGACATTGAAACAACCTTCGCGGACGCGGTAATCGACGTCCTTTCACATCATCGAAAAAAGCGAGGAAGGATTCCTCGCCTAAGGATTGGCAAGATATCTCCATTCAGTGCGACAGTAGAAATATTGGTCTTGCGTGCTGAAAAGAGTCCAGAGTCGTCGCTACTACTTCACGTGGCTACTACCAATAAATGCAAGTAGTGCGTTGGAATACTCCTCAAAGTTGCATAGGAGGATGTGAATTTTCACCAAGAAAGCACGATGGCCAAATATTCAAGCATTACCCCCCCGGGAAAGATTAGGCATTGATGAAATGGATCACAACGGCCACAATTTATACGCATCCACCAATTTTCATTTTAAAATTACGATATTTTCCGGCATAACTATGCCAATTTCTAGGTAATCATTGTACGAAAGGAGTGATGCCAATTATTAGTGAATAAATAGAAAAAGTACTCATTGTGATCATGATACGTTTCCACAGCGTTTTTCCATATACGATCAGCAGCATCAGCAGTCCTCTATCCTAATCTTGGCTTGTAGCAGCTCACCACTCCATTATTATTTCAACTAACTGCTAAATTTCATTATAAATCCGTCCTGTTAATATTACAACATCCCTCGCAATTTTCTTCATGCATTGCATCTTTGGCCTTCCCTGGTAGCTCTTCCATTCGTTTTTTCTTGCATTACTGTGTTCAGGAGACTGATAGATCTGAGAATGTACCCGATAAGGTACTTTGCAAGGATTTCATTGGTGATTCACGATTACACATTAGTTATTAACACATTAGTTAACATACAGTTGTTCTAACTCTTGAGAATGACCTGAAAAGGTCGAAACCGGTCGAGTGTTTTTTAATAAATTTGTGAGGAATATAACAAAGTTTATTTTTCAAACCATCATGTCTTCATTCCACGAAGTGAACTCGCGGACCATTGATTTGATTAGCAGCGTAAGTCTGCGTTTCGCACGCAAAAGTTACTCCCCCACACCCTCTGGACTGCGAGAGGAACTGTCATCCGTGAAACCCTCACATACGCAGCAGTATCGGAAAAGTGGAGCATAAAAGCCTACCACTTTAGCTCTTAATACTCCGATAAGACTGCCCAATCTTTCAAATCATGTGCTAAGACATTTCCACCGGATAGGTCCACTGAGGTTTCTAAACTTGAGAGGGAAGTTTAGATGAATATGTTTATTCGAGGAAGTGACCTACAGCTGTAGTAATTTGCGCCATTAATAGTAGTTGTTCTTTAAGGGAGCGATTATTTTAGGAGGTAGGATGAGGAGACACGAGGAATCGGCATCAGCCTGCTATTAATGAAAGACGCCAAGGATTCTGCAGTTCGAGTTCTGCACTTCAAATAATCTCAAAAAAAGTTCCCAAGGGATAGGGAATCTACAGAAAAATCTCTGCCACTACCGGAATTCTAACCCCGAACCATAAGAATGGAAAGCTAGCACTCCAGCCATCACACCAACTCGATCCCCCTGCTTCAACGTCACGTAAGAAAATGCGTATGGAGACAATTTATACTAACCACCTACAGCGACTGTATTCTATTTAAAAGCGGAAATTGCCTCACGAGTCCTATGTAAAGTGGGTGGTTTCGAGATGTTCAAGAATTTTATGAGAAACATTATGAGTCTACGCGTAGTATTGTCACGCATGGTGAAGAGTCTGCTTGCGCGCCGATAATTTGATGACATATTGCACTCAAGGTTCATTGTTTTCACTATGAGCTCAGTCTCAGTTACCAGAAGTCGTCCATTCAACTGCTATCACGCCCGCGTCCAAAGCCTGCATTAATGAGTGTTCTTCACGGCTCCCAGAGGACATTCCAGAGGTGATTGGCTAAGTTAAATTTCGGAGGTCGGGGTGACACTGCTCCGCCAGCTTGCATCGTCTGCGCGCCGGAATTCACGCCGATGTGACTCCCAGCGTCACAGGCTAACTTGCGCTCAATTAATTCGTGTCGACTCGATAATTCACCTCGTTTCATGCGGTAGAGCTTTTCAATTCTCCCTTCGTGTGTGGAAGCTAGCAAACGAGGTTGAGCATGCATGCTCAATCAATGCTCAATCATCAATGCTCAAATGTCCCCCCCCCCGAAAATTCAGTAGCTATAGACGCTTAGGTACGCCTGAATTAAAAATGATCTTTTTGATCTTATCAATAATGTCACATTCTAAAGTTCCTGCTTCAGAAACACTCATTTTTTACGCTCGATACTGTGGTAAAAGACTGCTGATCGTGTGTCTTTTATTACCAAGTAACCTCGTTGAGGTTGGCTTTGAAAAACAATGTACCCATTCCGTGACCAAATATGATCCTCCATAAGAAAAGCATTTATGAATATGGTGCCAAAATTATTTAATCTAGAATCATAAGTATGTAAAATATGAATATTCTATGCTACTACCGTTTGAATGTCTGGAGAGAACAGGCTAGTCATCCTTATTAAAATGCAATTAAACTGACCATTTAAAAAACAGAGGAGCATCTGTTTTCTGAGACGTAAATATCATATTTTGGGAGTAATCAGTGCTGGTAGTTATGTAAAGTTGTTGCAATGTGTTTAAGCAAGAGTCAGGAAACTGATATCTTACACTTTCCTGGTAAACGTGTATGAAGCATAACATATTTCTACGGTAACCTCGCAACTTGTTCTTTTGAGGTTACCATAAACTCACTTCCATTTTATTCCATACAATTATTTTTTTATTTAAAGAGTAAAAAAACTAACTACTTTATATTTAGGAAGACATATATGCTCGATAAAAACCATTAGTTTTATCAGGATTTGATAGAAAAGTATGTTCTTGAACAGTGCCAAAATCTAATAGAGCATTTTAAAGTCATTCCTTCACTTAACGTAATAGCTTTCGCGGAAAATTTTGTGGGAATTCTGGAAGAGGCCATTAAACTAGAGTGCAATTACTCAAATGTAGAAAAATAAACCTAAAACTTCCTTCAGAGTCTCATGAGCGGATTACATGGAGATGCCCTGAACTTCACGACAACGCACATCTGGCATTTTGCCAGCAAGAAAATACATTCACAGCTTGCTAGTTTATTTGTCGTAAACACTCCACGTACGGAGGAAATTTCCTCCCGAGTTCATTGCAAAGGAAAAAAGTCCTATTCCCGTATCCTAGAGACTTCACCGTTGCAGGAGAACTAAACGTCAACGGTGACTGGGATGGTTAATGAAGCCACAAAAAAGCTACCTGGCCACCCTTAATTCCGGCGCGAGGCCTTAAAGAGATTTAAATGTGTGTCCACGTACTTGTGGAACAGCCAGAATAAAGGCCGTACATTTTCCATCGGAGAGCACTTTTCTGTGTATTTCCCACTAATCTATAACGCAATGCCACAAATGCTCTGAAAAGAGCATGTATAAGAAGGGACGTGACGGTTAGATTAAGTATAACCTGAGGCATGGGGCCTGATATGGCTATTAGTGCCAGGCAATCAAGTCATGCCGAGCAATATTTATCGCTTATTACTTGCGCTCATCGCATAATCGTTACTGTAATGGCAACACCTTGGGGTTCCATCTTCTCCTACGCACGCTAAGGACGCAGCATGTAAGGGAATAGATTAGGACGGCCGTTAACTTTGATAAGAAATCTGCGCTCGCTTAAGTCAGAATTTCCAGCAGCGACTACCTAATACAGGTAGGTATATACTTTCACGACTTTGCCATCTAGGGAGAATCTAAAATACAAACGAGGAAAAATTATTTACTTTACGTCTCAGAAAAACAATAACAAAAACATTTAGGGAGAGAGCTCTCGTGTAGGACTGTTGTTATCTGAAAGATGGGTGTGTGATGGGGGTTTTGGTGCTATAGCATTTACTCACGAATTTGTGGACAAAAAGGAATTAATGTTAGTTTAATTACAAATAATGTTAAACTATCTACACAACTATCCAAAATACATGGAAAAACCTTTTCTGCCGAGTTAACAATCATGTTCACTCTCGGCGATGAGCTTGTTTCGTCACATAAGATGATGCCGCGAAACTAGTAAAAAGGTTTTTTCAAAGATTCGTTTGACTGATTTTCATTTTTCAGTTACTTCTGCTTCTTCCTATGAGGTTCCCTTGAGTCAATTTCATGCCACATCTTTACTCTTTCACCCAGAAAATGTCCGTTAACCCGGTGTCCTATCATCGCACCGCTAAATATATGCACCCAGCTCATATTAATTTGAGCCGATTACCTAATATGAAACTCAAATGGTACCGTTCAAACTCAATATTGAACTCAAATGACCAAGGGATTCTACAGAATTAAACTCTTATCTTGCCTCTAGTTAATGTGAGAAACTTTGCACCATATTCTTACACCACCTGCATAAAAACTGGAAAATAAAGTTCGTATTTTTCGAAGAAGATAAATAGTGTAAAGCACTATTATAAAAACAAAACTATAAGCCATTTACGCAGCGTATGGAAAAATTAAAACTAAAGCTTTTATAAAACCACATTAGTTTATTTCGGATCACTACTAGTGAAAGATCAGCACTAAAGTTTACTCTTAAACAACAGATTCACCGGACAAAATGAGAAAAATAAGACTTATAAACTGGCAGATAAAAATACTATTTTTTCAGGACGCAATGAGTAACCTTAAAAAAGGCTGAACTCACCAGCAAATATAATATAAATTTGATGGGAGTCTATGGAGAGATGAAGATGAAGTGGAGATGGAAAACCCAGGCTTTCCACCTGGTCAGGCAAATGTCGGCAGCGACCGTTTCCCTGATCCAGTGCCGAGAAGATTTTTCTTCGGTATGATTCACCGGAAAAACCCAAATCCATCAATACCGTCTATTTTTTATCCACAATACTTGCTTTCAACTGGTATTCTTCGCAGGTATCCCTATATAAGCAATTAAAGGTATATGCTAGTGGACCCGCACCCTCCCATCGCGACCCGTTTCATGTAGAATTAGGCGCGTCGAAAATGTTTGTAACAAACACGAAACTATAAGATTTATTCTGTAATACTCTCATTAAATGATTTTAACAAATAATGAGAGAGTAAACGCTCCAAGGAATAACACTTTAAAGTCTAGTTAGAAATAAAATGTATCTATTCATAAATTATTTAAACATCAAACAAAAATACACTACAAAATTCATTTTAATTATGAATTAGCTGCACGACCTTTTTAATGAAGCAGAAATTTTTAATATACCACTCGAACCTGATGATCGCAACGATTCCGAAAAATAACCTTCTTTAAACTATTCCCTGCTGCAGATGGCGAGTTCTTGTACTGCCCGCTTTATCTTCCCGCGTTGACCTGACTCCCTCACGGCATTCACCATGCCTCATTCTCACTGAAAACTGTACGGCAATTACGTACGCACTCATCTACTTAAAGCCAAGTAAGAGGGAGGATGTTTTTTTAAATCTTCTTTCAGTTTTACTAAGTGATTGAGTGCTCAGGCTTGACGAAAAATCTGCTAATGAGCTTCACTAATTATAAACGGCACTGAATACAATCACATTTTTCTTAAGATCGCTAAAAAATGGCTCAAGTTACCCAATCTCTGTTGCGTTTTGGCAGTTACACCTTAAAATTGTACAGCTAGACCTTTAAGATAAGTTCGAAATATGTTGGCTTACTGAGCTTCTACGAGAAGACCAAGACAGAAATTCAGTGGCACAAAAATTAAGTCGGGAGGTTGAACTTATAAAGGCAAAAACATTCTACCGCCTCCTTAATACCATTATCCTATCAGGCAGAAAAAAAGTGAAGGAGGTAAATATACCATTGATCTTCTGAACACGAGAAAAAAAACCTTCTCAACTAACCTTGATTCTGGTACTCAGGTTTTGGTTCTGCGATTATTTATTAATTAACTCTTAAAGGCCCTACGAAGCCGGCAGCATAGCACGGCGAAACTGTTGCTTAATACTAAATAATTAATCGCAGAACTAAAATCCTGAATACCATATGCAATGAGCTGCAAAAATCTACAAAAAAAACTTAACCATGATTCTTTTTATGCTACTCGTTTGATTGTATAAAACATGTGCAATTAAATGCAAACATTTAAATAATATAGAGCATTCTTAGTAGTTATCTTTGGGGTCATTTCATGTCAAAAAACGGGAAAACGGGAAGTTTTGCCCCGACCACCTCCGATTTCCACGAAATTGGTACATATGTTTCCCGTTCGTGTATTAGTATGTGTGCAAAATCGTTTTCCAAAATATCGAGTACATCGCAAGTTACTGCTCTTTGTCCATTTTTAGATTTTTACAGTTAAGCCCTAGCTTTAGGGCTATATATCTTGATGTAATTGAGCTAAAAATCTCCAAAAAAGCTTGTTTTAATAATATAAAGTTTAAAATGATTTTGTAGGGTCATATTAAAATTTATAACAATTTATTGAAATTTTTCAAAATGTTTAAACTTTTGAACCCGATTTGCAAAAATACGAACCCCTTCGATTTCGCTAGTATTTTTTATGTATCAAAGGACTATATGTCCGCTACCGATTGGTGAAATAAGATTAATGCGCAATTAATAAATCACTGTGTAAAAAATTCTGAAAGAATCGCGTGCAGCGTACCGAGCGGACCAGCGGTGAATTTGTTTTCTGTTTGCTAAGCGCTGCAGCCTTCCGAGGGTGAAGGGAGAATGGGCGGAGACGGTGGGCGGAGGGTACTTTGAGGAAGCAGGGAAAGAAATTCTTCAACAATCGAAGGAAAAGTTTGACACTTCATCAACCATCAGTGAAAAAATGCTAGTACATTCAGTGCTTCCGCGCTCATGGACTGCAGCAGACATAAAACGAGAGTTTTCGACAAGAGAGTACCTTGCTAGATTAATCAGGAAGTTAGTCACAAGTAAAGGGATTCTTTGTACTCCCGGAAGAACTATATCCAAATTAACTGAGGATCTTGTTAGGGAATTTTATCGTCAGCAAGATATTAGCCGCGAAATGCCTGGGAAGAAGAAATGCAAGTGCCCGTGAAGTTGGAAAAAGAATACTAAAGCAGAAAATACTCATTCATGGAAACTTGAAGGAAATTTATGTAGCGTTCTGTAAGAAGTGCCCTGATGAGAAAATAGGCTTCACAAAATTTGCTGAATTGCGACCACCGGAATGTGTTCTCGCCGGTGCTTCAGGAACACATACGGTCTGCGTCTGCACAGCGCATCAGAATTTCAAGCTCATGGTACTAGGAGCCAAAATATGCGACATATTGACAGAAGAAGGCGGCAAACAGTTCGAAAGTTATAAATATTGTCTGTTGTGGACGATTTCGTGTGAACTACCTGCAGAAGACTGTTTTCTTAGCGAATGCAAAAATAATACGTGCGGTAAAACGGACAGGCTACGTTCTTTCATTCAAAAATACTTTGAAGAGAACGCCGTTGAAAGTGTCACGTTGAAGAAGTGGACACAAGTGGATAGGTGCAATTTAGACACCGCAGAGCTTGAAAGTGATGCTTTTACCGATTCCTTCGTGGATGCTGCATGCACTGTCCGTGTCCATAACTATGTTGCTAAGAAAAAGAGCGAGTTTTTGAAGAAAACGCGAGAGGAATTGAAGGAAGAAGTGCTTGCGGTTGCGGATTTTTCTAAAAACTTCTCTTTCTTTCTACAAGATGCCGTCCAAGGATTCCATTGGAACAACAGCCAAGCCATTATTCATTCAATTTCCTGCTATATGAGGGATGGAGACGAAATCAAACCTTTGACTTTCGTGGTAATATACGAGCATTTGACACACAACACGACGGCCGCAAACTCTTTCCAGAGGAAATTGATGATTTTTTAAAAGCGAAAGTCGCCAACTTTAAGAAAATAATACACTTTTCAGACGGTGCTGCAGTGCAATACAAGAACCAGTACAACATGTTTACGTGATAAAACATGAAGAAGATTTCGGCATTCCAGCCGAGGAATGGCATTTCTATGCTACCTCACATGGGAAAGGGCCCAGTGACGGCCTAGGTGGCACAATTAAGCGTCTAGTCACTCGTGCAAGTATTCAAAGAACTTATGAACAGAAAATTCAGACACCCAGTCAATTGTACGAGTGGGCCTCAGCAAACATAAAAAATATTTCGTTTTGCTTTATCAGCAACGCTGATGTGGAAACCGCGAGGAAAGATCTCCAGAAGCGGTCGGCTAAGTCCGTGGAAACGCCAAGCATACGGTCACGTCATGCTGCTGTTCCTGCGTCAAGAGACACCATTTGTTTGAAGACTCTCTTCTACAGAGGGTGTAATGATCCAGCTGAATGGCGCATCACTGTCGGCCACGACAGAAAAATCGGGGCCGCTACTTTGTGAGGAAATGTGCTGAAATTCTCATTTATTCAGCATGATAACTTTTATTCCGAAATTGCATTACTTAGCGAGTGCATTTTGAATATTTTATGTCTGCTGATGCTGCTCGGCGGCATTGAGAAATGAACTCTGTCGAGGACACTTTTTGCCTGTTTTTTTTGACACACATGTTTTAATATGAAAATTTTCGTAGTTTTTAATGGAAATTTGACTTAAGAAATCTAACTTTGACAGCTTATACATTCAAATATGTGTTAATCACTTTGGATGTGCACTAAAATATCTACTTAGCTGCATTAAAAGTACCTTTGTATCTTTAGTGTGAACTCAAACATAACTTTGCATCTAAATATAAACAAAATATAAGTCTGGCAAAAGTTGATATTGTTAGCGATCGCTGTTGAGGTCCGTCGAGGGTCAATTAAGGGAACGACAATTCTTAAACAAGACATTTATTACTGAGTCACACATTCACGAAATAGTTGCGCTCCGCCACACGCTACGTCTTACCTGTACACTCTCTTACACAAACTCTCTAGTCCGTGATTTACCCGAGGAGTCTTCTCACTCCCGCCATCCAACGACCACGTCACTCGGCGTCCCCATGCGACCCCCTTGTATCAACCTTATTGGTTATCAATAGTGGCCACCAAGAATTCCATATCTGCAGCTCCTTACAGGCAATGCCACTCTTATCTTTAATTAAACCCAGCACAGTAATCTTAATGATTCAGAGATGAGCTGAAATAGCTAGTAGAGTCCGCAGCTTCCCACAGGCGACTGCCCACTCCTATTTTAATGAAACCTTATCTTAATGACCCCTAACCAGCACGGGACAAGAATGGGAAGGGAATCAGCCATGGTTGTAGTTTAATGAGCAATTCACTTATAGTGTTTTCTTTACCCCTGCAATCACAGTGAAGGTCGCTGAAGTAACAACTTCCAAATGTACGAGGAAGATATCCTGTAGCAGGTGATTTAACCGTTACCCTATGGAACCCGGTACACTGCACACATTCCTATCAGAATAATTTAGTCAGTACTTTCTTACTCTGGTATAGTTTCAACCCCTTCTCCCTTCCCCTCCCCTACTCTCGGAAGGCAGCAGCGCTTAGCAAACAAAACAGATGCGCTGCTGGGCTGCTCGATACACTGCACGCGATCCTTTTAAAATTTTTTTCGAAGTGATTTATTAATTACGCATTAATCTAATTTCACCTATCGGTAGCGGACTTATAGTCCTTTGATTCATAAAAATACTAGCGAAATCGAAGGGGTACGTATTTTTGCAAATCGGGTTCAAAAGTTTAAACATTTTGAAAATTTTCAATAAATTGTTATAAATTTTAATATGACCCTATAAAATAATTTTTAAACTTTAAATAATTAAAACAAGCTTTTTATGGAGATTTTTAGCTCAATTACATCAAGAGATATAGCCCTAAAGCTAGGTCTTAATTGTAAAAATCTAAAAATGAACAAAGAGTTGTAACTCGCGATATACTCGATATTTTGGAAAACGATTTTGCACACATACTAATACACGAACAGAAAACATATTTACCAATTTCCGTGGAAATCGGAGGTGGTCGGGGCATGGTCTCGTTTTTTGACATGAAATGACCCTTTGGTTTTGGGAGCTTTAATTGCTATGGTCACACCGAACCTTCTATACTAACAATAAGAGCTTACCCAGGCGAAGCACAACATCCATTATACGAATTTAATTAAACACTTCACACGTCACCTTCGATCGATATCACGCAGGTTCCACTGGCCAGATGAACAAGGAATAAACTTTATTTTTAAGCATTGCTATCCTGACACTTGTCCTTTGAGCTATAAAAAGAGTACATTGCGTGTGATTTATAGAATGGAATTAATGAAGGAGTATTGTAATTCGCTATATAAAATGTTTGTCTCCGAAAACGTCTCTCTATGTAAATGCCTCATCATCCCTGAGACGCAGTAGTTGAAAATCCACTTGGTCGTTTTTGTACGGTCAGGATTTGGCTGCGGCTCAACATCTTGGCGTGAAGATCCATGATCTTTAAATGCCCTTCCTCCTCTAAGCCTTCCCAAGCTCTGAGGACTTTTCAGTGTCTGCTCTCCATGCTCATTTTCCTGAACGCCACCACTTCTCATACCTCATACTCAGCCAGACTCAGCAATCTCCCCTTCTCCTAGCAAAAGGACAAGTATTATGAGCTCTTAAACCTTAAGATCATATCGCACCGTCTAACATAAGATCTTAATCCAAAGATCAATACAATACCCATGCTTGAATCTGTAAGCTTAGGGTTGCCAGGACGGCACTTTGCCGAACGTGACTACTGCGCGCGGCGCGCAACTGCATTTATACTGCATTATAATTAATAGATAACTCGGAAAAATATGCCTACTGATCACTAAGATGTCTTAGAACTATATGATTATTTTGTGGGTAAGATCTGGTGCTTCCCGACGTATCATAAGTAAAACACTTTCACTGGTCTTCCATTGGGTCAAAGGCTGCAATTAGGTCCACCGACTTTTCGAAGCTCAACTCGAGCATCGCCCTCGGGGAAGAATCTCTCCTGAGGATTATGCTCGCGTCGAACTTCGAAACGTTGCTGGACACGGCGCAACGTTTGACCTGGTGGAAGACCTGTGAAGATTTAATGCCTACCGTTTTTTTCATGTAGTCCCCACATTGGGTAAAAGTTTGATACTTAGTAATAAGAAGATGTTACCTTGTAATTTTCCACATCTTTTAAACAGCGTCAGTGAGGGGAACGAAAGCGAACAAAGGCCCTTAGTGATTTTAGATGGAGACGATTACCTCAACAAACACAAACATTTTTTTAACAACGGACAATCATTTTAAAATTCTATAGAAACACCCAAATCCTGTATTCAAAAGATGTGAAATCTTCGGTAAGGACAACACAAAATGGTTCGGAAAATTACAAAGTAACTACTTCTTATTAATATGGATAATTTCCACAAAGCTAGCTTGTCGACGATAAATTTCATTCAAGGTTAAATATGCCTATGCATTATACTAATTTTAATATTTTACACGGTGGCATCATGACAACTGAATACCAAGTCCTTATTTAAGGATGCTAAGAAAATAAGTCGGGATCTTAGAATTTTCCAAGTCAAAATTCTGGACACACTAGATGAAAGAGGGTTACATTAGCCAGGAGGCCATTTAGAAGCACACGTGGAGTAGGATATAGAAATTGCGTCGAACGGGGAGAAAAACAAATGGGCATGGTGGGTGTGAAGAGGAAACAGATAGATAAGACAAGGAGGCAGAGTCTACGGGTGGAGGAGGCAATGAGAGGCGATGGGATGCTTGAGATGATGATAGAGGGAAGGATGTTGGGTTAACGTGAAAGTAAAAAAGATAATGGACTTTCTGGATCGGGTGGAGGATTGGTAGGAAGAATGCCGAGCTGAATAAGGTGATTAGTTAACCTCTTCCGACCCAATCTTCTCCGGGAGCATGTACTCAAGGAATACGTCAGAACTTCTGCAAGAGGAAGCGAAGGGCATTGAAATATGTTCATATGCTTTCCCAACATCTACCGTTAAACGCAAAAACTTAGGAAATATGAACCTCTGGCAACACACTGGGTCTCAAATTCGAGAAAATAAGGAAGTGTGCCGTGTATGATACATTGGATATACAGAGGATAAAGAAATGAGTGACATCTTTACGAGATGTAGATTTGAAGGAGGTTAGCGAGGCTGCGATAGATAGAGAGGAGAACAAATGAGGAAGTGCTCGGCGTGCTCGTTGAGGCGAGGAAGCTGCAAAAAGGACATTGGGAGGAGGCAGAGCAAGTGTCTCAAGGAGTGACAGTTTGATGAAGACCGCGTGAGAGGGAAGGGTGTCGGGAAGATGGGAGGGGGGGAAAGGGAATAGGCTTCATGGATGAGCAGACAGGAGGTAAGAAGAGTGCCAAAGTTGAGAATGTGGAAGTGGAGTTGGGTGCTTGCAATTGAAGAAGAGAATACGGTAGACCTTGGTTCGATGGCCATCGAGTCCTAAGTAACTCGGCGGACCATCTCTGGTTGTGATTTTTAGGGAAATTTCTCAGGGAATATTTCGATACATTTCCTTCGTTCTCCTCCCGCACGTAGCACGCGGACGAGGAATTCATTCCTGCGGTTGTAAATCTTGCGCGCGTCACGAATGTGACACGCACCTTCTCCGTGGCGAGAATAAGGGAGCACTGAACTACGACGGTGATCATCATTATCGGTAATCAATCAAAGAAAAGTTGGGCCCTTGAACATCTCTTCTCATCATTTCCACGCTCGTGGGTCGTCTTCTCCAACTTTTCCAATGCAAAATAAATCGATTTTTCCAATTTTTAAATCCCTCAAAAAAGAAAAAATCCGCTCTGACCGATCCCGTCAATGCAGGGTGATTTTCCTGTGGAATTTTCGCACCCATTAAAATCGCTTTGTAGTTCTTGCCTCCCTTCATTCCGACAAAGATTCCTATTCCAATCCTCCATTTCCTGCAGTTGCCATCCATTTCCTCTGTCTTCTTCAGATTATTCCCATCATGAACTTCGTTTTCTTCGGTACCATATCCAACACTTTCACCTACCATATCCAACTCCTCCAAATTCATTTCCTGTCCATCCATTTCAATCTTTCCATCCCCATAAAAACCCGTATTTTGAAAAACTCACATCTTCCTACGGCAGATAACAAGTTTCTGAAGTAAATAACGCTATTGGTCCCTTCACATTAAGGTTTTAACTAATATTTTCGGAATGTCTTCGCTCAAATTGCTACTCACTATTTCCCTGATCCTGACTTTGCTCTTTAATGGGGAAGTAGACCAAAAACTATGATCATTTGCGCCAATAAGTGGATGTGGGACTTTTAGTAATGGAAGGGATGAAAGGATCAATTAAGGAATGGAGGAACGGTGGAGAAACCCGGCGATGGCATTGACCTTCTAAAAAAAGGCGCCAAAGGCTATACGATATAACGTCCCGTCCTACGAGATTCATGCTGTAGGTATATACTTGAAATGTTCTCCACATGGCATCCTCGTAGGGACTGGGCGGGATTCCCTTGAAATATCTCCGCCGCTGCCGGTGTTCGAAGTCGAAACTTCGGGGAGTGAAGTAACTATTCTTCCCGCCAATCCTAGGAAACTATGTCCTTTTCGCAAATACTTCCGATAATGAAATCCTTCACATTATGCCGAACGACGATAGAGCTCGCGTCCAATTACGACGACATCGCCCTGCGAGAACGGCGAAGTGCTCCGTTGATGTGGTTATAGAGTGCTCCGATGCATCATTCAGTCGCGCACCACCGCGTCCCCACCATGTCGCCGCCCGCCTACCAAGGGGTTTGCGACGGGTGTGCGCGCGACCATCTGCGCATACCCAGCCACCATTCGCCCCTTCCCCAGCCGCCCCGAAATGTGCAACCTGTAGCTGGCTACACCACAGCCTTGACCCTGGCACTACACTCGTACACTTAAACACAAACCATTGTCGCCGGGAAGGCTGGGTTAATCCCCCGAAATTTAGCGACGCAGTTCGTTTCGACTGCATTTGGAAGGTTAGGAAAGGACTATTTGCGGAAGCGCTGGACGAACTTCCTTGGACGAGGTCTGAAAAAGTTGAGCATGCAGCAAGCGACAAGTGCCTTCAACTGTCTGGAGATCGATCCCGGGACTATACGACACAAATCCAGTAATTTAAGCACCACTCAACCCTATTCACTAGAATTAAGACGATAAATAAACTTGGACACGTTGTTATTTGAATAAATGAAAATACATTTACTAATGTTGCTCGAATAAAAGCAATTAGTAGCCATCCAGGGTTTCAACTGAGTTGTAATGACAGTCAGTTTTAAATAGTGCATTCGCAGTATTTTGTACCTTCAAGTATGCACTTCCAACAAGTAACTCCTTAAAACGTTTATTTTACACTTTATAAAAGCGCAGAGCTAAGGGAACAAAACACGCCGGTATTAGCCAATTTTCAGAGGAAGCTGAGACCCCTTTCTTAGATTCGAAGAATAATAACATGTAATTCTTGGGATTTGGAAACCGTAGGGTAAGAGAAAGGTGAGGGGGCAATGAAAAGCCAGACAGGAAGGTGTGGTTTCTTCCGCGAGAAAGAGAATATCAATAGCGTAAATAATTACAAAATAAGGGGATATGCTTCGCGTTGAACTTTGACTTTTTCTCCGGAGTCAGAATCTTCATCTGTTTCACTTCCATATCCTACTCTCTGCAGATGATTGCTTTATTTACATATTAACATAAAGCAATCATCTCAAAATGACCTTAAGAGCAAGGCTGATTGGGTAACCAGAAATAAACTAAAAATAAATTCAACCAAAAGAAAACTAATTCAATTCAATAAAAGTAAAAGTAATTATGAATATGAAATCAATTGAAGTGCTCTACAGCCCGAAAATGCGGCCAATACCTTATAATGAAAATTTCCCGAAACCTCTAGTGGAAGGAACACACAGAGAGCATGACAAACCAAGCGGTAAAAACCCTAAATTTTATGAAGAGGGCTTAACGAAACGACAATCTGGAAATAAAAAATTAAGTCTACATTACACTAGTCAGGCACTTATTAGATTACGGAACGAGCATATGGAATCCCCATCATGACACCTTCATTTCAAGAATCGAATTCGATCAGGGAAGGACAGATTTGCTATGGGGAGGTAAAACAGAATACATTAGTATCCCACATTTTACTGAATTCGGTTTTATAGTGAAAGTTGCATTAACAGCTAACGGTTTTGATGTGTAACTTATTTCTAAGGAAGGAAGAGGAAGGTTGGTTAATTAACACACTTGCGAAGTGCACATAGGCATTGGCTAATTCGATATCCACTCACTGCTGTAGTATAGAGAATATACTAGTAGTCTGTCTGAAATGGTATTATTTCACCTTGTGATGAGTCTTGTGATTAAAATAAGGAGTGGAAATAATTTACGCAGGTGCTTTAGTAGACTGTGAATTTGATTTAGACGGTATAACTTTAATTCTTCATTAAGGAAATAGGTAAAATATTCCAAGGAGTTGTACAAAACCTAGCCGTTTTCTTTCTAGAAGCAATGATTCTCAAAATGCAATTCTCTCCAACGTTGGATAAACCTCAAGAGAAATGTGAGGAGGAAAGGATGACTCGATTAAATCTAACTGGGAGCGATTTAATACTCACACTATTAATCGAGATAAACTGAATTAGGCGATTATTAACCCTCATCACAAGTTCCCCATTGTTGGTAGGTTATTTGTTGGAACTTGAGAGCAAAAAATCTTACTTTACAATATTTTTTATAGGAGCTACTTCCGCCTGTTTTCTTGGCAATGCCTCCACTATTACCCACGTGGTTAAACGCCTCTATTACCCACGTGGTTATACGAGGTAAACCTCTTTCAACCAGCTCCTACAGCAATACTTATGAAATGCATTTTGAGTAACTCACTGAAAAAATCTGGAAACATTTTGAGAAACCAAAATTGAAAATGGGATCCCTGGGGAACGCAGGCCAACAGAAGTGTACTAAAACTCATTCTTCTGCTGCTGTGAAAAAATGAGCTTACTTTCACAGGCTGTTCTTCCGAAACAGTTCCGATTAAGTTTAGGCCGTGCAAGAGGCTGGAATGAGAAAACATCTACATCTACGATGTACCGTGCAAGCCACCACCACTAGCCACCACTCCCTAGCGACGAAAAAGTGAGAGAAATAAGCTACTTCTCCCTCGTTAGACCCCATTTAGAATATGCTTCCAGTGTTTGGGATCCTCATGAAACAGGCTTAAAAACAGAGTTAGAACGTGTACAGAGAAGAGCAGCCAGGTACGTGAAAAGCCGTTACGATAGTCTTGTTAGTGTTACTGACCTCTTAGAACAACTCGGATGGAAATCAGTCAGACCGTAGATTGAAAACAAGACTAAATTTATTATGTAAATTCAAGAGTAGTTTATTTCCGACGAAGTTGATCATATTTTACGACCGCCAACGTACTTTGGTAGATTAGATCATAAAAATAAAATAAGAGAGATAGACTGTAGAACAGATAGATTTAAAATGTCGTTTTTTCCGCGAGCGATAAGAGACTATAACGGCTGTGTAAGGACTTAGAAATAGATTAGTTGACTGGTAGTGTAGCTTACTAACTTATGTATTTCTTAAAGCATGTTTACGGAGTTTTATGGTGTTTCTAACAGCAGGTTTTGCATGTTCTAGCTTCATAGGCAGATTGCCCTCTTAAGTAGCATGTAGAATATAATGTGTCATCGTACATGTGTGGCGTGCATGTGGGGATTCTCTTGCATGCTGCATGATGTTTTTTAGTTAATGATGGAATTGGTTAGTATCCTTAATATTCATGACCGTGCGGTGTGCATGTGGCGGTCCGCTTGCATGCTGCATTTTGGTGACTTGTCACCCCCTGCCAAACACCCTAGAGGTAGCTCGCAGGGTAACATGTAGATGTAGGGTGTGTGGCACGGGGAGATTCCACACCAGGCATGCAGCACTCGTCCCAGAACAAATCCGAACCTCGCACGCTCCCCCTGGCTTTAGGTGCAGGCCAAAAGCAGTCAGGAGAACAGTGCGCAGACCAACCGAAAACTGGGAGAGTGATACGTAAAAGAACTTGCAAACATGAAGAACAACGCAATACACGCATCTAGTGGTTAATATTACTAATACTGTTAATTTATGAATGCTACGAGATGCTACTTCATGCAGAGAACAACATAAAATAATGCCGGAGAAATCAACGGGTGTGAAGTGTAAGGAATGATGTTGTGTTATTAAGCACAAGTGAAAATTCTACTCTACCTATTGGGGGTGGGAGTTTCATGTGATTGATCTATCGCAACTATTATGATCCCTTATTGTACGTGGGAAAAATGACATTTTAAATCTATCGGTTCTGCAGTCAATTTCCTTTATTTTATTCCTGTGATCGCTTCTACCGTAGAACGTTGGCTCTAGCAGTATGTGTTGAACGTCCGGCAAAAAACTGTCTGCTCCGAGTTTGCGCAAAAGATTTAACCTGTATTTCTCCCTTCGATCAGTTAGATATTCCCACCCTAATTCCTTCAACAATTCGGTAACACTGCTAAGTTTATCGTAACAACCTTTCACAAATCTTGCTGCTCTCCGTTATATTCTATCTATTTCAGAGATTAGTCCTACTTCGTAAGGGTCCCATATGCTAGCGGCGTACTCCAAGTGAGGTCTCACGAGTGAAAAATAACATCGCTCTTTAACCTTCTCGTCGCATTTTCCTAATATTCTCTTGATAAATCCCAATTTGCGACTAGCCTGTCCGCAAATTTCCCGAACGTGTTTCCCCCAAGACAGGTCCTGAGTAAGGGTCACACCTAAGTATTTAACTGACTCTACATTTGATAAGTCTGTTTGATTAATTGTGTACGTATCGTTGACCGAGTTATTCTTTTTCCAAAAATTCATAACAACGCACTTTTTAAAATTCAATTCTAACTGCCAAGTATTGCACCATTCATTTATAGCATCTAGGTCTTTTTGTAGCGCAATCTTGTCGGACTCCATGTCTAGATCCCTGTACAACACTGCGTCATCTGCGAAGAGGCGAATTTTGCTAGCAACAACGGTAGTGATATCATTAATATACTAAAGGAACAATAAAGGACCGATGACACTTCCCTGAGGTACACCTGATGTAACTTTCACTACATCTGAGCTAACGCCATCTAGAACTACCCTCTGTTCGCGGTCGGCTAAGAACTTTCTTATCCAACATATTACGTCGCGGTGTATTCCGTAAGCTTCCAACTTAACAAGTAACTTCGAATGAGGGACCTTATCGAAAGCTTTTTTAAATCTAGAAATATTGCGTCTACTTGGACAAGCTTTTCTCCCGAGGAAAGAATGTCGTGAAGGAAGAGGGCCAACTGGGTTTCGCAAGACCTGCCTTTCCGGAATCCGTGCTGATTTGGCGTTAACAAGTTTTGACTATCCAAGTACCCCATAATCGAACTGACGATTATATGTTCCAATATCTTGCACGAGATAGACGTAAGGGAAATCGGTCTATAGTTACTGGGCTCTTCCTTATCGCCACTTTTAAATATTGGTGTAACGTTCGCGATTTTCCAATCGTAAGGAACACGATGTTGTGTTAGAGATTTTTCAAATGTTATTTTAAGGTATGGTGCTATTTCTGATGCTAATTCCTTATAAACTCGGGCGGGAATTTGATCGGGACCGGGTGATTTCTTGGAATTAATGGATTTCAGATGACTTTCTATTCCACGACTAGTGATATTAATAGAGTGCATTGGGTGCTTATATAGCCTAGGCATTGTAGTGGTGTCGTTTGGAGAGCATTTGGTATAGACGCTTTGAAAAAAGGCGTTGAGGATATTTGCTTTATCTAATTTGTCGTTTGCTCTTTCTCCTAGATTGTTCATTAGTGACGTTACTGTTGATTTGCAGCCTTGAACCTCCCTCACGTATGACCAAAATGCCTTTGGGTTATTCTCTAAATATTCGCTCAATATTTTATTTTTGAAATTCGTTAATGCATTTTGAAAGGCTGCCTTAGCTGCTGTTTTCGTTTTCTTGTATTTGTCGCATTACTTCTTATACTCCTCTTCGGGGAGATCCTGACGTGCGTTCCTCATTTTTGCGTGCCGTATTCGTTGTCGCTTGAGAGATTTCCGGACGTCCGCATTATACCACCTAGGTTCAGTATTGACCTTTTTAAGTTTACTTGGTATTGCGCTAGTTATGGCTAGTTGTGTGATGTTACGAAAAGTATTCCATGTTTAGTCAGTACAACGGTTTTCACTAATATCACTAAATGTTTTATACGAGGCCAATAGTTCTTGTTTTAAGCCTTCGAAATCCGCCTTGTGAAATAAATATACCCTCCTCTTTATGGGTGCCTTTTTGTCAGTACTAATATGGAATCTAGCTTTGACTGCTCTGTGATCGCTAATTCCGGTCACTGTTACTACGTTAAGGACGCTTTCAGGTATGTTAGTCGCCAAAATATCTAGAACGTTGTTTCCTCTGGTCGGTGTTGTGACTAATTGATGTAAGGAATTAGAAGTGAATGTGTGGAGTAGAGTGTCGCACAACTCTTTATCTTTGCCGCCATTTTTGAAAATATTTGTCTTCCAGTCAATCGAGGGAACGTTGAAATCACCGCCGATAATTATATTATTTTTGTTATTTTGACGTGTGTAACGCTTCACCTGTCTATCCAAATCTAGAACTGAATTTAAGTCTGCATCGGGTGGTCTATAATATTTGCAAATACAAATTTTTTTGTTGAGCATTTAATGGAACACTACCCACTTTCTAAATTACTATCAGGAAATATATCGGCTCTGCTGAGGAACTCATCTTTGACTGCGATAAATACTCCTTCTCCTGTTCTCGCTGTTTCTTCTTTTTCAAATTCCTTGCTTCCTGCTCTCCAACTTGAACATCCTGTGTCTCTTAAATAATTATGCTCTCATTGAGTTCCGCTAGAATGAGTAATTTACTCAAGTCCTATTTATTTATTTATTTATCAAAAACTCCAAAAACAGCAACTAAGGCCTTTACATTGGGTTCAATAAACAGAATAAATTAAAAAACAACAATAGTAGTAGAAATAAAACAGAAATATTCAAAATATAAACAAGGCAAGAATGAGGCGAAGATGACATGAATGTTATGCATTACGTTTCAGTTGGGAGAAAAAGACGTTGCGTGAGGAGAAAAGGTCAAGGGTGGGGTGACTATTAGTTAGGGCAATGAAAGATGAAGGTAGGCGGTAGAATAGTGATCTTTGGGAAATGGAGAGACGGAATTTGGGTGTGTGTAACAGACTCATATTGCGAGTGATGCGGGCTGGGATGCGGAGTGAAAAATAGGAAAGAAGAAGATCAGAGCGGAAGGACCCATTCATGATGGAGTGCAGGAATTTAAGGTCCGAAGTCATCCGGCGAAGGGAGAGGTGTGATAGGCCAAGAGATGATAGGATTTCTTCACATGAGCTATGTCTAAGGGAGGGCACGCGATGACGGACTATGGCTAAAAAGAAGTTAAGGGGGCGGTTGAGTAATTTAAGAGTGGTGGGGGACGCAGTTGACCAGATGGGAGAGCAATATTCTAGGATGGGTAGTACACATCCAAGAAACACAGATTTTAGGGCCAATGGGTTCGTTATTTCTTTGAGCCGATAGAGAATTCCCACTATCGACATAGCCTTTTTAGAAATACCAGAAATATGTTCATGGAACATCAACTTTTGATCAAAGGTAACCCCTAGGTCATTGTGGAAACTAACAGAAGGTATAGGGTGCTTGGAAAGTTCTTAGGTAAAGGAGATGGTTTTGCGTTTTAAGGAGAAGGATATTGCAGCAGACTTCTCAGGATTCACGCGCAGTTTTCATTTGGCGCACCAGCTATCAATGACATTTAGAGATGACTGTAAATTAAGGGAATCCGCCGCACTGTTAATTGCTGTAAATACTTTACAGTCATCTGCATATAAAAGAATGCTGCAACCCGAGGGTAGAACATCTTCAATTAGGTCCTCTACATAGAGTGCAAATAGAAGGGGGCCAAGAACGCTGCTCTGGGGGACTCCAGAGGTAACTGGCAAATACTTCGAGGAAATTCCATCAATTAAAACCCGCTGGCTGCGAGAATTCAAAAAGTTAGAAATGAGGGATAATATGGGGCCATGTATATTGTAACGGGACTGAAGTTTGTGTGGAAGGAGGTTGTGATTGACGGAATCGAAAGCTTTAGAGAAATCAATATAACAGACGTCGAGTTGCGACCCGTTTTCGAATGCAGAAATAACGTGATGATGTAAAATGGATAGATTAGTGAAGCAGGAGCCACCAGGAAGGAAACCATGCTGAAGGGGTGAGATGTATGGGAGAGTGAAATGAAGAATGCGATCATGGAGAATACGCTCAAAGATTATGGACAACACTGGTAAAATGGAAATGGGGCGATAATTTTCAATTTTATCCTTAGGACCGGATTTCAAAATGGGGGTCAGATATGAGTTCTTCCTTTGCGCTGGGAAAGTTCCGGATAAAAGGAATCTGTTAAAAATTATGGAGATGGAAATATAGAGAGCGCCAGACGTACAAGGGAAGGGAAATTGATGAAGGGAAATTGAGGAAATGTCATCTGAACCGGTTGATTAGCTAACGTGTAGGGGTGACAGATACTTTAGGATTTCGCGAGGAGAGGTGGAGATAGACGCAAGGGAAAGAGCGGAAACCGGATGAACAGGGGGGAGATTCATATTAGGAGGAGAAGGGGTGATATTAGAGGAGAAGTAATCATTGAAGCCCGAGGGCCTGGCGTTACCTTCATATGTCACCACACTGGCTGTGAGTTTATGCGGGATGCGACGCGTTTTTCTTTTGGTATTAATCAGCGACCAGAATCTCTTGGAGTTTACCTTGATGTCACAAGTAATTGTTTTGATGTAGTCCGTGTAGTCACGACGGAGAAGATGTCGAGCGTGGCGGCGAAGATGGACAAAGGACTCACGGGTGTAGGGGTTGGGAGAACGCTTCCGAAGTTTCCAGGCAGCAAGCTTGTTTTTTAGGATCCGGATTGTCTCTGCTGTGAGCCACAGTGGCTTCCCCTTTCACAGACGTCGAGAAGGGACGAGGTCCTCGATGGCCGCGTGAAGAAGGTCGTAAAAGAGTTGGATCGCATCCTCGGGTGACCCAAGCCAACGCCACCTAGATACTAGGTGGCGTTGCCCAAGCTCCATGAGGTTCCAAGGAAGTAACGATAGAGTGCGGTTTATGGCATGCCAGTCCGCTTTATTCCAACACCTGAGGGATCGGGGAGGGATCGGAGGCGCGGGATTTTGGCGTCGTTGAGAGAAGGGGAATGTCAAAGAACACTCCAGGGAATCGTGGTCTTTTCTGAAAGTATTTCTGCCTGCTGCCACGGAATGCACATGGGTGGAGGAAAGTATGAAGTCCAGCGTTGCCGATTTTCTCGTGGGGAAGGGATTTTACCGATGGAGGCCGAGACCGTCTACAAAATGGTCGAGGAAGAAATCGTCAAATTGGTTGGATCGTGAACCGGATGAGGAGGAGGTCCAATTGACTGACAAATTAAAATCACCGAACAATAGGACATCACCATATGCACGGGCACGGAGAACAGAATCAAAACAGGCCTCCAAAGACGACAAATCGTCGTTAGGTGGGCGGTAGTAACAGCCAATAAAAAGCTTAGAACTATGATCACTGCTGGGGCTGTTACTGACGCGGATTTGTGTCCAAATAATCACACAATCGGTCTCAAGATTAGTCCTTCGAGTGGCAGGGTAATCGAAACTAATCGCCTGCAGAGCACCTCCACCACGGGAACCGCGATCACGGCGGAAGATTTGATGAGTGGTGGAGAAAGCCAATTCACTATCAAAGACATTTGCACTGAGCCAAGTTTCTGTCAGGGCGATCACATCGAAGGCGGAAAGCTCGGTGATATGGGAAGACACCACTGAAATCTTATTTTGCAGACTTCTCACATTCTGGTAGTCTGCGTCCAGGGGGCCAGGGGTGATGTGCACGTCCCAGGAAAGTAGCACTAGGAGCGCGAGGCGTTTCCATGCGGGGGAGAGGCGGCCGCGGTTGCCGGGCGACGACTCCGAGTTGGTGGGAAGGCGGCGGTGAAAGATCGGTAGACCGGCCACGGAGAGTCCGTTCCACGAGATTTGCGAATGTCCACTGCTTATCGAGGAAAACCTCTCGATCTCGAACTCATTCTTGAAGAGGGAAGAATTACCCTTCGGTGGATTCCGCAAATACACCCAGGGGTGCAAAATTAACACTACTATAATACTTAGAGGAACGGAGGAAAAACACGAGATGTAGCACCAGCGGCCATATTGGTCATGCTTAAGCAATCAATCAATCATATCAATAATAAGCATGATTAAGTGCTATTAAAAATAAGCAATAAGCAAGGCACCTAACTTTTCAAATGATTGAAGCTTAAATATAACTTGAATATTCAGGGAAAGCACGATATTTTTTCTTATTTTCCAATTTTTATTCAACTGTATTACGATTGTAAAAGATAAATAAATACTCTATAGAACATTTTCTCAATCAACAATATACGGAGAAGATTATCTAGAGGGTTTCGTTCGTTAACCCTTGCGAATTGCATTTATTGATAGTAAAAGCAGACGTCCGAATACGTCACCCGGTAACCTCACAGCTTCTTGCCACGTGCTCGCCGTTTTGATTTCTTAATGTTCCTCAAAATTACACTTTCCATGCGTAATATTAAGAAAACTAGTGAAAAAAGCGTACTTCCTCCCCTCGCAACAGATGGTAGAAATGACACGACACGGAAATAATAGGGACATTAATTTGTTTTACATCGGAAGGATACATTTATCAGATACGGGATATATACGCACGTACGCGTATATATGTACTAACTAAACCTTGAAAATAAGAAGCATGCTATACTCATTTCACCGTTCAGCCCAATATATATTTTTACGCATCCGCTGTTAAATTCAGCACTTGTTTGCTTGACGGAGATGGATAATACATTTTCACTTATAGACGTAAATCCGTCGTAAAAAGTCAAATCCAGTCTTCCACTCTCATCTACAGCCACCCAGTAACATTCAAGCCACCTCAACCTCAAACGGCAGGGGGTGTATATTTACCAATAAGCATTACACTATTTGGTACAAATGCTATAAAAACCGTGAGTATCAATGTATAAGCGAACACCCACAAATGTGGTAGGTGTTGGATTTTGACCTAAATGCACTGCACTATATGCTAAAGAGTTATAACAGAATGAACACTAAAGCATTTTGCAACTACATGAATGGAGAGGGAAGGATACAAGAGTTACGCAGAAAGCATGCGAGACGTGCTGTTTCCATTTATTACTTAGCATTGTGAAGAGATGAAAAGGTTGAAGAAATAAGTGACAAAAATGTAGAATTTTTATTTCCGAAGTGCACTCGGAAGCTCGGTGAGATAACTTGAGACTCTTATGAGTGTGTTGTCCATTGATCGTCCTTCTCCGACATGTCGCGCGGCGCTCTCAACAAACGCGACTCGCAGTTCGGCGCTCAGGCGACGCAATCCGACTCGCCAGCGTTCGCATTTCCTCTCCCACTATGGTCCAGCACCACGTGCCCTCACCACCTCGCTTTATTACCGCATCTCTCAAGAAGGCAAGTTTCGAATGCGTTCGGCAAGGAGGAAAAGGCGGGAGCAAGGCGGGAAAGTGAAGGGCTCTACCGAGAACTTCTTGTCATCTCACCCTCACAAACATTGTTCGACGGCTTCGCTGCGACCCGCGAGCGAACGTGAGGGCGAGTGGCAGGGGGTGTTGATACGCCAATCGATTTTGTGTTACTGCGAAGAAAAATAAGTGTTTTACGCGAATGTGATGTATACTATACGAAGATCATTTGTATACATTGGCCGAAAAATGCATAACGAATTACCCCATGTTTAAAAAGGTCAGCAAAATGTATTCACATTCCCGAAGAAAGTAAAATTTTAGCTTTTTTTAGTCGAGAGCCTAGAATTGCACTTCAAAGTCACTCAACCGTACATTGTGATTCATCTAAATCACAAGGAATTCGTACTCTCACTATTTAGCACTCATGATGGTAGCTTCCATTCAGGAATTCCTTCGAAGCTAACCAAATTTCATGTTGTACCTTTATTTATATCTACTGCATGTTTATAATCGTAAATGAGCAAATATATTTATCTATTTATATAATTATAATGTTGTTTTTAAACGTATGGATGCTTTTCCGTGGTTGCGGTCTATAGGAATGCAAAATGAGTGTTTAAACCTAGCAGTCCTAATTTGTATCTCTTCTATTGTATTTTAACGTCGAATCCACCGTATAGCGAGGTTAATAGTTTCGCGAATAGTCACTGACTCAGGTCTCCTGTGCTTTTCTGGAATTCTTAATCTTGTTCCTTTCTTCGAGTTTGGAATGTCTCCCAATCTTTAGTTCAATCAATAACGCAAGTTTCAATTCGCTTTCCCTCATTACAGTGTTTTTACTAATCTGGCGAAATATCTTTCAATTTCATCTGTTTTACCAAATTTTTCTGCGACTGGTCCAAAATCCTTATATGAGGTCCTCTATACTGGTCCATAATCCTTAAGTGAGGCCTTAAAATAACATATTTCCTTGAATTTCTAATTTAATTTACGTACCACCCGTCTGATGGTTCCAAGTTTATGCAAGGCCCATGTGTGCTCCCAGGGAGAAGTTTCAGGTGAAAATGACTCCTAAGTACTGGCTACCATTTTATTAAGTTAGTTGGGTTGTCATTCGGGAAGGTTACCGGGCTCTGAGGTCACGGAGGACTTGTGGGGGAATATAGGAAGGGTGGAGAATACAGCGTTTACCTACTTTTAATAAAAGGCGTCGGACCACTGCTTAACTTCTCGTCCGACAGTTAGATTCTTACTGTACTCGAAATGCTCTCTACATGGCACCCAAGTAGGGATCGAGATTCCAATGAAAAATCTCCGCCTCCTCCGGGATCTGAACCTGGGCCCTCGGGATAGGAAGCAAGTTCTACGGCAACCACACCAACCCAATCCTATTCCTAATTAAACTTCATGTATTCAGTACGCTGCCTCATTTTTGCCATTGCATTAGATTCAGCAGTTCACGACTGCATTTATCATGATTAAATTCAAAGCCGCAATCTATATCTCGTATGCAAATGTGATCAATATTATTTGAGAGTTAAGGGTCATTTGCTCAAGAAGTCAATTCCTCAAATAGGGTGTTTCGATCTATCAAAGTAAAATTATTTCATCGTTAAAAATGATGGAATCAGCTATTGACAGCACTTCTCAGAATCTTCTCTGAACCATCCACCGTTCATTCCCTCACTCCTATTTCCTTTCCCTAGAGCGCTTACGACCACATAAAACTCCCGACGATTGTGACATTTTAGGACGTGCGCTGGCACGTGCCTCTGTTCTTCGAAATTCGAGGGAATGTGCAAGAGATCGATTCAGCCATGTGCCACGTCATCGCTCAGCTGGCATGAAGGCGGCTTTACACATGGAAGTTACTTCGCAGTGACAGCAGCTCGCAAGTGGCACCTCGATGTGTATGCACGAACTTCTATGGCAATAGAGGTCGATAGTGGTAGTTATCGACCTCGGTTCACACTGGCAAGGAAAAGAGACTGCCTTCTATTTTGCCAACAGTTAAAATTTCGATTTTTCGATAAAATCGGATAACATCCGGTGAGATTTTTTGCATTCCAATTGAAAATTGAGAATTACAAATAAATAAATACATAAATAACGTTATTGGCTCTGCTGGTCTTCTTCAGACATAGGGTAAGTCTAAAAGAGAACAACATGAGAAATTGAACCGACATCGTGACTCCAGTGACACTATATTGACTATATTGACACTATATATATACTGACAGTGATGATGTCATATCATACACGCATGAATGAGATATTTCGTACACACAGTGATGTCACGTTATTCTACACAGTACTTCAGAGAATAAGATAAGAATTATGAATGCTTCTACTTAGCTATTTAAAATATTGAGGTACTCTGACAGCGGGCAACATGGATTTTTTCGCAGGTAGTTCTTTATTCGGGATTTGATGTTCTCACATTATCAATTATTTCAAATAGTTGCATGGATTATTATATATTTGGGATAAAATGTGCATACGATTTTATTTCGACCATTTGTACAATTTTTAAAGCCAAATGACATTTCTAACAATTGAGTTGAATGTAATTGTGTAATAAAGTATTGTTACGCTCAACTGTAGTTTGGAAATCGTACAAAATTCTGTTTTACAATGAATTGTGTATGCCATTATTGTATTAATATAAAATTGTAGTTTATGCAGGGTCAGTTTCAATATGTTTTCAATGATTTCAATTCAAAGCTGAATATCACTTTCGCTTCCACTTCTAAAGCCATTTCACAATTCGCATCATCTGCGATTTTACAGTTGACCAAAAAGCGGAGATCTGAACAGGTGTGTAGGCACAACTGAATTTTATTTACAACATATACCTCAAAATAAACCAAAATAATGCAAACATTGTGTCAGCATGTACTGGATAATTACGCTTTTTTATGTCCGCTATCCTTTTTTATGCGTATAAGTTGGAAGTAATAAGTATGCAGAACAATGCCCTGCAAGTAGCGATACGATTCGAGATATCGCTACACTCAACACTTCCAAAGAAGTGACCTTTCACGTGTAAAGCCACCTTAAGGATGAAAGCTAGGCAAGTGTGTGTGTTATCGATTTCTGCAGTCGGTACGCCATGCCCTTCAATTTTACAAAAGGAAGAAACGCAATAGAACACTCGCATTTAGGAAATGAAATGGCTGTTTTTTTTGGGAGACGACCAAAAACTCTAGTCCAAGGATAGGTGGGTAGAATGATAAGGGTAGGAATTTTAAGGGAGATGATGAAGGGTTGAGAGAAACCCAGCATCAGATATTCGACGCACAGAGCACTACGACTATTTAGGACTCTTTAGAGTACTACGGCCACATTAGTGATCGATGCTACGTTGAAAAACTTTCGCTTGTGCCGAAGTATGGACCCGGACCCTGCGGGGAGTTAAAAGTTTTATCACATATAAATAAAATGTTAAACCGATTAAATACTCTTGATAGGGCTTTACGGCATATGCAATAGTTGTCTGGGGAGGTTTTTTATGAACTGGTAAAATTTCCATCATATCTCCACATCGATGGCAGTTTTACCTTTCGTGCTCGTGGACTAAAGGCGTGTCCAAATTCGTACCAAAACCAAAAGGTGTACCCAAAAGTGAGGAAAGCGACGAGTTTATTCTTTCGCGACGCTATCTTGGAATTCTTTAAAATTACTAACTACAGTGTTTTATCTTGCACATTAACTTTAAAGAAAAAATTCCTTGCACATAGCATGACCCAGGGAACTATCGACCAATTTCATTAACGTCTATTATAGGCAAGATACTCGAACATATCGTCGTTAGCAATATCATGACGTTCCTGGACAGTCGTAACTTCCTTCATGGCTGTCAGCACGGCTTTCGGAAAGGTAGATCATGTGAAACACAGCTCGCGCTCTTTCTTCATGACGTTCTCAAATCTGGTGAATCGAAAACACAAGTGGACGCATTATTCCTAGATTTTAAGAAAGCTTTCGACACGGTACCTCACAACAAAATTTTAAACAAATTACAGTCATGCGACCTAAACGAAACAGTAGTAAACTGGATACGCGACTTTCTGAGTGATCGTAAGCAAAAAGTAGTTCTTGACGGAATTAGCTCTGATGTCGTTAAAGTGACATCAGGTGTCCCACAAGGAAGCGTAATCGGCCCCCTTTTGTTCATTATATACATAAATGATCTATGCTCTCGAATTAGCAGTAAAATACGTTTATTTGCTGACGACGCTGTCATCTATCGCGAAATTAATGATCACTCTGACTTTGAAATTCTATCATCGGATTTAAACAACGTTCGTGTGTGGAGCCAAGAGTGGGGACTCGAACTTAATCTGAGCAAATGTGCGGCGGTACATTTCTTGCGGAGGTCGTCCAACTATCCCCGTGTATATGCTGTGGATGGCGTTAAGATAAAGGCGACAGATGAAGTTAAGTATCTGGGAGTTACGATAACCTCAAACCTATCGTGGGGAACACATATAAGAAATATTTGTGGCAGAGCTCTGAAGAAGCTAGGATTCGTCAAGCGTATTGTGGGAAGATTCTCAGATGAAAAAGTAAAAGAGAGGTGTTATTACGCACTCGTCCGGCCACACCTTGAATATGCAGCGAGCATATGGGATCCGGTGCAGAAAGACTTAGTCCGGGAACTTAATAAAATACAAAGGAAAGCTGCGCGATTCGTCAAAAACTGCTACGGGCGTACAGACAGCGTTACACAGATGTTAAACGAATTAGGCTGGGAGCCGCTAGAGACTCGGAGGCTGCGCGCTAGGCTTGGATTACTTGAACAATTGAGAATAGATATCTTTCAGAGCGACACGGAGAACATCATATTAGAACCCCACTATATTTCCAGGTCCGACAGAAACGATAAATTAAGAGAGATATTTTGCCGAACGGATAGGTATGGGAATTCGTTTTTCCCCCGAACAATAAGGGACTATAATAAATGCAAGGCGTAATTTCATAGAGCGTTTCCTTTTTATATGTAAACGGCTGGTGTCCTAACACCCCCCGCCACACGCCTATTGAGGCGGCTTGCGGGGTAGTATGTAGATGTAGATGTTAATGAACGTACCGCTAAAATGATGGAAGTAAGAAATAAAACTCGAAAGAAAAAATCCAACTGCCGTCTGTGGATTTCGACATTCGTTTTTATGATAGTCAACATTCACAGCTAAATTTGTCCCCACGATTTAATTTCCAGTCATCCAGAGTAAGCCAGGATTTATGGCTCGTTCGATGGCTAATGGAGAATACATAACTCTTCGTGGGTTAAGCAATTCGGAAGCAGCATAAAATGTTCCTCACACTCGTCCTTCCTACTGAATACTTGCAGATTCGAATCACACATCTCCTCATCGGGGTTTCATGAGAAATACTTAAAAACATTTCTGATAGAAATTGCTTTTAAAAGTAATATAAATTCTGTATGCATTGTTCAATATTATCCGAGGAAAAACGAGACTCCAAAATACATAAAACTTCATCTCCTAAATAAGAGGTAATTTAACATTTAAAAAGTTATATATAATACCTTGGCAGATAGACTATTATCAACCCCTGATAGGACATAAAAGGAAATTAACATCCTTCATTAATTTTTCTACTTATATTTTTAAAAAGAAACAGATGAAGATACTTCCAATGATCCCTTGATATTTCGATGCCTTCAAATACATTTAATGGATTTTAACGTAGGTATGTATCCATCCCAGAAAATTACGGAATGGCACATGCGCATACTATTTCTAAGCTAGTTCATTAATTTTCAATGGATCGAAAGGTTAAATTTGGCGCATGATTGTTTATTTCTGTAAAATCAGTTTATGAAGTAACTAAGAAGACAGTCACCACATATCGAGCGAAATCGTGAACGTCTCATGTGTGGATGATCGTAACTATGATGATGCATCCTTAATCTCTTTTGAAACCAACCATAGTGGACCATTGACGGAGTTCTGATTTTATACAGTTGGAATAGGATGGTTACAGCAACAATTGAAGGGAGAGCAAATGCACTCGTAAAATCACCAATCACCAACCAAATGCTGGCATTTCACCAATTATGAAGTTTGAGCAAGATATTACTGTGCGTGAAATTAATTGAATGATGCTCATAAATAAAACGATTTCATCATTGTCATGTTATCAAAATATCAGCCACTTATATCACATCATTTCATGATATTCACAAAACAATACAAGCCGTTTTCCATGGGATATAACACGACTGAGCGCTCCAGAGAGACATTCTTCCAAAAATATGGAAGTTTGGACGTGCAGATCGCGTCAGAAATGTAAGGGAGCAAAATTAGCCAGTTTCCTCAATTATTTTTTAAAATAAATTTATTTTACCACTACACTTTTTATGAAATTGTAATAAATTTCGACTATTTAGGCGTTTTCAAGTACGGATTGAAATAAATAAGTTAAGTTTAAACTTCAGCTATATCTATGTAATCAATTTCTGAATACTTCAGTCATTTAGAGAAAGTTTTCATATCAATAATATTACTTTATTTACATCACGGTTCTTACAATTATTTCTATTTTAAAATGAAATTTTAAATGGCCTAAATTATTACTAAGGAAAAATTACCTCAACCCTCAAACTACCTTAACCCAGGAAAAATTGCACTGCATCAAAGCAATGTTGTCTCCAAAAACATTCACCACTCGCTAATTGACCGTTAGTTAAACTGAATCACTTCAAGACAATATTCGTAGAGCATGATGAAATATTTTTGCGAGGGGTAGCGGAGAGAAGTCGCCGTAACGAAGAATGACAAAAAGGAAGAGGCTTGTGGAAAAAGAGCAGAAACCGGTAACACACTCTTTGAGCACCTCGGCTGGATCACAGTGATCCAAATGTGAACCAGCCTGCACAACGTAAGTCTTGAGGCGCGAAGTCTTAGTAAAACCAGAACCAGGAAACAAACATACGGTCCCTTATTGATGTTGCGCTCCGCTTTCGAGCAGTGCCTCTTTCCGGACATTACAATTGTAAGTTATCAAGTGTTATGATGCCTACCCACTGTTGTCACAGTTCACACCTCAACAACTTTGGCTCTATGAGTCGGCTATTGTGTGAAGTACGAATGGGGCAACGTTATATACGTAATATCACTCGATACGCATCAACCGCAGACTTCCGCGATCGCTACCCAGGAGTGGAGGTGGGAGGTGGATTTGTCCTTCAGTGTTCCCCTTATTGTCCGAATTTCGCCGATTGTCGAAGTGGATAAATTCATGAGCCACGAGAAACTGTCGGAAAGCGGGCGAGTTCGAGGAAAAAAACTTTGACTCAGTCTGAGGACAAAGGGAAATCGTTCAGCGGCGAGGCAACCAAGCAGGAATCTGATGTGACACCAAGAGAGCGTTTGAGGTTTGCCTTTTGGTTTCGGGATGCCAACCTATTCATCGCGCAGGTGCGACGGGCGGTGAGGGCACTCAGTGGAAACTGATGCCGTCATGAATGCACGATAAGAGCTAATGGCGCGAGCTTGGCCCTGAAATGTAATTTGAGCGTCGCAGAGGTGCCAATGTGTCCACATCGCGATGTTAATGGACGGCTCCGCGCCACAAACTGCATTTACACATAGACAGAGAGATCCGTACTCGTTTTAATGCGAAGGGAATCATTTTGGGCGTAACTATGGGGAGCGATATTAATACGATTTTTATATACTTTCATGATTCATAAAACAAATTAGTAAGAGATAATAGCAAGTAAAATAGATGAAAAATCCTCACGAGAGAAACAAGAGGGACAAATATGTAGGCCAGTTAAAACGTGATATGACACATAAGAGCTAAAAGGGAATGGAGCAGTTAGTAGGGGGCATGGTAGAATGGAAGCCTGCAGGCAATCAATCTTAGGACTGAATGACTAAGGAATGCATGAATGAATATATTCCACGCAAGTCCATGATAAAATGCTTGAAGAGCTATGGGAATGGCACAAAAGCAGACAAACTTTGGCGAAGTCACCCTTTCAGAAGTGTGATAATTTCGCAGTGAAAATATAACCCGTTTATGAAAGGAATGCGAATCCAAAGCTCATATTACCTCTACTTGGCCAAATGTTCACAGACCTGAGTCCAAGCAAGTTCTAGTCTTGGTAGATCGTATTTTCATTATGACCTTCTCGAATTTAAAGAAATCTTTTGCCTCAACTGCAGCCCGTCCATGAGTCTCCGATAAGACAGCATTTATTCTAGCAAACATGAGTGTAATTCATAGTTGCTCTGTGATTTGAATTACCATGCCAAATGGCTGCATCTCATGACTTTTCCTATGTGTTACACAGCATTGACGATCGCTTTTCTGTTGACACCACAGCCATGCATAATTATTGTATCTAAAAGGAACGCATGGCATCAAAAAGTTTATAGCCCATTCTTTTTATCACATTACTTGAAGGCGAAGCATTGATGTGTGTCGGCTGATAATCCTATCACGTTTACATACTACCCTGCGAGCCGCCTATGGGAGTTTTTTTTAGAGGTACTAGGACATCAACCATGAACATGAGAACTGGAGAGAGGAATTTTAGGAAGTATAGGACGATAAGTGATGCTTTTTGATTGATATTGCTCGTTCTCATTTTGTTGAAGTCATATAAAGAACGCCGCGTAGGAAGAAAGAGCCCTAATACTATTACACGGCAGTAACCTGGTAACTTTTCCTTATTACTAAAAAAAAGTACTAGTAGTACCTAACATTTGAGTCTCTAACAACTCCCATCCCAGTCCATCCATGAGTTGCGCTGTACTTTCTGTTTGCCTCGCATGTTTAACTCGAATATCATGCCAATGTGTTGAAGGTATCAATAAGATGCCAAATTACTCAGTTTATTCATTATTTAATTCCAAAAATTTGTACAAAATTCAATAAAACAAAAAAGATTCGATAAAATCGTAAAAATAATAAAACACTTAGAAAAAAGAGCCAAAATAATCTTCAATAGGCAAAACTGTAATGTAATCTTTATACAATATCTATTTATTCTCCTTTAGCTTGTATATATATATTTTTTTTTCACTTATCCTCACAATTTTTCCTTTAATATTTAGTTTTTCTCTCTTTATTTAGTTGCACATTGCCAAAAATTGTTGTCCATTAAGTTCCTAATTTATTGCATGCAATCATTACACACTATATTTAAACAAAGATTTGATTGCATATATACATATAAACATATATATTATAATTCTTTGAGCGGCTAGGAAGCGATTCACTCTCCGGTAATTATTTTGAATGCCTAAGCTGATGACCATTGACAAAGCCAAATATCAAACGATTCAAAAACACTTCCACATGAAGCAGAGATGATGGAAGATTTTATTTGATATCATCCTTTTGTATCGCAGTATTACTTTCTGTATGCTATGCTATTTTCCGTAATTCTGTTCCCTTTATTATGAGTTCACGTCCCAGAATGGAAGATTGCAATCAAAAATAGATCTTTCCTATTCTCTAAATTTTAGCCATAGTTGGGAGCACCGAAGGGGAATAGGAACAAGAGTCGTACGTGTCTCTGGGTACGCCAAAATATGCTAATGATTCTCGCAGGGCTTCTGAAAACTCGTATGATCAGTGAAAATTGAGGAAGACCAATGGTGGGGATATTCTTCGGCTGAAATGAGCTACAAAATATGAAAAAAACTCTAACTTTCGGTGACGCATACTTGTATTTCTTAGTAAAAATATTCTAAGTGACATTTATGTCCTTCAGCAAGCTATAAAATTTTAAATAAAAAGCCCAATATCGAATAAACGAAGGCACTGGATTGCATACATCCAGAATACGAAAAAAATATAATTTTTTATCGCTATCTCCAGTTTTCCCCAAGCAGAAATACTGTTTACATATTTAGTGTTCAACGCGCCCTCTAGCAGCTAAATATATTTTGGGGCTAAGCATTTTCTGAAGAAATCTTGCCTTAAAAAATTAAAACGGCCGTCTGCTTATATACATCGATTTACAAAATAGTGAATCAAACAGTTAAAGAAAGCTCAGGAACTCTAAAACCTATAAGGCGCTTAAATTTAATTGAAGTCCAAATAATGACTTTTTCAAATGTGACCTTTTCATTCGGGTTTCCATCAGTTATAAGTATCTTTCCTCAATGAATGACTTCCCAACCTCATAATTATGGGTCCGTTCTATAGGAAAACATTCTGAGTCCAAATAAATCTTTTACAAGTTGTGGGTACGTAACTAAGCTCAAGTCTTCGATACCAAACACAATGGGGCTCAGTTTCTATGGTAATTTCTAATGTAAATGTGATATTCCCTCAAGTCTTACTTCACTATATTTGTGGCAAAATTACAACAACGTGCAACAATTATGACGGCAATATCAGTAAAAACAGTAATCGAGATGAACGGACAGTTATGTTTACGAGAGGAATTGTCTCTTCTCCCACGCGAGGGTCGAGCATCGATCGTTTCATTGCCTTAGTAACTGTAACCCGGGCTGTGTTTCGCCTGTCGCAACGCTTTTATCGGCAAAACTTTCCAGAAATGAGTTTTTCTGGTCGATTTCTCCCCTCCCGCCCCCAGGAATGGGTTTGCGTTATGTGCCGCCTTCCCTGCTTTCCACAGTCGAAACAGCGACGAACAAAAAAACACTGAAATGGCACCGCTGCATTTCCAAAGTGGTCCCAAATTACATATCACCCGATATTTCCCAGCCGCGAATTGCACTGTCACGTCAATTGCGCATGGGGAAATGGACTGAGATGGGTGAGTGGGCGGAGATGGCCGGAAGGAGGGAGGGTCTAAAGGACGCGGAGGTGGAGCGGTGGAGGTACCTACCCATTGAAAGCGTTGCAGCACTTGAATCCGGACCCCCTTTCGTGCAACACCGAAGCGATTTACCGGTGTGACACCTCCAAGCTCCTCCTCCCACGATCGCGGGGTCCCTTTCAACTTCCCAGACGCCTCAACTTTAGACGGGTCCCAGCTTGCATTACCCGTACCGCAGCAAGTGAAAGTGAAATTGCCGTCCGAACCGTTACTTGCACTCTTCCCTCCTTCAGCTACCCTTTGTCCACACCCCTTTCACCCTCACTAATCTGAAATCGAAATTCAACGCTCGCTGTCGTCAATAAAACATCCTAGGGGACAACCACAGCAGCAGCGATTAAGTTTTAGATTATTTAAATAAATCGCCCTTTTTTAAGAAGTTGTTACTCTTATAAGAGGAGTGAATGATGTAAGAAGAAGGGGTAGACCAAGTAATTCATGGAGGAAAGTGTGAAGTTGTAGAGTAATTAAAAAATCGACCTTTTTAGTAAGTTTAAACTATGATAGAGGAATTAATGATGTGAGAGGAAGGGGTAGACCGAAAAAGTAATGGATGAATGAGGTGGGAGAGACTCTTAAGGAGAGGAATATTTGGAGTCTTAGGTATAAGACAGCGTACATAAAGAAATACATGAATGTGACAGAACAGAACAGGAAGGGCAGTATGGAAGAAATTATCAATACCGACCCAATCTCTTATGCCTAAAACCAATAACTCTACTGTATGGGGCCATCCGTAAACAGAACGGCGCGATGGGTATGTGTGCGTGCAAGAAACTAATTTCAAAAATGTCCCTCGTTTCATATGACTAAGAACAAATATGTTTATGGAACCCTTTAAAAAATTTTAAGATATATTTTAAAGGCTGGCAAGTGATGTAATATGAAATTTGTTGTCGAAGTACGCTACTAATTAATACCTTCCTAACTACGAAATTCGAAGTACCTTCCTATCTACGAAATTCAAAGTACTGTAGGGCTAGCTGCGAAGGCAGCTTTTTGCGGAAGTCACCCGCATTTGCCTGGACTGGGATTCCTCGAATCTCTCCAAGACTTTTGTATTGCACATTTGCCTGGGTAGTTTAAGTTAATTCGATACGTGAAGCGAATAGTTAAATTTCTCGAGCACCGAATCTTTTAAACCTTTATTTTGAGAATAATATTAAAAGGGGCAAAATTAAAAATACTGGGCTTAAAATCAAAAGGTTTTGGTTAGGGTTTATAATACTGCATTTTTGAAACACAAATTTAGGAAAAAACGTTTATATTTATTAACAAGGGACTAAGATTACTACATGAAGTACATAATAAAAATTTGGGCTTTCAAGGAACACTTCTATTGGGGCCTAAGGTCGATTAGGGGGTTATTGATTTACAGTCCATGCAATTGATTCACCGAAGTTTCGCACATTCGTGGCTTCAAATTTGGCTTCTAATTTATAGTATTCTGTGGCTACTGGTTAAATTGAAGTGGCCAGGAATCAACAGACAGAACGGAACACTGCCATTAGCTCAATGACAAGCTGTGCCCATTTGTTTCATCATCTCATCCCTCAACCGTCCAATATTGCCATTTTTTAAGCTCAAAGAAAAGAATGCCAGCTGCCTGGGGCCCAATGGCTTGAGCTGACTCGCAAAGTGTTCGCTCGACATGTCTGTCGCAAAAATGACGCGATGTTGAAACTTCGTTTTTTTGCGAATTCGGATTTCACGCTTTCCTCAATTTTATGCCATCCATTCCCACCTGCACGGCTCTTCGAACGGGGGAGGTGACGATGTGGATGCTGTGCTGAGCAGCACTCTCCGACTACCGTCTCCATAACGCTCAGTTTTATGACAATGGTTTTTATTGCTGCAAGGATTATTATCCGGTGGTCGACCGCCTGCCAATCAGACAGAGAGGACAATTTTCTAGTATCATTTCACATAGATTTAAGGTGCTCCAGCATCTAGCGTTCTCTCCCTCTAATTTGACACATTAACCCAAAGACAAAGACTACAGAGTACAGGGTTAGTTTGACGAATTATCCATATTCCATATTAATTAAAGGCGAGACGGTTAGATATAACCCTCGCAGTAGGAGCACCTATAACACTAGTGAGCTTGAATGCTTTGCGTGAGGATTTTATCCAGTTTTTAACACACCTAATACCTACACCTGCGAGAAAATGGGGTCATTCCGTTACACCCTCTTGGTGTGCCATTCAGAATTGCCCTAGATATTGAAAATTGATTAGACATGCTCGGCTATAGACGATTTCGGCTCAGGGGTAACAGCACAGCTGACGCAACGGAAATTTTGGCTCCCAGTCCCTAACTCTTGCGTTCGCTCATCGAGGATTGCCGACGGGACAAGTGAGATTATGCTTAGTCACTTCTGAGTCTTTTCTTGCATTGTCTCGCATTGGTATTCCGCGAGCACCCAGGATGAGTGTGTACTTTTTTAGAACTCTACTCGTGGTTTGATGTTTACCCCAACGCAGGCGCTAAAATGGCTCCTGGTGGACCGAAATATTCAATCCTTGAACATGTTTACCCCTAATCACTTTCCAATACTAAGTGATATCCTGATTGGTACTTCTACTCATTATCATCTACTTTTTTGCCTAGCACCACCTTCGAAATAAGTCTTCAGCCAAAACAACCTTTGGGAATTGTTCGCGTAGAAATACTAGGATGGCTTAGGCAAGTGTTGCTTTTTTTTAAATTCTGATCAACACAAGTTCTCCACATGCCCTTACGAATTGTGCTAAATGAAATGATGTAGGAAAACATGTAGGATATGTCGTAAAGCACTTGGTTTTACGTTGACATAGGTACTGAGAATTTCATCTTCAGAAGCTCCGATGGGTAAGCCTTCTACAACCATTCATATTATTTAACTTCAACCGCGAGGGTACTGGGAAAGGAGACCCTCGACCCCAAGGGCAAGGACTCACAAATAATGACGGGGTTCGAGACCCGTCCGTCCAACGTGTCCCTCCTAAAGGGTCGCGCACGACAATATCCCACACATCTAGTCTCGACTGAATCATCCTATCGAAAACAACCGTCAACGTTGATCCGGATATATAATGTAAGAAAATACAAATCGGCAATATCTAGTACGTAATTCCTCCTGCGACCGGGAATGAACCCGAATGGACAGTTGACGAAAACACTAACAATAAGTGCCTGAAATTTTTATCCCCGATCTTATGAACTTAGATAAACTCCGAGCTCCCAAATTAATGTAGACGTGGCCAGCCATAAGACGCGTCCAATCTCTCGCACAACTGCTTGCATATCGCAAAATGTCTCGACGCGAACTCAAGGGTGGGGCCAGTTCTCCTTTCGTCCTGGGTGGTCTGGTGCATTGGGCGAGTGACCTTTTCACGTATGGATACCAGGAGCATCCCCCGATATTAAAAAAAACTAAGGCGACCCAGCGAGACGTTCATACTCCGGGAGGCAATAAAATTGCTATCTGAAAGCTACAACCTTTGCCATTTGACGGAAGCCTTGCGCTTATCAAATCTTTCCCATTAGCAAGAATAAATTTTCCCCCGCCTCCGTGATGATCCCGAGCGCGTGGTGAAACACCAGAGGGGTGGATGGGAGAGGAAAGACCTCGGAGAGCTTCCGCCCACTAACCGCTGCTGAGGGACGAAGGAGCGAAGCCGTCTTTCCCTACCGAGTAGCTCACCGACTATCCCGAGGGTCCATTGGCGAATGCCACAAACACTCTAGGGGTTGTGTTACACACAGGAATGGGGAACGTTCATAAAATTTACTCCATATATTTAAGAAATGTAAACGACAAAATAAATCCCTCAGGAACTCAAATATAAAATTCAAATGTGGAAATGGAAACTGCAAACATTTAACCTCTACATCCCAAATAATTTCAGCAAGTTCATTTATAATTTTCATTTCACTAGTCTTTATTTTGTATTTTTTGAGCTAGTAAGTACGTGTGTTAACATTTTTGGCCTTTTTAATGATCCCATAATCGGGAAAGATGGTTCATTTGGTAATCGAGCCGGGTAAATTTGAGAGCTAATTACGTTTACAGGAGACTAGCTTTTTCACAGTAGCACTAAAAACGTCGCACTTTTTGTTACATGGTCCTTCTGCATCAACGTTTGACCATTTTAGCCAGCGCAAGGGTGTGTGACAGGGTTGCTGGTAGAACACCAGGCATTTTTCTGTACGTTTGTGCCTATAAATAAATTTTTCATTCATACAAAATTGTGTTGCAATATAAGTCTCCAAAGGTTCCTCGTTGCAGCAATAGTAGTACCAGGGTTGAAATCCATGCAAAGACTGATAGTCCCAGTTTTGTAAAGCCATGTAGTCACGTATGAACTGTTATGTAGGGCCGTATACTCCTGACTAGTTATTTCTCCCTTATTTGAAAATGTGGGATTCTTCAAGTCCGTTTCGCTTGAGTGAAACTAGTTAATGGCAATTCATTTTCGATAGTAGAGAAAAAATCCCGACAAATGGACACAACTAAGTATTATAAGTAATCATTGCAGCAGAACAGACATATAAATGGTCGATATCCATGTATCAAAATATTAATAAGCCACGCAGGCATTTAATGAAGTTTCATTGGTTTTCTTCCGCTATTTTTAATGCTTTCCCGAAGTTAATGAGCCAACTTTTTTCGATTTATAAACGGCATTTCTCCAAGACTAAGTGTTCATGATTAAAAATGATTTTGGTTTAAATCCACACTCGTTCGGTTTTTATTTAATTAGCGTGGATTTAACACAAGTTTATTTTGAATCATCAACATTATAAACTTCCACAGAGTCACGCCTGAAACGGTTTTGTTTAAAAGAGTTAAAATTCATCTTGGAAGTTCTGGGATATTAGTCAAGGGCTACATTATATTCGAGACGGTAATAAGTCAACTAATGGCAATATTTTCTGTCATGATTGCTGAAATAAGCCATGCTACATAATACAGCCATAATAGAATATACGCAAAGTAATGGGGGAATGATGAGAGAAGACCTCTTAAGTCGAAATTGTATTTAATTAATAACTAATTTTCATTCCTCTTCCAAAATTCATCGCATTCCAAACAGTAGCCAGGATCAAATTAGTAAGCATCAAGATCAAATTAAAAATTTGCTCCACCGTTATGGTTTTTTAGGCATGATTCTTACCTCTCCTCAGTCTCCTCAGCATACTCTCTCTCCCTTCCTCTTGCTCTCACCAAATAATCAAACCATGCGTCCAGAGCGTCCATTTCCACATAGAATTGCGTAGCGTTTGAAAGGACGATATTTTTATGAGGTAACATGCGCTTAGCGCCACAGTCCACGGCAAATGCGGAGATATGGGTTCGCATCCCAGCCCAGGCGAATGAGTTAATTCATTTAGAATTTCGCTCATTTGTGCAAGTCTTTTGTCAGACACTCGAGCACTAATACAAAACGCATCTTAGTCCACGTCTGGTCGAAGCTGGTGGTGGACAATGGCACGGAACCTCACGTCACGAAGGGCTAATCTTGGTGGAAGGGGTGCGCAGAAGCGACAGGAGGGTGACCAGAGGAGGAAGTGAAATTTAGGCGCAGTTTACACGGGGTAATCATATGTAATAAAATACACACAGATACTACCCATTCACCCGCAGTGGTTCAGGAAACACACCGTTGTTTCCTAAACCACTTGTATAATCGTTCACTACGCATTGTACACCAGCTTTTGCAAGGGCTTTACTCAATTATACCATTTCCTGAGCTCCGGAATTCCTTGTCAAGGACTTTAGGTTTCCGCGGTAATTTTCAGCCGGGGTGACACGGTGTTTTTTCCAAGCGTGCAGCCTGGCGTTGCAGCAAATTTGATGCGTTCCATTCAGCATGAACTGCGACAGATATTTCCTCTTCTTACGTTGTGGCAGGGGCTTTCCTGCGCCAACAACTAAACGTATTTCATCTATTCCAGACGTAGACTATTCCGAATAATCGCTTTACGGGCGTCAGTTATTGGAAGCGTCTCAAACTGAACTTCTACAGCACCTTCACTTGAAATTTTATTCAACTAGTGACACTGCAAGCAGCCATATGACATATGTTTCTGGTATCATCGCATTAAAAGTTTAAGCAATCGGTAGAAGACTTAATCGCGGTCTATGGTAAAATTATGATAAACTTACACCAACCATAGTCGAGAGTTCCTAAATCTTGGAGACAAGAATAGGGATTCTTGATTGAACCAAGAACCACGCTTCTCCAGACGAGGAGCAAGACCACATGTGAAAGACTTAAGGTTACCTCGCGATGAATGTAAGACGCCGGCTTTCTGCAGAGCAGCTCGTTTCGTCGCTTGGTTGGAGAAAAGATCCCTTCGGGTTAAACACGGCTAAGGACTACGCAATATCCCCGGCCTGCCTCCTAGACCCCTCTCGACGCTCCCCCAACCCCCTCAACTTTACACTCAGACCCCTCCCACCGACTTCCATCCCTCGTTCCCCACCCCTACCGCTCCCCTATATCATAATATCCCCCCCTTCCACCCACAACCCGAAACCCCTTTTCTTCATCTCATTTCCGGGAATTGCTTTGAAAGCCAAAACGCAAATGCTGCGATGGCAGCGCCGCTGGTACTCCGCCCTCGAGCGGATAACCACTTCGAGAAAATCTTTTCCCTTAAAGCTGGCGTCTCCCCGACGCTTTGCGTGAATCCCAGGTCCCATCAGGTGCACGGTACACTGCATTCCGTTAGGTAAGGCTTTGATATGTTCTATGTTCTACGACGCATCGCGATTTAAGTTTTACATCGCAATGGAGAAACACTACAAAGAGCTCGAGATGGAATAGAGATGCTTGATGCAAAATCAGCGAAATAGAAGAAACAAATTGGACAGACTCTGAGACAAAAAAGCCTCCTGAAAACTGTAATGGACGGAGCAACGATTGGGGTGAATTGAACAAAATGTCTGTGGATCTAGAAAATTGTGAGAGATGCTAAGCAAGTTGTGAGATATGCCAAAATAAATAAATATGCGAGAATGAAGTCGTCAGCTAAAAAGGACGGAGTGGTGAGAGGCATGAAATTAATCCCCAGGTTGATGACTGCGGATGGTGATCAAACATTAAATCATAGACCCAGATATCGTACATCGCCCGCTTCTAGCAGTTATAACGCGTATACAACTAAGCATTTATAGGGTAACGCACGATAACATATTAATATAACAGATTGTTCAATTGCTTCATTTCTTCACTCTTACCAGTTAACTATTAATGATACCCAGAAGTATTCAAAAGCATAAGCGCCTCTTCGACTCATCGCCATGTGGTTCCGGTTCAAAATCACAACCCTATGGATTTACCATATTAAATGTTTGAAAAAAATATCGTTTCCGAGTAGAATAGTATCATTTTTGTCATAATATGTAAAAATATACGTAAATGCAAGGTTTTTGTATTGATATGGATCCATTGAAGTACAGCACACAAAAATCGGAAACCAATTCATCAAAATGACGAATGAAAACTTTTGACGAATTTATCTCAATGACCCAATCTATTGTCAGAGGAAAGGGCGTTGCCCTCGGATGTGATATGATGGGACATTATATCGAATACTTTCTATTATCGCATCGAATTGAAAGACAGTATATCGCTGTTCTGTGGCTAAAAATCGCAATGCGATTAGTAATTTAAGCATTCTTATATGGCATTCGACGGTACGGTACTAATTGCGCAGTGCATGGTTTTTCCTTAGCCGACTAAAAACGCTCATGTTGAAACATGATCACTGATTGTGTCTCGTATCCTTAAACTTGCCTCGCGTGCTCCCGTGATGACTGATGAATTTTTTGCCAGGTAAATTAGTAATTACTCGGAGGAATCCACAGATGCATATTCAGCATTTGCCAATTTGCTGCCATAATTAGAAGAAAATAACGGAAAATCCCATTCATATGAAAAAACATAGTGTCGTATTCGATTTTAAAGAGCGGAGAGACTACCCTCATTCAAAAGCAGTGAAGGGTGACGGCAGAGGTCATTAGTCACCAACAGGGGTTCGAACAAAGCCTAAGACCAAGCACGACATCAATGCACAGTGACCTCAGTGGGATTAGAAGCCCAATCTTACGGTTCGACTTCCCGGATACGGTGGACACCGGTTGCAGCTAGATGGATGCCTAAACGTAGTGTGGCATGAATTATTGAATCGTTGAACCTTGGCGAAGCAATACCGAATCACACATCATACATTCCGCATATTCTTATGGAAAACTTATTGTTTGTTCCGATAGTTACACGATATTTAGAATTGGAGGATATAGTATACAAATTTCAAGTTCTTAGCATTGATAAAAAACATTACCCATATTGTTTCTTCTACGTAGAAAATTAGTATTACCCTAAGGCTGGTAACGTTCCTTTGCTAGAACCATTACTATGACAACCCCATTATTCGAAAAAAATACTGATATATCGGATTATCAGATGCTCCATAACGTCGTTTCACGCGAGGCCCTTAGCTACGAAGTCTGATCTAACTTCAATCCGCGCATTCAAACTAGGAATACGAGTACTCGGGGAATTCGAAACCCAGATATGAATTTGCTATTCGGGTTTTCGAATTATATCCTGGTTTTCAAGCTATCGGGTACCCGAATTTTCCTGCTTTGTACGGGGTATCAAATGATTCGACGGACAACAAATGTCCATTAAGGAATGCTTAAGCAGTGGGTTGGCTGTCACATTTTCGATTCCACTCCCGATTGATAGTTATATATATCATTATATATACAATGGCTAAACACGATTCTAAGTGATTTCTAGAAAAAGGAGAAAGTACTGGCTAATTAACATATGGATATAAAACCTTGCCATAATGGAAATGGATGTTACGAGTAATAGTGCATTGACAAAATAAACGTTTATGATAACCTACCTACGTCAAACATTTTTAAATAGTTTTCTAGTCAATTATAAGTAAAATAAAATAACTGGATTACAAGAGGGATGTGATTTCTTTCCCCAAGATCTTCAATACTAAATATAAATGGTACTCAAGTAAGTAAGACTTAAAAATACCAGATAAAAAAGGTATTAAACAAGTTACAAAATAAAAATTAAATTAACATTAAGTAGTTCTATTCCGGTACCCAGACTTCCGAGCTTATCCGGGTACCCCAGGGTAACCCAGGGCGTTTGTTTCACAGGGTTATATACAACCCTAACATCGTGAATGTTTATTTACTCAACCACCGGAAATATTCCTATTTCACAAGTTATTGTTACCGTTAAAAAATAATAACACACAGAACAGGTTAGAGTAGCTACACATAACATAATAACTGATATATTTAAAAGAAGAATCGCAGAAAAAGCTATTTAAAATAGAGGTAAAGCATTAAAAAATGAATTTCCAGTGACTTAAAGAATATCAACTGATTGTTAGCAAATAACAAAGGAGTTTGCAATAAAAGCACGAAAAACAAATGTATTCACTAAATTTAGACGTTCATACCTACAAAAAGTTTAAATTTTTATGATTTAATGTAATAAATAGCATTAAATATTTTCCGTTCTCATGCAATTGACTTTCGTCCTCTTCAAATTCCTTCTCCTGATTCCCTGCCCTTCTCTTCGTTGGTGTCCCCTCTCCCTGCTACACGCAACTGTGGCGGATCGCGGGGTAGTACGTAGGTGTAGAAATATTGTGCACATAAATAAGATTTTTGAGATAGCTCTTTACATAAGGCATTTTTGGATACAACTGTCAAAAGAAAAATATCAGGTGGTGGATATATTAAGTTGTTTTCCCGCATAATTACACATAAAGTAGAAAGTAGACATAGTTTTTCCTCAGAAAAGTATGCTGAATGAGTGTTTTTCTGCCCGAGTAAATGCATAGAAATCAACTTTTTCCCAGAGAAAAGGACATAAAATCACAACACGTATCATATATCAATATCGAGCTTTGTTGAAGGTGCTCAAGACACGGAACCTTAGTCGGAACTTGAAAACGAAGGTTTATCGAACAGTGATTAGACCTGTGGTTATGTATGGTTCAGAAACATGGACCATGACTACTGCAGAAGAAGAGCTACTAAAAAGATGGGAAAGAAAAGTGCTAAGAAAGATTTTTGGTGCAGTGAAGGAAGACGGACATTGGAGAATACGGAAGAACAGAGAACTGGAGGAACTCTACAAGCATCCCAACATAGTGACAGAAATTAAGAGTAACAGGTTAAGGTGGTTAGGGCATGTTGAGAGAATGCCTGAGGATAGGATGGTGAAAAAGATATACCTTGGACATCCTAGTGGCAGAAGATTGAGAGGAAGACCTCGGAAAAGATGGTTGGATGATGTAGAAGATGATCTGAGAAAGATGAGAATAAGAAGATGCAGAACTCATGCAGGATATCGTGACGTCTGGGCTAACATTGTGAGAGAGGCCAAGGCCCTACAAGGGCTGTAGCGCCGAGGAGTAAGTAAGTAAGTATCATATATCAATGAGGGAGCAACAGTCCTACATTTTTTCTGCGCATATCTAGCGGCAACTGATTACTCTGTATATCCAACACTCGGGAAACAACCGCTAGTTCCACCGATTAATTAGGCTGAAGAAATCCTTCTTCCCCATTCGACTTTCGCCCAATTTCTATTCTATGTGCATTACATAAAGTCCTTGAGGGTTTAGTCCACAACCAAACAACAGAATATCTGCTTAAAAATGGTAAATTTGAGTTTCCAAGCAGGTTTCCGCAAGGGCTATAGTACACATACGGCTCCTTTGAAAGTCACAAACGATATTCGCCAAGCTATCGATAAGCAAAAGCTGACTATCCTTGTATTGTCCCCAAGTAAAGCTTTTAACAGAATTAACCACTCACAGCTGCTGGGCAAAATGAACTAAATTTTTCTTCTTCAGTGTTGAACTGGTGTGCCTCGTATCTTGATGAATGCTACCAGACGGTTAAAGATTCACTTGACAACGTCTCCCAGTGGAAACCCGTTGAATGCGGTGTTCCCCATGGGTCTATTCTTGGACCCTATTATTTATTATCTACGTCCTTGATCTTCCTGGATGTATAAAAACGGTAAATATATGCTGTAAGCAGATGACATTCCACAATTGTCCTCCTAAAAATCTAGTAGATGCGATTGCTAAAGGAAATTCAGACATTAATGCAATTTCAATTGGGTTGAAAATAACTCTTGCTCTAAACCAATCCAAGATCAAGGCAATGATAGTCGGAGGCATAACATTCTCAAACTGAATCAAACTAGACTGTACGCTTAAAAGTTAATCTTGGAAATACCTTTATTCCTTATTCAAATTCAGTGAATAATCTTGGTAACACGATGAGCAAACACCTTTCTTGGAATGAACATATTTCAAACATTGCCAACAAGATTAGCAAAACTCTGTGCTAATAAAAATTAAATAGAAATGTACTTCCTATAAACATAATTAAGCATCTTATCTCAATTTTTGTGTTTCCTAATCTTGATTATTGCTTCTCATTATTTAGCGAACTTACTGTTGAACATAATGTAAAATTGTAGAGATCATTAAACTCATGTGTAAGATTTATATTCAATCTCCGGCGGGATGAACATATCTCCTCATATCACCAGCAGCTTGGATGGTTTTCAACAAATTCCCGTCGGGCGTACCAACTGGCTACATTTTTCTACTCCCTTTTCCAAAATGAGCTAGATGAATACCTTCTAAACCTCTTCTCAGGTACACCATCTAATCTAACAATCGTCACTACATCCCCGTCTTCATCCTCATCTGCATTACCCAGCACACCCCACCGCAACCTACCAAAAGTCATTTCAAGTTGCCAGTGCAATATTCTGGAGCTTACTACCTGATGATATAAAGAAACTGCAGTCTCTGTACCTATTTACAAATCGTCTTTATAATATGTTATTAGGCTAATAAGTTTCCTTTCTCCTCTCTATGTGCATATATTACCCTAACCTTATTTTTTTATTTGTATGTCTTTTTGTGATTAATTATAACTAACTTTATTAAAATATTGCACTGATGTTAAATATTGTATCGATGCTACTACAGTATATTATTCTGTTGTTAACGATTGGAACCTTGACATCAAACTGTTGATTGACGTGTTTATTGTACAAACGGGACGATTTCCTAGTACAAATAAATTATCTATCTTATCAAGTAGAATTACAAATTGATCAGCATCTAGGATTGCAACGAAAGAGAGTTTAAGGGTCACGGCCTACCACGATGGAAACACCGGTTCCCTTTCAGTCACTGAAGTTAAGCATCGTTGGGCTCGAGTCTAATTCGGAGGGGTGATCCTTCTATTGGTCTGACTGCTGTAGCCTCTACCTGCAGGTGACAGACAGTAGGTGCATTTAGCCTTGACCTTAGACGTCGTAGCACGTTAGGTTAAATAAATACTGGTACGGAAGTAATCCTTAGGTATTGGACTGGAAAAGAAAATGGATGTCAAAGAAGCAGCGGCAATTAATTTTACTGTAACAGTAGTATCTTATATTGTAGGCGCTGCACAAGTAATTGACAATGGAAATAGTGAGATACGGTGTGTTTTAACAATCGAGTGGCCTCACCAGTGATTCCAAACGATTCTAAAATGAACAAATGAACGTCAACAAAGAATCACGCTACCAGGATTAACGCACAATTTAGTGGCAAAACTGGCTGCGATTTTATTTCACGACCTTTATTAATGGCAAATGACTGGTCAACTTTAATTCCTTGAGTTTCGTTCATATTTCCGCGTCTTCTGCGACATGTAGAACGTGAAAATAGTCAAAACTGCAAGGGCAACAGCTATGAATAAGAGCTTGGGCTACTTTCCTTGCTTCAATTGATAAATCTGCGCAGCAGTATTGCACTCTACATGACGCTCCTCTCCCAGCGAATCTCTTCATACAACAGACGACTTAAGGAAAATACCAAGTTTAAAACGATATTTAGTAACTGAAGGTGAAGAATTGTGAAGTGAAAATCAGAAAAGGACAAAATCGCCGATTTTGTAATTTTCACAATTATGGAGACGCATATTCGTTGGAAACCTCACCACAACATATACGATTTGACGTCTGGGCCGAGTAGAATTAGGCCGGGTTCACACGAGGCCACTCAGCAGCTCTTCTAAGTGGTTGGTTAGTGGCGCTTCCACAGCGCCACTAACGAGCGTCGAACCGGCGTTTTCAGAAACACGCATGCGCGTGCCTGGTGCTGCTAACGGGCGTGAGAAGCGCTTCTAATAAGCGTGAACCTGCAACCTTTGCTTTACTTGAAATTCTAACACTCGTTAGCAGCGCATCTGCAGGGCCACGAACGCGCTGCTTGAACAGTGGCGTGGCAGCCGCTCCGTGAGAACACCGCCATTTAGCTACGGCTAAACTCACTAGACGCGCCACTTTTCTACGCCGGCGTCTGCGGCGGAGGGAACCACTGAAACCGTCTGTGGCGCTTCCATCCAGTGGCTGTTGCCCTGTGCGTACACTTACATTCTACCCCATTATTAGCCAACGGCAGCGCTGCTGAGGAGAGCTGATAAGTGGCTCCGTGAGAACGGGCCCCTTAGGGGCTCTGTTATTGATACCGCTGCTGTATTTTGTAGAAATGAATGAAACGTGCTAATCCAAGCTACAGCCTCACGATATATGCCTCAATATTGCTCGCGCAATATTTTCCGTTCGGGCATGAGATCAGCATAGCCAAGTCATTTGGTTAGCATCTCAAAATACGGGTGGAAGATTTCTATCTCCGGGAGGAGGTCGAGGGACTCGGCACGTGGCTTCCCATGGAAACGTAATCGAAACAATCCACTTACGAGGACGCGTGCAATCAATGTAAGATTCCGTGATGCACTGCCTGGACGAGACACCATTTGAGCCGCGGGTTTCCGTGCAATACGCTCTGCCAAGGAGAATAGCGTTTTCCACCCTATCTCTTAAAGTAATTCAAGACGACCGCGGCAGCAAGGTCGATAGCACACCGACGAGGAGACCCTTAAGGAAAGAAGGGCATGGATATATTGTCCTCATCTTAAGATTAAGGATATATAAGACTTGCTAATACAATTCATACGTGCGAGAGAGTAACTGTGGGGATAAGAGTTCCGTCAAAATTACACCATTTAAACTAGTCAAGTCCTACGAATAGTTGGAGAGAAAAGAATTGAGTATAATGCAAACTATTCTAATAAGAAGAAGAAACAAAGATATTGGGCACATCTTAAGAAAAATAGCATGCATTCACACAAAAATACTTATCACGCCATTCCCTCTCGTGGTATGTAAAGTCAAAGAACTTAGTTATTGCTGTTTAGCCTTGAAAACCGGCTTTCTGTTAACAATGTCTCCCATAATGCCATATACTTGCATACCTCCTTCGCTTCTCGTACGCTCATGCATTGCTTCATACACGCTCACCTATTCATAAGACTCCTAATAATCCACCTCTTTGGAGTTCCGCTATTTTCACCCATGTCTTTCGCGGTCGACCCCTTACTCTCACACCATTCACTCTATTACTATATACCTTTGTTCTTCGACTCTAATTCATTCCCTCAAAATCGTCAAACCAACGAAGCACACTCCTTTCCTATTAAAAATAATGGAAGGAGAAATGAATGGGGAGAATTACAGAGGGAGACCAAGGATAGAATGCATCGAAAAAGGGATGAATGAGGTCAAAGTGAAAACTTTATAGGAATGAATCGGTTGGCTAAGAGGAGAGCGAAATGGAGAGCTGAAACAAACCCATTTTAGGATTCATGTCTACCGATGATGAAGTCACTACTAGTCTAGTATCACGAATGGGCGAACACGTGTTCGTGAATTAATTTTTTCCTTCCGTGACATTTCTCGTCTCTGCTCCGCCGTGCACAATAATACCGTACATTATTACACAGCATCACGAATGGATAAATTCATACCTGTAACCTTTCTCTCCTTTTTCTTTTGTTGTTCTTTTTTAGTTTCTATTCCCCTCGCCCCAAGCAAAAATATAACCCCCAACGCATCCCGAAATTCCGTCTTTCCCTATCTCAGTGGGTCTTGTTTTGCCAAATCGCTTCCGAATTTTCTCATCGTCCTCAAAATATTTTTCTCTGGACCTCTTTTTCCTCCTATTGCCACTTGGGCAATGAAACCTCTATCACGCCTGAGTTGATTTTGTTGTGAAGCTTCTTCTTTACCTTCATCCAACTTTCGTTTCTTTTATCATTCTTTCATTGCTTGTTCGGGTATTTATTTATTTTATTGCATCAAGCAATGTAATTGGTCGTGCCATTTTTGGTCGCTTAAGAGAGTAAATAATGAAAATGGAACCATCCAATTTCTGTACATGCTTTCTGGCATGTATTCGTATCATGTACCCGTGTGAGTAAGAGCATGGTGAAAGTGGGCCTTTCGGTTAGTCGGTGAGATATAGCGTTAGCAGTCGGAACTCCTCAAACCCCATATCTAAAACTTCCGTGCGACGCACTGCTTGGAGGACATAGATAATATTCATTTTCACCCTAAGAGAATGGCATTTTTCCTCATCCACTCGTCAAAGCAGACCGCGATAGATTTCTCCTATGTAGTTTAAATTAGTTCTTTGTTGCACATTTAAATGCCTTCAATTTTCTCTTTGATAGTATATTTACATTATTTCTTCCAAAAAGAAAAAATAATAAAAATAACTCACAAAAATGTAAATGCTGATTAAAAATTAAGACCTCAACTGAAATGCTGTTTTATAAAACTGGTTATGTACTGTACTTAGTACTGAACTTCTCATTGAAAAACTTAAGTAATGCATTTGAATAAATTAAACAGAAACGTCGTTAACATAGCGTCGCCGGCATGACAACCCATACGTCGCGAGTTCGGAACCCACCTCAATAATATATTTCGTCGGATCTTAAGCTCTAAGTCTGAGACATGGCGACATGGCATTCACATTTTTAGAGCACCGAAAACCACTATTTACTGCTCCACAACAACCACAAAATCGAGGATGACGCCCGCCAAAAACACGTAAAAGTGAAAATCTGGGAATAAATGCAGTTAGACTCGCTGCATTAGGACATCGACAAAATGTTCTCGCATTTTTAAACGGACGGAGGTATTTATGCCGCTGGTGAAATGAAAGCCCACTTTTAGTGCTCTCCTTGAGCACGAAATCCCACGTGAAACGAAAAAATCCAGCCGTTTCATCACACGTAACACACACAATCCACATCGTCCACAGATTTTTCACCTCCCACCCTCGTTACGCTAGCCATTAAGTCACACTCACTCAGTACGCGCGTTCGTACATGGGTTCGGGGGAGGGCGAGGAGGGGGAGGAGGAAAATAGGAGAAGGTCGGCCTCTGACTATGCTAACGGAAATGCCACTTCCGTAATGAGCGCACGAGGGGGGGATTTTATATTCCTGTCGCTGCGGGAGCGCCGCCGCTCCGGGCACTACACGAATCCTCACTGGCCGCCCGCAAAACCACGCCGATAGAATGTTACGACTCGCGAAACTGCACCGCAATCGCTCTATGCTATGCTCTATTCTAATGCGAATTTACATTCACTACGCTGCGGTAGGTACTTCATCTTAACGTTCTTCGTCGGTTTAGATCATTTCGCATGTTGAATGATTTTTCATTTTTTTATGATGTCTTTCACAGAGGTGAAAGTGATGAATTGATAAGTAAGTCAAACTTTATAGTCCCACCTAATACGAGGGAGGCAAGAGGTATTTCTATACAAGGAATTTTTAGAGCAACTATTACAAAAATCCACCCCTAATTACAATTTGTATTACTGAAACAACTTTTGTAAAGAACTAAATTTGTTCAAGGTTACGGAGCACTATCGGAAATTAATGGAAAACTTGTCCAAAGCTCACAATGTGTCAAGTAATTTAAGATGATATTTATGTTGTTTTAGCCAGTTTTGACTGGTACTCATTGTAATAATAATTGTCTGACATTACCCTGTAATTATGTTTTTCATGTTGGGTGAACAATAAACACAAATAAAAATATATAAAATAAATAAATTTCACTCTCAATTTCTGCCACATGCAGACAGGGGCAAAAGCACTCGGAACGAAATGGAGAATCGCCCCTCCGAATCAGAGAACAACCCAGACAGGGAGATCAAACATACAGATACACATTATTTCATTACCCATTTACACTGCTACCTTCTTACCGCAATAATTCATTACACGGAAAAGAGCTGGTAATACGATCGCCTGGTAGGCGCCGAAAATGGTAACCATATCTAAACGGTAATTTATAATGAGGTCAAATTTATGGAATTTTATTTGAAGTGATACCTGGCTTAAACTACCTAAAGTGTTTTACAGAGATAAGAAGCTAGTAATGCCAACGGGCCACTTCGCTAGCCAGCGGAAAATGATACAAAACCTCTAGAATGGGCTTATGCACTGAATTAGTAGTGGTCGAGCGCAGATTCAAGGAGCCATAGTTTATGTCATATCTCGTTTGAGTTGATGGAGTAAGGCAACGACGTACATCAGAATTGAAAGTAATACACTACGTTGTTTACAAGGAATTTATTTTCCGATATCACGAAGCATTTTTCGGCAAGCTAAGTCATAATCTTTCACGTCACGATGTTTCTCTAGATCCATCAAAGCCTTAGGTTTTGATGGATCTAGAGAAACATCGTGAAAACCAAAAGATCATTAAGGTGCTGTTTTGACAGCCACTGTGAAAATACGACCACCGCGGACAACGAGAAACTATTTCTTAATGACTTTATGAAACAAAGAACTGCAAAAAAGTCGATTAAGCTAATAACTTGATGGTGAAGGGGGAATAATTTATAATTAAACGAAGAATTAATAACATGAAACAAGAATACTGGTTTTTCCTGTGCCTACTTACCTAATAAGTATGCAAGGTTTATTTTCGGTGATCTCTCTGATAAACAGCCACACTCGAAGTCAGCTCTTTCAGTAATAAACCAACTTGAGAGAGTAAGAAGTAAATTGGTAAGAAGAAAGGCTAAATCAAAACACCAATAATCTCACTTATTGCATTTAATCGGAACAGATCAGGATAAAAGTTTTGCCAAAAGACTCATACCTAGCATTCCACCTCGAATACAGCTTGATTCTCGATACACATAACATTCATGTATTTTATCTAAGATGTAACAACTATATTCTTCACCGAGTAATCGCCATTCGATGATAATTTTAAGTTAGTGATCCAAGCATACCTTGCACAAAAAGTTTATCTCGTCGTTTTCATTCCTCGTATGTCAAATCCGACAATATTTACCATAAATAATGTTACATTCATATATTTTGGCACCTTAACCTGAATGATTATCGGATTGTCCTTGGAAATACCCTGAAAACATTTCCGGGTACAAAAAAACAATGAAGCAAAAACGCAACTCAGAGTTAACACTGAGTAATACAATGCTTTTCTCTGTAAAGCACGGCAGTTGTCAGTGAGTTATTTATTCTCAGACTTCTCACCACATTTGGTTCTTCATTTCTCGCGATGTTTCTATTTAGGAGAATTTTAATGACTGATTCTTGGTCTCACCGTCCCTGCTAGTAAAAAGTTGATAATTTTTTAAATATTTTACCGCAAAATTGTAATGCACAAACATACTTTTTCGAGATATGTATAATTGTTTCGGGATTTTGGGTAAAAAGGTAACGGAAATATGCAAGGGCAATTACTTCTTTAATGTGACGTAACAATCGCGTTGAAAGTCCTAAACGCAGATACCTTTATTTTCACCACGGTTTATCACAAGTCCATACGATTAATAATAATGTGAACATAAATAGAATTCAATGGAAGAAAGGAATGTGTACAGAAAAGCTGGCACAGAAGAATATTTTTACTTAGTTAAGCAATAATACATCAGTTTACTCAACTAAACTCTGGACCAACAAAATAAAAAATGCAACCGTGGCATCATGTAATCAACAAAGAGATTAATGTATCAAATAACTTGGTTTACCATCAATGTTAACTCATTCTCAAATTTTAATCCCTCTATCTTCTTTTTCACTATGCCAGATGACAGTTTATATATTCTTTAGGTTAAAAACACAATAACTTATGGCTTGATATTTCGAAAAGTATGTAAATTAGAGTTTAAAGTCCCTAAGTTTCGTCTTCGGAAACGCTCTCCGACGTAAACTACATTGCTCATACTTCCGTTGCATAATTTACGAAGGGCTCCCCGTCTACGGTTTCTTGAAGCTTTATGCACTCGAGGTCTACCATCGTTGTGTAAACGCTAGTTACAGAGAGTTAGCAGAGTGAGCACAATGGATCCTCATCTAGCGGGCAGGTGGCCAAAGAAAAAATGAAAAAGCGATGCCTTACTCGAGGTGCTAGGAGCCTCGTAATGTTTTGATCTCCTCACCGATGTATGTACCTCAGGCATCCCCGTGCAAGTTACTTGATCCTACTCCTTGACTTTTACAGTCTTCATTGTTTTCTCCCAGTTTCGCCGTACGATAAAGAAGTGCCCTCATCCGACGGCCATGGAATCAAGGAAAACCAAGGAATCTGTCGAGTGTGATCGGGTTTGTGTACGTTAAGCAAGCGCTCATAGACTGAATTTTGTAATATTTCATAATTTAAGGCAATTTAGAAGATTCCTTCAAAATATTCCTTCATTTATAGACTATAATAAAATGCTGAAAGCCTTCCTTACTCCTGGGTTATCCCAGATGAATTTCCAGACTGAATTAAGTAATCTAAATTATTTAATTGAAATTAAAAACGATCCTAGGACGCAAGCTAAGGGATAGAATAACGATTCTTAATGGCTTACTAATGATTTATCAATCCGCGGCAGAATCTTTTCATTTTCTCCCTTGCAATAATAATAATAATAAATCTGCGCGATTATGCCAACCACCTGCGAAAAAAGGAAACTCCCCACCAACCGCCAGTTCAGAGGGATATACCACCGGCCAGACCACTCTCCCCGATACAGGCAGCCTCTTCACCGCCTGAGGCGAGAACGATATTTATGTCAGTCTTTCGGCCAAATGGGGAGGAAGCTGGTCAGGCCGTCTCTGAACTACAAACGCGGTTGTTAAGCACCATTAATTATGATGAAGGACAACCTAGGCAGAGAGACATCCGCCGAAAGATCTCGCTGCGGAGTAACCACCTACCCCAGTTGAATGGTCTTATCGACGAAATCCTGACGGAAACTTCGGACCTTTGGACGGTAAATTGCGTGGTCTATGCCGCTGCAAAAATTATGGCTCACTCCAAAAAGAACACCTCTTGGGAGGACAAAGCAGCAAAGAGGCTCGAACAGTTGGAGGCCAAGATCACGCTGGCGAGACGACAAGCGTCGAGAATCCAGTGTGTGATGGAATACATCTTATCTGAACGAACTTTCACTCCCAAAGTTCGGCGCATAGCGCGCAGTCTCAGATACAACCATCAAACAATGAATAAAAGCGTGCTGCTGACCATTAAACAGCACGTGGTCGATAGAGTACGACCACTCAACACTGCCCTGAAAAAAAACTCCTCAAGAAGAGTAGGGCCGTGAAGGAAAATTCCATCTTTCTCCTTCACCCGTCCCGTCTCTTTCGACCACCTCCGCCTGCCGTTGAATCTCTGCCACCCATCCAAGAGGTTGAACGTTTTTGGATGGAGATCTACGAAACGTCGAAGCCATTCAACGGAGACACTCCGGCCATAGGCCTCTTTGAAGAGTTATGTTACCATCACCTACAAGATGTCGATGGACCTCTTTCAATCACAAAAAGTGACGTGAAGAAGGCCTTCTCTTGCAAGAAGAACTTCTCGGCTCCAGGAATGGATGCCGTGAATAACTTCTAGTGTAAGAAGTTTACTTCCTCCCACCAACACCTAGCCAAAATCTTCACGTCCTTTCTGGTAGGCAGAGAACCTATTCCACCTTGGCTGACTGAGGGACGCACGGTTCTGATACCTAAGAAGGGAGACTTGTCCAATCCAAAGAACTATCGCCCTATAACCTACTTCAACACCATATAAGGCGTTCACCTCGATCTTGAGCGACCTTATCGTACACCACGTATAGTCTGTGTGGCAGGAGGTGTACGAGCAGAAGGGATCAAAGCGGGGAATCGTGGGATGCAAGAACAACTTTCTCATTGATAGGTGCATATGCTAGGATGCCATCCGGCATAAGCAAAACCTATCAATGGCCTGGGTGGACTACAAGAAGGCTTTTGACATCACTTCGCATGAGCTTTTCATCGCCATGCTGAAGTTGATGAAAATCCACCCAGAGGTAGTTTCCTACATCCAACGCCTGTCACCACTCTGGAAAACGCGCTTCGTTCTAACTTCAGGCAAACGGTCAGTTTCCACAGAGTTGGTAACATACCACCATGGCGTTTTCCAAGGCGACAGCTTGAGCCCCTTACTGTTCTGTATTTCCCTCCTACCCTATCCCTTAGGCTGCGACGAGATAGAGGTTACATGTGCGGCGGAAGCATAAGGTCACCCACTTGTACTATATGGATAACATGAAGCTTTATGCTTCTAATGCGAAAGACCTTCGCACTGCCCTGGACACCGTACTGGAATACAGTGAGGCTATAGGGATGGAGTTCGGATTGGACAAGTGAGCATCCATCCACCTGGCGAGAGGAGATTTTCGGAGATCAAGGAAGACGTATAGCTTGTTGACGGGAGCGTCATTCGTCACCTCAAGGAGGATGATAGCTATGAATACCTCGGCGTCCCCCAGAGCCGAATGCAGGAGGTATCAGCAGTGAAGGAAAGGGCCACCGCTAAATACAGACAGACTCTCAGGAACATTTGGAGTTCTGAGCTGTCTGGCAAGAACAAGGTTCTTGTCACGAAAATGTTTGCGGTTCCTAGACTGCTGTATACCTTCGGAGGCATGAAGTGGAACATCAAAGAGTTGTAGAACCTCGATAGGGGAACAAGGAAAATGACGACCATCTATAGAAGTCTTCATCCGAAATCTTCGTTCTCCAGATTGTATCTCTCTCGCAATGTAGGTGGTAGAGACTATTGAGTCTGGAGTGTCTCCACAACAGAGTTGTCTTGGGTACAGCATGCCGAGTGTTGAGAAGCAGGTATCCCCTTCTCAATGTCGTGAGACAGCACGAGAGTGCGGGAGCAGGGGTGTTTCTCTTCCAGCCGGCAAAGAGGGCAGCGGACGAAACCGGTCTCGACTTCGACCCGTCATCCGACGGACGCGACAATGACACGACCATCTCGTCATTGAAGGTAGATGTACTCAAGCTCGAAATAAAAAAAGCCGAGCAGAAAGTCTTGCTCAAGGTGCACACCGATATGCCCATGCATGGATGTTTCTATCGAAACATCGAAAAGCATGGGTTTTCGAAGGAGCTGACGTTTGCCTTCTTACGCTCCGCCGGTCTGAAGTCCGAGACCGAGGGTTTTGTCCTCGCGTGCCAGGATGGTGTCATAAACACACTCGTGTACCGACGCATTATATTCAAGGCGGAGGTCGCGGACACGAGATGCAGGGCGTGCCGAGCCCAGCCGGTGACTTTGAGTCACCTTTACTCCGGCTGTAGTTATTATGCCAGGTCAGAGTATCTAGCTTGGCACAACGCGGCCCTGCGGGTGCTATAATTTCACTTCCCTTGCCCCTGGAGATATTGAGTCCCTCGTGGAGAATGATAAATGCACTATCTGGTGGAATTACTCCTTCTCCACCACCAGACAGTTGGAGGCGACCAAGCCTGATATCGTTCTCCTCAACCACCTCACACGCTCCATGTTCTCGATCGAGTTTTCGGCTCCGGCTGAAACTAACATGGATGCGAAGGAGATGTAAAAACGGACGAAATATGAAAACCTGCTTTTCGAACTTCGACAGATGTACCCCGGACACTCTGTGACATTAGTGGTACTCATCATAGGTGTGCTCGGTGTAGTCAAGGGCTCGCTGCATAATAACATCAAGTGCATTCCGTCCCGCGTGGCACAGGCGGAATCACTAGTTGCACGCATGCAGAAGGCCGTCATCCTGGGGTCACTCTGTGTACTGCGTACGCATGACCCGACAGTACCGAAGCCACTTATTCCATGGGCGTCGGACGTGGCAACGATTACTGCCCAACCCCTCTCGAGTCTCCGGCCATTATGACGGCAATGATACCTGATGCTTGCCGGGGACTCGGAGGGGTGTTGCAACTGTAACAATTAAAAAAATAGAAAATCAGATAATCCAGACTTACACCATCACGAGAAATCAATAATAATTCACCATCAAGAGTGAAGAATAGTCAGGCACTGAAAAGGAATTGGAGGGCAGCAGTGAACCAATATTTGGCTAGAAAATAGTTCTTGGATGTTACTTCCATTCATTTGAAAAAAGTGACACTCAAGTTAAGCGGCTTATTAGCACAAACGCGGTGCCGATGCGAAGTAATTAGGATACTTAAACACAGATCGCAAGAGCGGAGTTTAAGTGACAAAATCGAAGTTAGCTTCGGCACCCAGTTTCGCATCTCATAGTTTCCTGCCTTCACATAGGGATTCCACACCTTTAGAGCTAAGCGTTTTGCAAGAGAGACATAATTCCGGAGATGATGCGCTTTAATGCGTATATTACATCAATGGGATTCCTTGAAGAGATTATAGTACACTGGTTTTTCTAAAGAACTACCTCAATCGCGGACATTATCGATTTCTGGAGATCCAATTCAACGTAACCCGTATTGATCGCAAGAGTCCGAATAAATGGGTTTCTTCCGCTTCTTTTACATGAGAGGCCAGGTGTAGCAAAACGATCTCAAATGATGCCCACGAAAGGTATTGAATGAACGATCACACTGTTTCCTCATATTCCAAAATATTTACCGATGGAGTCAATAAAAATTAAATAAAAAAGGTGGCGAGCTGCTTCTTTTTGAGTATTCCTGCGGCAACCAGCACATCCTTGGAAGAAAGGAACCACTTCTTTAAAACATAAGATTGAAGCCTGCTCTTTTAGGGCAGTAAGGCTTAGAGAATAACAACAGCAAAACAAAGAAGATTGAAAGCAATGGAAATGTTTTATCGAAGAATGGTAAAGATAAAATGATCTGAGAGAATTAAAAATGAAGAAGTCGTACGAAGGTTGGCGAGAAAAAGTGCTCGATGCTCCGAAGAGTAGAACACACAAACATTTTCAGCACATTCTGGGACATAACATCCTTCTGAAAACCACAATGGAAGAAACGGCGAATGTAAAGAATAACTGAGGAAGACAAAGGATGGAATACATCATGCTAACTATGAAGGGTGACAAAATAAGTTATTTTGGGGAATTAAGCGTGTAGCTGAAACTAGAATGACTGCTGATGATGAAAGAAATTTTATAACTGCAAGCAGATCGCCGGTTCAAGCAGAAAAAAATGGCACTTGGCGATTATACAGGCCGCAGCCTCGCTTATCTCGAAGTCGTAATGCAAAAAACTTCATTTTGTTCAAAAAATTTCATTTTCCTTATCATAGGAAGTCAATTCCTATGATAAGGAAAATGAAATTTGTGGCAACATATATATCTGATTTTCCCCACATCGAAAAATCATGAATTACTGAAACTGCATTTTTAAAGTATCCATTACCATACCATTGGTCGTTTCCAAATTTGATCCTCATGACATCGTTGTGTCAATATAGAATGCTTCCGCGAGTCTAGGTGTTGACAGATAATTTGGGGCTTTCATTAGATGTATCCTGTAGGGTGGCATTCAACAGGTATAGAGTTAGAATACTGAATATCACGATCTAACTTTATCGAGGTACTAAGGCGCATCCTACACTGTATTCTCACTTACATTTTATGTCGAAGGAGGTATGTCCTTTCACTGCCTTCGAGCAACGATAGCGCTAGGAAATGTGGGATCATGACGTGTCTTTTCTAAATACTAGGGAGTAATTCAACCTCTTCCATTTGTCATCTTTCATCAACAGTATTTTACTATAAGAGTTATAGCTATTTACGGTTTTACGAAGTCTCCGTCTTAATTTCCGTCTTGGGGCCATCTAAACGTTTTCATCATAAAAATATTCATTATCTTAGAATGAAGTCTGTTATCAGCTCTTCATATTTCCCACCTCCCCTCATGTCGTCAAAATTACTACTATTCTCTTCTACTACTCTCTCTTCCTCATTGACAACCCTGAATTATCCCACTATCACCATCTTTAACATAATCACATATAATCTCCTAATAAGTCCTCTGAAATTTTTGTTGCTTCCCTTGAATCTCAGCCGCTAATTTCCTTGTTCTCCCCACCATATTAAGCACTTTACAGTTTGTCTTCCTCCCAACCAGATTACCCTCTTCATCCTCAACACCGACAGCTCAAAAGCCTCCAGTGTGCCATCCGCAAAGACGACTCTGAAACTTACATCGTAACTCCCATTAAAGGTGAAGTCACCTATTGGTTATTCCTTCGCTCAGTGCCTCCTCATCAATTCTCTTATCGTCTCTACATAGTTTGTGGAATTCAATAATGACGAATACATTAAATACCGTAAGCATGTTAGACGCATCCTGCCACGTGTTCTTGCGGCGCCTCGCAGGGTAGTACGAAGACATAGGCTATGTACAATCATGGATTGCATATGAAAGATGGTTTCTTCTTTTGAGATTCCCCGCATCTTGAAAAATAATGTTGCCTCACTTTTGCGCTGAGACCACCTCAGAGTTGATGTAGTTATGATACGTCAATACTTAGGTCTCTGGCAAAGGGGAAGATACATCGGGTTTAAAAAATCAAGATGCGGAGAATCCCAAAGGAAGAAACCATCTTTAACGATATGGACCGTGGAAGTAAAAATAACTTAACAATGGATTTCCTGTTTCCTTTTCTAGTATACACAGCCTCAACCAGTATAATAAATTGGTGGTAAACCTGTGGAACTAACTCCGTTACATTAATTCCTTCCGCACTGCGATAACCCTTGGACACATCTTTAAATTATGGGGGTTGGAGCGATTTTTGTCTATGAGCAGATTTTCGTGAAACTTTGCACACGTGTTCTGCTTATTGATATCTACATATAAAAGATAAAATAAAGTGCATTTCACCAATTTTGTTATATGACAGTTCAATGCCATTGTAATAGTTAAGCTTATGGCTCGAGATATATTTCGTAATAATTCGATTTATCCGTACAGATTTTCTTCTAAACGCTAAATATTACAAATCACGTACAATAATGGTTACTAGCAAATATAAAGGTTTCACGCCAACTCAAATATTCAAATAAATATATTTAAATATAATTGTAACCTAATTTTCGAAAAACGGGCCCAAAACACAAGTCAAAACATGCTTTCATTGAGACAAAAATGTAAAATATAGTTCTTGTATCATTTCCATCGCTGCACGTATGTTGAGTTCCACCGCATACACAGATGTACCTACTTCAACGAAATGTTGTCCTTTATTTTTTTGCGACCTGACAATTTCTTTAATACAGCACTCAATGGCTCAAGGTTACCACTCAAGCCACCGTAATTCAATGCTCTACTAATCACACTTTCTTGTTCGAGAAGTTGCTATTATTTCTCCGCTCAATTATCATTTAATGTTCTCGATTCCCCATGGCTGGAGTCCATGCCCCCCAGCATACGCCCCTTCGGCAGCTCGTAAGGTAATATGAATACGTAGACATAGACACACACAAGCTAATTTCGTTGGGAAGAGGAACGCCGGCGAAAAAATGCAATCTTAAAAAAAATAAATACGAGAGAGGAGGCAAAGGGGGTTAGGGGCAAAGTAAATGGAATCCGAAAAACAGTTCCCTCGCGAAATCCGAGAGAAAATATGAGATTGGGTTGGATGGATTCTTGTCTTCTTTTTTTCTCCCTTCTCCTCGCGACTTACTGCCCCCCGCCAGTCGGGTCGGGGGAAGGAGTCCTCAAAACGCAGCCCGACGCGAAGATGCCGCCGCTCAGATGAGAACACCGCGAAGCGCTTAGACGACGGCATGAGGACTTCAAAGGGAGCGGCCTGCGTGCTTCGAGTCCACGCATATGGGGGAGGCCGGTTTAACGCGGAGGATTTAAGGGAAAAAGAAATAAGGGAAACGCACATGAAAAGGATTCCACGGCGCAGGAGAAAAAAAAGCCACCCGACGACAACGAAACCGCAAGGAACAAGTGTCGTGGGATGATTTTTTTTCCTTTCAACAGTACTACCTGAAATTGCAAAACCCCGCGAGTTGGGCTCGAAAATATTTCCACTCTTACATTCCGCAAGAGCTCCAGATCCAGTTGCGAATGCACACACAATCAAAAAGTGAAGTTTTCGCGTCGGAAACGAATCAACCTTTTCGGTATAGAGTCGTATTGGATTCTTCGTTTACCGCGAAGTTCAAGAGATAATTAAGCATCCCCAACGTATCATTCCACTTTACCTCTAACAAACGACGAAATCCTTCGGTGATGCGATTTAAATATTTTAAGTGAAATTTTCTCATTTACTATATTCAAAGTGACACAAAATCATAGTCATCATAGATTTCATTAATGTAGCTTAAAAATTGTCTGAAATAAAAATGAAGACATTTCTGATGATATGGCTTGGAGGCAGGCATTTAATTAAAATTGAAAGGTGTCATGCTTCGAATAACAAGCAATAATGCCGACTATTGGCGGACCAATACTGACGCTGTTTATGCTTCTCCCTCTAGGTTTGTATTTTCCTAAGGGAAATTCATTTTTGTTCACACCCCAACAAATGATCGGTTCGACTCCCTGATGAGTTATGATACATCATTTGAGTTTTAGCTATTTTTGGATTCCGAGAAATGTCATAATCTGAGGTTTCAGACGTGGTTGAGTGGAAACGTAACATAACTGCACTTAAAAATTGAGCAACTTCCACAGTGATAGAATTCATTACTATAAATAATCAAGTAATTATACTCCACCGTTAACGATACCTGTAGATAACTGACGATCAGCATCCTTGGACCAGCGGTGTGGCTTACAAGATTATTTTTGACGTGTAGAAATAGGTTTTCAACTAATGAATACCATAAAACCTTTTACTAGACCGGGAATCGACTCGAGGAGGTGCATTGGCCCAGAGTGGCAAAGGCATATGTTTCAATTCCCGATACAGGGTACCCTTTTCCCTTTTGCTATTTTCAATCCACTCACTCTGATCAATTAAATGTACACGCATAGTTTTCATCATCGGCCCCAACCCGAAGGGATCCAAATATTGGATCCTACATGCTCTTGGAATTCAGTTGGAGATTGAGAGTGACCGGCTATTTCGGAGGATAAATTTGACTAAGAATACAACTTGCTCTACGGAGGTGAGTTCACGTAATCAACTCGAAGAAACGAGATGCTACACCACGAAAAGCCCCTAAAGATAAATTAATACCTAACGTTCACGACTTTCATTCATGATTTTCATAGCCAAGAAATGTTCCAGGAAAACATACCTCAATAAATCAATGTGTACAGCAATATAATTCGCGTACTCTGGCCTATTAACGAGGGTGCGCTTGAAACAACCACTCCTCCGATTACATAAATTTGTTTCTTTGATTCGTGCCGTTATCAGTATATGCAAGAATATTTGCTCTTTTTTACTCCCTTTATTTTAGCTCATACTGTCTGTCTGTGTTCGTACAAACCCTATTTCCCCTCTGATCCAATGGATCTGAAATTTGGTTCATAGACTCCTTAACCAACCAACCAACGATTAATTTTAACAAACCCACACACTCACATAAATATACACACTGACTTAATTATATTAAAATGCACTTGTATGAAAATGAAAGAGCATTTATGGCCCGTTAACTACCTCACCTTGCCAGCAACCGGTAGCCCAGGGGTAAGATAGACGACTGTGGAACGGAGGAAGGGGTGGTGTTCGATTCCCTTCTGGGTAAATTATGTTTCTTATTTTTTTCATAGCCGATTTCACTTAATCTTTAGAAATTTTGTTTTCATCATCACATTACCCTCTAAACTTTTTTTTTCAATATTTTACTCACTAATTATTCATTAATGACGGCGATCAAAGCCCATAGCCCTTGGACGTTGTGGGAGATGGACCGTGGCGAACCAACAACTGTGATTATCGCTATTGAATGTTCAACAATGAATATAAATGTCATATCGAATTACTAATGTTCCTTTTGGTTGTCGAATGCCTGAATAATTTGACATATCAGTGAAGATAGAATTATTTCCTTTCACAAATTAAATTTATTAGCAATATGAAAATACAATATTTAATGGCAAATATACCATAAAACAATGAAAAAAATATAATAAAATTCACTGAGAATATGAGACATTAAAACGTGACGTAATGCATATGAAAATAAAGGGAGTAGGATAAAAACTTTGTTTTTAAGAGGTTATTTTTATTCCTGTGACTCGGGTAAATAAGATGAGAAGCACCGTAAGGAAATTATTCAGGGGAGGGAACCAGGAAATTCTCCAGCTGTAAGCATCCACTAATATATCATTCTTCGGAGGCTTTATATCACTTTGGCATAAGAAGACGGCCTACAGAGGACTTCATTGAGGATTTCAGGTCACAATGCGCGGAAGTTAAAGCAAAACTAGGAGACAGGATGAGCGAAAATACTTTGTTAGGAGATTCATCATTAGAACTAGATGAGTGAAAATATCACCAATATCCGCAACATTGTCATGGAATAAGGCATCTGGCTTGAATGAGATTCACATCCATAGGTCCAGGTGGCCGGTCATGTGCCCTATTCTGTATGACCTCGGAATGTCCGAGCCTCAACAGTGACGAAATTTTGACATCACAAGAACGAAAATTTCAAAGATGGCCATTCAAAATTTAAGATTTGGCGGGGGCTGTGACGTCACATCCACTGTTTTTACGAGGTTCCACCGTGTCCAGTCCTTAGTGAATCAGGCTCCTGGTGTATTAGCTGGCTACTTGTCCAAGCCTATTGACAATTAATTGGAGGGTATTTATTAATACTTATAAATAATTCTTAATTGGCTGAAGCACTCATCGCGTTAATCAGTGCTCGATTTCCAGTCCATACGGATGATATTTTCATTGTAAATTCCGCACATTCGAGTAAGCCTATTAATATTACAATTACTAACTACTGAAAATGGTAAAAGTTGTCTCATAAATGACAGAAATCATTTTTCCTCACAGAATTTTAAGCCAGTTGTAGTACATGACGCTACGTGATTTGGAAAGCGATTTTCGGCGATTGGCAAACCGGAATGAGAACGGTTTATAATTCAGATGAGAAATCTGATCCAGGTTCAAGTCTCGGTCAAGGCGAATACCTCTGTGAAATATCGCCCATAAGTGCACATGCGGGAGACTTCGTAAAGATAATACCATGACTAGTCCCGGTATCCTAAAAATTTGTTATAACGTACTAGTTTAATGACTTGATAGTATATAGGGTATTTTTGTGATATTGGTACCATTCGTAGTGAATCAATTAAAGAGGTCAAGCATTAGTTGTTTTTTGAATCAATAAGACTGTGATGTGCTTTAGGCACATGAATCGATGAATGGCTAAGGGGTGGTGACCCGCATTTTTCCGTCAACTCTCAAAAGTGCGATATAAATATCACTTCTAGAAGGGCAATATACAATTTCCATAGGTCCTCTAAAACCATTTAACAGATGATAAAGCGGTGGAAGACTCCTTAGCCCGACTGTAGCCTCCATTTCGAACTTGAAACTGTGCTTATCACCCAAATGACGCACAGCAAAAGATAAGTACCTCCTTTGTGATCTTAACTGTAGGTTAGTTTATTGCACATCGCACTCCATGAGGGGCAGACCTCTCGCGTGACACCCATTTGTCTTCCTCCTAAGGTATTTATTTATTCATCGTCACCTTATGTAATGTTGAAACAGCGGCTGTACACAAACTCCGTGACGCAGTATAATACAGTAATCACCTGTTTTAATATTTGCGCTGGGTTCGCGCTCGATTTACACGCTCCTCCCGGGAACAGCTGTGTGATTTAAGGGAGATGTATAACATGGAGCGAGCTTTGAGCAGCTTTTTTCTTTAAAAATGCATAGAAACACAGCAAGATTTAATGAGATCCATTATAAGGAGAATGTGAAATGTAATCCGGAAGGATGGTAAAATTCCTTCATATCACCCGAGCTGTAGGAATTCAACAACCTATTCCACACGTAACTTTCTATTTGAAAAAAAATAAATACGCCAAAACAATCAAACCTTTTATCGTGAGATGTATAATTGTGAGTTACTTTGACTTGACGGGCACATAATGATGAACAATGAGGAATAATATATTTACCACCAAAATCCATTCATCGCAGTTATATATTTGCAAAAATAAACACAGGAACATTAGCTAGTGTCCAAGTTCCTAGTATCCTGAAACGAGTCACCAAAACCATATGAAATGCTCACTATGATACGTTGTCATCGCAGTTACAATAATACCTATTTAATATAAAATTCAATATACTCAAACCCATTTAATTTATTTCCGAGAAAGAGTCAGTTCTTTGACCAATTAATTTTGCCAATTTACGGTATTAATAATTTGTTATAATTTGGAACAGTATGTTTACTTTAAAATGAATGAATGATAAATTGACGAATATTTTAGGCCTCATGAAATAAGGCTATTGAATAAATTTATTAGTTTAGAAAGTGAAACTCATTCCATAAACTATTTTTTTTAATTATAAGAAACACTGGGAAGATATATGTACTGCTAGTTCTGGATAATAATATTTTAATATCCTTCAGGGAAAACAGATTCCATAGAGGCGGCGATCTGAGAGTCTCGCATAAAGGCTATAATGGCTCATGGCAACAAATAATAGTTTTGAATCAATACCTTCAATATATTTGTGCAAAAAAAATCATGCTTAAAGGATTAGAACCCTCATTCTTGGAATGGGAAGGCAGAACTCAGCAACCCAATCTCCATATTCAAGAAACCGAGAATAATCGCCGATATTATGTGCGGGTTCAGTCTCTGATGAAGAGTTAAAAATACACTGACGTACAAATCAACTTCATTTTAGGGATATTAAATTTGTTTATATGATGTATGGCTATCGCAGAGCTTCGTGTCACTCACAAGCGGAGTGCTTGAGGTCAGGGGGGTTGAAGCAAGCGAGATTAAGGGAGCAGAGGAACCGATGGTCTCCCCTAGGGCACCTCTGGAGGAGCTTCAGACGCTATCCTCCCACTTACCTCACATTAAGGGCTCCGTGACGTCACGATCTATAAAGTTCTCTATTTGAATAAAAAATCCAGTACTTGAACGCTCTACGCAGTTAAACGCCACCAAGTTCTGCGATACCTACCATAACATATGGCTTGCTATAGTAAAATTTTGTAGTAGAGTACGCGCACTCAGTTGGCAAAACCCTTTATTTTTATTCATTGCAGGTAACTATGATGACACGGCACCTCGGCACTTCTCAGCGTCACAAATGAACGGCGGCGCGTCGAAGACTGATGTCCGTCCACTTGCCAAGCAAGCAGAGCCAAGATAAGTTCCCATCCCGTTTTCATTCGGACCCAGCTCAAGCGGGGAATTTTCTCTCGCGCGACAGACGCAACTCCTCAAAAGAAGAACATCCTCAACATTTATTCCTCACTAATGAGTAGTGTAGAGGGAAGAACATTTCCTAACGCAATGAAATATAAAATAGAAAACAATTTGATCTCTCGGGTTTACCACCGCGACTATCCATTTTTTAGGACAATATTTTGACGGCGTTACAGTCGGCTTTCTCAGGTTACTGACTATAACGCCGGCAACATATCGTCCACAGAAAATGGATAATCGCTTAACTAACCCAGGAGATCAAATTATTCACCATCCTCCGCGGAAACCTTCACTAAAACATAAAATCCATAAGTAGATGTACCAACTGTATGTATTAATGACTACATTTTAATATGAGGCGATCAGACGTTTAAGATAGTCGTAGAGGGAAGGATGTTGTGTACACAGAGAATTTAAATAATATATGATTTCTGGATGAGGTGAAGGGAGGCAGGAAATATCCTAAGGTGAAGGAAAAGATAAAATGAAGACGTAAGTGCCTTATTTACAAGATGTTGGAGTGAAGGAGGATGTGAGGGTGTGAGAGGATGCTGAAGGTAATAACAGATGGGATGATTGGGGATGGCAGGTGAGGGGAGAAAGAAATTAATAGTAGGTGTTTAAGGCGTTTCTGCATGAAATGAAGGGAGAAGGTAAGTATGGTAAGCTGAAGAAGCAAACATTACAAAGAAATACGAGCCATCATTGCAGAAAATATACGATAAGATGCCTGTACTGCTATATCCATCCAAACCTTCTACAACCAGACTACCTCTTTAGAGTGTTCCATATTTAGTAGACAGCATGGGCCTTATGGAGAACGTTGATGACAAACTTAAAATCCCTGGGCCATGGGCCACGTGGGCAACCATTGCCCACTGATGTATTTAAGTATGTTACTCATGGGAATAACAGTTGCATATTAGAATACTCGTAGTTGTGCAGTTAATATCCTGCATAGCACTATATGTTAATTTTCCTGATGCTATTGGCAGCATCGCACCTCCGGCTTTATGGAGATGTACACAGGAAACGAATCTCCTTAAGAGCCCATACTTTCAACTAAATGTGGAACGCCCTTTAGTAAAAACGATGACGGTCCTTCCCCAAGTGTCATGCGCGAGGTACTTCCTTTGGGAACATACATTATGTATAAAAAGTGAGTAATCCTAGACGAGGACTTATTGCATGCATGCATTTAAATATAAAAATTTACACATGGACTCCATCGGGGAGATCCGTCCCTTGAACGGGACTTAATATTTTTTTGCAATATAACTAAGTTTATGTCTACTATCAAAATTCTCGTGGCATCAACGGTGTTCGTCGGACTAATGCCTCCGTGAACAGAAGATTCCTACCATCCTCCCTTATTTCCTTGATTCCTATCTGCCTACTTCACCCAATAAACGGAAAAATAACCTCAGCCGTCATGCGCTTCACCCTAATGACTCCTGCGCTATGGCGACGCAATGAATTGCCTTTATCCATTCCCAGTGATGCGAGGAGTCGATTGCAACTTTCCTCGAACCGATGAGGCACGACAAGAATAGGATTCAAGATAAGTCAGATACGACTGTATTCTCAGTGTTACTCAATCAGTCAATCATAAAATGAAGAATTCAGTGGAGTGCATGGAATCGTTTCATAAAAATAAATACGACTACATACGCCACGTCTCCAAGTCACAGATAGTTATGGATATCTTTAACCCATGAACATACCTAAACTTCAACTTTGTTCCTTGAATTTACATGGCATGCAATTTAGCGAATATTGGATGAAAAATCAAACTCTGACATTCAACTTTTAGGTGACTTGCGGGGTACTCTGTAAATGAAGACGGACTTGAAAGCGATTTATATTAATCGTCATTATCCATGAAAGAGTGTCACTCTGGTGTCCACCTAAAGTCCTGTTTTGATAGTTACCTGGATAGACCAATGCAATATGGTAGACAAATTTGTGCGAGTATTCAATTACCCTTTTTTTCTGTTTAATTTAGATGAATTCAAAATTTAACCGGAGTCTTTGGTTTCAGCACCAGGAACAGACATCAGATTGAGGAGCCGTATTAAAGAGAGAAGCTATATTGAGAGGAAGTCTGTACACCGGAGCGTAACTAAATTATAGAGGTTTCTTAGCTCATCACATTCTTCAAGGACCGGTTTGTTATGGGCATTTTTTTCTACGGTTCGGCTTCCAGGCGACTTCCAACAACTGAATTATCAAGGTCAAGGTAATTGGAGCGAGAAATAAATACACATAAAATTTGTTGAATTGGGCTTCATTGTATAGAAAACGATCTCATCCTTCTAACGATTCCCAAATATCAGCCACTCATCACACTACCTTTCGAGATATTTGCCCAAACATAAAAGCCGTGTTCCACGGGACATGGTACGGCTGCATGCTCCAGAGAGACATTATTACAAACCAAAGGAGGAAGCCCTGATGCACTCATTGCGTCAGACATGTAACCAGGAGTATTTATTATGTTTTATCCATCGTTTTTTAAGTATAGATATGTATTACTCACCGCGATATTTCTTTTTAAATCGCAAAAAAATCTTTTGTCGTGAAGGTGTTATCAACGTGCGGTGAAAAACAAATACGTCAATTTAAAGCGTCAAATATGCATTATTTGCGAATTACTGAGAAGTTCTGACTTAATAACCAAGGTATGCGTCATAAATATTACTATTTTCAATTCATGCTTCTTACGATTGCTTATGTTTAGCTAATTACTGAGAAGTTCTGACTTAATAACCACGGTTTTTCGTCATAATATAACTTTTTTCACTTCACGCTTCTTACGACTGCTTAAATTATCAAATAAAATTATAATATGGTTTGCCTTATGACTAGAGAAAAATCTCGCTCAAACTAGCTAAAATGCTCGGACCGGGTTTCACAAGATGAGGCAAGAGTGATAGAGGAAAAGATTAAGATAGAAACAGATTCTCAGATATGAGTGAAAGAGTGAGATACAAGAGAGAAAAAGAGCGATAGGCGAATTAAGTTTTTTTATTCTCTCGAAATCGGAATTCTCAAACGGCTTTGGCGACGGTAATAATTGAGTGGGCAGATGTTGGACGTGATCTCCTGCGTCCTTGGTGACTCCACCCCACCCAACCCCTCCCTCCTCTTTCCCTACTCTCCCACCCAATGTAGGCAACCTGCGGAAATTTATATCCTACGGACTCCGTGAAAGCTCTTTGATTCGTTATCTACTCCACATTTTTCATGCTCGGGCATCCAAATCGGAATGATAGTTTGGCGTCATTGTGATGAAATCATAATTTAGCAAACCTTAGCGCGCCCCGACATAATCCTCGATTCTGGTTCCTTGGGGATTCTCTCCGCCTGAGTTCCCGAGCAAATTCCTGTCCACAAAATGAAATCATTCCATGAAAGAGTAGAAAAACACCAGTACTGCGCTGTTGCGCAAAAATTGAAAGGAGTGCATTTGCTGGTAAGTGCTCATGCGACTCCTTTGCATTTCACTGGAATGGAAACGCCTAGTCATGCTGGCTGTTTGGGTTCAATTTAAAGCGTCACATAAGGAAGCTGATGAGACTATCCGATTGCAATTCGTCATATCGACCTCCATTTACTTATACAGGGATTTATATCGAGTCAAGGTCAAATATTATATTTTTGACCTTAACTCGATATAGATCCCTGTATACCTTATTGTACACATTCTGAGACAAGAGGGCCTCCTTAAAACTACAAGGGAAGGAGCAACGAGTGGGTAGAATAACAAAGAAAGATCAAGGAAGGAATGCAATGGATGAATCACGAAGGATATCAAAATGATAAATTATAAAGGAATTAAGCGTTTAGCTGGAAAGAGGATTGATTGGATAGCTTCCGCAGACTAACTTTAAGATTGATAACTGCTGATGACGACGACAAAAAGAGTTTGGGTAGCCATCGTAAAACACATGCTTAAGATTAGGACATGCAATGAAGAACGAAATTTAAAAAAATACTGATTACATAAAGCGAAAATGAAGAGGCATGAGAAAACTTCTTATTATTAACAAGACGAAATAGTAGGTTTCCTAACGAGTCACAGAAGGAATACTTAATATGACAAGGCTTCTCTTTCAAAAAGTTGTGGCTAAGACAATCACGGTATTCTTGCATGGTTAGAGCAATAATTGTAATTGTAAAGAAGAGACTGCAATGGGTTAAAAATGCTAATTAAGATTAAGTCAGATGGGTTAATTTTAATTTAAATTTTCAAAAGAAAGACTGGCTTGAGGTGTACGACGAGGTAACGCAACTAAACATTAAGTCCAATTTCATTTCAACATTAGCTCATTCTGAATGCTCCAGTAAAATATTTACAAATAGAAATGCAATTTCTCACATGACACATATTGAATGATAAAATGTCCTTCGTGCGTTGCGTTGAATAACAGGCGATTAGAAATCAATGCGATGAAAACTGATGGCGAGAATACTGTACCGGCGATTTATTCACTTTGTGTCGTTTCGATGTTCACTTTCCTTCCGACCCTGCTATGTAGGTTAACGTCAATGTGAAAACACCTTCGCAATGTGAGCGTAGTCCATAGAGATAAGAAGTTATTTCACTTTCCACGGGGCATGTCCCCATAGTCAAGGGTCAGTGATTGTGTTGTGGGCGTTGTTGTGTCAGAGGACAAGTTATCGACCGTTATGAATAGTTTCCCTCGCCAAGCGCTTGCGTATACAGGGGTAGATACGGCGATTTTAGACGACGGGAACTGGCAATGCTTGAATGGAATGTGGCGAAACCACAACACAAGTCATAAGCAGGAGTCCTAGCGCGAGGATTCGAGCACTATGACGGCGATCATTGATTTTGACATCATATTTAGATTGGTCTTGAGGGGATGGATGAAATTGGCAGACTGCATTTGCATTGTTGTTAAACCGGGGACGATTTTGCGCAATAATACATCAAAAAGCAAAATGTTTGCATCACATCGGAGAATTCTATAATTGAATTGGAGAGAAAGTAAGATGAACGCTAACGCAAGCTCATACAATACAAGGGAAAAACACACTTTACACACCAAATAGAGTGACGCAACACATATTCTGCTCACCAACTTCTTCTGCGTTTCTTTCAAGACAAGGAAATACCAAAGTAAAGATCTTGGAAAATAAATGACGACATTTGACGAAAAATTGTGGAATGTTGTATGTTTTTGCCATCGTCACACAGGAGTCACGAGCACCCCACAGCATACAAAAAGCACTATAGTGGAGCACCAACAGGTTCTAAAGAATATCGACGACACAAATATTTAAGCTAGTACGAGCAAGATATTTATCTAGTCATAATAGAGACCATATTTGGTTTTTTTACTTGAAGTTTTGTTACAAAGCATAAAGTAATAAAGTACGTTAATATTGAAGACTAAAAATATTTAAACAACATGCAGCGAATGATAGGCGCGCGCTATCAAGAGGATGCATGATATAGAATAAAATTGCATGAATCTTCATCCTGTATTCCCATCGTTTAGCATAATTTTAACTTTCATAATTTACATAAACGACTTAAAGACGTATTGCCGACTTCAAATCGCCCGTCCTCCAACACAATCTGCGTGTAACCCTATGCGAAGGGAACAGACTGCACTAGAAGTTAAGGATTGGAGCGTAAGTTGCACAATATCTGGCCTTACGTGGTGGAACAGCATTTCACTAGTAAAAATATTGTACATAAAAGATAAATGGACAGTACAACTACTGCAGTTTAATTTTATTAGCGGAGCTTAAGTTGTTTAGTTCTTTTTAAAGTAATAATTTTGAACATCGCCAGACGCTTACCCATCAATCAATGGGTTAAATATTTGTGAGTCGGGATTAATATTTTTTTCAAATTGTCACCGTATTGTGAAGCGAAGCGACGTGGAAGTTGCTAGCGGCTGTTAAAGAGATAGAGATTACGCGATCCGTGGAAGCTAATCTTCCAAAGCACGTACGAGGAATAGAATCGTACGCTAAAAAGTGTTACAAACGATTGGTGCATGTCACGTGATGATGCGTGCAGTTGATCGACATCGAATGAGCCCACTCCGACATAAGTTGGCATTCATCAGCTTCCGCATGCTATTAATCCAGTCATGAAACTTATATGCTTAACTAAGATAGCTTTTTCCTCGTATCCAAGGCAGTTACATTCATTATGCATATGAAATAAGTCAAGTGTTATAATGCATTCCATACAATAGTGTACTAAATATCCTAAGAGTTACCGAAGCACTGAATGCACTTCAGTAAATATTACAGAGACAGGCAGGCTCTCCGGGCATAGTACCGGAATTATCCTTTTAATGCATACTTTATTATGCTCTTGGTAACCTTCGGAGGCTCTTTCTTGAAGGCTAGACGCGTAGGTATGCGTGTAATGAGTTGCAGGAACATTAATATGTTTTAAACCTGATAATTTAAATTATGCGCAATTTAAAGCTCCCTTTATAACTTTAAGCAGCATTATCCACTTTTTACACACTCGACTGCGCGAAATTTACAAGCTCACACACAAAAAACCTCGATTTAATTGATTTGATCTTTTTCTTGAATTTCGATTCGAAGATAAAATTAGTATAGAGTAAATTGTTCATAACAAGGTGGCTTTACCAAGTCATACGTCTAATACCAAGGTGAGTGACAAGTCAGCTTGTCAGTCAGTCGCATAGGTGTATAATGCCTTGGACAAATGTAGCATTTCATTAAAGAATGACCACGTTCCACAGATCTTCTATGAAATCATGGTGAATTAACTCTCAAGTAGAATTTAGAACATTTATGATTGAAAATGTTATACACATATTTATATATGTATATATATATATATATATATATATATATATATATATATATATATACACATTCCGTGTACTTATAAATACTTAAATGTTACCAGAACATTCCAATGCTGGTAATCAGTGACCGTAAGGTGAGCGAATAGTTACCCTAAAGTTGTATTTTATTGTATAGCACCACTGGGAGTGCTCCCGGTCTAAAAGCTAGTTCGAATACTCATGGTAATAAATGGCTTGCTGGCTAACACCACCCTGTTCCATCAAAATATATTCCACAATAAGCCCACAATTGTTGTACTGCTGTTCTGTAGGAATCCTTATCATAGAGAACACTTACAAAAAAACAGATACAAATTAACCTCTCTGAAGAAACATACAAGTTAGGGTTTTTATTTTAGGATGCAGCTAACAACTGAACACACATGTTCAAGTATCATAACTTCCAGATACGGTTGCGAATAAAATTTAATTTTCCCGACAAAGATCAAAACGCGAATTATGATCCTCGTATGCCACTTCCAGGAAATTTCATCCTAACATGATGGGAAATGAGCCTACTTAAATCAAATAAAAGCAGATATTGAACGTGTCAGCATAGTTTTCAACTTTTTTCCCATTAATAGCGAGCGGCGTTGAATATATCCTGCGCTCTGTACTACGGTCGATTGGCGCAAGAGGCCTCAAAATCGCGCCTGTAAATCTGAAACCCTCGAGTTAGTAATTCGTCAAAGAGAATCGTACATTTTCCACGAATTGGACATCATACATCGAGGTTGGAACGAATCAAGCATTTTGATCACAGCCATTGCTTTAAAAAGAAATAAAATCTCAAGCTATGCATTCTCCACATGGCTGCTAAGTTGGGGGAAACAGTATTCTAGGCGTTACGTACAGATGACAGCGAAATAAAGCACCGAGTCGTATTTTTACACCCCCAACGCGAAACACTCTTTAAAATGCCTCAGAATACAACTTAAACACCCACCTCGTACGAGTGTTTCCGAAGTTGGTGTTACTCCATGGGCTATAGTGATTTTCCTAGCTTACTCTTTAAATTATACGACCCTTCTTTTGTATGCTGCTCCATGATTAACAGTTATGTTCACTTCTTACGGAAGAAATTACACTATCGCCATACATATATAAGAAGGGAGGAGTAAAAATATAGGCGTAAAATGAAGCCAAATGCCAGGGAAACACAGAACCTAGCGCGAAGGAAACACATAAGGAGCATTTTTGGCCTGCATTAAAAGCACTACGAATAATAGTGACGAATAGTTATACGAATAATTGGACGAATTGGATTTAGCTACGAATAATTGGACGAAACAATGAAAGATAGATGTCGAGCCTAACTTTGTGGAACCAAGTCATTTTCAATCAAAACGAAAGTGTAGTATTTTCCGTAATATAATTTAATACTAACCATGGTTTCAGCAATTCATTGCATTATCAAGTTTACCTTGTTGGTATTATCACCTTGATAACGGCAATGAATTGCTGAAACCGTAATCGAAAATAAATTTTAGTGTGGAAAATACTAAGCTATCGTTTATAGCTATAAATGAAAGAGAGATGCTCTTTCGCTATGGTTTGGCAATATCTCGAATACGCCACGAGTACCTATTTGGGATCCTGCACCGAAATTTTTATTTGGCGAAATAAATAAAAATACAAAGGAAATCTGTACGTCTCCTAAAAAAACTGCTTAGGGCGAACAGGAAATGTAACTCAGCTGATGACAGTGGTGTACAGACCTCCCCCCCCCCAAAAAAGCATGTTCACCTGAATTCGTTTTCATTCGTTTACCTGAACTAGCGTTTACAATTTTGCTAATTGTGCTGAAAAATATAGTTGAATTGCCTTCACGAAAAAAGAATGTTAATGTAATTATTGTTTTCGTGAATAATGATCTAAATATCATTTTATGATGATGAACATAAATATTAATGAAAACCCTCAGAAGTCCTGCGTACGCCACTGGATGTAAGGACAAGGTTGGTAGCCTCTAGAGGTTACACACTATGCTTAAGTTACATGAAACATTCAGATCAGATTTTCTGTATGACCCGGAGGATATTATTTTGACCCCGCACGATAGGCATCCCTAGAGCTGATAGAAGTGACAAAATAAAAGAGAAAAATTTCCGAACTTATGCGTACAAAAATTCCCTCTTTCCAAGCAACATTAGGAGCTAAAAACTCTGAGCGTGACCACAAGGCTCTGTTAAAATGCAACTTACCGTTGTCCTCTGCCCCTCCTTTTTTCCCTGTTCTCTCCCCTATAAATCGCTTGTATTCAAACAACCCCTACCATACGCCCCTGCGACGGCTCGCAGGGTGTTTTGTAGATGTAGATGCAGAAGCGTCATAAGGAATCTGGGGAAGATCCCAGCTTCTACTCGCAAGCAAATGATATGTACAACAGAAACAGCGAGCAACAAATTTTGAAGTATTCTTTCATATTGACCTAATAAAGAGCTTTAAGAAGCGTCTGATGCGATGAATCCGTTCAGGAATTTCACTAAGACAACTTCATGGCGGAAAGACTACATGGTTCCTAAAGAACCTTCTATGGAATTAAAAAAGCAATGGTCATCCCTATGAGAAAATACAATTGCTATGATCAATGCATTTTCTCTTGGCGGAGGCCCGGGGCTGTTTTCTGGTTTATTGTCGTTAATTGGTTCCAATCTGAATGTTGTGAGGATGTAGGGCCAAATTCCACGTACCGTTGCGCTATCTCAGTGTCGAGCAGATGTAATTGGTTGTCGCAAGAGGGGAGGTCAAAAGTGACAGATCAATATCACTCAAATCCTAAGGCCTTCACCACACAGAGCACTCTCGGGTTTGGAGTGCACTGAGCACAATTCTCTCAGAGAGCCATAACAGCCCCATGCTTGAGTCTTGTGTCGACTTAAATATTTAATGCTTAAAATAGCGGAATGCTATCTCTTACGGTCGGCAAAGAGACTGGGCTTCTGAAATGGAATGCTCGAGGAACGCCAGCAGAATAGCCTGCTTTTCACCGGCCACGCCCAAGGTCACAAGTTCGAATCCGGCCTCGGGCAAGGATGCCGTGTTTTAATGAAAGTTATTTTATGACGGCATTTTCCAAGCCCATGGTTGCAACTCTGGGAGAAAAATGGCACGCCATTATGGCCGTATACTTGCGCCATTGAAGTTGTACATTAATTCAATACGCAGAGGAAATCCAGAGGGGAGCCACAAGGATTGTGGAAAATCGGCATGAATTTACAGAAGCCGTAGAAATACTTCAAACCGAGAATTGTCACTATTTGACACAGTAATTCATTAATTTGAACGAAAAGAAGTGAAAAATAATGATTTTTGAATCTCACTAGCGGCATTGATGAAGCAGAATTAGTCCCGTATCGCATTGGTATCGAAGATCAGGAAATTTTGAGCAAATTAAGATAGACCGCCGCACAAACGAATTCAAGGTCGTGTTTTTCCATCACGTAATTCACCTTGACGAAAAGAGAAAACCAGAATACTGAAGCATATCCTATAAACATTTATCCTCTCTCAAATAAAAAATCTTAAAATTACTTTTGACCAGAGCAACTGCTACATGATTGATCGAACATTACCGAGTTGTTTGGCAGGTAGTGCACCCGCGTCATGAGGGTAAATGTTAATTCCATCTTGGTAGCGTTTTATTGGGTTGAGTTCATCGTAATTAGGGCCGATTTAGTAATAGCATTACAGTCCTTAATTGGGACTTCAATGTGCAAGCAAGTCTTTGCCCTTTAAATGGCATGTTCAGCGTGGACAGATTAGCGACAGAGGTTTGAAGCAAACTGACGATGAAGCTAGGCTTCACCCTTAACTTTTTCTCCATCGTTATCGGTAAAAATTGTGGTAGAAGATGTTCATGTTAGAGTAAGGGTGATCTCGAGTCTTGGGAGTGAAAAAATGAAAGAACTAGGTCGTTTTGGAAAACTGAATGTGTTAGCTAAATTTTCCGATCACCCGTTGCCCGTGTCAACGCGGGATGCCTGATATGGCGAAAATGCAAATCGAGGAGTCACTGCAAATGCAAATGCAAATGACACCAAGGAGTCCTTCATTCTTGGGCGTCCAAAGGGAACAAACCCAGCAGCTGACGACCCGATGGGTACGTACACCTCCGCTCGAACTCACTCAAGGAATTCCATACAACTTAAAGAATTCCATCTAACACGGGCCTAAATTAATCTAGACCACCATATGCTAATAACCCCTTAAAGTTTACGCCTGAACGAGATGGTCACGTCCACGCTACAGCTACACTATTGGGGGGCGGGGCTTATGTTTTGTACACACAAGGGAAAAGAATGATAATGTATCAATCACTTTTAGGTGCATTCATTTATAATTGCGCGAAATTTATCGCACTTTAACTTCTGCAACGAGGAAATTCGATGAATTACTTTCTCGAATATGCGAAAGAAAATTTATTTGGTGTTATGATGCTCCTCTATGACCTTGAAGCTTGCGCGATAACCGCAACTAAAGCCCGTTTCACACGATACTTGGTCCAGCACAGGCCCTAACAGCTAGCCGGTACGCGATATTGAGGACGGATCTAGCATGCTAGGAGTTGTCCTAGAAGGTTTCACTCTTGAACTTGTACTTGCGCGCAAGCGGTGTTATTGCTCATTGAGAACGTTGAGTGCTGACAGCAAATATGGATAATTTCCACGAAAGAAGACGACATTTGGCCGCTGCTGCGGTTGTAGTAGCTGGAATGGTGAACAGAATTGGAGCCCGAAGAAGACGCTGTAGAATTTGGGCAAGGGAATGGCTCCGAAGAAGGGAAGAAGGCCGAGGAGTTCTTAACATGCTTCAGGGCGAGAGAAGGTAATGATTTTCAAATGAAAGTAAATACCATCCTCTTCCATGTAAATACGGGTAACGTTCACTCCATTCACTATTTGTCTTGGTGCCTTTTTCTTTAACCTACGAATTTCGATCTTCAATTATTCTGAAAGTTGTCATTATGACGTTTACGACCGTGGTCGTTTGGCTATCTGTGAATTATATGTTTGCAGAACGACATTATGGATATTATCGGAAGCAATGCCCCATTTTGAAAGATTTGGTTTTGCTTTAAAATAAGAAAAACTAATTTTTTAGGCGTAGCGCCTAGGAAGCAATCTTGTTAAATAATTTCGCTCCCATGTCTCTGAAGGATACCTTTTGCAGAAAAATTCTGTTGAAGCGTGGAATGTTTTGATTTCTTATAAGCACCTTGTCAATTGCGTGCTTTAACTATACCGTGATACACTATTTCAGGTTGGAGGACACCATATCATTCCGAAATTATCTGCGAATATCCGAAGAGATGTTTACGGAACTCCTTCAAAAAGTTCAACCGCAAATAACAGGACAAGATACCGTCATGAGACAAAGTATTAGTGCGTCCGACAGGTAGAGAAAATCAAATGAACCATATCAAGCAAAACTTCGGTATAATTTTGTCCTCTGGTTAACAATAACATTAAGATTCTTGGCCACTGGGGAAACATTCAAGAGTCTCATTTATTCCTCCAGGATTGTCACAAATACATAGTCCATTATCATTCCCGAAACAATGCCTTCGATCATTGATGTGCTGAAGAATGAGATTAAGGTAGGAGAATAAAGGATCGAAAATGTTTTGTAGACACATTATGGGTGGCGAGCTATGCTCAAGTAATGTAATATTTTGCTTTATAGGATCTAGATTTTTAGCCTTGTGGAACTTTCCTTTTTGCCTGGGGCACTAAATAGGAAACATGTTGATTTTAGACCAACTCGAACTCATGGTTCTTATTATAGAAATTACAAGGGAATGATAGTACTATACTAAAGGCCTTGGAAGATACCGATTGCAAATTTATATTGGTAAATGTGGGAGTGAATGGACGAGTGAATGCTGCGAGTGTGTTCTCTAGAAGCAATTTAAAGAGAGCCCTAGATGAAAACTAACTAGGAATCCTATCAGAAAGACCTTTACCTGATGGGGAAAAACATTCCATATGTTATAGTTGCTGATGATGCTTTTCCCCTCAGTAAAAATTTAATGAAGCCTTTTAGGCTCTGGGAATAAACTCCTGAAAGGAGAATTTATAATTACAGATTGAGTCGGGCCAGGAGAGTAATTGAAAATTCATTTGGAATTTTAGCAAATAAGTTTAGGGTTCTCCTTACAAAAATTAATCTACCACCAAACAAAGTAGACCAAATCATCTGGGCCTGTTGCCTATTACACAATTTTCTCTTGGTGAGGCAGCCACCAAACAGAGGCGAAGAGGAAGTGGAGGAGGGAATTTGTTTGCAGCCTATATTGCAGGCTCAGGGCCACCCTAGAGCTGCTGGACAGGCATATGAAGTCCGTGATGAATTCGTCCGGCATTTCAATGGTATTGGCCAGGTTCATTGGCAACAAGGTGAAGTAGAAAGAGGGAATTTATAAGTATCTAAATCTTATTTATTATTGTATAGGCGAGGTGAGAACTTAATGAAACACTATTTATATCAAAATTAGTCGAATTATTTTCTCATGTTCTGTTTTGATGTTTTTCTAATAACGAATTTGAAACCAAGGCAGAATGAGGGAAATATTAATGTTTATTCATAAATAAATAAATATAAGGCGTTCTTGTAAAAATATAAAATAAATATAGCTTTTCAAAGACTAAATATGCAAAAACTAACTTGAGTATAACATCTTGAAAAAAATTAATAATTGTGTGCCTTTAACTCCTCGAGTACTGTACCTTAAAAAATAAATCAGAGATCTCCTTCATCAATTGCAATTGTCTCATTTTGTTCTTTAGCTCCTCAATGGCTCCACCAACATATTTTGCAAACTGCATTTCATTGGAGCATGGTTGTTCAGGGGGCTGTTTCTCAATAGATCTAGCTATTGTCTCTAGTACATCATTTGACTTGTCCAAAAATGCATCATCTGACTCCCTCTTTTATGCCTTCTGGACTCTGGGGGTACATACTGAATCATCAGATACTCCCGGGCAGCATTCAATATTGCCATCCTTGGGATCCAATGAGACGACAGGTGGAATAACTTTGTACTTCCCCTCAACTAAATCGGCACCTATACCATCCAAATCCTGAAAAACCCAAGTAAAAGCGCATACTTATGACTGAAATGATTTCCTTAGAAATCATTTCAGAAAATAGAAAATTGTCGTGAAACATTAGGTTATTTTTCTTACCAAAGATTCCTCCCGAGTACTAGTAATCGATATTTCCGAGGATTTCCTTGGAAAAATATGTTCCAGTGGAAACATAAGTTTTTCGTAGTACCATAACGTTGGTACATAAACCTGTGCATGTAAAAGTTTGGTAAATGTAAATTTCTTATAACCTGCCGTAAAATATTGGTATCGTTATACATACCTCGCCTGTTGAGCATCCACTTTTCATGGATGCCCTTACTTTCTGGCTCTCCACGCAGAATTGTGTTCGCAATGTATTAATTTTCGTGTGGACGTTAGTGCCGGTGCAGTGGCCGGTCTTAGGCTGCCGATAGCATTTGAAATTTGTGCAAGTGCTCTTTCCCTTGCTCCCTTATTATGGTCAGTAGGCGATTTTATGTTGTACAAACAATGTACAATGTTGTCGTGTTTGCTATAATTTTCGATGTAACAATCTACAGAATCAGGCGACCAGAACAACTGTCGAGAGATTTTTCTCAGAAGTTGATTTCACCCCCAAAGAAATTACTATTAGTCGCTTGAAGATATCGGAGGCGCTGATTAAAAAAAGACTACCGTAAAGCGACTAAGAAAGCTAACGTGATTGGTCGAAGGCTACTAGGAGCTAGTAGCAAACTAGTACCGCATCAAGTACGTAATCTAGTCGATCAGCGAGCATAATAGCTATCATGCTAGCTAGCCAGTATACTGGTTCTGTTTCACACGGTACGGATACTCGCTAGCCATCACGCTAGCGAGTATCCTCGAACTTGTGCAGGATCAAGTATCGTGTGAAACGGGCTTAATCATTGAAATTAGGAGGAATGGAAATGTAGCGCTAGAGATGAATGATGCAAATCAAATGGGAGGAGAGAATTGCCAATCAAGAAGTCCCACCAAAAGTTAGAGAAAAAATATACTTACTGAAAACTCTGCGAAGTGGAAACTCATATAGCACGTTCAAAGAAATCATGGTCTCTTGTAAACAATGCTGACGGAGAAAAAAATGTTTGCTGAGTAAGACCAAGGATGGAAAACATCAAGCAAGAGGTGTCAAAATAGGGCATCATGAAGGAATAAACGGGTCGGCTATAAAAAGAATCGAACGGAGAGCAGCAGCTAACCAATCTTCGAATTGACGGCTGATAATGATGATGGTGTCGCAAGTAAATTGTGCGCAAATATTATCTTGCTCGAGACTTCCTCAAGCACTTCAAGTAATCGAACTGCGACTGCATTTCGGAGGGGATTGAGCACGTATGCCAAGGGATGATTATGACGCGTGGGCCCTCGGTCTCATGAGGCGATCACGCGTGCTTAATCAACAACATTCACCGCCAGCGAGCTTCATCCTCTTGTTTGATTAAGCGCCGGGCGCGGGGCTTGCGAGGCGCGTGCCATGCTGGCGGTTTGGCGCGGGACGCTTCACCATGCGCCGGCAAAAGGAACTACTTTTGCAGCTCCTTCGCAACAGCCCTCTTCTCTTTCCCTCTCTCCGCCGTGAAATTCCCACCCACTCCGCCACACGCACAGCTTCCCCCGACTCCCGTTATGCAGACGCCGCAAAACTCTCCCCCCCACCCACCTTCCCGGACCAGCGGACCACTGCATCAGAAATTTTTCGCCGACGCCCCTTTTTTCACCCCACTGCCTCGCGCAAACAAACACTCTCTCATACAAGAAAATGTACCAATTTTTTTGCTCGCTTTTCTCTCAAGGTCGAGAACTTGTTGGAGCGTTTCGTTTTCCCTCTCCGCCCCGACCGACCATGTCCCGATACCTTTCGCTTCTCACTGACGGCACAAAAAATAAAAAAACAGGGATGAAAAAGAAAAAAAATGCGCTCTATATTCGGCGCCCGCCGGCGATGTCTGGATTCAAGCACTCCCTTTTCCAGAGTGTCTCGCCGAGCTAGACACGCAGCGGTGGCTGTTAGGATGCAAAAACACGTTCATTGGTGCCACACCGATTAACGGCGAAATAAGATTGAAACAATCTTTCTTGCTCTGGGAGTAATCCCCTTAGAACATTGATGAAAGAATTCGTTCGTCCATGATAATATGCATATGAACGAAGATTATATAAATAGTGGTAACATAAATAATCTCTTGGGAAAAGGTAAATAATTAGGTAGAATGACAATCTTTTCTCTGGACTGATGTGTCGGATCTTGTACGTGACGAAAACTCTCTTTGCAGTTTTCCAATGTGATTAATATTTAATAGGACCGGTTTCGATGTTTTACATCATTATCAGCCCAACTGTTGAAACGTCATCAGTTAGATTGATAATGATGTAAAACATTGTAAAACTACAAAGAGTTCTTTTTCGAATTATAATAAGGTGAAGATTAACGGTAGGGTCTGAATGTAACGTGGAAATTCGCCATGAAAAAACCATATGACTGCATTGGGCTTCGAACCCGAATCCTCCAACTGCAGGTACACACACCTGATCGGAAATTGGAAGATCCGGGTTAGAATTTCAGCCAAGTAAAATATTACATCCAAAGGGACATCCACGCCTTGGTACAGTATCTTTCACCTGAGCGCGCGAATGGGTCAAATGTGTCCACTGCTTTAAAATGTGGTCACTTTAGAGCGACTAAGTTGGGTTATCTTCTGACGATCGTGTCTTATCGAGCACGACTAACCTCATGTGCCACAGTGTTGAGTGAAGGTGGACATATCTAGTCCACTGAAAACCCCACATAAATTCGTTCAGAACTAAAATAGCTTTGTGGTGCAAATATTAGTAAACATGTCTAATTTTTCCACTTTTTCTAAGTCAAATACTAGCTCCCTCTCCTTTCTAGCCCATTCTCTACCGCGCATGCAGCAAAATCTAAGCCAGTAAAATTATCAGCAATTTTATAACTTGGACATAAATGGACGTAATACAAAGGATAGTATTAGAAATAGTGCACTAGGAAAAGAGACGTTCGTTAAAATGATACTTACTAACGACAAGAACCTCGGGTAAAGACGTAAAGAAAAGCTTAAGTTGGAGCGAAGCGCTATATGATACCGACACCTGGACCCAACACAGAGAGGACGAGAAGGAATTTGAGGCGTTCGAGTTGTGGATGTGGAGGAGAATGAGAAAATTCTATGGAAGGAAAGGAAGACGAAGAAGTTCTTGGATTGATGCGGGAGAAAAGAAATGTGTTTGAGGAAACTAAAGAGGAGTTACTAATGGTAACTCCTCTTTAATGTAATGGTAAGGAGGAGGATGGAGCGAATGATTAGCGGGGATGAAATACCGAAGGCCGTGGAAGGTGGGATGCTGGGAAGGAGGGGTAGGAGGAGGACAGGCATTTTGGATGTAATGAATACAGGTAGGAAGTATGCAAAAATGAGGGAAAGTTGACACATGGCTTTGACTACGACTTAAACGAGTTTCTAGAAAACGTTGTTGCTCACAGGATCCATGGCACTCGATTAAATATTTTCAGTATAGTATTGGATGATTATCGAGGAAATCCATTCCACTTCGATTTGGCACGCGCCAGCAGGATTTGTGGTTCAGAACACAGACCGATTGATATTGAAATTCAATTGGTACTGGTCGCGGACAACTGCAATTTTCTCAACGTGGGTTGACTCTATGCAACATTTGATATTCAAATCGAAAAAATTAGAGCTTCCCATAGCACTATGAATTGCGCACTGCGATGGATATTTTTTGTTGCTCCTCGGCATGGAAGGTTTCCAATTAGATCATCTCTGCTGTTTCGCCGCGATCTTGGAAGCTGCGCACGCATACATTAAAATAGATTAATATTTGTAATAATTATGGACTCTCTATACGCAGCAAGTGCTCGGGACCAATCAGAGGTAGAGTTGGTCGAATTATTAGGTTTATTTCAAAGAATTCCCACCAGATTTTTAATAACACTGCTGTGAGAAAAAAGAAGAGTGTAGATGAATTATTTGTTGAACTTGGCTGGAAGTCCCTCCATTAACGTAGAAAACAAGCGTCATTAATACATTAAGATAGACATGAGAAATCCCTGTTACATTCCAATGCCTACAAGATTATTGAGCTCCCTCACTACACCAGTAGATCATACAAGGGAAGCAGACACTACTGTTAGTTATGTACGACGGATAGTTTTAAATAAGCATTCTTCTTCGCAATTCGTGACCACGACAGAATCAGGGCAATGCAACCGCATATATAAATGCAACACTATTAGGTACACATTCACCAAACGTGTCTTTTTACCCTCAATAACAAAAAAATGGCAGGTGTCCAATCATAAACATGTACATAGACACAGAAGTAGAATAAGATATAACTTGTTTCAATACGAAATGCCACGTATAGAGTGTACAAGATACAAATACCCGCCAAGAAATCTGATATCACAGATGTTATGAAACGAAAGCTGAAAGGGTTTCTCAGCTCGGGATTCTGAATAACACTTCAGTAGCTTCAACCATTTACTACGACCGCCGAGTATGACCATAGGCGATTTTTCCGAGCAAGCAAGCAAGCGCTGAGTGTAACAGTCCGAGTGGCTGAACAGGAAGCGAGTCTGGCGAGGAGCGTCGCCGTGCCGTATGAAATCTCATTAATGAAATTTACCACTAAAATTAGAAATTTTCCACGACGACCGGCGAGTCCAATCACGGGGTGCGACGGGCGAAGGAAATGCGGAAGAGGAATAAGGTGACTCGAGGGGAAGATTTTTATGCGAATTAACTAATTGGCCCTCGCGATGAAAACTCTTATTTATGCACAGAATAACCTATATGGAGCCTATATATGCTATTTCAGAGCTATTACTGAGTGTCTGCCAAATGCTTCGAGGAGAGGGAGTCCACGGCCACGTAAGAATGTAGTGAAATGCATTTCAAATTCACTTCATGTTCGAATATATATTTTAAATACCGTAAAAGAGGCTACTTTTAGCCAACTTTGGTAACATTTTTAGTTAAATCTCTTATAAACTCATTGTTATTGCTATTTTTTTACGTCAGGTAATAATTTATGTACTGCATGTTGGTCTTACATTTAGCAGGTTGAGGAATTTAGTTTTCTTATCCGCTGTGAAACATTTTTGAGTGGGTCAATGTTACCCTAATGTTTGGGTAGCTTTGACCCAATAGGGTTTTTTAAAGCATTATGTAAGGAGCTGAACCAATGAAATATTGATTTCATAATTAAACTGCAATAGTTGACTGTAGGATAAAATATTTTGACACAAATTTTACATTTTCAAGCAAAGCAATATTACGAACAGTTGGCAAATTCCACTTTCATCTTGTGCTGTTTCCCGAAATATCAGAAGCTTTCCTGGCGTGTGCTGTTAGTGAAAAATGTTCTGGTTCACTACCATGTCAAACATCATTTCTGCGGACGTTTCGATGTGTGAGTCATCCTTCGTCATTAGGGTTGAGTAAACCCTGCCCTGATGACGATGCCCCGATGCTTCGATGCCCACATGAATCCTGCCTACATGACGATGGATGGCTCTTACGTCGGCTGAAGTGCAGAGTTTGACCCGGTGGAAAACCCGAACAGACTCCGCAATGCAGATTATATATTGTTTACCGCAAACTGACCTTTTTGCGAGGTTTTGAAGGTTCAGTAACTTTTTAATGCCATTCCAATCGTAAAAAATGTCTTTCTAATTGGGAAAATTCCACACTTCACCCACAACTCCATTGTGAAAGTGCCACTAATTTGGCCCACACACGAAGATGAGTCTATATATGGTTCGTGGTTATGTAAGTCGTAGTATGTGATGTATTATAAGTGGTGCCACAAATAGGGCGGTGTTATTCATAAAAACACAAAAAAAGGTGATAGGCCCACTGCTACAGCATTTTAAATTCATTCGATAAGCATTTGAAAATGGAATTTGATACAAAATTTTTTTCATGCTTGACATGCATAAACAGAAGAAAGCAAAGCTACAAATGCCGTAAACGTTTGAGCAACAAACATGCTATTTCGATCCTGCTAGGTGGTTCAACTCTCATGATTATCAGAGTTTCTTTCTTGGGGTAGCGAAAAAAGGCAGTCATAAATAAATGCAAATTTACACCTCGAAGACGAGGAAGTTTTTTTCCTTGGTGTAACGCACTCAACGCAGCTTTCCTCCTTGGAGTAAAGAAATAATGCATTCAAAAATAAATTCAAATTTACACATCGAAAACGAGGGAGTTTACTTCCTTGGTGTAACGTAACTATCGCAGTTTTCTTCCTTGGGGTAGCATAATAAGGCAGTCAAAAATAAATGCAAATTTACACCTTTAAAACCGAGAGAGTTTTCTTCGTTGGTGTAACGCAGCTACCGGAGTTTTCTTCCTTAGAGTAACGAAATAAGGCATTCAAAAATAAATGCAAATTTACAGCTCGAAGAAGAGGGAGTGTTCTTCCTTGGAAAAACGCAGTTTTCTTCCTTGGATATGAAAAATAAGGCAGTAAAAAACAATGCAAATTTACACCTCGACGGACTTTTTTTTCATGGTGTAACGCAGGTATCGCAGTATTCTTCCTTGGAGTAACGAAATAAGGTTTTCAAAAATAAATGCAAATTTACACCTCGAAGACGAGGGCGTTTTCTTCCTTGGTGTAACGCACTCAACGCAGTTTTCCTCCTTAGAGTAACGAAATAAGGCATTCAATAATGAATGCAAATTTACACCTCGAAGAAGAGGGAGTTTTCTTCCTTGGTGTTACGCACTCAACGCAGTTTTCCTCCTTGGAGTAACGAAATAAGGCATTCAATAATGAAAACAAAATTACACCTCGAAGACGAGGGAGTATTTTTCCTTGGTGTAACGCAACTATCGCAGTTTTTTTCCTTGGAGTAACGAAATAAGGAAGTCAAAAAATAAATGCAAATTTACACCTCGAAGACGAGGGAGGATTTTTCCTTGGTGTAACGCACCTATCCCAGACTTCTTACTTGGAGTAACGAAATATGAAAGTCATACATAAATGCAATTTTACACCTCAAAGACGAGGGAGTTTTTTCCCTGGTGTAACGCAACTATCGCAGTTTTCTTTCTTGGGGTAGTGAGATATGGCAGTCAAAAATAAATGCATATATACACCTCGAAGACAAGGGAGTTTACTTCCTTGGTGTAACGCAACTATCGCATGTTTTTCATTGGGGTAGCGAAATAATGCAAACAAAAATAAATGCAAATTCACACCTTGAAACCGAGAGAGTTTTCTTCGTTGGTGTAACGCAACTATCAAAGTTTTCTTCCTTGGGCTAGCGAAATAGGGCAGCTAAAAATAAATGCAAATTTACACCTCGAAAACGAGAGTTTTCTTCCTTGGTGTAACGCAACTATCGCAGTTTTCTTCCTTGGGGTAGCGAAATAAGGCAGCCAAAAATAAATGCATATTTACACCTCGATGACAAGGGAGTTTACTTCCTTGGTGTAACGTAACTATCGTAGTTTCTTCCTAGGGGTAGCGAAATAAGGCAGTCAATAATAAATGCATATTTACACCTCGAAGACAAGGGAGTTTACTTCCATGGTGTAACGTAACTATCGCAGTTTCTTCCTAGGGGTAGCGAAATAAGGCAGTCAATAATAAATGCAAAATAACACCTCATGACGAGGGACTTTTCCTCCTTCGTGTAACGCAACTATCGCCGGTTTTTCATTGGGGTAGCGAAATAATGCAAATAAAAATAAACGCAAATTTACACCTCGAAGACGAGGGAGAATTTTTCCTTGGTGTAACGCAACTATCGTTGTTTTCTTCCTTGGAGTAACGAAATAAGGCATTCAAACATAAATGCAAAGTTACACCTCAAAGACGAGGGAGAATTTTTCCTAGGTGTAACGTAACAATCACAGTTTTCTTCCTTGGAGTAGCGAAATATGGATGTCAAAAATAAATGAATATTTACACCTTGAAGACAAGGGAGTTTACTTCCTTGGTTTAACGCAACTATCGCAGTTTCTCCCTTGGGGTAGTAAAATAAGGCAGTCAAAATAGATGCAAATTTACCCCTCGAAACGAAGGGAGTTTTTTTCCATCTTGTAACGCAACTATCGCTGTTTTCTTCCTCGGATTAGCGAAATTAGGCAGTCAAAAATAAATGCAAATTTACACCTCGAAGACGAGGGAGAATTTTTCCTTGGTGTAACGCAACTATCGCAGTTTCGTCATTGGAGTAGCGAAATAAGGCAGAGAAAAATAAATGCAAATTTACATCTCGAAACCGAGTCGGTTTTCTGCGTTGGTTGTACGCAACTATCGTAGTTTTCTTCCTTCGGGTAACGAAATATGGCCGTCAAAAATTAATTCAAATTTACACCTCGAAGACCAGGGAGTTTTAACCTTGGTGTAACGAAACTATCGCAGTTCTCTTCCTTGGTTTAACGAAATAAGGCAGTCAAAAATAAATGTAAATTTACGCCTCGAAGACGAGGGATTTTTCTTCCGTGGTGTAACAAAACTAAAAAAGTTTTCTTCTATGGGGTAGCGAAATAAGGCAGTCAAAAAAAAATGTAAATTTACACCTCGAAGACGAGGGAATTTTCTTCCTTGGTGTAACGCAACAATTGCAGTTTTCTTCCTTGGGGTAGCGAAATAAGGCAGTCAAAAATAAATGCATATTTACACCCCGAAGACAAGTGAGTTTACTTCCTTGCTGTAACGCACTTATCGCAGTTTCTTTCTTGGGATAGCGAATAAGGCAGTCAAAAATAAATGCAAATTTACACTTCGAAGACGAGGGAGTTGTCTTCCTTGGTGTAACGCAACTATCTCTGTTTCTTCATTGGGAAGCGAAAGAAGGCAACCAAATTAAATGCAAATTTACACCTTTAAAACCGAGATAGTTTTCTTCCTTGGTGTAACGCAACTATCGAAGTTTTCTTCCTTGGGGTAGCGAAATAAGGCAGCCAAAAATAAATGCATATTTACACCTCGATGACAAGGGAGTTTACTTCCTTGGTGTAACGTAACTATCGTAGTTTCTTCCTAGGGGTAGCGAAATAAGGCAGTCAAATATATATGCAAATTTACACCTCGAAGACGAGGAAGTTTTCTTCCTTGGTGTGACGCAACTATCGCACTTTTCTTCCTTGGAGTAACGAAATAAGGCAGTCAAAAATAAATGCAAATTTTAACCGCGAAGACGAGGGAGTTTTCTTCCTCGGTGTAATGCATCTAACGCAGTTTTTATACTCAGGGTAGCAAAATATGGATGACAAAAATAAATGAATATTTACACCCCGAAGACAAGGGAGTTTACTTCCTTAGTGTAACGCACTTATCGCGGTTTCTTCCTTTTGGTAGCGAACAAGGCCGTCAAAAATCAATGCAAATTTACACATCGAAGACGAGAAAGTTTTCTTCCTTGGTGTAAGGCAACTATCGCAGTTTCTTCATTGAGGTAGCGAAATAAGGCAGTCAAAAATAAATGCAAATTTAAACCTCGAAACCGAGAGTTTTCTTCCTTGGTGTAACGCAACTATCGCAGTTTTCTTCCTTGGGGTAGCGAAATAAGGCAGCCAAAAATAAATGCATATTTACACCTCGAAGACAAGGGAGTTTACTTCCTTGGTGTAACGTAACTATCGCAGTTTCTTCCTAGGGGTAGCGAAATAAGGCAGTCAATAATAAATGCAAAATAACACCTCGAAGACGAGGGACTTTTCTTCCTTGGTGTAACGCAACTATCGCAGGTTTTTCATTGGGAGAGCGAAATAATGCAAACAAAAATAAATGCAAATTCACACCTTGAAACCGAGAGAGTTTTCTTCGTTGGTGTAACGCAACTATCAAAGTTTTCTTCCTTGGGCTAGCGAAATAGGGCAGCTAAAAATAAATGCAAATTTACACCTCGAAGACGAGAGAGCTTTCTTCCTTGGTGTAACGCATTCATCGCAGTTTTCCTCCTTGGAGTAGCGAAATATGGATGTCAAAAATAAATGAATATTTACACCTTGAAGACAAGAGAGTTTACTTCCTTGGTGTAACGCAACTTTCGCAGTTTTCTTCCTTGGAGTAGCGAAATATGGATGTCAAAAATAAATGAATATTTACACCTTGAAGACAAGGAAGTTTACTTCCTTGGTGTAACGCAACTATCGCAGTTTTCTTCCTTGGAGTAGCGAAATATGGATGTAAAAAATAAATGAATATTTACACCTTGAAGACAAGTGAGTTTACTTCCTTGGTGTAACGCAACTATCGCAGTTTTCTTCCTTGGAGTAGCGAAATATGGATGTCAAAAATAAATGAATATTTACACCTTGAAGACAAGGAAGTTTACTTCCTTGGTGTAACGCAACTATCGCAGTTTTCTTCCTTGGAGTAGCGAAATATGGATGTAAAAAATAAATGAATATTTACACCTTGAAGACAAGGGAGTTTACTTCCTTGGTGTAACGCAACTATCGCAGTTTTCTTCCTTGGAGTAGCGAAATATGGATGTCAAAAATAAATGAATATTTACACCTTGAAGACAAGGAAGTTTACTTCCTTGGTGTAACGCAACTATCGCAGTTTTCTTCCTTGGAGTAGCGAAATATGGATGTAAAAAATAAATGAATATTTACACCTTGAAGACAAGGGAGTTTACTTCCTTGGTGTAACGCAACTATCGCAGTTTTCTTCCTTGGAGTAGCGAAATATGGATGTCAAAAATAAATGAATATTTACACATTGAAGACAAGGAAGTTTACTTCCTTGGTGTAACGCAACTATCGCAGTTTTCTTCCTTGGAGTAGCGAAATATGGATGTAAAACATAAATGAATATTTACACCTTGAAGACAAGGGAGTTTACTTCCTTGGTGTAACGCAACTATCGCAGTTTTCTTCCTTGGAGTAGCGAAATATGGATGTAAAAAATAAATGAATATTTACACCTTGAAGACAAGGAAGTTTACTTCCTTGGTGTAACGCAACTATCGCAGTTTTCTTCCTTGGAGTAGCGAAATATGGATGTAAAAAATAAATGAATGTTTACACCTTGAAGACAAGGGAGTTTACTTCCTTGGTGTAACGCAACTATCGCAGTTTCTTCCTTGGGGTAGCGAAATATGGATATAAAAAATAAATGAATATTTACACCTTGAAGACAAGGGAGTTTACTTCCTTGGTGTAACGCAACTATCGCAGTTTTCTTCCTTGGAGTAGCGAAATATGGATGTAAAAAATAAATGAATATTTACACCTTGAAGACAAGGAAGTTTACTTCCTTGGTGTAACGCAACTATCGCAGTTTTCTTCCTTGGAGTAGCGAAATATGGATGTAAAAAATAAATGAATGTTTACACCTTGAAGACAAGGGAGTTTACTTCCTTGGTTTAACGCAACTATCGCAGTTTCGTCATTGGAGTAGCGAAATAAGGAAGTGAAAAATAAATGCAAATTTACATCTCGAAACCGAGTCGGTTTTCTGCGTTGGTGTAACGCAACTATCGTAGTTTTCTTCCTTCGGGTAACGAAATATGGCCGTCAAAAATTTATTCAAATTTACACCTCGAAGACCAGGGAGTTTTAACCTTGGTGTAACGCAACTATCGCAGTTCTCTTCCTTGGTTTAACGAAATAAGGCAGTCAAAAATAAATGTAAATTTACGCCTCGAAGACGAGGGATTTTTCTTCCGTGGTGTAACAAAACTAACGCAGTTTTCTTCTTTGGGGTAGCGAAATAAGGCAGTCAAAAATAAATGTAAATTTACACCTCGAAGACGAGGGAATTTTCTTCCTTGGTGTAACGCAACAATTGCAGTTTTCTTTCTTGGGATAGCGAATAAGGCAGTCAAAAATAAATGCAAATTTACACCTCGAAAACGAGGGAGTTGTCTTCCTTGGTGTAACGCAACTATCGCAGTTTCTTCATTGGGGTAGCGAAAGAAGGATATCAAAATTAAATGCAAATTTACACCTTTAAAACCGAGATAGTTTTCTTCCTTGGTGTAACGCAACTATCGCAGTTTTCTTCCTTGGGGTAGCGAAATAAGGCAGCCAAAAATAAATGCATATTTACACCTCGAAGACAAGGGAGTTTACTTCCTTGGTGTAACGCAACTATCGTAGTTTCTTCCTAGGGGTAGCGAAATAAGGCAGTCTAAAATAAATGCAAATTTACACCTCGAAGACGAGGGAGTTTTCTTCCTTGGTGTAACGCAAATATCGCAGTTATCTTCCTTGGGGTAGCGAAATAAGTCAGCAAACTAGATGTGAATATACACTTCGAAGACGAGAAATTCTTCTCGACGACTTGTGAGACCAACCCCGGGGTGCGGAAATGGATGAGACGAAACGGAACAGGAATGAGGCTCATCGGGGAAATTTTTATTCGGATTAATTTATTAGCCTTCTCGATGAAAAATAATAGATCCAGTCAGCCCAATGCTTCGAGGAGAGGAAACCACGTTTAAAAAATAAACATAAAAGCCTTATAAATGCAACTTATGCCTGAAAATATTGTTTGAATGCATCTAATTTTTTCAGCATCTGTTTTTTTCACCAAGAGGTTCATCTGCATAAAAATCTCACCCTCTGGTAGCTTTATTTCATCATCCTCATCCCCCTCTTCTAATCCATTTCCGCAACACATTCCTATTTTTGTATGTCTTCCAGGTTGCCGATGGTAATTTCTCATCTTCGAGGTGTAATTTGATTTTTATTATTAGAGTTTGTCCGCCTTTATGTTTACTTCTCGAAGCGCTTGTCAGATAGTTAGATAAGTTGAATGGGGTTCCATCTGTGACGTCAAGTGGAGGGATACCAATCCGATCCTCAATTATTGAGTTTGTCCACCTGGGACGTCTAATTGTGAAGGACTATTTGATACATGTTCTTGTTGTTGTATATACCTCTACTCGCGGTATCGCCACAGCAGACTATTTCCTGCATTGGCTCGGGGAACGTGTGATCAGGCATGATTTTGCTATCCTCTGCTAAATAAGTCTCCCTATATGGCTGATTTCTATCTTAATGTTACTCAACGATTCGAGACCACCCTAACTCTAACACGCTTGTGTTGGCAGCGCAACTGGCTCTTCACACTAAACTATTTTGAGTTGAGAGAGAAAACGTTTCCCTTCCTAAGTTTCTTAAGGCCGTTTTACACGCCGAATGATCTTGCGCATGATCATTCGAGCATTTATTCGCGAATTAATGTCAACGATGACCTGAAAAGTTCCCGTTTTACACGGCGAATTAATTCAGTGAATTTTCTACGCAGACTGAATGCACAATGGTAGATCTGTCAATTGTATACATCGATTAAGGGAGATTTTCGACCAACATAGCTGTTTTGACAGACGGAGCAGACGGAGTTTTCTTTAGTTTGTTTAGATCATGAATATTATAGATACCTACTTGGATATTCGTTTACATGATCATTAGGTTTAGATATCCGTTTACATTATTCACTTAAACACTGAGTAACTGCAAAAGTTAAGTGAGTGACGTTATGCTATAGAAGATGGACAGTGATGTGACAATTTTAGCGACCGCTGCTGCAGTGTTTATTAAGGCCGTTTTACACGATGAAAAAGTTTGCACAAACGTACGTACGTGAGATTGTACGTTTGTCTCAACGAAATTAGTACAGGTTCTATTTTCCGTTCAGGGATTGAGACATTCGCACATGCGTTCATACAATTTGCCGTTTTACACGATACATTTTGCCTCATGCAAGAGTTCACGGAAGAGTTTGTACCAGTTTGTACAAACAAACGTACCGTAAAACGGCCTTGCGGCAGCCAGTTTTGTCTCATTAAACATCCACGATAGTTTTAGGCCTATTTCACACCAGCCAAAACGTATGCATTGCGTACTGCCTAAAATGTTCTTTTAATCATTTGCAATGAAATATGGCTACAGTTTCCATCAATATTTTATAATAAGGGTTTAAATCTACGAATTGAACTGAACTCACTATCAAAACAACGAAGACCCGATATTAATATCAGGGTAACATCAAAATAAAATCATTGCTATATAAAATGACATGTCCTTGCCTCAGTATTACAAGGTGGAAAGTGTATAGTGATACGTATGTAGAAAAATGGGTTAGAAAGTGTAAGGCTAAGGATGGTAAAGTAAAATAGGTTATGAATTGCAAAAATGTTTTTTTAAATATAAAGTTATGTTTAATCTTTATTATTGTTATGGTTTTTTATAAAATTAAGTCACATGAGACAAAATGGCGGTATTATCTATTGTAGATACAACTTTGTTATTCTGAAATTGTCATGAAAATAAAATATTACAAAGTTGGAACTACAACTTAGCATGGAAAAACATTGTGGATTCATTATTATAAGTTATTGATAACAAATAACTTAAAATATGTGAACAAGTAAGTGAAATAATAAAATAGCTAAAATAACAGTGCGCTGATATTCTCAAATTGTGGCTAAAAAAATAATATTTCCAAGTAGTAGCTAAAGTTATCATTCAAATCGGTTGTATTTTCGTATTACCTTACTTGATTCATTACAGTAATCTACCGGTTAGAGGTAGGTTGTGATGAAAGTCAGAGAATATCCAACGAACTCTTACACGTGCTGTGCCCTTTTTACCTCTTGTATTTCTTTCTTCATCTCAGCATAAGTCCTACCTTTCTTCATCCCGTCCAAAAAATCGATTCTCTTCCTTCCCCTTCCCCGCTTACCCAACATCCTTCCCTCTATCACGACCTTCAGCAAACCATCGTCCCTCATTACCCCTTCCAGCCACCTACCCTGCCTTCCCCTAATCTCATCTATAAGTTTCCTCTCCTCGCCCACCATGTCAAGCACTTCCTCATTTGTCTTCCTTTCCGTCCAACGCACCTTCTCCATCCTCCTCCATACCCACATCTCAAAAGCCTTCAGCCTATTTTCGTCTTCCTTTCTCAAGGTCCACGTTTCTGCCCCATACAATGCCACACTCCATATCAAGCTCTTTACTAGCCTCTTTTTTACATCCTTACTTAAGGTCCCCGTCATCAGCTCCCTTCTATTATTGAACGCTTCCTTCGCTAGCGCTATTCTCCTCCTAATGTCTTTGCTACTATGTCCTCATTCTTCTAGCGTACTACCCAAGTAATTAAATTGTTCTACTTGCTCCAGTTTGTGACTTCCTACTCTTATCACCAGCTTCGCTTTCTTTGTCCTACCAAATCTCATTACTTTTGTTTTCCTATTATTTATCTTCATTCCGTATTTCTCACACTGCTTTTCCAGTGCATCTACTAAAGTTTGAAGTCCTTTCGATGACCGACTCACCAACGCCTGGTCGTCTGCGAATCTAACCGACTTTATCCACTGGCCTCCTACTTTCATTCCCACGTCTAGCTCATCCCATGCCTCTCTTACCATTTCCTCAGAATAGATGTTAAAAAGTAAAGGCGACAACGGGCACCCTTGCCGCACCCCGCGACCTATAACTGCCCACCCTGATTCACCGTCCGCTACCCTTACCTGAGCCCTCTGCCCCATATATAAGTTTCGGATGAGTCTCCTATCACGCCAATCTATTCCTATTTTCCCCAGTATCTGCATTAGTTTCTCCCAGTTTACTCTGTCAAACGCCTTTTCGAAATCTACAAAACAAGCGAAAACATCCTGATTATGCTCTATGTTTCTATCTATAAGTGTCCTCATTACCGCAATCGCATCTCTGGTTCCCCTCCCCTTCCTAAACCCAAATTGGTCATCGCCTAAATAGCACTTTGCTCTGCTCTCCAACCTTCTATTTAGTATTCTAAGCAACACTTTTGCTGCGTGCGAAATTAAACTGATTGTTCTATACTCCTCGCATTCTGACGCTTTCTTTGCTACTTTAGGGGTTTTCAGTTGATGACATACTTCACCTCTTAGTTTAGAACGGTCCGCCACTTTAATATTTACTTTTGCTCAATCTTCTAAGTGCGATGTTTTAAAATTTATTTCAAATATGATTGTGTGAACTTCAAGGCCACTACTTTCGTGTAGGGGAATAACTTGAAATTCCATTGTTTCGCGCATGTTTGATAGTCCTTAAAACAATTTCTGCGCATTTGAATAACACGGTACGGTTTCTCGCGTTTAACCTTAAGCAAAATTCGTAATAAAGAATCTGGAGAATAAAACTTGGGTACGGCCATGGCCTTCTCTATGTTACTGTGGATATAGACCACTTCCTGTGTACAGGAGTGCCCAGGTGTGGAATATTTAAGTGTTACAGACTGAATGGTAGGACTATCATTCAAAAACATTATTACTGCATAGGATAGGTGCAATTTCCGATTTTTGGGAACACAACTATCACTCCAGCATGTTATATTTTGTAGTGTGGGATGCTCTTCGACCACACTTTCCAACACTTTTATGATATCGCTGGCCAACTCGTTTCCCGAACGACCCATCTCAGCCTCAGTCCATATTGTGCAATACCCTTTTTGGTGGTTGAAAGATGGGCAGTTAGGTTATATATATTTAGCTTTCGATAGCAAAAAAACAGCTGATATCAGCTCGAGGGCATGTTACAACATTCTGTAAATCGAAGCTCAATACAGCTACATATTTGTTATCTCTGTCCCGTTTTCGTTCGGCACGCATAGCGGTCTTCTCGGCCAAACGTGCTTCGTGCTGAGTAGTCTTTTCTTCTGATGGGTTATTTTCTGCTGCTAGTACTGCATAGACTTCACAATTATCACATCGGTCACCTTTTGGCACGTGAAACCCGAAGTTATCCTTCAATTCATTCATAAGAATTGTTCTTATGTGCTGTATACACCGGTTTTTCGCTTATGGCGAAAGTTCCTATATAGAACTCTCGTCAAACTTTGATCACTTCATTTTTTACCTTGAAGCTGTATTGGTATGTAAAACTGCGGCGAGATTGGGCACCATATTTTGTTTTGCGGGCGGTCTGGGTTTTTCGGTGTTGGATGTAATAAACATTTTTTTGCCATGTATGTTAAGCGCATAATATTGTGCGTGTACTTCTTTACGTTCTTCATCGGTTATAAGTCTGCTGCATCCAAACTTGCATGTGTGTAGACAATCTTTTTTGGACTTTACTTGTTTTGCGGGAATCCGCTTCCCTCGAACAGAAATGTATTCTTGCCCCGACTGGCATTTCTCCTGTCGCTTATTGGATTGCCATTGAGTTGGGTCCCTCTGACGCTTCTTCGCTAATGCTTTATTTGGTGGTACGCCTACCTCAGGATCTGCTGCTAGCACGCTCTCCCACGTCCGATGTTGCCAATCTATTGGTTGTAGCCTGCAGAGTTTCCTCTCCGTCAACATCCTTTTCCATGTCCATTAATGTTTGGCTTTCATTGTCAGAGTTTTCTCTGAACAAATTGAAATAAGGAGGAATTAAAATCTACAGCTCTTTATTCAGGCTTACTTATGAAATGGTTTGGTCATATTACCACAGGGCCGGTATTTATTGCCCTATATATTTCTGTGCCTTATTTAGCACCATGCACATGGATATTTACATGCTAGGGTCCTAGTGACCCTACACTCTGTCACTGGCAGACAAGATCCCCCTAACACATAACTAACGCCCCCCCGCGCCCAACACATAAGGGTCTACTAGGCCTAGATAACATTATCCCAAACCACAATAGGCCTATAAATGTGGTGTGGAGTCTGGGATCAACATTTTGTACGCTGGTAACATGCTATGATGGCTCAGCCAATAACAAACCCGTTCTCAAGCAGATACGACTTTGTAATACTGGGAGAAAATATTTTTTTGTAGATACGACTTGGTAACAACGGCTGTAGTATTTTCATTGTTAATGCTACGACCTAGCGGACGTTTAGGTAACTAGTTGTACCCAGATACAACAATGTTACATTGAAATTTGAAGAATTAAAAAAATGTCAGTTACGACCTTGTAATACTGAGGCCTCGATGTGGCGCTTGCAGCAGGTCTGATTACGATCTGGACGAAATGTTTTAAGTTTTTAAACGTTTTGAAAAAACGCAGTTCTTTGGATTATGAATTAATAACGAGATGTTAAAAAATGTTTGCAAAGGAACGTAGGAAAACGATCAAAACATTTTCCCCACTCAGCTAATTCAAAGCGGCTATCGCTAATAGCTTTTCCCATCGGGAGTCGGACACGCTACCCACTCGTCTATCGATAAGAAAAGAGCTATAATACAAATGTATACGTGATATATTCAGTCGGCGGTGAGGAATGAATGATATACTGTGAATACAAGCAAGATTATTTCAATAAGCAGGTCCAAAGAGAGATCATTGCACTAAGATCTGTACTGCGTTTCTGCATTTGGCAGTATCACCCATAGTCTTTAGCCTAAAACTTTGATGAAAGCTGTAGTGCAGATATCATTATGAACATTTTTCTGCCACCGAATCAAAATAGGGCCAGATATGTTGTACTCGTTATACTGCAGCCCTGAATAAACAATTCAAGGTCTGGTCAGATCTATTTAGGTAAATCCTATGAGATTTCGATGTTTTCATATTGCAAAACATCCAAGATAGTTTTAACCAAATCACCATCCCACGTCTGCCAAAGCGTGTGCATTGCATTTTGCCTACAGAAATATTTATTTCCAAATACATTGATATGGCTTTCCTTTCCTTCATTATATGTTATTATGAGTTTGCTTTAGCGAAGTGAGGTGAATTCAATATCAAAACAAACAAGATGGACGTAAGTAAGTACTTGGTAATATTATATTTTTAAATGATAATAACAACAGAGATTATGAGAAACACATTGGGATAGAAGCTAGCTGCAAAATACTGCTCAACGAGCAGACGGTGAAAACGGTGGCACCCAGCGTGCGCAATGTACTGTCCTCGAGTAAAACTGCCAAAAAATCCCACAAGGAGATCCCTAGAATAGTCCGCCAGAGTAGATACCGCAAACCAATAGACTGCAAATATACAAACATATTCCGCAAGACGCCTGCTCTATACTCTACATATAGTGCAGGCGTCGTAAAAACTATTTTGACCGCTGTAGTTCGTAGAGAGCAGAGCGGAGACGACTTCCTATCTATAACCACTGCTCATTTTCTTGGTCAATAAATTATTCAAATAAAATTAATAAAATTATATTAGCGTAGAAGCGTAGTGTTGCATGCTTGTGAGGCTTCGCCTCATGACAAGCATTAGCAATTTATGCTAATGCATAATTAGTCGTAGTTACACTAACTTTAGGGTATAGTGTAATGCATGTTGGTGATTACTCACCCCCTGCCACACACCCCTGAGGTGGCTTGCAGGGTATTTTGTAGATGTAGATGTAGATGAAGGTAAAAACTTATCAGCCAAAACGACAGAGAGAGATAGCCTGCTCAAGTGGTAACTTGGAAGTGCGCAGGATGAAAAAAATATAAATGTACTTAACAAGAGATGACCAGAATAAGTCACCTGTATTTCTTAAAACATGCCATCAATACTTAGAAAAACAAAATTGTTAGTGCTCCGACAAATCGTGGTCATCATCACCGTCTGATTCTATTACTTCTCTTTCCTCGCACATAAGTAAAAGTTCTATCAATTCCTTAGGCAGCCAAGGAGGAAAGCGATGGATCTGATGTGATCAAGTCTTTTGAATAAGTCATCGTTCACGAAATTTTCTGGTATCTTTACTACGAGCATCGCCTCTTAGGACAGCTGACCTAAGGGAAGAACCGGAAGGTAAGAAGCGGTGTCATAAAACGTCCCTTTTCGCTCGAACCTCCTCGGGGAGTAAAGGAGGAGGGTGTAGTTAAAGAGGGGGGAAAGGGAAAGAATAAGAATCCCAGATGCATTTTCTAGAAACCATGCATGGTACCCCGGGAACAAGCATGCTTTCTCAAGAGCAGTAAACAAACCATCAAGAGTAAACAAAATATATTTCAAGATCGTGAGAACATTGCGAACAATAAACACGGGTAAAAAACTTGGGGCAACGAAAAACTTTTAAAAAAACTTGCCTTGAAAAAGGGGTACACTGTGAGTAAATAACAATCACAGATGTACACCACGGGTAAATGATGCCGGAAACTATTTCAATATTTCACGACCCAAATCATCAGATACCACGGATTTTAGAAATTTACTAGAGCACAACACTTCTTCACCAATGCCAAACTAGAACTGCATGTTAACACGTATTTCTTAAAGGGAAAGGAAAAGCCCTAATGGGATCACCCGTTTTATAGTGTTAAATCCTGCGCGGTGTCATAAAACGTCCCTTTTCGCGCGACTCTCCTAAGGGAGTAAAGGTGGTGGGTGTAGTTGGGGAGAAGGGGAGGGGAGGGAAAGAATAAGAATCCCTGATGATGCCTTTTCTGGAAACCATGCTTGGTACCCCGGGAACAAGCATGATTTCTCAAGAGCTGAAAGAAATTCGCAGCATGATTCCATAAAGTACCGAAAGAAAAAATATCCTCGCAGTATCTTCAATATAGAATATTTGGAAGTCAGAGGCAAGATGCATAGCTTAGAAACGGCGAATTCGAGGAGTTAAGGTCCACACAACTTGAACAGTCCAACGCAGTTACGGTATTTCCAGGTTCCGCTGCGCGAAGCCGGGCCACGATGCGCGATCGAAAAAACCGATTTATTTTCGGCGTCGCCAAGATTTTTCAAAGATTTTTCAGAATTACCTAAAGATGTTTTCAATTTATTCTCTGCATAAATAACTCAGCGTAAATTTCGTAAAACCAATTTAAATGACTACTTTATGTGAAATTTGTCTTTAAAAAACGTCCGCCATTTTGTGATGTAATAGCACACAAATATTGACCAAAATCTCTTAAACTTATGCATAGGACAGGAAAAGCATCATTATGACAGATGGTAATATTTTTTATTTCATTATAATCCTTCCACCACTCCACTATCTGCTTTACTTTTATGATTTTCGAAGAAATATGAAAACGGACGTTTTTTTTGGAATTTTGGTCATGTTTGAACCTCAGTATCTATGTAAAGGGTAGGACCTATGAAAAATTACTTAATATTTCATAATTAGTAATTATTTGTGAGCATATACGGCAAATTTCAAGTCTTTATAAAAAAAAGCAATTTGGGACTTTGGTCTGCCTTTTTTCGATTTCCGATCACCGTGCGACGGTGATGTTGATGAATAGGAGGAATTTTACCATCATACCACGAAATTGATATAAAAAAGGCAAAGGGATAAGGAAATCTTAAGTCTCCCGGGAGGCTAAAAATCAATCGTGGGAGAAGGGCGGAAGGGGGAATCAATCGAAATCGGAAAAAGGAGAGGGGGGGGAGGTACCGGAGGTACCGAGGGACGGAAGAGAAAGGTGCCCGCCAGAACCGACGAAGGTCACCATCCATCCACAGAATGGATGTCGTGCTATTTATTTGACCCCCGTTGCAAAATGTAATGGGGTGCTAAGAAAGCTGTAGTGAGTACTACTGAACGTCCATAAAACATGGTCCGTCTGCCTGAGGAATCGGTTCAGTAGCTAGGGTACTAGGCCCGGATTTGAATCCCGTCATGGTCAGACATTTGTCGGTGGAATTCCGATCCCTGCTTGGGTGCTTTGTGGACAGCACTCGATTGCACCATCTGTCGAGTGGGGTGTGGAAGTTGTGAACCCTTTGGCATCTTTCGTTAAGAGTAAACTTGTGCCGACGCCCGATTTCTCTCCACCCTTCGGAATCCTTGCCCAAGAAATTTTAATCAACCTACCCTACGATCCTTAGTGGAACAAATAACGATGGCGTTTCCCGATAACTCTGAGAGGTAGAAGAGTTAAACATTAAAGACACAACTAAAGAGGCAATAGCCTCATGAAAATAATAACGGAAGGTGCCAAGAATGATTAGAATTACTTATGAAGACCAAGGATGGATTACATGAAGAAAACAATGGTGAATATCACAATGAGGAGTTATGAAGGAAAGAGTGGTTAGTCGCAAGGAGAACATGAGAAACAGAGGAGAACAGAATTGAGAGAGAGGAGAGATCAAGCCAAACAATCTTCTGATTGATGACAGCTGAGAATGTTCACAAGCCCCAACTGGTTAATTTGATGATAGATGCAAACAGAGTACCATCTCATAAACTAGAAAATCTTAGAACCCAGGGAAAATTTTATACGTTCAGGGTGTTTCCTCGAGTTTAGAGACCATTTTACTTCAGTGAAAAGCTGGGGGTTCCATCTGCTGGGTGACAGAAGGCCAAAAACGCTTACTGAATAATCAGTAAACTAAGGGCCCCTCCTTTTCAAGGAAGAAACCGAAGACTTATTTTTTCTATTATATATAGGGCATTTACGACTCCACTCGACACCTGAGCCCAAAAACGTCTCACAACACTCCAAAACTTAAGAATTTTCGCTTAAAGCGCCAGCGGCTGAAGGTGGATGGAAAAAGAAACTTGTGAAGGTACTATAGAACTCTTTGCCCAACCGCAACATCTTCAACAATATCCCCCAAGGTCGTTGGCAACCACTAGGATGCGAACCCGTCCGCTATTTTTACGTCAGGACTGAATAACGGTCTTTCCATTTGATTCGGTTACGATCTCGGTCCCTTTCTGCCACGGAGGAACTACCCACAGTGGTACAGGTCATGCCGTCCGTTTTAATTTCGTTTTACTCTTGAGAGCGAATCTGAGACGAATTTATTTATTTCTCCTTTGGACCAACTGCAATCCGCCTCGGGGATTACGCGGATTCTCCTCTTTTATTTCTCGGCAAGCAATTCGTTCCCTAAATGGAAGAGGAGAATGAGCCTCCTCCCTTCGGCAGAGGCCCTATGAGGAATAGTTCCGCGGTGAGGGAGTGAGAGATATGGATAAGGATGGATCCTCAAACGCCCTCTATCTCTCCCGACGCGGATAATGCAATGAAGGGAGAGATGAAAGCGCGGCGGCTTCTTGTTAGCCCCATGGGGGGGGGGGGGGAAGTTGCTGTCTTCCTCAGGCGTTTTTGCCTGAGGACGTCCGATGTGCATCACGCCACTACCCGTCGTCAATGCGAGAAGCGCCTTCGGAGATTTACCGAACACGACGGAAGCCCGTCCCTTCATTGTCCACGCCTCGTAGTGATTTGATTGGATACCTCGGCCTTCATTTTTCTATATCTGCATGCTACCCTCTACGATCTGCCGCTAGGGCGTGTGGAAATGGGTGGAGGCATTACAGCTAATGAATAGGGGAGGGAAACTGGATAAGAAATTGGGCATGGGTCGGGTAGGTGTCGTAGCTGGAGCGATAAGTGGCCTCCCACCCCGAAGACTCGAGCTGAAATCCCGGCAGTGGTGGACAGTTTGAAGTGGAATCCCGTGTTGAAGGTTGGCTAGTGGTAAAATAATTTTTCTTAAGATATTGATTGTTGCATGACCATATTCCAAGTAAACGACAACCGTAACTATTGTAAAAATACAACCATTCATAAAGTTGCCATTTAAACTGTCACAAAAGATTCTGCTGAGTGTAAAATATAATCAAGAGGTTATGGGCCCAGGATTGGCTCTTGACAAGTAAAAAAAGTACTTTAAAAAGGATTGGCTCTTGTTCAGTAAAAAAGACAGTAAAAAACATAATGATACAAGTTGGCATCAATTAAAGTGGCCAGTGATGATATTACTTTTGTACAAAAACTGAAGGATTCAAGCACATTTCCAATGTGGCATTTTGAAATAAAAATTCTGTTTACGGCAAAGAAATTAATGAATGTGATTGATGATACAGATTCTCTAGCAAGCTGTGGCCGAAATGAAGAAAGAATTGAAAAATGGAAGACTTCTGATGCAATAGCTAAGCGCATAATTCTCAGGACAACAGACAATAAAGTGAAGGTGCATCTGATGTCATGTAAAACTGCTAAAGACATGTACAACACACTCTTAAGAATTTACAAGAAAGAACTGGACAACAGACGTGCTTGTTGCTACAAGAATTTTATACTTTCAAATTTGATAAATCCAAAGATGTAAATACCAATATCAGTGAACTTCACAATGTGGCGTGTAAGCTGAAGTGCATGGATGAAGAAAGAACAGATGATAATCTCCAAAATTATTACTGTGCTGCCTCATAATTTTAAACATTTCAGCAGTGCTTGGGATTCTACACAAGAAAAACAAAAAACTCAGGAGAATCTCATCACAAGGCTGAGTCTGGAGGAAGATAAAGTAAAACAGTGTTTCAAGGACACCAATTTATCTTTTAAAGCTGATAAAACATCTGTAAGTAAGAAGAAAGTAGTTTGTCATTCGTGTAATGAGGAAGGGGACATAAGATCCATGTGTTTGAAAAGGTATTGTGGTATATGTAAGAAACATAATCATAAAGAGGACTGTCGTTACAAAAAAGATGCTTGTGGCATTTGTAAAAAAAAAACAAATCATAAAGAGCAAGACTGTTTCTTTAGAGACAAACATAAGGGAAAGAATTATGGTAATTATGGTAAAGACGATGAGAAAGGTAATAACAATTATAAACAAGCTAGAGTTGCTTTTATGAATAAAACTGTAGAAGATAATTTAGATAAAGTTGAGGTAAATGAAACCATGGTTTTCAGTGGTTATTGTGAGTTCATTGTTGACAGTGGAGCAAATAATCACATGGTAAATGAAAATGACCTTATATCTGACAATAAGAAATACTCTAATGAAATAAAAGTAGCTAATAAAGGAGAAAGTATGTCTGTTACAGGTGTTGGTATGATAGAGTTTGATAACTGCATACTTAATGATGTGTACTGTGTACCTGAATTATCAAAGAACTTGACCTTTGATAATTCAGTCTGTCAACAAAATAACTTGAAAGAAAGGTGCTGTATACTCTGATGATGAAAACGTGTACATTCTCAAAAACAAAGTTGTGTCGCCAGATGACTGTGTTTCTCTTGAAGGAGAGAAAAGTGAAAATGGTTTATATGTAGTGAAATTTGATGCAATGAGTGAAGTTGCTCTATTTCTGAACAAAGAGCAAATACCCTTGAAAAATGGCGTAGAAAACTTAGCCATCTTAACGTAAAGCACTTGATGAAACTTCCTAAGATATGTGAAGGTGTGCATTTTAACACAAGTAATACTGCCATTAAATGCTCATTATGTGCCAAAGCTAAACAAGTAAGACTGCCTTTTAAAAGTGTGAGCAAGGGAGCAGAAAAGCCGCTCCAGATTATACATAGTAACTTATGTGTTCCAATTGATCCCCCTACATATGATGGTAAAAATTATTGTCTAACTTCGTTAGATGATTACACACATTTTTATGGGGTATTTGTTAAATAATAAACGTTCAAATGAAGTGTTTATGTACAGTCGCCGCATAAAGTCTGGCGACATCGACAACAGCGCCGAATAAGCGGAACTGCGATTTTGTGTGGCTCCACTGATTCAAAAGTGAGGGGTTGGGAGGGGAGAAAGAGGGTATAGGGGGAGGGACCTATGTCGTCCCATCGAACTCAGGGACTAGATTTTTTCCCGTAAGGAGTGTAAACAGGAGTGATCAAAAGATTTGGAAATGGCCGTAGAGGTCTCAGTACATCCATTCGACGCATTGCTGAGAGTCAGGAATTTGAAGAGCGTTAGCCTGTTGAAGGAACACAGGAGTGCTGGTATGCACCGGCCTGCGAACCACGGCGAACAGGGAAACTTCTCTCGCAGACAGAGAAGTAATGGTTACCTAATGGGATTTGGGAGTCCATAGGAGCGTGGTATGGCGATGAATAAAACGCGCTCGAGAGTGTGCTGCGGATGGACTGAACAGTAGGACACGGAGCGGGAGACCTCGGTGCAGGACTAGAGAAGGAGACGAGGCGATGGTTAATCACATGAGCAATAATCCTCTAACAAGTGGTGGTCTAGCATATGCAGGAAGATCTATGGAAATACAGTGTACATACACGACTCTTATAAATCATATGGTTGAGCGTGTAATATTTCATCCTCGCGCAGCTCGTAAGCCTGCCACAAGCGAATAAGATAAGGAAATACGGTTGCAATTTCCAAGAAATTATTTTTAAATTAGTCAGACCTTTTGAGATCTCGCTATTTTTTGTGATGAGAAGGTATTCACCAGCATCAATGAAGGGAGAATGACATTGTGGGGTCCGCCTCGATCCAGTTAAATAAAAGTAATCGATATTTATAAGAATACTATTGACAAATATTTATCATAGCGTTTGCAAATTTGCGTTCGCTCATTGATGGTGCCATACTAATAGTGCTTTGATTATTAAATTTTGTTCGTATTTCCCGATAATTGTACGGATCCTTCGACTTCTAAACTAAAGGTAAGAATTTAAAGGCACAACAAAATCAAGGGTTTAAATTCCATGCTTTAAATTAGCTCAAAATAGGGAGTTGAGATTTCTTTGTGGAGAGATTTCATATATTTAATTAAATCATACTTCTTCATGACAACCCTATTAGGATTAGTTCATTTCGTAATTTAGTGCCAAGAAAAAACTAAATGTTTTGCAGGTTTGCTCCGCTATACTTACTAAAATCTACAAAATTCGAACGTATATCTATTAGTTTTTGGGGTGCAATATCAACAGCCCTGGTCCTCTGGTGAGGACACCACCAAGGATGACAGCTATTGTCTGCAGAGATTTTAGAGGACCATCTGGTTCCCTACTGCAAGGATGTTGTGCCTGAGGGATAGGGTGTAATCCTCATTCAGGACAATTGACCTGTCCACACCGCTCGCGTTGTGAAGCAATTTTTCAATCGGCACCTGGAGATCGATGTCCTTCCTTGGCCACCAAGATCACCGGATTTAAATCCAATTGAAAATCTGGACATCATGATTCCAGAATGGAAGGGAAGCACAGCAAGGACGGATGAGGCGTTGCTGAATCACGCGTTGGATATATGGTAATCGGTCGAGCAGCGACCTTCAAGATGTGATAATTCATTGGAATGCATGCGTAATTGGCTCCAAAAAGTCATTTATGCTGGATGAGAAACCACCAAATATTGAATAAAATTGATGGTGATTAACCAAGAATTGAATAAAATGTTCACTATCATAAAAATGCTGTGCTTTCTTCTAAAAATGCGAATCTTTCGAAAAAAATCTTTCATTTAGGAGCGAGTGGCTACTTATATATGTAATTACTGTGTGTAACATTTTTCATAATTTTTAATTGTAAACAGAATTCAAAACATTTAATTAATAATATGGTCTGATTCGTATCAATTTTCTCTGTGGCACGCTGTTTTTTACACAAAGTCGTTTTGAAGGAATTCCGACATAATACGATCTTCAAATTTCTGACTCTCAGAAATGCGTTGAATGGATGCACAGAGACTTACTTCTACGACCATGATAGCCTCTAAGCCCATTCCATAACGTTCATTTAGTCCTGTCTACACTTCTAACGGGAAATAAGCTAGTCCCTCAGTTCGATGGGACGACATGAGTCCTCTTAGTTCACTTTTCCCCAAGACGAGGTCCCGATTCACCACTTATGTCGCCACTTTTTCACCTCCCTCCACCCCCTACCCTCTTTCTCCCCTCCCCATCCCTCGCTTTTGAATCAGTGGAGCCACACAAAATCGTAGTTTCGGTTATTCGGCGCCCTTATCGATGTCGCCAGACTTTATGCGGCGACTGTACTATCGTTTTCACTGAAATGTAGACACCCAAACTGATTGTACTGATTTGATTAAATGGGGCCGGGTCGGAAAAAACATAGAGGGTTGGCACACGAGGCTAGCTGCGGCCTTTGCCTTAACGTCACCGAGAGCCGACGAGGACGGACGTGGATGCGACAGGGCTAGCGGAATTACAGTCAAATAAACTCCGAGAGCATAAGCCCTAGCGAAAGGAATGCACTGAGGAAACTCACGTCCACGCACACGTTGGGCCGATCGGAGTATTTTCTTTCGGGCTCCGTCGCGAGGTTTTTCCTCTCCCTAGATTCAGATTTGGACTCACCGTGAGTGTCTTATAAGGAAGCGGCTCCGTAGCCGAGATGGTTAATTCCATGCGTCGAAGTTGGTGTGCGGTTCTGGCGGGGTTCGAATCAGTAGTCAGGCCAATTTTTTAATCTTTTAGATTAAAAAGATGCATTCTTCATATCAACACAATGTATATAGTTGACAAAAGAAAGAGTTAATGCGGTTTTTTTATTTACGGCTTAATTTATAAAAATATTGACTATCTACGTTACCACATTTATTTCTTAACAGATTTAATTCACTGAGAGGGAAAAAGCATTGGAAGTTGCAGTGGTTGCATCTTTGTGTCCTTGCAGTGAAATACCTACTCATTGTATCTACAATCCTCTATAAATAACCAAATGCATTCGTAGTTTCGATCATTTTGATAAACACAAGAGTTTGAAAAAGGTTTGTAATTCAATTGATGTTTTTCTTCTTCAAACTTCTAGTACTTGGTCACGTAAAAATGTGGGAAGTGAGGTGTTTTAAAGAACGAATGCTTTCCTTTCAGTGGGTGTGCGCAGAGCCAGATTAACAATAAGGCAAAAGTAGGCAGTTGCCTATGGGCCCCTTGTTATGAGAATTGTTTTCCCCTTTCTTCTCTTGCGACTTGTTTATTAACGTGGGCCCCGTTGCTTGTACTGCCTACAGGCCCCCAAGTGCGTTAATCTGTCACTTGGTGTGCGAACCATAGTAAGCTATAAGGACCAGGTGGAAACAAATACGCATATCAGCTCTTTTATTCCAAATTATCCTACGATTTTTAATAGTTATATATGTTTGACCGAAATCAGCGTCACCAATATATTCAACCTTTTTAATAATTACAAATTTACAGGAATAAACCTGATGTTTTGATTCTTATTGAAAGTGAATCTTAATGTCATTTGACCATTTTATATTTTGACCCATTAAATAGACTTTTGGCTAGGCGATGAGTATATCCATGAATATGTGCTTCAAACTTAGGAGACAGATGGTGTTACACCGTCGTGATGGAACGTGCTCCGTCTTCTGAGCTCTCTGTTGCTGACAGAGGCGTTATCGCTGGGATGGTAGCCTCTGGAATATCCATCTCAGAGGTGGCGCGAAGGATGAGTGTAAATCAGATCACTGTTCGGAGGTGGGCTCGCCGTTATGCAGACGGCGACGCCGCCTTGATCAGTAGGCCTAGACCGGGGAAGTCACGCTGCACAGCAGCAGCGGTAGATAACTACATTGCTCACTACGCCCGGGAAAACCCTTTAACGAGCAAAGGGGCTGAGGGAATTCGGCAACATTTTAACCTATAATGTAGTTATTCTACCGTTCGACGGCGCCTCCATGAGGCGGGATTAAAATCCCATCAGCCATCCCAGAAGCCACTGTTATCCGAACAACACAAACTGGCAAGACTGCGGTTCGCGGAAAAGTTCGTCAACAGACCGCAAGCATTTTGGGACCTTACCATTTTTGCGGACGAGAAGACGTTAAGGAGTGACTACAACGGCAGAATGCACTTGTGGCGTCCACGTAATGCGTGGTAAGTAACCTGTAGGTTCATATATTGTATACTGAATATATTGAATCAGAACCCGAATGTTGTCTCTATTGATTTTTCTCTCGAATGAGAGAAATAATAAATTATCATTAGTAAAATACATTGTAAATGCTAAGTTAAATATTAGTGATTAACTTGGCGAATCCACATAAAATGATGTATTTACGACTTAGGTTTCGCTACAGGACAACACCATCGGGTGATAATCGAATTGATCGAAGGTGATTCAATAATCACCTGATGATGCGGACTACAGTGAAACCTAGATTGTAAATAATTCACTTGATATGGAATCACAAAGTTATTCACTATTATTTTATATGAATCAGTTCCAATAAGTTACGCCAGAAACGATTAATTTTAGTAAATTCTAGGGTAAAAAATGTTTAAAGATTCATAGCCAATTTATAACGTTCGGTAACTGCAAAGATAATAAGACATAGTGCCGTAGACACTGATTTCAATGATGTTATTTGAAATAAATTATGTAGGGATGTTTTTTCTATTACGATATTTAAAAAGGAATGGCGCTTAAATTTTAGTCAACAATATTAATAAGAGCTAATATTAAATATGTATTCAATCTCAGTGAAATTAAATAGTTATTTTTCATAATTCATTATACATGTGTAATTTTTTCTCTCTTATTAGGTATGAATCTCTAAACATCCTGAGGAATCGTGGTTCTGGACGCATATCCCTAAGCTTTTGGGGGTGTATGACTGCTGCCGGCCCAGGACCTCTTATTAGAACCTCTCCAAAGATGAACGCACGAGAGTATGTCGGCATGTTAGAACAATATTTAAAGACCTACGCCAGAGAGATTGTTCCAGAAGGAGAGATAAATTTCATCCATGATAACTGCCCCGTGCTCACAGCAGCTATTGTAGAAGATTTTTTTCAGAAAAAACGAGGAGATAGTGGTTACACCATGGCCGGCTCATTCACCCGATCTAAACCCCATTGAGAACTTGTGGGGAATGATGGCAAATGAATGGCAACCAAGGGGCGTTACAACAGTGGAGGCAAAAGAGGCGCATGTCCATGAGTTGTGGGACTCATTTCGTCGACGGCCTCAAATATGCGAGAATGCTGTCGCATCAATGCCTCGCCGTCTGCAGCAAGTTGTAGAATCAGGTGGTGACGCCACTAAATATTAAAAAACTGAATGAACTTTGAATAGTTTTACTTTTTAAATACCCTTCCTACCCCGAGAGAAATACATCATGCCAAAATTGCACCTAAGCCTGATAAAAAGGATGCAGATATCGGTGACGTTGATTTCGGTCAAACATATATAACTATTAAAATCGTAGGATAATTTGGGGTAAAAGAGCTGATATGCGTATTTATTTCCACCTGGTCCTTATAGCTTACTATGGTTCGCACACCAAGTGACAGATTAACGCACTTGGGGGCCTGTAGGCAGTACAAGCAACGGGGCCCACGTTAATAAACAAGTCGCAAGAGAAGAAAGGGGAAAACAATTCTCATAACAAGGGGCCCATAGGCAACTGCCTACTTTTGCCTTATTGTTAATCTGGCTCTGCGCACACCCACTGAAAGGAAAGCATTCGTTCTTTAAAACACCTCACTTCCCACATTTTTACGTGACCAAGTACTAGAAGTTTGAAAAAGAAAAACATCAATTGAATTACAAACCTTTTTCAAACTCTTGTGTTTATCAAAATGATCGAAACTACGAATGCATTTGGTTATTTATAGAGGATTGTAGATACAATGAGTAGGTATTTCACTGCAAGGACACAAAGATGCAACCACTGCAACTTCCAATGCTTTTTCCCTCTCAGTGAATTAATTCTGTTAAGAAATAAATGTGGTAACGTAGATAGTCATTATTTTTATAAATTAAGCCGTAAATAAAAAACCGCATTAACTCTTTCTTTTGTCAACTATATACATTGTGTTGATATGAAGAATGCATCTTTTTAATCTAAAAGATTAAAAAATTGGCCTGACTACTGATTCGAACCCCGCCAGAACCGCACACCAACTTCGACGCATGGAATTAACCATCTCGGCTACGGAGCCGCTTCCTTATAAGACACTCACGGTGAGTCCAAATCTGAATCTAGGGAGAGGAAAAACCTCGCGACGGAGCCCGAAAGAAAATACTCCGATCGGCCCAACGTGTGCGTGGACGTGAGTTTCCTCAGTGCATTCCTTTCGCTAGGGCTTATGCTCTCGGAGTTTATTTGACTGTAATTCCGCTAGCCCTGTCGCATCCACGTCCGTCCTCGTCGGCTCTCGGTGACGTTAAGGCAAAGGCCGCAGCTAGCCTCGTGTGCCAACCCTCTATGTTTTTTCCGACCCGGCCACATTTAATCAAATCAGTACAATCAGTTTGGGTGTCTACATTTCAGTGAAAACGATAGTACATACGACAGTGTATTAATGAGGCTGAAGCTCATTTTAACCTTAAAGTCAGCAAATTTAGGTGTGACAACGGGGGAGAGTATAAAAACAGTCAATACATTGAATGGTGCAAACAGAGAGGTGTTGCATTGGATTTTATCATCCCTCATACTCCACAATTGAATGGCAAGGCTGAGAGACTTAACTTGACCTTGATGAATACCTAGAGCTATGATATTTGATGCAAACTGTGAAAAAGAGATGTGGGATGAAGCAGTCCTGACAGCTGCCTATCTTACAAACAGAAGTCCTACAAAAGGATCAGATACTACACCAGCTGAAAAATGGTTTAACAAGAAACCAGATCTCTGTGGACTCCAAATTTTTGACAAAAAAGTATATTCAAAAATTATTCAGCCTCAGAAGAAATAAGACAGCAGAAGTAAAGAAGCAATGCTTGTTGGATATGCCTTAAATGGTTACAGTCTATGTGATCCGGGAAAGGAAGAAACTTTTGTAAGTAGAGATGTGATTTTTTCTACACTTTTTTTCCATCAAGAAGAAAAGAAAGACAGTATTTCTATCCCTACTTAAGAGCCACGTTAAAAGCATTTCCAATTGAGTATTTCATCCGTCATACGAGATTTGTGGAGCCCTAGGCACCTTTCTAAGACCAATGCTGACGCCGGGTTTCTCTCCACCCTCCCTAACCCTTTCCTTAACAGCCAAATGACGCATATGACCTCAGCCTCATGTCGCCTCCGCAGTTGTTAGTAGAGGGAAGGGACAATAAGTGTGGTGCGTTTCTACAGATAGTGAATTGCTGAATTTATTTGAGGCACACACGCGATATCTGCATCGCACGATATTTTTAAGCGATTCTACCGTTCGTTCCACGTTTTCATTTAGCTACAGAGCATATGGAGAAATATTGCCGGCTCTAGGTCACTCACTCTCTCTCACCCCTCTCGATCCCTCTCACTCCCCCCTCTATCCCCAAGTCGACGGCTCTTTTGCTGTCATTAGCACCCAAATGAATTAGATACAGACTAAATATCCACTCAGAAATAATTAAGATTCTCTAAGAACTGGATTGTTACCGTAAGTATGAATCTAATAGCGTTAAAGTTCAGTTAAATATCCTATGAGCGCCTTTTTGATACCCAGTATGGGCGAATTGGTGACACTCCAGCGCCATGAGATGGGGCTTCAAGACGGAGGGATCAATCGTCGACCTGGAATCACTATTTATTTCAGGCCTTTTCTTAAACGCGACCATATCCCCCACCTTCCTGTAAACCTCCCCCCACTCACCGTTACTCCCACCCCATTTGTTTCATTTGATAATTCCGGTGTCCTTAGCCGTGCGCGATCGTGCTCGACTCGATGCTAAAGGAATATCATGACTGACTTCTTGGATGTTTAGCACTCCTGAGTGTTGCAAGGGATGTTCATTTTTGTGAAAGATACTAATATTATTATTTCAGTGCGATTTTCCACAGAGGAAAAACCATTCGCCTTGACCAAATTATTATTTGCATTTAGTACACCTCGTTTCACGCAAACACTTTTCTGCTCATGGAAAGGAAGGTAAAATTGATGTCCTTAGTAAACGTAGGAGATGATCTTTCAGTCAAATTCGATTTCAGATTACGCACGTTTTCTGAAGAGGGAATGCGCCATTTTTCACCTTCATTGGACCCGCGTTTTTTCAGGCAATTTCTCTTTAGTTTTACTAGTTCCGCGATTTTATTTTTGTATCTCTTCTTCTAGTTAGGAGAAATCCAACAGCAGAAAAAAAATTCATGTCTCAAATATATAGCCAACAGAAAAATATCGATTGTCTATCGGAAGAGCGTTCCCAAGAAATAGGTCGAAATCAATATCCATCGAAAATTGGAAAGTAATATGTAGCAAACGAATAGTTACGAAAATTAGAATTTACAAAAGAAGCCATGCTGGGCTTCCGTCTAATCTACCAAGAGGGAATGGGAAAGTACCGGACGGCTTGCATTGCATTCCTTTGTGGGCCCGTCGAAAACATTTTATTACGTCGGCTGGAACAGAATAAATGAAAATAATTACAGAAAAACTACTCAAAACCTGAACGATTTCATATTCTCTGTAATTAATTCTGCAGTGAACAGTGAAGAAGCATGATTAATAAGAGGAGTTAGCCCAAGATCTTTCTCTCCCGTTGTCATTCGAGGCAAAAAAAATGAAAAATGGAGAAATCAAAGTATGAGCTGCATTAGAAGTAACATGTAAGAAAAACGGATTCCTTACGGCAGAACTGCAGCAGTGTCAAAGTTAGAGGGGATATTAAGAAAACTGAACTCAGCATGGAGGTAATGATAGTAAATAACTAAATGAAGTAAAAATCAAACCATGAGTATAGTATATTTAAGAAGATTAGAATTGCAGTTAGCTGTCAAAAGACGTATGAAATAGAAAATATTATTTGTTTGGTGCAAGGAAATGAAGAAGTAGGAAGGACAGAGCTGAACAGCTCAGGCAAATATGTTTCTCGGCAGGAAGAAAGGCCTAGAAACAGTCTATGTATGGATATGGATGGAAGGAGACGCTTCAATGAGATATGAGTACAGCAGAGGGATGGGCGGTGTGAAGAAAAGAGCAGGTTGTTATCTTAAAAACACTAAAATATGAAACCTGGCAAAGATAGGGTTACTTTTAGGTTTCACTATCGAGTATTTTTATATTCGAGATTTTTAAGGCAATTGTAAAAGATTGTGCGCTAGGTACCTGCGTATTATATCATGATATTCAGCGCAGTCATCGTAAATAGTAGAATATTCAATTGTAACCATTAGTACAACTGTACAATATCAGTTTTTAACATGCTTCACAACCACCTACGCCAATCAATTGGTTAATGTTCAACCATAGCCACTGAAACATCTGGAACTGTAGGGATCGTTATATGATTTTATTTATGCATATTTCCGAGGGCTTAAAATAGACAAGATATGCACGCGATGCAAAGATTTTGGAGTGCATCGGAAAAAAATATACTCTGATTGGTGGGTATGGTAAGCTAACGATACAAATTGTTATTACTGACAAGGCAACTCAAAAAGAAAAATACACATAAAAAGGTTACTGCGGAAGAATTTCACTTTTCATCTGCGGCTCAGCTAATTACTAAAATATTAACGTGTCCATTACAGCCATTCAAGGGAGCATGCTCGGTGTAGTACCATGGATGGCAGAAAAGAAGCATTCAGTTTTTATTTTCAAATATTTAACCGACTAGGTTTATCCGCTTATTGGAGACCATAGCACATTAAACACTTCTTTCCACCGTTGTTCTCTAGCTATGGAGTAAAATTGATTCTAACAATGCTGCGGTAGACACGTTTAAGATCTGTCCATGGATTAATAACATCATTCCACCACTTGCTGAATTATTTTTAAATGCTTCTAACATCTTGCTGCAGATTACTGCACCCTCAGCTGTCCTCAGTACCGGTACTTGCCGTAAGAGCACATTCATCTGGTCATTTGCACTGAGCACCGGGTTATTTTTCGTATTCGCAAAAGAGTGGCTCATTTGAGCCTAGTAAATATACCGGTTTTATTCGAAAAATACACAGGTGTTTGAAATAACCGGTTTTTATGAGCCATTCCTACTAAGAACTATCAAACATTCTGACGCCAATGATACGTGAGGAAGATGTGGGGTAAATAAGTGGATAAGGCGACAAACCTACCCCAGCATTATGACGAGTCTCAATGTTTGTGTCAATTCACAAAAAAAGAGCCAGTTCAAGGAGCTTCCTCCACGATTTAATAACTTCGAGAACTTATTTATCCAACGCTACACATGGAATTCCCACGCTTGCTGATACCATCTTTATGCACGAGGAATGTGATGGGATGCACAATTTATGTGCAGTGGCAGGTGTCGGAAAACTGTAACGCTTAAAAACATTCATCATTGAAAAATAACAAACTAATCATAACACTTATTTCAAGAGAAATAAGCTTAATAAGGATTGCATGGAAATCCTACGCGTTGGTAACACACACGCTATGGTTACTTTCAACGTGAACTATTCCGCAAAAACTTTTCAAAGTGTGCAGCAATCAAAGTAATGAACGAAGTAAGAAAATAACATTCAGCAAAACAATTGTTTTAAACAATAAAGACCTGTTTACACGATGCACGACCCCGCGGGGATTAAAGCGTAAATGCATATAACAACACATTCACGGAATTAGTGCGTCTGCAAATGCATTCACGCAATACCACTTGTTGAGGTTACATGGTGAAATTCTGAAGGGGCATGCATTCAAGCATGAACCCGTGAGTCATGCATCGTGTAAACAGACCTAAAATCACTCGTGTCACTCTTGGGATGAAAAAAAGTGCTACAGACAAAATCAATTCTCTGACCAACACAATATCAATGTAAAATATAGGTATGTCATTATCTAAGCTATAGAACGGTAAACTTTTATCTGTTTCATACGGAATGAGATAATGTGATTGGTTGAATTGATTGCCGACGTATATTTACCATCGGTAAAATGCCAAAGGAAGAATGCACTGAAAATTCAATACAATAGGAAAACACGGGCAAAGAAAAATCAAATATTATACGAAATTTTTACTCACCAACACTCTTAAGTCCTAAAGCCGAACGAATAAGATGGAAATGACGTCTTGTATTATGTTCCTTTGTTCCCTCTGTCGAATAAAACTGAAAAAATTCGACACCTCTCTCAGGCGAGCTATTTTGTCTAACACATTCATGAAGATTTCCTGCCACTACTACACTACTTACTTGAGACTATTTAGCTACGAAATGAAAATACTACAGGATCTTATTGGGAAAATTACCATAAACCGTGAATCTTCATGGAATCAAGGAAGTCTGAACGACAAAACTTCAAAGAGTATAATTTGTTTTCTCTCGTCAACCGGCGCCCACTGACCACGGCGATAAAGTGCATCTTGCGCCATCCAATGACCGAAACTAGAACTTACAGGTCGCGTTCTTCCATTTTTTGTGAGCTGAAGGAGTTCCAGCGGCTCTAATTAAGTTAACTGTAATAGATAACTCCGCGCTGTAAGCTTTGAGTACCTTTCCTGTATTTCATTTCGAAGATGGTATAATGTGTGAGTCGATGATTATTTTAACATTTCTTTGATTATATCAGGGTTGGCGAAGAACACAGAAATAAAACGATTAACTGCTTTAACTTCTGTAACGAAACACGAAATACCACCACCGAGATAGCACTGGAGTCAATTAAACTTTGCTTTGATTATTTTAGCCATAACAAAAATATTCTCAGTAATCGGGGCTCGACACGAACTCTTAATATGATCAAAATTTCATTGATTTTATTGCTACGTAAACCAAATCAAACTCATGCGGATTAATTAAAAGTAGAGTAATTTTATTAGAAATATAATTGGTTGTCCATGATATTTCACAACTTGCCTTGCAAGGATATTTTCATCAATATGTTCTGTCTAATTCTATGCCTTTATGATGTGGTGCATTGTGAGATTACCCCAACTTCCATTTTTTATTATTATCTTGTGCATTTCTGTTACCATCTTGGTGATGGCAGATTAGTACAGAGGTTTTTACCCTTTTATTATGAACAAAATAAAAAGGAGGAGTCACTTGCATCTACAAACCCTTCATCGTCTTGGTTTTATTGCAGTTTATCGCTTAATTTAGTAATCAATTCTCAACTAGTTTTGAACGTCTCGGGAAGGAGGTAATAATGCAACCTGGTGGTAAAAATCAGAAATATTTCCTGACAGTGTACTTCCTGTCTTCCGTTGCACTGTTGAATTTAGCGGAAGTTTTCTTGTTTGAAAGTGATTACCACGATTACCATTAAAAATCAAGTGAAGGAAGTGAGAAATCTTCAAGTCGTTTGTAAGAGAATTTTAAACATAGCATACACCTTATTTCACTTCTCATGCTACAAAAGTAGGTATAGTATGACCTCACTGTTATTTGGAAACTGAAATTAATATGGTAGTTTTAATTAGTTTATCAAGCATTGGATTAATGTCCTACAACTAATGCTGGCGAGTTAATTTGAAAATATGTACCTAAGTCATTCTTAATGAAATTCTACCTGTATAGGTGGTGGAAATTTTGCTAATTTTCTCCTAATATTTCTTTGATACGTCTTAATGGCACTCCGATAATTTCTTTCAATGGAAATAAAATATTGCTTCTTGCAACTTTGCTTTCGCATTAATTTAATACAATTATTGCACTTATAATAACTTTTAGAGATTGATTGTCTGATACGGGGATACTTGATTGATAACCCACGGATTTCATCTTCGAAGTGTGTGCCATCCAGGGACATCGGCTGCTCGAGGCTGTCAAACTATAGGTATAGTCCTTTATATTTATTTTGTTTGTATCTTCATCCTAGCAATTTTATTTTAACGAAGTATTTTTTTGTGTAAAGTTAAGAGTTGCTATAAATGAAAAGGTGATAGGGAAAGGAGAAAGATTGAGGCAAAATATATCCCAGGTTCTATATTTAAATGTTTCGCTACAAATATGTTTGTGCGATATACTCTCGTTATCACCAAAGCTTCACGTGATTTCTCTTTTGTCATGTAGCAAAGCCAACTGGCTAAAGGAAAATCGATAGTGTGTTTTAGTTTAGACATTTCATTAGGGAGTTATTTCCAGCTACAACTTCTACGTCTAACTCATCGTTCCGGCGAGAGTAGAGTTTAGAGATGGCAGCACATTATTCAACCACCTCGCTATTTCACTGATCGAAGGAAATGGTGGTAGCTCTCCTATTTTTATTATAACGATGTCTTGTGGTTACAGAGGATTGGATAGAGGTATACACATATGTATCCATCTAAATCTAACTTCCTCCACCGGCTACCATTATTAATAAGTAATTTTATTGAGGAAGCATTATAGTGTTTACACCCAGTGGCATAGCCAGGTTTTGGGTCTAGGGGGGTGGGGAAAGGGTGGCAGAAAATGTTTTGGGGGCGCCGACTCATAAATTAACCAGTTTACTAAACTTTACAAATTTTGGTGAGGCAATAGGCGGATGGTTTTGTACAAAATATGAAAATTGACAACGTATTATACACATTTATTTATACGTGTTTGGGACTTAGAGAGTGGAAACATTCACAGAATTAGGGGCGCCAGAACACGTGGCGGGGGGAGGTAATTCGCCCCCCCCCCCTGTCTCCCCCTGGCTACGCAAAGGGAGGCAATTATGCTTCTCTCGTTTTGCATGGATAATGTTTTGGTAGTGAAAGAGTTTATAATGACCTTGTGAAACGTTGAATCTTGTGGAATCAAGCTTTATTTCCATTCTGTGTGGTTTTGTGGCCTATCCAAATACAGCTCTATTCAGGACAAGTTTTTATTTCAAAGTGTCATGAAAGGCTTTGAACGTGGCCCTTTTGAAAATGATGCTGAAACCACGAAGGAAGTATTTATTTTATTTTAAGGAAGATTTTTACAGCATTCATTTTTTAAGTTCTAGAGTATGAGATTCAGTGGAAAATTTTAGGTTTTTGGCCACCTTTCGCAACTGCTGCGTGAGCTTTATTGAGTTCAAAGAATTCATTCTGGATAACATCCGCGGATGAGAACCTGCAGGAAAGCTTTTGAGCTTACCATCATTCTTGTATTTATTTTTATTTTTAAATTTTCAACAAAGTCACATGAATGCTCCGTCAGGCGAATGCCTGTCGACGGAACATCAATCTACAAAATCAAAAATATTACAATTATTTCCATAAACACTCATCATAGCAGATCAGGCTCATTAAATTACAATACATAAAACAAGAAATGCACCATGTTGTAGTTTAAACCATAATATTAGTTCCAATAGCCTCTGTCTCTGTAGTACATTTTTAACAACTATTTTACTTGTATCGTCAATAATTTCTTTGGTCGTAGATTCGATAGGTCGTTCGATCACGAAATATAACTTGTGCATCCTCTCAAATTTCACTTCTCCCTCTTTTCTTCACAGTGGCTTTGGTGTGATGATAAGTTCGGAATGTATGTTGTCTTATTTGTATTAAAACATCTTAGGTATAGAGGCCGCCGCATTATCCGCCTTTGTAAAGGATTTGGTTGTTGCGACGGAGAAGAGGCGTACTTAGTACATGATATCATAGAATAAGCATATGTACATGCTAACTCTATGATGGTATTCATAGACGTAGAGCGTTTCATGATCACAGCATTTATTATTTTATGTTGACGAAAGGACATGTAATGTACATTCACTAGCAACTCTTAGGATAGGTTGGTAATTAAGAATATTATTATATTATAGGTGACAAGGTGGGGTTTTGGATAGATGGAAGGGTGGGAAATCGTTCCTCCTGATAAGTATATCCTCAAGTTTGCGGAAGCTTTATTTTGATGGCGTGTCGGTTACCTGAAATTTGGCAATTATGCCTATGGATGGACAAATAATTGTTAATTTTCCACTGGCATGCACTTATATTCCGATTTAGGTTTCAATGTTGTAATGACCTTCAGGTGGAAAGGTTAGGATAAGTCAGACAGGGTGGCCTCTCCCCCTCGAAATCCTGGGAAATCAATAAAAACTTACTAAACTGAACTAAATACTGAACAATCCAGGAATTTTTCTTGGTTTTGGTGTAGCTAGGAAAATTCTCCTTGATTTTTCCCGGTTTTATTTATGGCGCGCAATATTTCCGGTGTAATTTTGCAGAATAACGATCCTTGCTCCAAGTAATGTATTCATGTTGGTTCACGTCAAATTATGATGAAATCGTTACTTTGGCCGATTACATCTACTTTGAACCAATTTATTTCTTATAATTTCATTAATTTTTCCGGCATCTAGGCGTCACAGCTGCCCGTAAGGTAGAATTGCCTCTAAGGAATTTCAAGGTAGAAACGGCTCTATTTACTTTTATATATAACTTTTAATGTTAACGAAATTTACGCAGTTCTTTTCTTTCGTTTATTAGTCTCCGAACATTCATTATAGTAATCTACCGGTTAGAGGTAGGTTATGATGAAAGTCAGAGAATATCCAACGGACTGTAGCACGTGCCGTGTCCTATCTACCTCTAGTATTTCTTTCTTCATCTCAGCATAAGTCCTACCTTTCTTCATCCCGTCCATAAAACCTAATCTCTTTCTTCCCCTTCCCCGCTTACCCAGCATACTTCCCTCTATCACGGCCTTCAGCAAACCATCGCCCCTCATTGCCGCTTCCAGCCACCTACCCTGCCTTCCCCTAATCTCATCTATAAGTTTCCTCTCCTCGCCCACCATGTCAAGCACTTCCTCATTTGTCTTCCTTTCCGTCCAATGCACCTTCTCCATCCTCATCCACACCCACATCTCGAAAGCCTTCAGCCTATTTTCGTCTTCCTTTCTCAAGGTTCACGTTTATGCCCCATACAACGCCACACTCCATATCAAGCTCTTCACCAGCCTCTTTTTTACATCCTTACTTAAGGTCCCCGTCATCAGCTCCCTTCTATTATTGAACACTTCCTTCGCTAGCGCTATTCTCCTCCAAATGTCTTTTCTACTATGTGCTGTTTTTTCTAGCGTACTACCCAGATAATTACATTTTTCGACTTGCTCTAGTTTGTGACTTCCTACTCTTATCACTATCCTCACTTTCTTTGTCCTAGAGAATCTCATTACTTTTGTTTTCTTAAGATTAATCTTCATCCCCTATTTCTCGCACTGCTTTTCCAATGCATCTACTTAGTTTGCAATCCTTTCGATGACCAACTGACCAACACCTGGTCGTCCGCGAATCTTACCGACTTTATCCACTGGCCTCCTACTTTCATTTCCACATCTAGCTTATCCCATGCCTCTCTTACCATACCATAAGCATAGATGTTAAAAAGCAAAGGCGACAACGGGCACCCTTGCCGCACCCCAAGTCCTATAACTGCCCACCCTGATTCACCGTCAGCTACCCTCACCTGAGCCCTCTGCCTCATATATAAGTTTCGGATGAGTCTCCTATCACGCCAATATATTCCTATTTTCCCCAGTATCTGCATTAGTTTCTCCCAGTTTACTCTTGTCAAACGCCTTTTCGAAATCCACAAAGCAAGCGAAAACATCCTGATTATGCTCTATGTTTCTTTCTATAAGTGTCCTCATTACCGCAATCGCGTCTCTGGTGGCCCTCCCCTTCCTGAACCCAAATTGTTCATCGCCTAAATAGTAGTTTGCTCTTCTCTCCAACCTTCTATTAATTATTCTAACTAAAACTTTAGCCGCGTGCGTAATTAGACTGATTTTTCTATGCTCCTCGCATTCTGACACTTTCTTCTTCATCGGGATAGGTATTAATATCTACTGTTTTCTCGAAATCCTCTGGCCATACTCCTTCGTAGATCCTGCGAATAAGTTTGAAAAATGAATCTCTCCCCTTACTACCTAGAGTCTTCAGTAGCTCCGAAGGTAGTTTATCGGTTCCCACGGCTTTTCTACCCTTCATCTCTCTTATTGCCCTCTCTATTTCGCTGTCAGGTAACTCTGGTCCTAGTAAGTTATCCTTATCTATTGTTCCTTCATCCCCTAGATCTAGGCTAAAGGTACTTTTCTCGCTGTCATGTAGCTCCACTTCGTATTCTCTCCACCTTTCCTGGATATTTTCCTGTTCCATTAATATCTTTCCTGTTTTGTCCTTAACCTTTGGTATCGTTTGCCTTCTCTTACCACCCGATAGCATTTTCACCTTGGCGTACAAATCGCCCACTTCCCCCTCCTGCAGCTTTTCCATTTCCTCGCATTGTCCCACCATTTTTATTTTGCCCGATTGGTCACTCGCCGGAGTTTATTATTCAATTCCTTGTACTTCCTTTTGCCTACGTCGGTGTTGACGTTTTTCCATATCCTTCTCTCCTCCATTTTCTTAATCATGTCTTCCGTTACCCACTGCTTCTTAACCCTCTTCTTTTCCACCGTTCCTATTGTTTTCTCTGCCGCTCCTACGATTCCTGTATTTATAATCTCCCATCTTCTCTCTATTGCTCCCATCCGCTTTGCTTCACCTATGTTCTTTTCTACCAGCTCTTGTATTTCTTCCTTTTCAACCCTTTAAAAGCTTCAAGGTTCCACCTCTTTATCTTCTTACCTTTACAAAGACTTTTGAATACTACTTCACTCTTCATCATCACTAAGTTGTGATCTGAGTCCGCATCCGCCCCTGGATAGCTACGCGAGTTTTTTACACTGTTCCTAAACCTCTGCCTTACCATTATATAATCAATTTGGCATCTCCCAGTATCACCCGGCATTTTCCATGTGTACCTACACCTGGGGAAATGTTTAAACCAAGTGTTTGTCACTAGTAATTTATTTCTTCTACAAAACTCAACTGCCTTTTCACCGCGATCATTTCTTCTTCCTAGCCCAAACCCTCCCACTTCTAATCCGTCCCTCCCTTCCCCCACCACTGCATTCCAGTCAGCCATCACTATGAGGTTTTTCTTTCCCGGCACTTCTCTAATTATTTCTTTTACTTGCTCGTACACCTCTTCCACCTCTTCCTCCCTATGGTTGCTTGTAGGCATGTATACCTGGACCAGTACGAAATTCGTCGGGCGTGCTTTTATTTCTACCACTAGTATCCTGTCGCTCACCTGCTCAATGTTTACCACCCTCAGCCCCAATTTTGTGTTCAATACCATGCCTACCCCACGTTAACTCTCATCTCCCCCACTAAAGATTACCCTGTAGCTATCAATCCAATAGTCCCCGCTATCCTTCCATCTCACTCGCACAATCCCAAAGCATCTATTTTTCCTTTTTCCATTTCCTGTTTAATATTTTCAAGCTTCCCGGCCTCATCATGGTCCTTATATTCATTTAAATTGGAATAAAGCACCATGGTTTGGGGAGGTTGTTGAGTAATAATGAAATAGACGTGATTACAATGTATCCCGCAATGAAAGTCAATCTCTCCAAAAGGCGTGGATTCCTCCTGGAAATACTGGTTGATTAAATTTGATAATCTGAACTTTAGAGATCCTTAACCGATTTGGGTGTTGTTGGGAAAGAGGGAGAGAGGAGAGGATCCTCTTCTTTGATGTGCTGATAATGCAGTGCATCGAAACCAATGTCTGAATAAGATTCCTCACCTGTGGAACATTGTTTATTATTTGGGCATCCATTATGTTCTAATTCCGTACATGACTAAGCCTAAGATTCTCAAAAATTAGGAAGGTAGTTTTTAAACTTAAATTTCACATGATTTCAGCGCATTTATCTCTGCTATTCTGCCGAGATAAGCATTTATTAAATAGACGATGATAAAAGTTAATACATACATAATCGCCTCGCCTCACAATCAAATGAGACATTTCCAATCTTCTCATGCCATAATTATCGAGGGATAGCAAGTTTTAACCAAAGTAAAGAGAATTGTTTTTCAGGAAATATTTGTACGGGTTCCGCTCAGCGATTTAACGTGAGTGTAAGTCCTCTTAATCTAAATGTTCGCCAAGCGATTAATATTACCCGAAATGTAATCGTTGTTTTTCAATTGCCAGTCAATAACCATTAGTATGTCTTCCTATCTTTATAGATTGAATTTGGGTTTGTATTTTTAACTTTAACGAGTTCAATTAGCGCGAGAAAATCCCGTTATGGCGGGGTTTCTGGCGGAAACTCACCTGGAAGCTACAACATTTAACTACCTACCGGTCATACATTCATTTTATTCTGCTAATTTGAGAGAGGCAAGACGAAAGGAGGTTTTCACATTTTATTGGTTGAAATAAATAATCATTCACTGCGGTGAGTACTTCTCTGTTGCATCTCCAACCACAATATGCTTTTCAAGCTATGAATTCAAACGTGCGTATCTTGTGTCCTCGAATTTTGTTATTCGCTCTCCAAATGCGAAGTTTCATTTCAAACAAGGTACGCATTTCTAGACCATAGTCCTTTATTTTTAACCTTGAGTTTTCTTAAGCTTCGATTATATATACCAAGTGAAATATTTTTTGAATGCCTAGCTGTTGGAACCGTGTTTTACGCGTTTCTCACGCTTCCAAGAAGAAATCATGGGAAGAGCAAACACTGAAAACAAGAACTCATTTTGTCAGATCCCTAAAAACAATGCGGATGTATTACTTGTTTTCGTTAATGTATCGCCTAATGAAAGTATGGAAAGGACTACCTGCAAGGACTTGTAATTAGACTTGTCGTTTTGAGTAACCGGTTAACCCGGAATTATTTTGTTGATCTAATAGTTTTTAGATGTTTTGCAGTTTTTTGTTGGCATTTAGAGCCATAACTTCACCATCTCGTACCAGAAATTTTTCCATTACCGACACGCCGTAAGGTGAATGAAGCATTAAAATTTTCTGGTCGGACAGCGAATCAATTTAACTTGATGTTGAATGGCCCTAGCTTAGGTATATTCATGTGCTTCGGAAGGTAACAACTGTGTTTTCTGTGTATACCACTTTGTATCGCATTCTTTTCGTCATTTATAGATCATTTTACCATCGTATTATCAATGTTTATGTGTCAATGACATCATCACTCCTAATTATTGTTGTTAAATGTTTTGATGAACTCATGAATTCAAAAGGAAATTTAGTAATTCCCTGTCATTTTTAGATAGAAAAAAGGCTAGGATTGCATCCATGTAAAATTAACTGACCTTCCTCATGTTTTTCTGGTCATGATGATGAAAATCTCACGGGGTCTATTGTATTTGTGAACTCCAACAGAATCGCGGGCAGAAGTGCGTTATTCCTAAATTGGTCACGGTTTTTGTCCATTATTTATCTTTAAATGACAGGAAGATCCTCTTTTCTATACTTCAGGCATAGTTGGGCAATCTATTAGCCAATGGCCGTTAAGAGGCCATTTCGCCCAAAAGTTTGGAAATCTCTATTTTTGGATATCGAAAAACTATGCTATAAATATTTTTGGTACTATTTCAGTTCATTCCATTACACAGTCGTTTACCGGTCTATTTACCCCAACCAGAAATCCATTTTATTAATGGCAAGACCGCTTTTGCGGCCGATTGGTCACGGCTATGAACGTGAGTAATGAATGGTGTTCACCTCTCCTTTTGGATTGAGTCCGTGAGCCTTTATTGAGCACCCCGTCTTTATTTCTCAACGTGTTAATAACACTCCCTTTATCCGTTTCGCATTAGTGTCAACTTGGGCAAAAGCTATAGTTACAGATTTGTTTTCCTCCAGATAGGAGAGTTTCCATGCTTTATGCCTTCTCGTGTTTTGGGCAAATTGTGATACATATATTTTGCTCACGTAGTAATTACGGTGATATAATAGGAATGCCGATCACTCATCGTAAAATTACCCTTCTGCTCCTTCACAGATATTTCCGGACTTGAAGTGCTCTTTTAGGATTAATTTCATTTCAAATGTGTTGTTTATAGTGAGAGTTTTTGGAAATTAAGGAAACGGTCTTGATAGGGAAGCAAGCATTAAGGACTTTTTTATACTTCCAGATCCTTCCCAGTTATTTGATCATGTAAAATATTTCGAGGATCTGAATTATGGTAGGGCAGGGGATCGTATTTTTATATTTGTGCAGCTAATCTTATACTCTTTGGTCCCTTTACGTTATTAAAAGTTTTTCTCATCAATTTTTGCGGGGAAAGTTACGCACTCAAGTTTTCCATCATTAGCTGTCAACAATCGGAAAATATGCACCCCATTGTCTTTGTAGTTAAGGATTTATTTCCTTAATAAGTTTTCAATTGAATATCTCTCATAATTTCTGTTTGAGGCTTTCGCAGCGCTGGATTGCAGTTCTCTCCATAGTTTTCGGGTTTGGCTGCGTCAAGTTTATTCAGATGACGTTTCGTGGCCTATGCTGGCCACATCTTCAGATCAGGTCTAAGTGACTGAGTGAAAACTCAGATAAATAAACTTGACGCAGCCAAACCCGAAAACTATGGAGAGAACTCCCTCATAATTTTCCTGATGTATGTCATCCTTATTCTTCCTCGGTAACTCTTTCGTCTTTCATTTCTCCTTCAATAATATTTTTCAAGAGACTGTTGCGTCTCATATTGTGTCCAATGGATTTGCCTCTTCTACTTCATGGAGTTTTAATCAGACATTTTATTCCCAACTCTTTGTAAGATCTCTTAATTGGTGATTCTATCCGTCATAACTTTATTATTTATCTATAGCCACATAATGCCAACACTTCCAATCTCCCATGTATACCTGATGTTATCGCCCAAGAATCACATTATGAGAGCCATTATTTTAAGTATATATGCATAGATGTATTTAAGTGAAATATTTCCATACTTCCAAGCTTGTGCCACTTTTGGTTAGTATACTCCTCTTGATTTTAGTGGACCCTCTACCCTAAAGTGGGGTTAGTAGTTTTTATTAACTACTCTGCTCAATATACATATCTTACTTCTTCCATCGATGGTGATTTTATTTCTCTGGTAGTAAATTGTTTGTACACATCCTGGGATATCACATACTGGGGGAAAAATGGATTTCATCCAAAACATTACGTTTTGTTTTGAGTATGCCTGAGGTAAAGGAAATACTGTGATGCCGATTCCAGCCCGTATTGTCGCTACCACAGTCTTTTCACCGTGGATCTGCGCCACTGTGTTTTTAGACCCCGTCTCTTGCTCACAGAATCAAATCAAAGTCTCTGTCGGTGAGACGTTTTCGTGACTTCCAGGCGTGATTTACGACCTATAAACGTCAACCCCTCGGATACATGTCGAAAGCGATCAAATTCCCTGGGTCATGTTAGCTGCGTAGCATTCACAGATAATCTTCCTATGAGAGTACTTCCTCTTTGGCTGTACTGAATTCCTGACAACACGAAAAAAACTGAGGATATTTCAGAGAAAACCAAATAAAAATTTCTATGCATAGACGTTTTGTCGAGGGTTCAAGGGCCATCCTAAACTCCTTTTATGTTGAATGAAGTAATTCTAAAGTTTCACACTGATTAATTTGGTGCCGGCAAATTATCGCTAATTAATACCAATTACCAATAAAACCAATTAAAGAGACCATATTGTTCTCTCTCCTTTCTCCAATCTATTCCCTCCAACTTGTTTGTGTGAGCATTCCATACCATGGGAGATTTTAATACACATATGCTTCTAGCTCTTTCAGGAGAAGACTTTGAGCTATTAGACTTAGAGCTAGAAGCTCTTAGTCTTCTAAGAAGTATCCAGGTGCGAACCTTCGTAAAAGAATCAACCTATATCTTGCCCTTCGGTCCTGGATAGAATCCAAATTCATCAAACAGTTTATTCACTCTTACATTTATCATTAAAACTAATTTAAAATCTTCCATTCTCTCTATCATGCAATGAAGTGGGTAGGAGTAGGTATGATTTGTACTTAATTTATTAACTATGTACATTTTAATAATAATCTATTGTCATAATCAAATTATTCATTATAATCGGAAATGACTAACCCTTAGACGAGATAAACAATAATAATGGATTTCATGTCAATTTCCTTTAGATCGACTTCAAATTACTGCCCTAAAGCCTGATTTACGCGGTCATATTTCTCATAAAAGTTCAGGGAAAATGGCAATGATAGCTCATATGATGGGTTTGAGACGTCATGATTTTCAGGGACAGCGGCAATGATAGGGATCCGTAACCTTTTTCCAACATTTGAGCATGTCCTTTTTCCGTCCTTAAATAAGCATCAGCCAATCTGAGCGCACCGCAGCATATATTGAGAATTGTAAACATTACGGAAATGATACTCTTAGTCACAGCAAATGATCCCTTGGCTTGCACGTGAAAAATGATCGCGTGGATCATTCTGGAGAGTAGTAGCAATGCTGTGCGGCAGGGGATGACACCAGCCCTAAAACGCCGTGAAAAATGAGGAAAATGGGGATTGAGGGGATGAGAGAGACGAGAAGTGAGATGCGTTTTAATGGATTGAAGCATCGATGTATTTTTTAATGCAGTCGTGTATGGTGTACCGAAGAAATAATTCTTAAATCTATCTGCCGGGAAATACATCTCTTATTTTGTCGCCCTGCTTGTCTCACTGAGGAAAAAATAATTTTTCCACATATAGCTTTATAGGCCTAAGAGCTGAGTTCTTATCTGAGTTCTGAGTTCAACAATATCTGAGTTCTTTCACATTGCTTACCCCGAAAGGGAATGGCGTGATGGGTATGTATGCGTGTAAAATATATCTGTCCAAATGAATGAAATGGCCAGAAAATATGAAAGTGGCTGAGTGTATTTAACTTTGGTAAAAATTACGAAAAATGTGAAAATATTAGGGATTTGTAGCGCAAACAAGCCCACTAAACGCTGATAGCTGCTCATTACAAGAATAAAAGTGGCTCTAAGAAGAAAAGGCAGAATAATCAGGTAAATAACAGGAACTTAATCTATCTTTATGCCAGTGAGAATCAATCATCATCAAGTGACGTTGCTGGTGTCGAATAGAGAGAAAGTTGATGCCAATTGTCATATATTACATAAAAAGACAGGCATAAAACTGCTATGTTATCATGCACGTTTTACACAACGCTTGGTTTTTTCAAGAATCAGAAGTTGAACAACTTTTAAACTTTTCACATTATTAATATCGCAACTTCGCTGATAATAGGCTACTTTTGGTAAAACTAAATACTCAGTTTCGATTCCATATCTTATATACCAGCTTCAATAAAAATGTATGCACAGTTCATTTTTATCGCATGCTGGCTTTGTTTCTTTTGCTAAGTTAAATTAGAAATAATGACTTGAGAGAGGTGTCATAGGAAAGGAAATTGAATGACCTTTTTATTTTTTTACTGAATTTAGTTTACGATCCGAAACTGCGAGAAATTTTATAAACATTTCCATATTTCCAAATATTCATTTTAATTCTTTAATGAAAAGCATCCCCTTAGCCACCCTTGGTATCGTAGAAGAATGTATGGGGGAAACGCACTTAAGGAATCAATGTAGAAATTGATTTTGTCGCCTTCAGATTATTTTTCAAAAATAAGTTAGAAAGAACGTTCATACGAAATAGCATTTTTAATAAAGCACTGTTTAGTGTTATAAAAGTATTATTTTTACTTCTTAGCGTGAAGATTGGCGGACCGAGCAAAGCGGGGGCAGTCAGTGGTTTGGGACGCCATTGGTGGCCAGGGGTCACAGCCTCGTAATGTAATAATATATTAAATACGTAAAATAAAGTAATGTGAAACAGATAAATTTAAAAATGTGCAGAATATATTCGTATACACAAAAGGGACATGTGCAATAAATAGAAGGCACGATTCAGTTAGGGATGGAACTGTTTTGGTTTTTACGAGGGAAATTATTATATTTTGACATAATATTATATAAAAAAACATTCAAAACTGACAGAACACTCTCATTATCTTTTACCACCTGTAACAGTGATAGTATTAATCATTCGCATCTTTCAAAGGTTTTCCCCTCTTCAGATAACACCTTTGGCTCCATACACCAATGATGGTGAAATTCGCCATGAAAAAAACGTTTTTCATTTTTGTTCCCCCATTCGCTACGATACTAGGAAATGCAATTGCTCCTTTTTATTATAATTTTGCTACCATTACTTCATATTATCATCTGAAATTATGTATTTATCATTGAAACAAAATAATTCAGTCTGACTTAACATATCAAAATGCGAGACACCATGCATGGCTTTGAATTCACTATTTTAACGTTCTAATTTTGTAAATTAGTTTCAGTAGGACAATAGCGTAATGCGGTAATATCCAACTTTATTATGTATTAATTGCAGATATCACATGTGTTATAAGTAGGGGAGAGTGGGGCTAAATGGACCGCAATTGATTTCTTCAATTTTAATTTGCGCGCGTTTGCTCATCGCTAGACAGCTCAAATTTGGAATGTATACGGCTCTTAGCATCGTAAACTCACATCAGTCGTTTTGCGCCATTTACTGTAATGCTACGCCATTTATGTTTTGGTTTTGTTTTTCGCGTGGTCGCTCCAAATATTTCGTGCTCCGAAAGTTTTGATTGCTGAGCGTTTTTGTGAAGTTTTCATTGTGAATTTTGGCACATAAGGTAAATGGATAGTGATCTTTTGGAAGAAAATGGAGAATATGTGGTCAATTCCTGGGTTTCTGTTGTCCGCGTTCCCCTGTGCGAAAACTTGCTGTGGGGCTAAATGGTCCATTTGCTGTGGGGCTAAATGGACCGCGTATGTTGCATGCATTTCGAGGTTCTCTTAGCATCTTTTGGTCATTGTGTTTTTTAGCGCTTCTGCAAGCGATATTGAATGATTGGTGTTCATTATTGCCTACCATTTACGCGTTTTCATGAGTGTGACTGCAGCTTTTGTGCTTCATTTTAAGATGGTGCGCAAATACAAACGTCAGACGGTTTCGATTAACGCTGAAAAATTGTCCGCCGCGATTCGTGCCGTGAAGTCACAGAACCAATCGCTGTGGGGCGCAGCGTAGCAGTTCGGAGTGAGCAAAACAACACTGGAACGCTACTGCGACCGGCCAGACTCGGTGTTGAGCGCATCAATATCAGCATTCGATTCCAAATCGACGCTGTCATTGCAGAAAGCTGGCCACGTGACAGTGTTTACCGAAGAGCAAGAGAAAGAATGCGACAGCTTGTATTTCGGACTGGCGCCGCGCGATATGTGGAGCCTAGCGAATGAGTTCGCGCGGAAGTTGAAAATTCCGGTGCTAGGTTGGGAGGACATTGGAGCGGCAGGGAAGGAGTGGTTCCGTGGCTTCATGAAGCTGCATCCAGCACTGGCAATTCGCAAGCCGGAGGCAACAAGTGTACAACGCGCAACAGCATTTTACCTCACCAATGTTTCTATGTTTTTCGACAACTTCAAGATGCTGTATACTCGCCATCATTTCGAGGCAGCCGAAAAATGAAACATGGACGAAACCGGAGTCACGATAGTTCAAACGCCTGATCGTGTGTTGAGCCGTAAAGGCACGAAACAAGTTGGCCGCATAACGTCAAGCGAGCGCGGAACTCAGGTGGTGATGGCACTTGCGGTGAATTTAGTGGGCAATGCTGCGGCACCGTTCTTCATATTCCCACGCATCAATTTCCAACCACACTTCCTGAACGGCGGCCCGGAAGGATGCGCCGGAGCAGCCAATCCGTCAGGTTGGTAATTGTGCCACGAATGACAAATATTTGTTTTCTGTTATCACTTTCAATGTTGCTTTATTTCAAGATGGATGAAAGCGGAGCATTTCTTGGAATTTTTACGTCAATTCCATAAACATTCAGGCGCATCGAAATAAAAGCCAGTGCTCCTGATTTTGGACAACCACTACTCGCATTTGTCAATCGATGGATTCCAATTTTATTCCGCCCACTGAATAGTTGTCCTGTTGATGCCGCCTCACTGCAGTCACCGACTGCAGCCCCTCGACCTCTCAGTCTTCGGCTCATTTAAGAAGGTGGTCAATTACTTCGCAGACACATGGATAAATGCGCATCCGGGGCACTCGATGTCAATTTATGAGATCCCAGCGATTGCGTCTTCCGCAATGTATGCTGTCGTGAACAGGCAAAACATTATATCTGGCTTCAGAGCAACCGGCATCTGGCCGTTGGACGACTTCGTGTTCGACGAAACAAACTACATGACATCTGCCGTCACCGATCAACCGCCACCAGCAGCTGATAATAATTATGATCCAGAAGAGGGCACATCAGAGATGGCATGCGGCGAGCAGAGCGCCAAAAACGAAGTGGATGAGGCATTTGGGCGGCCAGTGGGAAGCTTAACACCAACGGCATCCGATGAGGACGACGACTCCACCGAGGATTTGGAGAGCACGCTCGAGTCATTGCGTCTACTCCCAAAAGCAGTGCCCTGCACATCGACGCGGAGAGGCCGGAAACATCGTAGCACGGCCGTCCCAACCTTAGAGTATATAGTTCAACAGAGGTGGCGTGACGAATTTCAGGTGAAGACACGGTGAAAGTTGTCCGCCATATTGAGTGACCGTAAGAACACTGATTTCCGTAAGAGATCGTGAGACGGGAAGACTATTCTGACGACGAGTTCTCTACTCTTAGGGGTTCCATTGTCCTTTCCTTCTGTTGTTTTATATTTAGCAATAAAATTATCCCTCCCTCAAATACTAGCAGGTATAATTATTAACTCAAATGACAGTTGTGAATGATGCCACCAGCAAGCCTACAAGAACGGCAACATCAAGTTAACTACGGTTATTGATTGGGGAATAAACTCGATACTAATTATTTGTTTTTCATCAGCATTGTCCATGAAACATTAGGGTCTAATGTTTTCACAAATTAGCTACTCCTATAAATCACTGAGAACTCAGAAATGAGATACATTCGAGGCTATTCAAGCCACCAACAATTTTGCTCTTAATTGTGAGGTCTTAAAGGGGTATAGTCTTTAATTTTGAATTTCAGTAATAGTTCAGTTTCAATTTGAGTAATCCACAGAGTTCCACGATCCATTTACATTCAGGTTCTCTCATTAAGAAGCCAATAAAATAATTAATTGCCTGAGCTAATGTTAATATAGATGAGGTTATTAAATGAAATATCTACATAGATTTGAAATATAAATTTGACTTGCTTTGTAACAGGTATTCGAAGTGGATTTCAATCTCATATGTAAATCAATGTATAACAGTTAATATTAAATCAATTATAGATACATTTTACGGTGGGAAATATTGCAAAATTAAATTTCAATATAGATTACCATGATATTAATGATTCATCAAGTCATTGCAACTCATGCTTCCCATTTTACTGAATAAATACCACAAATATAAGTTACTATACCCACTTAAGAATGTGTGTGGCCATTAACAAAGTTCTGGTTGCTTTAAAAATAATACTATAAATAAATAATACCCATATAAAGTAGTTAAGGTAGCGGAGCAAATCGGACATTGCACAACAATCTTTCATCAAGGCCGTTTTACACGATGAAAGATTTTGCACAAACGTATGTACGTGAGATTGTACGTTTGTCTCAACGAAATTAGAACAGGTTCTATTTCCCGTGCAGGCAGTGAGACATTTGCACAAGCGTTCATGCAATTTGCCGCTTTACACGATACATTTTGCCTCATGCAAGAGTTCACGGAAGAGTTTGTACAAACAAATGTACCGTGTAAAACGGCCTTCAGACTTTGAAAGCAAACTTTTAGCATACTTCCATGAACTCTGGGAGCTGATTGATAATAAAGGGATACTTTGTGACTTCCAAAATATTATAAAGGCACGACAAGTTTCGAATATTCAGCCATTTTCAATGTCCTTTTACCAAGCCAAAAGTCCAATGTATTCTGCACCTTTGATTTCAAATACAGAGCTCTTCAACGACAAACGGAATAGCCATTGGAATGGGAATTCTATGCGCATAACGAGGCGTCAGTGACCCTATTATGATTTATAAATCATCACTCACTATCGTTTATTGCTTTCGTTTACTTTTTAGCTGTCCTAAACGACGAAAGTCTTATGTAAGTCTGCCTCTTTTGCCAATTAATAGGTAGAGCTAACTAAAAAGCCGTACTTTACGCATTTTTCCCTAACGGCCAGTAAATTTTATATTCAAAACCATTTGCATTAATTATTATTTTATATATATTTCCTTAACTCTTCACGTGTCTCATTATTTTTTATTTGGGAGACACTAAACACATACCATCAAGAGCAGACGGCATGCTTTTCATTGCTCCTACCTGCCGGTTTCTTCATAAGATCCACTGGAGGAGTTGACAATATATTCTGTATTATCTGCATAACCGATACTATCCCTAGTTCTCATAATTCAACATATAATAAACAAAAAAAGTGTAAATATCTAAGTTTACCCCTATTCCGCTAAAAGTATATCACGGTCACTCAATATGGCGGACGGTTACGCCCACCCGGCTTCACCTTCGCTTACGGCCGAGTATAGGCAGCGCCACCTCTGGTACCTTAATAACTCTATGGTCCCAACAGACCAGGAAATAATGGAGGAGCAATTAGCTGAGCAGGACGCCGAGGGGGCACGCAAATATGCAGCCGCAGCTCCAAAGAAGCGCGGACGCCCTGCGAAAAATCCACGCTAACATTGACACGAACATATTAGTATCGATGAACTTAACAAAAGGCAATACATTATTTTTGTTAACAAAATTGCTACTTTTATTTTATTGCACTCATTTTGCTTAAAAACGTATTGGTCCATTTAGCCCCACCGTGGGGTTAAATGGACCAGAGATCAACTTTCCAAAAAACGGCCAAAAAACCAACTTCCAATACTCAGACGGCTTAAAATTGTTCTATACAGTTATAGAACACAAACATCTCTACAAGATAGACAGTTTTTTGGAAGTGAAATCGCCGAAATCCGCCCATTATGTTGCACCCATATTTAATTATGAAAAATTATAGAGTCACATCAACAGAAGACAATATGCCCATTGGACATTTACATTTAAACTGGCGATACCATTTTCACTTTGCCCAGATGACGTCTTCTTAGTGTTATAAAGCCACCAGATCAGATTGTAGTTAATTTACTACGACTGTGCGGTTCCATCATTAACAGTTGTTGAACAGCAACTCCAATGTAAGTTTAACATTTGATTTTCGCATAATTGTTCAGAATCATGAGTTTAATCTCGGTGGTATTTTTTTGCACAAGTTCAGCGATGTTTTGTGCGCAAACAAGTTCCTCATCTGCTCTTTTACTGTGGTCATATTAATATTGCCTTATACGCAGTGTATTATCATTGAATAATCATTGCATTATCATTTATTAAATACGATGAGGCGCTCCGTCACACGAAATTTATTGAAGGTACTGGGTCGGGAGTTTTAAAATTTTAATGCTTTGAAAAAGTTTTAATTTTTATTTTCTTAATTTATGCTTGAACTTGACTTTTTTTAATTTGGGTTTATGGCGAGTTTTAAGGCGCATATGCCACATGTACCCATACGAAGGGAATAATTACAGAGTGCGTGATTAATTTTATTTAGGAAATGGGCTGCACGAGCTAGAAGGACGTCATACTAACATTGCCATGTTATTCCCATCGTGTGGCTGATCCTCTATTAAAACACTGCTCGTTCATTTGCTGGCCTTCCGAATTGATTTGTTATGATGGATGTTTCATTTATTCTATGAATGCATTGCTGGCGACACAGCATTGAACCCGTAAGACCTGGAGTCATTGATGACTGCCGGCTTTGTCTTATTGTTAATGGCCATTGAGCTTAAACTAAGGGATACCTGCTTGAGATATTCTGATACCTGCTTTTTCATGAGAACGAAATCAATTATTCTGATTCAGCTTCAGTTTTCCGGCAGCAGATTCCTGCAGGCTTCAACGGCAGATGTTATGTTTCTCGTCTTTTTCACGTGGTTTTTGGGCTGCCTTTTCGTTATTTAGTCTCATTCCCTCAATATGGATAACTCATGCTTTATGTGCCTCATTGACATGAAGGAACTCGAAGGGCCCTCCCAAGCTAAGGACTCCTATGTGGAAATTATATGGCAATACACCAGCTTTGTGTATTTTGTTTTTAATTTTTGGCCTAGGATTTCGACTTTCTGTGCTCAACCTCTAGAAACTTATGTGCGTGAATGCATTGGAGAAATGCAGGTGAATAATCTTGCGCAACTTCATTCGGTTTATATAACGGCGTATGAATGATTGCATCTAATGTCATGTAAATTTAACCCAGTACTGGATTTACCACCTGAATTATAACATGAGAATGATGCTAAAAATATGTGGAACCGTAGCCTAAGTTATGGTGGTTTAGATGGTGGATAGGTTTACATTTTAGAGGGAAGAAACACTATCCGGTCGAAATTGTATAGTAGTTTTTAAATTACCTATCCTTAAGTTGTGACTTTTATTTATACCTTGAGCAGGGAATGACAATATATTTCACTAGACATATTTTCGAATGCTCTCAACTTCGCGAATCGTAGGCATTCTTCCGTGCAAACCCGAACGTGGTAAAATTTATAGCCCCCCCCCCCCATCCCCCCGAGAGTTCAATGCCTTCTATTTTCTCCCTTGGCTTTGAACGTAAGTGAAGTTTGAAGTGGAGCAAGAGATTTATTGGTATGTAAAATTGGAGAAAATAAAGGAAGGGGGAGAATGGAGATGCATGAGTTTCTCTATGTGAACATTCTCTTAGTCCGTAACACGTCTCCTCTAAGTTGAACAAAGGTCAGGATCGTGGCTTTTTCTTCGTCGTGACGCCAGCGTTGACGGTCCCGAGATCCTATGTGAATACAATAAATATCAGGTACTATCGGCCTAGGAAGAGCACATAGGAGGGCATCTATCTCAAGATTTCCTCCTCCAGTTCATTCCATGGAGGTCGATCATTATCATTGTAAAATTATATCTTCTGGCACCCTTCTTGAAGACGTATTCCTCAAGACAGCTGTGCGTGGAGGAATCCTAAGGCACCATGTTATGAATAAATTAGTTTCTCGTATGAACATCATACTCGTATTTTCAGCCCACGGTCAGAGAAGTTTTTCGGAAAATCCCAGCCTTTTCCTGATTAGTCGAAGTGAGTGGGAAGAATTTTTTAGGGTTACATACCCCCTGGAGAAAATTCGAGTTTCATTGGTCGTTTTGCGATTGCTTGATGTTTGGCTGAATGAAAATCATTCAACCGAATCCTATTCTTAAAGGAGCGATCGCAGAAGGAATCTATGAACTTCTTCATTGGAATGACTTGCAAAACCATATAATATAACGAAAAAACTACGTATTAAGTGTTCATCATTGTTCTTGTACATTTCTGCTACGATTTCATTATGTCATTTCACGTCTATCATTTCCTACTATCGACCTTTGTATCAATAAGGGTGAGAAAAGCATAGCTATATAAATTTATCAGCAGAGATGGATCCAGATGTTTTTTTAGAAATAATTAAAATTGTTTTTCCATAAGTTCAAGTTGACGTCAACGATGTCAATTGCCTTCCCGCCTATCCTTTAACGCAGATCGAAGAAATCGGACAATAATTATGCCGGAAATTCTTTGTGATGTGGAAGGAGTGCCTGCTTTAAAAATATGTAAAATTTTGGGTTTGATTTTATGAGCATTATTTGGTTCTTTTAAGGTGTTGGCGTTGTTTTTTTTAACCAGATAAATGACCATGTTAGCAAAAACTTGGATGCACGGAACAAACACTCTGCCGAAGCATTTTATGTGAATAATAACTGTTAAGCATCTCTTTAAGTTCTGGTTTATGATCGATTATTCCTTGCAAGGTGCCCAGTTTTATGAAATCGATCCAATTTCATGTATAACACTCCCCCGAGATATTTAGAAGTCAGTCCCATGTTCGATCAAGTAACGTGATAACGTGAAAATGGCGTTTTACTAGTATCTATGAGTTCCTTCCAAATGTGTCAACAGAATTTTCTGCATATTATTTGGAGATTCGTACTACAGATTTTTTTCAAAACTTAAAGTACTGGATACTCAGTCGAACGAAAAATTCCCGAATCTCAATTTCAAGCGCATAAAAATTTTGCACGTTCCCTTACGATTTTGTCAGAACGCAATCTTTTTTGATGAGTTATGAGACATTTTTCGGCTTTCGAACGTACATTCTCCGGTTTTCAGGAACGAGGTTAAAAATAAAATTGAACTATTAACCCAAAACCACGAGCAGACGTGAGGTGAAGTAGTTTCTCGGGGATAGAGCGTGTGAGGAGCTTAGGGAAGATTGGTCCATTATTAACTGCAACAGCTGTGAGCGTGAGTGTAGTTCACGAAGTAGGATGTGACGTGGAAGGCAACGAAAGCCACCGCTTAGGCTGTCTCACAAGTTAAGGTTCTCAATTCCTAAATGTCACATTATTGCATTCATCTCGATGGAAATATTCCAGTTGCAATATAGTCCCGCGATTGGATTACCGCACAAGGACTCCCAGTAGGGCAGCACCAGTGTAAGTGGATGAGCTAGGGCATGATAGTTCTCTCCTCGACGGCTGAGGAAACGCTTAAAAATGCAAATGAAGTGGTTTGTCTGAATGTAATCGGAAAAAATGAACACATTTTTATATTAAAAAAATTCTTTTTTACTTTATATTTTTTTTTAAATGCTTTATTTTGATATAATTTATTTTTCATAATATTGTATTTTTAGTTGAATTCTGCATTTGTGCCAAATTACAAAGCTCGGTTTAATTTTGTCAGAAAATGGATGAAAATGAAATCGTAAGATTTCACCCATATCCACAATCATTTTGGTGAACTTGAATAAAAGCATTTAAAAATGGGCTGCGTCTTTTGGAGCGACGGATTTAGAATGATAGCTTCGCCTCTGTGAAGACATAAATCCATAATTTTAAGCATTGTTGAGGGAAACCGATAGAAAAAGAAACGAATTATGTATGCCGTTTTACATCTCTCTATTATATTGTAATAACCTCTTTCGATATTTACCTTAGTGTGATCTTTGGGTAGAGGACATTGTATTCACCCTCTTGGCGCTTAAGTTTACTGTTGTTCTTCATGGAGATATACGGTGACCGCGAATAGCGACCACTTTTTAATATGCTCCAGTAAAACCATATTTTAAATACTTTAATAGTTTCTTACCTTTTACAGTCCATGAATAAATGAACGGCCACCATCGCTTACTCCCTCAGTGGAGGGGAGCCCACTTTCAATAAGGTGGGAACTTTCAGAGACAGGTTTAATTAAAGCATTAGATGAAGTTAAAATAATAATTTCCACATATGTAAAAAAAATATTAGATCAAGCGATGTGTATCTCAGTGGGAATTAGGGTGGGATGCTTCGGGCATGTTGGTAGCAAGCGTGATTAAAACTTCAGAAAGGTGTATAGGGGCCAAGTTGAATTCCAAAAATGACGAAATTTTTAGGTCAACTCACAGCGTTGGTGGATCTGACAGTCCAGGAAGATTTAGAGAATTTTGCAATAGACGGGATGAGTTTAAGTACTGCCTTTTTCCTCGCACAATCTGTTACCACAACAGAACCACGGCGAAGCATCCATTGAGTTGATATCAGACAATTCTGTATTCATAGGGCTGTTTACTCTCGTACGCAGTAAAAGAAAACAATTTGGTCAAAAAATGATGACTTTTGAGGACGCTTGTCCATAAAATATCATGAATCGTATTTTTTCACGATATTTTTTCTTTTTGAAGTGCGAGTTTGTAAATAATTTTAGATTTAAATTGTTAGGTTCCCCGATTGATAATTGTATTGAGTTGCCTTCTCTAGAACCTAATGCCAAGACAAACGCTAAAATCCATGCCCGAAGAGAGGCTTCAGCACGTGACTTTGGTTTGGCAGGACGGTGCATAATCATACTGGCTACCGCAACTAATCTAATTACTGCGGTTCTCAAATTTGACCTAAGACGTGGTAGTTATTAAATTTTGAGCCAAAATTCCGGACACACATGAATACCTCGCGGTATACGAAAAATGCTGCGTAAAATATGAGGAAATGTCCTGGACGATGAGGATGTACACCCCTACGTATTCATGAAACATTTTTTTAATTCTCAATATTTTAATGCGAGCTTGTCGTAAAAAAACCCATGCCCTTCTAGCGTCCCGATACACCGATAAGAGAATCTATTTCTCGGCGGAAACCCATCAAACTTCAGTAATATTACTGCTTTACTTGCCGGTCTGAATGTCCCATCGATTCAGGGCGTTCTCCGGCCAAGTTCCCGAGAGTAGGAATGCAGTGAAACCCTGAGCCCCCCCACCTCCCCCTCCCGGAAGAAAGTTGTCCTCTTAAGGAACTCCTAATCCTGCAAAGCCAGACGCGGTTATGTTGCCGATGCAGTCCGGAATGCTAATTTTTAAACGTCATTTAAAAAAATGATTTTCATCTCTTGGTTTATTTCGCAATATTTTATTTGTGATAGATAAAAGGAAATATTGCTCACTCATCCGATGCACGCCTCATCAATTCATTCCTATGAATGATTGCCTTCTTCTGTTTCAATCGAAATGTAAATGTTGCACAGTAAATAGAAATCATTTAAAAGGGCTTGAAAACCACTTCTATTCCCAGATTCTATGAGTGGCTCTTTGCTCGGTTATTCTGCGAGATCACCACCACGCACTTTTACCGTACCTGGCTTCACTTCTACAAGCTTGCATCATGCTTAAAGAATTAGATGTCCTGAGTCCACATTGAGTGAACGAACCCCCAAAAATGTTTAAATCTTCCAAAATTAATTTTTGGTGGAGCATTCTACATGAAAGGGTGGACCCAAACGAACCGTGAGAGTGGGAGGGTAAGTGGAGCGCGATGTTTCGACTGATTAATAAAACGTCTGCGGCTATATTTCATTCATCCCAGGAGTAATTGAGTGGTAGATATGACAAGATTGCGTCAGGTTATTTCTAAGACCGTGGTAAAGGTTGAGTGGTGAAATTGGGTATGGAAGGTTGGGTGGAGCAGAAAGAAAACAAATGGAACAGAAAGCCTCACGGCCAACGGTTTAGGACGATGGGTGAGGAAAGGAAGAGGGAGACCCTTCTTTATAACATGCTTTTCTTTAACTCGCTTTTCCATGGATCCAAGGAAATGTACCCATCTATTGTGATTCGAGGTGGAATAGTGGTAAAGCATCCGACTCTCGTCCCGTTTTCTGAAGTCCTGGTTAATAAAATGTTTATAAAACATGGGGCGCGACCTAATTTGTATTTCGCACCTTAACTTATGTCCATTTAAAGATTTTCTAGAAATTGTATATTGAAGCTCTCTGTACTATTGAATACCAAAATCTTCATATTTAATGAATTTATGTTGATATCGAATTTTAAATAATACAATACAAAACAGAATACCATGATTTTCGTTGTGTTCTTGCATAAATAGACAACTTTAAACATGTTATATTGTTGAAAACATAATTTTTTTCTATTCATGTTCATAGGTAATTCATTGTGGGGCTAATTTCCTTGAATTGAATATTATTTTTTCCAGTACTAGGCCAAACTTTCATTCCCTTGAGAAAATGTTACTTTTTCTTTTTTAGTACGATGTTTTAGTAAGATATTTCTCTTTTTTAGATTTTTTAATAAAATTTTAATTTTTAGAAAGGCATGCTTAATTTTTTTATTGCTGTATTCCCTTTCTCTCCCTTAATCACCTCCCATAAAGCGTATGGTCCACTGGGTAAAGTTACTTACGTCTCTTCTGAAAATCATTGTGATTGGGTTGTGAAAGTTTTTTTTGTGTTGTGTATCCTCATTGGCGTATTTTTTTGAATCGCAAGCCTAATTCAATTTGTATACTGTTAGTGGTGGTACATGCGCAATTATGTTAACCTGTATTGCTAAGGCCCGGGTTGTCTAGTTAACTATAATCACATGATGACGTAGTCTTATCAATAACGTGAGGTGGACCGAGAGTTAGGGTTTTGTATATTTCAGTAGACCGTCGAAGAGTTGATGTGAGCGTTATCGATTGGAGGGCGTGTTACCCTCGGTTTCCATTTTGAGAAATTATTTAAGATAGTTTGAGCGAGATATCACTTCACATAAAATTCAATTAATTTGGCCTCATCATTAAGAAAAATATCTCACATTTGCAGACATTCAAAAAAGCCGCTAACAGCACTAAGTTTCGAGATAGTTGCCAAAAATACTAGCCATTTTGCATGTAAAATGATACGGGAGATGCTACTTCAGAAAGACTTTATTTTAAAAAAAATGAGGAATTTATAACGCATAGATCTCGTCAGAAATTTAACAGCGTGTAGTATCTATTAATTCTAAACTAGTTTTTAGAGTTTACTATTAACAAAATAATTTTTACCGAATCGAAAAATCTTCGTTTTTGAAGGCGTTGTCAGCGTACCGCGTAAACAAAATGAGTCGAGTACAAGATATACGTAGGCATATTTAGTTAACTACTGAGAATTTCAGTCATGTGTAGCAATATTTTTGCGCCATTAATATTACAATATTTACTCCATGCTTCATACTGCTGCTGAAATTAGAAAATAAAATTCCACTTCGAAACGAAAATTCGAATGACTAGTGAAAAATCTCACTGAAACCACCACCAGAGATTATAAAACCGGATCTAGAAGTACCTACAGCTAGTAGGTAAAGCTGCGAAAATTTTCTGCCGTCTGCGTTAACTTCGACGCCAGCGGGAGTTGTCAGAGCCTTACTACCCATGATCTTACATTTCTCAGATACAGAGATGCTGTCTCTGGTGCGTACGTTTTCCACAGGGGCTGGTTTTTGACTTCTGGCGCGCACTCCCTCGTGCCCCATTCATCGCCGTTGAAGAATGGGGCTGGTAAGGAGAATTTGGTTGGGGTGGAGTGTCCGTTGTCGTTTTAATTGCCGGAATGCCACTTTGACGCGAAGCTTTGACCGATATTGCCGGGGCTGGCGGAAGGTGGGCGGGGGACGATGTCGGCTGAGGTCCGCGGAACGCGTTTGCGGAAGAAGGCCCTCGGCGTAAGTGTTGTGACCGGCTAGCAGGCCGAGAGTTATCTCCCACGCTCGAGCGCCATAAACCTGGTTTGTCAATTATCAGAGTTCCTCAGGTCTGAGGCCTTTCCCCTCGGAGGCCGATAGCATGAGGCTATTCTGTTAGCGGGACATGCATTTGGCTTGTTTCGGATGCCATGCGGAGGAGCGCGACACATTGGCTCCATAGGGCGGGTGGGTATGTCTTCCGAGAAATTTCCGCGGCGTCCCCATAGTTTTTTTTACCTGGCCGACCTCCCTTTTTGTTTCACCGACCTTTTCACATCCTTCAGGGAACGCTGCTGATTTCGGCAGAGGGGGTTCCGCCCCAAATGGTGAAAAATGGTCAAACAGGTGGCCCTCGCTACTTCGTGAATCAAAACGGATGAGAAATCCGAACTTATGGTTCGTGTCGTCCAAATAAATACGGTTTCACTTGGGTCGGCTTAGTTACTGGGAAGAAAGTTTTAAATATTAAGTACAGTGATTTTTCGACGAATATATTTTCGTTTGAGTAATCGTTTCAACCAAAGGTGCCGACTGCAGTACCATATTCATTTAAGGAATGCATTTTGACTACAACAATAGCCGTAATTTCTAAAAAAAAATCTAAAATGATATAGCCTAAACACGCAGTGCCCTCATCCCTTGTTCTGCCTTCTTTGCATTAGCCATCCGAAAGATTCTGAATTTTCCGAAGGATGCTGCATTTATTATTTTTTTAAAATTAATATTGCTGCAGAATGTGGTTACTTTTCAATGTGAATTATTTTGAGTTTTCATCAGCTAAAAGGAATTTTTGTGACGCGTGCCATATATGCCTATGGTAACGAAATAATGGCACTTTTATTTAAATTTACTGGTTGTTATATTATGAAGCGAGTGGTGATTTAATGTTTAGACTGTATTGAGAAAAACTAAATAGCAGGTGACGTGGAGATGTCGTGGACATGTCGTGGACGCTCAAGGCTTCATGCTTAGAAAAAATAGAGCGTGTTCTACGGTATCCATTCCTTAGAAGAAGCGGAATAGTCATCCTAATATTGTGTAATTAATGAGCCTCCTCGTCATATTTTTAAACACTTGCAGCCATAAGAAATAGGACTAGAATAGTAACATCGATGATTAGTAGGTACTTCGGTGAATCTATTTTTAATAGCACCAATCAAATTTAATTTAAAGAAACTCGAACGCAATTTGATTTGGACGCAAAGCAGGCTCTGCGAGTCTATCGTCTATTTTTTCATAGATTACAATTGCATATTATCGGGTTCAATCTATTTTTTTGTTAACTCATTAGTTATTAATGCAAATTATTTTATAGCTCTTATATTATGGTTACATTTTCTTGCCCATGAACTGGCATCTACGGATTGATGTCGTGTTTTCTTCTGTAAGAAGTCGGATGAAAGATGAAAAATTCCGTAACACTTTAAGTGGTTGGAAGTAAGTAGGACACTTGTAAGTGCTTAGCTCATCCTGCCACTCAGCAGCTCTTACGATTGCTAATCAATATATCATGATCTTACCAGCTCATCGTGTGTTCCTATCACTCGATTGCACCTTTACAAATTCCCTGCATTTTTCGCATTCACTTTCCGTAACAAAAAGCCTTATGGCCTGTGTCTCCATTATTCCGGAGCCTTTTCCGTTAATCATGCACCCTGCTAGTATTGTGAAAAATTCAACTCATTTCACCTTCACTTTTCGGAATTTGTGTTCTCGTCTGCTTAAACATCGCATAATAATTAGGTACATAGAAACCCCCAATTTTCCGTGGAAAAAATAAATTTCTATAAATGTGATCATAAAATATTTATGATCCATGCCGGGGTAACATTCGATAATAATGGTAGTTTAGTAATTTCCCGGGCTCATCTTTTTGTAACCACGATTTGTTCCCATGCTTAACTTATATATTCACTATAATCCTATTGGAAATTTTTAATCATTTACCTTTTTCAAATTTAACGCTTTCAGGGCAGGACGCTCAACAATAGATAACGCTTTTTGTTTGACGCAAATAATAGAAAAAAAGAGAGCTACTGACCGAGAAGTGCACTTCATATTCATTGATATCACAAAAGCTTATGACAGCGTACCTTTGAAAAACCTATGGGAGGTACTCGAGGCAACAAACATAAATAAATCTATCATAAGGGCAATACAGAAACTTTATGCAGAATCTACAGCTCAAGTGAAAGTGGGAAACAATTTAGGAAAACCATTTAAAACAAATAAAGGGCTAAGACAAGGATGCTGTCTTTCACCTAGCCTATTCAGAATATATCTCGACGGTGCCCTTAAACAATGGAAAAGACAATGCGCAAACATGGGCTTGCCTGTAGGAGACAATACCATATACACACTACATTATGCAGATGACCAGGTAATTCTAGCGCAAGACAGAGATGATATTAACTTTATGTTTAGAAAGCTTAAAGAAGCGTATAGTGCATGGGGATTGGATATCAACATGCGCAAAACTAAGTATATGTGTATTAGAGGAAAAAATGAAGACATTGTGCTAGAGGATAGCAATGAAATAGTAGAGGCCTGTGTCTGATATGACTATTTAGGCATAAAAATACACAGCAGTGGAAAGAGCGCAGAAACGATTAAAGATAGGATTAATAAAGGTAGAACAACCATTAATATGTTAAATTCAATACTATGGAGCAAAGATATATCAAATAGAAATAAAAGATACATATTCAACACCATATTTAAAAGCATACTTACATATGGGAGTGAAATATGGCAAATGAATGTGAGTGACGAAAAGAAACTTTTAGCTACAGACATGGACTTCCTCAGAAGGGCAGCCGGAAAATCCAGGCTTGATAGAGTAAGAAATGAGAGAATTCGAGAAATTATGAAAATGACAACAACCATTCTGGACGAAATCAAGTCAAAACAACTGCTGTGGTACGGACATGTTCAGAGGATGCTCAAAGAAAGACTGCCCCGCACCATCATGGAGTGGAAACCCTATGAAAGGAGAAAGAGAGGAAGGCCACCTAACTCATGGAGGAGCGGAATAACCAAAGCCATGGCGGAGAGAAACCTGCAAGAAGGAGATTGGGAAAACAGAAAGGCCTGGAAATTGGATGCCGTAAAGCGCAAGCAAGCGCTATAAAGACGGACATATATATATAAATTTAACGCACTTAAATAGATTACTTTCCGTTCCGAATTTTAATTAACAATGATTAGAAAATACTTGTTCACTATGCTCACAATTTTAATGCACTTTTATGCGAGCTACATTAATATTATTATTATTATGTTTTTAATTATTAGCTCATTTATGCCATTTTAAGGAAAGAGAAATATTACGCGAAGTTTACTTTACCGCTTTATATTCTACTTCTAGTATTGAGTGACGAATAAATAAAAAATACCCGTGCAAACTGTATTGAACGTCTTGACAGAAATGTCATCTGGCGGGTTTGCTACTTATTTAGTTTCAATCTCCACTATTGTGTCTGTTTTGATGCTGCTAAATCCGAACCTTATGAATTATAGTTTTGATGCCAGTGGCTTTTATAAGATTCCTAAACTAGTGTACCACTATATTACAAATAAATTTTAACCGCAGAAAGTGACACTGATTTGGCCGACTCTGATGTGTTCAGTGACAAAGGCAATCTGTTTTCTGAAGTCTATAATACCTCTTCCCTCAATATTAGAAGGGAGTCTTCTGGAAGCACTAATCAGGTGGATCTGAAATGAATGTCTGCCTTTACTAAACGCCTTTATGTGTTCAAGGGGTAGAACATCTTTAAGTAATAAGTAACGCGATCTAAAAGGATTTCTACATCTCAAACGTTTGCCTTGCGATACTCTTTGTTTTTGGGCAAAAAGTCTTTTAACTCGGTTAAGGTGGTTGCATGAACAGAGACTTTCATTTTGTTACATGGTTAGCTTTTCTGTGAAGAATTTTGAAATATAAATATATATATATATATACCTGTATATATATTTATTGCTTTTTTGTTATCAATTTATCTATTGACTACTCCGCAATCAATACTATTAGAGCGATTCTGTGCGAACTTTCGTTTGGAAAAAAACTAGAGGTCACACATGATCTCTTGGCATGCTTCCGTGACCATTCTAGTCTAAGGTTGCTGGTTCGATTTCATCTCTTCGAACCTGGGTGTTTACAGTGGACTAGTTAATTATTTATGATTGAAAGTTATTGTGAAATTAGTAATTGAGTCCGTATTTGTGTGCATTAAAATGTATATATGTGAATAAATTGAAATAATAATGCATTTGGTAACCCTTAAACACGTTTTTCTCTGGGGTACATTTAATTCACGCTATTATTTCCACTTAACGCTTTCCTTGATTGGAATAAAAGGCAAAATTATATTTAAAATATATAAACACAGTATTTTCGTTTCGGCACGAAACGTGCATGGGGAAGATTTTGAGAAACATTCCCCCCAGCATTAATCGTAAATTAGTATTCTAAGTAAGTGGGCATTGTACAATTGGATGAAAACTCGAAGAAATCTAAGATCCTGGTGCTTTATTTTCTTTATCCATCAGTCTATGGTTTTTATTGAAAGTTTCTTCAGGGAATGTATGCTTGTCGATTCCACCTCCATTGAGGCACAGTCACAGTTATTGACCGCGTGAAGGTCATATTTTTACGGATTTTCTTTTATTGGTGTCACATCCCTTGCGTGAATATCTGTCCTTAATCATCTTTGCGTGAATTTTGAATGGTACCGATCAAATTACTCCTTCATATGCTCATAATTTAGTTTTTACGTCCCTAGGCATTGCCAAGTTGCGTTGGCATTACGTGTAAACCATTATTTGTATTTTAGTTTTTCAAACCGGACTGAAGCTTTATGGCAAGCTGTTTTGGTTCCATGTAGGTACATACTATATGCTTTGGACTGGGTCTTCATTGGTGCGAGCCTCCCCTCATGTGATAAAGTCCCTATTCCTCGTCTCAAATTTAGTCGCATTACGTAAGAAGGTTAATAAATCATTTTCGGCGAACTTTCACTTCAAAATTTTACACTCTGTACTCTGTGGTTTTCCTGACCCACTTGGATTATGCCTCATTGCGTTGCTCTTAGTTTGTAGAGGCAATGCCCAGGCATGCCCAGCAAGCATGCTGTCTGCCACCATTGATGTTGAGAGGGTGAGTGAGGAATTTTTAATGCCGAGAAAGTTAATGTGCCGAAAGGAGCATTGATGAGTTGTGTAAAGTTAAACGCTGGAAACCGCGTCAAGGTCGTCCCTTAATTGTAACGTGACGTGTTTCCTTCCAATTAGATTAGTCGTTGAAACTGTACAAGTATGCCAAGTTACAGAGTTGGGCTACGAGGAATACCTTTTTATTGCTTGATTGGAGGTAATAAAGAGGAGGAATATTATTTAGCACACCTGGTCGGGTTTCTTTCCGTGCATCTTTCCGTTAACTTGTGAAACGTTTCTTGCTAACTTATTGTTAAAAATAATGCTCGCCTCTATTCAATTTTTACTAACGTGATAGCCATTGGTTCGGTGAAACTCATGTGCATTGTTTTTATCGTGATGGATTTTCCTCTAAATCACGTTTTCTCCTGAAGTGTCTCTGTTTGCACTGCTGAAAGTTCCGTTGTTACGGTCGTTCCATTTGTAAGCAAGAAAGATGTCGGGAATTTTGTCGGGAATTCTTAGCGGCAAATAACGGGACTCATTTTATTATATTTTGCAGATTTTAAGTGGTGTAATACATGGAGAAATATAGCCCTCCAAGGAACTGATACCGCTGCTGGTTGACAACTTTTTATTGTATTTGTATATGTACAAAAATAGCCTTGATTGGCCTTAAAGATTGGACAATTATCTTCAAAACATGTTACTGGAATTTATATAAATCTTCATACTACCCTGCAAGCCACCCAGGGGGCGTGTAATTTAGGGGGTTTTACGGCACCAGCCCTGAAAAAGGGAAGGAATAGTGAAGAGGAATGGGACCAAAATTGAATTCCATGTTAACGGAGTGCTTTAATATCACACTCTGTTTTTGTTGTACTCAGTGTGTGAGAATAGGGAATTTTCCTATCAACTAGGCAGGGTATCTCTCTTACTTTGTCGGCCCCGGTGGCGACGGGGTAAAGTCCTTTCCTGCTAGCTTAGGGTCGCGAGGTCCCACACGGGTGGATTTTTCACCACCCAGGACATGTTGTTTCTGTGATTAGTTATATGTAAGAGAGGCCTATGAAGGTCTAATATCGCTCAATAAAGACGCCACTATTATTATTAATATTGGCCCGGCAAGCCTAAGGTCCGTGGTTGGATTCCCGGTCCAGGCCAATTCTTGTCGTGGAAATTTCTACTTATTATTATTACGTGTTTAATTTCGAATAGTATTTACGCAAAATGGAATAAATAAAGTAATAAATAGAAGATATTACGAAAACCTTAGCCAAAATACACTTTTCCTACTTGTGCAAGGCTTAAACTACCTCTATAGCATTTATGAATGCCTAATCAATTCCTCAAATATAGAAGGCACTTTCTTTTTGAAAATGTCTCTCATTTTTTTATCATTCTAGTATCTGTTGGCTCTCCACTAGTGTCGGAACCTATTTTTGCACCAATTTATTCCAAATGGGTACCTTTATTTTGATGATGCATGATTTACATGATTGAGCAATGCAGCCCCTCAGATTATACTCTAAACTTTGTGGCCTCATGTTGCCTTTTCTTGAAAAGGATTTCATGGACGCATGTTACACATCCGCCTTATTCTCATCCTTATTTCTTTATTATCGTAACTTAACGCCCAATTTTTATGGTGGAAGTGGCCTCAATGTCAATTATGGCGTATTGACTTCTTTTTTTGTTTAAATTTGAATTAATTTTCCTCCGAAAGTAATCACTGTTTATTATCTGCAGTGAGCTCATGAGCCTCGATAGAGACTGAAATCGATAGAGATGAGAAAGAGAGCTCGATATCATTCACTGTCACGAGTCCCTCTCTGTCTCCTTTCATTCGCGCGGACTTCGTCAGTGGAACGCTGAAGTGTATTTATCTGTCGAATCCTGTAGATTGCAAAGTTTTCAAAGTTATAATATACCTGATGCAATATCCGTTTGTGGGAGTGGCACAGCGGGGCGCTTAAATATGCAGCTTTGCGAGCACATTAATGCATAGGAGAACCGCTCGGTGTAAGTGGGAGAGTTCGACTCGAGTTCTATTCCGCGGTGACCTTTGACCTTTCCTCTTCCCCTCACTTCACCCGTACAATCTCTTCCACCGCCTCAGTTCTAGTGCTTTTCCGAATGGTTGCTCATTCGAACCGAACCGTGTCGTGCACCAAGTGCTGTGGATGACCGGCGGCTGAATCATAAAATTTTGTCCCTGAGATTCTTTGGCATGAATTCGAAGAAGGAGGTATGCAAAGTTGAAAAGCATAACTATTATATTAGGTGCTAATTGCAGAACGTAGAAGAGGCAACGGGGATTGTCTCAGTTGATGATGAGGCACGTTTCCTCGGGACTAATTCATGTTCTCCATCTTCTCCCTCTTGCCGAGGGAAGGGACCGCATATCACGTACTTACTATGGCGAGGGTGGACCCATGGCTCTTAAGTTTTCGATGGTGGTGTAAACACGTTATGATTTTGAGCGCAAACGCTCAAATCGACGGCCTTGTTTGTTTCGCAGTCAACGGTACCTACTACTTGTTCCTAAGTTATATATCTAAAATATATATATATCACTATCCTAAGCATAGTTAGTTACAAGTCGACTCTGTGGTGGGAACTTTGGGTACATAAAAAGTACATTATGATGATTATATCAATGAAGAAATTGAATTATTCCAGTGTTCTTTGCATACTATCTACCTCAATCTCTTTGAAGCTAAACGCTTTATACCATTATTATTCATTGATTCCTTAAAACCCTCATGGTGTTATTTAAGTCTATTTAAGGGGTCTTAAGTAATTTATTCTCTTCATATTTCCGTTCATTATTATTTCTAGAGGCTGTTATTTCTGAAAATATTTCCCATAAAGTTTTTCCCCTCTACTTCGCAGAGTTTTCATCAGGAAACATTTCTCTGCTGCTCTAATTTTTTTATTTCCATTGGTGATTCTTTCCATCATTTTCAGGGTCCAGAATATTTTCTTGTGGAATATTCCAATCCTGTCTATATATTTTACTGTGAAAAAGAGATTTTTCCTATGTTTAAATTTCATTATCCGAGGTTGGTATTACACTTATTACACTCCGTGCAAAATAGCCTGTTCTTAAATTCGTCTACCAATAGCTAATTTCATAGCATGTTTACATATTCATAATATATTACAATATATTATATATTATCATATTTGACAATGACTAGCTTCAATTAAATTTGTCCAAGTGGTGGAGTAAAATCGATGTGTTTGTTAAGTTAGTTAGGTTATGCAAATTACACTCTCTCGGTAATTGGGTCTTCATGACAGTGGTTATTCCTGTCAACATGTATGACTTCACAAATTCAAAATTATTGAATGCGTCGAGTTGAGAAAAGAGTAATTACGGTGACATTACAATTTTATATGCGTCAAAAACATAATTAAAATGTGATGCGCGTTACTTGAATGTAAAAATCCCTTTTTGGTCACGATACATTGCTTTTTTCCTCCCAGAGAAATTCGCATCACGTGCCGAATTTCCAATATTACTAAGTTATCAAAAGAATGGGCGTGGTGCGTGAAGAAAGATGAGGAAAAGTTGGAAATCTGTGAATAAATATTTTTCGAAGACGGGTTTGCTGTGAATTAGAAATACTCAGTTCGATCCGGAGCCAATAAATCCTCCTTCCTTATACTCAAGAGTTCAAGGTTTGCACACACCATTATGGTAACCTTTTCAAGCTCCTAACTTAAATATTGAACTTTGGCTCGCATGTTATCTAATATTTGATATTTTTAAGGTTGCTTATGATTTATTTAGTGATTTTATGATAGAGTGGTTGCGTCATTTGGTGAACTCTTTAAGGCCTTGATATAACGATTGTTAAGGACAGTGTTAGGCACCCAATATGTGTACGAGCGCAACAGTTTACATAAAATTTAATCACAGGCCGAGCGCGTGCCACTCCTAAGTGTTGACCTTTCTCAAGGAAAAGGATGCAGTATAGATAATGTAATATTGTGATATAATGTAATGAAAATTACCATTAGAGGGAAAATTACCATTACCATAGAGGGTTAGTGAGTTCTCTGAGCTTCAGTTTTTTTAAGCTAATTTTTCAATGTCAGGTATGTAACTTGAAGTTTTTAACTCTATGCAAATTTCTGAGTTTTCTTCCGTCATAGACTTTGACCAATGTTGTGTTATTTTAACTCTACCAATTCCAATCGAATGTAATCCTGTCGATCCGCACTGCACTGGCGAATAAAGTTTCAGTTAGCATAGAAAAGCGATGAACAAAAAGAAAAAAGTGTAATATACATAAATTTTTGTATAATTAGTTTTTATAAATAATGAAGTTATCAAATATCAGAAAGGTACATTTAACCGTCTTTTTCTTGGCGTGCACCAGCAAACCGTTCATGATCAACATGCTGGCAAGCGTGTTATAGGTTGTCTATCGCTTCCCTAGGGTATTATCATCAATTACTTGGAGCTACATTTAAAATTTAAAATTTTCTGATGACCACCATGATTTTCGTAAAATAGACATGAACGGTTTGGTTTCGTCTTAGATAGTAAATGTATGGAGTTACAGAAAATATTTGGTGGAAGCAAACTTCTCCATCAACACTTTTGACAGTAATTCTGCGCGCATTAGTCAGGCACCGATTTTTCTAACTGATTCAAATTAATGTTCATCAACTTAACAGTCAAAACTGCGCGTCGTATAATGATTGATTATGAAATTATTCTGGTGATTTAGTCTGGAATGGAATGAAGCGTTGTCGCTGTCTGGTCGATTTGTATTATTAAGGATGATTATGGAACAAGAATAATTGAATTCACAAGGCAGAAAAAAAAATAAATTTTCTGTAAGCAGAAAATAAGGAGAGAAAATTTACACACGTCGCGGTAGATCAGAATCTTGAATCAAGGAGGAATAATGGAATCCATAGGGAAGTAGATATTATCTTAGCGCTGGAATGAAGAAGGGCTGCAGAAATGTTTTGCTATCATATTTGTAATTAGTAGTGGAAGTAGTAGTAAAAAGTAGAAAAGATGAGGAATGAAGATGAATAATAATTCAAGAGGTAAACATAAAATTATTCAGCCAAAAATTGAAGGATCTTGTACCCTATATGAGAAGTAACTCGTCACGAAGGAAACGTGATTCAAAATAAATGACACCCGTGCCAAAAAGCGTATTTTTCAATGTCTCTTGTGGGTGATGTTTGCTAGAAAAGAAACACCGCTGATTGTATCAAAGGTTTGACTAACTATTGCTTTAATTTTTCTCGATTATTTAATTTGATTTATTATACATATAAGAAATTAGAAATTAATACAAAATAAAGTGTTAATATCGAGATAAAATAATAAACTGGATTACGAAGACAAAGTAATGGATCGTATGTTGAAGTTAAAAACGACTCTGCAGTAAAGGATATCCGGAGATGTGTGGCTCCAGGAATCGGTTAAATCCAATGAGTGGTATTAAACTTACTGAAAAAAACCCCGAATATTATGTAAATTGAACTGTGAAATCTGGTCTTCTAGAAAAATACCGAAGTATCTATTTTCGAACTTGTTCTTTCCGAAATCCAAGAACTAGGTGGAAGGAAACTATTATTTCATGGCAGTTACCTTCACTTGGCTGACTCAAAAGTTGTACTTGAAGTTCCCTCGAAAGAGAGAAACATTCCTAAGACCAAGTTGGCTTCTGGTGAAACGGAGACCCTAGAGAAGCCATTTAGCTTTGAGAGCTCTCATGTGGAGAGAATGGAAAGAGGCAAGCGGACTTTTATTACCTTTTCGATTTGGGGAACGCATCTAATAACTGTGAGTGGGACAGAGTGTCTGCGATCGTAGAGGGTTAATCTGACCTGCAATGACTAAAGAACAACTTTCTTAGAGCACGAGGAACAGATGTAAGTGATAAAATTCGTGTCCTTCCCTATAGAACAAGATTTCAGTAAAAAAGATACAGAGAAATTGTTGACCATGGTCTTCAACGTTTTAGGCAAATAATCCAGGAGTAGAATAAAGAAAAACTAAATGTTAGTTCAGATGACAGTCGGCTTTGCTAATGGTGCAGTAATATAGGCAGGAAAGAAAGAGAATGAGTAAAGCATGTTGGTGTCTGTGGAATTTGACAGAATATACATTTATACAGTATAAACAGACAGTATAAAAATACCGTGGGTGGAAAAATGCATAAAATTGGAAGTTGACGTGTACGAAGCAAGGGTTGCGAAAAGTGAACCTATTGGTAGAAGAATTCGTCTAAATATCGGTGTTACCATTGACGGAGATAGTGAAAACGATAAGAGAAAGAAAAGCGTTCACAAAAACTACACTCTGAAGTCAAAGTAGACTAGGCATTCTAAACTATTAATGTATGCAGTAGTGAGGCGTGGGCAGTCGATAAAATAATGGTCTGCGGAATGAGCTACAAGAATAAATTATCATCGCCAAAAATAATTGGTCGCATCGGCGTAAATGATTCGGAGGAGGAAAAAGTCAGTTGAACAAGTAAAGTTAATGAAAGAGAACCTCCTAGGACACAACAGAAAACCCTCCTCAAGCTAAATATTGAAACAAATATGAGATGCTGAACTTTAGAAGATGTTAGAAAGGAATACCTTATAAAGAGAATGAAGTGGTGGGTGTAGGGGATTATGAATGGGTGAAAGACCAGGAGATAAGAGAACGTAGTGTTCGGCTGCAACGAGACAATTTTCAGACCTTTTCAAATTTCTTGGTAATGATGATTCGACGTATGCGGCCGAAAGGGTTTTTCTTTATTAAATTGAGTAAATATTGGTACGGGTGCGGCATCACAATTTGCATTTCTCCTCAAGTATGGTCTGCATTGAGTACTACTGTGCAAACATCGTGATGATTAATGGTCATATTTACTGTTGCACTATGACGTAGCGGTGGATGAAAATGTGCCTACGAGGTGGCGTTGGGTTAATGGCCGCCACTTTTTCACGTCATGCTTTTTCACGCCTTCTGTTCTCTTGAATTACTGTGACGGATACCATTAGTTACATTTCATGAAATGAACTAATTTTCTGTTGCTTAGGACTTAGATTTCTACGTATATAATACAGTGAATTGAAACTTCTCACTTTTTTCTTGCGTATATTCTGGTCCTTTTCCATTGTTTGTGATATCAATCCAAGTCCTGGCGTTCGTCATTTGCAACTCAATGAAAAGGCTTTTTATAATTTTATTTTTTTATGCTGCATTAATTATTTCGCATTTTTCTCTGTATTATGCATTTTTGCCTCACTTTATTCACATTTGTTTAATTGAAGTCGGCCGGAAGTCTGCGGCCCCTTTTTATCCAGCAGTTGTGAAAAAATGCCTTTTCTTATATTTCGTTCCCTCCGGGAATTCTATTAAGGAAATATATTTTGAGTTGTTCATATTTTAATGAAATGTTTTTGGAATATATGGCTCGCTCAGAGTATTTTATGCAAATTTTTAAATGGGTTAGGGTTGCTGGTTTACAATTTTTGGAAATTTATTTAATAAGCGCAAAATATTTCTTAACATTTAATGCTTTTGAAATTCAAAACGTCGTAGATAGTATTTACTAGATTATATTGTACATTTGGAAAATTACCGTCCCATACTACCTCAACAAAAAGTTAGTTGCGATCCTGAATCCAAATATTTCCCGTATTTGGAATGTGCTGCGGAAACCTTCAATTGTCGGTGGTCGGCTCTATCCAAGAGTTACCTTATCTCCTCATCTAGTGTGATTGGGGTCGATTCAGGCATTCCTACCTGCAAATGCCATCAATGCTGACCTGAATCACTGGTGAATGGCTACCAAATAGCCTCAACGAGGTTAAGTTCTTTTTCCTCGCGAATGGTTGTGATAAACGTATTTAAGTCGCCGCTGGAAATGACGCTGTAGCTTCTAATTTGGTATGCTGATACCATTAAGATGTGTACACGCTTAAACATTCCTATATTTTTGCGGTGGATAAATGTGAAAATGTGATATCTTATTGTTAGTCCACAAATTGGAAAAAAAAGGGAGAAGGGTTGGTGCACCAGGGGAAGAAACGAATTAGTGAATTGACTAGATACTTTTTTTTCCTTTACAAGGCAACCACCTCTAATCATGCATAAACTAGCTTGCGTTTGCAATGAGCTCTTTTTGCCGAAATACTTTCAGTGCGATGATGATTTATACTTTAACATTTTTATACTTTATTTTAACTTCAAAATTAAAGCAAAGAAAAAGTTTTATTCCATAAAAGTTCTACACTAGTATTTAGGCTTCTCAAAAATAAATTGTCTGATGCGGAATATAAATATCTTTTAGGGGAGACTGAGCTGTTGTTACCTTCTACTGCGTTATTGCATCAATCAGTATTTGGTTAGTGCTTCCACTCCATTATATGCCTATAAGTAAAAGGATACTCAGAACGATTATTTACCTGTGAATTTAGAAAACGTGTCCATTATATAAACATTATTTAGGAACGTAGGAGAAGACATAATATAAATAAACTTCCATAGGCACTGTAGCATCGATTTATCACCAAGTGACATGATAACGAGGACTACCGGATCGTTGACATATTTACAATGTTAATATCATTCTGGGACTTAAACTCGAGGTTTTTGTCACAACTAATACTTCAATGAGTACCCTCCGGCATCCGGTTTGTCGTGAAAATATGTAGTTCCTCCAAATCCTCTATTTAAATACAGAGTGAAAAATGACGCTTGGGGAGCATAAGTGGTTGAAGCACTTGAGCGAATTTGGGGGATATGGGTAATAATCAGGTGAGGGATATTTTCCCCTTTGTGAATTTGTTTGCTAAAGCTCTCCACTCCATTCTATTTACAGCTAACCTCGTCATCCCTTCAATATTCCTTACTTTGACATCGCTCTTAATTTGCCTGAAGCCCATCTCGATGTGCTCCATCCTCTATCTTCCTCGTTTATTATTTCCATTCTTTTTCCCATCCATTAGTGTTTTAGATGTCTATTATATGCCCTAGGAGTTTGTGTCTTATTCTGTGCAGAGTTTTCACTGATCACATTTTTCTGCCCCGCTCTTCGTAGGACTTTTTCGTTCTCTTAGTACATTTTTTCTTCATCATTCTTTAGTTAAAAACGAATATTTTTACATAAAACTCTATTATATACGTACATGGTGCAGAGGTCATAAGTTTGCCATGCTAATTTTAGACAGTTGATGCATTAAAATGTCTGTCATTTTATGCGTAGAAAAGTTAGATAAAACTTGTATTTTAAAACCCTAATAATTGTTACACACACTTTGACAAAATAAAAATTAATCTCTTATGAAAAGTATGAACTCTACGTTGCTTAGGACTGACAAATTTTAGAAAAGGATACTGGAATTTTCCATTCCCGTGCTCATTACAAATTTTTAGTTTTGAGGCTCTTGTTTGGGAAACGTTTCTGCATCTCTCATGGCTCAACCTGGCTCTCTTTCCAGTGCAAATTTTTACTCCTTCAATGCTTGCTCCCAGTCAAACGGAATAACGGAGCCAAGGGTGAGGATAGTGCGGTGACTGGGAGCGAGGGTGAGATGGACAGACCTGTGATCGGTCGTTTTTCATCCGCATTGCTCCCATCCGTCCATTGGCGTGGGCAGGGTTTAGGGAGTAGTGATTGGTAAATCGATTTCGATTTTAATCGAAAATTGATTATCACACTCCGATTTTCGATTTAATCGAAGTCGACTTTTTGTTTTGAAAAACCGATCAAAATCGATTCTAGTCGATCGATTTTCGATTTTTAGCTTGCTACAGCATTTGTATTTTGCCTCGGAATTTTGCTCGGAAGTAATACATTGTAGACCGCGAGACGAAGATTCGAAATGATAATATGCGTTGGCACTGTTTCTTTTTTGTAAAAGTTTTCTCAATGAATCGCTTCAGAGTACTCGCCTTCTTCAAAATAGATTCGCCCAGTCCGAACATCGTCTTCTGCGCATGGGCCACGAAGTTCCAATCGCACTGTACTGTAGGCTTCGTGCGTTGGCCAGTATGCGTTTTGTTTGATTCGTCACCGTGCTACTTGTGTTGCGGTCGTGTCGTTCCGATCGGATAGCGGTTTGCCGCCCTTTGCATCAGCCATGGAAGTGCTGTTCGGCAGTATTTTAGCAAGCAAACAATTAATAATAAAACCTTCATTAAGTGCTCAAAAGTGTCACGTTAGCTTGACTTACTGTGACTCGTCTAGTACTTTGATTAATAATCTGAGGAAGGTGCACAAGATTGAGGTTTATGTTAGTGCGCCAAAAAGAAAGAGAACGGCAAACAGTGAAGATGATAATAAGTTTGAGGAAGAAATGGAACTGGGGGGCTATTTTGAAAATCGTTTCTCCGAAGCTAACTGCTAAAAAGACACTAATTTAGCTATTTTCTCCCGATGGTATTCTGAATGTCGGAGAAAGAGCTAGCCGCAAGAGCCAGGAGACTATTTAGCTCCTTTTCTCCCATCCCTATTCTGTAATCGTCACGGAGCGTCTTCCGGTGATAAAATAGTCTCCGACAGGAGCCTCGCGAAGGATGGCAGGCAGTCCCCAGGACAACTCTGTTATGGAGACACTCCAGACTCATTAGTCCTCCACCACCTACATTGCGAGGGAGATACAATCTGGTGACGGAAGATTTCGGATGAAGACTTCTATAGATGGTCATAGTCTTCCTCGTTCCACTATCGAGGTTCTGCAACTCGTTGACGTTCCACTTCATGAATCCGAAGGTATACAGCAGTGCAGGAACCGCGAACATGTTCGTGGCAAGAACCTTGTTCTTGCCTGACAGCTCAGAACTCCAGATGTTCCTGAGAGTCTGTCTGTATTTAGCGGTGACCCTTTCCTTCACTGCTGATACCTCCTGCATTCGGCCCTGGGGGACGCCGAGGTATTCATAGCTATCATCTTAGAGCGTAAAGCTTCAGGTCATCCATATAAAACAAATGGGTGACCTTATGCTTCCCGTCACCTGGAACACCGCACATGTATCCTTTACCTCGTCGCAGCCTAAGGGACAGGGGAAGGAGGGAAATACAGAACAGTAAGGGGCTCAAGCTGTCGCCTTGAAAAACGCCACGGTGGTATGTTACCAACTCTGTGGAAACTGACCGCTTGCCTGAGGTCAGAACGAAGCGCGTTTTCCAGAGTGGTAACAGGCTTTGGATGCACGACACTACCTCTGGGTGGACTTTCATCAACTTCAGCATGGCGATCAAAAGCTCATGCGAAGTGATGTCAAAAGCCTTCTTGTAGTCCACCCAGGCCATTGATAGGTTTCGCTTATGCCGGATGGCATCCTGGCATATGCACCTATCAATGAGCAGGTTGTCCTTGCATCCCGCGATTCCCCGCTTTGAGCCCCTCTGCTCGTACACCTCCTCCCACACCGGCTGGACTTGGTGTAGGATAAGGTCGCTCAAGATCGAGGTGAACGCCTTATATACACTGTTGAGGCAGGTTATAGGGCGGTAGTTCTTTGGATTGGACAAGTCTCCCTTCTTAGGTATTAGAACCGTGCGTCCCTCAGTCAGCCAAGGTGGAATTGGCTTTCCACCGTTTAGAAAGGACGTGAAGATTCTGGCGAGGTGTTGGTGGGTGGAAGTAAATTTCTTCCACCAGAAGTTATTCACTGTCTGATTCACTATTCCACCAGAGTTGTCCTGGGTACAGCTTGCCGAGTTTTGAAAAGCAGGGACCCCCTGCTCAATCTCGTGATAGATCACGATAGTGCGGGAGCAGGGGCGTTTCTCTTCCAGGCGGCAAAGAGGGCAGCGGGCGAAACCGGTCTCGACTTCGACCCGTCATCCGACGGAAGCGACAATGACACGACCATCTCGTCATTGAAGGCAGACGTGCTCAAGCTCGAAATAAAAAAAGCCGAGCAGAAGGCCTTGCTCAAGACGCATACCGATGAGCCCATGCATGGATGCTTCTACCGAAACATCGAAAAGGATGGGTTTTCGAAGGAGCTGACGTTTGCCTTCTTACGCTCCGCTGGTCTGAAGTCCGAGACCGAATGTTTTGTCCTTACGTGCCAGGATGGTGTCATAAACACACTTGTGTACCGCCGTATTATTTTCAAGGCGGAGGTTGCGGACACGAGATGTAGGGCGTGCCGAGCCCAGCCGGAGACTTTGAGTCACCTTTTCTCCGGCTGTAGTTATTACGCCAAGTCAGCTTATTTAGCTCGGCACAACGCGGCCCTACGGGTGTTATACTTTCATCTTCGGCACCATTATGGCATCGACGAAACACCTGTGCTGCCCTATGCCCCTGCAGATATTGAGTCCGTCGTGGAGAACGATAAATGCACCATCTGTTGGAATTACTCCTTCTCCACCACCAGGCAGTTGGAGGCGACCATGCCTGATATCGTTCTCCTCGACCACCTCACACGCTCCATGTTCGTGATCGAGTTTTCGGCTCCGGCTGAAACTAACATGGATGCGAAAGAGGTGGAAAAACGGACGAAATATCAAGACCTGCTTTTTGAGCTTCGACAGATATACCCCGGACACTCTGTGAAACTAGTGGTCCTCATCATAGGTGTGCTCGGTGGAGTTAAGGGCTCGCTGATAAATAACATCAAGTGCATTCCGTCCTGCGTGGCACAGGCGGAATCACTAGTTGCACGCATGCAGAAGGCCGTCATCCTGGGGTCACTCCGTCTACTGCGGACGCATGACCCGACCGCAGCGTAGCCACTCATCCGATGGGCGTCGGACGTGGCTGCGATTACTGCACAACCCCTCTCGAGTCCTCGGCCATTATGACGGCAATGAAACCCGATGCTTGCCGGGGACTTGGAAGGTCATGTTACAACTGTAACGTAAATAATTATTATTATACATATAATACAGTTACAAGTTGACCCTATGGCCAAATGGTACCTTAAAATACATATACAGGTATTAGATAATAGTTATTCATTTTAAAAATCCAATACAATACATGCCATGGATTTGTCGTTTTGTGAATCACCTGACATTATTCGGAAATGGATTTAAAACATTTGCACCTAAGCCATTCCAAGCTTCCACCCCTTTGTTAAAGAAGGAGAATTTCTCCCAGTTAGTTCTCTCTTTGGGGGCTCGATTTAAAATCCATGGTACTTCCTAGAGAAGTAACCCGGAAATCTTAGCCTCCGTGAGATATTCACTCAGGCAGTTTCCCCAACATATGCTTTCTATATTGCCCTCAGCCGCGAGATATTCTTCCTCTCTCTCAGCGATTCCCAGCCTAATTTAGTGATAATTGCACTAACACTGGCTTCTCTATTATAATTTCCTGTTACAAACCTTGCCGCCTTCCTTTGGACCTTTTCTATGGTTTTTATCAGCCCCGAAAGATGTGGGTCCCAGACCGCCCAAACTCTAGAATGGGACGCACAAGTGTCTTATATGCGAACTCTTTTGTGTCCCTCAATATCCGCATAGCAAAATTTAAAATCTTGGACGCTTTCGTTGCGACTCTATCCATCTGCGGTCCCCTGTTTATATCAGATGTCAAAGTAACTCCTAAGTATTTACTAATTTTTTCTTCATCAAGTGAATCACCCCCAAGCGTTTACTAGGTTTTGAGTCCTGCCAAACCTTATGAGATTTGTTTTATTTATGTTTATGATCATTCCATTTGTTTATCCCCAATGCTTTAAAGCATTTAAATCGTTTTGCAGGATTCTTCGTCTTTGCTACCCTCAATAACCCTGTAAATGACACAATCTTCTGCAAATATTCGGATTCCGCTATGGATATTTTTGGCTATGTCATTTGTGTGTATTAAAAACAAAAGAGATCCAAGTACGCTTCCTTGTGGAACGCTAGAAGATACATTAATATTATCAGAGAGAAGATTTACCCCTTTGAGTTCTATTTGACAGGAAAGATTTTACCCAGCTCACTATTCTTTCATCAATTCCCATGGCTCCCAATTTTTTAATTAGAATATTGTGATCAACACGATCAAAGGCCTTGGAGAAATCAATGAAAATTGCATTGACTTGCTTTCCCCCATCAAAACAATCAGAATCATCCTGCAAGAGTCCAAACAACTGACTTTCGCAAGAAAACTTCTTTCGGGATCTTTTCTTTGTATCGAATATTTGTACTGTATGTTCTTTTGATATAGAGGTGGAAATATGTGTGCAGGGAGATTATATGCATTCACGTATTTTTATTTTTTTGGCTTAAGTTTTTTCTTTCATGCTGTTGTTCTTAGTTGGAATTGACCGACTTGCTCTTCGGCACGTATTTAAGCACTTGTAACTCTTACTGTTCCTCCAGTGACGAATAAATCTATTTATCGATTGAAACCTTCCGGTGAATACAAAATATAAATCACTATGGCATAATATTTTTTCTTGAGTGCATATACACATGTCGGAGGAGGATATTGTCATTCGTGGGATAAGATTGGAGAGAATATCTTCTGGCTGTCGATTTATAGGTTTGGCCAGTGGCCATCATTCCTTTCCATCAACCATCGATGTGAAATGCATCATAATGCATTCCACTTAAATATTTCTTTGAGATTCTATTCAGCACGTTGGACTCCGCGTCCTCTCACTACTTAAGAACGTGCTTTGTGATGAGCTTTGAGGTAATTTTCTCGGTAAACTGTTGGCAGCGTAACGATCATTTGAACTAGTGTAATTCTTTTCTTATTTTCGTAGTATTTTTTTATGCTTATCCCTGTGCAGTGACGTTCTATTCACTATTTTAAGTTTCTCTGAGATGGTCATGTATTACACTTTTTCTCGCTAAAATACAACGGAGAACGACCTTAATAGATAGCGTGTCGGCCGGTTTCAGACAATTTTAGTTAGAATCCAGCTGTTCAATTACCTGGGTTATAGTTGCAAAGATGCGGGCACTGGCGCTTGGAAGATGAAGTGCAAAGAAGCGCGGAGTGGAGTCGGGCACCGAGTTAAGTCTATCCTCTTTAATATAGACGCCCCTCTCCTCTGTTGGTGTTCTCCTATGGCGCCTCAACTTGGGGCTCTTAAATGGCACCGCACAGTAGAGTGGAGCTTAGTTCTTCGAGGTAAGAAGCTGCTTATTGAGTCATCTGCCCGCTGCTTTCGAAAAATGTTATTTTCGTGAAAATAGTAGTGAGGAAGCGTTAGAACGATGTTCGGTGTAGCAGTACCTAACACAAGTGCCATGTCGGCCTCGTGAGTTATCGATCCACGCTTATCTATCAATTTGATTATGTACACATATTATATGAAATGGATAAATGTGACAATTTAGCTGTCGTGATTGTTTTTTATGATTATAATCCGTAATGAGATAAAAATACTGAATATGCTATTAGTCATGTTCAACAAGTAAACCATTGATACGCCAGCATTGTCGAAACCTTTTGAAGTAATTGAGTAAAACGATCAACCTAAACAAGATAGTTATAAGCATTAAATAGCTTATCCATGTATTTAAATTTATGTTAACATTAAAAAATGTTATGTTGGTCATTCAAAGTCAATGGCTTGCCTTGACGTGTTCTAATATATTGAAAATTGATTATCTTAGCTAGGTTGAGTGAGCAAGGTCGTGCAACACCCACGATTATGAAATTCATACATGAAAAATATGATTTGATCACGAATTTATTGCTCTTAAAGAGTTAACTTTACATCTCCCTTTTTAGCATGTTAATTACTTGCAATATCAGTTCCTTCTTCATCATAAAACATTTACATATACATATGTTAAAGCGAAGTACATACATTACAGTAACTTATTTTAATATATGCGCTTAGAGTAGGTGTGCCCTGACACACATAGCCCTAGACATTCTGGATGAAAATCCAATATATTCGTGACTTAGTTTTTCATGTATCGTATCTCATTCCTATTAATCGCAAATTTCCAGCATGTATTTTTGAGCCGTTTTCAACCACATTAATGCTTCGTAAATTTAGTAAATAATTTGGAAGCTTATTGAGTATACTAGGGATTGTATGGAACTATTCATTAATAATATGAGTGTAGCATCTATAAGTTAGTATCGTTTTAGAATAGTAGAGAGTAGAGTGAGAGAATAAAATGTTGCTTTGTGAATAAAATCTATTTCTATTCCAGGAAGTTGATTAATGACTTGGAATCAAACTTCATTTTCTGCTAATTCTACTTTTCACTTGATACTCAAACCCGTTTGGTCAAACATTTTGTTTACAGTTTTGGTCGTGGCACTGGGAGTAGTGCGTTGAGTGCATCATCAAGTCGGTCTTTTTGCAAAGATCATGTGCACTTGAAGGCGCGGCGCCGTTTCCCATCGGAGCATCCCTGCGCTGCGCTTGCAAATTAAAAGCAATTTTATGGCGACCTTGGCTGCTCGTAAGGCGTGTAGTGGTAACTTTTGCGTCGGATCCAGATAGGTGCGCTTGTGGGCGTTCAAGTGGCGCGATCGACAAGTGCATCGCATCCAAGAGCTCTTGAGTCTCTCGTCATCACCTCTTGCATGGCTCGTCCCCCTTTGTCACCCTCTGCCTTCTTTGTCTTATTCTTCTGCTGTGCATGAGATTTTGTGACATTCATGCGCGTGCGACTCCAGGTCGTGAGTAATGCTCATCCCACCGTGGAAAAGAAGTCTTTCAACATTACGTTCGCACGGTGCGTCGATTCAATCGAAGCTAGCAGTTGTTCGGCGGCTCACAAAAAGTGACGATGATGCTTATCGGGACGGAAAGAATGGGAATGTAGCGTGCCAGATGACTTTCCAGTTGTAATTTATTTTCTTCATCGCGTCATTCCCCATGGAATACTTCGCTATTTTGGGTTAGTTGTTTTTTATTGCCACATATTGGACTAATAGTGATGGCACTGGCATCGGAAAGAGTGGTTTTTGTGTGTAATTATAGTGTGCATCATTTTCGTTAGACATAATTCAGTAGTTGATTAGAAAAACTAAACCGAAAATTAAGTCTTTGGTTTAAAAAATCAGTTACCGCCCATATTTAAGTTTTTTCAAATACCAAAGTGTAGTGAAGATAGTGCTGGCGAAATTTTATTGCTTCATTAGATTTTATTAAAGAAGTTGAATTCGGATTGGAATTGGGTTCAATATTTCCAGTGGAAGTTAATGGTTTTCCGTGAGTGTATGACATGAGCATGGATTTACTGCTTATCATGTATCTTCCATGTTGATATTTTTCTCCTCGGACTTTAACAATAATCACTTTTTTCATTCTTTATAATAATAAGTCGCGCAATAAAGTTTTCCATTGCTATGAATGCTAATTCTTCATTAAGACCTTTTAGCGTGATTTCGTGTAATGGTTCACGTCTTTGCTCGATTATGCGTTGTAGGGTTAGAGGATTGTAGCATTTCGTAAAGATTTGAAAGGTTAAAGCATTTACAGTTTTGATGATTTAGAAAGTACCTATATGGACAAGAGTTTCAATTAATTTCCAACCGTGTTGATTGGCCCCGATTTTGCGCCACTATCTTGGTGAGGTCAATCACCGGAAAGCAATCTGAAAACATTAAAATTGTCATGATACAAATTATCTTACTTCTAATTAATGGAGAGCATATTCTCTCTTCACGTGTCACAGAAAATTTTGAGGTGCTGCGACCTAGTGATTTGTTTTTCGGTGGACCATCAAGTTTTCGGCCGAGAAGAATTTTTTAGGAAAAAGCTAAACGTCGTGAATGAACACTCAAGGATGCAAGAGATAATGGAATTCCCTCTTTTGTCCGTCACCTATAGCATACCTATTCATTTATCGGGAAACGGCTTATCTTGTATGCACATGTTCTTCTTTTAGCACTCTCAGCTGTCGCAGTTCCACATATAGGAGGATTTTGACGTTAGTAATTCAGCCAATGGAACTCTCTCCCAAGTGTTACGTAATTCTTCTCAAGTAACGGCTGAATTACTTAATACCAGCGGTCGCAATTGGAGAAATAATGTTCGGTGTCTCTATGCCGTTAATTTTATGGTGCATAGTTTGGCAGCTATCCATTGGTCTGTCTAGTATCTGTGGTTCAAATGATTTCTATGGTAATAAGTTGACTGAATGTGTTATAGCTCGAGTATACAGAGTTGAGCATCGTAACTTAAGATGAGCTCCCTTATGTCCTCTTGCTGCTCTTAAAATTGCAATTTTATCACGGGGGGATTAATTCATGCACCAACGGAAGGCCATTAGTGCAAGTATGTGAAATTTTAAGTTGGTTTATAATTTCATATCAAGCTTTTAGTTACTTTGAAAGAAAGACATGTCTTACCTTCATAGCATAGATAAAGGGCTGAGATATAAAATTCAAAGAAAGAATAAGTTGCATGTCGTACGGTCCACTTGCTTTATTGTCATACAACGTGTTTTGAACGCTTTCATTGCGATAATCAGGAACAATATCCATTGAAATTTGGGCATTCGCCAGCAATAAATCCATTTTATTATTTCCTTTCTCTCGTGGCGCTATACCACGATATCTCGCCTCCACAGGTTGGCTTTTTATTTAATTTTACGTGCGCAGATGATACGATGTGGCTATTCGGTGATTTACATGCAACATATGAGCCGTTGAGAGCAAGAATGGTGCAAGTGAAAACTGCCACTTTTTGGAAAATGGAACTCAAAATGGAACGTAGAGCAGAACCCTTAGTGCAGCTTTCTAGTGAAATGACACTTCTAACTACACTCACATTAGACTAACACCACGCGCGCCCAAAGCAGAATACAGGTAGAGGAATGCTTCTGCACACCTAACTAAAATGTGGCAAAAAACTGACACCATTGTTGCTCTCTACGGCTTGTATGGAGATATGAGCGGATATGCAGTGTTTCGCAAACATGGACGCCTTGTCAGTACTTTGTTACCCTTGTTTTTTACCCTTGCACAGAAGCACAGTAACCCATTCTTCTACACATTCGATAAATGCGCTACAAATTTTATACTCGTTTTGAATTCTATGCAGGTGCTCCTATCAAATTCCAACTACAATATCTACATTTATTTCCAAAATAGGATAATTCGTCGTCATTTAATGATTTTTGTGGATTATTCGCGCATTTCGAAGAATGAGTTAAGGAACGTCGCGACGCGTTGGTCCCTATTCTCCGATATGCGCGACGCTTCGTACGCTGAGCTTCGTGCCCCATTATCTGATATTCTGATTAGACTTATCAAACAATGAAATAGACAGCCTCACCAACTGGTTATTATAAAGACTTATTTATAATATTCAATATCTCATTTAGTTGGTAAAGTTAATAAAAGAGGCGCATGTTAAAATAGATGCATGAAATATTCCTATTTACACGGAAAAAAAGCTACGGTTGGGGGAGCCATAGTACTGTTGTTTCTGTCAGTATTGATGCAGTATCAAAGATAAGTGATGTCAGAACAATATGCTATGGTGCAGCTGCTAGACGCTTTGCCAAATGGCTGTGACGACCATAGTGCATTGCTACGAGCAATATGGCTGCAGCAGCTAGAGTTAGTGTCCCTTCGCCCACACCGTGACACTCTGGTCTCCCGAGCCATACTCTGCTGCTCGCCTGACAATTCCCTCAAGCTGCTGTATGGATATAGGTATAGCTGTCACAGCCTCAGCGACAAGCAAACACGTGTGGTAACTGGAAATAATCTTTTATTTTAGTTTTATTAGTTAGAAATAATTAATAGTTTATTTTCATTGATATTGACTTTATATTCATCATATGTGGCAACATATGTTTCAATAAATAATGTCTGATATCTATTATTGTGATTGGATGGTATTTCTTCAAACTATCACACCATTGACATTTAAAAGTTAGTACTCGCAGTTACTTTAACGCACGGGAATGGCCAGATATATACAGCTCTTGCGAAAGCTTATGGCGTTCGGATGCGCAGAAGAAGACGTCGTGGAGGGGTAAAGTTTGAAGGAAAGGGTAGGGTAAAGGGATGTAGGGGAAAGCGAAGACATGGCATTTGTGCCATGCATGAGTGCATTTAAAAAATGGAATTTGTATGACGCGGACAACACAAATGCCGCGCATCCGAACGTCGTAAGCTCGCGCGAGAGCTGTACGACTTTCTTTCAGTCGCGAGTTAGACGTGACATACGTAGGCATGAGATAGGTAGATATGAGATATAAATCGAACTATACGGTCGGGTAGGTAGTTAATATCACATGTTGATATTGATAATCGGCAGTATGAATTAAAATATTATATTTTGATAATGTGATTCTGCATTTGTGGCATAATAAATAACATTTTTATTTTGGGATCCAAGAAATAAAATTATTTCGATGGTTATAATTTTGCCTCCGTAAATAAAAATTTCATAGCCAAAGATAAAAGGATTTTCTGGATTGATGATCAACGTTTTGAAGTAAGGCAAAATTTTGATAAGGGTAGGATAAGTTCCATCGCAGCTGATCTGTAATTGGGGTGCAAATCGGGTGGAGCTTGTTTCAATTCATTCCCAGTTACACCCCAGTTACACCCCAGTTACAAAGGTCTTAATACAAACCAGTTACACCCTAGTTCCATTCCAGTTACAGAGCAAAATATTTCTACCTGGGTATATTTGAGGCATCCTTTCCGATCACCTCTATCTATGGCTGACCCAGCAATATCTAGGGCTAGCACACCAACAGAGCTCAGTTTGAACTATTGCTGTCACAGCCAAAGTGGATTCAACACCTTGGGAGCGTCTACTAAGATTGCGAGAAGAGCGAAATTGATGATACGTACTCGCGATAACTTAATGTGGTCAGTCGCCCGTGCTCAGAGTATAAGAGTGACGAAAAGATTACTAAAGACCTATATGGAGTGCAGCGTTACATGGTTCTGAAATTCGGTCTATGAGAGCGTATATTGTAGTCTTTAGAGATGTGGTTTTAGAGAAGGATGGAGAGAATGAACTGAGTAGAGAGGAATAAGAACGAAGTGTTTATGGTGGATGAGGAAAGAAGATTTTTGGGAGAGATTCGATTGAGGGATAGGCAAAGGTTGGGAGAATATAATGAGGGTATAATTGAAGAGGGTGATGGAGGGGAGAATGTTGGGCAGGAGGGGAAGAGGTAGAAGAAGAGTAGAAATTTTGGACATAGTGTTGGAAGTTAGGGGATTTGAAGAATTAAGGATGGAGATTCTCCATAGTGAAGGGTCGGTCAAGAACGATTGAATTACGTGACTCGGGTCATCTCGTAGATTGATTGGCGAACGGGATCATTCAGATGACAGAGAGGGTCGTTTTTGGACGCAGGTCGTTTGCGACCTGGTCGTTCTCCATCGACCAATCGCAACCCGTTGGTTATTTTTGATTATTTATTCACCGAGAGGATCACTTTCGGACTGAAGTCGTTCTCGTCCAAAAAGCCACATGTATGGGAAGCAGTCGGTCGGTGTGAATACAACTGGTTGTTGAGTGGTGGTGGAACACAGAGGTGCTGCTGTATCCGGAATGCTTTGTGCTACAGTCCACGGCCTGTCGGAATTGTAAGAGAGAATGTAGCTAGGTCCTTGGTTTTCCTAAAAACTTCTTGCCATTTCCTTAAAATTTCAAAAATAAATGCAAACTTTATGAACCAGTGCATCCTTAAGAACCGTGGCATTGCTCCTAAAGTATATTTTGGTGCTACAGACGCATTCAAAGACCCCGAAAACTCAAGAAAAGTCACCCGGCATGGCCATGTTGGCCGCCAGGGGTTTGTTGACCGATGCTGAAGTGTCATTTAAGAGAGGGTCGCGATCTACGATCATTCGCGCGGGTCGTGATTAGGAACAGGGTTGTGATCTCCATCTAATTTTTTCAATGACGACCCATTTATTCATGACCTGTCGTTCTTGACACAATCACTCAAGTGAATGGCGATCGTGAGTGGTATCACGGGAATGACCGACTTGCATCAGTAATGGAAATAACATTAGTGATGTGCTAAAGAGATAATGGAGATAACTCTTATGTATGGATTCATAAAATGGCGTAATTATAATTGACCTCTAATTCTCAGGATTGGGTAATAGATAGGAATTTTCTTTAAATCTGCTAATGTTGATGAGTAGACGACATTGAATGCAATGCAAATTATGAAGTTAAAGGTAGTGTCTAATTAAAATGTGTTTATATTTTAGAGGCCATCTTAACTCGTTGAATACACTTAACTTTCACTAATTTTTTAAATGGATAAGTTTTTTAAAGGTTCCTCCATTATTGAAGTAAAATCGTTATGCTCCTGACAATTCTTACCTGTATGTGAGCTCCATTGATTCGTTGCTTTGATGAGGGGCCGAGGTTTTGGCACCATTTAGGTAATCCGCATCTGGGTTTTTCCCTCATTGAGCAGGCACGTGCATCTCCAGAAGGAAGCTGTGGAATGCACCTGATCTTTGAGCTCCCGGGTATGAGGCTAAATGACACATCTAGCGTCAAAGGAACATGGAGCGTTGATGGGCGGGTCGAAAAAGCGCAATAATTTAAAATTATTTTTTCCTTTTACTACGAAAGAATGTCGTTTATAAAAAAATTGTGGGATAAATTTTTTCTTGAATTTGGAGAAATAAAAAATGAATTCAAAGCTAAATGCGTCACTATTCAATATCATGTTTTGTGTGCTAGCAGCGTATCCGTTAAATACTGCGGACTTAACTATTAAAATAAGAGCAGAAAAATTATGAGAGAGCGTTATGTTTTCGCAAGTGGTCGATAGAATGCGTTGGCTGGCGAGGCATTCAGGTCCAGAAACTGCTGCGTAAGAAAGTTTTGCGTACTTTGTTCGAAACCTTCTAACTTTAACAACATGAAATCAATTATAGAACTCAAGAGCTGACTACGTTTTTAGGTAAGCGTTGATTCCATTTTTTATTTTTGATTTACCCAGCTGATGATCAAGTGTGGTGATTCATGTGCAATGTTGAGGTCTAAGTACTTTAGGGCCCAAGGGGAACTCCATCCAAAGTTAATTCAAATATATTCAATGTAAACTTAATGGATTATTAACATTTTTCAGGTTTTTATGAGCATACTGGCTCCTTCGCTGTAAGTTCTATGACCTTGGTTAATTTTCGTTGAAAACAGTGCCAGAGATTTGCTGAGGTAAAACTTGTAAAAAAAAGGTTCATTTAGCTGAAAAACGGTTTTTCCGAAAGAAATCAAATGTCAAATAAAAGAAGCATTTTTCCCATTACTAGATTGGAGGTGTAAGACGCCCGTAGTACGACATTCTTGACCCCGCCAGCCTTGTCTCCCTCCTAATCTCTTTTTGCGCATGCTGGCGGAAATCTTCTTCGTCTAATTATTGGAAAGCAATTTATAATAGAAAAAAATGCTAATTGTAAGTAACCGTTAGGTCCGTGTTTATTTGATTTTAGGTGAAAAAGTTTAAAAATTTGATGGAGCATCCGAGGTCCTGTGTTGATATAAACTGAGAAAAGCAGCTTATACGTTCAGCGAAAATATGTCAAAAATGTTCTTTTAAATTCTTTGTCTCAGGCATACTAGAAAAAATATTTTTCGATATTAATAAAATTTAAACTACAAGAAACTTAAAAAAAATGTTTTTTGGGGCCATGCGAGAAATCGACTGATATTTATTTCGAATAAAATTGCCCATGCATAGAGTATAGAGGACAAGGACTAAGACAATAAAGAAGTCTTTATGATGCGTGCATACCCATTACGCCGTTCCTTTCAGGGTAGGCGATGTCAATCGAACTTAATTATTGGTATTTGCCCTAGAAAAATGGACTTTTTTCCAATAACGAATAAAATAGTTTTGTAAATTTCGCAATATTATATACACTTTGAAACCATGCTCTGTTATCTATGATACAATGTGAAATCTATGAAATTATTTCATTCGAAGTGAACGATCTTTTGGCAAAAAAAGTTTATTTTAAGGAGAAAATAATACAAATGATACATATTTTGCGAGTTTCGAGTGTGGATGTGTTAGACTCCCGTGAAGTGATATCTCTGCCACTAACCGACCCAGTCTCTGACCTTCCTTCTTCGCCCCCTTGCCTCACTCTTTCTCCCTCACAATCCTGACCCCAGGAGACCCTCGGGCAGATGCGACGTCCGTCCCCTTATTCCGTTTACTCCCTTCTTTTTTACCTTACCATACCCACCCGCTCAGTGCCCGGGGTTGAACGTAGAAATTCGCGGAATGAGAGGTCATGGAGGAAGCGGATGCGGAAGGGAGGGGGGCAAGAGAGGGGTCGTCACAGGTCAAACGCCAAAGGAATCGATGCTCTGGGAAGATAGTTGTAGTCGGCGGTGGTCTACCGATTGAGGTGAGTTAAGATGGAGACAGAGCTACCGCCCCCATTACCGCTTTACAACAGTGGGCATCACACCGCCAGAATCGGCGCATAAAAAAGAAAAATCGGCGTCCGGGAGAAAAATACTTAGATGAGAGTAGAATGTATATCGTATGGCAAGAAATGAACCCGCTGTGGATTTCAGCCTGTTCTTGGTGAAAGACGGTGAAGTTACAATGTTAATTAGAGGACAGTTGGTATTCCCACGCGATCATACAATCTACAACCGTGTGTAAATAAGAAGTTTTCTCATTCATATTTCATTATTTCCATTTGTTAGAGTCAAAATCCTTTGAATAATGGTAACAACAGTTTAACGCTCCCACCTCTCACGAATTATCTCCTGGAGGCTATATCTCGGTGGAGAGGGCTTGTGTCGTTATCATCAGCATTGGCTCTATCTGGTTAGGTATTTTTCTGTGTACCTGCTAATGAGTTTCCGATGAATAGAATTAAATTTCCATCATGACTTAAGAGACTTCCCTTCGAGATATCCACATTCTGGGTTTTAATGGAGTGAAGCGTTGCATGGTTTAGAAACCTTGGCGTTAAAGGGTTTGCGCAATTGCAAAAAAACGTGGTAAAACACTCCAAATTGTGTAACACCCATGATTAGTTTTCATTTGATGAGAAACCAATGCATGTTTGTTAAACATTCACCTTGTTTGTCAAATTCGTACTAATTATTAACATTTTAACTTTCCACATGTAGAATAATAAATCACAAGCGTTTGTGAATGAAAATTTCAAAGCTGTGTAAACATTATAGAGCTTATGAACAATGAATTGAACTGCACGGTCTAGGTTACTTCAAAATTGATATAAAAGTTTATATTTTTGCTTATCATTAAGTGATAATCTCTGCCAATAACTAAATCTTCCACACTCAAACAGGACGTTATCCGCATCGTTGTATTAATACTGGCCATCAATGCATACATTTATTTTGTCCAAGTCTAATGATTGATGAGAGATTCGTTTACTGTTGCTTAGCGAGATGTTAAATTGTGTTTTAAATTCTTGCAAAAAAAGAAAAGATGAACGAGACCATCAGTAATATTTTTTAAAATTTTCCTAGCATTTTAAAAGCAGCGTGTGGGCGGAGTCAAAGTTTTACGCGGATCAGGATGCGGGCAAAGAGCTTCCCTTACTGCGGGAGAACATGCATCGGTGGCTGTCCCCTATTCAAAGGCGTAATTTGCACACCGGTAGCACGGAAAAGGAGATGGAATTTGTTTCCTGCTTCCATGAAGTCACCTGGTTTCCCTTTTATTTTATGGTGCGTCATAAAAGTCTTTTTCGCTCTTTTTAGACAAACTCTTATCAATGGGTCAACGTGTGAAAGGGAAAAGGAGATAGAGGAACGATTTCCGATAGTGGATTTCTCCTCTAAATTTTGTGGAGTAACCTACGGAAAAGGTCAACTGGTCCAATTTTAGCTACTACTATGTTGTTTATGTTTTCAGCGGTCGCCGAACAAGGCCAATCCCTTCGCTATTATTAGACTCGTGAACCACTCAGGTAGTCGGATATAGCAGTCGCGTAGTTCGAAGCACAATTGTTACAGCCAGAGCATCGGAGAATGGCGTTATCTGAGGCAGCCAATGCTACGTTTTTTTCTTTCGACCCCTCCCATAGTTTTTATCATTATCCCGTAATTAAGATGTATTTGAACGTCATTTTTTCTTTCCCAAGTTCATCATCAAAGAAGAATTACTTGATGCTTTTCAAATTAGAAAGAGTGGGCATACAGTAAATTAATTTTTTGTGGCCCCTTCGCTTTATCGAATAGAATTGAAACTCCAGATTAGTGTCTTAATTGTATTGACGAGGTTTTCGAGATGTTGAAACCGTAAAGGCTAATTTGGGTCGTAGAGTAACACATACAATGAATAGACAAGAAAAAGTACTTGCTGGAAACAAGAACCCTAATCTGATCGGACCACCTGCCGCTTTTTATTGCAAATGGAACCTCGTCTGGGTAGAATCTGAACCAGGGATGCGAAAGTAGAAATATCGAATCCTAGCATTGGTGGAAAATTGGTGGAAAAGGGGCTATGTGGAGAGCACTTGAAGTACATTCATTACACAGTCTTTCGAATGTGACAAACTGAAAATCACTTGGTGCCTAAAAGACGCTGGGTTTCTCTCTACCCTTCCCCCATTCCCCATATGATCCTACGCTTTCCAACGTACCCACCTATCCTTAATTGCCCAAATGACCTCACCTGTCGGTCTCCTCCTCAAATAACTAACCAATTCAGGAAGAACTATGAAGGATCCGGGAAAGACAACAGAGAGAGGAAGGAGTTGGCACTGCGCTAGCAAAGAATGGATGGAGGCGGTGTTAGCATCAACCGAACGATGATCAGGCTTAGGCGGATAATCGGGGGCAGACAGAACCGGGAAGAGAGTTTGTTGACTCCCCCCACATTCTCCTCGCCTCACAGAAAAACACTTACAGAAGCCGCGACTCCCCTCTTCGTCTACCCCGGCAGTTAATTCAGTGACTGCCCTTACAGCGTGTGCCGATGGCCACCCGCCTACAAAAACGCTCTTCCTCTTCCCGCAGATGCGGGCTCCCTCCCTGTGAGGTGACATCCCCTGTGCACCTCCGTACCCCTCCTCCCCCCACCCTACTCCCGCATCGTTCCCTTTTTAGGAAGCGGAGTTGCGTCGGCCGTCCGTTTTCCCCGAGGAAGGAGGAAATGTGATTATCCATCCTTTCACTTGCACCGCGGCAAAAGTCTCAGCCTTTCTCATAGCGTCTTAATTTTCTGATGGCCGTCTCTGTGGAGAGGCTAATGCGATGGCAGCGTTGGCAATTTTTTTGTACTTTTCAATGTAATGAAGAGATCAGAGTACTTGCCGCTCTATTTGGTTACTTATTAACCAACATAGATGTTACTTACTAAGTGACGTTCTCCAGGAAAAAGACACAATATAATGTTAAAAAATATGAATTATAGAACTAACTAAAGAACTAAATTGTAGGTGGAGGAGACATGGTTAAAATCAAGGTCTTGTTTCGAGGGGAGAACAGAGCGATTGTATTCCTTCACATACCTTGATAGGAGAATTGCTTAGGATGGAAGAAGTACGATGTACATGTACGGAAAATAGTATAAGCTGAGAAGGCATTTACGATGGCGAAATGTCTTCTGTGTTCGAATAATATGTGATTTGAAGCTAGGATGCAATATCTAAAAGCGTTCGTATGAAGCGTGGTTCTATACAGATCAGAGATGGGGCTCATTATTAAAAAAGAGAAGAGACGAGAGGCGAATAGATACCTTCGAATTCTCGTGCTATTGTTGGCTACTGATGATCACATGGACGGATAAAACAATAAATGCGGAAGTGGGCAGACCGAGAGTGGAGGAGGAGAGGACTGTGTGGGACACCATGCTGAAATTAAGAACCAGATGTAGGAGGCACAGCTCGAATCTCTGGGGCTCATTTATTTCGTAAAACATGTTATACAGCTTAGTAGAAGGTAAGGCCCCGTGAAAAAGGCCAAGTGATATTCATGGAGAATAAATGAGGATGGATATGGGTGAGGAACACTGTCAGTATTCAAGAAAGATAGCACGAAAGAAGTAGAAATAGAGTTTTTCGATGAACCGGTGACCACAATAAGATGATGATAATATGCTGATGGTGATATCAATGAAAATCATGCATATCCGTGAAACATTGAGAATGGGTCGTTGCTGGCGATACCTAGGTCAGTTGGTATGGTCAACTATTACGCGCAAATATGCTGGTATTTTAGTAAAATGAATATAATGCGTTTCCGTAAAGACATGCCAAAGACTTCAATTCATTTTATTTTACAGTCTTGTCTTGGTTGGGGAGAGATGTTGGGAAGGTGGTGTGAAGCTGAGCTTGCCGAAATGCTTCCCTGCGGAAAGATAAAGTTTTCTCTGTTATACTCGCGATCAATCTTTGTTCGTTTGTTCGGGCTTCCTGTGAATGGAGCAAGTTCTCCTGGTCACCGTTGAAGACACTAATTCTGCGAATAGTAGGGGTGATCCCCATTCTGAACCAGGCGCAGGCATGGTGAAATGTTTTTCCTAAATCCTAGGCATTCGTTAACTTGTGGGTCAGTCAGTTTGGGTCGGTAAGTCACAACTGAGGTAACTTGCATCATTATGGACGGGTGGGTCGGGCAGTATGTAAAGTATTGTTTCGGTGAAAATGAAAAAGGCGAGGAGAGAAAACCATTGTCGAAAATAGTCGGAGTTCCGCTTTTAAAATACTCTCCATATGGCAGCAAAGTAGGGATCGAGATTGCTCTGTAAAATCTCCACCTTTGCCTGGTTCAAAATGGGGACATCAAGATGGGAAGCCAACTTTGACTCAAACCGGGATGGGAAGCCACACAAGCTTTTGGAAACCACTAAGTTTGTTCTTGCAATATGGATACCATTGTCTCATTTTATTTAAAATGCATATAAATATTCAGGCCCTAACGGAAGTCAAAAAATGATTATTGAAATTAAAACGTCCCACTTTTCAAATATACTAACTACGTGTACTTTCTCTGGTCTATAAAATCATTAGGTGCTAACATAACTAGTCGTAATAATTATAATGTAAGAGTGGAATGGCAAAGCATAATTAACCGTTATTCCACTACCACTCTTGAATTCCACGTAGTATCGGCCTCATCCGCCGACTTAAATGGTTATCGTCCGAGGTACCGTAGAGAGACGACTTAATAGACTTCATTAAAATATAATCTCTTTCAATGTGTGCATCTCCATGTGAACTTCTTGCGCGGAAATGCACAATCTTTTAACGAGAGTGACAATTTTATAATCAGTAATGAATTCCACAAAGTGTGATAGATTCCTTGGCAGGGTATTTTTTACTCGACTGCCCAAAAAAACAGCGTTATTTTCATAAATTTACTCCGCGGAGCCGTCGCGAAACTCCGGTTCGACGCCCTCAACGCGCCCAATCATCACTTCAACCCGCTTTTATCTAATGCTTCCCGGTTGAGCATAAAAAGCGTACGCGAGCTCTCGCCGTTGCGCAATCTCCTGTCAAGGAGAATATTGTGACGTTTTGAGACGGGGCATCGGGAGCATACCGGAAAGAAACGTTTCATTTCGGGTCATGCCGCGGCGATCGCGGAAAAGCAGTGAAGAGGGAGGAACGAGGTGGGAGGGTTGGGAGAGGAAAGTCCTGGCTCACTTGAAAAGGTCTCCCACTTTCTTTCGATGACTTTAAGAGGAAGTGAGAGGCACACTAGGCGACCCGCGGAAGAAGTCTTAAGGAGATCCCGTAGTGAAATGAAATAATTATGGCTTTTCAAGGAAGAGCATCGGGATTCACTCAGTGAATATTGCTAGTATTTATTCAGCCTTCCTCGCCAATATTACTCCCACTTATATGTGAGGTCATTGGTGTGGGTCAAACTCCTATTCATGTCATGCAATGCCCATGCGATCTTCCTCGAGTTTAATTTACATCATCTCCCCTCAAACAATCTCTCCATCTCTTCTTTGGTGTACCCACCTCATATTTTCCTAACACATGTTTTTGAAGTGAAAACTTCTCTTGGGAGGGTCTACTCTACGCCTGCTCTCGGCTTGATTTCCATGGGAGTAAACGCAAAAGCGTGACACTCGAAGCGTTAAATTTTAAGCGTTCCGTTCCCACTATACTAGCACATACGAATATAGTACGGCCACGGTCGTAGAGAAGTAACGTAAGAGTGGCTTAGGAGAGTGTGTGCTATAGCTATTGCCGCGAAGCGAACATAGTAAAATTGACGAAATATCTGTAAAATCATCCAATATTTTTTTCAAAATTTGTTCATGCTTTTGAGAAGCTTGTTTTTAAATCCGTTTTATGCCAAATTATAGCAAAAGTAATCTCTTCGCCACGTAAGGAATTTAATGTTTTGCATTGACACAATTAAATATATGATTATAACAATTTTTTCTATAATTTTAAAGTAATAAAAAAAGTAATAAAATTCTTACATTTCCAATTATTACCGTATACAAAAATTGGTTCGCGGATTCTCGGCGAAGACTATGATAAAATACCATTAATAATAAGCGGAGACTTTGATGTTGATTTTGGAAAAGATAATGCCCAGCCATTGCTAGATTTCTTGACGACGCAACAACAGAAGGTGGAACGACAATAGATGCTGTATTTTCTAGATATATACATAATATTAAATCACATATTTTTGTATCCCATTTTAGTTATCATAAGCCAATAATTACTTTAATTAAAGATTGTAATAATGATGGAAATAATTTGTCAATTGAGGAACAATAAAAAATATAAAAATTAATAAAAAATGAAAAATAACAAATTTTATACAAAATTAATTATGCTTTTTCATCTTAAATAAACCTGTCATATTTTACTTTAATATACACCATCAATCAAAATTTATTAGTTGAAGTTTTCACTTCTATCTACCGTCCCAAGACGGTAACAATTTTTTTCTTCTAACATTATCCCGTTCCCTCCTCATCGCGTTTCCAAACCACTGAAATTATGCCTTTCCCATCTTTTTGCTTAAATCCACCTCCTTCATTGTTTCCCTTTCTCCTTTCTTATCTCTTTTCTTTCTATCCGAGGATGTACATAGTCGTCTCAGTTTCGTACATTTTTGGCTTGTAGGTTTCTGGTGAGGGCCCCATTGAAATAGGAGCCCCAGTCTTTGCCTCATACACAAGTACAAGTCTGATGGCTATCATGTTGAGCAATATAAATTTGTTCATTTTCAAACTGATTTTTCTGTTGACAACCATGATTTTGACGCATCGTTGTAGTTGTTTAACGTGATTCGAAATTTACAGTCATTTCGCACTTCTTCCACATGCAGACAGGGTCAATAGCAGTGGCGAAGCGTGATGTTTTAGCCTAGTCATCGCAGACGCACCGACAGACGCGAGACTGATCATTCCCCTTCCGAAAAACACATATCAAAAGCTATTTTTAGCCTCTGTAATACAGACTTAGTTTTCCTACTATGGACAATAATGCAAATAATTTGTCATTATAGTGTAAAATTTCAATGGAAAAATACACGGCTTAGGAGCGCTAGGACAAAAGGCGGGGGGGGGGGGGGGGGGGGGGAGATTGGCCCCCACTGGCTGCGCTACTGGTCTTCTTTCGCACGCAGAACATCGCTGCGGCTAGTAAAAGGTGGGACTCATGTTACAACAGGGACAATGTGACAATTCGGTTAAAAAATAGTAATTGTTTATGTGCAGAGGTTATACATTAAAACACTACAATAAACTGGCGTAAAAATGAAATCATTTTTCGCATAAAGAAATTAAAGTTACCAAATCTGGTAATTTTCGACACTATTAGGCATTATACTCACAATTAAATAACAATTTGGCTGAAATGGGACATTTTTTTAAATAACCCTTGGCAGTCAACCTGTCAAATTTATCGTATAAAATACATAGATATTAATCAAATATGCTAGTTTACAATAAAAAATGCCAAACCCTGTATAACTGATATCCATATCGAATATAATTCGGCACAAACAATTATAAATGTAAAACAATAACAAAACACGAACACTCAACCTCTGGCACTAAAACCAAGCCAAACGTGTTACAAGTTTCAAAACTCCATTCCCTCCACGCGATTCTGGCGGGAGTTGCCGAGCGGAGCCGATAGTAGCCGAACGAGCAACGGATGCGACAAAGCTAGAGATGACATGCCGTGCTAAACACGATAGCCGTCGCCAGAGGAGGGGATGGGCGCGGGAAGCGGTACTGCCGCCGAATCAGATTCTCTGAGCAGAGAGAATCTATTACCCGAAGTTGGTGTTTTTACGAAAGTTCTTCGACAAATAATGGCACGAGTACCGTGTATATGACATTTTTCTACCAGAGCACTACTATTCCACTGCTCTAGTTGTTTTCTGTTCTTTAAAAAACTTTAAAGTTCTTAGTTTTTTACATTCTGGTGTAGTCATCGGCGCATCCATAGATGACCACACACCTCGCCACTGGTCAATAGCCCTCCAAACGAATTGGGCGATAACGTTTCCAAATTCGAGCCGGGCATGACGATGATTTACATCGGCCATCAAGGGGGTACGTCGCCATCGTGGCAAGCTGTTGCCCTCGACACAGCGTGGTGGAAAACATGGGCGGTACGTTGATGTTAACCGTACCTGTTGAAACCATGGCATATACCAAATAAATCATGTTGAGAATTTCAGAATACATTTTTCTACATGAATTTCATTTTTTTCACCCTCGTATTACTCACTTGAAAACGTGTTTTTATATGATTTTTCTACATAGTCCAACATATAACCACGTGACTTAAGTTTTAGCATAGCTGAAGCTTTAGAAATAATTGTATTTTGTCTGCTATACGTGATACAGCAAACAAATTCCCCGAGGTGATTAACCAGCAATTCAATGAACACCTTAATGAAACATGTATCTTGAGTTACGCGCAAATTACTGTTATTATTGAATACAAAGTGGATCGTCATCGTTAATTTATTAACTTTTTAATTAATAGTAATAAATCATATTAGAATCGATGCGTCTAATTTTCAATTTCTCAAAGGCATCTCAAATGGTAGCCAGTCTTTACAGAATCTCCAGACTGCTGAATGGTGGACACCAGAATTAAACTCGGGACTACGGCGTCAGCTGTCCTGTTGAATTGCGCTTGATTATATTTAGATAAATTCAATGGTTTCAGGCTTAACTTGATAGATTTATCGTAACTTGATAGATAACTTGATAGATAAAGTAGATTTAGATGGTTATTTGACTACAGCTAGGTGGAAGACGGACGCCCTCGAAAAAGAATATCTAAAGAGAAAAAATTTGCAAATCCATGCCATCAGATATTAACTATATGTGTATGTGGCTGTTTTCTAGGACCAGTTGATCTGCTAGGTAAGAAGAAGCGCACCACATCTCCAGTATGACATTCAACTTGCATAAGAAATAGGACTCATCGCATTTTTTGCGATAATTGTAAGAATAATAACAAAAGCGTCAAATAAGTCATAATTGGGGCTGTATTAAACCAGGAAGCGTCTCTAATGATAATTTCGCAACAAATGAACGAAAACTCTCAAAATGAAAAAAAAATTATTTTATGTCAAATGCTGGAGATTTTTATTTTTATTTCGAGCGCAAAACGTTCACTAATTTTTTCAGGTGATCTATGGGTTGTTTTAGGGGGTTTAGAGACTACTGAATAACTCGTAGGCCACGATATCGATGTGATAGATTCCTTCAAGGTACTGTACCTACTGTACTATCCAATCTGTACCTACTAGCTACCTCAATCTGTAGTTGATGCTTGTGAATTGTGGACTTGAATTGATGTTTGGCGTTAAAATTCAACGAAGCATTGGACCATCTTATGAACTATCATTATCATCAGTAGTCATCAATCCGGAGATTGGTTTGCTGCAGCTCTCCACTCTACAATCTTCTCCCCGCCAACCGCTTCATTCCTACATTACTATTAACTTTCATGTCCTTCATAATGTGCCTGATTTATTCATAGTCTTCCTCTGTAATTTTTTCCATTCATTCTTCCTTCCAATATTATCTTCAATAGGCTGTTGTGCTGCAAAATATGTGCACTAAGTTTAACTCTTATTCTTCGGAGAGTTTTTATTATAATTCTCTTCTCTCCAACTCTTCAACCGTAGGACTTCTTTGTTAGTGATTCTCTCCGGCCTCTTCATCCTCATGATTATTCAGTAACAACACATCTCTATTGCTTCCATTCTCATTTGCTCTGTAGCTGTTACCATCCAGGCTTCACTTCCATATAGGAGCATGCCTCAAAGTGCTTCCTTGCTTCCAGGCATTGTGCCATTAGCTGTCAGCAGGCTGTTCTGGCGTAACACCGTCTTTGCTTGCTCTATAGTGCTCACAATATCTTTCTTGTTTCTTCCACCGCTGGTGTTCCTGATTCCAAGATAGCAAAATTCTTCTATTTGCGCAAGTTTTTTTTGTCTAAGTTATGCAGTGCAATTCAGGCGGGCATTTTATCTCCTTGATTTCTTCTACTCCTTTCCTTTTTTTCACGGTACTCGTCTATATCCAGCGGAGGGCATCACAGACTTATTGCCGATGGACCAATACGCGCCGAGTGTTCACATACCTACCTGCAGTCGTGCGCTAACGAGGAAAATGCTCGAGAGCAAAGCGCAGACGGTGATGTTACGCAGAAAAATATTACCCGTGCCTCCGCGCCATAGTTTTCGCAATTTACTTCTCGCAAGCAAGCGTTAGAGCATCTGCGCCATCACATTAGAATCCGTATGGTATCGTAAATTTGGTCGAGTCGCTGGTGCAAAGTCGACCACGTGAGAAATTCTCTCACACCGACTTCCCGCGCGTAGTGCCATTTGTGGGACCGCTTTGGAAGTACAAAAGAGTTTAGAAGAAGCGCAAATACCGTTAATTATGAGTTTTATGAGGTGGCGCGTTTTGTGGAACTTCGTGATGAAGCTGTTTAGGTTGTTAAATAATTATTTAATAACTTTCTCGGGTCTACAGAGACAATACAAGTCTCTTTTAGGAGCAGTATGTGGAAGATAATGCGATTTTCGTGTTGAGTCTTGCCTTGAAGGAAATGAGGCGAGGTACATTATTTATCATAAAGGTAGTTAGAGTCGCGAAGGACTTTTCTGAGAATTGGAGTGGCCGTCAAATGGTGTAACTCAGTTATTTCGAACGTGAGCCGTTTGTAGTAAAATTGAGTAGATAGTTTTCAGGCACTGAAATTCAATACATAGCATTCTTCCGTTACGTTGCCCATTCAAGTGCCTCAGGTAAGTCATCTACCAGGATTGCTGTGTTAGTAATGAGCAACTGTTTTCCAGCATCGACCGTTGTGAGCTGAATTCTAAACATACCGGCTCTTTAGTTACTGATATTACATATCGGTCGTGATAATTATATCATTTTTTCCTTTAATCGACTTCTCTTGTTCAATTCTGTCTCTTGCGAAGAGTACGAAATCGTTTTCAGAAGCCCTGTCTATTTTCTTATGTCCTCAAATGTCATACCAAGATACGTAGGTCTCCTTTCCCCATCTCTCGTCGTGGCGGGTATTAAAATAAGGGCTCATCGTATCTACTTCATAACTTGAGTAATAAGTTGGGAAAAGATACAAATTATTTAATGCATTTTAGTTACCGTTAACTGGTCGTTGATGGTACATTTCCAGCGCAGACAGATTTCACTGGTGTGACACAACCTAAGCAGTTAGAAAATCGAAAACTAAAATGTTACCACCACGAATTTCATTAATAGCTCAATTAATTGACAAACCTTCCGTATCGTATTTGCATACTAAAATTCCTGGCTAAAAGTGACTGCGCTAATATTTTTTCTTTCACTTTTTATGATATTATTTATTTTTGGCATCAATTATTGGTGATATTTTGATAGATTTAAAGTTTTATGTTGCGTGCGCTTGGAATTAATTTAAGGTATTAGATTTATTTTTAAAACGGGTGATATCTTGCATTCGCGAGAGTACTTATTTCGAACTTTTGTGTAGTATGTGTTTCTTTTAGGCATCCGATGTCAGAGTTTTAGCTACATTGGCGGCGATAGTTATCATTGAGTACGAGTCTTTGAGTGTATTCAAAAATTTATAACAGTTTTCTTGAATGGCATTAGTGGAGAATGAACAAGAAAAACTATGCAACTTCGAGCTCAGAATCATTAAGCTGAAGTACTTATGACTAGAGACCTGAAAAAGGTGGGGTTATTTTATAGCAAAAAGTTGTTTTGTGTTTTGCAAAAGTGGTGTTATTTTATCCTGAAATCGGTGTTATTTTCACGACAAAATATTTGGTGTGAATTAAGTGCCCTCCTCCCTGGAGGCCCACCTGTTGGCATTAAATGTTCAATACCACTGATTAGGAAAAATTTAAACAATTAATACCATGCTGTATTCACATTTTATATTTTTTTATATTTCGCATGCCTAACCAATTTACATAAAGAGCCAAATTACAGTTAAATGTCCGTATTTTCAAATGAAAAAATTGCCACTGTGGCCAAAATTTCTTGTCTTAGATTTGTTCTCCTATTTGTTAGCACAGTGTTGTAGGAGGAAAGAAATCTCTCCAAGTCTACATTTGCACAAGGGGTCCAAATCGCTTCAAGTCACTTTAATGCAAATGATGGTTCAAACAATATTAGTACCTGAATTGCTTTCATTATACTTATTGAACCCTGGGCATTTTTTTTTGCTTGCCGTTTTATTCCACTCCCACTGGAATTTTTTTCAACATTAGCCTTATGTTTTTCACTCAATATATGTTACGTGCAGCTGTTCTTCCTTTTCCAAAAGATATTTGTGTCGCAAAAACGACAAAGAATCGTTTTGTTATCAACACAATATAATCCATGCTGTCGAAATTCTACCTCACGCTCCTTTGCCGTCACCGTCCACTTCGGCATTATAAGTTTTGGTGAACGTGATACAACTGTCACAAAAGAAAATCACTATGCTGATGCCATGACACGCGCCCCTTGAAAGTAGGCAACCACTCTTCGCATACCGTAAAATCCGTAGTTTTCGTCGTTTTGGGTAAGGTTCCCACTTCGGTAAGTATACATCTACATCTACAAATTACCCCGCAAGCGGCCTCAATAGGCGTGTGGCGGGGGGTGTTAGGACACCAGCCATTTACATATAAAATGGACTCCCTCTTATGAAAATACGCCTAGCATTTATTATAGTCCCTTATTGTTCGGGGGAAAAACGAATTCCCATACCTATCCGTTCGGCAAAATATCTCTCTTAATTTATCGTTTCTGTCGGACCTGGAAATATAGTGGGGTTCTAATATGATGTTCTCCGTGTCGCTCTGAAAGATATCTATTCTCAATTGTTCAAGTAATCTAAGCCTAGCGCGCAGCCTCCGAGTCTCTAGCGGTTCCCAGCCTAATTCGTTTAACATCTGTGTAACGCTGTCTGTACGCCCGTAGCAGTTTTTGACGAATCGCGCAGCTTTCCTTTGTATTTTATTAAGTTCCCGGACTAAGTCTTTCTGCACCGGATCCCATATGCTCGCTGCATATTCAAGGTGTGGCCGGACGAGTGCGAAATAGCACCTCTCTTTTACTTTTTCATCCGAAAATCTTCCCACAATACGCTTGACGAATCCTAGCTTCTTCAGAGCTCTGCAACAAATATTTCTTATATTTGCTCCCCACGATAGGTCCGAAGTTATCGTAACTCCTAGATACTTCACTTCATCTGTCGCCTTTATGTTATGTCCACAGCATATACATGGGAATAGTTGGACGACCTCCGCAAGAAATGTACCGCCGTGCATTGGCTCAGATTAAGTTCGAGTCCCCACTCTTGGCTCCACACATGAACGTTGTTTAAATCCGATGATAGAGTTTCAAAGTCAGAGTTATCACTAATTTCACGATAGATGACAGCGTCGTCGGCTAATAGACGTATTTTACTGCTAATTCGAGAGCATAGATCATTTATGTATCTAATGAACAAAAGGGGTCCGATCACGCTTCCTTGCGGGACACCTGATGTCACTTTAACTACATCAGAGCTAATTCCGTCAAGAACTACCTTTTGCTTACGATCACTCAGAAAGTCGCGTATCCAGTTTACTACTGTTTCGTTTAGGCCGCATGACTGTAATTTGTATAAAAGTTTGTTATGAGGTACCGTGTCGAAAGCTTTCTTAAAATCTAGAAATAATGCGTCAACTTGTCTTTTCGATTCACCAGATTTGAGAACGTCATGAAGAAAGAGCGCGAGTTGTGTTTCACATGATCTACCTTTCCGGAAGCCGTGCTGACAGCCATGGAGGACGTTACGACTGTCCAGGAACGTCATGATATTGCTAACGACGATATGTTCGAGTATCTTGCCTATAATCGACGTTAATGAAATTGGTCGATAGTTCCCTGGGTCGTGTCTGTTTCCCTTTTTGAATATCGGTGTAACGTTTGCAATTTTCCAGTCTAATGCTATCCTTCCTTCAGACAATGACTTCTTGAATATTATGTCTAAGAACGGTGCGATCTGTGGCGCTAACTCCTTGAGGACACGCGCGGGTATTCCCTCCGGACCCGGAGATTTACTATTTTTTATCGACTGTAGCTGTTTAGTTATCCCATCGCGTTGAATAGTGATTTCTTTCATCGGTTCCTCAGTGAATGAAATTTCAAAATTACATGCAGTATTGTCTGTAGTGTATGCACTTTCGAAGTGGGAATTTAACGTGTTAGCTTCGTCAATATTTTCGGTGACAAGTTTGCCATCTTTATCAAATAACGAATCTACAATACGGTTGAAGATTTTCCCTGAAGCTCTCTCGCATATGACCAAAAAGATTTCGGATACATATTAACGTTAGTCGAAGCTTACGTCACTCAGACTGCCTGTACCTATAGCAAAATGTTGGCATGCATTTTTCATTCCTTTTGGTTAAGTTCACAAAACTTGATTGAAGAATATTATATCCGAGTAACATTTCTAAATAAAGTTGTACCCGAAAGGCCAGTTCCAAATATTTACTGCTAAAATAAATGTTTACAGTCGAAATTTAAATGACAGAGACCGCCAAAATGAGGATATTCACTTTGGAAATGTTGAAATTCGCGATTGAAATGTTGAAATTCGCGATAATATACGAAATTCGAGTTTTCGCAGAAAAACCCCAGAATTCGCGTAAAAATTCGCGCTGTCGCATTTGCGAATTTTGCATGTCCCTACTTATGACTGATGTACTGGCTGAGCACTTTTACTACATTTATGCTTCTTCAAGGTTATTTTAATTAATTAATAATTCGTATATACGATTATCATTTTCCCCGGAATAACTATTGATCTCCATTCAATTCTTGACTTGTCTTATTTTTGTTAAAATATAGCAATAGGAGATTAATGCATGGATTAAAATTGTCATGGGGAATATTTTCCCATTTGTTTTCAGTGTCGATACTTCAATTTGTGTTTCTAATCGTGTCGCCCATCCTGATGACTGTAATGAATGTCCTCGGTAACGGCAAGGGACCAAATAATCGGCAATTACGTTTATTTTTACATATCACTAGAGATAGTTTAGACCCAGAAAAAGTCCTTACTAAGTTCTTTATAGTGCAGTAAAGGGTATCCTTCTCACTGGACCCGCACAGTCTGTAAACTCTATTAAAAAGTAAGCGAAATAGCCAGATTCAATCACAGCGTAGATAAGTAGGGATTCAAGTTCGACCCACAGTATAATAGCGTTAGGTGGAGCTAAAAGCTTAGTACGCGGACCAAAGCACGCGCGAGACCCTTTTGCAAGACGCATTAGATTGCATTGCAGAGTTGGTTCTGTTACTCTGTAAACCTCGTGGACCACATCGCAGGCGTAGATTGCATTGAGAGGCCTATCAAAATACGCGGAAGGATCTGCGACAGAGCCGGAAGCCGATTTCTGTCGTGTTGGCGTTGGTGATCCTATTGAATCTGGCACGCCAGTTAGCCGTCCTTCTGGAAGTTGGCACTTGTGGAGTTGAGTGAGGAGAGGAGAGTATCAAAACCTGAGCTGGAAGCCTCCCTTGTATCTGTATGCCCTTGAGCAGTTTATAAAGACCGTGGGTGCACCTGTATGAACTCTTGCTATAGAGTGAGTGACGGCAAGGATCGCAGTTTGTTTCACCGGCGGGGTTTTTGCTAGAAATGTTCAGATCACACGAAGGACTGGCTGACATGGAGGATGTTGTTTACACCCATTACATCTGTGGAACAGAAAAAATCGACATTATCAGAAAGGTAAAACATTAATTATCATAGGGATTCTACCAAATGAATGGTTGGTCCACGGTCATTTCTACCAATTCATTTCCTAGACCGCGGGAAGTTTTCTCCTATGTTACCTCAATAACTATATTTTTTCTAGACCCATCTCCCTATTTATTTTCGTATCTATTACTTCCATTCATAACTTTCAAGACTTCTGTTCCCATCCTTCCTCTTCCACGCTTACCCATCATTCTCTCCGCATCACTCTCTTGAACATGCCGTTACCTCTCAGTAAAACATGCATCCCCTTTTACAGCGTCCTTTGAATTTTACCAATCAGCTTCATTTGCTCCCCTACCATATCCTCCCCTACCATTCCTCATTAGTTTACCTCATCCCGTAGCTCACTCAGTCCACCCTCCTCTGCATCCAAATGTCGAAAGCCTCAAGTCTACGTTCATCATATGTTCGAAGCGATCAATTATCCAAATCAACTAACGCTACGCTCCAGTTTACGGTTTTAATCGTGGGTTTTACTTATATTTTCTTAATGCCTTAACTTCGGTTTCCCCCTAGGCAATTCCTTCCTATTAGTAAATGCTTCCTTTTCTAACTCAATCTCTCAATTTTTTCTTACTACTAAACTCATTCTCATCCAGGGTATTAACTACGTACTCTTCTTATATAAACTGTTTCTCTCGATCTATTTCATGTCCTCATATTTAGCATTCATATTTAACATATATATTTCAGAGGAATCTTATTCACGTCGTTCTTTAACAGTTAATACTCATGTCTAGCATTGCACACTGCCCCTATGACTCAGTCAGCATCGTTTGGAGTTCACCATCTACATCTACAATACACCCTGCAAGCCACCTCAAGGGTGTGTGGCAGGCGATGAGTAGTCACCAACATGCATTTCGCTAAACCCTCTGCTTTCACTAAACCATCTGCTTGGATGACTAAAGTTTGATCGACCGTAAACCTAACAAACTATATTGGCTCCCCTACTACTTTCATTCCCACTTCCAACTCCTCTTACAGGTAATTACATACCCGTTTCCTCAAAGTAAACTTTGATGAGTATCTGTGATAATGAACACACCCATGAATATACATTTGGATCCTAAACTTGCCCCCAGTGGGTGTTGCCAAACATTCCGCATGCACCGAAAAATCAGGACCAAGCAGATTGTTGCGCCACCACTCCAGAGAAGGTGGTTCTAATAAGGAAAGGCCGTGATTCAAATGGAGATACTGGAAATAAAGTTACCGGAATTGGCCTCCCAATTAACCAGGCCATTTTGGACACACAGAAGCGGAACCATGCCGACTGCAGCGCGACCTATCTGTTGCGGAAAGCTAGGCAACACCTCCGCCCGTACAGTGGGGCCGAAGATTTAGATCCATATGTATATTCATGGACACACCTGTCTCCTTCACCCAAATACCTCTGCCAATCCTGATTCTCCACCTGCTACTTTAGCCTGTGCTATCTGATTCACGCATGTATTGCTAAAATATCGTATATTCTTCCAACCTACCCCTAAGTTTTGCAGTACTCTCATTTAACTTTTCTAATCCAATCTGTCTAACGGCTTCTTAAAGTCCAAGTAACAGGAAAACACATCCTGGCCATATTCTAAGCATCTTAATATTAGCGTCATTTTTGCTTTATTAATATTGGGGTCATCATAGGTAATTTTCAGCCTGATGTAAACAGCAGATATTCACTTTAATCATTTATTTAGCATGCCTTCATAAATGGAGCCCGTTGTCTCCTGACCCTACATATTTAGCCAAATGGTACATTTTCCTATCCCTCTGGTTACCGACCCTCATTTTCTTACGTTGGTTACCGTTGGGGTCCTTTAGGGACCCCATTGTATTTTTCTTTGTACAGGGGTACTGAAAACTATTTTTAACTGTAGTGCATGGATTTTATTGAGAAAACATCACAACAGGTCATATTAATACCTAAAATTAAACGATTTGTGCATGAAAAATATTTATAAATAAACAAAAAATATTGTTTAAAAAAAAAGAGGACAATTCAGTTACACATTTCAATAATTGATTTTTCAAAAAGGATAATAACACAACTTAATAATACAGTAAATTAAACAATGTTTTCAACAATATTTATAAGTTTAAAAAATGTTTTTTGCACAAAATGAGGAAAATTCAATTATACCCTTCATTTTTACATGTAAAAGTGACATTCTTGTTGCGATGTTCTGAACAAACAAATCCTTTACACACGGAGCATCTTACATTTACCGTTAAGTCAATATTTCGTGGGCAAATATTACATCTGCACCTTTTGGATTTGCCAAAACTTGGTTCAGATTCGGCCATTTCTGAGTTTGCTTTTTTACTCCACATGCCAGAAAAGCGGAAGTAACAAGTAGACTATTCGTTGTTTCTGCGCGTTTTATCATGCTTGGTAGAGCAAGTTCATGCTCTAAAGGCTTGAGAAAGACTCCTAAACGAAGTCTTGCCATTCCAGTCTGGATTTTTGCACATAAATATGGCAAATGCATTAATAGCTGCTATGTCCATCATATTCATGAACACCCTGGCCATCTATAAGTTTTTCTCGCGCATGTATACTCTCTTATAAGTTAATATGCATTGTCTACAGCTCCTTTTGTTCTATTATATTCTAATATCATTAGTGGTTTCTTACATTCACTCTCAGATATTTTGTTATCTAAGTATTGTGAAGTTAGCAAGTGTATTGGCATATACGAGATAATAGCCAATCCTTCTTTATGTAAGAAAGCAAACTTAGAAGAAAAGGTTTCACGATCTTTAGTGCTGTTCAAGTCATAAGGAGCGTCCGGCTTGTTCTTTCTCACTGTTCCTAGAAGAGTTACGTTTTTCGATGCTAAATATAGTGCCAACTCCACGGAAGTGGAAAAATGGTCCATTGTGACACTGCGGCCTGTGTTATATAGAGGCTCAATGAGATATTTGACCACTCTAGTCCCTTGGTTCTTTTCAGCTCGCTGCCCAGGTAATTTCCCTGTATAAACTTGCAAATTGAAGAGATACGAAGTTTTGACATCAGCTGCATCCCATATTTTAATCCCATATGTCCCGGGTTTGGATTTAATATATTGCCTAAATGGACACTTTCCTCTGAACGATACCAGTTGGTCATCAACAGTAACACATTCAAATGGTTCTAAGTTTTTTTTGGAATTTCCGACAAAAATATCCCAAGCATTACGGAATGCGGCTAATTTGTCATTTTCTTTTCTTTGGGCCCTAGTATCTTTTTCATCAAAGCGTATGAATCTCATGATTTTTAAAAATCTTGTGCGGGGCATAATGCTGTGAAAAAAGTTCTACGAATGCTAGTATCAGTTGACCGCAATCCTTAGATGTTTTCTTTTCCACAACTAAGAGCACCAGCAGTCAATAATATACGAATAAATGCATCCAGATCATCAATGTTCATATTAGTCCAAATATTTTCAAATTTAGGTTTCTTCACTAACAACTCATTGTAGAATTGTTGGGCGTAAATATTAGTGCATTCAACAATAATAATTTTTACATCGTTGTTTATAAACAAATTAAAAGTTTCTCAAATGGAACTTGCACAACTTGAATGTTTGGAAGGACCTGGTTTACAGTTAAGAATGTTTCGTTGCCAAGTTATTCTGAATTTTGGAGGATTTTTTCCATATACGCCCTGACATTTCCCATTTTGACTTCAAAACGTCAAAGTTAGCTATACTTTAATTTACCTCCACATCACTGTCAATGTTTTCTTCAGTAGGCAGTTGGTCAAATGGCTCCTCCTCTACTTCTTACAAATCATCTTCAGATTCAGATGTACCTACACTCTGCTGGGAGGAATTCGTTATCACTGTCACTGTAACAAAAATCATCGCAGTCACTGTTCCCTGCGATTCTCTCAATTTCTTCCTCTGTTAGGATTCTTTTCGAAGTCATTTCTAAGTAAAAAATAATTTTATCACAGAATGAGTAAGTCCCATCACAGTAGGCATTAGGAAACATTAGAAAAGTTAAACTGACTAATGATCTATCGTGGAGTAAACATATTCGAGAAATTACCGGTCAAGCTAATCGTAAATTGGGATTTGTTAAAAGAGTACTTGGCAAGTGTGACGATAAAGTTAGGGAAATCAGCTACTTCTCCCTCGTTAGACCCCACTTAGAATATGCCGCCAGTATTTGGGATCCTTATGAGATAGGCTTGGAAACTGAGTTAGAACGCGTGCAGCGAAGATCGGCAAGATATGTTAAAGGCCGTTATGATAATCTTGTTAGTGTTACTGACCTTTTGCAGCAACTGGGATGGGAAAAGCTTTCAGACCGTCGATTAAAATTTAGACTAAATCTATTATGTAAGTTCCAAACCGGTCTATTCTCTGACGACGTTGATAATATTTTACGAAATCCGACATACTACGGTAGATCAGATCATGAGAGTAAAATTAGGGAACTAGACTGCAGAACGGATAGATTTAAGATGTCATTTTTCCCACGAACGATAAGAGACCATAATAGCTGCCATGAGACTTTTATCTAGGTTTGTCGTTAGGTAGTGTAGCTCTTAGTAGTTGTAGTACTCCTAATACTTGAATCCTTTACTGTTACCTAGTACATACTAACAGCACGCCTAGCATGTTTTCTACATGGGTCTTGAGTCCCTGTCCATCTGTGTAGTTGTAGAATGCATGTATATTGAGGTCACTCTCCATTTTGATGACATCTGTAGTGTAGTGTTGCATGCTTGTGAGGCTTCGCCTCGTGACAAGCATTAGCGATTTGTGCTGATGCATAATTAGTCGTAGTTACACTAACTTTAGGATATAGTGTGATTTATGTTGGTGATTACTCACCCCCTGCCACACACCCCTGAGGTGGCTTGCAGGGTATTTTGTAGATGTAGATGTAGATGAAAAGCCAGGGCTTGCCCGGGTTTTCCTGCGTTGAGGGCCTTAGGGCAGTGGGGGCGCAGCAGTTGAGAAAGGAAAGGGAAGAACTAGCAAGGAACACATCAATTCGGTGTATTTTCTGAGAATTTCGATGTCGATTTCGATTTCATAGTCGATGGTTATGAGCAAGTCCAGGCTATTCATGAGATAGGAGGTGATTTGGAAGGAAGGCTGAGCAAGGGAGTGGAATGACACTGGGGATCGGGATAACTATTACTTGGAATCTGTTAATGGCTCACTTCTGGTTCAGTCACTGGGAATTTAGGTAAAAATGGAGGTGTTAGAAAAAGGAGGCGTTGGAGATGTTATCACTAGTTGAATAGTTCGTTGAGTGAGATGGTGAACAAGGGGAAGTGAGACCCATGCCAAAGCAAGTGAGGAAACAACGTGCACCTGGCGTACCCTCTCACTTGCTTGGTGGTGGTACTCACCAGGGAGCTTACTCATCAATAGCCTGGACTTGCTGATCACCATCGACTATTGTGCATAGAAATTTTCAGCATATACACTGTGTTGATGTGTTCCTTGCTAATCCTTCCCCTTCCTCTTCTCAACTGCTACACCCCCCGCTGCCTATAGGCCTTCAACGCAGGAAAACCCCGGCCAGCCAAACGAAGCCCATTATCTCCCCCAACCCTTTTTCCCCTCTCACACCCCCTCTGCCTCCTACCCTCAACATCAACCTTCGACGCCCGGTGTCCAATCCCTTTCTTACAAGTACGCAACTCAATCTGTATACATGCTGACGTAAAATGATGCGAGACCCGGGTCGTGAATAAATAACTCGGTTAGTGGTCCATCACAAAGTATGATCTCTATTTTCGCTACGGAGAGCAATGCCAAACCTGAAGTTATGATCGATGAACAAAGATGATATTTCGATGCGTAAATGGTATTACGACGCAAAGATGGGTCGAAGATCCGCAGATATTTACCAGTAAGCAAATTAGCTGAAACGTAAAATGAAGACGGAAAATTTCGAATACGAATTACTTCTGTAATAGTGGATGTAACTGAAATGAGCAGAGAACTACTAATGTAAAGAACACGCACTCTCAATTCCCGATATATTTTAGATATTTCACCAATGTTATAGAGTCAGATACGACGAAACAATATTTCACAGGGAACATGTATGGATTACACGTACGGACGACATGTGCTAAAGATGTCAAGTGAAGAAACGTAAAGCAGCACATAGGACCAGAATAAGATAGAAAAGTGGGGATAAGCTATGAAGAAGCTATTTTGATGCGTTAATTGTAATATTAAACTAAAAACATTCGTAGAGATCGAGACGCCTAACAGAAGGCCAAGTAATCACAATCCCATGATAAAAATTATCTCGATCAGATTACTCAAGAAAATCGCCAAAAACAAAGCTTGGTGACAGTGCATAAATAATAATAACACATAATAATAACAATTTTTTAATAAATATATTCGTTATTAAAACAATGTTGATAGATATTAACAATTGTTAATAACAGAATCATTTATACACGCACACCATTGAAAAACAGTCAAAAATTCAGTCTGGGACGTTGGTTCCTTCTGGAGTGGGGTTCTTCTGGGACCCCATCCGTATTTTAATTGATACAGAATCCAAATGAACGTAATTTTGATCATGCTTTGGCCACTAAAAAGGACTAAAAAAGTTGTTCACATACCAGGAGACCCATGAACGTGAAAAAAAAAATTATGAAATTTATTCAAAAATATTCGAGTGTGGGGTCCCTGAAGGTAACCAGAGGGCTATTCATCTCTCGAGACAGTGGCTCCATTTTATCTCAAAGTATAAGAATTCCATTCGCTTATTTTCCAGAACTCTACATAAATCTTATCTGATAGTATTTACACTGGGCAGTAGCACTGTCTGTAGTGCTTTTAGTCAGGGAATTCCGGCTCAAATCCTGGAAACCCCCACTCCCTAAAATTCAAGCTCTAGGATTTTCTTAGTATCAGACCCTTTTAAATTACGCGATATGGCTTCAAAAATGCCCCTTTTTCCAAATATTGAGGGTTTTACTCGCCAGTTGTCACCAGATTAGCCATGTCTTTACTGATTTATTCCAATCGTTGGTGTAAATACTGTGAGCGTTCTTTTTTATTCCCATCCACGTTTCCCTTGTGACGTCCATCTGGTTTTCAGCAATCGCTTCTATTACTGTTTATCGGAATTCGTCAGTCGTGTATGGTTATCTCCTCCGATTGTCCTTGTATTGCATAATCTCAAGTTTTCTGTCTGATTATCTGCTTTCCCTTAGTGAAGCGAAAGACTTGATTATCATTTTGAGGATATAGGAAAAAATTGGGTGTGCCTAGGACCACACGCTGCAAGTGAAAACTTCTTTGACCGATTTATATTCCCAAATAAATATGAATGAAAAAAGGAGAATAAGGTACAATAATTTATTTCAATGAATATTCCATTTATGTAAATTTTATTTTTTGTTGACAAAATAGGTATTTATCTGAAAAATTGGGATTGTACATGCATCTGAATACTATAGCACTCATTTATATCTCTTATTTTAATTATATTTCTTTTCTAATTATTCTAATTACTAATTCTCATCATCATTGGTTATATCTTCAATCACCATTTCCTCATTTTCATCATTTTCTCGCATGTTATTTTCATTATTCTCATGAAAAATTTGACTTATTTAATTACTATTTCTACAGAATCCTAAGAAAGAAACTATTGGATTATGATAACTAAAGTAACTAATAACCTTTGAATTTCAAGATTCGGTAAAGAATACGAACAGGGAAATAAGGTACGCGATTTAAACGGTGTACTTTTTCCCGCTTACCGCTTGTCCTACCATCTGATGGCAGTTATGCACACTGTTATGACAGCGGTGCTGCCGTCTGACGACGGCATTGGAACTGCGTCGTCGAAGCAAAAAGTGCGGTACGGTACGTGACGCGAGTTTGCTCTTTTTCCCCCGTGCCAAAAGTGCCCAACGGGCCAAAAGAAGTTATCACTTCAAACATTTGGCGTTATCAAATGATTGTAGGTACTTCTTTCTTTTAAATTTTGTTCCGGTTTCCTGGAATTCTACCATTTCAATTTGATACATTCACACCAAAATTGTGAAATTCGGGGAGTTGTGAATGGTTCAGTCAACGTTGTTTTGACCGAGTTCACCGAAAGGAGAGTTCACCGAAAATGAGCATCTAAATGCCAATGAAACTTGCTGCTTTTAAATGAAAGAGCCTTTTTCATGGTTACTTCAGTAAAACTTATTTTTCGGGAATCGAAAAGTTTTCCATTCTATTGTCTTTAACCCACTCAAGTTCAAATTACATGTGCTTAAGCCAGAAAAAGAGTGGAACATACCAAAAACCACCCGTTGTATGCAATTGTAATATTTGTACAAAAAACTGAAAAAACTCGCATTCCCAGAAAATTAATTAGTAATGTAGTGAAGGAAGCCACGCATGTGAATTTTTGATTTATCAACGAATTACCACTGTTATTAGTGAAAAAGTGCGAAAGAAACTCAAGTAAGTCTCAACGAAGTGGTGGTCAGACTGAGTGGTCTCTAAGGGCAGGAAAAATTATCATTTAAAATGCATTTGTCAACAAATCTATATTTTCATTTGTAAAAATTAAAATATATGTAAACATTTTAATTATATATATACCTATATATTTTGGTATGCATTTATTCGGTAGGGTCCGAAGGTCAACCATTAACTACTTGGCAAAATTATCATTCCATTTAATGGGTCTTTGGGCGACATTCTGGCTTAACCCTAATTTTATTTAGGAGGATGATAATATGGTGAAGATAGCACGAATAGTTGGAGCAAACAGGGTGCCACTAAGCTCTCCTTAAGTTGATAAATGTAAATACCTGTTTTTCGTACTAAACTTGTTGTTCTGGTTTAAAAAAAAATGCCGTTTCTAACGTCAAGCCATTGGCAAGTTTGAAATTTTGGGTTGCTATTCGTCCATATTTTCCGAGCGGAATTCATCCTAATATCCATATTTAATTCGCTTCCTCGGCTATTTCAGCAGTAAAGGATTGTGAGGTTATCTTGTGTTGATATCGTGGAGATTTATTTGCTATTCCCCGTGCGAGGATTTCTTACTAGTAATTTTATAACCTCAGCCATCATGAAATTTCTAGAAATAATTTCATTGCAAGATCAGATAGTCCATTTATATCTTCTGAGTTTGGATTCCAAGTTCATTGAATTTTTGGAAATGGATCATTAGTATTTTTCCATGATTCCTACATTTATATGACATTACCCTTTTAGTTCACCTCACCGCAAATCATGTGTTAAGAATAGTACAAGCATCTTGCTTAGCTCCCGAGTTTTCTAAGAAATATGTGGACTTATCCCAGAGGGATTCCCTTTTGTCACCGTTGGCTGTATTTATAGCCTCATCAGAAAAAGACCGGGCCGTTATGTGCCGGGCGGGGAGGATTTCGTGTGGTTATGATGTCAAGAACTATGCCGAAGGTAGTTTAGCTACTAGTAGGGTCTCCCTTGCCGGACAGGTGTTGACTGAACCGCCAGACAAAGTGTGCCTAACAACAATAGGGCAGAATAGGCTCTAATGCATTAAGAAGCAAACCTCTCTAGGGGAGTAAGCCCTGAACACAAATCCCGGTCCTCCAGGATGGGGGTAAGACGTAGGGTTAACTACACTAACCTGTAAAAACTATATATGCTATGAAGCCTCGGATGAATCATGATGGATCATTAAGATGTCGACCTGATAAACTGACACGGTCATTGAGTATATGGAAACTAGCAATTTGGAATACAAAAACCATATAAAATCAATGGTCTGCGAGTTTACTTCGTAGAATGAATGCATTTTAGTTAAAATGAAAACTTGGTTATATTCTACACAATTTTATTAATAACACGACCGGTTTCGACCTTTTCAGGTCATTCTCAAGTGTTACAATATTTGAAAACAGACAGGGCGGTATATATATGTTGGTATCACATTAATATTATTATTATGTTGTTATTAATAAAATTGTGTAGAATATAACCAAGTTTTCATTTTAACTAAAATACAAAAACCATGCTGAAACCAGGAAAGATGAAAGAACTTTCCAATGAAATGTTTAAATGCGGTTTGGATATAATAACTCTCCAAGAATTGAGAAGGGGAGAATTTGGCAGAGTTGATAAGAAAGATTTTACTGTGGTGTATTGTGGTCCTAGCCATAGAATTGGATTATATGGAACTGGCTTCTTGATCAACTCTAGTATAAGGAATAGTGTGATCAAATTTGATCCATTAGGGGAGAGACTATGCAAGCAACTAATAGGAAAATTTCGAAATATTGACATAATATCATCACTTTCTTCAACAGAGGACTGTTCAGAATAAGAGAAGCAAGAATTCTATGATAACTTGGAAAAGGAATACGTGAAAATATCAAAATATCATGCCCTTCTAATTCTTGGAGACTTCAATGCAAAAATTAGCGAGGAAGATTTTTTAGACAATATGCCTGGAGAGTACTCCCTGCATGATGAAACAAGTGAAAACGGGAGACTACTCTCCCAGTTAGCTTTGTCACGCAACCTAATTATTAAATGCATATGTTTTGAACATAGAAATATTCATAAAGTTACCTGAAAAATGCCTGGAACTGGAATTGTTAACCAAATAGATCATGTGCTTGTTTCTAGGAGACATTCAACCTCCATAGTATACGTAAGTCTGCACGAGGACCAAACTGTGACTCTGATCACCACTTAGAAATAGTAAATTTTAGAGAAAAACTGGCTGCTTTGGAGAAAGCCAATGGCCCTAGAAGACAGAAATGGAACTCCAAAATTTTAAGGGATCCTGTGCAAGCCGCTAAATACAAATAAGATTTAAGTAGAAAGTTCGGTGGGAATGTGGAGGGAGAGAGAGAGGAATGTCCTGTTGAAAAGCAATGGATAAGAATAAAAAAGCAATTTTATCAACAGCAATTGATGTAATTGGCAAAGTTAAACTAGAATGCAGAATGTTTCGATAGTGAAAGTAAAGCTGTAATAGATGAGAAAAATACGAACAGATACGTTATGCTTTAAAGGGAGACTAGATTAACGAGAGAAAAATATTGACAGAGCAGGGAAAAAGCTGATAAAATACAGAAAAGAAAGAAAAAGGAGCATTTGAAAAATATTGTAGAAACTTTGGAGCAGCTCAACAGTGAAAATGTAAGCAAGAAGTTCTATCAAGCAGTAAAACACATGAGCAAAGAATATCATCCGAAAGAATTCATGTAAGAACAAAAATGGCGAAGTGTTAGGGGAGGAGTATCAGATAATAGAAAGATGGGCAGAATACTTTAACGAACTGCTTATTAAGGAAGTATCCTTAGTGATTGAAGAGCATTTACTAGGTCATAGTGCGGAGCAGGATGTGCCCATCCCATCTATAGATGAGGTAACTGAAAGTGTGAAAAGGCAAAGAAATGACAGGGCACCAGAAGAAGATAGTATATCAGTAGAATTAATGAAAAAAAAATGGAGGCCCATAACTAATGGGAGCACTACACCAACTGGTCTGTATCACTTGGAAATCATAGGAGCTCCCAGACGTTTGGAGAACTGGATTGATTTGTCCAATATTTAAGAAAGGTGATAAGTTGGGTTGCAAAAACTATAGAGGCATTATGCTACTGAATGTAACATATAAAATATTCACTAGTATTCTCCTGAAACGAATAAGCATCTATGCCGAAGACATGCTAGAAGAATATCAGTGTCTTTAGATGTGGAAAGAAGCACCATTGATCAGATATTCGCAGTGAGACCAACAATCGAGAAGTGCTATGAATACAACGTTGACTTGCTGCTTGAGGTCGTCATTGATTTTCGTCAAGCTTTTGACAGTGTGAATAGGAAAGAAATGCTCCATTCACTGAAAGTTTACGGTATTCCAGAAAAGCTGATTAAATTAAATAAACAAAGCAATAAAAGAATGAAATTAAAGGGAACTATTGTTTATAAATCCAAACAAGGTTTTGCATATGCTGATGATATAGCTCTGATAACAAGAAGTGTGAAAGATCTTAAGGAAATTTTTACTATCATTGAAGACATAGGGAAAAGAATGGGCCTCAATGTAAATGAAATCTAATAGGGGGAAATTTGTCTGTGGAACTCTGATAAACTGTATAGATTCCATCAATTGAAAAACTTCTTGAGTTAATTCGCTTCAATGCCATTCGTTAAAATTATGAAAGTACTACTTCATTTTTTGTTGCAATTATATAAATGTACGGTTATGTTTAAGTAGTAAGATTTGCAAATTTATCATCACAGTATCGGTGTTTAATCGGCAAAATTGTCATAGTTTCCTCTATTTAAATTTTCTAATTTCTTGGTGAATTGCCCATTGGAAACGTTATAGAAATATAAACAAGTTCCTCGAATACATACGTGCCTTATCTATTGTTTCACCTTTTCTATTCCGGGCATTTGGAGTTCATATTTGCGTTAAATGAGCGTAATTTAGTTGGAAAATAAGAGTTTTAATATCTCTTACGTGGAATTTGGAGGCGTTGTGTAAAGGTTGGTAAGTTGGTTTTCGTACTTGCGTAAGATAAAAATTACGTCATCAACTGCAGCTAGGTTTTTTTCATGTCAAAAAAAATACGAATAACGAAGCCTGATATTTTACTCTATTCATAATGAAAATGCTAGGAAATAAATGGTGTTAATGTTTAAAAGAATAAAATCTTGTTTTGACTTATGTTTTTGCATGTCGTCTTGCTCGAAGTGAAAAGGGAGTGCTAAGTTCTGTAGGTATAATTAACTCTGAGTGTTTAACAGACGGATTTCGCTGCTGCACAGACGGCAGGGACCATATACATGGTAATTACTTTAAAATTAGATTTTTACTACTTACCCAGCTCTGTCACTTCTCATGATGAAGTCTGAGGCAAAACTTTCGCCTTTAATAAGATTTGAAAGCTTAAAAACCTTGGTATTTTGAGTCGAGTAATAATTTCTCCTTACCTTTCAACCTTCGCGAGCCCTTAACTCCACCGAGCACACCTATGATGAGGACCACCAGTTTCACAGTGTCCGGGGTACATTTGTCGAAGTTTGAAAAGCAGGTCTTGATATTTCGTCCGTTTTTCAACCTCCTTCGCATCCATGTTAGTTTCAGCCGGAGCCGAAAACTCGATCACGAACCTGGAGCGTGTGAGGTGGTCGAGGAGAACGATATCAGGCATGGTCGCCTCCAACTGCCTGGTGGTGGAGAAGGAGTAATTCCAACAGATGGTGCATTTATCGTTCTTCACGACGGACTCAATATATTCAGGGGCATAGGGAAGCACTGGTGTTTCGTCGATGCCATAATGGTGTCGAAGTTGAAAGTATAACACCCACAGGGCTGCGATGTAACGAGCTAAATACGCCGATCTTGCGTAATAACTACAGCCGGAGAGAAGGTGAGTCTAAGTCTCCGGATGGGCTTGACACGCCCTGCATCTCGTGTCCGCGACCTCCGACTTGAATAGAATTCGACGGTACACGAGTGTGTTTATGACACCATCCTGGCACGTGAGAACAAAACCCTCGGTCTCAGATTTCAGACCGACCGACCGAAGGCAAACGTCAGCTCCTTCGATAATCCATGCTTTTCGATGTTTCGATAGAAACCTCCATGCATAGGCCTATCGGTATGCGCCTTGGGCAAGACCTTCTGCTCGGCTTTTTTTTATTTCGAGCTTAAGGACGTAGCCTTCAATGACGAGATGGTCGTGTCACTGTCGCGTCCGTCGGATGACGAGTCGAAGTCAAGACCGGTTTCGTCCGCTGCCCTCTTTGCCGCCTGGAAGAGAAACGCCCTTGCTCCCGCACTCTCGTACTCTCTCACGACATTGAGCAGGGGGTCCCTGCTTTTCAACACTCAGTATGCCGTACCCAGGACAACTCTGTTGTGGAGACACTCTAGACTCAATAGTCCTCTACCACCTACATTGCGAGGGACATACAATCTAGCGACGGATGATTTCGGATGAAGACTTCTATAGATGGTCATCATCTTCCTCGTTCCCCTATCGAGGTTCTGCAACTCGTTGACGTTCCATTTTGTGCATCCGAAGGTATACAGTGTAGGAGCAGTGTAGGAGCATCCGAAGCAGTGTAGGAGCTCCGAACATGTTCGTGGCGAGAACCTTGTTCTTGCCTGACAGCTCAGAACTCCAGATGATCCTGAGAGTCTGTCTGTATTAGGCGGTGAGCCTTTCCTTCACTGCTGCAACCTCCTGCATTAGGCGCTGGGGGACGCCGAGGTATCCTCTTCTAGCTATTGTCGTCCTCGACGTGACGCTCCCGTCAACAGGTTGCACGTCTTCCTTGATCTCCGAAAATCTTCCTCTCGCCAAGTGGATGGATGCATACTTGTCCAATCCGAACTCCGCCCCTATTGCCTCACTGTATTCCAGTACGGTGTCCAGAGCAGTGCGAAGGTCTTTCGCATTTGAAGCATAGAGCTTCAGGTCATCCATGTAGAACAAATGGGTAACCTTATGCTTCCTTGCACCTGGAACACCGCTCATGTATCCCCTACCTCGTCGCAGCCTAAGGAACAGGGGTAGGAGGGAAATACAGAACAGTAAGGGGCTCAAGTTGCCGCCTTGAAATACGCCACGGTGGTACCTGTATGTTACTAACTGTGGAAATTGACCGCTTGCCTGAGGTCAAAACAAAGCGCGTTTTCCAGAGTGGTAACAGGCGTTGGATGCAGGACACTCTGGGTGGACTTTCATTAACTTCAGCATGGCGATCAAAAGCTATTGCGAATTGGTGTCAAAAGCCTTCTTCTAGTCTACCCAGGCCATTGATAGGTTTCGCTAATGCCGGATGGCATCCTTGTATATGCACCTATCAATGAGCAGGTTGTCCTTGCATCCCGAGATTCCCCGCTTTGAGCCCCTCTGCTTGTACACTTCCTCCCACACAGGCTAGACGTGGTGGAGGACAAGGTCGGTCAAGATCGAGGTGAACGCCTTATATACAGTTTTAAGGCAGGTTATGGGGCGGTAGTTCTTTGGATTGGACAAGTCTCCCTTCTTAGGTATCAGAACCGTGCGTCCCTCAGTCAGCCAAGGTGGAATTGGTTCTCTACCATTTAGAAAGGACGGGAAGATTCTGGTGAGGTGTTGGTGGGTGGAAGTAAATTTCTTCCACCAGAAGCATCCATTCCTGGAGCCGAGAAATTCTTTTTGCCAGAGAAGGCCTTCTTCACGTCATTTTCTGTGACTGAAAGAGGTCCATCCACATCTTCTAGGTGGTAGTCACAAAACTCTTTAAAGAGGCCTATGGCCGGAGTGTCTCCGTTGAATGGCTTCGACGTTTCGTAGATTTCCTTCCAAAAACGTTCAACCTCTTGGACGGGTGGAGTTGATTCGACGACTGGTGGAGGTGGTCGAAAGAGACGGGACGGGTGAAGGAGAAAGGTGACGTTTTCCCTCATGACCCTACTCCTCTTGATGAGTTTTTTTTCGGGCAGTGGCGAGTGCTCGTACTCTATCAACCGCGTGCTACTTAATGTTATTTTTGTTTTTATTATTATTGTTAAAGTTATGTATCCCTATTCTAGTTCCATCAATAAATCTTTTGATTGCTCTATGAAATTATGTGAAAATTGAAATTTCAATAAATTACTTGGTGCATTCAACAAATGCTAATAGTTTATAGTACAAATCTATACTGCTCTGCGGCCCTCCAGTAATTTCGAAAGCACATGTGTAAAGTAAAGCACCACATTTTGTAGGTATCAGTGTAGTTTTTGCTATAGCCGCCGGCAATGGTTCCAGCCACAAAGCCTTGCATGAAAATCCTTTTTTTATGAGCTATCACGCTATCCGTGAGTTAGAGCGGAAGGCGCGTTGTGACGTCATCATTTGGCGTTCTACTAATATGTGGGTATAATTTTATATTTTCCTCACTCTGGAATGGAAAATCGTGTGATTTATTCCTCATTTGGGTCCTCTTTGAATTTTCCCACCCACAACTATCCCTTCATTATGCCTTAACTTTCTTATACCCTCTATTTTCCCTTCCGTTATCCAATATCTCTTCTCTCTTCCCTCCTCTTCCGCGCTTACCTAGCATTCTGGCCGCCTATCACCCCCTTTAACATGTCTTTACCTCTCAATACAGGGTGCATACTATTTTGCTGCCTCCTTCGAATCTTTGCCTTCAAACTTCTTTCCTCTCCCACAATATTTGACCCTTTTTCCCTTGTCTTTCATGTGACCTGGCTAACCTCCTCAATCCCTCGCCACTCTCACCATCATGGCCTTCATTTTGCGCAAATCGGTTTTCTGTAGGGGAAAAGTAAAATGTAGAATTAAAACTTATTTAGCAGTGAAGAGCTAATTGTTAAATTGTCAGTTCTGTGTTGATGCAAGTAAAGAATACGTGAGTATTCTTCATCCAAAACTTGTGAATGTGAAAGGCAACATGTACATCCAATGTATCACTTACGCTAAGATAGAATTTTTGAGATGCAAAAATTAGCGATAAATAATTTGAAGTAGGTAGAAAGAGAGCTCATTGGAGTAATGTAATAAAGTTAAAATAAATGCAGCACTATTTATTGAAAACTGTTAAGAGCGCAAAGCTATTGAAAAGGCTAGGATGAGAGCCGCTGAAGACTCCTAGGTTACTAGCAAACCCAAGTTCACTAGAAAAATTCGTACATCACGAGTTTCAGGTTCATATGGTGGATGATAATCTTCCCCCAAGATAAATACGTAGTACTGATAAAAGTGACAAAATAAGAGAAATTCACATTCGAATAGATAGGTGTAAGAATTCTTTCTACCCGCGCACCATTCACCTCCAAAGATATTGCAGATCAGGACTAATTGGATCGGAGCAAGCCGCTAATTATCTCTCTTCCCCTACATTCCTTTTTCCTCTACTCTTCCCATGTTTATTTTCCTAGTACCCCGCGCGCGTAGATGTGGAACACAATATATAACGTGGTGGAAGTAATCGTGAGAATTTCTGAATTCATTGGAATAAAAGACTAGTCATATATTTGGTCCTGCCCTGTCGTCGAACTTTAGCTGTAATCCCCCGATGGAATTGTTACGATTGTAAAATGCGTGGCCATGAGCGGATTCCATTGTTCATCTGTCTATCGCAACCATTCGCACCATCTAAAAACCTTTCGAGAAAAATGTTTCGGATATTGCGTATTAAGTGATAGATTTTTGCTCTTCGAAGTCGAGTTGGAAAGAAAGCGAAAGGCAGATAGAAAGAGAAATGATTTCTCAGATGAAAGGGAAACGTTTTTACCGACGGTAACGGATAAGTGTCCTTTTGAGTGCGGATTAAATTACAAAGCGATTATTTTGACGGCATAGGTATGGAGATGAGATGATGCAAGAAGAATAATGAGTGAAAGGCGCCGTAGATACCATGAAGATCGATCATATGCGTAGGTTGACCTCAAAATTTTCACTTCCAGTCATGTCGTAAAAGTCATTTTTACATAATCTCTTTCTGTGAATTTTATGGTCATCCTGGCATAGCGATTGAACACTCGCTTGCAGTCGTCAGGCATTAGTCTCTTACCTTACGTGCTCAATTTAACTCGATTCTTTGAGAACATTACCCCTACTTTTTTACCCCTTTTCGATCATTTTAGTGAAGGGACAATTCATAAATTCTTGTTTTTGAAATATGTATCTCAATCCTTGCAGAAATACAGCCAGCTCTGACGTTTCTCAAGGGCAGGAAATGCATGTTCATTGCTTTCATATTTTCTTTCACCCAGTCAATTATTAAAATATTTTTTTTTCAGATGAAACAGTGTTGGCTTCCATTCTCGCCATTTACTTTTCCTCTCACACCTTTAGGAGAAAGTATTTTATCCGCTCTTCGCGTCCTCGAGATCGCGAAAGCGGGTTGGTATTTAGATTTTGCCCATGACATGAGATCGTAGAGTAGTTCTAACCGTGAGAGTATATGGTAAAATTTTCAAGTAGTTTTATTTTTCATTTCATTCTATGTGCGGCGCAGGTGTGCTAAAACTCAGCTTGTTGGAGATATTTGTGTTCCGCCAAACGTTCCATAGAATGAACAGCGTATAAGCATTGCACACATAAGGAATGGTAGTGGTAAAATGTTAGAATTCCGGGAAACTGGGCTGAGGACAACATTTAGGAGAAAAAGTACCTACAAACATTTAAATATGCTTAAGATGGGCTATTTCCTATTTATGCGTAAGATGTGCTATTTTCTCAAAATGATAATCAAGTCATTCGGAGGCCGTTTATGAGTATTTTATTTTTGTCATTATCGGTGGTATTCCAATTTAAAGTCACTCTCCAACTAGCTCTGAAAACAGCAGATTGTAGAGCGCTCCTAAAGAATTTATGAAAAAAATAACACCAATAGAATTACGCTGCTTCTTTGTTTCATTACTCATGTATAAAACACTTTCCTTTACTATAAATGACTATTTGTTTCCTCTTGTACTCCCTGTTTACACATCTTTTTCCACGCTATCTATTTCTTTAATATCCTAATATTTCTCAATATTTCCTTCACTCAATTGAACTGCTATCAGAAAACATACTGTCTTCTTCTCTTATTTCCCGTAAAGCTTTTCGGTTTGTCGCCCGTTGTCCAGCCTGATATAACTCCACGAGTCCTACAGATATCGAGTGATAAATATGATAGATTCATCACATTTAGGGGTACATTAAACTGATACACAAAAAGAAATATAATGTTATATCTTCTCGTACGGCGTGATATATGAAATAAAGGGAGATAATTGTCCTGAAAATTGTAGGAAAACTACATAAGTTGTTACATCTTTGATATCCATATCATGCCTAAGAAAGAATTGAAACTATATGGAAAGTAATCCTTCTGAAAATTCATAGTTTAAGATTATAAAGTCATGCACGGATAAGGCTATGTATTCAAATCATTCAAATCGTGTATGGTTATTGTGTTTCATTTTTCATCGTAATAAGTGCATAATTTTCAAAGAAGCCTACCTAGGATTTGGTCGGATTGGTTTTGGAAATGGATAAAATTCAGGAAAAACCTGTTCACAGGTTCAGGTTAAAATTATAGTCATAGGTTTTTCAGACGTTTCGTCTCACATTTTCGTAACGCAATTTCCGCTAAAAATCATTTTCTGCCCGGGAAGTATGATCACCAATGATGGTATTGCTAAGAAAAATATACTTATAATAATAAAGTGAGTATAACAGCTCAGCAAAAAAAAAAACATTCAATCAGAAGAATAGAGTATAAACGGCTTGCAACTAAAGCTTAAGGAAGCTCTTGCTAAAATATGTATTGGGCGGATCCCATTATCTTAGACAATAATAGCAGCTGAACTGAGAGGTAGCTGTGGAAGTGTAATGCTATCGAAGAATGGATTGTGTATCAACAATGGAGATTCCCTACAAAGAGTTGGGAATAAAAATTTTGATGATATACTCAGCGCAATAGATAAACGTAAAGGGAAACACGTTGCCAGACAAAATGGCTTATAAAATCAGTAACTGGGAATGGGAAGGGGAATAAATGAATGGGAAGAATTCCCAAGGATAGAATACTTCTATTATGAAGAAATGAGAGGTGTTAAAATAAAAAACCATGGAGGAACGACGTAGTTCGCAGAAAATAGAACGACTAGGAGAGATGTAGAAAACCAATCTTGGGACTTTTGATTGCTGATGGCAGCTATCACAACGTATAGTCTCAAGGCGTCCGTTGATTTTTTAATCCTCGGTGCTACCGTTACTTCATTCGCAATCGCGGCATACCTTTAAAAATATCCTTCCGTCTCTTCGATGCGGCTGGGACAGAGGGGTTTGAAGGGTCGATGGCGACGTGACGGGCTTGGGCGGAAATCCGAGGCGGAAATACGCTTCCCCACATGCCGACTCGTTCCTTGGGTCACCTTGGGTGGAATTTCTTTTCCACTTCCATTCCCTTAAGCTTCCTCGCCCGCCCCCTCTTGTGTGCCTGATTTATTGATGGGGTCTTAATTGGGCACCGCGGCTCCGAATCCCTTGACGGATAAATTTACAAATTCAATTCGAATCCCTTTCAATTTTTCTGCCTTCCCAAATAGTTTCATTTCCGCACATCAGCGTTTCCATTATAGACGTCGACGATCTCATTTATTCGCCTCGTTCCGGGTACCTTCCCCTCTCCTATGGACAATTTTAAATGTTGATGATTTATCGGATTGTTAAGGGGGCCAAGGTTTTGAGGTTGGTGTGAAGATATTTGCGGCTGATAACGGTCTTCGTTCGTATTGATTCACTAACGACCTTCCCCCTGGGTTGTATTCGAATGAGAAGCTACGAAGCATTGCGAAAGATAAGATTGCCGGTTGTCTCATCCAATTGCTCTTTCCTACCCGTTGCCTTATATTTTGGTGTATCATCATTCTGTTGTGACTCCAATATTTAAAATACAGTCGAACCAAACAATACAAACATTGCTGGAAGCATTGCCTGTTTGACCGATGAAGCTGATAAAATTTGTGATGCGGATTAATTCATTGTATGAATTTGAGAAAACTCATATAAAATCATGTGTTTACCTAGTTTCGATCCCGAATGCCCCAATCGCCAGCTATACACGGTAGCGAGTTACACTTCCAACCTATTTGAATGCCAGACGAATTCCGGTAGTGTAATTGGCTGACACACCTGACAAATTAACTATGAGATCCGGATGTGGGTCCCGGTCAAGTCAATTGATTAGCGAATCTCCAAATCTTGCATTCCAGGGCCCGACCCCGAACGATGTTTATTTGTGAATTTTGCAAATGAACTAGTGTTGCGCGAATCAGTGGACGATAGTGGTATGAGAACAAGTTTATGTTGCCACGAAGCAATGGTTACCGCGAAAAAAGTTTGATCTACGAAACCGGAAAAATTCTTTGGTTAACACCAAACGCCATTTTCATCAGGATTTTTCAATCCCCAGGTTTCCTGAGGGCATTTTTTCCCATACCCGATATAACTACTACCGGCCAGAGTCCCGGGTTGCCACTTATTTATTTTTCAGTGCCACAATCTTAACATCCTCTCTCCATCTCCCGTACAATGGATTCCCAGCAGTGCAGATATCCCCCACTCAATCTAACGCAGCAGTCACAGACACACGTGTGACTCAACATTAAAGCTGCGAGTTTTGTTAGCTAAGAAGTCGTTTTCCACCAATTTCTGATCACTCGTACTATATTGGCCAGATCTCTACACTCTTTCCTCCTAAACTTTCCTTCGCAAATTTTTATACGTATACCTTGAATTTTGTATCGCAGCAAATGCTTCGACATTCTTCAATCTTCTCTGTAGGTATAGCTGGTTTTCACATTCTCTGTCCTTTGTGAGTGATTCCTGCGTTTGGCTTTATAATTTCGGATTAATTCCTTTATTTTTTCTCAAAGATATATGCCGCTCTTATTTGCTAAATATCCAATTTTTTTAAACTATGCTTTATGAAACATGCATTTTTAAGACATGTATTTCATAATTTCACTTCGTGCTTCTCCGGATTGGGAGAATTTCTGCTGCCGAACTAATTTACTTATTTTGTAAATTTGTTTCATTCTTTTCATTTCAATTCTTTCAGTCTGTATTTTATGCATGCAAATATTACTCTAGCATTTGACATGGGGCTGCGTGGACGAGATGACGCAAGAGTCTCGATCTCCCCTAATAAAACGAAGATATCAAATTATATTTGATATTAACCGATTACCACTGTGGCCCGTGGTTGACTCATCGCGGATCAGTGAAATCTTCCGCCGTTCTTGAATATTCTGTGGAGGGACGGTCTAATTTTAAAGCCATTGGACCTACGTTGTTTCTCATGTCGTAGATAGTTTGAAAAGAAGGCAAAGATATATATTTCCTCGAAGGCGGATCGATTCTTTTTTCACGTCTCCCCTTCAACTCACGAAGCATGAAAAATGCCAAATGGGAAATTTTAACGCCGGTAGTCTGAGAGTGAATGGCCTGGGGCTTTCTTATCTAACAATAAGTGCTTCGGAGAAAGTACTTGGAAGCTGAAAGAGTTTAGGCATTCATTTTTGTTTGTTTTTGCTTCAAACTACTATTTTCGCCGATACACCTTTTCCTTTTTCTTTCGGAAGTTGATGCTAATGGGAGTGCACGAAAGGGGCTGTGGGAAAGGGCTGCGAGAATAAGCATCTGTGAGGTTCCTTAAATCTTAGAAACATGTTTCTTGATAATAATTGAGCCGGTTGGAGCCAGTGAAGTTGAAGAAAATTTCCCTTATCTTTTACTGAGAATTCCATCCCTTGCCCTAGTGTTAGACCCCTGAGAAAGGGGAAAAAATCTTTTACAAATCACTCAATGGTCTTAACTTCTCATTTTATTTAATGACCCAAAGATTGATATGGATACAGTTACTTGTTTTTAAATTCCAACTTGTTTGCTTTTTTAATTTTTATTTCCAAATGAAGATGTCTAAGTATGAAACGTTATCATTTGGTGATTCGTTCGCTTTGGTACTGTTAGAAACCGTGATGTACTGCCAATGATTTAGATAAGTTAGAAGATATCAGTCAAAAGCTTCGGCCCAAATCTCTATGTAGATATTGCCATTGAAAAAATCGGGACCATGCACAACCATGCCCTGGGAGATTTCCTCCCCAGGCGGGATTCGAACCCGCGCCCTTCGGTTTGGCAGGCGAGGACTTTACCCCGCCGCCACCGCCGCCATAGCATTCTATAGTTTGCAGTATTGTAAATCCTTAATATTTTCTATAATAACTGTGGTTTTCCTATTCCACGTAATGCCGAAACATAAATCTTTATGAGCCAATGAGGCAATGCATTAGCTGCGCGTATCATTACTAACAGTGGTAATTTGGGTTTGGAGCAGTGAGTCTTAATGCTTGCCTTATCGCGTCCTACCTTTGGATATTAGTGTCCGAAAAAATCAGAAAACGCCAAAACATTTCTGGAAAAATGTAATTTTTTCACCTGGATTGATTAATTCGGCGAAACCTTGATTTCATCAGGAATTATTCACCATTCCATGAGTTTTAAAATTGAATTCTGAACGAGCGATTCTCATCCATTTGTCACAAGCAAATATGGGCTGCCTTGCATGATTGGAAAATCGCAAGTTGAATGTAACGCTGCTAGTTTTGTTTCTCGAAAAATATTACTCTTATTTCCACGTTTGTGAAAACCCCGTTATTTTTAACCTCATCCATCTGCTTTACGATTTAGTTTTATTGTTTTTTGTTTAATCAGTTTTATCTAAAGTGATTGCTTTTCCTTTTTTTATTGGCATTTGGTTCATGCATTAATGCATCCGTTTAAAGATTGGAATATAGTTATGTAAATGAAATGTATAAACGTTTTGGGAGAGTTGAAATGTATTTTAAGATTTTTAAAAAGTTTTTATATACTCTTAATATAGTTGTATTTACTACGTATCTTTTGAACTCAAAGCTCAGATTATATTAAACCTTTCTATTTTTGCTTCATATGTTCAGTGTGGTGACTACTGATTAGCTTCTATTTTATATCTCAGAAATCGCACAGAAATAGTCATTGGTGCTGGGAGTAGTGCTGAGAAAATAGTACCTAGCAAAAGAACGGCTTGGATTACGGATAGAAAAACTTGTAATATAAAAAACCAATGCTGAAAGAAATTTTGCAATGCTTGATCCAATCATGTTCAGGAAAGACTTTCATGCCTTATGCAATTTTAAAATTATGATGATGATAAAAAATGATACCTTCTTTAGGTGGGATTGTTCGTTTATTTTCATTTTCTAATTATCGGATTTATTCGAATTACAACCTTCCTGCGTATTTCTTTCTGTGCTGAGTTAGCTCGGACGTGACGACCGTTGCTCGTAAGTTTGATGGGCCATTATACCGCAGCTTCCTTGTCCTTGGCGTATGCATGGGAAATCGTTTTTCCCTTGTTAAACTCCTTAACTATAATAGTGGAATGCATAAATTTACTAAGCTGAGTACCATTGCTGGTTAAATAATCGCATAGGCATCCTTAATGTATCGAGCTCAATCCTCTCATGCTGTGTCCATTCACTTTCCGCTATGATTTATTTTGACGCTGTTTCGTAATCAGTAATATGTTGATTAGAAAATGCCAATTCGTGAGCAGGAGATTACTCGGAAGTGAAAATATATGTAATGAGTGGTGACCTCTTATTTCAGCGTATTAAATACCCAGTTGGAATATGCATTTACAAAATCATGCTTCGAAGTGTTACTCAAAACGAAAGTTATAACATTTAAAGTGTGCGGGAAATGAAAGTATTCGAGTATTCTAGAAAAGTATCTTAAAATTCAGAGGCTCCTTCCATGTGAGTATTATATCGTGGTTTCTCCTGAATTTTGAGGAAGTTTTCCTTAAAGCTTCGAAGCACAAAATAAATACGTCAGCGATGTTTTTTTTTGCATGAGCGGGCTAATGCAAACATAACGCGAGTAAACTCGATTCGCAGTTATCCTCAGTATTTATTAGATATACCAAAGATAGCTTTTCTGCTAATAACGCTATTAAAGTTTTTGAAAATGTTTGAGGTTTGTCGTAACTTTCGTAACGTGACACTTTATTTACCACTATCCCCTCTCTCAGGTTCGGTTCGCAACACCTTTGGGAGCTTTAAAGCGATGTTGTTCCATACACTTCTGGCCGTTCACACAATGTATTGTAACGCATTTGGGTTCCTAAAACTCCGTTGCATTAGAGTCAATTGTGTTTCGAAACCGAAAATTTTGTATATACATTTGGCTCTGCCTTACTGCATCTTTGTTTTATTTATTTATATTCAGCCGATGAAGTTACGTCATGCCCTTGTGTTTACTTCCTACTATCGAATAAGAGCATTTGAAAATCTAAATTCCTATGGGTGAAGGAGACACCGCCTCGGCCTCAAGAATTTTGCCGCGTACAAAAAAATCGTTTTGACGCTTATCACAGTCAATTCCATTGCATAAATTAGTTGAGGACCTCTCTATTAAAAGCTACTCGAATTTTATTATCGAATCCTAAACGTTTGGGTACGAATATCACTGCGAATGTGAATAATGAACTGCTTAGCATGGATGCCCAATGTACTAAGGACTCGTGTACAATGCACGCCTGCAAACAGAGGTTCTCCTACATATCTATCGGGTTTTAATGGCGTTTAACTTGGATTCCAGGTGCTTCAAATGGTATGGCTGTATCGCTTTCTGTAGTTTAATACCTGATTCCTAAGAAAAACACAGCACTCATGTGGGATTCGATCCCGCGACCCTTGGGTTTTTAGGACGGCGCATCACCGACATTTTACTATTGCGAACATCGAAACACATCGTTGCTCTATAACTTCCTGAAAAAACACCATAAGGCACTGAGTTTCTTACGGCTCTTCACGGCCTAATGTTATTTTTTTCTTTCAACTTTTTGAGTCTATTTTGCTTGCTTCAAACTATTTCGGGAATAGCAAATCCGAAAAAATGTAATATTTTTTCGGATACATTGAATTACTTTAATCAAATTATTTACTTAGCTATGATTTAATTACTTAACGGTGGATAATATATATTTTATCCGTAGGTCAAAATGTATTGGATGGGCACTCAGGGAGATATGTATCTGATTGGAATATATCCGTCGATGTCATCTCTTTTTTCGCTCTCTTGGACGGGACAGGCTATCAAAAACGTCATGAACTAAGATGAGTTAAGCAATGGTTTTCTAGTTCCCAGTCAGCCGCAGTTTTGGTTATGAGCTGTTCGCATCCACAAATCACGCGGTTTTCTATAATTTATTTCTTCGACTCATTTATCTTGGTCACGTTTGAGTATATCGCCAATTATGTTACCCAAGCCTAAGATACCTTCCTTGAAATTTGATGGGAATATTACTTTATATTTGTTACCGAAAGTCTCCATTGCTTTGAGAAGAATAATCGAATCAATGGTCAATTTTTTCAATGGCTTCCTCAACCATTCTGCTTATTTTCGTAATTCCGTGGGCACACTCAAGTAGAGCTCTGAAGAATTTGAGATGATCGAAAACTCGTAGCAATTTCTTTTGCATAATTTTGTCGTCTTTTCCCGATTGTTTGGACACGTTCCAGAGGCAATCAAAATTTACTGTACTACTACGAAGCGGTATGATGCGATTCATTAAAATCCACGTTTATTTTAATTTGTTTTGTACACAAAAATATCAAACGCTATCTGAAAATAATCGGTGCAATACCGTTCACCTTTATCGAAGTTGCCCTAGGGGACATTTTATTTTAAAGTGAGACAAAAACTGAGCACATAAATTTCCCTGTAAACACTCTAAATTTATATTTCAGAAGCGAGGAACATGGATCTCGCGAGTGAATTTCAGAACTACCCTTACGAATTTCAAAGTCATTTAGGCGTCCAGTTGTTAATAGTTTCTCTCAAGTTTAGATTTGTGTGGTCAAATTTCTGGCAGTGGTAGAGTGTTAGTTGTTTTAGGGGCAGCACGATCCCTGTTTGCGATGTGTGTGAAGAGCGCCTCAAGTGCACTCGTACGGATTGCACATGATGCGTTTTCCGTACTCAGTCCGTCGGACGGGCAAAAATGCACCCTTTGCCTTCCTGTTAACACTAAGCTAGTCCCGACGCTGGTTTTGAACTCAACCTTCTTCCTGTATCGTATTATCCTAACCATGTCAATTTACCCACTGGCAAATAACCTCACCTGTTGTTGATGCTGCTCACTTCTATTATTGACTTAACTCGGCGTTAGTTTACAACTTTCTATCTTACAACTTATCCTTTGTGAAATACTCTAGTCGTTGACAGCATTGGTGTTTATTGTTACGCACTTCTTGATACGTTCATAATCACGGTTCTCTTTTTTTCCAGGTAAATGCCACATCTTTTGTGCATGCCGTGTGTACTGCAGTGATCACTGGCGTATCATCATTTGAATCAGCCGTTTGTTTGTCGTCTGGGTGTTTCAAACGTACGTATGTCATTTTAATATGACTTTAAGCCGTAGGTATAAAACCAAGTTGTCATCTTGGTCCTCATTTCAGCGTTATGTTGAAAATTGTAGGATTGTATACAACTCGCGAAAACACTCTGGTTTTTATATTTCCCCTTTTAGGAATGCTTCCCTCTGTCGAGAGTGATTACCCATCCACATCAAATCCGCAGTTCTGGTGAACTGCGGAATTGATGCGGATTGGCAGTCGACGGGATGAACAATTAATTTAAACGTCAAATGTGTGAAGGTAAATATTTAAATTGAGAATAGAGTGTGCGATTTATGCTGAAATCAGCTGTGATTTTGGACATGAAAACGTGCCTGAAATGATTTAATAAACCTTTTCTACATGTGTATCTGCGTGCTGACATTCTCGCACTTTATGGCTGTCTTTTTAGCCTTTGTGATCGATGGTTCTTGAATTTCCACGTGCTAATTATGCATATGTAACTTTCTGCATCCACAGTCTCGGCTGTAATGATTGGAATCGTCGAACTCACTTATTTGACGATATTTATGTAGTTAATAAATACACATATCAATTACTTCCAGGGTTCGTATGTCGTGTCAGTCAAAACCTAAATCCACCGTGGACCTCTTATATTCTTTATTATTACCATATTCCTCATGTATTAAGTTAATTAATGACCTGTCGACAAATACGTAAGATGTCCGGAAATAGTATAATCGTTCAACTCGAAGTGTTCGTTGATCAGCCCTCTTAGTAGCCCGTGAGGAATAACTGGCACCGTGCCAATAAACTGTTTCAATTCATGCCTAAAATAATATCCCAATCAAAAGAGGCTAATATCAGCATCCCCATTGATGTCCATGCGAACTGGTGGCTGTAGTCGAACGACGATGAATTATCTGAGCCGAGCGTTTGACTCGTCACCCGTGCGTGTATATGTTAGATTAGCGACTTATCTTCGATATATTGAGTAAGGGCTACTCTTTAAATGATTCGATTCTTCGGTGGCTGACTGGCAAGGTGCAAATAAGCCGTTTAAATACATATGCGAAACGATTTTACAATCGAAAGTGGCTTGAAACTTAGCATTCCTCTAGAGTGTTTTGGCGACATTATTGTATATTATGTAGAACGAGGGAAAGGTGAACCCAGAATGGAAAATTCGGATACAGTAAAACAAGTATCTATCTCATTTCCAAATGTCTTTCATTCTTCTCATCATTCATAGTTGGTTTCCTAATTGATCTTCCGTATGCTCGTAAGGCAGTGTGAAAGGCATAAATTGTGTATTAATCAAGCGTAACGTGAAAATATAACGTTAGAACCACTTTGTTTACCTAAACTTTTCAAGCTTTTTCTCGTCTATTCCCAACATTTTACTTGAAACTCCGTTTTTTTATATAAATTGTTACAAATTAAGAAGATTCCGGCGATAGTGTGTGAAACTTCCACGTTATGATTAAATAAATATTTGAAATTTTGCACTAGTAAATAAATAAAAGTTTAATTACAACAAAGGTATCGATGAAACTACATCATCTTCAGCCTGAAGATGATTTATTAGCACCTTTGTTGTAATTTAACTTTTATTTATTTATTTGTGGATTGTTGAAACTTTATTTAATATGAAATAACCGTTACGTTTATTGTTGAATACGTTAATATGTGCGAGGCGTATCGTGGTAACGAAGTTAAAAGTAGTGAAATCCATGTGGGGCAAGGTGGTTTGCGTGGAGGTGTAGATTCTAAAGTGGGTGGCTTCGTTGTGCCATCGTTGCATCTCCCGAGGAATCTCGAGAGCGCTGTTGGTCGTCCGGAGCACTTGTGTGTGTGGGATGCAAGAGCGGTTCCACTCCGCTTCACGATGGGAGCTTGGTGTGTTTTTGCGCGGTGCGACGCCTTCTAACCGGCGAGAGTGGAAAATGCGTTCGTAAGGTACAATCGCAATCGGGACGATAGGAGAGAGACGCGGCAGGCGCATGCATGCACAGGCGCTTTAAAATATGTACTGTCTCGAGCTTGCCACCGTGACCCCCCCCCCCCTCCCAACCTCATCATATCCGGCATTTGTTTTTGACTACGCCGCGACTGTCGACTTCCAGAAAATAAATCCGGACCTATTTGGATGGAGGAGTCTTGTTTACCCGCAGGTTTCTTGGGTTATTTTTTTCTATTCGCCCCCGCCGTGCTCTCGTCCACAAAACGAGACGAAAAACGACGCCTTCACTCCTCATCGCCGCACTTCCATTTCGGTGTCGATGGAGATACGTCTTGAGAGCAATGAGTGTGTCCGGATTCGATAATCCTTTTGTTTTCATCAAAGAGTTTTCTTTTTCAACTGTTATGTAAAGCCGTGTATATTTTTCTCTGCCGTAGCTCGAGAGATAGTGGAAGAACCGCACTAGCCGATCCTCCACAGCCCACCCTTCCTGTCTTGCGGTCGGCAAGTAGAGGCCACAAAGCACAACTCTTCTCCGCATTGACACGTCGTTTAAAGTTGGCGTTGATGGGAGAGGAGGTTAGTGTCCGGGAAGGCTCGTGAGCGAATGGTGCAGTTACTGCATTTGTAGGTGCTTTCTTTTTGCCACCTTTGACTCTCATCAATTGTGATGTATATGTTATTCCCAAAAATTTAGTGATTTTATTCTAGTGTTTTCACAAAAATTATTATAAAACATTCAGCCATTTAGAGACATTTTATCTCAAGGATGCTTCACGTCCTTTTGCGTTCACGTAACCCATTTCCTGGCTTATTTCGCCATTGTAGGACGGTCTTCGACTCGTAAAAGAAGCTCATTTTGTCATTCCCCTTTTCTGAGCGCCTCTCTTTGTTGAGACTGATCGTCAGTCTGCAGTGATGTCATATTTTTTCGGTACTCTTCTCTTTTTGTCTGGAGGAAAATCAAATTCAACTCAGGATGTACCTTATCTTATGAAAACAGCAATGACTGTTAATATAAAAATGCACCTTAATAGGTTCTTTCCCTGCGTGTAAGCAATTTCTATTTAACAGTTATTTAGAGATTCTGGAATAACCTCTTGAATATCTTTCGGATGTAGCTTTCTGAATCCACAATCTTGACTGGAACTTTCATTATCATTATTTATCGAGTTCATATATTATGTATTTTCCTGAATGCCTCCCTGTTTTATTTAAAATTCATTTATCAATTAATGATTTTTGCTGCGTGAAATGCAAGGTATTTATGTTTTCAGGAATATTTCATTAAATAAACTGCCTTCAGATTGACGACGGTCTCATCACCTCTTCCTGCGAATGAATATTTTATCTCTTGTTGCCTTAATGTGTGTCGGAGGGATGATCTCTGTAATCAGCACGAGGAAAGAAAAGCAAAGGGTGAGTTCAACCCTTAAAGGAGTCACGAATCTGGGCGATAACATTTTTTGACCGGTGATTGACGTCCGCCTCCTCACCAGAGTTCCTTCTCAAAGAAGGCCGTAAAAAGTCAATGCTTCAGCGAAGTCTGTGTACACGGCCTAACGGAATGATTCGGGCCTTGGCTAAAATTTCTACCCTCTACCTTTCGCGTGTAACTCCTTTTAGTCGTTATGTGCTCAATGCACCTGATATTCTATTTGATATTGCACCAACCCTAATTGGACGATATAAAAATTAATGCTCCGTTTCTAACCCTGGGTCTTATGTATGTACCTACTTCAGGAGGCATTTAATGCATGGAGTTGGGTCACATTTTCCAGATGCAGTGGGGCTTGTGGCAACAGTCATTTTAGTGAAATCACCCACGTGCATAAATGCACAACATTTTACGGTGGAAAAAAATCATTCGCCGGGAATGAAATTCATATACAGGTACACCGCATTAGCTAAGGTAAAGCTTAGGTAGCTTAAATGGTTGAATTTAGGCAGGAAAATGGGTGAACTAGGTCTCCTACCTCCAAAGGAATGATTTATTTATTGTGAATTTGCAAATTCGTGTGAATTTGATGACATTCACTCGCGATCTTCCGTTAACTATCTTTGTGGGCAGCTAAGTATAATCTACTGAAGAAATCTAATGGATAGGTATTTGTACCTTCCCATCTCTAATAACACGTTAACATTTTCCAATATACCAACTCTTTTTTTTAATTATTAACCTTGCTCCTATTTGATGCCATTCGTGTCTCTTTACCTACTAGTTTTCAAAGGATTAATTCGTGCCTCCCTCATCGTAAATGAAAAATCTTTAAATGAAGCTTCCCGGCCATTTAAACTCAGAGGAATTAACTCCTTAGGTTGAATTACGATCCCCTATCAAGTAATGTGTATCACCTAAATTTATCTGCAAGTATGTTTATGTAAATGTCTATTCGTCATGAAATCACAATTAGATAGCTGTTGTGATATCTTAAATTATTTTACTTTGAGTTTCCAAATGTTGCATACAAATTTATTGTCCATTTCTATTCCAATGAGGCTAAAGGGGAAGGAGAAAAATTAAAAGTAAATTTCTGCTCATTTGACTGACGGAATATCTCAAATTGGTCTCGTTTTTTTGACGTGTTAGCGTGAGGAAATAATCAAAAATGAAGTAATTTGTGATTTAATTGAGATAGTTATCTTGGTTGGAAAATAACGAAAACATTTTAACCGTTCAAGCGACAATATTTGTAAAATAAATGCATTCCTAGTATATATAATTTAACATTTAAATTTAAGTACGCTTCTGTGATTAGTAATGGTTTCAAACTAGTTATTGAGTATGCCTGTATAATTTACTGGTATGAACTTAATTAATATATAAAATACCTACTCTCTAGAAACGCTAATACTGAAATTTTAATGGGCCCCTTGCATTACAATTAACTTTCGTGTGAAGCGATGTGTCCGTGCCAGTGTACTTGATGATTTTAAAAATCCTTCGAGAAAAAATAATTTCGATCCACGTCAATCTAGCCTTGAATAGTTTCCTCTGTGCCCTTTCCAGATCTCGAAGTGCTCCATATACATTCTCTCTCCGCTTCGGCATCATGTTACAACCTAGGGTGTGTCTTGGAGTGAAATTGGAGTTTTTCCCACTGTTGTGAGAATGAGTGCGAGACGAGTTTACTCCAAACCTCATAAAGTTCATCTTCTGGAAATTCAGTCGCTCGACACTGTCGAAACGGCCTCCCACCCCTGAGGCTGGACCCGCCCCTCTACCCTTTTCGACGCCACATAGTGCGCGAATGGAAAGCATACTAGGGCAGTGCTTTGATGTGAAATGAATGCAGGATTTCGACACTTATTAAAAACTCTAAGGTCTCTTCTACGCGCAAAGTGGCGATGAGATCCGAGGTGCGGAATTCGCGAGCCTAGGAATGTCTGCCGTCGACGGTGTTCTCGCCCGTATTAAGCAAAAGGTCTCTCTGGCTGGAGCCCTCATCGTATATGGGAGTTCAGTTTTCGCGAGTTGCTCTCCTTGTTAAGAGAGCGACGCGATCTCTTGGAAACCCGGGCCACGCAATATCAAATGGATTCCTGCGAATGTCTGTCACTGCGCAGAAACATATATTTACATTTTCCATTAATCCTCTCGAAGATCTACATATAATTTGCTAGCTAGTCGGAGGTTGCACTCGAGGCCACCGAAGGTTGTTTGAAAATATCAGATCACACGAATTTCACGTTGGCGTGGAGTATGTTATTTCAATGCCGCACTATGTCTCCAGATCAGGAAAACTCCACAAAACAAGAAATATGCATTGTCGAAGAGATTGTTTTTAAGGATTCAATCTTTGACGCATGCGCGATTACTACAAAAACAAAGCGAGGCCCTGATCCAACTAAATATACTGCAATGCTCGTCACTTGGCTCTAAAATTTGTTTTTCCTGTTCCTTCCCTTTTAATGGTTGGTGCCCTAATCCCTCCCACCTAGAACCTATTGTGGCGGCTTGTAAGGTGGTACGTAGACTTAGATTAAGACAATTGACTCCTCATATGAATTTATTTTAATGTCTCGGAAATTCGTGAATTGCAAATGTTGAATCGTAATGTCCGTTGAATCAGTGCGTAGCATCTTGCAACATTGTAGACATTTATAGCATATTAATGAATTTTTTCTTAATGGTTAAGCTCCCTGCCACGGGGGAGTAGTTCAATGTTTCACTGATGAAGACCTATATGCTACTTAATTGTCGTCAAAATATGCTCCGACGTTCTGATAACTACTCCCTAATTATCGCCATCTCCTTCAACCGTCATGGAGAGCTTAGCGGGAAAGGTAAACGGCTTGTTGAGTGCCTTTAGGAGATAAGGAGTGAGATGGGATATCGTGGCATGTTGACAACGATTAACCAGTGGTCATCATTGTACACATGAGTATCATGTTGTTAATTAGGAAATTAAGTTTGATTTTGATCTTTGATCAGAAATATTCTCAGTCGTGCTACACTTTTGGTGTAACGACACCAGGTTCTTTTTCTTTGACTCCTAAGTTACTATCCAAAGCACAAGTACATTGCGGCATTAAGGGGAGTTGAATAAGTTTTTTAGCTTATATTTCTCAAAAGCTAGCAGTTCAAGTTTTTGAGCGCGCTAAATCAAAATATATTATCCTGCCACATTACTCTCATCAGTACTTCATAGGTATACGTCTTTATTGTATGGCAAACTTTTACAAATACTGACACAATAAATATTACACACATGTGTAATTACAGATATTGTGGTGGTAGCAAAAGTTTGTCTTAAAATGAATACGTGCTCTATCGAGTACCACAAAAATACCTAAGGTAGTTATATTTATTCATAGGTATAATTTAAAAAAATAGGAATCTAGGAATGATTAATGATTTCATCTGGAAGTTTTACTGCTAAAAATACTGAGATAATCCCATTTGAAATGCATCTCCTGAAAATTTTCCTCGTATTATTTGTCTCCTCAATCTTGGTCATATTTTTTTTAAATTTCGACAAAATTTATCCCGTTCCTGAAATTGGTAACCCTCACTCTCATAGCCAGCCCGCAATATTCTTGAATGCTAAGTGACCAGGGATCCCACCCCATTCACGGCTGATGCAATATGGGCCGTAAGAATTGTATATTCGGCCGAAGGTGGTGAAGTTATCGTGTTATCGTAGTTTTCTTTCCGCAGGTCGATTGATTGATGTAGTGTTTTATCACATTGAAGTATTACGAGGCGAGTTAGCTCCATCATCAGGAGCCATCAATCCGAAGATTGGTTTGCTGTAGCACTCCACTTCACTTTTGTCTCAGCTTACCCTTAGGTTAGCTGAATTAATGCTAAAGGATGTCATTTCTGTTTCTGACCATCTACTTTCCTATTGATTGCATAGTATAGTAAGTATTGGTTTGAAGTTAATTCTTCCCGTTTAAAATAAATAAAATTCTTATGCTGGTTAAAAGTATTTTCGTGGAGTTTCTGTAACGAATTTTGGATGTACATTGCATGTTTCTAGTAAACTTTACGAGAATAACTTTTTATTTGTAGGTGTGTCTCGTGGTACACGTTGGTGCATCATCATTAGAGTTCATTTAATTGGTTTTCAAAGAGTGGCTTGTTATACATTTTAGGATTTGTCCCAGGAGAATAACGTGAAGCGGAAGCATGAGAGAAACATTTCAGACCCAACAGAAGAGCAGACGGCATCGAAAGTCTTGCGCGTTCCTTGGTATGCAAAACCAATTTCACCTTGACGTCCAATTGTTTTATTCGGGTTCATTTTTCGTTGGCTCGGTGAATTATTCGTGTGCTGTCTTTTGGAGGCACTTTGGGGGGTGGCGGGGGTCGAAGTCGGGTCAATGAAGCGGTCCGCCGCCGGGATTTAGGCGATGGGAGGACAGAGTGGGTGGAGAAAGAAGAATCAGAGATGATTTGCGATATCGACGACGCATGTTTGCCGTAGTGTTTGCTGAAGTAGTCTTCGGCCTCCGCAGCTTGACTAGTGGGGGCGTGCGCGAATAAAATTGCCTGGCTCTTAGCAGATAAACGTGCAAGGGGATGACACATTCCACCGTTTCTCGCCACTTCCATTCCCCATATATTTTCCATATGGACAGTTCGAGCGTCATTGTGCGTGGAAGTGTTCATTCTTTCACCTTAAAAGGTCAGAGGAAATCCTTTAGGAGTCCAGAAATTTTCTAGCCCCTATAGTTTTCTTGCGAATCCGATCGATACTATTGAGGTTTTGTGGAATAGTCGGTGTGGTTTCGAAAATGGCGCGCTATCTGAAATATTCTTCTCGGTGTCACTTCGTAATGCATTTATGTCATCCCACCGCCGCACACATTTTTGGTGATTTAAAAATAACCCTTCAAATGTCTTCTGTAAATTTTGTGACTTTTCTAAATTAGCAAAATTAAAAGGGCTAACAAAATAATAAATTTAACATAATAATCGATTAAACTGATCAATCGTTGGTCTATTCACTACAAGGGAATTTATTTTTTCGTTGCACTTCAGAGATATCCTTTCTAGTCAGGTAGCTAAGCAAGGAAGCAAAAATTTTAAGTTACTACTCTTCTCTGTGGATGCTCCTGAGTTCACTTTGGAGTGATGCCCCCTGTACTGTTGTTGCGATCAGTTTCCTAGTTCAGATCAGATGCATTCCTAGATGCATCATATGGCATATTTATTACGAAAGTTATTTTTTGTGGCGGATACCGGAAAGCGGCCTCTTTTCCGTCATTGTCCTACTTGGTTGAATGCATCCTAAAGTATTTGCGTCGACCGAAGCTTTCTATGAGGCTTGAGAAATCAAGAAAGTGTTCCATAACGTGGTCTTCCTTCACTCTAAGCCTCCCATTGATCTACTCCTGGTAATTGGTTGGATGCGCACAGAGTTATAGCAGTGCCGCGCTTTAATCAACATTTGTTCTCGCCGCGACAAGTAAGGCGTAATAAGTTAGAACGGCTGTACCAGGCGTAACTCGCAAAGTTGGTACTAAATGTTCGGAACTTATATCGGTTTGCAGTGACGGAAGTTAACGTCTAACAATAACGCTTTGGGTATTTGACCTCGTTATTGCAATTTACCGAGTAAACTACATGCTTGGTACATTATTTAGGATTTTTGGAGTGAAGATTTTGTTTCGTCAGTGAACTGATTCGCTTTGAAAAAGGGGTCATTTCTTAGGCTTCTACCCTATTACTAAACTGCATTAGTCCATGGAGCGAACGCTTGATAGGTGCATTAAATATTTAAAGGAACTAGAGAACTCCTATTCACGTGCCGGTAACATTACTCAGTCAGTTATTCGCCGTAGATGCCAGAAGAAAACCGAAGAGAAGTGTGGAACAGGAATTTCCTTCAGTCAATTTTTCCAGCTCGTTGAGATAAAACGCGTTTACAGTGCCTTGGCGATCCAGTTGATATTTATTTTATCAAAGTTAATGTCATTATAATAATGGGTGAGTGAATTCCGAATGTACGATTAAATGGTCTTATTTCATTTTACATTTACGGAAACTAAGAAATTTATCTAAAATTCATCATTCCATTGAATTGATTCTCGCGATATTGCCTCGAGACGCCGTCTTGGGATCACCTTATGGAAATTAATTGTGATTTCCACAGATATGAAAATTCGGTTTTAAAACTCACATGCCTATGTTATGGGTCCTGAATTTTCGAAATTGAGCCTTCATGTGTAAGAGGATAAATAACTAACGTGTGCATTCAAGTTGGAGTCAAACGGTCCGATTTGCTTGCTGTTACTTTGTACGAAGTGGATACAACAGGTGAGGATGAAAGGTTAGGGTGGAGTTTTATCTGGTTAAACTAAGGTTCAATGATTTGTATGTAAATTTTTTGGACCAAATGATTCGCACATCCGCTGAAATCTTATCTTCTGTGTGGAATCAACCAATCAAAAGCTTCCGTAAAACGAAGGGTCCGCACGAAAATTTGAGAAGTAAGCTGACTTCTATGAGGATGCTCAGGGTACCGTTACCTGTTGGGAAGGGGGGAAGACAGTGAAACTAGAGGGAATTCCTTAGGCATCATGGGGGGAGGATAGGTAGGCGGGGTAGAACGGGTAGGTTGAGTCTTGGGTGGGAAATGAAAAAATTATAAACAAAATTGAAATTCTCTCGGAGTTTTCCGCGGCGATTAGATGAATATTCCATTCTTCTTCCGGGTATCTGCCGCGTCGTTGTGTTTTTTCTGACAACGTTTCTCCTCCCGTCCTGGAGGCGTCTTCAGGTCGAAGATATCTGCGCTGTATTTTGGTCCGACTTTATACTGGAGCTGGTCGCATCTGATTGGCTATCAATTATGGCGGCAAAATCACTTTTCGCGCCATTTCTCCTTTCGTTGAGCACCAAAACCTCCTCCAAGTGGTAGCTAGGTTGTAGCCATCATCCCTGTTGAAATGTTTTGGGGCATTTGGCAATTTCGATCGCCTCCCGTTTCAGCCGTGGGAAGTACCGGCTCTCCCCGCTCAGAACTTTGGCCTCCTCGAAACATACGGAGTGACCAGGCTCCGACCTTGCATGCTCGGCTAATGCTGAGAGGCAGAACTGTTAATTTTCGGTTGCTTTCTGGTGTTCCCTCACTCTGCAGGAAATTTCTTTCCCTGTTTGTCCAACGTAGGTTTTCCCTCAAGTACAGTTGATTTTGTTCACTCAACAGGGATGATGTCTACAACCTAGGAGGGTTTTGGCGCCCTTGGAGGAAGGTTTTGGCGCATAGCGAGGGGAGAAATGGCGTGAAAAGTGGTTTTTCTGCCATAATTGATAGCCAATCAGATGCGACCAACTCCAGTATAAAGTCGGACCATAATGCAGCGCAGATATCTTCGACCTAAAGACGCCTCCAGGACGGGAGGAGAAACGTTGTCAGAAAAACACAACGACGCGGCAGATACCCGGAAGAAGAATGGAATATTTATAAACAAAATTATTGACGCATGCAGCACGAGTGATCTATGATATGAAAAATCATAATGACATGAAACGGAATACACTTTCCAAAAAGTTCACGATAACCTCTTCACGAATTTAGACAAATCCGGAAACGATTTTACTCTAAGTGTAGATGTAAATGTCTCGCTAGAGTATTTTGCTCATTCATAAATAACTCCCCCCCTCGCTTCATATTTTTTTACTTCTTTCAAGCTAAAGCCGGGTCCCCTATAACATTTTCCTTATTTTTTTCGTGTCCATGTTTAGCGATGTGAAACAACTTTTTCCAACGGTTAAAACTACTATTGCCGCAGCTTCATCAAAACCTAGATCTTTCATTCTCGATGTTTACTGTATTGCCGTTTGTCATTTGTCCAATCGCATCGGACCGAAATGAGGGATATCTCAATAATTGTATGCAAAATGTTTATGAAAATAGCTATCTTGAAAGTTGTACACAAAATGTTTGTGCAAATTTTGGCCCATGGTAAACTTGCCTTAGAGGAAATTTAAGGACCACGGATTGTTAAAAAAAAGCGTGAGCGTTTCACCCACTCGTTCCCTTCTTTCGTTGGAATTCTTGAAAAGCCCGCATCATTTGCTGCCTTGGTTGATTGTATTTTTCTCTCCGGCAAGGCCACTTCAGCGAGACCACTTGCGTGGCTCGGAGCCGTCAAACTCCGGTTCACATTCCTGCCAAATTGGGTTTCCCCTAGCGTCATCAGTTATTGCGTCTTGTGTCCGCATTGCCCGCAAAACCGAAAAATAATGGCTGTGTCCGGTGGGCTCTGTACGAGTGGCCTTCCCTAAGGCTGAAATTCAATTAGTCTTCTCCCAGATGATAGCATATTTGCTCATGTACTTGCGTTTGAACGAAACTGTCCATCTTAAAGGGAAATACCAGGTTTAGCGGAATTCGCCTTCCATCCCGCATACGCTTTGTGTGGATCCCTAAATGCTTTCCGGTACTCTAAACAGACGCGTTTTTGTGAATTCGTCAAAATGAGTCTCACTTCAATCTGGCCGGGAAACATATTCTCAAAAAATGCTCTAAAAATTACGTAAAACTCGTCAATTATTTTCTTGGTATTTCAAAAATTACCTAAACGCGCTTTCCTCAAAATTAGAGAACGCAAAAAGAATAATGGTCGTGCTAATGAATAATAAAAATATTTGAAGAGATTTCCTCCCAAGAACACTGGCGTTGACCGCTCTAAATATTTATTCTTAGCACTAGAATAGCATTCCAATTGCAAACGTTCAAATGACGAATGTGAGGTGGGGTGAGTCTCTACGTTAATAACTATGAATATGGAATTGTTCCTTTGACGTTCGATCAATGGACTCTTTGCTGCCGCTTATACATTTTATGATCTAAAGTTTATTAGTGTATGTTTCCACACCGTTTTTCTCGCCACCCTTACCGTTACCCTCGTTACCCTTCTTTTGTTTTCTGTTTGAATAAGTTATGCATAGCCATATTTTTCTGCTTCGAATTGCCTAAACTCCCAGCTTCATCAGTATACTACTAATATAACGTGGCAACCAATGCACGTCGTCTTTGTTTTCCTAATTGGCAGAACTTGTGGAAATCCCATCACATTTTCTTCATTACTCGGCCGAAGCAAGGCATGCCCCATGCTCACGAGAAGGGTGGTATATCTTGAGCCTGTGCAGTGCAGCATCCGTCCACGTTTGTGCTACCATGAAGAGCAGAGTTTTAAATCCATCTGGATGATGAGCTGCAATTTAGCTGGTGAGTTTTACCCGAAGTGAACTCTGTTTAGCTTTGAAAATTTGTTCCTGAAAAATAAGGTGACCTGAGAAACATCTGGGTCCGGCTCATGACAGTCATCTACATCTACATAATACCTCGCAAGCCACCTCAGGGGTGTGTGGCAGGGGGTGAGTAATCACCAACATGCATTACACTATACCCTAGAGTTAGTGTAACTACAACTAATTATGCATTAGCATTTACGCTAATGGTTGTCACGAGGCGAAGCCTCACAAGCATGCACTACTACACTACAGATGTTATCACAATGGAGAGGGACCGTCAATGCATCCACCACTACACTACAGATGTCATCGCAATGGAGAGGGACCGTCAATATACATGCATTTTACAACTACGCAGATGGGTAGAGACTCAAGACCCATGTAGAAAACATGCAAGGCGTGCTGTTAGTAATTAGCAGTCAAGTCTCGCAAGCAAGACAATAATAACACTACTGCGGGTTGGATCCGAGTTTGTATTTGACTCATTATCGAGACCATGATGTCTATCAGAAACATCTTCCAGGCTTCCCACTTTCATTTGTGAGTTTGTAAATACTTCAATGGATGTAAGTGCTGTAAGTTAATTTTTAGGTAAGTAATTAGCGAGGATTTTGCGGGAAATGGATATTTTGCGCTATTCTGTTTAGTGAACGATACTATTAAATGCACGTATATAATATCTTATTTTCATAAAAATAAGTTTGCAACTAAAAATGCTTACGCCTATCGCAGAAAAAATGTCTAAATTCTACACAAAAAGGGAGGAATCAGGCGAGATGTTGTGGAATATGAACATAATAAGAACTAAGATGATGCAGTTTTCCACAGATAACATTTTAATCGACCCGGGTTTCGATGCACTGCATCATTCTTACTAAATGCTAGTCTACATAATCTTTGCGTCATTTACAGCATATTTGCCTTGAGTTGGCTTAATTTCGAAATTTCTGTAAAATCCGCAAAAAATGTCAAAAACGGTGATATTTTACATTTTAAAGACCAATTAATAACGTGCAGTAAATGTTAGGGAACCGAGGCTGGTAGAATGGATTCAGCGGAAAAGATAAAGTTTAAGAGATATCTGCGAGAGAAGCAATTTTAGAAACTGATATGGGGATACCTCTAGTCATGAAAAGACAGTTTGTTCATTTTTAAATATTAGAGCAAATGTGAGTATGGCTCTGGGAGATGTAAGTATTTACTATTCTTACCAATTGTTCAAGTCGACAAAATGACTTTGTCAATCATCACGTGAAACGTCGAAAATTTCTCTACCACTAGAAATTTACCGTTTTTTGTTCAACACAGGAGAAAATCCTTAGCGTGAATCATTTCATCGAGTATCTTTTATTCATGATACCCTTTATTTACGTAACTTTGGCGGTCTGCCGCACATCCCAATGTATACTTGCTGTTTATGACTTAGAAGTACATTGTTTTCAAATAGGAATGTGTTTTGATGGCCGCATCTTCAGGGTACATTTGCAATAGCAAAACAAATTCTTTCCGGTGGGAGTAGGAAAAGTCCACGGATTCAATGTGATGAGAGGAGATTGGGGAGAGATTAGCTCGGAAACAACCTGTGATTCATCGGCCGTATGAATCCGAGCAGAGGGTAATCAATGTGATAGGCAAGAAGCAGCGGTCATTGAAAGAGCTAGTCAAGACGTGGCTGTGCTCAAAGAAATGATGAGATTCACATTTAGTCAGGTCATTCGATGTCTTCGTCATTCGCGTTACATTGAAGTTAGCGTCCTTCTAGCCCCCTGCCAGCTGTCATTTAGGACAGTATTGTACAATACCTGGTATTATATATTGCAGAAACTCAAATGAAATCGTATCCATAACTATTTGCGGTAGGCCATCGATTGAGGTTTAAGAACCTCGATCTCGTCTTCTATAGCCATGTCTACTTCTTCTTACTATCTCCTTCACCATTTCGGTGATTTTCCTTTCCTTACGTTGCTCACGTATTCATAGTTATTGTGTATCATTAATTTTATTTTAGTGGCTCATTAAGTATTCCTCATTATTTTGCCATGTTTTCCGCTGGGTGGCGCCTGGAATTGTGAGGAAGAGTGAACCATGATAGTTTTCGGTACGCTATTGCGATACGAATAATGTTACCTTGTAGTAAATGCCTGATTTGGTTTTGGAACTTCACCCATACCGTTTTACTTGTGACCACAGAAAAATGACGGTTAAATATGAAATGTGTTAGATTCGTAACCAATTGCAAGCATGATTCTATTCTATTTATTTATTTTCTCAGACAATTCGATGGAGAAAAATCTGTATAAGATATAAGTTACGGCAACATTTAAGAGGATTACATACGTAAAAACTGACGACAAGCAATTAGTGTAAAAAACGAAGATTACATGCAAGAAGTAGAACATAATCTACACAAAATATGCAAAATCAATTTAAAAAAGGTACAATATCAGTTAACTTATTCAATTAATATAACATTCAAGTACTCATCTACAGAATAATAAATTTTGTGATAGAACTTGTTTCAATTAAGTCTTAAGGCAGTGGATACTGTAAATGTTTTTTTAGGTTTTAATATATCTTGTTAAAGAGTTTTAATTCCCATCTCATGAAATACATATTTCATTCTTCCTGTTCTTATTGATATACCATGTTGGTCATGTTTCCTTCACGTATGATGATTATCGTGATCAGAATTGATGTGAAAGTTTGGGAGACAGTTAATCACATACATTAAGATATTATTTAGCCATAGGAAATGTAATTTAGGTAGAGTATTCAGGGGAGTGGGAGAATTTTCAGGGCATGGAAGATTGGTTTGGAGGGGGACCTGCTGCGATATAGGCGATCGCTCGTTTGATATAGGCGATGAGTCTATTCTTTTTTGGACAGTAATTATGTCATCGATGAAATGAGAGAACCTCCAGGATATGAAACTGCATAAACCTTCGAGTAAAGTCACCATAATCAAGATTCAACAGAATATATTTCCTTATATGCCTTAGTTAATATAATATCGTTCTTTGATATGAAATGAATGAGTAGCTAATAAATGTATCTTTACTGGTGGCATCAGTTATCTGTCGGCAGCTTGTTGCGGATGTCATTCTGCGAATAATACTGTAATATTTCTCGTCTTAATACATAAAGTGATGGTGCATGAAATGCATAATTCAGTGAGTATGAAGAGAAAATCACTTATACTGTAAATATGTACAATTTGTGGCGTTTTTAGTGTGATTGATCGTTAAAGGTGTTCTGATCTTCTTTTCCTCATGTATAGATATTTTGCATTAAATTTAAGATATTTATCTGCTTCGCGCATGCATTACTGTTGGATGAACCAATATAAGTGTTCGCTTGGAAGCAAATGAAATCTTCCGGAGGAAAGAATAATTTAGTGGAACATTTATTAAAATCTTACGGGTAATTATATAGTTGTGCTTTTTCGAAAGCATCCTTAGAGCTTTTAAATTTGATAAATGCATTTGGCATGCTCTTTCTCATTTATCGACGACTGTGTGTGTATTTTTCTAGTCTTGGTTCAGGATGCTTAACTATATATTGCATTTTTTTAAGAATTGCTCTCTCAGGCACCTGTCTCCTCGTGGGATAGGATTGTGATTTCGAAAGTGGGATAGGATACCAATTGTAGATGAAAGGAGCTTAAGAGTTATGGATGTATTCTTTTGGGTATTCGTGGAGGTAAAATACAGATGACGGCAAAGTATATGGCAGGTATCACAGAAGCTATCGGAATACAGATTCTCATTTATGGAAACGCATATTTTACTCGTCAGTTGATGAATGCCGTAGCAGACGTGCATAATCAGTTTGAATCCGTTATGGCACGCAAGGAAAGTGATCATTTCATTCGCAGTTACTTATGCATACTCACGGGCTCGTTTGATAAATATTGGTAATAACGGTGCCGGGATGAAAGGTCTGAAATAAATGGTGTCAAGTGTTATGTCTAGACGTTCTCCTCCCTTTCACTCCTTTCCCCGCACATTCTACTCGTGATTTTTTGAAGACGAAAACTCCTTCCCTTTCGCCGCTGTCATGGCTGTTTGAGAGCATTTTCTCGGTGTTGCAACGGAGGCTTTTAATAAATTGTTGGCATTCTCGTTGCACGCCTTCGTGTAAACATGTACCGCAGAATATTTTATCAAAATATTTTGCCAACGAACTTTCTTTCGTGTAACCCTAGACCTCTATTGAAGGACATTGTGTGAATTTTGGGTCAGACGACTCTAACGAAGAAAATTCAATTCACCTAACTCGCATTCGTGCTAGTATAAGTCCCAATTACCGGGAATGGTGGTGAAGCCAAGGTGTCGCTGGTATTTCATCCTTCAAATTATAAGTTACAGGGCTGCCTTTAAGTGGAATATTCTATTTCTAGCCTTAATTTCAGTTCCTATATCTCTAGGATACACCGACCTACCAAACAAGTTTAAAACCTCATTATCGCAGTGACTAGAGCTCTTCTTTGTGTGATATGATTTTTTAGTGTATAATAATTAATTTATGGCCACGCGCAATCGTTCCTCATCCTCTCATTATGGAAGACTTATGTTAGAAGTTAAATCAATTTTAAGAATAATTTCTAAATGGCCACAGCTTACGCCAATTACGGCCAATTCATTATTCTTCTTTATAACTAGATATTTAGTCTACTTTCATATATTTAGTCTAAAAAACACAACAATGCCCTACATGGTGAAAATTCATCTTAGTGGGATTTAAACACGTGGTCTCCGAGTAGAAAAACAGACATTTTTCACTCCGCCACCAAGGCTGGCAATTAGTGAATTATCACTATCAAATTATGTGAAATCTGTAAAATTTTAGTTTATTTTTATTTATTCAGTGGCTTTCAATAAGAGATATACAATGCCACAGTATAAAATCGATTCTTGTGCATATTATTTAAAATTCATCTTTTGAGTTAGTCTTGCATCATGCATCTTGAGCAGGGGAATGATGTTCTGAACTTTGGTGATTGAGGGGACTTGAGCAGAAAAGGTGTTAAACCTAAGTTTAAACCCATTGTGATTTAAATGTTAGGTGAAAGTAGTTGTGGCTTTTTTATCCCAAGCATCCCTATTCCTGCCATGCTCCCGTTCAATGTATGGGACCTCCAGCACCCTCTCCAGTGTATGTCAACCTCCTTAGCCAATCCCAGGAAAAAATAGACAGCAAGTGCTAGTGAAAAGGGTTATGGGAATTAAACTTCAATGTGATGGGTGTACTAATATTCAATTAATGCTAAGGACGCTACAATGGGTGGATGTCAGTCAAGCCTTAGAATGCAATATAATAATATTTTCACATAAAATTAAAATTAGTTTAATTTAAGTGTTTTCACAAAGTTCTCACTGTCAACAAAAAATTGAGCAGTTGCAATACAAGGATAAATAGTAATCCTGTAATCCACATCCCCCCCTAAAGACAGTATCAGCAAAGGGCTCGCTATTTTATCATCAACATTGGTGCATCTGTCCGCAGACACGTTTCAACGGTAGCGTTGTCTCCACAGCATTCTGTCCTGGGCCTCCCTTCATCTCTGCATAATTCCTTCCTTCTTTTATATTCCTCAGGATTCCGTACCTCCTCCTTCCTCTTCCTCTCTTCCCTTCTATTTTCCCTTCTATTACTATTTTCTGTGGGCTGTTATTCCTTAAAATATGTCCAATCCATTTTGCCTTTCTCTTTTTAATTTCTCGCAGTATACTTCTTTCTTCTCCAATCCTCCTTAGCACTTCTTCATTCGTGATCTTATCTTTCCATCCAATCTTCTCCGTTCTTCGCCATAGCCTCATTTCAAAGCTTTCTAAGTACTTTTCTTCTTTCTTCTTCAACGTCCACGTTTTGCATCCACACAACACAATGCTCCATATAAAGCATTTTGCAAATCTTTTCCTAATATCCATCTTCATGTTCCTTGCTGTCACCAGTTCCTTAATCTTGTTAAATTCTACTTTTCCTTGCCCAATTCTGCTTTTAATTTCTTCAGTACAGTTGCCACTCTGTGTAACTATACTTCCCAGGTACTTGAAATAGCTTGCTTGTTTTAATTTTTCTTCCTCCAGCCATATATTTAAGGGCCCTTCTGTCTTCGCTATTCTCATTACCTTAGTTTTATTGCTGTTTATTCTCATTCCGTAGTCTTCACTTTTCTTCCTAATTCTTTCCATCATTTCCTGAAGTTCTTCTTCATTCTCTGCTATTATAGCCTGGTCATCAGCATATTTGATGGATTTTATTCACTCACCTCCCACTTTTATCCCCCCGATGTCTTCTAAAGCTTCTTCCAGCAGTTTGTCAGCGTACAAGTTAAAGAGACATGGTGACAGACAGCAACCCTGCCTAACTCCTCTTCCTATAGTGGTTTCCTTTGTTTCCTCGTCCCCAATTCTTACCGAAACTTTCTGATAGATGTACATCTGCTTTATTAATCTTCTATCCTTCCAGTCTATATCTATCTCTCTCAGAAGATCTAATAAGATATCCCATCTGACCCTTTCAAATGCCTTTTCATAATCAATAAAGCATACGCATATCCCACGGTTCAACTCTAATACCCTTTCTGTTAACATCCTCATACATCCAATAGCATCCCTCGTTCCTTTGCCCTTGCGGAAACCGAACTGGTCTTCCTCTAATTTTTCTTCTATTTTCCTTCTCATTCTTTCCATTATAACTTTGGTTATAACTTTGCCCACATGTGAGATAAGGCTTATAGTTCTGTAGTGTTTACATTCCTGTGCATTACATATCTTTGGTATCGGCACCATTATCGTTTTGATAAGATCTTCTGGCCACTCCCCTGTATCATATATTTTATTAACCAGATCCGTGAGCCGATCCAACCCATTTTTCTCTAAAGCCTTTAGAATCTCTACTGGTATTTGGTCTCCGCCGACTGCCTTCCTATTCTTCATTCCTTTTACTGCCATTTCTATCTCCTCTTTCATTACTTTAGGACCTGTATTGTACCTCTCCTCATTCATGTCATTCTCCAATACTATTTCACTTCCTCTTTCTCTTGTGCAGAACAGTTCTTTTATATATTCCTCCCATTTTTCCTTCACATCCTCGTTATCTTTTGTAACCCTTCCACACTTATCTCTCATACCTATCTTAGAAATGGCTCTCTGTTTTCTCGTAGTCAACATTCTCACAATTTTGAACATTTCCTACGTTTTTTCTTCTTTTTCTAGCTTTTCTATTACAAAGCACTGCTCCTTCATCCACTCTTCTCGAGCTTTGTCTGTAGTTCTCCTTAATTTATTGTTAATCTTTCTATATTGTCTCTTTCCTTGTTCCGAGTCATCTCCTTTCCATTTCCTTCTTTCTTCCATTTTCCATATCTCGGTTTATCCAGCTTTTTCTAGCTTCTTTCTTGTTTACAGTTCCAACCTCCTGTTCAAGAACCATTATTATGCTTTCCTTCATATCCTTCCACTCTTCTTGAATGCCTTTCTCCCCTTCCCCTCTCTTCAGCTTTTCTTCTACGACTTTGGTAATTTTCTTCTTATCCTCTTCCAACTTCATCAAGTTCCACCTCTTCATTGATTGCTTTTACCTCGTCACATGCTTAAGCTTAGTGATCATATCTATTATCAGAAGATTGTGGTCTGTGTCCGCATCCGCTCCAGGTAGTGTCTTTGCGTTCTTTACGCTATTCTTAAATCTTTGATTTATCAGTATAAAATCTATTTGATAACGCTTATTATCACCTGGGCTTTTCCAAGTGTAGAGCCTTCTCTTGTGATTCTGGAACCAAGTATTTGCTATCCATAACTGCTGTTTTTCACAGAATTATATCAATTTTTCTCCTCTCTCATTTCGAGTGCCGAAACCGTATGCTCCCACAGTTTTCCCTTTCCTTCCTTCTCCGACTACACTGTTCCAATCTCCCATTATCACTGCCCTCACTTGTCCCTTTCCATTCTCTTCATACACCTGCAAGATTTCTTCATATACCTCTTCGACTTCTTCTTCTTCTGCTATTGTTGTGGGCATGTACACTTGAACCACCAAGGTATCTACTGGTTCACTCTTTATTTTCAAAGCAATCACCCTTTCACTACATGCTATAACCTTGCTTACCCTTTCTGCAATTTTCTTTTTCATCAATAATCCAACTCCTCTATTCTTACTGTTCCGTCCCTTGTAAATCATGGTGTACCTATTGCTATTTTATATTGGGCTATTATTATATTACTCAATACCCTCTGGACTAATAAACACTAAAAATCTGATTATGCTTAAAAGGGCTTTGATATGGTTGCTATTAGGAAAAGTTTAATAATGCAAGATACAAAAATATACAACATATACAAAGCAGACCCATTTACATGAACATAATAAATAAAAGGTAATGATTTCTGTGTATTAAATTAATGTTAAAAAATTTTCTTCAAGTGCTTTGTAATATACAATATTTTCGGTCTTACTGCCCCCTGCAAAAACACATTTTTTGGCTGTCCCACTCGTGAGCATGCAACATATAACATGTGAGTAGCATGGATTTTTCAGATTTAATCCACACACTTGAAGCGATTGACCTTGTGCCTTGGTGATGGCCGTTGAGAGGGCAATGCAAAGGGGAACTGTAGTCGTTTGACTACAACTACGAAATTAGTCACTGGACTTGGCCTTTAAATGCTGCAAGCGTAAATAGCCATTCATAAAATCGCTGTTAATGGATATTCTCGCCTGGTTGCCAAGGAAATTTCTACTGTTGAAAAGGAAGAAAAATTGATGAATTTAGAGATAAAAATGTAATAGGTACTTAGACAAAAACGAAGCGTATAAGAAAATTGTTTAATTAAGAATTAAATACTGCATTCTTTTATGCGTTCTATGATAAAAATTACCATCCAATGTCTTGAGTTGAAGTAATTTTAAAAAGAAAATATAGAAACTGCTGCACCAAAATCAATGCTCTTCTTATGGGAGTAAAGGTTAACAATATTGGGGTAAAAACAACCCCAAAAATTTCGATTCAATAATTCAGAATCTTTTGTGGGCGCGCGAACAACAACTCACCAAAGTTTCATCGCAATCTATTGATTGGTATTGGAACGCATAGAACACGAACAAACAAACATTCATTTTTATATATTAGGTAGTGTGTGGGTGCTGAGGGTCACAGTGACCGTTGAAGAAACGAATTGTCACAATGAACGTTTGAGAAACGAATTGTCACAATGAATGTTGGAGAAACGAAATTTCACAGTGAATGTGCGTTGCTTTTGTAACACAACTTAGTAACTGAGCATTGTTATTGTTTCCTCAACAGTCTTTACAATTTTTATTATAATTCCGTTTGAATAGCTTGTGCTAAATAAACGCTATTTATTACATTCACAATTCAAGCCTTTTTGCGCGGCGGAATGCGAATCCTGGCGGGCAGATCTAGGCTTGTGCGATGACCGATTTTGGTCATCGATTTTCGATGAAAAAATTTCATCGAAATGTTTCGATGACGATGGCTGTCATCGATCATCGTATAGAGTGTACACGATGATCGATCACTATCGATGAACATCGATGATCGATGAATGTCGATGATCGATTAATGTCGATGATCGATGAATTACGATGATCGATGACTCTCGATGAACTGTGATGTAGTGATGAGCGATATATCCCTGTGATTGAATCACCGATACTGAAAAGTAGCAATCACAGCCTGTGACTAAATAATCGAAATCACTGTGACTGTGAATTCGGTGAATTTAGCCGATTTAGCTCAGGCAGCTACCGCTGCTACCAACTGCACCAGTGCAACCAACGAATAAAATGCTACCACTCCTACTGCGTATTATCTGTGATTGAACGTGATCGCTACTTCTGTATCGTCTACCACAAACTTGAGGAAAAACATGAATTCCAAACATCCCATTGTGGCCCTGCCGTCGTCCTCAAGGCGCAATAGCTGGGGTGCTTATACTTTATACATACATTTTAGATCTAAGGCGTTAAAATGATTGGAAAAAAGAAGAAGAATTAGTGATATAAGGATATCGATCATCTTCATCGATGATTCGCATCAACTCATCGACTCATCGGGATCGATGATTATCATCGACTCATCGACATCGATGGTTGATGACATTCATCGTCATCGATTACAGTCATCGCACCACGATGACTAAGATCATCGTCGATGACTTCGATTAATCGACTCATCGCACAAGCCTAGGCAGATCCGCTTGTGGTGGCCTCCGGCGCATGCGCGGGGTCAACATTCAACTGCGAATACGCCGGGCCTATGGCGACCTTCGATGGCAGTTCAAGGCTATTTTAGTCCATCTAGCCGAGATAAGGTTTTACAATCTAGCGGCATTCGGGTGTGGGTCCTCGGACCAAGCAAGGGGGCAGACTGTGGGAGATAGGTGATAAATGGGCTCGCGATTGGTCCTTCCGTCCGCTTTCTCTCTCCTCTCTCTCCCTCTATTTCTCTCTCTTTCCCTCACGATTCCGGCCCACGGGTGGAAATAGCGGTTTGCTCTTTGATATTGGCCGACCGCGACCTAAAGTGGATATACCGATTGAGATTTTTTCCATGTCCAAGGTTACTTGATCGTGCGCTCAACCGTTTCGATGGTTGTAGATGAGAAGGAGGGGGCAGCGTAAAGTTCTCTTTGTTTCATTTCGATGGCAGGCCGAACGCACGGGCAAATTCCCTCTACCATATTCATAATACTCTTAACTGCAATTAATGAAAAAAGAGCAATTTCCACAAGTGTGACATTTATTCCACGACTGGTTTCGCTTTTTACAGGATCTTCAAGTGTTCACCTGAAGATGCTGTAAAAAGCGAAGGTGTTCGCCTGAAGCGAAAAGGTGTTCACCTGAAGATGCTGTAAAAAGCAAAACCGGTCGTGCAATAAATGTGATACTTGTGGAAATTGCTCTTTTTTCGATAATTGCTGTTATGTTCCGTTTCCACTCCATCACGCCTGAAACTTCAGATTATGTACATCATACTCTTGTTTAAGCAGGTTCATATGGCGCTTTCGTTGTACCATTATTCTTATCGTCGTCTGAGTCTCAGCAACTCTGAGGCAGTTAATTGTTTTTCATGCTGGATTATCGTATACTATATATTCGTAGGAGAATATTATAGAATGAAATTAAGTCCAAGTAAGTGGGTAAGTATGCTGCTTTTTCCGTATTTAAGCTGCACTCTGTAATAGGCTCCGATTGCCGAAGGCGTTGACATGCCAACTATAACAAAAACCTGTCGTTATGCTCTTTGCCTAAGGGTTGAAATTTGATGGAATTTACACCCACGGATGGAATCTACATCAACGCTCTTTTTATGCCTGCGGTTTCATAGGAATATCTGATGCCCAGGAAGTATACCGATTTGGCTTAGCTGAGGGTTTCGGGTGTTGAAAGCCATTCTCACGACTTAGTAACTTACCAACTGAAACTTCGGCGCCTGAACCATCGATTGGTAGGCTATTAAATCAAAAGTTCCCTTATGATCAAGAAAATCGAGAAATAAACCAACTGCTTTCAATGAATATTTTGAAAATGCTGAAACTTGAAAATAATTGAAACAATATGCGCAATAATTGCACGCTGACTCTATCAACACGACTTCTAGAAGTGTGAAAAATGGCGTGTGTAAGGTAAACTTTACATACATTCAATTTGTAACACACTATTGTGCTATGTCGAGAAGTTCCAGACTATATTCTATGATTTTGTTGCGCGAGTTAACTTGTCTCGTGGTTCATTTCAACTCGTACCTCTGCAACGCCAATCAGGATAATTTCCCCACAATTAATTAACAGCTGTTGTTGATCAATTTTCATAAATTAGCGTTAATAAACGTTTAATAGCCTTTTGAACTGTATTCCAATCCTTTTGCCGAATGTCGAGTAATAATGTAACACACGCGTGGGTTTTCATATTTTTTAAGGGAATCAACTCGTTGGGGAATTTTAGCGTTCTATTAATTTTTTTCTGAGGAAGTAATTATCTTGGTAAATTATTTGTTTCACTCAATATTCATTTTCAGTATAAAAATCACCGCAGTTTTAATAAATACGTATTTCTCTTTAAAGAGGAATTTTTAAATTATGTTCTCACTGAATTACCGCGTGCTACATTTTCACTTCATCTCCCGCAGTCATCGATGATAAGATTGGTTTTCTGCATCTCTCCGTTTCGTCCTCCTTTCCTTAATTAACTTTCATTGTTACATCCCTTTTAATTTTCTGAATATTATCCTTGGACCTCCTTGGCCAACCTTCCCATTAATTTCTCTTTCTACTATAGTGCTCAAGAGACTATTGTTTCATAATATGTCCTAAGTTTATCTCTATGGCTTCGTAGAGTTTTCATTAAGATATTTTCCCTCCCACTCTTCGTAGCTCTTCGCCAATGGTGAATTTCTCTATAGTTTGATCTTCACCGTTGTGAGTGGCATTCCTATGATAGAATGGCTCTTAGCTTGGAATTTTCTTCTCGCCATATCTTTCTTACTTTTTCCACTGCTGATAATCATACTTCCTAGATAGCTAGATCCTTCCATTTTTCCTCTTTTTCCCATGTCTAATGGTGCATTAATATTGTCAATTTCTTCTACAAAATTATTATTTTATTGGTCTTTTCTTAATCTTTTTTAATTTACTCACTCAATGTTCAATTTAAATTTATTCATAGTTTTTTTCGTGTAGATAAGCATACTTCTCTGATTGTCTATCGTCTTGTTCAGAATAGATGCGCCATCAATAAAGCGTCATTCTGATTATTCCTCCATAAAGTTGTATGCTTGTTTTTGTTTGCCTTTTGTTTGGGATTATGTCTCATTTAACTTACATTTTACTGTTCAATTTATGTTTTCCCTTATAATATTTAAGTCACTTACTACAGTGTTACAATGAGGAGTCCTTCGCATCTGAATCTCACCCCTGGCCCGATATGTCGCGTGATGATCGAGAATCAATGCCCTCTGTATTATCATCTCAACGTAATTTCCCTGCGTTCACTTTCTCTCGCATTCCAGCCTTCTTCCTCAGCTTGAGTAATGGCTCTTTCCGGGAATCTGTAAAAACCCATTTCCAGATGTTTTGATACATATTTTCCTGGCACTGCTGTTCTCACAACAAGGCGATCCAGCTAACGTAACCAAATTGTCTTCTCTTATTTTTCTACTCCGTCGCTCGCGATTCCGTCGTGAATTTCAGCAGTCTTGTGATTTCAGCACAGCAAAAGTGGGGCAGTTCGCTGAATTTACTAGCACTTGCCGTGAATTAAAACTGCCTATTTCGTTTAATGGAACTCGCGCCGTGTCATGGAGACGATGATAAATCAAAACTTGTTTCCAAAACGAATGATTGATCGATTTGCGAATGAAATAGAGCGTGACTTTCCAATAATATTGGAAGTGGGAATACCTTTTAGGGTGTTCCTCTTCGGTCAATAACTGGTCTCCCCTTGATGCTTGGAGCCCCATGTTCCGATGATATACTCTTTATAAATGAATAAACTTGCCATTTTGCAATAAAAGATGAAATGGTGTGTCCAAGTACGTACTCGTCCTTCTTAAGAGGTAGAGTTCATCTTAAAGGACGGAAGTTCTCTCATTTTATTTGACCGAGAGCATGGGCTGTCCTAATTGAGAGGCGAATCGAATGTCGATGACTAAAGTTCCTCCTTTCATGAGTTGGATGAAACATTTTGGAATTAAAATGCGCTCATCTTATCCAGAAAAAGAAGAGATTCCAATTACGGATTTCAATTTTTAATTTGGATTTGCGGCGGAAAGCGGAAAGCTCTCTGTTCTTGTAGGCCCAAGGTATCATGAACTGATTTGGTAGACAACTGTGGCCTCGATCAAAATTCTAAAGCTTGTTTCGAGGTGGTGCGTCGCTTCTAATGATATGGATACACTGTGGATGGAATTAATATTTTCCAGCAACTTGGGGAAAATAAATGTTTTGTTACTCTTGCGCTGTTAACTTATGGATAGATTTCAGTGTCACTCTGGCCCTTTCAGCCCATGTACAGTTGGTATCAAAGTCCTCCCTCTACCACTGGATTCCAATTTGAATAAATATGCATTTAGCATTCATTCGATTATATTCACGAAGTTTTTCTTCGGCCTAGTTTGTTTCAAGTCTCCCTCGTTGTTTGCCCGTCATTCAAAAACCTCTTTCAAACTATTTTAATGGAGCGTCAAATTCACTTGAGATCCTACTTGAATATTATTAATATCAGGTTTAGTAGTCACATTGCCACCCATTCGTTTTTCAGTGGCAGGCGTGATAAAAATTAGTTTGATTTATTCTGCATGAAAATTATGAACGTGATCCCACTTACATTGAGCTAAGGCTATAAGTGAAGAATGAACATATATGAGGAATTTGGTCAAATGCCGACCACTCGGACGCAGTTTTCCTTATTTGCTTTATTTATGTCTATTTTCGAATTGCATCACTAGTCACACTTATCACGTCGCTAAGTTGCAATTACTGGAAACTCATATTAAGCGTACATAAATTCCTATAAGAAGTAAAATAACTAAAAATCATTAGTAAGGACATGAAATTAATGCAGTTATATATCAGCAGATAATTTTAATCCCGCTTAGCTCATTTTGGTTCACATTTCGTCTTACGGTGAAGCATCGTCGGCGTAAGTTAAGGTTTGATAAACTCCGTTGTCTCAGGCGTAACTTTATGGACTTTGCATAGCATATTGAATTGCTCACCTCATGATAACGTGCTACGTCGAAACCTAGGTCATTTCCAATAAATGCATGTGGAATTACAAAGTTGCTGGTTCTCATTCAATATGTTAAGGTTTAATTGTATTTCATCTTAGATCATGATCTTTCATCCGTTGTCTAAATCTGCGTTAGCTTCCTAAAGGTTTTTGAGAATCGATACCCGTGCACTGCAGTTAAATATTCCGTCTACCAGTCCAAAGGCTCATCTTTCATTTACCCACTGTGAAATTGAAACTAGCTCATTGAGTGGATTGGAGCCAAAGTAAATCATGGAATTCTATAGGGCCCGAACTTCGGCTTTTAGCCGAGGTATCCGGAACTCTTCACGTTGACCAAAGGCGTTGGAGACGTGAAGGGGATGGGCTGTAAATGCAGAAATCTCTTTGGAATTTAACTGACGATCTTTTGGTGAGTTGAGTGACTCAAAGTTTTTTCTGGAGTTTGATGGAAAAACGCATCTTTGAATCGCTTCCAAATAGAGTGGTCCTCTACAATTAAATAGTTTATGTACACCAAGCCGTGAGAGGTAACGAAAATATGTCAGGATTTAGGGAAAATAGTAATTTGGATTCGTCTAAGTTCCAAACCAGTTTATCAGTACGCATACCTAGTTTTAAAAAGTCACAAATATTCGAGGTGATATCGTACTACAAAATAGATATTCAATAGTCATTGATTTGTTCTACTCTGGTCATTAGTTGGTTGGTTATTTGGGGAAGCAACCGACAGCTGAAGCCATTTGCGTCATTATTAATTGGTGCATGGGACGACCAGTGACGGAACATTCTAGGGATCTACATCTACAAAATATCCTACAAGCCTCCTCAGGGGTGTGTGGCAGGGGGTGAGTATTCACCAACATGCATTACACTATATCCTAAAGTTAGAGTAACTACGACTAATTATGCATTAGCAAAAATCGCTAATGCTTGTCACAAGGCGAAACCTCACAAGCATACACTATACTACAGATATTGTCACAATGGACAGGTACCGTTAATATATATGTATTTTGCAACTACACAAATGGGCAGAGACTTAAGACTTATGTAGAAAACATGCACGGCGTGCTGTTAGTACTAGGTAACAGATAAGTATTCTAGTATTAGGGAGTAGTACTACTAAGAGCTACAATACCTATCGACAAACCTGGATAAAAGTCTCATTGGCAGCTGTTATGGTCCCTTATCGTTCATGAAAAAAATGACATTTTAAAACAGTCCGTTCTGTAGTCTAGTTCCCTAATTTAATTCTCATGATCTGATCTACCGTAGTATGTCGGATTTCTTTAGATATTATCAACGTCTTTAGAGAATAGACCGGTTTGGAACTTACATAATAGATTGAGTCTGAATTTTAATCGACGGTCTGAAAGCGTTTCCCATCCCAGTTGCTGCTAAAGGTGAGTAACACTAACGAGATTATCATAACGGCTTTTAACGTATCTTGCCGATCTTCACTGTACGCGTTCTAACTCAGTTTCCAAACCTATCTCCTAAGAATCCCAAATACTGGCAGCATATTCCATGTGGGGTCTAACGAGGGAGAAGTAGCTGATTTCCCTAACTTTATCGTCGCACTTGCCAAGAACTCTTTTAACAAATCCCAATTTACGATTAGCTTGACCGGTAATTTCTCGAATGTTTTTACTCCACGAGAGATCATTAGTCAGTTCAACTCAGAGGTATTTAGCCGATTCTACAGTCTCTAATTTTCTGTTGTATATGCAATACCTGTTACAAGGAGCGTTTTTCCGTTTCCAGAAATTCATAACAACTCGTTTTTCCAGGTTTAGTTCTAGCTGCCACGCATCGCACTACTCCTGTATTGGGATGAGTGCGATTGGAGATAAACCCAGTGTCTGCGTAAGTCTAGTTTTAACGAATGGCGCCAATCGGATCACGGTTTAATGCCATTCTCGATAGAGTGGTTGATGTACTAGAAGTACTCGCCTTATTGCACCCAGGTAGGTATTGCGACTCCTTTAAAAAATCACCGCCGCCGAGACTCGATTCCAGGACCTCAGGATTGAAAACGTCCCGACTCCCTTTTCTCATGTATTTTCCAATTCACTCCAACAGGGGAGAAGTTGATATCAATGAGAGCCATATATTATACAGCGTTATTGCAAATTGATTTATATAGGTAAGTACGTGATAAAATTGAAATTTTATTACCAAAATAATTCTTCTCCATTTTCGGGCCTCCACCGCGTAGGTTGCTTTTTTTAGGACAACAGTTTCGCCCCCGTATTGCAACGGGCGTCTTCAGGTCGAAGTGACATGAAGACGCCCATTGGAATACGGGTGAAACTGTTGTCCTAAAAAAGTAACCTACGCGGTGGAAACACGAAAATGGAGAATAATTCATCTGAGCGCCGTGAAAACTTACGATGGAATATTATTGCCAAAAGTTTCGTGGCTATTTCAACACTATAGTTCAGATTGAAATCATAAACATTCAGTGATATCAAGTGCGTTGCGATAGAAGGGCTTCGAAATAGTCCAGTCGTCTTCCAGTTAATTTTCGTTAGAATCACATGATTTAATAGCCCACATCTGACTTACTTTTTTGGTGGGCTGGTTTTTCGGGAAGGCGACCCACAAGTGAGAATTGGATGGATAACTTCGTGCGGAAAGTTTCATTCTAGGAATGGAGGAACGGTGGGGAGAAACCCGGCGTCGCAATCAGCCTCATCTAAACGAAATGATCCATATTTTTGCGTCCCATCTGAATGACTGAGTACTTTAATGGAAACGATTACCGCTTGGCACCTACTATAAGTGAAGCTCAGGACTCGAATGTAAAATACCCACTACTGCCGTTACTTGAGATCGGACCCTCGGGGTTGGAAGCCAATACTCTAGCCATCGAACCAACCCGATCTCCATTTCTCATTTGTTTACCAAATCATACTGAAAGGGATGAAATTCATAATTTTAAGTGTCATATATTATTCAGAATCGTCGGAAATTTATTGATTTATGTAAGGAAATGTCAATTTTTTGCCAGAAGTTCCCAACTTCGTGAATGATGGAAATATAGCGATAAAGAGTATTTTTCAATAGGAGCGCCTCAACATATTCCTGCTGCTTTCCTCCAGAATTACCGTCAGTCTATCTTAAGTTGGTCGTTGAGCAAAGCTTTTATAACAATAACCTTACATTTTATGCGACCTTGAACATTCGTAACCCTCTATTTATGGAATTGTAGAAATAACAGCATATTCTCATTTACGTGATTCCTTCCATTTCAATGCAAAGGTGTTTTGAGTGACATTTTTCCATAGTCACAATTGAGTAAATATTCCGATTTTATTTTAAAATTTAGGGTATTGTAATAAGCATGAAGTGAATTTGATGCATAAAATTTGTTTTATTTTACTGAAATTCTCTTTAATTAGCTAAATGTACATGTCAGAGTCTATAGCATTACTAGTTTTTTCACACCGTACGTTGAAAGTGCCTTCACAACCGAGGGTTTTTTGCGATTTTAGGAAAAGCAATATGGTGAGTAATGAATTTATCATTAATAATAACTTTAAAAGACATACGAAATACCCACGGTTAAATTTATAACACAACATGTTCGCCATAACTTCCTCATTATTATTGTAATATCTAGTTAGTATCTGATATTATTGCATCATTAGAAAGAACAAATATACTTCTTTATAATGAGGCAAAATTCATTGACTTTTATGTGAAATTTGTTCTCGCTCAAGCTAACTGATAAACGTTACCTTTTTCAAAACTTAACCAAAAATTCCCACATCATGGGCCAATCTAGCTTGCACAAGATGGACTGCTGCCAACCCCCATGGTCAGCCACCCCCTCTCTCATTTTTCCTCCACCCTTCCCTTCACTTCTCCCTCCCCCACGAATTCTCCCACCACCCACCTCTGCCTTCCTTCGACCTTCAGGAAATAGCTCCTGTAGCCGTGTTACCCAACCCGTAGGCACCCCTAACCCTCTCTTTTCGGTCCCCGGCCATGCAGTCACCCATTGTCGACCGCATTCCAGTAGGTCGGTCCTTTCAATCACGATTAAGCTTTTTGCCATCCAAGTGTTTAAAATGTTTTTCTCCATCTAACCGCTCCCAGAAGCTTTTCGCCGCGGAGGTAATTCGTTCGCTGAACTCTGGAATCCCAGAATGGACGAAACATCGCTCAGGAGAATTTGCGAGATCGGATAAATGGGGTAATGAGTTTTTTCGTGAATTCATTGTTCCCAAGAAAATACATCGCTTCTAAATTTTGTTTTAGAACCCTAGCGTTTCGTGTTTCATTTCGTGACATTCGACTGTTCGTATAGTAATTAAATGAGCAATTGTTCTGTTCCGCCGGTTTTTTTTAGCTGTATCACGCCTTCGCTGTTTATGCTTTCGGTAGGCACTCTGCCGTCTCAGGCTTTATTTCGTGAAAGTTTCTACTATTCGTCCAGAAAATGGGAGTGCAATTGTACGTTTGCACCACGACACGGTGAAAATACCTGTATCTTAAACACATCAGTGGAGCAGTAAAATTTTATTTCATTTCTGACATGACCAATGGGTTTTTTGTCTCAGTGAGCTATCCAGGGGGTTTCGAGTAATAAAAAGGTATGCTCTTGTGAAAGCCGGCAAGTGAAAGGAAAGCGATAATTTTAGTGTAAAACTAATTTTCTAAAACATCACATCATAATTTTGCGGTTAGTTTTTCACAGCATTCATTGTTTTTCCGGTTCTATATGCTATAAATTAATTAATTTTGATATACAGATTGAACTCATGTTTTCCCTGTCTGTGTGGGTGAAGAGCTATAGTTGAAGTCAGTATAGTATTGTGGGTCATCGTTTTTTCAGCGTATTTATTTTTACGAATCTGGAGGATCTTCTTTAAACGTTGTTTTATTCTTTAATCGACTCTTGCTCTGATTAGTTCTAAATATTTGCTGCATGGTGTATCACGGCCTCAGTACATCTACATCTGTCCACATACTACCCAAAGGCCGCCTGTAGGAGGCGCAGAAGGGTGTATATTAGGGCACCAACGCTGATGAAGGAGTAGAATGAAGAAAAGGAATAGGGAATTCGAAGAGACGAAAAGTGGTATGTTTTCTCATGGTTTAGTGTATCTCCTTTTTTTGAAGTAAATAATTTTGCGAGGTAAGAGTAATTTTGTAGTGTACAATAACATTTTATCTCTGGCTTTATTTTATAAAAAACTGTTTCGGGCGTAACTTTGTGGAAGTCTTTTATAGTAGGAAAGTTAGATGAATTTTCAGCACAGCTTTTTCCTCATGTAGTTTTATTTTTCAGTACCATGGTTTCGTTACAGAGTAAGATGTTACTGAAGATGTTTCTCTGAAATGAACCCATGGTCGTGGAAAATAAAACTACATGTGGAAAAAGCTGTGCTGAAAATTCATCTAACTCTCCTGCTGTGGCTTTGTTGTTACACTTACTCACGGCCCAACTAATGAACCCGAGTATTTTTTTCAAGACCTTACATTTTTCTTCATTCGGTCTCGACAGAAGCACGGCGGCGGTAATCGAGCGCAGTAAAGCCGGTGTATCGGCGTGATTGGGGAGCGAGGAGGATTGTGGGAGTAGGGGCGAGAGGGGCCGTGCTCTGTGCGTCCGTCGTGGTGGTGATTATTTTTATTTTATTTTATTTATATCAATAACCTGAATACAGCCGCGAGGACCATTTTACATCAGGCGTTGTAACAAAGGACAACACACACAGCCATGTCCTGGGAGGAGAAAAATCCTCCCCTGGCGGGATTCGAACCCGCGACCTTTGGGTTGGCAGGCGAGGACGTTACCCCGCCGCCACCGAGGCCGACAAAAACCACCCGGACTGCAAATGAGGGCAGGTGGTGTGCGGGGGGGGGGGGGGTTGTGTTGTTGGTGTTGCCATGGGCGTGGTGCCACCACTACTAACCTGGTTTGTGGATCGCAAGAGGGGGACCAAGGCTACTTGCCACTCCCCACTTGTGGGAAAACATATCCGATGTGTATACGTATGTAGATGGCCGCGGGTGCGCGAGCTGAAGGGTTTAAGACGCGAGGTCACCCGGGTTTGAGTTTCTGAATCCTCATGTCCCCCTTCACTGAGTTTCGTCCACTATCTATATTTTAGCGGTGTGCTTCGAGCGGTACCAAGGGAAACAATGCCAAATTTCGAAAAGGTATAAAAAATCCGTAATCTTCATCGTGGGATATTTGGGAGGCGACCGACAACTGAGGTCATATGCTCATTTTAGGATCGGTGGGTAGAATGGTGAGGGATGTATAATTTGGGGAGCGTGAGAAGGGTGGAGAGAAACCGAGCGGCCACTCAAAATGAGGAACATTTGCTTCATGAAGGTTAAGAAGATCGACCCAGGATCAGTGACATGGTTATGTGGTCAGCTGCGTGACCTGCCACTGTACCACAGTGTAGTATCCTTCGTTCATATATAATAGGGAACAATACTACTATTTGATGGAAAACTTAATAATCATGTTTGATTTCGCGGATATTTTTGTTTAGCACTGCACCTCCAATTTCGTCATAAATATGACGTCTTTGGCTACAATTGATTTTTGGCTAATTGGTTTACTGTTGAGGTGACCGACGACTAATGTCGTTTGTACCATTAAGGAGTTCAATTCCAATATTATATATATGTAAAGATATATATAAATATAATATATATCTTTACCACTGTCTGTGTGCCTGATTCTAACTTTGCTTTCCTCTTCTGTGTACGTAATTTCTTCTCTGCCGGTGAGTGAAAATGCCCAGCGCCATCTCTCGGCCACATTTACGGGCTAATCTTGGGGGTACGTGTTTGATTCATATAAACCCCCCGCCGATTCCAGTGTTTCTTTAGTAGTCTAGATAGCTTAGTGGTCAGAGCATCCGGCACGAAATCGGAAGGTCCGTGGTTCAATTGCCGGTCTAGAGGAATTTTTTTCACTTGGAATCGGCCATCATTCCATCTTCACATCACCATTGTGTTGTCCAATTTTATATGTTTCCTATCCTCTTTCATATATATATATATATATATATATATATATATATATATATATATATATATATATATATATATATATATATATATATCCTCCATTTAACGAAAGTCACCAAGGGGTTTTACGTTCTAACCGACGGAATCCACTGAAAAATCTGTTCCTCTGATGGTATTCGAACCTGAGCCCATTGGGATGGTATGCCAATATTATAGCCACTACACTAACCCGATAGCCTTCGTCATAGAATATCAATCAAAATACTCATATATTTCATCTAATGACTAACTTTGTGGTGTCGTTAATATTATGCTGCTGCATTTTCTGGCTCATAACATTTGTTTGAACAGCCCAACTGGTCAAGTTTCCCTGGGGAACTCCCGCAGCGTGGAGTTCGTAATGAATGAAATTGAGACCCAAGGGAGGGTAAGGTTTAGAACGTTCGCGAGGATAGACGTATTATACCTCTATCTTGCTGCCGCAGCAGCTCCGACGGCAGCGCAGCCTGCGTTGTCGATCTGCTGCCTCTGAATCGCTACGCAGTCCGCGACAGTCGGATACCAGACATTTTATTCGAGCCGACGCACAGTGGGCTGAAATCGAAAAAAGCTGGCCAAAAGTCAAAAAGCGATTTTTTCAAGCCAGGAAGCTGAAATTTTGCATAAATATTTTCAAACGATCTGTGCATGCGATGGCGTAAAGTATTTTCTTTATTACTCTATAATTAACAGTTTTCATGAGGTCAAATTTGCACAAATTTCGCAAAAATTGTCTACACTCCATTTTCACACAAAATCTTCAAAATCAAGCCCTTGCTAAGCCTTTATGCGTAAGTAATTGCAATAAAAAGAGATGCAGTAAAATGAAACTGTTTTTCATCTTTGCTTTAATGTAGTCTACTTACTTTTTTGTCATTATTTGCCAAAGATATTAAACAAAATGGCGGACCCTCATTTTTGGTCATTTTTTTAATACATGTAAAGTAATAGTTATTTGCATCGCCGAATATCGCGAAGTAACTTTTACGGGGAAACTCCACAAAGCTTCCATAGTGCGAATCCGATGAGTTATGCTTCGACCGTTTGCGACGCCGAATTTCACATCAGTTATTCGATCGCACGTTCGAGTCTAGTCCAACCCGCCTGCAACGGGAAGTAAGGTGGCGCGGCAAGTGTGTGGAATGGATTGTAGCCGCATCCACTCCGCTATGGAGATTTTCGAGATACAAACATTGAAAAGAGCCTCCATCTATTAAATATTGGAGAAATCGCGGAAAAAATTACGCATTTTGTCACATAGGGTAAAGGTTTAGGAGGTACTGAAAGACTGCTTTCTTCGGGTGCACCGCAGGCGTTTCTCTTTTTAGCAACTTGACCGCCTACTGACGGATATGTATATTTTTAACGGAGACAGCATGCATACCGCACAGGATTATAGTCTCTTCGAGGCCACCAACCCACAGCTGGTGTCGCACGGCTGCAACTCCCCCACCCCCTGCACTGCGGTTGGGCGGATGGCGAAGGGTCGTTTATTGGCACCGCGGAACTTTTTCGGGGAGTATGCGGGGTTACGATCCCTATGCTTAATTATTTTGTGTATTTTTAATGTCAATGTCATTTTTCATTCAGTGTCAGGGAGAAATACCGTGGAGGGAAATAAATTGCTAGACCCATTTACATCATGATTATGTAGTTTACTTTTTCTTAAAATATAACAAAATATGCACTACAAAATTCATTTTTTGTTTGTATTTCTACTGTTCATTATCTGAATATTCACTGTCATCACTGTCTGAATAAATCAGGTCTTTTTCTGTTTCACTCAATAAGACCAGCTCTTTCACTTCTTTTGGCAAGCCTGTGGATTTCTTAGGAAGAACGAGTGCAGCTGGAAATTAGAGCATCTGATGTATGAATAAGTCTGATTGGAGATAATCCAGATTGGTGGCCACTATGGATGTTTTTCTGGAGAAATGCTCACAAAAATTTATTATGTCTTTATTTCGCACTTCTATCGCCTCTTCAGATAATTTCCCCAATGGTAGTATACACTCCTTTGCGATATCGGCCCCGTGAATCAAAGATTGTGTACCGTGGGCGGCATATCTATCTACATCTACAAAATACGCTGCAAGCCACCTCAGGGGTGAGTATTCACCAACATGCATTACCCTATATCCTAAAGTTAGAGTAACTACGACTAATTATGCATTAGCAAAAATCGCTAATGCTTGTCACAAGGCGAAGCCTCACAAACATGCACTACACTACAGATAATATCACAATGGACAGGTACCGTTAATATATATGTATTTTGCAACTACACAAATGGGCAGAGACTTAAGACTTATGTAGAAAACATGCACGGCGATTTGTTAGTACTAGGTAACAGATAAGTATTCTAGTATTAGGGAGTAGTACAACTAAGAGCTACAATACCTATCGACAAACCTAGATAAAAGTCTCATTGGTATCTGTTATGGTCCTTTATCGTTCATGAAAAAAATTACATTTTAAAACAGTCCGTTCTGCAGTCTAGTTCCCTAATTTAATTCTCATGATCTGATCTACCGTACACTGAGAGAACAGGTTTGGATGCTGCACCCTAAGCTCTTTTGGGCGGGGAGGTTTGGATGAGCTATCAAGAATGATACGACGTCAGAACTAATTATTTGGATGTGAGAACCAAAGGCAAAATGTGTGACACCAAACATGTCCAGTCAACGTCCTTTGGATGGGAGACCCAAAGTTGTAGTTGATGCACTCTGCTGGTTTAGGTGCGAAATACAAATCTATTGTTGCGCGCTCTGGTGGCGCTCTCAGGAAGCTCTGTAGCACCCGCAATTCCGTGTTCATCCGGGCGAGCCGTCGACACGTGTGGACTTGTTCTGGGTAAAACAGGCGAACTTTGTTGTGACTCTTCTGCCGCGTCTGCTTCACTGTTTTCCTGCTGCTCGAAGAGATTATGGACGAGGGGACGAAGAAATTCCTATTGAAGTCTGGACTTGGAGCCTATATCCGGGTGTTCGCTGGCAAATTGCACGGCCATTTTGTGTTAATTCTCATGCCTACAGTACCAGCCTTTGCTTATGAGTTCTTTTTCAGATTCCCAATGTTATCTCTATGTGCTTATTACAAACAAAGTTCAAACTCTCAGATCATGTTTTGTCGACAGTGCTGCTGTGCATATTAACATTGAACTTTCTTTATGTTATTGAGGTTAAGTTGTCTCACGTTGGGGCACATGTCTTTGGGCTGGTCATCTAAAGTTTTCATTCGGTGTCCTAACGTTGTTCTGATGAGCTACCCAACACTTTGGTTCTCACACCCAAAGTACTCGTCCATATTCTTTGGATGCAGCAACCAAAGGAGTAGTTGGCACATCCAACACCTCATCACCAATTCCGTTTGGATGACACATCCACATGAATGGGCAAGTCCTTTCCTTCACCTCAGGTTTGGGTGTGACATCCAAACCTACGATTCTCATATCCAAAGTGTTTTTTCAGTGTAGTATGTCGGATTTCTTAAAATATTATCAACGTCTTCAGAGAATAGACCGGTTTGGAACTTACATAATAGATTGAGTCTAAATTTTAATCGACGGTCTGAAAGCGTTTCCCATCCCAGTTGCTGCTAAAGGTGAGTAACACTAACAAGATTATCATAACGGCTTTTAACGTATCTTGCCGATCTTCACTGTACGCGTTCTAACTCAGTTTCCAAACCTATCTCCTAAGAATCCCAAATACTGGCAGCATATTCCATGTGGGGTCTAACGAGGGAGAAGTAGCTGATTTCCCTAACTTTATCGTCGCACTTGCCAAGAACTCTTTTTACAAATCCCAATTTACGATTAGCTTGACCGGTAATTTCTCGAATATGTTTACTCCACGAGAGATCATTAGTCAGTTCAACTCAGAGGTATTTAACCGATTCTACAGTCTCTAATTTTCTGTTGTTTATGCAATAGCTGTTACAAGGAGCGTTTATCTGTTTCCAAAAATTCATAACAACGCATTTTTCCAGGTTTAATTCTAGCTGCCACGCATCGCACCACTCCTGTATTGCCTCGAGGTCCTTAGTTAGCGCTTCCTTATCATTAAGGATACGAATTTCTCTATACACTACTGCGTCGTCTGAAAATAATCTAAGCTTACTGTCAACTGTTTCACCGATGTCGTTTATGTACAAAAGGAACAGAAGCGAGCCTATGACACTTCTCTGTGGGACACCCAGTGTGACTTTACGTTATTAGAGATAGCGCCATCTAATAGAACCCTTTGAACGCGATTGCTTAAGAATTCTCTAATCCAGGAAATTACGTCGTCTTCTAAACCGTAAGGTTTTAATTTAATGAGTAGCTTGCTGTGGGAAACTTTATTAAATGCCTTTTTTTTAAGTCAAGAAAAATTGCATCAACTGGAATGTTATGTTCACCCGAGACTAAAATATCGTGGGCAAAAAGTGCTAATTGAGTTTCACAAGATCTCCGCTTTCTGAATCCGTGTTGCGTTTTTGTTAGCAAGTTCTGCATATCGAGGTATCTCATAACTAAACTGACAGTTTTATGTTCAAGGACTTCGTAAGAGATAGATGTGAGAGATATCGGTCTGTAGTTCGATTGCTGTTCCTTATCACCGCTTTTAAATATGGGAGTGACATTTGCAATTTTCCAGTCCATGGGTGTAGTCCTCGCGAGAGTTTATGGCCTTTAGATGCGCAGAACAGAGGGGGTGAAATGTGTGGGAGGGGTAAAGGAAAGGAACGGAGGGGAAAGTGAGCGCTTGGAAGGCAGAATGGCCAACATAGCGTCTCAGCTTACAAATGTAATTCCGAGCCGTATTGGACAATTCGACTCATCGCGGAGCATGGAGCCGAGCCTTCCCCGCCATACCTCCGTTCCGCGGCCGGAGCTGTGGAATAACAGTCTTACGCGATGACTCACAGCTGGGCATTTCAATTACTTTACACGCATTAACATTTTTTCAACATTAACAAAAAATAACAAATAAAGTCGTCATTCCGCTGAAACGCTGATTGAGTAGACACCAAACTTAGCGCAAATCCATTGTTTTTTAATAACGTTGCTAAAATTTTCAGCCGCGTGAAATTATGTCATCGAGATTTAAGACATGCAACATAAAATTACGAAATAACAGTGTATTCTAAATTCTTCTTTTACTTAGCTAATGTAATGAATGGAATCGGACTTTGAATACAACTAGCTAAAGTTTCAGTCACTGAAATCAGAAAATAAAAAGTACTTGAAGAGATAATGTCAAAAATTGACACTCTGTACATGTATATTCGATGAATAAATGGGACACCGAGAACACAAAAGAGTGGAAATATAAGGATATATATTCTAGAGAGACAGAGAACATATATATATTTCATGCAAAAATAAATTGGATAATATCCGTAATTTATTAAAGAAATAAAATCGCAAGAAATACGAATTTGATATTTGTTTTTGTGTAATATTGTAGAAAATAGTTAATACTTGTTGCAACTACAAGTCCACATCCAAGCCATCGGCCTGAGATCCCCAGGCCGTGACCCCCTGGCGCGCGCTCAGGTCCAAAGGGACGACGCCCACTACATAACCCACTGCGGCGAATAGCTGGGGGCATTCAAATTCACTGAAGGCATATGACAAATTTCAATGTTGGCAACGAAAATCGTAAACATTAGCCCACCGGTGCCATCCTTCCACCCGCGGCAACCGGTTTTTAGAAAATAGACCCTTCCAGTCCCAAAATCGTCTACTGCGCAACGCCATAAGCTTTCGCGACGAATCCCTGGTGAAAATGGAAGCGTCAAAAAAGCGGATTACGGAGCGGACGGAACGGCCAGTGAAGCGGAAGGAAAGCGGTAGCGAAGCGAAAAGGGAGCGGAGAGGAAACGTAAAAAAACCGTAAGATGAGACAAAGAAGCGGAAGAAAGGAGCCGTAACGAAGCGGAGAACGAACCGTATTTAAACTGAGAACGAACCGTATGGAAGCGGAGAATGAACCGTAAGGAAGCGGAGAATGAACCGTATGGTAGCGGAAAATTTACCGAATGGGAGCTCTCTCTAAGCGGAAAAAGGACCGTGTGGAGAAATGCATGAAGCGGAAAACGAAGCGTAAGGTGTTTTAGCTACGACCATGATAAAAAAGAAAATGCATTCTGCATCTTACAGAGTACACTCATGGACGATCACCTTCTTCCTACCAACTACCTACCCGACCACACAGCACAACTTATTTCTCATATCTTCCTACATAATGCCTACCTACGTCATTTATACTCGCAACTAACATTTACGCATCAAGAAAATGGTATACATCCAGGTCATTCCCGTCCGTGTAAGTAACTGCGAGAACTAATTTTTAAAAATTTCAATGCCGTGATAGTTTGAGGAAATACCATTCAATCACAATAACAGTTATCAGGCATTAATTAATTGAAACCTATGTTGCCACAGAGGATGAGTTTAAATTTAATATTTATAACAATAAACAAGATTTTTTCCCAATTACCACAAATTTTCCGGTTAAGGAAGCGGAAAGTTACGCTTCCATAAACGAAGCGGAGAGGCGAGGAAGCGGAGGAGTCGCCCCCTTCCGCTTTGCTTACGCTAAAGAAAGAAGTAAGGAGGCGTATTCGAAGCGGAGGGGAGCGGAAGCGGAAGGTGTCGCTTCCTTCCGCTTCGATTGCGCTAAAGGAAGAAGCAAGAATGTTTAAACGAAGCGGAGGGGAGAGGAAGCGGAGGGTGTCGCTTACTTCCGCTTCTTTTACGCTAAAGGAAGAAAGCAAGGAGCGGCATTTGAAGCGGAGGGGAGAGGAAGCGGAAGGTGTCGCTTCCTTCCGCTTCATTTACGCTAATGGAAGAAGCACGGAAGCGTATTCGAAGAGGACAGGAGCGGAAGCGGAAGGTGTCGCTTCCTTCCGCTTCGTTTACGCTAAAGGAAGAAGTAAGGAAGCGTGTCCCAAGCGAGGATCCGCTTCCTGAAGCGGATTTACGCGTTGTTTCGCTCGGTTTACGCTCCGGGAACCGGGACATTTTCGCCAGGGATGTACTTTTGTTCGTTGATGGATTTAATAAATATATTCTGCAAGTAGGGTGCTATTTCACAAGCTTATTCTCTATACACGCGGGCAGGAATTTCTTCTGGACATTGGGATTTATTTGGACTTAAAAATTTTATCAAGATTTCTATTCCGTGAGTGCAAATATCGATAGGCGGCATCTTTTGCTGGAAGTGATCATTTATCTTTACGGATGTAATCTGTGGTGACTTGGTGAACACACTTTGAAAGTAGGAATCTAATAAGTTGGCTTTGTCCGAAATGCTTGTTAATAATTCGCCATTTTCGTTTCGTAGTGGAATAACTGTTGATTTATTGCCTTGAACTTCCCTTACGTATGACCAAAATGCTTTTGGGTTATCCTGTAACTGTTCTACTAATGTTCTTCTTTTAAAATCCATGAATGCATTCCGAAATGCTTCCTTTGTAGTGGCTTGTAGGGGGTTATAACGCGGTATTCGAGGCAACTGAAGCAAACTTCGAACGAGTTTACAATGCAGCATAGCGCGCGATGAACAATGTACTTGAATCGTACTTCCTTCGTCAGGGCACGGCTATCGTCCGTAACTCTCGTTCACGCTGCTCTGTGGAGTGCGTTTGTGGGCGTGGGAGCTCCGGGTGGACCAGGCCGCGTCCGGCTGAGACGGATCTCCGGGTGGGCGTTTTCCGCGAGGAGCGGCCGGTTGGGGCTGGGCGGGAGGCGGGGGTCGCGATGCACTCCCCACAGGTCGGCCGCACGCTACGGGTCGGCCCAAGGTCCTCTAGCCCGCCCGCTCGTCTGACACTGTTGCCTCGATATTTGCCGTGGCTTGTTGACATCGAGAGGATCTTGTAGATCTCGCGTAGTGGCGAAAGGTGGAGACGGGTGGTGGGAAAATGTAAGCAAACAAAGAGTAAAGCAAGGGAGATAAAGAGATTTTAAGAAAGTCGTGGAGGAGCCAAGTTTCATTTCGATGCCTTAATTATTTTTTGTTGAACTTGGGATGATGATTTTTTTCTGCCTTGTTGGATGAACTCTTAAGATAACAGAAGATATAATTAGGCTCCTTCACTGCGTGGAAATTTTTATAACAGACCTGTTAGGTATAAATATATACTTATTTTTCTCCCTCGCAATACGCCACTTCAGTATGGCCGCGGTTGAACGCCCATCAAATTTAATGCAATATAATTACGTATTTTCTCAAATGATTTTAAAAGTATTTTTATTTTCAATAATACATTAATACCAGGTGCATTTACGCCAATCTACATACAATTTTTTTGACGGATCGTGGATGCGGAACATTTTTTGGATCACGGGGCTGTATGAGGGGTCAGCCGCTGTTCCCTATTTCTTTTTTCCCTATTTCCCGTCTATTTATTGGCTACCGTGACGAAAACTCGTTGGAACCGGCGTCATGAGAGCTAATTTTTCATATAACAGCGTAGCATATAGCAGTGTTTTTCAACCTTCTTAACCCCCCTATTTGCGTCTCAAAAATAGAACCACGATTCTAAAAATTAGTAAAAGATGAACAGGCTCAGCCTTTTCACTGAAATTATTGTTGTATATTTAATGTAGTGTAGGTGTAGATTGTTTTATTTAAAAATAAACTTTTCTCTGAAATTTTTGTATTTTTATTGTTTTGTAGGGCCTATAACCCTTGCTTTTTATTTGACTTGGCTTGCAACCGCGACCTCCCCCATCAAGCCTTTGCGACCTCCCTGAGAGTCGCGACCCACAGGTTGAAAAACACTGGCATATAGCATCGAATGCATACGAACGAATTTTGAGGATACCGGTAATAGCCACCGTATTTATTTTACGGAATCACTTGCTAGTACACATAAGGTCGCTATATATTCCACAGAGGAAAAATCATTCGCCTTGACCGGGACTCGAGTCTCGAGGGATCCGGGTTCGAGTCCCGGTCAAGGCTAATGATTTTTCCCCAGTAGAATATCGCACATCGAATGCCTAATAAAGTAAAAAAAACTTCGTAGTTGTATGTCTGATTTCCGCCGTGAGGCCCCTTGCTTACGTTCAAACTACTCTGAAAATCCCGTTTGTATCTACCAAGAGCATACAAATCGTGCATTTTATAAAATTCCACATATATTATGTAAAATATCTTTCGCAGGCTTTATTTCCATCGGTTTTGTGCGGTAATTGACCTATATTGAGCTATTATCTCTAGGGAAGTTGAAATAAAAGGCATTCAGCCAAGGGTAAAAGCGTATTTTGTATTTAATTTGACGCAATTGATGAAATTAAATGATATATGCCTTTTCATTGTCCCTACTGATAGATAGGTTCGCCAATTCAGGCGTGAATTGTATTTCATAGCTGAATAAAGCCAATCTAGAATGCTATAAGTATTGTCAGAATATGTGGTGCAGGGCCGACATTCGAAAACCTCAATTTTATTCTGGATCCTGAGTCAAATGTGACATACCTAATATTTTCTCGGAGATTTCCGGAATTGTTAAATTAAACCCTGGTGACTCACAGAATTATTTCTTCATGCTACGATAAGTGCAGTTGGAGCCGCCGCGACGCGTCGCCTCCATATCTTAATGTATCATTTAAACTCATTGTCGGATTCGTGGAATATTCCGAAAATTAATTAAAGCATGGAAAATATGGAATCAATTATGAAATAATGAAAATTTAGAATAAAGTAATCACATTTCTTATATTCCTATGTCGTTTCGTGACCCTTCATTGTGGATGGTAGGGGATGCACCTTACTTAATGTGTTAAACTGAAGTCCCTTTCCCACTTTGGCCTAGTGCCCAGCCGCAGTCGCTAGTTTCAAGCCTTTTCCCTTTCACTCCTACGTTATGCTAATATTTTATTGTGGTTTTCCCTTCTTGAGGATAACGTTTGTATGCCCCTCGAATTTTTTAGTGTCTGCACACGAATTGGATCGAAGTTAGAACTAAAACCCCTGACTGTAAAAACATGTAATTTAGCTTATATTTATGGCCACGTTTTGCTTTGATGAGGTTTACCAACAAATTTTGGAATTTTATTAATAGTTTTCTCGAATATTTCATGCCACGAATATGAATTTTTGTTCACACGTAGACATAGGCGATCATTCCAACTATATTATATTTATGTTTAGAAGTATGTATATTGAAAGCTTGCGGAATATCATATTGGTGACCAATAAAAGTGCCGTGTAAGTTATTTCAAGACTTTCAATTGCTTTTTTACACGATTCAAGTTTGAGCAATAAACTCCTTTTTGGATAAATCGGATTATTTATTTCCCAATGCTAATTGTGTAATAGAAGTTTCAAATTGGAATATCTTTTTCTCGTAAAACGCACCATGAATTTTACTTGGGTAGTATTATTTTCCAGTTTTCTTTTAACTTTGTTGCTAGGTAGCATTGTTGGAACATTAATGTACAGAAATGTAGCTGCCGTTTATTATATGACTTTTTGTGGAAAACTTTTGACCAGGTCTCTGGTGGAATATATTTGTTAAGAGCCATTCGTTATATGAATCGATTTCTCGGAATTTTAGTCCAAGCGTCGAGGCAAAACAAAGCTATGCTGACTTTCACTTGACCTCCACTGGACTTGCCGAAGCAACCGTGAAAATAAATATCATAATGGTGTCAGAGGATAAATAGCAAGTACTGAGTGGTTCAAATTTCCAGATTGTAAGTGGTTGACGGAGTGGTATTGACACCCCGAGCTTCTCGGAATGTACAATTCGGTCACAGGATCTTGCGGTTCGCAGCTAAGCCACTTTCATATTTGCTTACCCACGACCGAACCTTACTATTTGTGGCTTGGTGGCGATAAAAAAATAGATGGAGCTGAGGTCAAGAAAGTCATAGAAACGGTCATCGCCTTGCTATCTTTGGTATACAGCAACCTCAACCGGACGCTGGGCTTGCTGTTTGGTACATGCGCTTAGTTTTTGATTGGAGGATGGTAGTCGTGACACATCTGTGAGCAATTCTGTGGGTATTTCTTCATAGTAACTGAACAACCTCGCGGTGAGATGGATTAATAATCGTTAAAGTCGTTATATCGTTTTTGTGCGAGGAAAGCTTACAGGAGCGTATGTCCGGTGAAAAGTTTTGCAACCAATCAACATCTGTGCTGTAACTAGATTTACTCGTCTTTAGTCAATAGTTTGTTTCCGCGTGCATAAGAATATTGAATAACTATTGGCATAGTTTAAGAGCTGATTTTCAGTCAAATTTTCTGTCCTCAGCGATTTTTGTAGTCTCTGATATTTTTTCTTGTACGTTTATTGATTAAACTTGAGGTCTTCGCGTCCAAAAATTGCCATCACTTTAGGAGTGATGTAGGATCTTATAATGTTACAGGCGTAGAAAAACCAACTAACCACAAAGGCTTGAAAAATCCGAACGCGTTGGAATATCGGGAAATTGACAGAGGGATCCGTTTTCGATTATTTCCACGGTGTAATCTTGTCGAATTTACTCTCAATTCCATTCTTCCCTTACCAGACCATATCTACATTGTAAGTGCTGGGTGAGGCACTTTCTAGAGCTATTGAATATTTGCATAAGGTTTTAGGGATTTCTTTAAAATTTTGTTCCCCTGATTTTCATTTTGACGATTACTATACTTATGATTTATATTCATAAATTGTAATTCTTTCGTAGTTAAGTAGGTCCTGGGTCGTTGGTCTTCATGATTACGGAATTCTGTAGCAGCGTATCCTTATAATATGCGGGCATGAGTTCCCTCAAAACATTCGTTTCATTAAGCATGTTTCCGGCACATGTTCTCAAGGTTAGGAAACACTGAGATCTAATCGGGGTCCTTTATGAAATTCGTCGCCAGGTGACGGGATCTTCATTTGTTAACATGAAATAGCTCAGCGTAGAGCTTCTCACCTAATTCTGCAGTGTAATCTTTTCTTTGACAATGGCCTTTCAAATCATCAAAATTAAAAAAAAGCCTATCTCATAAAAAATATTTATATAACGATTCTTTGAATTTCAATTCAATTTGAATTTGCACCTAGGAAAAGTTAGATGATTAAGAATCTGCTGACGTTGATTAACAATAGGGATTTTCTGTTAAAAATGAAAAAACTAACCCCTCCAACAGAAATTATGAAAAAACATAAGAGATTCCGAAATAAAATTAACTGAGGATTAAAGAAGCTTAAATAACTTTTATGAGGATACATTTATGAGGGTTAAGAATAATTCTAGAAAAATTTGGTGTGAAATGAAATCTCTAACTGGGCAAAGTAAATCACTCAACGTTTATCACCCTTTTAAAAATAAGTATAATAAATTAGATCTATCAAAACAATATTTTTGGAAATGCCTCCTTGTTGATAAAACATTACTGTCCTTTAATACTAGGCTATAACGCTTCTTTTAGAATGCCAAATTAAGTTTATATATCTAATGCCACTGATGAAAGTATAGACAAAATATTTCTTCACTTTATCGAGTAATGGAACAGGTAGGGATGAAGTTAGGATAGTTGACTTAAAACTTAAATGTTTTGACATATCCGTCTCTTGGCTTATAAATTCTAGCCTACTAAGAGGTGTGGTTCCAAGTGGCATGAAAGAGGCTGTTGTTAAACCTGTAGCTGTTGTATTTAATCTTTAAAGGGTTAGCGTCAATTTAAATGAACGCTTGGATGTGGAGTCCTAGAGCCGTGTGTGCATTATACTGCACGCTGGATGTGGTATTTAAACCCTAAGTGCTTATACTGAGTGTTCATAATTGAATCCGGCCGGCAGCGTCCGCAGCGGGAATTTTAATCCGTATGAAAAGGTTAAAGATGGAATGCATACTGATTTGAATTATTATAGGTCAATATTCATCTTAAACTGCATTCATACAATCTTGGAAAATATATTGCTACATTCTTAACAAGTTTTCTAGAAAATGATATTTTAACAAGGAAACAAGTCTCGTTTTGTGCAAGGAAGAGGAAAACAGAAATGTTCTGATATTATTAACAATAGTTTAGATGAATATTTACATTTACTAGTAGCGCCATTGATTTTATAAACGCTTTCCACACTATTGATATTGATGCAATGATGAATAAGCTGGAAAAGTATGGTCTACGGAGAAATATCCTAAATTGGTTTAAAAGTTAATATAGTTTATTCAAGTATTCCACTGGGTCAATTCTCCCGTTGCTGCCAACGTTTCAACAAACTAGTCGTTCATCATCTTCAGGGCTGAATGTTGGAAAAGTGATCAGGGCCAGTTTATGATGTCAGAATGGCCAGTTTATGTAGTACCTATTGTTGTGTTAGGCGCCTTATGATTGGTCCGTGGACTCTCACCTTTTTCTTGCCTCTCGAATGCTTTTCAATACGGGTTTACAAGAGTTGCTGAGAGAGTACCCCGAGTCTCTGTTGATGTTATTCTCAGCGAGCCGTATTCCTATGCCATATTTGACCAATCTTTCCCAAAATTTATCCTTTTGACAAAGAAATTTCACCTTTTGCCGATGGACGGAATGGTCTAGGCCAATTCTGTGATCCGCAACTTCCGATTTTTCAGGTTGACACAGACTTAAGTGCCTCCGATGCTCCTTGATTCTTGTGAAAATTGTCCTCCCGGTTCCCCCACATACACTTGTTCACATTCACTCGGAATCTGATAAGGCTGCTGGAGTAATTAGGCCACAGGGATTCTTCGCATGCACTAGTTGGTTCCTTAGCTTAGTGCAAGGTCGGAATAAGGTTTCAATGTCGTATCTCTTAAGTATCTATGAGATTTTCCCGGAAACAGGTTGATATGCAAGCAGGGGTGTATCTACGGGGGGGGGGCGAACGGGACCGTTCCCCCCCAGAACTAAAAATTAGTTTAGTATAGCGGGTAAAAAGATTTGTAGTCCATAGTTACGTTGAAAATAAGAAATATTCAAAGTCATAACATCAAAAGATTACTGTAGGAACAAACGTATGATTCTGAGTACACGCATCGGATAATATTCGTTTTCAATGTTAAGACAGTTATTACTGTGAGCTGACGAACCTGTAACCTAACTCCGCTTCGTAGATACATTGGACTGACCCGGTACTTCGGTCCGCGCATACGCCAGGTACGGGCGGTGCGCTATTTTCTGTCTTGTAGTTTTTTTTCGTTCGGTGGGGTGAGAGTTTAGTTGCTGGCTAACTTGTTTCAGTGCTATGGAAAAGAAGCGTAAAGCATCTTACCCGTTAAGATACGTTGAATTAGAAACTTAACGGGACTAGACTCTTTACGGGAAGATTTTCAACAATTTGTGCCTATAAATGACTTCACTGGGAAAGGAATAAGTGATGTGACTATGGGAAAACTGAGATAAATCGGTGTTAATACAGACTATATTTATGGGCAAGGTTATGACAGGGCCTCTGCAATGAGTTTAAATATAAAGTCGAGTATATGGTGGCTTTCAGAAATTAGTGAAAAACGAAGCTCCCAATGCACTATATGTTCATTGCAGCAGCTGCACTCTCTCAACTTAGCTATTTCTGATTCCTGTTCTTCAACGTTGATAAGACATTGCATGGGCAATATTTATTTTTTTTTATTTTATTTATTTCATCAACCTGAATACAGCCTCGAGGACCATTTTACATCAGGCGTTGTAACAGTAACAAAGGAAAACACACACAACCATGTCCTAGGAGGAGAAAAATCCTCCACAGGCGGGACTCGAATATAGGAAAATTTCACAATTTTTTAACACGCCAAAGCGCCAAGTGGTTTTCACCAAATTCTCTGAAAACTGTTTCAAAAGTCTTAAGCAGTGAAGTCCTACTCGCTGGATACAACGGAACGATGATCTTAACGTGTGTTGTGAGCTATATAATGCTATATTAAGAGCTCTTGAGGAAATCAGCTCTTGGACTGATAATGATACCGCAACTAACGCAAATTTGAAGCACTTTGCCATTTCCAAATGTGATTTTCCCATTGCCTTATTTATAGTATATACGTACATACTTATTTTCATCCACCTTGCCTCTAACTAAATATTTAGAGAGAAAAATTTGATTTGTCCAGTGCTGCAACTTACATAGAACATACTGTCAATGGAATCCAGAAAACCAGGGACAATGCAGAATTATCAGAAATATTTGGGACCATTCAAATTATATGTCTTAAGGAAGATATCCCAATTAAAGTTACTAGAATGTTTAACCACCAAACAGCTCGGGAAAATTCACATTACAATACTCCAGGAAAATATTTTAGAAGAGCTGCTTTCATCCCGTTCATGGATCATTTTACTACTCAAATAAATGAACGGTTCCTCTCTCACGTAGGTATTTTACGTAGAATTTTCTACCTACCTGTATCACTTATGCAAGTACTGTAGCTATAAATGTACTCTCGCAGTTTTTCATGCTTTCTAAAGAGTATAGTAAAGGCTAGGCTAATATATTTCTTTGATAATTTATACAATGGGATAAGCTCATAAAATCAAATATTCAAACATCCTAACTGAGTAAAATTCAAAATAATAAGAGACCAGAGATCTTATTGAAAAATCTGTTCACGAGGTGTAAACAATTATACTAATTCAAGTTTTAAATCCTGAATTGCTACATAAAATTGAACATTTTAACTCAGTTAACGTTAAAAACTAGCCAAAAGTTAAAAAGCACAATTTTATCCTTATCATATCCACTGCTTGTTTGCTGGGTGAACGGGCTTAAGAAAAACTATGCAATTAGTTAGGACACGCATATATAAGTACTAAGTATACCTACTCTTAGCAACATCAAAATAACTTTGCTATTTATGTTATTTAAAAACTGAAAGTTATTTAAACGTAAGCTTAAAAAGTCACTGTAGAAACGTAGAAATTCGTTAAAATAGTTTTCAAGGCACAACAACCTAAGTTTTCCCCAGACCCCCCGGTATGTTCGTCCCCCCCAAAGGCAATTCCTAGATACAGTCCTCGCGAGAGTTTATGGCCTTTAGATGCGCAGAACAGAGGGGGTGAAATGTGTGGGAGGAGTAAAGGAAACGAACGGAGGGTTAAGTGAGCGCGTGGCAGGCAGAATGACCAACGTAGCGTATCAGCGTAAAAATGTAATTCAGAGCCGTATTGGACAATTCGACTCGTCGCAGAGCATGGAGCAGGTAGCCGACCCTTCCCCGCCATACCTCCGTTCCGCGGCCGGGGCTGTGGAATAGATGGTCTTACGCGATGACTCACAGCTGGGCATTTCAATTACTTTAAACGCGTTAACATTTTTTCAACATTAACAAAAAATAACAAATATCGTCGTGATTCCGCTGAAACGCTGATTGAGTAGACACCAAACTTAGCGCAAATCCGTTGTTTTTTAATAACGTTGCTAAAATTTTCAGCCGCGTGAAATTATGTCATCGAGATTTTAGACATACAACATAAAATTACGAAATAACAGTGCATTCTAAATTCTTCTTTTACTTAGCTAATGCAATGAATGTAATCGGACTTTGAATACCACTAGATAGCTAAAGTTTCAGTAGATAAAATAAGAAATAAGAAAATAAAAAGTACTTGAAGAGATAATGTCAGAAATTGGCACTATGTACATGTATATTCGATGAATAAATGGGACATACAAAGAGAGGAAATATAAGAATATATTCTAGAGAGACAGAGAACATATAAGAAAAATATAAATATATTTTGAATAATATATGAAATATTTTAATAATATAATGAAATATTTTAATAATATATAATAATTTAATAATATAATATTTTAATTTTAATAATATATGAAATATATTAATATATGAAATATATATATATATATATATATATTTCATGCAAAAATAAATTGGATAATTTCCGTAATTTATTAAAGAAAGAAAATAGCAAGAAATACGAATGTGATATTTGTTTTTGTGTAATATTGTAGAAAATAGTTAATACTTGTTGCAACTACAAGTCCACATCCAAGCCATCGGCCTGAGATCCCCAGGCCGTGACCCCCTGGCGCGCGCTCAGGTCCAAAGGGACGACGTCCACTGCATAACCCACTGCGGCGAATAGCTGGGGGCATTCAAATTCACTGAAGGCATATGACAAATTTCAATGTTGGCAACGAAAATCGTAAACATTAGCCCACCGGTGCCATCCTTCCACCCGCGGCAACCGGTTTTTAGAAAATAGACCCTTCCAGTCCCAAAATCGTCTACTGCGCAACGCCATAAGCTTTCGCGACGACTGTACACCACCGTATGCTAGGGAGTCCTGCCCATGCAAGAGGTTTTTGCCGTTCCTCTGTCTGAATGATGGTTGCTTTTTGTTCAACTGTCCTCAGTATAAGTTTATTTCGGGAAGGGAGTTACCGTGCCGCTGTCGTTATACCAGTGGTTACTAAATTTTGTGTTTGTTGCTCTGGGAAAGCGTAGGCTGCAGTTTTCTTCTGGTGAGTTTTCCTTTTTTTTTGGGGGGGGGATCGAATTTTCATTTTGTTTACTTCAATTCCTTGTATTGCATGTCAATTAATGAGTTCCTCGTTTTCTAAAGATTTTCTAGTAAGACTTCTGTCTTTTGCCATGAGCCCCACCGGCTGCCCTTTAAACACATAGATTTCTCCCTCTTTAATTTTCCAATCTGGGTATTTACTTGTGTTTCGTTGCACTTGTTTAAGACGATTTATATACCAACCATCCTGCGTTTTATGCTCGTCTAATACACATACGTCGACGACCCTATCATGCGGGATACGCGATTGGGCGTCGGGCACCATATTCTGCGCCCCTTGACGATGCAAGATATTAAAATCGTGACCTTGCAAGGGCAAGGCCCACCGTGCTAATCGTCCACTAGAATTCCGCAAGTTATGTGACCCCTTTAAACTACTATGATGGCTAGTATGGCAGACATGTAAGTACGGCAACGGATAGGTGTCTTTCTTCGACGCGGAATTCAATTTACGAAAGTCTAAAGAAAAAAGATATTTTCCATTAGGTTCCTTCACTAAAACTATAGGAGTAGACCTTGCACTAGTTGATAATGCCCACCACCAACCAAGTTCCACCTCGCTATTTATTATTTCTTGCATTTTTGGGTTAATCGGATAATAACTATGCTTAATGGATGGGGAGTCTCCAACATCGATGAGATACTAAATTAGTGCATCCTGATCTCGCCTCAAATAACGACATCTCATGCTCCAAGAATTGTTTCAACTCTTCCCTCTCACATTCATTCAAGGAAACTGCACCTGCTACGAAATTCTCCTCCTCCTTACTACATAGAAAATTAAATTGACGGTCTGGAACTGAAACAAAGCCCCACTGGTCCTGATTAGTGAATAAATTTAAACCGAAAGCTTTAGGAAAATCTTTTCCGATACAGAGAAGGTAAAATATAAATTAGCACTTTCAAAGTCTTACTTTTCAGAGTAACTGGGAAGCAAACCGTGCCTAATACACGTTCTCTGGCTCCATTTCCCATTGCTACTAACATATCATATCTTTAAGTCTATTAAAACAGCTAATGTTTAAATTAACACAAAACCCTCTAATCCATAATAATTTTTACACAAACTCGAATTCACCAAAGCATGTATTTCGCAACCACTAACCGTAACGGCTATGTACCTATGCCCATCACTTCTGATCTGATATTCCCTCGCGATACGGGACGTGCAACAGCGCAGTGCTCCGCTTTTACCCGAATTCTTCAGTAAGGGATAAAGCAAAAATTCGGAGTTTAACCCTCCCTTACGGTTAAACCTCCTCCGAAGTTTCCCATTCAACCACGAGGACAAGAAGTAACCAAGGCATCCTGCGTACCACACCAAAAACAAAAGCGTTTTGGAGGAACCCGACATCTCATAAACCAATGCCCTTCCTTTCCACAACTACAACACACCATTGAACGTTCCGCCATGTTCCCGTGAACTTCCCCCACCGCATTTGAAGAGGACGAAATACTTTGGCTAGGCGTCGGTGGTCGTGTTTCCGTCGTCCTCGAGCGCGAGATAACATGAATGGGTTCGAGCGAAGCCTTTCAATGTGGAGTCCAAGGCGCCTTATGCAATGGGGTTAAAATTTCTTTTGTCGCCTGCTCCCGTTCCACCTTGCGTTCGCACGGTGGGATTTGCTACGCACCCGAGCACTATAAGCCACCTCTGTGATAAGTGACTGCTCCGGATTAGGAGGTGGACGATAATTACTCTTCAATTGATCGATAAATTCATATTCTTTATCTAATTGACTCAGTTCTTCTAATGTATGGCAATCTCCTTGACGGATATACAGACGGTAATCCGGTTTCATATTCCGGTTTACTCGAGCTAACTTAATCGATTTCGAGGGAATTGAGTCTAAGCGATACATCCATGTGCAAATCCCAGTTACATAATCTGCTAACGATTCGTCCGTTCCTTGCGTACGATCCCTAAGTTCTTGCTCTAGCTTTGAATACTGTGCACGACGAAGCGAGTCTTATGAGCTTTCACAAAAAGTCACCTGGTAGTCAAACGGTGCCTTTGTAAGCGATGCCAGTTCAACTCCGTTCCCTCTAGAAGTTCTGGAAGTCCGCTCAACACTTGCCCTTCCGCAAGTCCATAAATGTCCCTTAATTTCTTGACCCGCATCAAAAAATCACTAACACTTTCTTCCGCACACACGAAAATTTTAAGTTCCAGTCTCACGATGTCAATACCCTGTTTGGAGGTACTTTGGGGACACCCACAAGACCCTGGATTATCCTGACTTCTACCGTTTCTCGGTCGACTTTCTACGGCACCCTCATCGATTCAATTTTCGTCCTTCTTAAGTGCATTACCAACCTCGATCTCAGATCCGCTAATTCTGCGATAAGTCCGCAATTCTTTAGTTGTTCCCCTTGCCGACATTTTACCCAACGTTTGATACCTGCGGCTCCCTCATCATCTCCTCTCCGCTCTCTAACCCAGACATTGCCTATTTTGAATACCGCTTACACTTAAATATACTATTGAAGCAACTATATACTTAACCACTCAAGAAACTACATACTGTGACACAAATATAGTACAAGGCATCTAAATGGCTAACCCCATGAAAAATATTTACACATCGATCACGCTCCCCTTTCATTCGGATCTCAGTTCGGGCGCCATCTTTCTGCCACACCTACCCTCGTTACGCTAGTCTTTGCCTCAATTCGAGCGCCAGGTCTCTACGACCAACAGACGTAACATATTTTGCGGGTACTAAACCTCTCACTACTTCTCCCAGTAGCTGCAGCAGAGATAGACCTCCAAGGTCCATGAAGGGAGAGAGGTGATACTATGAAACAAAAAGTGTTTGGATCACAATCGAATAAAAGGTTTTTTAATGAATTTGGATGAGGTTCGAGAAGACATTAGGAAATTGGTTTGAAAATTGATCTTAAAATACTTGGAGGGAACTCTTATCCCTCTTTATTATACATTGGATTCGTATGAAAAGAAAAAATTACTGCCATGCGATAAATGTAATTGAAGGTAACACCATGAACATTCAATACCACCCAAAAAAAGCAAAACTCACCAGGAGAAAACTACAGCCTTTGCTTTCCCAGAGCAATAAACACAACATTTAGTAACCCCTGATATAACGACCGCGGCACGGTAACTCCTTTCCCGAAATAAATTTATGCTGAGGACACTTGAGCAAAAAGCAACCACCATTCACTAAAGAGCAAAACACCACAAGCCACATACCTTAAATGTTTTTTAATATAGAATCAATGTTATGACAAATTCTGAAATAGGAACGCGAACACAGAAATACATAATTGATGAGATCCTCCACGTGAATCATGGGGAGAAGAAAAACTCAAAATTTGGAGGGGAACCGTCCTACGTGAGGCATGGAAGCCAAGAGATCGAACTCCTGATAAAAAAGATGAAATGCTCTTAAACCTCAAATATTTATACATGACTCGGCAGTGAAGTATGCTGTCGTGATAGGAAATACAACAAAAGTTACACAAACAAACATTTTTCAGGAATAGGCAATTCAAAACAAATATTCTCTGGTTCACAATAAACAAATATTTTTCTGAAATATGTCAACTTCATTAGAAACGTAACTATTATATTATAAACAAATATTTCTTGCCCTTGGCTTCCAAACTTCGAAGTTGGCCTTCTAACTTTTAAAATCCAATAGGCTCAAAACAATGATAAATGCTAAAATATGTCAAATGTGATTCGTCAACTGAATGATTGCTACGTTTACGTATGTATGCAATGAACTAATTTGCTCTTTGCTTCGACGGATAAGCTGGGATATATTCCCTAGCCCTTAGTTTTGCAAGTCTCTCCCCAGAATTTTGTACTGAGGACTTTTTTTAGACTTTCCAAGATGAAAATTTCTCCTGTACCGCTGAAATCTGTTTTCAACCACCGCAGTTGGCTACTTTCGAGACCCAGAGAATTTTAGACGAATAGTTAAAAATTTAAAAATATTTTCCGTAGTTCAGGATAATTTAATAATGAACAGACTGCCAATGACCTTTGGACGTTTGAAAAACAGTCTGGAAAGTTACAGGTAAATTTCCCACCCAAGTCGTCAATTTTGCTATTCATTTAACCAGGATAAAGCAGTGACTCGGCCGTGATGTAAACAAAGCCGCACACAACCAGCGAAATTTCCATGTCGTTGAACACAAAGAATTAAACTTTCCTCCTCGATCTGATGCCAACTCGAGCTGAACATGTTTCCTCGTTCCGTTCTTATCGGCGGTCTTGCCATGGCTTACCCGTTCCGAGAATGCTGCCAAACTTGAGGTTTAAAAACCAGAAATGGGTCCCAGTGCAGTTCGCTCGCAATTCCATTTGGAGCACATGCACGTGATATTGTATGGCATGGCTATGTCAGATTTATCCGCACGTAATGACGATTTCTTGCCAGTTAAGTGGACGAAAAATCGCCCGAGTGCAGCAGCCCCGCTCGGCTGCGAGGGGTTATTATCTGCTCGGTCAGCGACGCCGGAACACCGGAATGCCGTTCACTTTCCGTCGGACTTTTACTTTTCTGCTGCCCGGCTATCTTGATTTTCAGTTCCACCCGTGCGTGTGAAACGCTGCTTTTGTCGTTTGCCGGCAACCTCCAATCCTGTGCCCAAACCATGAGTGTCAAAGGCTTTGACATTTTTCTGTGCATGTTATTCGTCCATCCAAGACAGTTTTCTGAAAATATTTCTACCGTGGATGCACTGGTGACATACGCTGCACTTCATGGTAGGGTGTATGTTGGGATAGTTTGAGCACCAGCTATTTTTATTATTGTGAAAGGATAAGTTTTTAATGTTTTCGAAACTGTTTATTAATGCATGGGTGCTTTTCCGTGGTTCTGTTGTGTTCACGAATTGCGCGAGGGAAGAGGGATTACCAAAGCTATCAGTCCTAACGTTTATCTTGCTTATTTTATCTGGGTTGGTTAATATACCGGTATAGTGAGGGAACTTAATAACCTCGCGAATGATCCTAATACACCTGGGTCCCCTGTACCTCTCTAGAAATCTCCATCCCGATTGTTATCTTAGTATTTCGAGGGACTCCCACCGTAGTTCTTTTCTAAGTTGCTCTTTCTTTTCCTCATAGCAGCTGTTTTTAAAGATCAGGCGGATCATCTTTGGACTTCATCCGATTCAATAATCAAATCCCTCCCCGATAGGTTCAAAATGAATGCCAAATATTGAATGGAACAGCAGCATTATTATGCAAAATTGCATACCTGCGGCTAAGTACCCAACTAAACCGTATGGGGAAGTGGAATGGAAGCAGTTCTAATTTTGGGGCTAGGTTCAGGCATTGGAGCAGCAATAGTCCTCAAAGAATTCCGGAGACATGTTAGAAAAAATATGGTACCCTTCCGTACCTCTTCCATGGCTCTCAGATAATGTTGGAGGAGCTATCACATGTGGTTTGGCACCGTGGAGCGGCTATGCTTGTGAGTGCATGTAATCCGGATGGTTGAATTCCGCTTGAAGATCTAAAACTTAACTTATGGGTGGTGCGATTAGAGCTGTAAACAGAAATTATTTTCTCCTGCCACACACCCTTGTTTTTAGGCTCAACAAATGTTTATCTCCGCACAACAATATGCATGGCAGAAAAAAAACAAGTGCGGACGCCGCTATAGGTTTTCGCCTCTTCAGGGATTGAAGCATTTCACTGGCTCTGTTATGCCTCTGAGTGAATGAACGAATCGAAAACTTTATCAGGCACTGAGATGAAGGAATTTGCTTATGAAAGTGTCAAAACTATAAGAGCGGTGGTGGAAGGATTTTAACATTTGCATTAATATTAGGAAGAATAATGATTACGGCAGTGAGTTAAAGAAGTTAACTATACAAGCGATTGCTTTTCGGGATAGAGAGCCTCCACTATGGTTCATCATTACTCTGTCGATGACTTATTGTTAGTCTCTGTGAGAGGTGAATCAACTTTAATAGACACAAAACTATCAAAACTAATTTTCCGGAGTCTTTCGCCATTAGCCATTCAGTAAGATTTCCCTTGTTGGGTTCAGCTTCTTCTCTCATAAGGGATATCAATTACTCTCACTCAGTGACTTGTATTTTGGAATTACGCCCTTAGATAATGCTTTTAAATGAGTATCAGTTTGCAACGATGTAAGCAAATAACTTATTCCCATTCTGATGAGAAAAGTATCCTCTGTTAGCGTCGGCAGTAGAATTACGGCGCTCAAAGGTTTTTGAGCTGAGGAAAACACCAGGATTGAATATTGTAAATAATATATATAAAGATGAGATGAAATAATCGAGACTCTTATGAGGAGGAATATCAGGAGTCTTAAGAATAAGAAGCAATACAAGCATGCATTAGAAGCTGAAGACGAATGTGAGAACAGGATATTATGGAGAAAATTATAGCCAGTTTCCTTGGCCTATTAGCAATAACTAAGCTCTTACTCTTAAGATTGTGCCTACCCCGAGAGAGAATGGGGTCATGGGTATGCATGTTTTTTCGTATTATCTTTCAATTATATGGGCACATATATCAAAATGATAGTGGGATTCATCGTATTCAGATGTCTTTTGTTCACATGTTGGCGATGCAATGAATTTTTTAATTCTGGTGGCAGTTTTTGTGTTGAACGTTAACAATTTAGGTCGCTTCCGGGAGCTCCTTTACTCGCAGCAAAAAAGCACCTTCCCAATGAAGGATGCGAATGCGTTGGTTGTTAGAAGACAGCTTTTTTTGCACTTCGTGCTCAGAGTCTATGCTCTCTACTACTTTTTTTGTAGTAGTTACAAATCCCATTACTTGCTTACTTGAAAACGGCATCAATTCCATGCGTACGTGTGAGAGCATAAAATGGTTTCCAAGGTATTCTCTGCCTGTATGTACGTAGTACAATTCACCTTTGCGGGAAAATGTGATTTTTAATTCTCATGGACATCGGTTATGATCGTTATTAAAGTTTTCAAGAGACATCGTGAAATTGGCTTAACACACTTCAACGAAGTTAATCCTTAATGGCAGTCAGTCTTCTTCCGCTTTTATTATCGCTTTCATTCTTTTGCTTTTTTATTCACAGAATCATTTTAAAAAATCTGCCCCGAAATGAAAGTTGCGTATATTTCCATCATTTTGAAAATATTGTAGTTCCTATCTAGTGCCTAGACTGAATGAAGGGGATTCGTATTGTTTTCATGATTATGTAAAATACCTAATACTTTTTTACAACATTTTATTTGTACGTCGCGTTTCACCCAATTTCGGCTTCGCTCGGTAACATCACGCGACGATGCCATAAATCGGTGAAACGCATAGTACAAATAAAAGTCTGTAAAAAAGTAATAGGTATTTTACTTAATAATGAATAAAAACATACATTTTACGAAATTGAAGCCTGCCACTGTCAAGTTTAAGGGATTCTCCTTTTGTCTTGGAAAATGTTAAACCTGTTTATTATCTGAGTGGCATTTTGAAAATTTAAAAGAAAAAATGCTGCCAAAGTGAAGGGTTTAGAGATGTTTCTGGTTATTTCGTTTCGTTTTGAGTTTTCTTTAGATTTGTGAAGCGTTGAATCTGAATGAAATCTGTATCCCACGTGATAAATACGTTGTCTTTTGTGTTTGCATATCAATGAGGATATGGTTGCCCTCCACTCCAAATATTCTACCGTCATATTTGATTCAAGGTCAGTAGGTAAACAGCTCTGGTCATCTTCCGCAGCGGATAATCGAGTCCAAAGGGTTTATGTTCCTAACATTCATAATAAGAATAATGTCGATGAATTCTTCCACATGCGGAATGTTAAATAGAAGTTCCGTGAGAATTTGGAACATTGCAAGGCATAGGCTAAAATATTGAAGCATATGTAAGTACGCCTTCGGGATGGGAAGCCAGTACTCGAGCCACCACAGGGTTCGCAAAATGTTTTTCATCTGTTAGAGTACTGATCCCCATCGAACTTGGTGATAAGAATTGGTCAAAATTTAACCCACAGTCTGATGATGATACCCATCCAAGTGAATATCATTTACTCAGTGAATCGCTCACCTTTGCGTCGCTCCAGCCGCCGATCAAATGCCCATGCAGTGTGGTGCCTTTATGGTGGTTGGAGGAATTTTCGGTCTACTTACAGATTTGCATGAAACTTTGCATACGAGTTTTTATAAGTGACGTCTATTGATAAAATTTAAAAATTTTATTTTTCTAATTTTTTTGACAAATCAATTCTATTTCAACGCGTAGCCTAATGGCATATGAGAAGTATGTATTTCGTGATAGTTCGATTACTTGCGCGCAGAGTTTTCTTTAAAAGGGAAATAGTAAATTTCATATTATTATAATGGTTGATGACATACCTATAGCAAGGTGTCACGCCGAGTCAAAGATTCGAAAAAAAAGATGTTCTAATATAATATTCCCCTAAATTTCTAATACGGGGCCGAAAACTTAAGTAAATCTAGACAAAAAATGTGAAACAACTTCTGTACCATTTCCATTGATGCACGTGTGGTGAGTTTCACAGAATAAACAGATGCGCTTAAATAAAATGTGGTCCTAGAATTTTTTTCGACTCATTTGAAAAATTATTAAAATGCGCACTCAATAACCCACGATTGTCGCTCGAGACTCCTTTATAAATTGTCAACATTTTAACCCACGGTGTGATTGCGATTGCCATCCACTTTAGGTCTCGTTTACTTAGTTATTGCCCCCCTTTCCTTCCGTCCCGTCGTGCGAAGCAGAAGACCCAGCGGCCGATCCTATCCCCATGAAATGTGACGCCTGTAAGGGACGCGTCATCACTCCTCGCCGGATGACTCAAAGATCCTCGTTAAACATCTCTTCACTCATGAAAGCCTGTCGGTCGCGATTGATCGGAGCGTCATGGCGACGACTTTCGCGTCCCCGGCTTAAACTGTGCGACACGCAGTGCGCGCGCGTGGGCGCCCACGAATTTGCGGCTCGCTGCTGGGCCCCGTGGAAGTGGAGACATTGAAAAAGTACACACCGCGCTCTTCATTTGTACTATCAAATTTCTCACTTGTCACCTCCCATTCTCACATTGACCTGAAAGTGGAGGCATTAAGCTCCAACCTACTATATTGTGTAAATATGCAGGCGCCAAAACGTATCTGCTACCGTAAACGGCCTCCCACCCCTTGGATTACAGAGGAAATAAAAGACCTTATCAAGGAGAGGAACCAACTCAGACGTGCCTACATTCGTACAAGAGATCCCCTGGTTCACAGTAAATTTAAAACATATAGGAATAAAGTTAAGTCTCTCATCAATGGAACCAAGCGCCAATTCTACTCCAATTTAATCATTAAACCCATGCACTCTAATACAGTCTGGCGACAACTACGGCAACTTGGTTTACTGCGGCAGAAGGAAGGCCTAGTTATCAATGGTTTTTCATTGAACCAGTTCAATGAATATTTTACAAGTCTCACCAAGGGTGATCAGAGTGGATCAACGCATCGTATTACTAACATTGAACTTTTAGTCCCATACAATGATAACAACTTCTACTTTAAGCATATCACTCCCGATCTTCTTACGAAAACCCTACGTCGCTGCAAGTCACAATCCTTGGGTATCGACGAAATATCAATCGACTTCATAAATAAGGCTGGTGACGTCTTGGTCCCCGCCATCCTTGAAATTTTTAATCACTCCTTATCCACATCTGTTTATCCATCAATTTGGAAGTCAGCAATAGTATTACCAATTAAAAAATCGAGAAATCCCACTTCACCATCTGATTATCGCCCCATTTCTCTACTCTGCACCTTATCTAAAGTTCTCGAAAAACTTGTTCACCAGCAAGTCAGTGACTTCCTAATTAAAAATAACAAGCTAAACCCTTACCAGTCTGGTTTTCGAAAGAACTTTAGCACTCAATCCGCCCTCCTGAAAATAACTGACGACATTCGCCTGGCTATCGATAGAAAAATGGTGACCATTTTGGTTCTTTTTGATTTAAGCAAAGCTTTCGACCGAGTTAATCACGCCCATCTCCTCGATAAATTGAAGCGTTTGAACTTCTCTGCCTCCGTGTTGAACTGGTTTTATTCTTATCTCACAGACCGTAAACAGGCAGTCAAGGACTCCATTGGAAACCTGTCCTCATGGTTGCCAGTTAAGCATGGTGTTCCTCAGGGGTCTGTTCTCGGCCCACTTTAGTTTGCAATTTACGTTTTGGACCTCCCAAAAACATTAAAACATTGTCGTTATATGCTATATGCCGACCACCTGCAAATTTACTTTCAATGTCACCTGCATGATCTTCACGATGGAATAGCTAAAGTCCAATTTGATGCTGAAACTGTCTCCTTATGGGTCAAAGACAACCAACTAATCCTGAATAACACCAAATCTAAAGCAATAATTATTGGGAGCTCTAAGCTTACCAATAAAATTAACTACGATACCATACCGCGCTTAGAGATTGATAATGTCACGTGAACTACTACTACGTTTTCTGACTACGTTAGAGTGAACCTACTACTACTACTACGTTTTCTGACTACGTTAGAGTGAACCTACTCTAACGTAGTCAGAAATCTGGGAATTCTTATGAATAACAATCTCACCTGGCATGATCAAGTGAACCAAATTTCCAACCGCGTAAACAGTACTCTGTATCAGCTTAAAACCCAGAAACATGTCTTACCGACTCACATTAGGACGAAATTAGTTATTGCATTAGCATTTCCCCATTTAGACTATTTTTCCTTGGTATTTGGTGATCTTTCAGAAGAACTTAATGACAAACTTCAGAGGACCCAAAACTCTTGTATTAGATTCGTTTTTAACCATCGCTACGATGAACATGTGTCCTCTTATAGGGAAAAACTGTCTTGGTTAACTGTTAAAGACAGACGTAATTATTCGCTCAGTGTCTTTCTGTTCTCCTTATTCTCCGCTTCAGAACCAAAATACTTAATAGACATGTTTATACACCAACCACAGTCCCGAACTATAAATACAAGATGTGCACAATCTGACCTTTATTGCCCCGCCCATAGAACCACCAAATATCATCACTCTTTCCTGGTCAAATCTACAAAATTATGGAATTTCCTCCCCATTCATCTAAAGAATATTTTAAACACACAGACATTCAAGACAAAACTTTATTCTTACCTTCTACAAAAAAACATAATTCTGTGATTCAGTCTACACCAAAAATGAACTTGTGAAACTGTTGCTCAGTATTAGTTTTTCGTTTGATTTTATACCAAAAAGAAGCTGCAACGACTTTCTTTACTGTTTTATCATTGGTTTATTATTCACTAAAATGTCTTTGATTGTAAATTCTGATTTAGAAATGTGTTAAAAAATTATTCTTCAGTTATCCAGTTCAGATTCTGTTTTTGCTTATGTTTACACTAAAAGGATTATGTCACTTTTTTCCAAATTGTATTCTTCGTTTAGGTTTATTTTATTTTTATATGATGCATTTTTTGATTGTATGTCTTTTCTGTGATTAGAGATATAAAACTGGCATGTAATTTACATATTTATATATGTTCAATAGCAGGTTAAGTACCTTAAGCTCACCACCATTGTAAAATTGGTGCTCTTAGGGGTATTGTACCCAGAGCAAATAAATATTATTATTATTATTATTCTCCCACTCCGCCGGACCACCTTTTCATTCGGGGGTGTTCACCCGCCGTCTTCCACCCCCGAAGCAAACTTGGGCGCTGTTGACATCGTTTTTTCGGACTCCCTATGAAACAGCCTAACCGTCTCCATTCTGGATATTGACTCAGCATTTGTAAATATTTATCACGGGATTTGGGACTCGGTACAGCGACTTACTCCGTGCGGTAGCTTATAAAGGTTTCGCTGATGGGGCATTATTCAAATAAGAGGCTGGCGGCTGCAACTCCGAATGAATGTAAGAGTCAATATGAGATGAAATTCTTGGATGTACTTTTGTTTCTATTTAATCAACTGAAAAAATTGTCAGTTAAACATTGGTTGGTATTTAAAAGCACACGATATTTCAGAACGATTTCTCTTGAGTGCATTTATTATTACTAGGTTGTGTTATTGATTTCAGTGGCGTGTGGGTATTCCGATAGACTGCTAGCTATTCTAGGACAAATGATTCGAATGAGGCCAAATTTGGAAATTTCCGAGGTTAGCAGATGACGTACGATCGTGAATTCACCGTGCCCCCTCTTGACAATGGGTGTTGACGTATAGATAACCTATCTTAAGGTCTTATCAATTTTTCCACCTTTACTGATGCACTCAAATTAAATTGAAATCTTTTGTAATGAAATTAATTCACCATTCTGATTGTGATATCAATTACTTGTTATGCAAATTCGCGTGGCATTGATCGTTCGCTTTGTTTTACGTCAAACAAATCTTTACGAACTTAAAAATTATTTTCCAATTGGAGACAGAATTTTGTTCCCTTATATTTAGGGATTTTTAAATGCTCTGACGACTTTGAGATGCCTTTTATGATAGTCCACCCATAATAAAGCCTCTGTCTCAATATTACCGGGAGAAAGCATAAATTGTTAAGAGCAAGTGCTTGGAATGCGTACCGGCTTAAACAGATTTGTGTACTCACTGAGTACTTGTTATTTCAAGTTCAATTATCCGCAATCTAGAGCCCCTCGATAATGGCTACATTATCAGACAATATTGACTTTATTTTACGCTGGATCGGTCATAGTTGACGGAAAATGGTTTCGTGACGGCTGATGTCCACTCCGTGAGAAATCCGTGAGAAATCGAGTTAAGCCTATACGGCTTAACTCGATTTCTCACGGAGTGGACAAGAAAACCATTTGATTGAAATTGCTTAGTTTGCGGTTTGAAGGAGTGTAGTATTTTAGTATGTATTGTAAAAATAAATTACGCGTGACCAAAAAATTTGTGGATGAGACCAAGAATCCCTTGTAAACTGTATGAACACCAACACGGAGCTCATCATGGTTTAACGAAAGTTACTACTTTCGGCGGCGACGATTGTGTGGGAAGTCACCCTGAGCGGTGTCATAAAATGTAACTTATAATTTCTAACCGGCATGTAACTATGCCTTTCGTAACGGGGGCACTCTAGAGCGGGAACTATGAGAGCCAAAACATCTCGCGTTCGCCTGCCGCCTTATTAATAACCGTAATCATCGAGATACCTCGAGGGGGGAGGAGTGAGAAATCAGCGTTTCGGAGGCTGCAAAAGTAGCAATGCCTCCAATGCGTGGCCTTGACTAATGAAGATGGCCTTGTTGCATCACAAGTACATTCATCTTGCTGCATAAAATGTGTAGGAGGGAGGGCCCAAATGGGGCTCAGTTTTCGAAGTGTGCGATATTGTGAAGATTGACTACGATGTGATCGAGATCTCTCATTGAGATATTGATCCGACGAGCTATGTGGTGTGTCGCATTATGCAATTTGATATAATGCGGTATATGAAATGTAATATCATACGATTTGCGAAATGCGATAGCATGCTAAACAGCACCGGCAGTCGCAAATTCGAAGATTGGATTGCTGCGGCTCTAAAATTAATTCTCTCATCAGATAACATCTTCAGTCATTCATGATTCCTTATTTTGACAGCCCTCACAATTTTAAGCTTATAACTTCCTTGGTCTTTCTCGGTAATACTTCCCATTATTTGTTCCTTCCATTTCTGTTTTTAGAAAGCTTTCATGTAGAAGAATGTGTCCAATGAGTTTGTCCTGAATTTTAATTAAGAACTTTATCTTCCCAGCTTTTCGTTGGACTTCTCTGTTGGTTGACCTCTCTTTCCATTTAATTGTCATTGTTTTGCTATAACACCACATTTCCATTGCTACCAACCTTTTATTTTCTATTCTCTTACTTCTACCGCCCAAACTTCGCTGCCATAGAGTAATGTGCTCCGTTCTGGCGTTATGATCGCATTGCGACAAGGAACTTTGAGAATCGCAGAGCCCTACTGGGCTCCCTTTCGGGCGTTGCTCAGGGAACAATGGCGTGCTTGTGGGCCCGAGATGACATTCGCTCCCGAAACAGTTGCGACAGACATATGGCGGGCGTCTTCTTGTGTGGGATATAACCGTTAGCTTTGAGGATGGATGAGTGATGGGCCTTTTTTCGGCCTTCGATCAGATGCTGCCGCATGCCACTGTGGCGTTTTCTTTCTTTGTGATTCCCGACTTTTTGTCTTCTCCGAGCGAAGTTCACGTTCTTGGTGATTGTAATCAGTTTTTTATTCACATGGGTAGGGAAGAATGAGTAAGTAATAGTGGTAATGGTGAAGCACAATAGGCCGCTTAATACTGGGTAGTAATATTTGATATACGTGGTATTCTGGAATGAGATGCTTTGCTCTGTTTATCAGCTGCTTCTACGAAAGCTGCCTGATGTTTTCAATTATAACGTGAAGTTCTGTTGATGTACAGACGCGGCAATGTACATTTTTGGGTGCTAACGACTGGAGCTAATAAGTTTTGGTTGGCGCTTTAACACTTGGGGAAGGATAGGAAAGTAAATCAGTGGCCACTCACTTGCAGATGATCCATGGCGACACCGGTGTCCACTGCATGGGGTAGCTTATATATATGTTTGTGGATTTTTTTGAATTCTTCGAAATGTTTCAAATGGGTGGCTGATATTTTCATCCATCATACTGACTTTGAGTCTTTCGTACGACAGTTGTTGGTGACTTTGAGTCTTTCGTACGACAGTTGGATTCAAAATAATGCAAAAAATAGAGTGGCGCCACTTTCACCGCAGGTCCAAAATAAGCTTTATATTTACTCTACAATTCCCATGACCGTTCCCAATCCGACCGACGCAATCGCAATTTTAAATTCCATTTATCGACTTGCACGATGAATTGGAAATAATATTCCTTATTGGAAATAACATGCATGTATCTGGAATAGCTCTTCCTCAGGAAATATTGCCGGAGTTGTATTTACGAATTTCGGAACGATCTTGGCTGCCTTTTGCCTAAGCGGTCTTTCATTGTGGCAATAGTTATTGCATTAAACTTGTTCTTTGCTGTGGATACTCTTCTGAACTACTTTTTACGGAGACATGAAAACACAATACGAGGTACTGATAAACATATAAACATAAAGGACATAGTAATGGCCGTGGTTTACACGGCAGGGCTAATAGATTGAAGGAAGATGAAAGGTGTAGCATCGATTTCGAAGTAAGGCATTATTTTCTTCCGCGCACTATTTCATATTATAGTTCTCTGTTACTTCATATTGTGATGGACATTCAAAAAATTTTCTGTAATTTCTCCCTAATTACCTACCCATACATATCATTTGGTTATCTTTTGAAAATTATTTTTTTAATGTAAAAAGAAAATATAATTGAAAAACTTGCTCCGCTAAAATTATCAAGAAGTATTTCTGCCTCACGCTAAGTAAATTAATATTCAAGAACTTCGAATATAAAGCTCCTAGGTTAACATTCAGGGTACTCTTATGTCAATGAATAGTTTTCCAGTCTTTCAAGGACTTTTTTAAAAGAGTTCTGAAAATTTGATTGAACTCAGGATGAGTAACACACCATTCCTACACAATTACGGCTGCAGCCTCATTGATGCGACGACTTGGTGGATTTTTTAACTTTTGGTATCACTCCTGAGGGCTTTACAGACAGTAAGGAGAGCTCAGCAATTATACTGAAGTGATTTTGAGAATATAGGTACTCAGGAGAATAGTAACGCTCGGTTTTAGACAGTTCCTACCAATACGAATTGCTTAATTTGCTTGGAGAACGACTGATTTCTATTAATATTTTATTAACAGGAAGAAGTTTAATTTGGTCACGAATGGAAAATTATTTTTTTAATTTAGAATTTAACGATGTCACCACGATTCTGTATTACAGACTGAAGTCTTTTTTGTATTGACTCCACCCAAGTTTTGTAATATATGTATAAGATCGTCACGATAAAGAGTCTTATACTTCTCTCACGTGATCTTCCAAAGCTTCTTCTGTCCTCTCACCTTCATTTTCTCATTCACTGACAATGAGGGCCCAGATGTTTTCAATGGGATGAGATCTGGCGAAGTTGACGGTGACGGTAGCACCTCGATACGTCGATGCTGTTGAAAGAATCTTTTCGTTTCTGCTGCTCTGTGAATGGGGCAGTTCTGATCAGTTTCCAGTCACTAACTAAAGTAAGCTGACGAGATACTGTACCGGTTTTCCTCAAGTAAAAACGATGGTGCATGAATACGATTCAATTCAATTTCCCCATTTTATTCCAACCTACCATTCTACCGAGAAGTAAGACCTCGGAACGATATTTCCACAGACGATGGCGATAATCAATGCAAGAAAGTTTCCCTTCGTAACCGTCAAAAATCTACCTACATACTTAAAAAACACTTAATTGCTAGGCTCTTCTGATTGTCCGTTAGGAGCAAAGGAGTCATGCCAAAAGAGAAAACATCGACCAAGTCGTGGCATCAATCTGAGGCCGCAGCCGCAGTTGTCTAGGCTCAGTATGTTGCTCATCCTGCGCTCATTCTAAATTTTCAGTATTTTTAATTCCTTAATTTTTTATCAGCTGCTTTTTCCGGTTTATATCACTGTACCTACTTTAAATGGAGTTTACTATTACTACTCTATAATAAATAGTATAGTTTATTCTTGTTTTAAATTACGATGAAACGATCGCTGTGGAGAGGAGCACATATCACAGCATCCCTTGATTGCTCTCTCGCGGTGGTCACCTTTAGAGAATGAACGGTAGAAAGGTTTTCTCAGTGCACTCTTGTCCAAAACAATATTTCTCTCACTGTGAGTTGCCGAATTTCCATATGCTGTTTACGGATGAACTCTCCTGAACTGCATTATACACAGCCACACCCTCGGGTGGAATTCAATGGACAAATTGAAGGAAAAATACCGGGAGATAATAGTTTGAAACATATTTTCTTGTAACTTTTTATCCTGATAAAGTTAAACATATTTTTTTCTTTCACAAATCTTCGTTCAGGAACCGACCATATGTTTGCCTCTTCATGTACCAGAAATGAAGTAACGCGAGAGGCGATTGGTAGGGGTTATTAAAAATATGAAGTAGTTCTGAGAGAGCCGTTATTTTTTTTGATAGATGAGATAGACTCCAATGGATTGAGATGCAAAGCTGGTTCTTCTTGCTTGGTTCGTGAATGGCTTGGTGCTTGGTTGCTTTGGTTCGTGAATGGCTGGTTAGTCAACTCTATGGCTCGGTGTAATGATTAAGAAAGTTCCGCAGTAGAATTAATTAAATATAATTTTTTATATTTTGCCTACTTATTGAGAAACATGTCGATCGATAACGTCAAATAAATCCAACCTTACTATATTATTTTTTATGCATGAATTAATTTGTAGAGAGTTGGTCATGTCTTTTTTTGATATCTCAACTTCCTTTTTTCGCCGACGTTTTGCCTTTTAATTAAAGCATCTTCAGGGCTCAAATGTGAGATCAATTGTCTTGCAGTGACTAACTCATACATTATTAAAGTGGTCAATACCAATTCAACGATGTATATAAAAATTTTCGCTAATTAAATTTGAAAGGGCTTATAGTCGAGAATTGGTGAAGCAGAGGAAAAAATATTGATTTTTCTACCATATACAAACTATAATTAGCATTAAGTGCCATGAGAGGCAAATACTTTCAGGATGTTAAGGTTATAAAATGAAGGCATCAACCCATCTTAGCTGTTGAGTTGTTGGCAAATAACTTCAATTATTGAAATTAAAATCGTTGGTACTATAGTCGGCTCATTGGGCTGGAGAAATTATTTAATAATGTATATATTGCGCTACTGCTGCTTTCCTTTAGATATGGCGTGTCTACAGTGAAAGCAGTTCAATTTAAATTAGATAAATCAAAATGCCAGATTTTTTACTCGTTTTGACTGATTCTCTTATGAGGGAATCTTAGTCGGCCTAAGTGGCGGGAAGGTCAAGTCCTCACCTCATCTGAGGGTCGAGGGTTCGATTCCAGCCTGGGTGGATTTTTCACCTCTTAGGACATGGACATTTGTGTTCGTCCATTGTTACATATTGATATACCCTATATAAAAGGTCATGAACTGTTGTCAGGATTGTGGAAAATAAATAAATAAAATAAATAGGTTTTGAAGGGATGTAGGTGTGCAGGGGAAACTTTCACTGTGAGCAATAGTGGTTGAATATGTTTGATTGAGAATGTGTGACGACGCGCCTCTCGGAAGGATGAAACAATAGGGGGATCATCAAAATACGAACGGTGCATCACATGGTCAGGCTCATTCGTGGCGATGCTTTTTCTTTCGTTTCTGTCACGTTAACCCTTTGGAGATCGATTAAATACAGCTTGGTCCTTAAAGGTGCAGGATAATCCAACATATGATAATCCACCTAATGCAATCAAAAACATTGAACTTTTTCGATCTGGTGATCTTAGAGTGATAATTTGAGTCAGCTATCCACACCATTGCCTGTTTTTCACTCTAGAAAAGTGTAGAGATTTTGATTGTATCTAGCAGTTAATCTGAACATAATCGAATCAGATGTCATCATGTTATTTAAAATTAATATAAGGCCCCCGAGTTTCTAATCCAGTTCGAGCTGAGCATGGAGTGCGTTAGATACGAGATTGCCCCAGCCGCCTGAATGATGTATGCACCAAGTTAAACAGTTTGCAATGCTGTGCGGTGAACTATAAGCCCGAATTTCCGCCGAAACACTTCGCGTCACTCGGTCGAGAATGTAGGCCGACGAGCGATCCATGCAGTTTCAAGTGCCGAACGACGCCATGCAAATAGTGAAAGTGGTTTTCGGTCGCTCAAGGAGTAGGGGGAGTCTTTGAGGGGGGCGGTAAGGGCGAGCACGCAAGCAAGCGCTCGGAGAGGGGTTTGGAGGCAGAGCTGAGCGATACTGCGATGCGTCGACTAAGAACTTGCGATTTCATTTATTCGAAGGTGGTCAAATGGTTAAGCTTAGTTCACACGGAGATAAGATTTCCTTGATGAATCATTTAGAGCCGTACCTTACAATCCTAATTTTGTACTTGACTAAGTGGCTTCTTTATCCCTTCATCGTGCAGCTATTCTCAACGGGAAAAGTGGCGTGGAAGACGCATATCATTTCAACTCTATCATTCGTAAATAAGATAATAAAGATGGCAATGGAATATCAATCTCGTTCATATGACTCCAATTTAACGGATAGACATGGAAAGCAAAACTGATGATAGCATAATGTATTAATTGAAATAAAATACCCCAACTCAACATTCAGGTCTGGATCAGCATGATCACAAATCCCTTCACTCAAATGCTTGTATTCCCGCCATTTCTGCGGTTATATTGAAATATCGTATAGTACACGGTACTAGAAACTTAGTCTGAATATGATGAGAATATTATTCCACCACTTTGCAGATGTGGCCATCAATAATGGCTCTTTAAACAGTTTGGCTAAAACACCTCTTATTCCCTCGCATAATTTGAGATCAAAATATTTCCATGAAAAAGCATCCATAAACTTAAAGGCAACGTAATAAAATATGCATGAAACACTTTTCTCAAATACTTAGCGCAATAATGCTTGGTGTCCAAACGCCGCCTGCCCCACGTCTTTGTGGCGGCTCGCGAGTTAAAACGTTGATGTGGATGAAACGATGCGTGGCATCTGGGGCGAATAAATTTGACGCTCACGGCACACCAGGACGAAGATCTTTGAGTATGCTTATTAAATCAGCAAATAATTTTCTTGCTGCTTGCTACATTGCCAAGCTTCCTAGTAGAAAAGGGAAAATTTTTCGATCTTCAGAACGTAATCCTGCGTTGAAAGGACTTAATTCAGGCAGCTTATAAAGGTCTACGTTTGGAGATCGTGGGTTGATATTTGGAGGATGAATGGTGGGGACGAAAATTACACGTGAAATACGTCTAAAGGCAGAATGAAGCTTTGTATGATAAGAGTTCATGAACGCCCAAGTAAATGTTAGTGCATCATGAAGCGATAAGGAATTATTGAAATGTATTTATTGTCTAGTTTGCTAAGGAGAGATGCGAGTCAAACGTATTTCATATCATTAGTGATTTATAAAAATATTTAAACGTTTTGTGGTAAGATGGAATTCTCACTTGAGGAGTTGTCCATGAAAAAATGCTTTGTTACAATGAGATGAAAATGAACAATTATTGTCAGGGAAGTGGATGACCTTCAACTGGTATTTGCGGTCGTAATCGCACATTAAAAGAACACGTTACTGTTAGCTTCAATTTCTCCCTGACATAAAAATTAAAACAAAGCGAGTTGTATCCCACCTGCGGAAAGCCGTTATTTGGTAGTTTTTGTCTGAAAATGAAAAAATAATGCTCGCTATGCAATTAACGCTTCATGGTAGCTCAATTTGTGCGAGCAAAGAGGAATTATCCGAGAGTCATTCATAGTCGTTTTAACGAGTTCCCTTTAATTTCATCTTTAGATTGTCGTCGTTCCCGTTAGAAAGGTCTTAGGTGTGTATTACGTAATTATCTCGCATTGCAGCGTTAATAGAACTGTTTACTTTTATTTCATGCAATAGAGTGGAGAATTTTCTATGTGCTCATGATATTTTTTCTTGGTTCGCGTCACTTCGATTTTGCTGGTGCTTCGTGCTTGCGGCGAAAAATATTCCATTATTTTCCTTGGCATTTTCTGGTTCAAATAAAAAATATAGGTTATACTAGAACACCGATTTACGATTCCTCAGTACGTGACGTAGTACGCTTTACGTTTTTTTATTTTATGCACGAAGTTATGTTACATTTTTGTGCGAATTATTTTCAATCTAATACTAATACTGGAAAAAGAGGTGTGAGGGAACGCTAGCGAAGACCCAACATGCTCGGGGAAATTATCGCCAGGACTGCAACTAAACCTACCATTTAATTTTTGGAGTACTTTTGATTATGAACTTCCTTCCAGAGAGATTGAAAACAATTCGCACAAAAATATAACATAACTTCGTGCATAAAATAAAAAAAGTAAAGCGTACTACGCCACGTACTGAGGAATCGTAAATCGGTGTTCTAGTATAACCTATATTTTTTACTTGAACCAGAAAATGCTAAAGAAAATAATGGAATATTTTTCGCCGCAAGCACGAAGCACCAACATTATTGAAGTGACGCGATCTAAGATAAAATATCATGAGCACATAGAAAATTGGAAGACATGAAGGTCATTATTATTAGAATTATCAATTATTACTAACAAAATATCATTTCTATCGTAATGTCGTACGCTGTCAATTCTGAATTAGTTGATTTTACTATACCTGGAGGTTTATTATCCTCATATTCAACAAATAAATCTCTCGGTTTGTCTTTAAAAGTTGTGAAAGTGGTTAAAAATTCGTTCCTCTACTTTCCTCAAGCAGAGAAAGTTGAGTATACATAACTGAAGTTCACATTAAATATACAGTGTCAAGGCAATCCTATCCCTGCGTGCAAATCAACTTCATTTTATATTTTAATGAGGCAAGTTTTATCAGCTGACCCTTCTTCAAACTGAAATCCGCTGAATGGCTACCGATTACAAATTCGTAACCGATTTTTGCACATCAGCTGCAGAATTTTTATTATAATTTGATTTTCTGAAAACCCTCACACTATGTGTTCATTTACAAAATAAATCATTTTTTACGGTAAAAATACTTTTTTTCCCTTTGCTCCTCCCATTCTTGCTTTGAAGCCCATTTCACTTCGGATTATATTGGCGAGCAAAGATGTGCAGCGAAGTAGGATTTAGTTGACGTTATCAGACGAATGTTTGTCTCTGGTGTAAAAAAATGAAGTACATTGCTTTTTACGGTCGAAGGCCCTTTAAGCATGACCAACGTCAAAAACATTTTCCGCCGCATGTGTACCTGGTGTTTTACCCAACGCTCTTGGTTCGCAAAGCTCTGCCTGCGCGCACCTGCCTGAGAGGTAGGCGACCGTTTTTCCCTTTGAGCAATACCTTTCGGCGTTAATGACATGTGTAAAATGAGAAATAAATGGCGCGTGAAAGGATGCTGCGAAAAGTGCCCCCCTCCCCTTCCCGCGTATTGGCAGAGGTTTGCCCTCAGTCATGTCAGGGGCGTCCATTAGGGACATGGCGCTTCAAACAGCTTCTGGGCGACGTTCATCGCGAATGCTTGATTAAGCACTTCCCTCGTGGTTGCAGACGAAAGATGGAATCGAGACCGCAGGAATTCCTCGGAGCGCCGCTGCGGTGATGTGTGTCACTGAAAAAGAAGAAAACAAATAGGTTGGTGACATCGGTTAGAGTTACTTTTAGGGGCCAGGTTAGCTATATGAACTCTGCAGCTCCTTCTCCCACTTAGCCCCTCGTATTACGGTAGATAAATACGTGCACATGCATAAAATACGGACCAGAAAATGGAATGGCAATGAAGGTATGTAGGCAGAAGAAGGTATGTAGGTCTGTACTCCCATGCTTTGTCAGTGGAAAAGCCAAATTACAATACAGAAAAGTATAAAGTCAGATAATAAATATTATACACTATAAATTACCTGTAGTGGTAAATGCAATGTTTAACAACTATGAACGATATAAACCATAGCGAGAAAGGGAATTATGAATTTGGCATCCATGCAATTGAGAGTAGAAGGACGTGAGAAGGGGAGAGCCTCTCTCTTCGAAACAGCGTCCAGGAGTCGTGTTTACGTTCGGTGGCCTTCGCTGACGTAAGCCTTCCACAGTTATGTCCTCGTCGGACAGCTGCTAGGCCGCTAGACAGCCGCCAGTGGTGGGTCCCGGTCTTCCTCTCTCGCGTGGGCCGGAGAATGCAATCCAATGAGAATCCACTTCTTTCCCCACGTTTCATCTCTAACCACCCCCCTCCTCCAGCTTCCCAGCATCCAGTTGGGCACATCGCCGGCATAAGGGGTGTCTGTGAGCCGACGAAGATCCATCACTTTTTCTCCGAGCCAGCCAGTGAATGTGTGCGGGAGAGAGTAAGAGAGGAAACATACGATCTTTCTCTCCGACGCCCCTCGCACCTCCATAGGTGGAGGTGCGTCTCTCCTCTTATTACTTTTTAAAAGATGGAACTGATGGAGGATATATTTGAGAGAGTTGAAGAAAGGAGGAGGATGCAAGAAGGATATTGCGGGAGGAGTAGGTAGTTAAAACAAAGAACGAATTCTGATAGAAGAAGATTTCACACGCAGCCAGTAGCACCAGTTTGGAAGTGAGGAAGCACTTCGTTAAAACCTATATTTTGAGCTTGATCTTACACGGCTGTTAAGCCTAGGCAATTACAGCTGCAGGGAATGAAGCAATGAAAGAAGCTATGGAAATGCGGTTTTAACGAAGAGTGATGAAGATCAAATGGACAGGGAGAATTGCCAATGATGAAGTCCTATACGTTGGAGAGAAAATGTTTTTAATGAAAACCCGGGAAAGGAGAAGAGGCGAACCAATTGGACTCATTTTGCGACACCATGATCTCTTGAAAGAAATAATGGGAGGAGAAATGCTTGGGAAGAACTGCTAAGGAGGGCCAAGGATAGAAGACACCACGGAAACTGTGAAGGGCGTCAAAGTGAGGAATTGTGTAGGAATGAAACGGTTAGCTCAAAGAAGACACCAATACCGACACGCGGTTTCCATTATCATTCCGCAAATAGTCCTAACTATTCAATCCACCTAAACAGTGTTAATGGCGCAAACGACCCTTATTTTCGGTCACCTCCTCATACTCAAGTTCACAAACTAGCCAACTCTTCATTACTGCTTCAAGAGAAATGCTGTAGTTCAAAAGGATTGCAAACATATGTTTCAACTTTCCGTTATATTCATCGTTTTTTTCTTGCCGTTTTAGCCAATTTCTTTCGGCGAGCTCGTTTTTCTTCTTTGATATTTTGTTAGGCTACCACGATAATTAATACCCGATTGGCGGTACAGAAAATGAAAGCAGATGACCATCCAGGGGAAAGAATAGGGCAAATGAAATGAAGAAGAATGGCTGTAGACTAAATTGGCGCTGATCAAAAACTGTGAGAAATCATTCCTTTTGGCAATTATGTGTCACACGTAGGTATGTATTCTACTCCTCACTAATCACGATACAACTAGCGTATTCTGTCACTCAAGGAAAATGATGGAGGACCTTTGTCCATGCAACGCAGCACGTAACATACGACTTGGCCATCAAAAACATCAGTATTCTAGCGAACTGGATAGTCATGCCTGTCAAAATAATATCGAGCCACTGCTGCGATATAAAATAACTGGGCTGATAGAGGGGGAGATGATATCCATTAAAAATATGTATATTTATTTATAAGAAAAATATTTCTGTGCTATAGAACGTTCTCCTTTTTGATGAAATTCATTTTCTGTTCCCGAACGGAAAAATGGGGATTGATTTCGAAGAAAAACTCTCTAGAGGTATAAACTTACGATTAAGAGTTCGGGGCTAAAATGTATTAGTTATCGCGAAAAGAGTCTCTGGACCCGGGGGAAAACTTTTACTACCAAATCACCGGCATTCTTTTCGCACACGATAGATATGTTTCCGGGGGGGAAAGTGCCTGGGATGAACAAATTGACCAAGTTTACATTGCTACGCAATATTTTTTAAGAATATATTCATGCTTGTAGGTCAGCTTATAAAAGACAGCTAATTACGTTCCAATGTCTTCCCAAATTAGAAGTGATCGGGGCATACATTACTGGGTTTGAAATGAAAAGTCCTGTAACAAAGGAGTTATTTAATATATTTAATATAATTACAAAACGTTACAAGTAGGCAATCGCCTGGTGGTAACATTAACATAAACATAAGAGAATACACATTAAATTTTGAAAACACTTCCAAATAAACCATGGTAGAATCGAGGAACACTTATTTTTTTTAATTTTAACGTTAGCGGGAAAGATCTAAAAAATTACTTCAGGTCACTCATTCCACTCCTTTATACCTCTATTTAAGAAAGACTGATTCAAGATATCCGTTTTCTGCTTTCTACAATTAATTTTGTACTTGTGGTCATTTCTTCCTATGTAGCAGGGTGAGTCTAGCCTTTGATTTATTTCCTCCCAAGCCCGTTCTTTTGTAATTGCTTTGTATCTCCCGCATAACCTGTTTATGTTCCTCCTTAATTGCAAAGGTTTCCAACCCAGATACCCCAGCATGGCTGTGACACTGTCACACCTTTTGTGCCTGCCTAAAACATACCTGGCTGCCTTCCTTTGTACTTTCTCCAGCTTGAAAATATCTGTTTTTGTATGAGGATCCCACACTACAGTTGCATATTCTAATACCGGACGAACCATATTCCTGAAGGCCATTTCTTTGGTTTCTTTATTACTCTCAATATTTCTCATCACCCAGTGCAGAGATTTAAAAGCTTTTCTTACAACCTTATCGATGTGTATTCCCCAATCGAGTTTTGACGTAAAATTAACACCCAGGTACTTACAATCGTTACAATCGTCAGTATTTTCTCCGAGCAGAATATATTGCCTATTTTCTTTATTTTTCCTTCTCGTGAATGTTATTTGTTTGCATTTATTCATGTTAACTTCCATTATATTTACTGTTATCCATGAGGACAATTTGTCTAGATTATTTTGAAGGGTACACTGGTTCTCCTTGTTATTCCTTGGTTCTCCTCGTCTTTCTATATATAATACAGTCATCTGCAAAAAGACGAATTTTGGAGTCAACTTCTACATGTATGTCATTTATGTAAATTAAGAACAATAACGGACCCAAAACGCTTCCTTGCGGAACTCCAGATTTTATTTCATTATCACCTGAGAGTTCTTCACCGACTCTTAATCTCTGCGACCTTCCTTTCAAAAATTCTCTAATCCATATTTTGACCCTGCCATCTATTTGTAACCTCTCTATTTTTTCTACCAAATGTGTGGCACCGTGTCAAAAGCTTTTTTGAAATCAATTATCACAGCATCAATTTCACTATCTTGGTCTAGGACTTCAGCAATATCTTGGCATAATCCTAGCAATTGGGTTTCACAAGAAAAGCCTTTCCTGAATCCATGTTGGTATTTGAATAGCCAGTTAGTTTTGTCCCAGAACTCGCGCAAGTTCCTAGAAATGGTTTTTTCAATTAATTTACACACTACAGACGTTAGGCTTACAGGTCTATAGTTTTCTACTCTAGTTTTATCTCCTCCCTTGAAGATGGGTATGACGGTTGCCAATTTCCAGTCGAAAGGCAAGCTTCCATTATTTAAAGTCACGAGGAAAAGTTTTTTTATGTAAGGAACTATTGCTTCATCACCAGGTTTTAATGCATCTATGAATACATTATCAGGTCCCGCTGATTTATTTCTCCGCTGTTTGCCTATTAATTTTAATATCTCTCTATCTGACACTCTACTATGGTGAAAATTGTACTTTCCACTGCCAGATAATAACATGCTATCATTGTAATCATTATTGGTAGTTAAAACGAACTTATTTTTTTCAGCCGTTTCCTTATAGCTGCTGGCGTACCATTTATTTAGCTCGTCCGCCTTGACCTTGTTATCCAAAATAACTTTTCTATCTTCCCTAACATGCATTGATATGTCATTATTATTGTCCCTTTTCTTCCTAATATATTTATAGAATTTATTAGTATTTTTCTGGTCAAGTATATTCAATAGATAGCTTTCCGTTTTTCAGTGTTTAATCTACTAATTAGGCTGGGAGTAAAGGATTGAACACTGCAGCTTCCACTTAGATATGCAGTGTTCAATCCTTTACTCCCAGTATGATTGACTTCCACAAAGTATTGCCTGAAACTGTGTCCTACTAATTAGGGTTTTATAATTTACCAGATATCTGAGACTTAAATTTCTTAATTTATACGTGCGCCTTACTTTCCTCTTAACCCATTTAAGCCCACAACTGTGCACTCGGTAATACCTCCAAATGCCCAGAATTCTAAAATTTTGTTTTTGGTGTACAGGAAGTTAATTATGTATTTAAATGATACACAAGTGGTAAATAAATTCTGAACATTTAAAATTGTAGCCGGTAAAATTGTTTTTCTGCTGAGGTCGAAAACGACCACTTGGGATAATGGGACATGAATTTACTCGTCAACTCCCACTTTTCCAAAATATCTTTCTCTCTCTTACAAATAACATAACTCATTTTAAAATTATCTTTTCTAACTTAAGGCTTTATTTCTTTCATCCAATATTTAAATATTAACAAGTATATTATTAATAATAATTTAATTGTGGAATGGAATGAAGCATTTGTCATGTAAGGGGACATTGCTCGTTTCACAAGCAGTTACAGTTTTGTTTTTACAATTAACACAGTTTCTTCTTGGTTGACCAGTTACCACTAAATGCCTCCCCAACTCTTTCTGATACTGACTTACTCTACTTCTTTTTAATGGACCATTGACTTTTCGCTTTGTACCATAGGTTTTGCAGAGTGAATTTTTCGTTTCTCCTTCAAGGAATACCGTGTTGCTTTTGATAAAGGCTCTACGCCAAATTGGTTTGAGAGAAGCAAAACTGCATTGTTATCTTTCCATTCCACTGCGATGATATTTCTTCCTTTTTCAACGCATTTGTCAATAGCTCCTCTTTCCATTTTCTTCATGTCCTTCTTTGACGTGATGGTGCATTTTTTCGTTCGATTTTCACGAACAGTACCAGTAGCACCCACTCCTCTTTCAGAGAGTTGTGAAATTACTTTAGAGCTGGTAAACAAATTGTCAAAAAACAAGGAAAATTTAAATCCTGGGTATGAAGCCTCCAATAAATCTACGAAACTGAAAATAACGGACCCTCCCAAGCCAAATTCTTTCTTATTCTTTTCTTTAGAAGAATCTTTTCCCTGGTATAACATAAATTGCAGGCGGTACCCTGATTTGAAAGCCAACGACCAAGCTTTATAACCGAAACGTACCGGCTTTCCCTTCAAAAACTGCTTGCACGAATGCTTTCCGAAATACTTTATCATGGATTCATCAATTGATGCAAAACTCTCTAATGGAGCAAATCGTATGAAAAGCTCATTAACTTTATGAACAAGTGGCCTAACCTTAGCATACTTATCACTGGCGTCTAATTTTAAATTATCACACGCGTGCAAATGGCGAAATAATTCATAAAATTGATTCCGTCTCATGGTGTCTTTCACAAGCACATTTTCGGTGTCTGCTCTATTTTCCCAATACATTCTTCGGCGAGGGCATGAATTGTAACCCGATAGAAGTAAAATCCCTATGAATGCGTACATATCATCATTAGTTACATGGAGGGTATTGTTTTTTTGAGAGGAATACATTGATGTGTGTTTCACCAAATCCTCGACTATTTCTTGATTGAGAAATAATTTTACAAAGTCGATTGCCTCAGAGGATTCCGAAATTGTTAGAGGAGGGAGAAAACATTTATCTGCGGGCACTGGTATAGGATTCACATCACTGATATCTCCCTTGACCCATTCACTAACTTTCAGCTTCTTAAGAGCATTTGCACCTTCGTCATATTGTATTTCATCACACTTATCCTCACGTTCACCGAAAGACACTTCCGCCGGAGCCGTCAACTGGTTACGGTTCAATCTATTTGGATCAAAATCGTCCTCCTCTCCAGAATCTTCGTCAGTCTCAGCTGAAGTTTGGATTGGAGGCAATACATAAATGGAATCAGGAATATCATCGTCACTCAAGCGCTCACACTCCTCTATTATTTCCGCGGCGGTGAGACATTTCCCGCTAAACAAAACAGAAAACACGTACATAGTTGTGGGTGTATGAACATAATAACATAGAACTAATAGGCTGAACGGCAATAAAAATATGTTACAAAGCATTTACAGAATTTTACTCTTTCAGAGTGGTGGGTAGTCTGAAACCCATGGCCAAAACAACGGGCCAACAAATCCTTCATAACGCGATTCGCTACGAAAAATGAGCAAGTATAGCATGTATTATCCCAAGTGGTCGAAAACGACCACTTAACTATAAACAGGCTCTAGGCCCAATAATACTCTATATAAATATGTACTTCGCGTTTGTACAACAAAACAGACTATTTGTTTTATAAAATAAGTTATTTTATCCTGCACAAATAGAAAATACAAGACTTACCGAGCCATTTTTCCTGGCATGTCAAGGAAGAAAACGCTTGCCGAAGTTCACGAGCCAGTAATCTCTACCACACTAACTTATTTGCGAGATCTCTACCCCACATCGTTCCCAGATATCTAAAGTTACATATAAGTTACATTGTAGGTACATTGGGGGATTGCCGGCGTGTAGAGCCAAGAAATTCCCCCAAGGTCGTTTTCGACCGCTTGGGATAAAATGGCACCCTGGTCGTTTTCGACCGCTTGTGTTTAAATGGGTTAATTCTTCTAATTTTTGCGTTATAATACTCAGGATCGCCGTCTTTTCCTCGGAACAAATTTTTCTATTCCCGCGGACAAAATATTCTTAAAACAGTCCCAAATTTTATATGGAGTAGCACCTTGCCCTGCCTATTTGGGAAAGTTTTCTCTTGGCATATTTTTAAACCCAACCTCCCCACAGTAAAAATTGCTTGCAGTTTTTCCTCACTGAGGCACATATATTTAAAGTTGGGAATTCACCGTTCTTTTTTTCTCTCCTTTTGAGGAAGAATCCCTACCTGTAACCTGCTACTCATGGTTTCCAGCAAATCATCACAATTTTGTCAGGGAAATAGAAGATATAACTGAATCTAAAGCGGCAAGTTGAAAGTTGAAAGTTGATTCCTAAAGCGGCAGTTTGCAAAATGCAGTGTCAGTCCGTAGGAAGATTTCTTATTTTCACACTCAACTTTTCTTTAAAATCGAGGCAATGACTGAGATATGAGTTATCCATACTTAAGGATTTGGCTGGATCATATTATAGATACATAGCCTCAAAATTCGATCGACGAAATTTTATCGCCAAATTACGAGTAAGTTTCGTCCGAGAAAAATTTTCTTCTAATCTGATTTAATACTGGTAATAGATTTCTACATTTTCAAGGAAATTGAATCTGATGTAGATTGGCTCAATTCCTCAGAAAATCATTAAATGATGAGTTTAAAATTTAGTTAGTTACTTCGAAAGTTCATCATACTCAATTTTGTTGGTCGGACAACATAACTAACTTTTATCAAGTGATTTCATCTAAGGGAATTTCGTGCAATTTCTTTGTTACAATATTATTCTAGAATGAATCTTGCACGAAAATTCCTGCGATACAAAAGACCTTATGGTAAATTATGAAATTTCAATTCTGGCAAATTGCCTTTTGTTGTGATATTTGAAAATGAACAGTTTAGTTTAACATGAAAACAGGGTATTTTACTTATTTTGACGGTTATCACGTGTCAATGTTGCTTCACGCGCAACTATATTTCACTTCGCTAAACCGTAGAAATTTTCAATCGAAAGTATATGTCTTTCGTTGTAATTAAGACATTGGAGCTTATTGCTCATCCAAATATTCGCATGTATTTTTAATTAATTTGTTACCATCGGATGAATTTAACTATGTTCCGCTTATAATTGTTAATTCTTTGAATTCAGTCAGTTAAAATTATCAATATTTCTTTCTTAAGTCATTTCAGTGAACTGCAAAAATCTTCCAAACGAAGCGCTCTAATAACGTAATTGACTGAGCCAACTTGGGAGGCGGGTGGCAGGCAGAGGCTACAGGTGCCGTATCCTCAGATTCTTAATCATTTTCTCCTCTATCAATACTTTTGATTTTGCAAATTGTCTCACTCTAACGCCCTTCAAACGCACATTTAACCATAAAGGTTTCAAGGTGTCAGTGATTTAATAGAATATTTCGAACTATAGCGTTTTGCAATATAGAGAAAGAATGTTTACGCAGGCCCTTTGAAATAAAAAAACAAATGCACGAAAATGAAAAAAGAAATACACATTTCTTCCGCGTGCAGCCCACCGAGATCAGCTGAAGACGAGTCGTCTTTCTCGCGCCGAGGCAAGGGGAAGACCGAGAGACCAACTCCACCACATCCTAAAGGAAACAGTGGTTTGGATGATGGCTTCGTATGGCATGCGCTTCTGTTATTTTCTGGTTTCGCACACACCCTATTCACGTATTCATTTACTAGCAATATCATCTATTCCTGCATAATAATTACGAGTACCTGGTAGCATTCTGGACAGGAATGGAGTCAGTGAAAATGATATTGAGCAGAATAGCATCCATCGGCTAAGATTGTATTCTCAAAGAGATAAGAATTACTAGTAAAATTTTCTCGGGATTTCCTCCGGGTTCAATTTGTAAACAGCACCGACGTTTCAACGGACGACTCGTCCATCATCATCAGGGTGAGTAAATGTCGTTGAGTATAAACAACGTTAGCCTTATTCGGGTACAACAATCAGGTGACTCCTTATTGGCCGGAAGGATCTTCAAAATTGCGATAGAAAGGAGGTGTTCTATCGTACTTACTTTTCTTTAAATCGGGTTCCACGACTTGCTAAGGTTAAAACCCGTGTCTCGGTTGAAATTGTTCATTTTTAGCCGTATCTCGACGGCTTCCTTAGCAAGTCTATCTCAGTAGTGGTTAAAACGGAAGATTAGTTTGGCGCTATCCCATTTTATCTTGTGGTTCAGAATAATGCTGTGTTCATCTACAGTAGACTTGTCGGGTTGTCCAAGTCTAAAATGCCTCCGATGTTCCTTAAGCCTGGTGGCAATCGTTCTACCAGTCTCCCCCACGTAGACTTGGCCACATTCACAAGGAATTTGATGGACACCAGGGGTAATTAGGCCTATGGGGTCCTTTAATTTACGAGCTGGTCTCTAGATTTGATAAATGGTTTATGGATAGTGTCGACGTTATACCTTTTGAGAATTCTAGAGATCTTTCCAGAAACCGTTGACATGTACGGCAAAACGGCCCTGGCTATAGGTTTCGGCTTTTCATCTTCTGTTTCCAACTCACGACCGTTGAAGGTTCTTTTTATAGCCGAAGAGATGTGCCGGTCGCTGTATCCGTTTTTTAAAATGTATTTTTCAGATGCCTCAACTCATCGGGAGGACTCGGTGTCTGCTATGGCCTTGGCACAATGTACGAAGGTTGATAGTACCGCTGCTCTGTGTGAAGGGTGGTGATGGTTACGGGCATTCAGATATAGATCTGTATGTGTCGGCTTGCGGTATACAGTATGTCCCAGCCCACTATTATATTTCCGATGAACCACGATATCGAGAAATGGAATCTTTCCGTTTTTCTCTGTCTCCATTGTAAACTGGATATTTTTATGTTGGCTATTCATATGACTTAAGAACTCCATTAAAGCCTCAGATCTATGAGGCCAAATGAGAAAGGTATCATCCACATAACGGAAAAAATACCTAATATATAGGAATTAATTATGTGCACTCAGATAAAAGGTATAAAGGAAAGTTAAAACCTTTATATGGAGTTTAAACTTATTAAACGGAACGTGGCGTTCAATGGTTCGGATTCTGTTTCCTAGGAAAGGGATTATTTTCGTAAACTGGACGCTCTTTAGATGTTAATGTGGAGGAGTAATGCGGGTTGCAAGTAATGCAAACGAGACAGTGGTAAAGCTGGTGGGAAAGGAATGGAAATTGGTGGGGAAAGTTGGAGAAGGCAGTATTAAAGGATGGAGGACGTATTGAGAAGTGAGAGCATGTTAAAGTGGCAGAAAGAAGGGGAAATGCACACGCGGAAGAGGAAGGAAACCAATATGAATACTTGTAATCATTAGGGGGCAGAAAGTATGAGAAGCCTATTGGACACTTAATCGTGGGATAACAGTTACGGTTGTCAGGAGAACCAAGAGACAGCCTTGCCATTGAGCAAACTGAGGTATGTCCCACCCAAAGACCTAGTCATGAATTGGTAGGATAGCAAATAATGATGATCATTATCAACATCGTCCTACGCGAAATAAGCTCTACGTCAGACTTGGACTCGGGAATACTGCCTCGTCAATATCCTATGAGGAGGTAATATATCAAGTCCACGCTTGAACTGTGAACAATCCCATTGCGTATGATCACTTAAGAAAACGCACAGAACGGTGAGAAAATTGAAATGTGAGCTGAAAATGAATTGGATCTCGTTCACCTTCACTCATTGAATTCTTCGTAGTAGCTCATCGTTGGTTTCTTTTCACAGATGTGGGTTGTCGTGCATGCATCCCTGGGTTTAGAACAAGGAGAGCCTGACCTGTATCATAGCTATCTTGGGTGATAGGTATGAATGGAACTACCGTGTATTTCGGCATAAAAGGGAGAAATTACTTTTACGTGTTTCACATGATCGTAACACTAATCATATGTGAATAAAACTATGAAAGGCTTTTTATAGCACTATTGCTTGGTGAGTGACACCCAATTGTGTGAGAATTTAAATAGCGTCTTATTATGTCGATGCTCAAAAGATAAGACAAACGAGAAAGACTGTATTCGCTTACCTAACGCTCATAGAACGGTCAAGAACTAGGGCAATACCGACTGTTAACTGTTATTTCCATAATTTCTATGTAGGTCAAGGGGACACTTAACTTTTGCCTTTATATTGGGCACTGAATTTTTAACAATAATTTCAGGATTAACTTTTTGAACTGTTGCATTTCGAGCCCTAATTTTTTAAATATGAAAAAGCACCACGAAAACAGCACTGCGACCTGTTGCAGATGAGAAAGCAGGTTGATTCCTTATTGAGGTGAAATCAGTCGCAATATGTGCAAATAAAACCAGACATATACTACGGGTTCTACCTTAATGGCTAAATTTGGAAGAATTCTGGGGCAACTGTATAATCGGCCCCACATATCTTGCACTCAGTCTTATACCACCACCAGCGTGCTCGAATTAGACATTTTCCCACAATATCCCCTTAGGTTCTCTATAGATTCGGGATCATGCGAATGATAAAGCCACAGTAAGTTCCTTACATTCTCAACACAGAGCCACGGAGTTTAGTTGGATTGATAGAAAAGACTGAACAATCATAATAAGATGAACTTCGTTCACCAAAGGGAAACATTTATGTTCTAAAATTCTAGCTCAATTCAAGCCAGTCATTCCTTATGTGGCCCTCAGCAAAAACCATGCAATTCTAGTGTGGAAATGGCTATCTTCGGGCAACGCAGTGTTTAAGCGGGGAGGAAATATTATCATTTACAGCTCGTGGGAAAAAGGCTAGCTGAATTATGAAAACACTAATTTGGTGCACTAATAGCATGAAACTATATGAACAAATTGTGAATTTGTTACTAACATTTGATTAAAAAATCTTTGAATTATTAAAGTCAGACACTTCAGTTACTTCTGATACTTTTATTCCTTCAAACTAATGAATTTTGTTACTTTGATTGCAGAAATCTGAACCACAGAAATATTTCTTCTTCACACATTCAAGAATCGCACATATCAAACAGCGTATTTGCTATTGGCGTCCATTTCCAGTATACATACATGTCGATGAGCATATATAGCATTGAGGTGGTAAAATTGAATGGTGGAATGTGGGCAAGTACGGAAATATTTTCGTTTGGTGCTTTCATAAGGTTAGTCATAGACTACTTGCATTTCCCTACTTAAGCACTCTCTTCCGCCTTACTTTGCTGATATTTTCTCCATATTTTCTACCGCTGCTGAACACGCAATCCTTTACGTTAAAACCAGTAAAATTGGATTTATTTTTTTTGCTTATGGTCACATTTCACTTATTTAATCCATATCCCTCTTGTATTTTTTTATCCGCTAGCAGTCTCTTGTCAGTAAAACCTTGAGAAATATATCATCATTTATCGAGCTTCTTTAAAAATAAAGAATATCAAATACCTGCCTCAATTTAAGAGTGTAACTCTAAAAGAACAATTCCTAGTGTGTGTTGATTCTCCGTCGTTGTCTCAGCTGCCGAATGGCGTCACCCACCCAAATAAGCCAGGCGCCTCTTGTCCGCCGTTGATGGGTGGCTAATTTCGAAAGGTTTGTTGATATCATTGATGAGAGCGAACTTTTGAAAAGGTTGAACGGATTGGCGGGAATCATCTGCCCATCCTTGATGACTGGGCAGTGTTGTGCGAAAGGTCATCTCGGGCTGGATTTCTCAAACTTTTGAATCACTTTTCCGTCGTTGTATCGTGGAATGCAGGAATCTGTGTCATGGAATCGATTACTATCCGAGGGAAATCATTCGTAAGAGTCGAGTGCTGTGGTAAGAAAAATATAAAAAGGCGGAATATAAGAACCCAGCGAACGATATTTGCATATTTTTCCTAGCTTCGGTGGAATGGGTTAATGTTAGGATTAAATTGCTAATCAAGGGCCTGTCTGTAATTAATCTGTGAGTTCTGAAACTTTACTCCCTGACTGGTGTATATCATGAAAAATTAGCCTACTGGGTGGCTAGATAAGCAATATGGAAATGGGGTGATTGGCGGAAAACCCAGTTTTTTTGCAATGTTCACATAGTAAGCATTATTACTCGTCATCTGGAAAACCACACTCGGTTATCAGACTTAACGTTCCTACTTTAAAGGTGACAGAAGCTATTGGACCTTACTTGTCAATTGCTTGCATACCAGATTATTCCTGTGTTTCTAAACTTGTCCGATCCATTTAATTTTAATCATAAAACTGACAAACCGTCTAATTCTCAGGATGCATAATGAGCTTCAATATATTCAAGAATAGTGGCGATCATTTTGAAGACCAGCTAGGTTAAACAATACCGCAGAACCGTGATAAACGCATCACGCGTTTCGTTCGTCCGGTGAAGTCCCGGTATCAGACGTCCAGAGACGAGGAATTTAATGTTCTTTTTTCCGTTGGTATTAATATCATCTTGTTTACTCCGTTTTACCACACCTTGAACGTGACTAGTTACTTTTTACGTTCCATTTTATCTACTTCACCGCTTTCACTAAATTTTAAAACGTGAAGAATGGTGATTCAAATTGAAATTATTAGAGGAGGTTTTGCCACCTATACTTGTATTCAAAGGACTGGTATACTATGCTGGTTTTCATGAGTTTACCTAAATATGTTTCAGGCAGCAGGTATATTATTACATGTTTTTATAAAATATAATATTAATTAGTTTTACACTTCACTTTAGGGATACTTTATGGACGATGTTTCTTGAGTTTCGCTCAAATTCGTGCTTGGATATTCCTAGAGCCATTCAAGCGCTTTGCACAAAAAGCTTCTGCTCTGCATCTGCAGCACTTTATTACTTTCCTCTTTCTTTGGTAATGTACTGGGGTAAAGATATTTCTGTTCTGAGATCCTTTCGCTTTCGACATTCATTCAGATACGTGCTGATAGAATTGGGATGAAGGCACTCTGAAAACTCACGCACGGATAATCAGTTGGGGTAGTGAATGGATATTGAAGCTGTCAGAAAGCGACATCTCTTCTTGCATTCAAATTATAGATAGATATTTTCGAACGATCTGGGTGAGGTATCAGTTTGGCGTAGAGTATAATACGTGAGACTTTCATCCGTCTACACACAGTCCTCTTACAATATATTTACGCGTAAATAGTGATTCACGTGTGACATTAACGAAGTGCTCTCCTTTTCTGCTTTCCCATTAACAAAATGAAAAGTTCATATTCTTTGAAGACCTGAAAAATTAGCGAATTTTAATCTCCTTGCAGTAATTTGGCGGGGAGTACACTTCTCCTCTCAAAGTTATTGATTCTCGAGCGAATATCCATTCAGAACTCTGCTCTTTACAGCAATCGGAAGCAAGCTATTAGCGCTAGGGGGGATTGAATATATCCCTCCTCTGTCATCATCCTCCGCATTTACTTCACCAAGATTTGCTAAATTATCCGCATGTTCAATTACTTTCCCATTTGCTCTTATCATGCGGTTGATGTTCCCATTTACCTAAATGACTACAATTAATTTAGTTTTAGACACTCAATTCCAATCTCCCATCTCGCGAAAGTTTTCTATTGTATCATATATCTACAGGACGTCGCGTAATTATGTTTTCTTCCAATTACTTACATTCCGTTCTTATCATAACATGCAATTCTCTTATATTTATTCATGGAAACATAAAACAAACTAGGATACACCAAGTGCTTTTATTCAATGCCTTACTCTATTTCAAACCGGTCAGAGTTCCGCTCACTTTTGCTCTTATCACTAATGCGATTTCTTTCTTTACAATTTTCTCTCTTCATTGTGTTTGCGGCAATCATTCATTTGACTCGCGAAATATGTATATCAACCCAATACAAATTACTTTCGCTATAAAAAATACTTTATTAATAGTAATTTTAATATTTTTCGTTCTCACCGAGCCACCTAGCGTTGCAGTCTAGGTACCAACTGATCCACAGATTTACGTCCCATCGAACACCAGCCCGATCCCATTTTTACTTCGTCTTAACCCCTTTCCCATGCCCTTTTTCTTACTATTACCCTCAATCCCCGTCTCTCGAGTCCTCCTGGCTTAGGTCACCAACCGAAGCAGCAAAGGCCAGTGCGCGCTACACGTAATTTACGCTATAACAGATAGATAACAGACACAATACCGACGAATGCGATGGACGGTGGCGAACGATCTGGTTCGCGCACCTTGGCAAAAGGACGGTCTGTGCACAGATAGATGATCGAGAGGTCATTGATGGTTGTTAACATAGCTGATCACCCTATGTCAACATTGAAGGGGATGGATTCGGAGTGGTTTCGGAGATTCGGTGGTTGCTAGAGTCCCACCTTATCAAACTTAGGGTCAAAGTTCGAGACCCGGCAGTGCTGGAAATGTTGCAGTGGCATCCTGATCCCTACTTGGATGCTGCTATTTGGATAGCACTTCAGGCGCAGTACTCCGTCCGTCGGATGGGACGTCAAATCGCGGACTCCTCGGAGAATTTCATTTTTAGAAGGCTAATTCCAACGGTACATATGAACTCTTTTCGCCTTTATTCTTCTTGTAATATTTCGCATGTCAACCTACTTATCTATCCTTAGTGGTGAAATTGACCTCAGCTGTCGGTTGCCTACCCAAATAGCCAACCGGCCAACATAGGGAAAGTCCTTTACTTAACGACCTCACGGAAGGATCGCCTTAGCGTATCAGTGCGTGGTGACGTAGGTGACGTGTGGTGACGTGTAGCGACTGAATCATTGTGTTACAATATCGTCCTTGTGATCCGCGTGCCGACACGGTGAGTCGCGCTGGCTGGACGGCGGAGCCGGCTAGACCGTCCGCCGCCCACTTGTCACCTCCCTTCCGCGAAACGTTCTCGGTCGAGGATTCCTGCCAGAGGACGGAATGGTGGGCGACTGACGGTTTAGCGTGCATCAAACGCGGGGAAATCCATGCATACAGATTGGAGATTCCTTTTATGGTGGGTGGGGAGCAGTCATCGTGGGTTATTGAGCACAAATTTTTATGATGTTTTAAGTAAGTCGAAAAAAATCTTGGAACACATTTCATTTAAGTGCATCAGTTTATACATTGTAGTGCACCATTCCGGGAGTACTGGACATGATACAAGAATCGTAGTTTACATTTTTTTCGTAAATTTAAGCATATTGTGACCAGAGTTTTCGGCGCAGTATTTGAATTTAGAACGACATTCTATTTTTATAAGTTTTTTCGAATATGGTACCCGGCGTGACTCCATGATATTTATTAGCAACAATTATAATAAAAAGAAAAGTATTATATTGCGTTTAGGAGAAAATCTGTACATATGTAATCGAATTATTACGAAATAATGTCATGTACCTTTAGGCTACGTGTTAAAATAGCGTTGAATAGCAATTCTTTTTCTTTATATGTATATCTATAGATATCACAAATGCAAACACTTATGCAAAGTTTCACGCAAATCTGTACATAATAAAAATGGATCCATCCACATTAACCGTATGGGAGAATAAATATCAGCGCACTACACTGGGAACCGCCGCAACTGCGAGTGGCTGGGGTCATTAGAGAACTGGCCATTCAAGAGGGAGGAAGTAGGCAAAGAAATTGCCTAATAAAGAGGGAAGAGTAAGATGTGTTTGGTGGATTAGTTTATCGGTCTGTTATAGACGTAGTCGCGAATTTTGTCTATTATTAGCGTGTAACAAGTGTTCCCAGCGCACTCAAGATAGGATTAAATAAATAGCAAATATCCAATCCTTCAACACACTTTTCTTTCTGCCCTCAGAAAGCAGGACTAGACTTTCCTATCATTCTGTGTGAAGGTAGTGTGCTTTGGATCGAATAATTTGTAGATCCTAAAAAGATTTATCTTAGAAAACGTAGAGCCATGGAGCGTCACTCAAGATTAATCCTATGTTGAAATCGCAGATGTTTTGTTTCGTCATTTTAGAATTTGATCAATCATCGTAACAAATAGTACAGAGTATTAGTAGATTAAAATAACTAAGGAATTGGCCGCGCAGTAACTTTAACGGAGTTACCCGCTAATGATCACACAAACGTGTGATCGCTAGCTACGAGAAATTCACAGTGGAATAGGGGGGGGGGGCGATTAGCTTAAATGGTTGGAGTACTCATTGTCAGTGAGGGGTCGAGGTTCGAATTCCAGTCCAGGCGAATGATTTTTTTCTCTGTTTTTCACAATCTAACATTTTTAAAGAGCATTGGCCTTAGACCCAAAAATTGAAGTTTTGCCTCATGACCGGTTTCGTCCGACTACAAACCTGGTTGGTTTCCTGGTTGGACTTGGGGAGGCGACCTTAGGTTGGACTTAAGGTCAGTTTCGCCATTTAGAACATGTGGGTCGGACAAGGGGAAGATGGCATGGGAAACGGAAGACTGGAGGGAAACCTGGTCTCGGCACGAGCCTACTGTAAAAGAAAGGCGCCAAAAGGGTCCACAATTGAACGTCCCATCCGATGGACACAGTGCTGCACTTGGAGTGCCCTCCACGTGGCTCCTAAGTAAGAATTGGAATTCCATTGCCAAATCTCCACCACTGCTGGTTCGAACCTAAACCCTCGGGATGAGAAGCCAGCACTCTAGTCACCCTAACAGCGTGATCCCAAAACCCCGTCGTTGTGTCCCGAGCGTCCTTCGTTGGTTATTTGGAGCGGCAACCGATACCTAACTGAGATCATTCGAACCATTAAATACAGTTGGCTTGGATGGTAAGGGAACGATTAATGGGGGTGTGGAGTAAGGTTGTGGGAAAACCCGGCGTCTTCTCTGCAATGCTCTCAATGAATGTGGGAATGAAGTGAATGGCGCTGACGGTTCCATAGATTTACGCCCAATTTGAGGGACGGAATATACTCATTACCCTTTTGCTACGAAATTCGTATACATCTATCGAATGAATATTTTCATCCGCTGACTGCGGAGCTCGTCTTTATCCCACAAGCTCAAAAATATATTTCCTCTGCTGCGGAGATCGAGTATATACCCAGAGGTATTGTATCTATAGTGGTACATTTACGATCGCAACAACGGTATAAAAATAATTTTGCAATATCAGCGTAAAGGAACGCAAATTATTATTATTTAGGACAAGAAATGGTGGACAATTGTTTGAGGATACTTCACATATATTACAAGGGAAACGGGTAATCATTTAAGGGTTAAAGAGTAGCAGGGTTATCCTCCTCACACAGCACCAAAGTAGGGATTTGGACTCCACCGATAAATCTCCGCCCTTCCCGTGATCGGAAGAATCCGCACAAGAATCCAGTACTCGAGCCACCACGCCAAACCGGCGTGCGTCTTTCTCCCGGTGGAACAGGTTCGAGTGGAGGAGTCTAATACTCGGGGATCTCATAAAATCTCAATATAGACCTGATTTGATCTTCGAAGAAATCTGACTCGACAAGTTTTGTCTCTTGCCGGTAACTTGCCTCGGTACTCCATTATTCTCAGATGCGAATCCCTCAGCACCAAATGTGTCCCCTGTATTTCCTCGTTTTTATTTTTTCGTATTTTATTGCCTCGTTCTCGCTTCTCCCCAGCGTCCCCCGATGACGAAGTTTGTGGAGACGTCGACGAGCTCCCGAAGTTCCGAAATGAGAATCCCAAATTTGAGTTGAAAGTTAGATTAGTGCGATGCGGGAAATTTTGGTTTATTTCATTGCCATCTAACTTTTACTGTTTGATAAACAAACTTGTAACTCTCATCTGGAGACGCCGTAGACACACATGGCATATTGCGTGTAACCTTATTCTTCGAAATCAAGGTAGATGAGCTCTACGGCCTCTATAGATTAAACACATAAAATATTTCTCCAATGGCCGTAAAATATATGCACCACTCGTCAAAAAATTAAATACTTACTGTGTTGGTTTGCGGGAATGAGGTTCCACAACAGGGACCAACCACAGCCTCTCCACCAGAATACCCTCCTGTGGTAGTTTACGGGAAAATAATTTCCTCGCCAGGGACTACCACAGACACACACACACAACCCAAATGGAATCCTTTGTAGGCTAATGAGACCTAGCTCAGGATTCCTGGGTTATAACCTGGGATCCTTCGGAGAGCTGTAGTGACTCTACTAAGGCTGCCAAGTTATTTACACAACCACACACGCAATCACACAAAACACTCACTCACACACACAGCAGGGCCCCAGATTTCTGGGAGAACAGCTCAAAAAGAGCGTTGTCAAATAGAAAAACAACAAACAGGGAACGAGGGTGAAATTCGGATACGCGTATTTCGACCACAAAGTGGTCCTCTTCAGCGAGCTGAAGGGAAAAACACTAGCAACACGAGGTTGAAAGTGCTGAAATCCACTTTCAACCTCGTGTTGCTAGTGTTTTTCCCTTCAGCTCGCTGAAGAGGACCACTTTGTGGTCGAAATACGCGTATCCGAATTTCACCCTCGTTCCCTGTTTGTTGTTTTTCTATTTGACAACGCTCTTTTTGAGCTGTTCTCCCAGAAATCTGGGGCCCTGCTGTGTGTGTGAGTGAGTGTTTTGTGTGATTGCGTGTGTGGTTGTGTAAATAACTTGGCAGCCTTAGTAGAGTCACTACAGCTCTCCGAAGGATCCCAGGTTATAACCCAGGAATCCTGAGCTAGGTCTCATTAGCCTACAAAGGATTCCATTTGGGTTGTGTGTGTGTGTCTGTGGTAGTCCCTGGCGAGGAAATTATTTTCCCGTAAACTACCACAGGAGGGTATTCTGGTGGAGAGGCTGTGGTTGGTCCCTGTTGTGGAACCTCATTCCCGCAAACCAACACAGTAAGTATTTAATTTTTTGACGAGTGGTGCATATATTTTACGGCCATTGGAGAAATATTTTATGTGTTTAATTTATTCTTCGAAGCAAGGATAAAATCTATCTGCGCGGAGGGACAGTAAAGTTGTGATGAAAAAATGAGTTTTATTGAAGTGGAAGAATGAATGTGGCAAGCTTCTCGGTGCGAATGGAAGTGTGACGTATTTTTGATCGGATATTGTCGTTGTGAGGTCTTGTACTTCCCATTTCCCAATGACATTATTTCTGCTTACTTGCGGGTAAGAAATTTCGGCAAAATCTTGATTTTTTCCAAGCAATCCAATCACTTATAAGTCAAATCAGTCGTACGATCGGGAAAAAACATTGCAATGTTCCATACTCACTGGTTAAAAGCTTCTCACTTTTCTTTTTCTTTCCCGAATGTAAAATGAAAACACTTTTTGAAACCATAATGCACTGCCTATTCCTGCTTTATTGAATAACCTTTACGCCTTTATGTATACGTGTGGGAAGAGCTTATTTTCAGTTGCACGTAGAACACGGAATTTTATTCTCACCGTCTGTTGATACAGATATTATTATATAACTATGCTTTTATTAGATTTACTGTCAGTGAAATGTTTATTGACCTCAGCTGTCGAATCACTAGAATAATGTGACTAGTTAAATAAAATCTTGCCAACGTGAGTTTCCCGATGAACCTTATTTTTCCCTCTTAATTTGACCTAAAATGCTTGAAACTTGAATCGGTATGTCTTCTTGTTTACTTAAAATGAATACAAATGGGTATTGAATCAGCATCCCTTAACGAACCTTCCTCATTAAAGGGGATGCACAACAGTGAGGAGATAGGTATAGCTCCTTCTAAAATATGCAAGCTGTCGCTGTAGTAGATCCTGCCTTACTGCCGGTTTGGCAAACGAGGAATATTCTCCGCTTTGAAATAATCGGGTCCTAACTGGGAGAAAGGGATTTCGTGAATTTGAGAGCGTAATTCCTCACTACACAGACGTATGGCTGTGGCTGGAAGCAAGAGCGGGCTTGAACCCCTGCGGTGATGGAACACGCCGGTTTCCGCGACCGAAAGACTTTGATGGTGCCGCAAAAGAAATTCCCTAATGCGCCCAAATCCAAAACAGGTTGACTCTAAGACGCATGAGTGGTGCCAGTCTGTACAATACTTAAAAATTTCAAATTTAATTTCTGCTTACCGGGAGACCAGCCTTAATTTCATCAAGAGGCTTTCCATATCCATCAAAATATTGTTCTCACTCCTTTTCCCGTACAGCGGAAGTGAACAATCTTTTTAATGAATGTATAAAATAGAGTCATTGTATATGGGTCGTAATTGTCAACTCCACGATAGGAGTTAATTTTGCACTTCTTAGATTGAGGTAATAACGTGTCTCCTCCTCAAAAGTCGTCCTTTTCCTCCCAAGTCTTCTTAGGGATATTTCGGGGTTTCTCCCCAGAAACCCTCCAAGCTGCACCCTTGTTACCGTTCATCAGCTTAATAGTCAGTCAGATTCACCTATGTGTGGATTAATTTGCCTTTTGTGCATGCTATTATTACAAGGGATTTTAACCATCGCGGTTTTAGTAATTTCTTTACCACCACTGTTGACCCAGGAGTTGATGACATGAACCTTTACAAAAACTTCTTTCCCCTGAATCGAGCACAACAGCTTTACCTTAGAGTTAAAAATGGCTTGGAGACCATAAATTTGTTTTATCTTCTGCTAGCGACCTCAACTGTATAATTCCCATTCGTTCTATCTCCACTGGCTTGCGTTTACAGTTTTTCGAACAGATTAGGATATTATCACTCATTATTTATAGCTAGTTTATCACATTTTCCGTTTCCCTGGCGGCATCACGCCGTACACCTTAGTTGTCGGCGGGGATTGCGTTTGCACGTCTACCGCAATACTTTTCTCGAAGAATTAAGCTTCTAAAGTGTGTTCTATGCATTGCTGCTATAATTTCTACTATTGGTGCTGTAATGTCTTGTACCAGTTATAAATTTAAAGTTGGTCGTTGTCGCAAAGCGGTTCGAAGATGAAATAATTATTCGTTTTGACGCCCAATTAAGTTGCCCTAGTTTCGTAATTACACGTTTTCTTTCCGCGCGGGGGCATTAACAAGAACGTCATCGTGGCTTGATGTCACTCCTTGAGTGTGATGTATGGTCAAAGTAGCTTTTTTGTGTTTACCAGATGTAGTGGCAGTGGTTACGAATCCTATCTAGTCTTGATCTTTGTGCAGCCTTCCTTTTAAACTTCTCTTTAAGTCATCGAAGTAGTTTTCAAGTTCTCTATTTACTTGAGAATAAATATTTTTATTTTCTGCTGTAGTTCGAATATAAAATTTTTCCCCTGTTCAGATGGTCTAACTTCTTAGTCGAAATTCTGCACAAGATGTAAATATATTGAGGACTAATGGGTAACTTGATAGCATCAAATTCTTTAGTCGAGAGCACTCTGTGCAGAAGAGGACTTAAGCTTTTCATCCCTGCATTGTCAGAGTTATTTTAAAATAATCATTATTAATATCAAGTGTTTTTTATTTTGATACGTACTTAATCCAAAATCAAATGAATGTTTATAAACTAACTACACATAATTCTGCATCGTGAAATGAATTGAAGAAGCAGTCGTCAGGCGTATAATTGTTGTAGCGTTCCATTTTTCGGTTTGGCGCAATAGATTAGCAAAAGTGTGATTTCATTTTATCTCATTTACTGTACCACTAGCAGCATGAGAGTTTTACTAGTGAGTAAATATTTTCCGTATTTGGCGCTTAGTTAAAGGGCAAACAAACCTAAGGACATTTTCTTTTGGAACTTTGTCAAGAACAATATTTCTCCCACTCAAATTTTGTTTTCCCCACAAGTCTAGGTAGTCTCTTCTAATGGCCAATAACTTCTGTACGCTTCAAAATCCGTTCGATAGATAAAACGTGTTGCAATTCATGTGGAAGCTCACCCAAGTGGATATGCAGCACGTCACGCCACTGATAGCTTTTGCGGGCATACATGAATCCCGACAACTTTGAAAAGTTTATTTTTTGCGAGAGTAGATACGGATGCCGAGCATGGCTACTCACTGATCTCTTGTTAATTGCAACTTGCGAGTCGAGAATTAAATTACAAGGCCATAACTCGCGGTTTGATATTCAATGCCGTGCCAGTGTGGTATTCCCCTGTCTGTGCACTCCGCCGCAGTATAAATCTGCCGACGCCAGCTACGGTGGATGGGAAAGATGCGATAGGGAGGAATAAATCCCATCCCTTTGCCCAACCCTGCATTGCGTCTTCCCAGCCCCCTTCCGCCTCTCTCCGTTGCCGCAATTCTCATCATCCGAGTCTTCGTACAGCTACCTCGTTAAACGGATTATCTAGCGTTCGGATGGATGAGGAGTTTGAGTGTGAGCAAGGGATAAGAGAGATGAAGAAATACGTTTAGTCACAGGCACCGATCCTGCCTCTATGCTCCCCCCTAAGCATCCCCGTTCCCCTCCGTTCCTCCATCCTACACTTCTCACGTTGAGGCAATAAAGGGTGCAATTTTCATATTTTCTAATTTCCAGGAAAATCTAATCCGGTTTGAATTGTGCGGAGGGAAGGTGGATTAGGGGTGGGGGAGACTGATTTCAGAGGAGGAGTGGAAGGTTTGTATGGGTTGTCGTGGCGTTGGGTGTGACGGGGTCGCCCGATAATTTGTGCGAGCTTTGTCGCCGTCGCGGCGGTAGTGTCGATAGTGGGGTTAATAGCACCTCGCTGATGCGGGCGACGAAGAAAACGTCGAGGGAGACGCTTCGCGTCGACGTGCCATACCCCTCCAATTCGCTGAAGCCACAGATTGCGTGCGGTCTTGCGTAGAAGTCAGGTCTTAGTTTATCATCAGCATCAGCTGTCATCAGTCCGGAGATTGATTTGTTTTTATATCTCCCCACGGTTCTATTTTCATCTGACACCTTCATTTCCTCCATCAGCAGCTCTCTAATTGAAAGTTTTGTAAAATGTTTTAAGTACTGCCTCCGCTGAAGTAGAGGAACTGCATCAAACTTGCATGTTTCATAGAATTGGTTCCCTCCAAATCAGCCATTTGTCATGAGTCTCCTCATTTAACTCCCATAGAGTGTAAAAGTTCAATAACCCTTTGGTATCCCTCAGAAAATTGTTTGTGAAATGCTATTTTTTGAACCTTGCTATTGTGTTAATGAATATTTTGGAAGGCAATGGATGTGTGACCAGTTTGTATCGCCACCTTTTGTGACATATCCTGTGCCATATTTTTTCTCAATGGGATGAAATTTATAACTAAATTATAATTTCTTCTGGGGTGGGTATCAGTGTCTTCTACATATCGTGTCTCAATTCAATAGTAAACGTAGTCTTTGAGGAGTAATTAATTATCATCAATCCGTAGATTGATTTGCAGTCTCTCTTTCATGAGACATCCTCGTAATTTTTGCCGTTTCAATTTTCACTCTTTATCATCCTGGGTAATTCTTCCCTTTCTTCGCTCAACCCATTATTGCTTTAAGGTAGTTTGAGTGAAAAATCACTTCACCTAGAATTTGATGAATTTGGCCTCATTTTAAAGAAAAAACTCTCTTCTTTCCAATGATATCAAAATATTAACCCCTTGCCGAACAACTTTTTGAGCAATTTGCCTAAAAACATAAGCTGTTTTATGGCTGTGCACACCAGAGGGAGTATATTTAAAAAATTAGGAACTTATAGCACCTAGATATCGTCAAAAAACTAACGCTGTGTATATTGCACGTTTTCTCAACTATTTATAAAAAATAATCTATTACTGACCGCAGTAATTTTTACAGAATCGCAAAAAACCTGCTGTTTTGAAGGGTTTTCAGCAGAGCGGCGGGAAAAAATGAGTCAAGTTAGAGAATTATGTAGCTTTATTTATTTATTTACTGAGAATTTTGGTCATATATAACTATATCTTTGCACCATTAATATTACAATATTTATTTCATACTTCTTACAGACACTGAAATCAAAAAATAAAATTTGAATATGGTCTCCATTATGACTAGGGAACTATCTCGCTCAAACCACCTTACGAGTCAGTCATGTCCCTGATTATACCCAAGAAGTGTGTGCCTTCCTCTTGATTCAGAGAGTCTTGTTCCTTGTTTTTCTCAGCACGATTTAAAAGTTCTTTGTACACTTTTTCTAGAATTATTTTCGTAGCACTCATTTTAAAAATAGTTTTAAACTTTCATTTTTCACAAGCCTCTTATCACTTGTTGGGAGCAAAGTGAGGATTTATGCCAAGCACTGTACATTGTCTTGGGTCTCTTAGTGATTGGAGTTGGGTCTAAATGCCGATTTTCCCCATGGTTCCAGAGCAAATGAATGGAATGGACGCATTGCAATTCATTAGCTGGGAATCTACCATAAGGTCACGTTTTAGTGGATAAACGTTGCTCTTAACTAGGGTCATTCTGCTATTTTCACACGAAATCTCCTCAATCCATAAAATAGCCTCCCTATGTTGTCAGTAGGTGTTAAAGTAGTCACCCCTATACTTGGGATCATTGATATTAGAATATTACGTGAGAAGAGTTAGGGCGCATCGAAGTCGGTGGTAATTAGAACTTAATATTGTATATTTAGATATGACTTCAACGGTGGAAAAAATGAACGAACTTTTTTATATGTCTTCGTAAAGTATCCCATCTTTGAAATTGTGAGTGAACCGGTTTGTCTTAATATTTTGAAACTTGGACATGCCTGCATTATGTGTGACTGACAGCTATTCATTCTATCTATTCTCATTCTCCATTTGAAAGGACCAAATTTCGCTATCGCATACTACTACTCTCCATGCTTATATGGGTTGGAAAAATCCTATGTAGCTTCATCAAAATCCAAGGATTCACAAAAATCCAAGGCGTTTCCATGTACGGATAAATTTACGTTTTGTCCTCTCTCAGAGTGAAGGAAAGAAAGACACTACCGTCATAGAATCTAACACGCCCTTGTCAGCATAAAGCGAATAGCCTTGTCGTTCTAAATGGTCACGGATGCCCCCCTAGATTTTTCTCTCTCTGGTGTTCGAATTTTTCTGGATGTTCCTCATAGTTTTGTCTCGTGCACCTCCAGAGCTTTGTGGGAATCCTTCGTCGTCGAGGCTCTCAAATCGTTGCCAATATTTTTACATGAAGCTTTGTCGATGTCATTTCGTAGTCTTCATTTCTCATAGTCCTATGCACTCTTTCATTTCCACACATTTGGTCACAAATATCATTTGAAACTAAGCGATGAGATTCGAAATTAGCCTGCAAAATATAGAATTAATCTAGGTATAAGACATGGTCTCCTGATGAGAGAGGACGTAAGCTCAACTGACCCCTATGCAGGCGTTAAAAAGCCGCCATCGGCTTTGTGTTGCTGGTAACATATAGTTTTACTGTATGTTAAACGTTTTTCAGCAAAAATGTTTGCTAAGCTGGGTCAAGAGCTGGCATATTTATTTCAACCCTCACTTTAGAGTTGCGTGTTTTTGTATAAATAATATCAAATCGATACAGCAAAATATCTTTTTAGTCTTTGCCTTCATTGTTCTTCCATAAGAGGGTAGAGTAACTTAGTTTAATATCATGACTGTATTGGCTCAGGGCATCCGTTTTAGCTTACATGCTCAAATAGTGATCATCTTGAATGAATTCTTCTTGGTTTTCCAACTGGGTTAGAATCTCCTTTATGGCCGACGTTTCGATGGCCGACTCGTGCATCGTCATCAGGGCTGTAGATTGATGACGATGCACGAGTCGGGCATCGGCCACAATGGAAATTCTAACCCGGTTGGAAACCAAATCAACCACCAACCCGGAAGCCCGAGCTCTGACCCCGGTGACGAAAATTGTTTTCAAAATGTTGGCCCCGCTTGTAATAGGCGGAACGCTCTAATGGTACTAGGAGATCACTTGCCATAGCCGCGGGCACGGTTAAACAAGTTCAAGAGATCGGACGCAGTGCTGGGATGTGGAAGAAGACAGGATCCTAGAGCATTGCTTTCCCTAGCAGGTACAGCCTCGCATTGACACGTAGGACAACACGGGCCGAAATACCCTTTAATTACTACGGAAGCAAAAAAGTCCCTCAATCGCACATCCGGGTTGGGTCTACAGGAAGGTATACACCATTCTAAGGCGATAGATAGGTGAAGGATAGGGGCATGAGACCCATGGGTGTTTGTGGGAAATAGGAGAATGCGAAGATGGTTGTGACCAGGCTGTTGCTAGACGTCTTAAAAACTGGCGAGAGAAATTGGACCGTGGTGAAAGTGTGATCGCTTCCTTCTTTCGGGCATAAGGTGACATTTCTCTAGAGGATATGGGGGTTACAAATAATTACCGTAATTACTGCTTGTAATGAGATTCATTTTATTTTCGTTGCATAGGAGTGACGAGATTTACATTCAATCATAATACGAATTTCCATTGGTATAGCTCTATCTTACAATCTTCTAGCCACAACCAATTTCTTTCTACATACAGCCGTGCGCTGCAGAAAGAAAGCAGGGAGAGGTAAGTAAGATTAATTCCGTGGTCGTGTTGCAATAACAGTTTCTCCGGGGTCGCAATAATGGCTAGGAAGGTTCATTTTACAAATAAAATAAGATGAACCTAATTCCGATTTAATTATTGATGTTCTAACTTCAAATGGCCCACTCACTCTTATTGGTGAAAAGAAACTTGTTGTTGAAAGTTAGTGAAAAGCTGTTGTATTTTCCAATAAGTATTTTTCTTCCTGAATTTCGTCGTTGAAGTCAATTGCTGGTTTCAAAAGGTTTCCTAACTTGAGAGGTGACATATTTTTCAGTAAACCGAGTAGCGAGAAAATTAAGAGTTGTCTCCGTCAATCATTTAGGTGTTATGCGGTGCTGAAAAAAATAAGTATTGCCAAGCGCTTAGGTTGGATTTATTTTGTGAAACAGTTTTTGTAAAACGGTTTCATAATTGGCATAGCCATCGTCAAAATAAGGTCCTTAATTTTAGTTATATTCGGTACCCATAATTTTAGGATAGTGACCGTTGTCCAGGTCTCATATCAACTGGAAGCATTTTCGCCGATTAATGGTGTTATTTTCAAGACTCCATATAATTGCTCTTATCTTATTCAAACTAAGCTGAGTGTGTCCCTATTACCTTATTGCTTCTGAGTGGTCCCATTTTTCGTAGATAAGTGGCTACTGGCCTTTAGGCTCGAAAAAAGCATGCCACATAATGCTTTGCGACTCTCAATGCTTGACTGAAACGCAGTTAACGTAATATGGCAACACTTGATTTCTAGCTGGAGAGAACGCCGTTGATTTGCTTGCTCTTTCTGCGCTGCATTGCAATCAAGGTCCTCCGCTGTACGAGTTAAAAAGGTATTTTAGTTTTTACTGTTATATCATTCTCTCTTGTTTCAATCAACTCGTTGCGATGATCTCAGTGAGAGGTAATATGTGCCCTAAGTAATCATCATACATTCTGATTAAGCATCTCACAGTATTTGTGTCAAATCAGTGCTTTCATTTAACGGATACTTTATTTCAACCGAATGTGATAGTTGTGTCTCGCATCTTAAAATGAGTTATAGTCAATGCCTTTATCTTGACAGTGTACGTAACGGCTATATTTAGAACTTGGATAATGAGTACTCGTGGAGTTGGAAGCTTCCGCAACACCGTCGAAACTGCCATTAGTTTTTTATTACGGCTCCAAATTTAATGGAATTACTCGCGAAGAATGAAAGATTTTGGTGGAAATCGATGATAAACGAAATCTAGACCTTTTCATAAGAATTATAATTATTTCAATGTAATTAAAAAGGTTTTCGCAAAGACTTGAATCAAGATAAAAACTATCGCACGTTGCTTAGTGCTACGTGAATTGAATCCAAGTTGCTGAATTGCTACCTAATGCTCCTTAATAATTATTAATTTTTTACTTCGTGGAATCCAGAGGTTATGAGAAACATTTTCCAAAAGTCTTGGAGTTCAGTTTCAATTAAAATGTCTCTGTTGCTACCTCCAGTATGCCATAGGTTGGCTGGTGGGATCACTGGCCGAAGATAGAAACGGTCTGGCAATGTAGCAAGGATGAATGTGGTTGCGGTTGCTTCGCGGTGTTTGAAGGTGTTTGCTGAAGGGAGTCATCGATGCAGTTTCTCAAAACAATATATGGTTCATAAGCAGAGCCAACGGATCGTCTCGCGCCCCTACTAATAGAGTTTACTCTGTCCTATCTAAACTAGAGTGTGTTTAGAGAGTTATGTAGACCTGCCGTATCCGATTGAGTTGACATAATGCGAAAAAAATTTGAGCTCTTTATAATGAATTTGATCTGAGAAATTGTGAACGAACACTTAATGTTTTGTGAGTAAGTTGGAGTATGTGCTATTGTTCATTGAATCGAAAACCTTTGTGCCTTTCAACTGTTTTATTACCTAACACCTATAAACGGGTTCGCCTTAATAAGGAGTTATCTTGTAATAATGTATTAGTATCGCAATTAATCAATTACACCGAAGAATCTAGGAGACTTTATCTGTTATTTCGTATCCTAAGGAGCGATAATAATCGTATAATGCTTGCCTCGTCGTATAAAGTATTATTTAATATAAGGTTGTAAGGAGTTTTTAAGCAAGTGAATGACGACAAAGTTGTCTAAGAAGATTAGAAAAATTAGGTATATTAACGGGATGTCGACTGATTTTTCTTTCACATTTGCGGGAATATTTTGTATCGTATTATGCAGTTTACCTTTATATTACGGCTTTTAGTGCGTTCACATGAACGAATTCGGTTGCGTAACCGATTTCAAATTGATTTAAATATGTTTTTGGGGTTGGTTGAAGTGACTTCATTTTTTATTGATTATTATAATTTCTGTCCAATCTTGAAAATTTCAGCTTTTCAGTGAATCATTTCCTACGCCATACCTAATGGTGTGGTTTGTTCTTGGTTTTTATCTTTTGATTCAATTTTAATTGCGTATCGGCCGACATTGCGTTTGTAAATATATTTTAAATTAATAATTATTATCGATTGGTGGCAATCATCTGGGAAGAGCTTTAGAAATTTCAGGAGCAACAAGTTGTGGCTGAGTCACCGGCATTCATCTCGAGGATGTGACGATCCTATTTCGTTTCTTTTCAGCTGATATATGATACATGTCTCACATTGGGAAATCTTGGCTACTGAGACCTTTATCGTGCTTGGATGAGTGCGTTCAACCAAAGTTAGGCCACTAAAGGTTTTAAAATCATTTTGCTTACATTAACGTTTACCCAAGAAACATTTCTTTTTAGCTGTCTGTAATGTTCCATTATTAATGAAATTCCGTGGGTTCCAAAAGAATTCGCTTAGCCGTCGAGAAACTTAATTCAATCAGGAATCGCCGCCTATCGTATATAATCAGCTACTGATTTTAAAGAAATAGGTCACTGAAGTTTTATTGGTGCAACATTTTCATTGGACTTAGAATAATTCGCTGAAGTGGCTGATAAAATGCCTTTTACACTATCAAACCGTTGCTGAATATTCAATACTAAAATAAATTTTCTTTCTATTATTTAATCTCTTTACTTCATGACTTCATCGATATTGCCTCTAACTAAATATATCTTTCATTTCCAGAAGGCCAATAAAGTATTTATTAAACTGGATTACAGACTTTTTATCCTACTGCAGTTAAATAATTGCATCCGATGATACGGGGCCAAATGAGATTGAAGAGGCGTCAGTTGTGCCAAAAAGAAGAACGACCGGGACTTTTTGATCGTAATTTACATAATTACGTAATTTACGTAACGTAATTTGAAAACAAAAGAATTTACGTAATCAAAACATTAGAATATTTGCCGGTGGCACAATATCATATAGGAAAATAAAATGCTTGGGAGCACTTTACTCGAAAAGGATTTGGAAAATATTTCAAAAATGAATAAAGAATGTGGATTGGAAATAAGTGCCCGTCTTACCTCTGGATCAGACGTGACGGCAGCTTGAAGCAGCGTAAAAAATGGAATCATCTCAAAATTTCGAAGCAAACAGTATTTCGAAATCAATCTTACCTCAGGCGTCTCCAGGGATGTACTTATAAGAATACTACTTGGGTCAACTTTTAAAAAAAATTTGGGTTCATTAAATGGGTGGCCGGTTTAATGTAATGAAAAAGTTAGAGAAAGAAGTTATTTAGTAGGGCATGACCGCTCTTAGAACATGCAGCAAGTAATCGGATCCATTCGAGAAATAGTTGATTAAATTGGACACAGGTCGAAGCATATTCGCCAGATTTGTAAATTAAAAACAGTTAAGAGAAGAAGCAAGTTGTGTCTGGGTTTATGGATTCACTAGTGTGTGATTTGCTAAGAACAAGAAAAAATCAAGGGAGACTAGGACTTTTAGAAAAGTACAGGGGAACCGACTTTAATTCCGACCCTGATGACATTATCAACCTCCCTCATGTCGCCCGTAGATTTGATACAACGAGGAAGACAAGACACCAGTAGCCTCAAATACTTATTTTTCCCTTACTCATTATATAATTTCTACATATCCACGGAAAACCATCCATAAATTTTAATTACACATGCATCAAAATCTCATTTTTATTCCTAATGGCCCAAAAATGACCGGTGTATCAATACCTTCGCCATTCACCAGTATGGTAGCTTGCGGTGTACAACTTTAACAATTTAAATGCTATTTTGGCATACTAAACCATTACTGCGCATCTTAATATTGCCTTCAGATATTTATCCAGTAGAAATACTCGAACTAAACGGTAGAATTAGCCATAGAAAAAATAATTCGCTTTGAAGCTGCGGGAGTATTACGTACTTTTATGGCAAACTGTTACCGATCCTCATTGTTGCCCTCCAAGTGTACGTGAATAGCCTTAATTGGGTCGGGCGTGACTTATTGGAATTGACGGATCTCCATAAATGGACGAGTGAAGTGCCCTCACAATTTTAAGTAGAGCGTGGACAAGTTTCGAAGGCATTTTATAATTTATGATTGTACTTGAATTAGTTGCATGTATCTCAGTCCTTCTGGTCAATGGTGGTGATCATTATTTACGTGACTTCATGTATTTAAATGATAGTGTTTCATTAACTCTGCAGGTTAGCTCAATACTCACACCTTAGCATTAAATGCATCACTCCCCGTGAAATCCTCTTCCCTTCGAATCTTGACGTTTGCACTGATTGACGCGCTTCCGGTTCAAGGAGAGGTTATCGTCTCGAACCGAGTTGACGCAAAAATAATGCTAGCAGTCATGGTCTACGAGAAATGAAACTTGAGTTCAGTCACGAATGAGATTCAGCGTGTCTTGGTCCCTTAAATGGTTGCCATCATATGAAAATGTATTATACGGATCGCGCCGCTGTGGGCACAAATGGTGTTATAAGACAGTTTTACACTTGCCTCCGCGGATGATGTCCTTCGCTAAGGATTTGTAGGAGTATTTGACAAAATAAGCTCTTTGATTTTGTAATCGTATTCTCTGTGTGTGTTTGTGTGGTTAATTAAAGCGGTAACTCCATCGAAGCTCTTGAATAATTCGACGGTGAGACCGTCGGACTAGAACCCTGGAGACGTAATCGGATTGATTTTATCCAATAGCTTTCTCTGCGGGTGAAATCTCATGGCGTTCTTTTATCCCTTCCTCATTGTGTCGGCCCTTCTCTAAGCAGGAAGAGTGGCCCCTGAAGTCCGTCGAGTAGCCGACCGCAGTCTTGAATGAAAGGTTATGCATGAATAAACTGCTCTGTCATCACGCACGCTCCAATTGAGGCACCAAATCAATTAAAACTCGAGTCGCCTGTTGCAGTAGAAAGGGTTTTGTTGTTCGAAGTGTCGCGGGTGTCCGCATGGTGTACCTAGAGCATGCTGAGTACTTTATAAGCATGTGCGCAGATGGCGTTGTATTAGCGTCGTGTGGGACGGGCGGGGGAAATCCGCCACGCATAATTTGTCCGCAAGGCCACAGTGGTGGAAGAGGCGGTTCGCGGAGGGATCTAATACTCATCGTCATTTTTTTCCGTCTAGGAAGAGCGCATCTTTAGCCATTCTCGTGATTATCAGGGGCTCTTTGGTTGGTTGCCTTTTTGGGGAGGCAACCGACAACTGATATTATTTGCGTCGGCCGGAACTGATAAGGGAAATCTCATTTTAGTAATGGAGTAAATGTGTAAAGAAGGTCGACGTCGGATTTAACGCACTTTTCACGAAATCCTATTGGGGTCCGCATTTTAACGTCCAACCCGGCGGAAGGAGTGCTACACTTGAAGTGCTCTCCTGGTAGCACCCTAGTGGGAATCGTGATTCCAGTGTAAATCTTTAAAGCTGCTTGGATTTGAACTCGGACCCTCGGGCTGGAAGGAAACCAGTACTCATATCACCACACCAACTCGATCCTCTCAGGTTCTCATCCTGAACGTGAATATTTTCTTGATGACTTCGAGAAGATGAAATCTAATTGTGGAAGTTCACCAAGTCAAACTACTTGTCTAGCATTCGAACCCCTATCGCCAGTTTGGTGTGTTGACTAGGTACACTACTATTTCATGTTAATTAGTGGGATGTTTCCGAGGGATTTACACGTGCTATATTCTCCTGCCCTCAGTCTACTGTGGCAAATGAGGCGTGGATGTGCTTGACTAGCCTCAGTTGCGTGAGGAATCCAGCTGCAACCCAAGTTGAAGATTCCACCCTTTTTTTAACCATAACCATAGCGAAAATTACAGAAACTGCGAAAAGGCATGGGTTCAAAGAGCTGCTTCATTGAAAAACTATTTTATGCTCACACAACTCCGGACATCAACTGAGGGACTCCTCAAAGCCGTACCTATTCCTTCCTCGGAGATGGTGAGTTACTATTCATGAGCTCGGTTGATAGTGAAATATGCCTAATCACGTATTCATTATTATTCTCCCATACTCTCGAGTTAATACGGAATTGGCAGTACTTCTTAGTTCGCCACTGAAGTTTTTGACGTTATGCGATGAGAATATGACTAAATCTGAAGTGTGAAGAATTATGTATTACGATTGAGTAGTGCGTTCCTATCCCCAACATATACAACCCCAAATATTTCCCGCTAAAAACTTCTCCAATACATTCATAATGTTTAAATGGCTTTTATTTCTTTCTGTGTTTATTTGCACTTAGTAAGATATAAATGCTCATTTTTTTATGATTTTGATTCATTCAATGTCAGCGATTGCTTATAAATGTTATTGCTTTATGCTTGTCCTATGATTGCTTATGATAATCGGCCTCGTGCGTATTCTTGCCTTCCTAGCGCAGACCCTTTGTATTGGTTCGGAGTAGATCAGTTCTCCCCCACAATTCTCTAGCAATGCTGAAAACATTGCGGGGTAATGAAAATTTTAAGGGTAAACAACGTATGAAATATTAACATGTGCGAGAAGTGACAACAAGAGAAATGAAGCACTTACGGTGTAATTTAAATGCCTAACTAAGATTTAAAAAAATAGTCAAGAAGAAACATTCATCTCACATGTATAAACAGTTCACCGACACCACTAAATAATAAAAATTTCTCTTTTTATTTAGACCCATTTATGTAGTTACGTGTGGGCTATAATTTGATGTGTTCTCTTCCTAAGAACCGGTTGAAACAGTTTCCATACTTTACAAATCTAAATTAATTGCTTTTAGCCGATTTCGATCCAGCATACCTTACTTCCAGAGAATATGAAAAACTCCTCTTATTGCATGGAAAATTAATCGGCCCAAATAGTATCCGTTTCTAATCCTGAATTTGGTGCCCGATATTACCATTACCGTTGCTGTCTTTAAATGCTTCATTTTCAAATATACCATGTATGAGATTCTTTGTTGTCCGTATCCGGTTGGGTAGTGATATTTTGTCCAAAAAAGATCCAGGAAGACATATGCTTGTGAATTATCAAGTGAATATTAATTAATAATAAATACTAATTAGAAAAGTTCATGGTTTCATATGACAGGAGTTACATGTAAAGCATAAAAATATGCTTTGGTGCAGGAAAATAGCTACTCTCCTCGTGCATCGCATCACTGGCGTGAAAAATCTTAGAATCTTCACTTTTCTTATATCCCTGTATTCAAACATAATAATATAGTCGTATTTAAATGAAGAGGTTCAAAATATGTTCAATAGCATTTAATAATTCAATTAAATTACCCTTTCTATAAAGTTTGAATGCAGATTGCATTATAAGCAAAGCATTTTCGACTTAATTGGTTCGTTATGAAACCATGGCTGGCATAAAAAAGTTGTCTGACAGAAATTGGCAGAGACTAGATCTTAAATTAGTTCGGTATAGGACTGCAGCTCATTACAGATGATAGTTTCCTCATCCCGAGGACTTGAAAACCCCACTCTGGTTACCGTATCGGTTATTGACTATATTCCCCTCGTATATCTCATTCAAATCTTCCTCCTTTCCTAAGAGAAGCATTTTGAAGTTGATCCAATTGACTTTTTTCATCGGATTAAACTCACGTACCGCCGAGTTCAGACGGGAAGAGAAAGTGCACTTGTGGCGTTTGTCTGCCGCGCGGTTCCATAAGGCTGGCATTAGGGGCGTAAAAAATTCGTAGGAGAGAAACTTGTTATGGAACGAAAATGAGATTATGAAATGGTGTCGAGAGAGTGTGCGTTGGCGCTGCATTATGTCATTAACAGATTCGACCCGTGCCACGAGCGTGCAACCAGACCAGGCGGGTGGTGAAATGCTCGTGGAAGTACCTACCATGCGCGCAACGAAAGTTCTCCCCATGTCTTTCCAGTGGAAATAAATTATGAAGGTATTTGCTGCGAAATTGAAAGGTTTTGCGGCGAAATTGAAAGGCCTTTACCTCGATTGGTAAACGAAATATGTATAGCCTTTGGAGTAGAGTGCCTTTTTTATGTAAGGACGTTGTTAATTTTATCGGAGATATCTTGGACTAATATCCATTAATCATCGGAAGGTTCTCATGTTAATGTTCTTAGACTGCTTCCACGTAAACACCTCTTATTGGCACCTCAGCACAATGAGCATCGTCGCTAGGTGGAAAGTTTAAGAAATTTACTTCGGATTCCAATAAAGTCGCCATTTCATCGCCATCGTTATCGACATGTTGTTACTGTTCGAGGTATCATGTGTGGCCTGTTACAGGCCTTAACTGAAAAAAAATAATCAATGTATTTTTGACTGATTTGTTTCCAATGTTCATACTAATTATCGTTAGAGTGAATGCATGCAAGCGTGAATTCTATTTGATTTCGTCCGTGAGAGGTCATTGATATATTTTTGTGTAATTTATCAATTATTCAAGCCAATCGTGCGCCATTTGCAAACGCTGTAATAGGTGCATTTTGCCAGAATGGTAAGTCAAACTCAACAAATAACTTTTGTTCGTCCACCGGTCTTATTCCAAAAATATCCTCTCTTACTACAGTCCAGTAATACTTCAATGATCTGCGTTCTGCTTTAGCTTAAATTAGACGATTTCCCTCTCCGCTGACATTATGAGGCGTAAATTGGTGGACATTTTTCATTCCGGAAACGAAATTCAAGCTTGTAAGATAGCATGCAGTGGAAATAGCTAAAAGTTCAACTTTCTTTCCCATATTTCTTAGATAATTAACGCCGTTACTAATTATTACGACCTCTTTATTTTCCTATTACCTTATTTTAATGCTTTGCCTGTGCACTTTATCTCTAGTACGTCCTCTGCCTTTTTATTTCATGCTTCCGAAATACTCCCGACACTCGTCATTATCATTTACGATATTTCCTCTCTCCAGAAAAAGTGCCAGTCAGAGTTATCTTTCCCTTAGATATCAAATAGAAGCTTCGAGGAACGGTTTTAACCCAATCTGCGGTCTCTTTCAACGTAAGCGTCCAGATGTGCTGTGCCGAAGTGTGAGGCTCGGACGCAGCGTAGGAACTGTTGGTTCATATTTGAGAGCTTGCGATCGGCCCGAATTCGTTGAAAAATGCGTTCTCGAGGCTTTTGTGATGTCTGTCTCTGGTGGATTTTTTCTACTTTTTTGGGATTTCCATCTCGTTGGCCGCTTCTAGTGACAACGGCTCAGCTTTCTCTCTTGGAAGGGTATTCAGATAGATGTGAATATTTCGACTTGAAGACGCCTCCAGGTGAGGGAGTTAAACCGTTGTCATCGAAAGCAGCCTAAGAGACGACGATCCCAAAAAGAAGAATGAATACATATTTTCAAATCCTCCATTCCTCCAAAAATTCCAAAGAAGAATCTATCGGTGCGCTGTGTATTTTTTTGTAAGTCCTTCACCTTAAGACCTCTAAAGTGAAAACTTCCCATTTAGTTAATGAATTTGGCTTCAACTATATGAAACTTGCATGCATAATTTGCAGGTGCACTAATAAATTTCTTACCTTAAATTATAAAACAATATATAGTTTTATCAGCACTTTTAAGCACCTGATGATGACGTCTATGCGTTGAAACTGGTAGTAGCAAATATAAATTTATCTGAATATTAAACATTTTTGTACATGATCATTTACTACCCATGGAAATTCATATCTGTCTTCATTATATAAGGCGAGGTTAAGGCTCTTTACTCCCCTCCTCCATCCACCCTCATGTTACAAAGTAGGATGCAATGCATGCTTACAGACCTTACATACACACAATACCGACCGTAATATATGAAGACAACGGAAAGAAGGTTAACTAGTTAATGAAAGAAATTATTGAGCCCAGTGGCTTATTCTTCGTCGAAAGACGTATATAAATCCGGAAAAGCATGAATTGACGTAAGGTACATTTCACATCGATGCGTTCAAATCTCATTTTGTAGCAAATACAATATTAATTTTTAAAAAATGAAGCTTTGTGGGAAGCGCAACCTACCTGTGGAATTACTTGTATTCACGACACTGCCAAACGGGTTAAGCAGTCAAAACTCAATCGTCATTTGGAGGCCAACAGAACTAAGCCTTTTAACTAATTGATAAAATTACTTTTCTTACATTTAAATTTAAAATAAAATTTTGAAACCTAGGATTTATCCTTTACCTGAAAAGCTTATCCAGTTTTTAAAAAGTGGGTTTGACTGTCAGCTACCGCAACATACGCCACCATAGTTGCATTTCCTCTGTTTGCTGTATCTATATAGCTATTCTTCAAGTTTAGTCTGCAGTATATGATCCCCTGAAACTGGAAATTACTGCTGACCAACACTTGTGTACCATTCTGATATTTCAGTTCACGACTAATGCTATTGCTAGTATGCTTATATTATTCAGTGCATTCTTTTAAGAAGAAACTGAGAAAACAAGCGAAATAAAAATTTAAAACTAGGTACAGTGCATATAAACGTCATATTGACGCGAGATAATTTCCTTGCCCCCTTGTATTGGTATATTCGACCACTCAGATAAAGTGAGGGAGATGAGGCGCTAGGATTACTTGTTTTAAATACTCCTATTTCTCTCACCAAAAGGTTGGTATCCTAAGAACACCTTCCACAATCCTCTGTGGATGGACGTGGACGTGCGCTGTGACGTAGACATTCTATCTATCACGTTGATTGATGGAGGCAGAACGGGAATGAGAACGGCGCGAGAACGATGTGAAGAAGTAAAAGAAGGGGTACAGGTTTGATCAGTCGTGATAATGCGTCGCGAGGAGTGAAGGGGAGGAGTCCACGACGTCACTTTCACTGAAGCAGGGAATTATAACGCCTCAATACCAAGCATAAATCGACGCTAACGACCTGTAACATTATTGATATATTGCCATCATTAAACAGATGTATTCTTCATTTGGAACATTAAAAAATAATAAGATGGAAAAATAATATAAAAAATACTGATCGAAATGTGTGGAAATACCCGCGTCGAGCCTCGTCATTTTGAGGGGTGTTGTAACTAAGTAAGCCTGACGGAGATGAGGGAAAAAGAGGCAATAATGGACCAGGCGGCGTCTATGCATGATGTTCTGTGCTTAAGAGTGGCAGTGCGGTGCAATACAGCGTGCTTTAGGTTGGAAGTGCAGCGTTGAATGTTTTCTGAGGTATGTAGATTGTGGAAATAGAATATTCTATCGCCACATCCGCCACTATCCCATCACTAGATCTATTTCCCCTAAGCATTGGAAACCCTAATTCCGAAAAGTCTGCTTCTTTGCCTCTGCCCGTGACTCTTGAAAATTGAAAATGAAATTGACCGTGAAAATTGAAAATGCAGCTCTGCCCATACTCCCGAAATTAGTTTTTCCATTCCCTGTAGTGGTGAGGACTCTCTCCCATAATAAGATGAATTTTGAAAATTCTCCATCCCTTGTAACGCTTGTTACAAAGTTTTGAAATATTCACATTGCATTAAAATGTGCGCGCCACAGTTAATGCATACAATTGTGATAGTGATTATGATCGCCTTTTTAAGGCGATATTGAGACCAAGTAGTCACGTATTCCACACAACCCCTCGTCAATATCGCATTCTCCTAAAATAGTTGCGGTTATTTTTCACAACATATAATACATAATTTTGAAAAATATCAATAATTATGCAAACATTACATCAAAAGCGAAAGAAGCATATATAACAGAACAACGAAGATGAAATGTTTTGGAGAAAATGCAAGGATAAAGAACCCCTGTTGAAAAACAACCAGGAATACTGCCACAAGACACAAGTGTGGAGTGAATCACCTGTGAAACGATAAATAAGTGAAACCTGTGAAACGAATTTTTTTTGCAAATATATAGTTGGTAGGTTTTTTATGCAGGTACATTTTAATGGTACAAATTTACGGCATACAGTTGTAAATGAGTGTCGAATTTGTGGTCCTATATTTAGATGTAGCTCGTCGATACGGAAAGCTATGTAAAATCGGTAATGAATTGATGAACACATTTTCTCCTAGCTACGCCTCTACAGTGATCCATCTACGGGCAATATTCAATATTTTATAACGGCGGCGCATCTCACGAAACTGTATCCTACCACATAGTACTGCCTCACTAGCTGGTGATGCAATGTGACTTCAATGCTCCCGCACGTGAGTAAATTCAGGATTAAAGTCCTTTCAATACGTCGGCATCGATTGAATCTCAGGATGTTTGAATGTCTCCCAATTTCTCGCGATCATAACCAATATTTTTTTAGGAAAAGTTTCAGTGCTTGGAGTTTCTTTTCTATGACGCCAGCTAACAAATGACACCACGCAAAATTTTTAGTCATACTCCGAGGTAGCTCAGTGCAAAACTTTTTCGTCTGCGGAATATTCTCCCGTCGTTTCAATCCCGCGGGAATATAACGACTGTGCAAACCTCTGCCGGGTCCATTCAAAAAGCCGGCGCATCCCTGTGCTCGCCCACCCGTTGTGTCCTGCCCGGTGGATTCAATAGAGAAATGGAAGAGGTTCAGTCACTTGAGAACACATCACTCAAGGTATTGGAGCCGCATCCGTTTCGCTCGATCCCGGGAAATCGGATCCAGAGCTCTCTCGCCGTCGCGGGCGGATATATTCTCTGGTGCGGCCCAAGGTCCGTGTGTGAGTAGGATGTAGTACCCATTTCCTTTCCGAGAACCTTGAACCCGGAGATAAAAATACTTCAGCGTAGTAGGCCTTTCTTATTGCTTTTGGGTAGAATTTTCCGGCGATTGTTTATCACTTGCGTGTACTCTTTTAAGTGAGTGGCCGGTTAGTTCCGTTGTTATCGCGCGTGCTGGATAAATCGAAGGCCGTTGTTTTTCGCCCTGTGTGCGAAAGTATCGCCTTAGGTGGGGGGTGATTCGCCTGTGCGCGAAATGAGTTCAGCTATGGGAATGTGTTTTTCCCAGACATTTGTTTTAGTTATTTTTTGTTTAATATGAATACTGTGATGAGTGCCGATGGGAACACTGGTGTGTAATTCTAGGTTTAAGTCATTATTAAATTTTAAATTACATGCGTTTTTGTGTTCAAGCGGGGCTTATTATTCTTATTCATCGCAAATGTGAACATTCGTAATGAAAAATTAGTTTGACTCGACCGGGATGCGAACTCTTATGTCCTAAGAGCTTAACAGGTGTTAGTTAGTTATACCACCAAATGATTTTTTTCTCGGCGAATTTTCACACTTTGGTATTCTATCTTGCACCTACGCACGTGACTCCGTGCAATATACATTTGAGCCATTTGCAAAAGAATTATAAAATGTTATTCTTGTCCCACTCCCTATCTGCAGGCGACGTAAAAACAACAAATTGAGAGGGATGAATTGCCTAAGCGTTTAGCGGTTTGTTCCCCTCGCACCATTCACTATCACGATATAGAGCGACGCATTAGTACACCAAAATCACATATTCATTTACACCCCGTATTTTTCCCCATTCTCTTTTCCACCATTATTATCATTTTCACGGCATGTGACCTCAAGCGGAACCCTTCGAACAGTTTTGTGCTCTCTAGGGAGGCGTCCGAAACGAGACTTTTAATGGCACTGTCCATACGTCTCGGAGATAAATGAAAAGTTGCACAGCATTCTATGACACGGGCGAATCGCAGGATAATGTGTAGATGCAGTTGTATTGACTGTGTAAATACTTAAGAAAACCAATGTTTTGGTGTATTAAGATGTAATTGTAGCTATTGAAATTGAGTGAAATACATTATAAATAAAACTTCCGAGACGGTTTTATTCGGTCATATAAATAGTTATGGATACTGTAGTCGTCACGTTAATGCGCATCACGAAAGCTTAGCTCTTTACCTGTCCACTTAGGTGGAGTGACGAATGTGTAAGAGGTTAGTGTGCACGAGTTTGTCCATCTGCGTCTCTACAAGAAGACTTTGCGCCAGCTAATCTTGCTTCCTTTCGCAAAAGCTTAGAAAATTGGCCAAAACTCTTCATGACAGGTGCGTTTAATATGCGGGACCAGGAAATGTGGTATCTGGTATAATTTTCCTTCGGGAACCTCCGAGGTAATCGCGTTCTCTTACATCAACGAGGGAAGGTCGTCCGACAGATGGGGCGATCAAGTTCAGGCTCTTCAGTGCCGCCAGTTAGTGTAATCTAATGTTGAAGGTGGGTTTCACTCTTTTCGAAGACAGGCCTAATGATAAATATTTGTTCCTCCAACGGTTAGGATACGTTTTGATGGGTCATTACTACTCTCTCATCACCCTTCCTGTAGTCGCTTTAATTCAACACACGATCTCTCTCGTCAGTTCAGCTCACTAATTGCCTCTTTTCGTAGCATCTAGAATGCCTATCCTTCTTCTGTCTCGTCCTTAGCATTCTCGACTAATGCTACTTTCTATTCTCCCCTACAGTGCCACACGTCTTTGTTTGTCTTCCTTTCGGCCCTTCGTACATTCTCGGTCCACCTCTTCACATGGATCTCCATAATTAATATGTATGTCGTCACCATCAGCAGTCATCAACCAAAGAATGGTTTCCTCCAGATCTCTACTCTTCTCTCCTATCAGCTGTTTCATTGCTTCATAGTTTTCATAATTTTTCTGGTGTATTACATCCTTGACCCTCCTCGGTCACTCTTTCCATTCACTTTTCCTCCCATTATTGTTTTCAAGAGGCTGTTTCTCCACTAAATGAGTCCAATAAGTTTGTCTTTTCTTCTCATAATTTTCTTGACATATTTTTTCTCCCAAAAACTCATCGCAGAACATTTTCTTTCATGATTTTCTCCATCTATTTGATCTTCATTATTCTTTGATAACGCCATAAACATGCATGTAAAACGCATTTTTCTCCTCTCACTTCATTTGTGATCCCAACGCAGCCACGCGTAATCATTTCAGGATTTGCATCGGTGGGACCTTGCCGTCAAACCTTTCACGAACGCATCTCACTCGGGCACCCACCGCCGGTTACAACAGCCGGTGTCCCAACACCCCCCGTCACGCGCCTACGTGGCGGCTGGCACGGCGCATGACGTTGAGGGTGTTTTTTGAAAGGGGGGAATGGGCGCGCCTCCCCGTGGAGTCCTCGGAGAGAGAGAGAGAGAGAGGTATCTGGGACAATCGAATCTCGGTTGTTGGACAATTTGACGGATGACCGTCGAGCGGTTGTGATGTGGCGGACAAAGGTGGCGCTCGAGGGGTTAGCTCGGCCCAAATCGTTTTGAAATCCGTGTGTGGGGAGTCCTCGGGAATGGAAAGAATCGACGAGGTAGGCTTCATTCTGCCTACCTTCCAAGTGACGGCCCACGGGGTTGTAATTGAAACGGACGGTAGTGTTTGTGCGGAATCCGTAGGTTTGGGCGGGTCAGATTGATTTCTGCAAACTAACTGGCGAGTCGCCGCGAGTTTAGCATGAGGGTGTAAGTACTACTAGCCATGAAGAGGTGAAAGGATCAGGAAATGTAATTAGAGAGAGGGTAAGGACGGAAAGGGAGATGTATTTTGACAGTGCGTCCTTGTGTCTCGATCTATTTTCGTCGCAGTCAGTAATGATGTGTGGGAAGAAGGAATTATTTTACCTGTATGCACTATTTTCCATCTCGCTACGATTTTTCCATTTCTGTCTGTTACAGAGTTGCAATACGTAAACAAAATGACATCCTTTATTTCATCCTGAAACTCGAATTATCTAACACTGTATTGAATTCCTATGGTCTTTCACTGGAATGATCTTGCCGCTTTCATGGACGACGCTAGGGTAAGGCTCATCAAATGGAAAAACTCGGGTTGGTGTGGTGGCCAGACAGACAGACGCTCCGAAAGTCAAGGGCTTTCTCATGTCGAATCGCGCATCAACACACTCCTGCAAACCGTCATAAAGGCGTATAAAACAGGGTGTCAGCTCACCATCCGTGCTGCCAGGGAAGGGTAGGAATGAGATATCCGGAGTGAAATATTTCTGAAATGTTCATGTATCTACGTACATACGACCACTGGGCATGTGCCTACATGTCCAGTGGTCAAGTGCAAGGAGTGGATATAGAGAATTCTTGTATTTATGTGTTCGACAATGTGATCTCCCTTCGTAGGTAATTTTGGAAAGTGAAAATCAGAGCTGAGGTCATGGCGGCGTTTGCGGCAGACTGAATGAAGCCAATCTCATCAATTCTTAAGCTGGGTTGCCGAACTCGTTAGAGCACTCAGAGCGATATCGAGGGGTTAGAGTTCGAATCCGATGCATGTGTTGCAGCAAAGGAGACTGCCCATTTCCTAGTCGTGATGGTGATGAAATACTTGGGCTCCTCTAAATCGAAAAATCATACCACTCATTTGAAATAGGAGATATGAACATCAGGACTGAGATAATGGTATACTATTCTTTGACTCGCACAGTGACCTCCTCAGAACCACGGACGAATTGCACAGAGGATTGGATACCAAAAGTAAGCTGTAATCCCGGCTATCTGCAGTTTTCTAATTTCAGTAATGAAGTGCAATAGGCGAGAATACTTGGGGTGCACGCTTCGGGAGAATATGCCTTGAAGAAACTCTGTTTCATTATTCGGGTGTTCGGTAAATATAACGAGATTTCCAGGAAAAGATGTTATTTTTCATCGGTAAGGTCGCACTTAGAATGTGGATCAAATGTTTGGGATTCATCCGAGAAAGAGTTGATTAAGGAGTTTCGTAAAGGTTGAAGAATATCTGGAAGATCGGAAAAATATATGTCATGAAAGAAAGCGAATCGTAACTGAGTTATTGGATAGGCTACGATGAATCCCTCCATACACGAGGTAAGCAAGCAGGATTTGAACTCCTTGATAAGTGCAGGGGGCCCAGGCACTGCCGAGATGATTAGAATCTCTCAGTAAATAGGTAGAGTAGGCCATCCAGATGAAATAAGAAAGATAGATGTTTATTAGTTCCCTAAAATTGTGAGCTTATTATGTTCTCGCTGTGCGTCGGTAACTTACACCATCCAGATAAAATACGAGAGGGAAAATCAAGGGATGATGCTTGCACCAACACTCCTTTTTCCCTCGCGCAATTCGTGACCACAAAATAATCACGGTAAGACACCCAATGCATTGGGTTCAGCATAATTTATCAAATTTGCGTGAACAAATTTTCCATCCACCGCAACCTAAAATGGTTTCTGGCCCAAGATTCCCTTGCCACACGCCCTAGTGTTGGCTCGCGGGGTTCACCGTAGATAGATGTGAATCAACACCGACCGTAAGAGACGAACTTTCGGTCCCCTTCCCCATGGGTTGATTAAAGAATTAGATGAAGGTCAAAGAAGATTTTATCCGCCAGGTTTTCAAAAAAGCAGATGAGCAGATGAATTTACCTCTGGTATTGGATGAACCAAGATAGGGACTCACTAGGGAACCAAGCGAGATTACGACGCCTAGAAAGGTACAGGGGACCCGATTTTAATTTCGGCGCTGGTGAGATTATCAAGCTCACTCATTGCTCGGGCAAATTCAACAACCTTGATAAAATAAGAGAGTTAGAAGCTGTTTCTCCTCCCTCTCATCGAGATCTTAGCGGAACCAAAGCATTCATACGTTTGAATACTGCGTCGTTACATGTGAATTTACTTTTTTCTGCCCACTTGAACCTGATTATAGCTGGTGTTCTAACGTCCCCAGCCTTCCACTCTTTTGGTGGCTCACGGATTTCAATGTTAGTGCAGACCCATGAATTAGCCTCAAGGATGAGTACGCACTCGTGGTCTTTTAGTGCTTTCGGAGGTTCGCGTTGGGCGAAGCCGTTTCGGGGGCATTATCGCCGAGAGTCGACCGTAAGTTGGTTGGGAATTATTCGCTTCTGTTGGAGGGGGTTGTCGTGGTACCCGGGCGTGGGAAAAGCGCGGGGGGGGGGGCGAAGACAGCTCCTCATCGATAGCAGTGTGGAAGTGTTGAGGTTGATCATTTGGAGAGAATGGGAGAAGGCGGCGCTCGGCTGCCTTTTGCGTCTGCTCGATTAAGGTGACTCTGGCCTCGGGTTTCGTAATTTAAAATATTCTGGAAATGAATGATTAGTGACAAATTTTGATTGCGTTTTATCTAGTAATGTGATTGAAATGTATGACCTCACTGATTAATTGTTCGTATCATTAAAGGTGATTTGACGTTTAAGGTAGGCTACGTGCATGCACTGTTCTCTGCTCATCTACTTGCAAAGAGGACACATGCATCTTATACTATTCGTTTCTTAAGCTCGGCACATTTCCTACCTCCCTCACCTTGTTTAGAAAGCCTATTCCCCCTCTCTCCCTTCCCTACACCCTCTCCTATAACACGGCCCTCAGAATCGCTCCGCCCTTATTATCAGCCGCTGCATCCATCTGCTCTTACCTTTTCCATATTTTATCCAGCAGCTTCTTCACATCGTCTCTTCTCTTCCTTTCAGTCCATCCCACCCACATATCCGCATCTCAAATGCCTGCCGTCTACTGCAAGCTATAACTCGTATTCTTATTGCCTTGAGCAAATCATTCATTTAAATTAGTTTATTGACGCGGAATATCAGGAGTTCGACTTGCAGCAAAAATAGTCGTATATTTAAATATGATGAATATTATGAGGCAGGATGAAATAAACTCGAAATATTTGAATATTGCCAGCGAAATAATTGCAAAAATAGCTTCGTCAACTGAAGTTAGTCTACCTAATAATTAAGTTCCAAATTTGAGTTATTTTAAATTGTCGTAATCTCGCTCCATACTCAATCTCATCACTCGTTTTCTCAGCGTCCCGCCGTCGCGACACATCAAGCAAATTTGCGATAGCAAGTTAAAAAAAAGGACCGACGCGTCGGTCGTTTCCCTTTGCTTGCTATCGCTTTGATGACAAAAATCACTTGTTTGATCATTTGAGGAACTTCGCTTTGGCAAAATCGCGAACTTAGAATAACTTAAAGAGTTTTAACAGAGAGTGAACTAAAAATAATAAAGGTATTTGTTACCATTTTCTCTTCCTGGAAGTTACGATAAATCATAATGTACACAATGTCTCATATTATGTATGGAGAGTAATTATTTTAGCATTATTTGGCGCTATATATTTGGTTTTTTCGGAACACGATTTCTACCAGTAGTCGTCGTATACCACGGCTTGAGTTGATTTTAATTTTAAAATAGTGTGCTTAATACCATGGTGATCATAAATAAGAAATTACTTTATGGTTTGATGTAGATCAGGGTCGTCCAACTTGCAAGACCTCAAGGGCCACAACTTAACCTTTAATAAAGTTGCGGGCCCTATAGTAATTCATTATTACTTTTTAAAGTAACAATAAGAAACAACGTAAGGTATAAAAATAAATTTCTGAGCTTTTGTCTAATAACCTTTCGCAGGCCACAATAAATGGCACCGCGGACCTCATGTGGAACGTGGGCCGCCAGTTGGACAACCCTGATATAGATAATTCATTATGATTTCTAGATTTGGTAGTGTTATTTAGAAAAATACTTTTTTTACTACTAGAAGAAGAAGGAAATTCGCGTATTCAGAATGGAGTCACCATAAGCTCTTCAAAATCGACCACTAGCCTTCTCCTCGTGTAATCGAAGAACAATTGCATTGTACCCGAAGTTCAATTCCTTCCCCTAATCCTCTGCATATGTAATGTACAAGGCGACGCGCCATATGCTCGGTACGAAATACCACATGAGAGGTCTTCGTTATTTCGTGAAATTAGGCAAATTGCAGATGTCATGTTCCGTTAGATGTTGAATTGATTTCATAAGATGAGGAGGAGATTCGTCGGTAAGTTGCGTGTGGCGGAGAATTTAAGTGACATCCTTCGATACGAAGAATCAGGGTAAGTATGTACGCCTTGCGTGGAGTCCAGTGAAGTCCTATTAGAAGGAGGACGGAGTGATTCCAACTTTTTCACATTATACCTACCTAGAGTTCAGCCCTTTTATTTAGGATCAAAAAATTCAGTAAATGGAGCACATGAAAGAACGTACTCCATGAAAAGTGAAACTTTCAGTTTGTATTTCTTTTCCATTGAGCTCCTTCCTTCCTTCTACCCATGGATTCAAAAGGCAGAAATATTGAGGTGGCCTCCAGTGTTTGTTAAAGTGATGATTGAAAAATTGATTTGAGTTTGAAACATTAATTCCAAAATTCAGCTCATTCAAACAGTCTAGTAATTATTCTTCCGTTTTATTATTATTTTCTTATTATTTCGTTTCGTGTTAAATTAATTTTACGAAGCCAACCATCTGCTCCTGAAGCTGTCCGATAGACACATAAAGAGGTTATGGAGGAGCTTAGCTTTTTCTATGGGTGTTTGATCTCCCGCTTGAGGTCGCTCTTCTAGGCATCTGCTATCATTTGGCCTTCAGATTTGGTTCCGAGCATCTGGCGCATCCTAGTACCACGCTATCTATATCTAGGAAACGCTCGGTCAATGTCGTTCCTTTCACCGTCGAAACACAGGCCCCACAAGATAGTCCTGCCTCCCTTTTCCGTCTCCGCATTCCATTTCCCTTTATTATTGCCCGTACTTACAAAATGCATCACCGCGGTCCCTGATGTAGTTGCCATGGGTAAAATTAAAGTTTAATCTTATTTGGACGCCCTGATCATTTCTAGAGATGTTAGAGAATCAAGTGAATAGATCGTATAATATAGTTGAAAATTTAATAAGCAAATACATTTTCCTTTAAAAACAGCCCTTTTTCAAAATTTCCATTTTAAATTGGCATATTTTACTTCTCTTTATACCGTCAAAAATTCCTATTCCGTTCATCCATTATTTCCCTCGTCTTTCTCCCCTTTATCACCCTCTTTAGCATGACATTACCCCTCAGTTCCCGCTCCTTTTACCTTCTCTATCCTCTTCAAATAACTCTTCTTCCCTCTACCATTTACAGCTCTTCCTCATTTGTTTTACTCTCTACCCAGTTCACTCTTTTCAATCTTTTCTATGTTCACATCTCTAAAAGTCTCCATTCTACGGTCATCTTCCTCCTGCAGTGTCCAAGCTTGTGAAACTTACATAAATACTAACTAAAATATGCTATAGTAACTTAAATTCTCTTCATATAGCTGAAAAAACAACAATAAAATAAATGAAATTCCTTTAAAAAGTTGTTGATTTTCACGAATGTTATATTCAACGATCGGCTCATGAGGTTCCGTAAGTCTATCGGCTAGAAGTTTATCGTTAGTTAGTTAGAAGTCTATCGGTCGGCAGTAGGGTTGAAATTACTGGAAGCGTACTTGCTTGAATTTATTTTTCGGTGTTTTTATTCGTCCGTTTTTTGTTTTCAATGCATTGGTTTTAAATAAAGCTTAAACAAAACTCATATGAATAAAGTGATTTACTCCTTATCGGGCGATTTCGACGAGTTCGCATCTAAACTGGGGGTGCAAGCTGGAGGAAAGAACTTCGTGATCGGGAGCTGCTACGGCTTTTTCCGATTTCTAAGGAGTTCTACAAGGGGCAATACAGCAGCATTGAGACACATATAGAACGCCAGGCTCCTTTCAATCGATGTATCAAATTCCAAGGGTACCCACTAGCGTAAAATTTTCTGCGTTCTTAAAACATTGCCAGAAGCCGTTAATTTCGACTCTTCAAGCTCCGAATCACTATTGTAGCGTTTGAACCGTACTGCAGTATTTGTTTTTAATTTGTTTAATTTGGAATAGTTCAAGTTTGAATGTTTTAATTTATTTTAGTTTACAAATGTTTAATTGTTAAAATCGTTAAAATGTTTGGTTGCGAAGGTTTTGTTTTGAAGAGGGGAGATGGGTTGTTAAGGGAGAGGGAGACAGCAGGACTGGAAGCTGCTCCGATGAATTTAAGAATAAAGAAAGCAGAAGTGTGTAGAATAGGTGTTAATCATTTATGAACGTCGTCTGACGCTACACTATCTTAATAAATCCTCACTCGGAGACTGTGACATTATGTCGAATTCATCAATGATCAGTTCCTCTTCATTAGACTGTAGTAATTCTTCTACTGCACACCATTCAGTCTTGAAATCTCTCAACCCCGATTTTCCTGGCAATATTAATGATTTCCCGTGAGTCCTTGGCATTATCAGGAAAACTTCCAATGTCGCAAATAATATCAGGACAAATTTTTTTCCAGCTAAGGTTTACAGTTTCACTTCTCACTTCATCCCAGGATTTTATGATTTCAATGGCTTTGAAAGTATAAAATATTTTCCTGAAATCACGCCCTGAAAGGTACGGATTCGCTTCTAACATGGAATGAACGTAGGCAAAACTTCTGTGGGTATAGTACAACTTAAAGGCTGCAATAACTCCTTGATCTAATGGCTGCAGAATAGAAGTGGTAGGTGATAAGAACTCCACCTTGATTTCACTGTGACCCTCAGCAAGTGTGGCCTGTTGCGTTATGCGGTGCGGCAGAACTTCCAGCTCGTAGTTTATTTGCTATTGTAAGTTTATCCTGCAAAAGTTACGCCTTCCTAATTTCTTCTTAGTATCATCAGACGTACTTTCACCTGATTTCTTTGGTCCCATTTCGAGAAATGAAATAGTAGGAAAGCACACACTTCGTAAGACACATTAAAAATACTAGCAGCGCACGATGCTCCACTAGTCACCGCATCAATGGTCATTCCTATAGTTAATGGGCTACAAGATATTTGTAAGAACCAATTGAGAAGAGATTTGGCACAATCCATTAAAAATTGTGTCATTGTGTTTGAGGAGGGGATCACCTCAAGACTGGGGAATGCGGAACGCAGCAATACCCGCGCTATGTGCACGTTCCTTGACCCACGGTTCAAGCATGTAGCGTTTTCCGACAAACCTGCTGCTGACAGCGCCAAGTCATCGGTCGTTAGTGTACTGGCATCATTTATTTCCTCAAATAAGGATACGCCAGTTGCTGTGACAGAGCCTGGCCCGACTGCAGCACCTTCAAACACAGATGACGATCTCGAGGTGTGGCATGCTCTGGATAAAAAGATAGCGGGCGCCCAACCCAGATGAACCAATACATCGAGGGCGTTAATTGAAATCCAGAGATACAAAATGATGACATCCTCCCGAGAACTGAAGATCCCTTAATAAGGAGGAAAAATTATAGGTTCAATTACCCAAAATTGTCAACTCTTGCGGAAAAAAAACTTTGTGCTTTAGCTAATTCCGTGCCATGCGAAGGATTATTTTCCAAAGCCGGACTTGTCCTCGGCGATCGTCGCACACGATTAGGTGACGATAAGCTCAACGCAATTCTTTTATTAAATTCAAATTTTAAGTACATGGAAATACATGACGCATAAACATGCACGCGTCTAAATTATTGCTGAGCATACTATTTATTTCTTAATTATGCACAAATCACTGGCGTACGACACGTCTGTCGTATTTATATTGATTTCATAAAATGTAGACATTTTTTATTTAGATAATATGTAAGATTTATAGAAGAAATTACTTCAGTTATATTTATTTTCAAAAATTAAAAGTTTGAAGAAACATATTGAAGAACATCTTCGGGATTTGAATTATTTCCTCTCCAATTCCATTACCACTACTACATTATAACGAATTCTCGTTAACTACTCTGTACCAGGATTATAAACTTAAAAAAATGCCGAAATTTTTTCAGAGTATGCATTAACAGAAAATGTAATCAGAATAATAATGTAGGTGCATTAATCAGTCGTCATAGTTTGTCGGGAGTTGGTCTCCAAGGCTTTTATGCCGAAAATAGCAGACAACAAAAGTTGCATTACGTATTTCGAACGTCAAATCGCGAATAGTTGCGCCATCAATCACAAACGGCTGAAATTATCCTCTGCGATTTTTAACTGTGATAGCAATCACTGTTAAAAATCACAGATACTGACGAGTAGCAATCACAGGTAAGGATCCTTCGAAGTGATTGGAATGTGACAGTTCCGCTCACCACTACTTGGTGTTCCCGAATAATAGCAGGTCAAAACATGATGTATCTCGGCAGATGCTGACCGTCTGGCATGTATCTCGTCAATGATGAAGACTCATGTTAGGCTACCTCCACTGTGATTTTCTTACTGTCATGACGAAGTGAGATCTAAGCGCGGAAATGTACTTCGTATTTAAATCCAACCAGATAGGTACACCAAATTCTGTATTTATTTTTCCGCAAAACAACCGCGTAGTAATAAATTTTCAGATTAAATGCATTTTATTCATGAAAATGGTAAATATTCTGGCCAAACACTGACATAATTTTATTCCAATGAAAACTCGGCTTTTGACAATTATCGGGAATAGTTAATTCTTCTACCAGCCGCAACAATATACATACTACGTTAAGAGTTGAGTGTGGAATAAATATTCAGTCCATTTTCGTAGTTTTCGATGAGATTCTGTTTTGCTTTGAAAAACGGATATCGATTAAGAGAATGTTGCCATGGTTGCATTTTAATTTTAGTGACAGCATTAGATTCAGCACAGCTACTTAGAGATTAAGGATCCTGGGTCATTCGGTCGCCGAGACAAAGTTTACCAAAAAAGCCCGAATCTAGAGATAGAGATATTTTCATGCCGAGATTCTACCACAGCATCAAAATAAATTGTTCATCTTCTGAATTAAAAATGTTTAAGCTTTTAAAAACATTGAGCGAAATCATTGACATCTCAAGATTCGATCTCACGCCTTCTTCGTACGGAGTTGAGAGCGCTAAACTAACGGGCTAATCACGGGCAAGATGTGATGGACAGGAGCTGTCCAAAGGAACAGTGGCTTTTTAGGACTGCTTGAAAAATATGATTCCTAGGGAATTCCATTCTAGAACCTACTCACATACTAGCATCTGTATCTTAGGCGATGAATTTTAATAATGGAAGAATTATGCTTCATGTGAAGAAATTGAGCGGGAAAACTTAGCGTTATTCATGTAAAGGAAAAAATTGTATCTTAATTCCAAAGGTTTTAATGGTAAATTAATTTTTTTCTCTATATAAATTATTGTTCTTAAAAGTGGAAGCCAGTGGAGCTCATGAGCCGCAAGAACGATTGTTGTTTCTTCGATGGTAACAGGTTCTTGAAGCCGTTTTGTTGCTGAGAATGCATTCCGTTACTCTCTTTCACAAAAGGGAACCTATTAGATGTGTGGTTTAGAAAGCTCCACCGTAGAATGATTTCAATGAAATATTTTTTTCTTTTTCGTGTTATGTAAAGGAAAAGGTGTACTCTGTGTCTATCAACAAAATCCTACCTTTTGAAACAAACAGTTGTCTGGAGAAAAACTCGATGCTACATTTACGTGATAAATAGTAGTAAACTTAAGATTGAATAGTACCAGACGTGACTATTTGGACCCTGAAACTGGAAATGCTTCATTCCGTATTATTTGTTCTGCCACGAGCGTCCGCGTATGTCGTCTTCACCCATTTCAGAGATATGAGATGAGGAAAATGCGAATCGCTCCTGCGGCAGAATATCCGGAGGATATTCGAAGCAAGATTTCTTCCCCTATTAATTCTCATTAATATGAAACAGCGGAGTGCTGACTGCATCTGGGTAGTACCATCACAAGGTGAGCGGTTGAAAGTATTGGAACATCAGCCATTTTTGTTTTATTCCGAATAAAGAAAGTGCTTGATACACATTTAACTTTTTCCGTATCTCACTTCATGGGTATTTGTCGTGATTTTCTGTGATCTAAATTGTGTGAGGGGAAAAGAGAGTATTTTAAGCTATCAGTCCCATTGTCTGTCGTCCTTATTTCATCTGGGTGGTGTACCCTTTATATGCACTGAAGGAGCGATAATCTCGGCAGTGTTGAAATTGAAGTCGGGTCCCCTGCATCCATTGAATTTAGTCATTGATTGCTGTCTTCGAATTCACTGAGACTCATCCTACTATCCAGTTTATCCAGTAACTCAGTTGCGATTCTCTTTTTCCCATGATTGTTTCCCGTTGAATCCTCTTCGAGGTTTCTCTTATTCTTATATTGAATGTTTCTCTGAAGAGTCCCAAATAATTTCTCCATATTATAAGTTCAGGCTTGCTAATGTAAAACAACACGTTCCTCCGACTTCCGTGTGACATTCCTCTATTTAGCTCCATAGTTTTTTTCAAGGTAGACCAGAATATTCCTCGAATGTGGGCACCGCTAGTAATTTTGTCATTCTCTCTTCATTAATATAATTTTAAAACCTCAGACTACTTTGAAAACAGCTTAATATCGTAGAAAATAAACATCCTGGTATTATCCGCTGAGCTGTGTGGGACCTTTCTGTGGTACCATCAGCCGTTTGGAGATATTTACCGAGGTCTATGCCTACATTGGAGGAGCGTTTAACCGCGAGACCCCACAGTGTCTATTCGAAGAAACGTAAAAGGCTTACGTTGCATGAACCTCGTTCTCATCCTTTCTTTTCCTTTATTTAATTAGCCGCGGAAATTTTTCTGGTTTCCCTGGTGCATATAGTAGTTGATTTTTTTCTTTTAATGCAACAGCAACTGTGTCCGTGAAATGTGTGATTGGGACTGAATTAGCATAGAAAGTAGATACAATTATTCACTAAAATATGTTCACCAATCTAAGAAAGTGTTAAATAATATTCGGTGGAGAAATTTGTTTGAATGTTCATATGTATAAAATGCTTGGGGGTAACATTTCCTTTTGGAGATAGGTAGCATTGTCAATGAGAAGTAAACATCGTTGTTTGGGATTTTCACATTTGCCGCATAAGTAATAAATAAGATAGCAATGCTCTCCGATAGTGTCTTCTAATTATTCTTCGTGAAACCCAGTGCACCATTCTCTTTTCCTCGTTCTCCTCTCGCGCTATTCTTTAAGTAGCATATAAGGCACCGGCCATGTATGGAGACTTTCGTTGTGAAATACTGCAAAATGGCGTGTAGAAACTTTTGTGTGATCACTATTGAGATTTTTATGGGGATTGGGTTGCTGTGCTTGTTACATCAGTGGAAACCCTATCTCTATTTGAGTGCTATGCGGGGAACACTTCAAGTGCATTACTCCGCACGATAGATAGGACATTAGAACTGTGTACACATACTACAGGCGTCTTTCGTTAAGAGTAGGCTTACGCTGACGCCGAGTTTCTCTTTTATGCGTCTTATAATCTTTACATTACCAGTTTACACAACCATAGTTGCGGTGGTAGGAGCGATTTTTGTTTGTGTACAGATTTGTGTGAAACTTCTCCATTGTGTGAAACGGCCTGTCACGGTGGAAACACCGGTTCCAGAACAATCATCGAAGCTAAGCATCGTTGGGCTCGGCTCGAATTTGAAGGAGTGATCCTCCTATTCGTCCGAGTGCTGTTGCCCCTGTCTACACGTAGCAGAGAGTGTGTGCGAAATAACCATAGCCATCGAAGCACGTTAAACCAAAGTACTACTACTGAATTTGCTAATGTGTTTTTATTAGTGAAATCTCTGAATAAAATTTAACAAAATTCACTTCAACAATTTGGTTTCTTGGCAATTCATTGCTATTTTAACACGTAGACATACGAGGCATGACATATCGTACATTTCGTAATAATTCCGATTAAGTACTTACGGATTTACTTCTAAACGCGAAGTAACATATTTCATATTAGTATTAATGTTTCTAACAAATATCAAGGTGTCTTTCCGATTCGAAAAAACATATTAATAGAGTTTACACTTCAATTTCGAATACAGCACCGAAAACTCAAGTCACAACATGCTTTAATCAAAGGAAAAAATGTGAACTATAATTCTTGAATCGTTTCCTTTGCTGCATGTATGGTGAGTTCCATAACAAAAGCAGATGTACTTAGATAATGGTCGTAGACATGTTTTTCGACTTTCCTGGGAATTTATTGAAATATGCTCTCAATGACTCACAATTACCACTCCAACCACCTAAGCGGCGCAAATGTCCCCATTTGTGTGCCTTATGGAATAATCAACAAGCTGAAATAAATAGAATACAACGTGGACTCCACATAAAAAATTATACATCCCTTCGGAACTCGAACCCCAGGCCGTCGGTACGAGAATCCAGCGCTCTAGCCACCACACCAACCACATCCCCATTCCGTCCGCCACCCCGAACCCACATCCTTCCCATGCCAGTGCAAAAGCAAGGCGCATCTTAAGCGGTGCAAAGTGATCTGCCTTTTTGCTGTGCTACCTTTCAGCCCCCGCAACTCTTTCCACTCCCTTTCTCTAGAATCATCCTCCACTTTTCTATCGTATCCCCCGCGGGGTAGGGTTAGTGCCTATGTTTTTGTCCTTCGTATGCGACGATTGCGGCTTCGAATTTCACTAAGGCCGACTCACATACGCGACAAGTTCATTCCCGATACCATCTCGTCGCTCGGCAAGAGACGCGCACAGACAATGCTCTTCCCCGCCCGAAGGATAACACGCCGGGCTCGGGACCTCTTGGTACTTCCACCCTACCGTAAGGCAACACCACTGTTGTGTAATTGGAATGGGTCCGATGTTTTCGTATGTCTTTTGTTTTTGGTACTGAGTCGGTCACTAAAGAGAGGGCCTCGACAGTCATGCAAGAAACGTGGCCAGAGATATACTGCGAATTCTAAGCCTGTTGTATTTTCGGTATCTCAAGTAAAGTACCTACTCAACAAGTGTCATTGTATTAATTATGTTAAAGCACCTACCAAAACATGGTAACAGCGGTAAAACCGGACATCAGTTGAGTGCTGACAATATTATAATAATTGATTATTGGAGTTGGTGAACTATGGCTTCGCCAGTTGGAATTTTGGCCCCGTTGAGTACCGTCGGAGATATGGCGGTCAATTGGAAAAAGTTTCGACGCCAATTTACAACATTTGTAGATGCATACTTTGATAAAGCCACGGAAGCAAAAAAGGTGGCCATTTTGTTGCATTCCGCTGGAGAAGAGGCTCAGGAGGTATACGATTTTTTTCAGCTGGCTGTGGGGGAGGATAAGAAGCTGGATATAGTTTTGCAGAAATTTGACGAACGCTATGTCCCGACCACCAATGTAACGTATCAAAGGTATTTATTCTTCAACAGGCGCCAAGACGTCGGTGAGATGTTTGAACATTTTATGTCGGTACTTAAAAATCTTAGCCTACCGTGTGAGTTTGGAACACTAACGGATAGCTAAGTGAAAGACTTGTTTATAAGCGGTATAAGCGATAAAATACTGCAAGAAAAGTTGTTAGGCGTTCCTAATATTGATGCTAAGGGTGCTTTGGCGTTGTGCAGGTCGCATGTAGCAGTGTCTCAACAGGTTCATAATATTAAGAATGAAAGGACCTTGGATACAGAGGAGTCAATTAAGGAAGAACCTAATGTTGATATCCTAAATAAAAACTGGGTTGGGGGAACGCGACAAAAAGCCCGGCCGAAGCGGCAAACATGGGAGCTACGGGGTACTCAGAAGAGTGATAAGAGTAAGTGCAAGTTTTGTGGGTATGAGCATGGGTATGGCCGTTGTCCGGCATACGGCAAACAGTGCGCCCGGTGTAAGAAGAATAATCATTTTGCTAGAATGTGCATGTCACCAAGCGAAAGACAGCAAGTAAAGTATATTGATGGATTTCCCGACATCCAGGAAAGTGAAAGTGATCAAGATATAGATGAGCTTTCAGTTATAGTCTCTTCAGTGAAGCAACAAATGCAGGAAGGTGATGATTGGTACACTGCTAGTCTTGAAGTTCACGCACAAGTGTTTCAGGTTAAGGTGGACACTGGTGCACAGTGTAATGTGCTTAGTTTCCGACAGTACACAGCTTTAGGGCTAAATACAAGTGCATTTAAAAAAAAATAAAGTGTTAATTACTTCGTTTACAAATGACAAACTTCCGGTTGTTGGTAAATGTATATTGCATTGCAGGTTCAACAAAGTTTTGTACCCAATTGAATTTTATGTGGTGTCTCATGAGTGTGCCAATATTCTCGGTTTGAAATCATTAGAGACTTTGGGACTGATTTCAAGGATCAAAACATTATCAGTACATTCAAAAGGTGTAGTTCCGGCTAAGTATCATGTTTTGTTAAATGGCCCAGTGGGCTGTCTCCCACAAAAGATAAAAATTGTAATTGACCCTAAAGTAAAGCCGGTCGTTTCCCCTGCACGGAAGATGCCCTATGCATTAGTGCCCAAAGTTAAAAATGAGCTCGATCGCATGGAGAGAGCAGGTGTCATCAAACCAGTTGTTGAACCCACAGACTGGGTCAGTCAAATGGTTGTAATTAAAAAGAAAAATAGGTTGTTAAGGATTTGTCTGGATCCTAGACCACTGAATAAGGCAATTAAGAGGGCTCACTTTCCGTTTCCTACAATTGAAGAGGTTGCAACGAGGCTGGCTGGAGCAAAATATTTTTTAAAATTGGATGCTCAGTCTGGTTCTGGATGCTTCCACTAGACAAGGAAAGCTCTATTATGTACATTTCAAACGATCTGGGGAAGGTATTCCTTCCAAAGACTACCATTTGGGCTCAATTGTGCACCTGAAATTTTTCACAGGATTATTTGTCAAACTTTTGATAAGATTGATCATGTGGTCTCATTCCAAGATGATATTTTGATATGGGGAGATATTAAAGAGGAAGTTAAGCAGGTTTTAATTAAGGTGCTGGAGGCCGAAAAGTGTAGTGGTATCAAATTCAATCCAAATAAGTGTGTATTCTTGGCTGAAAAAATCACTTTCTTAGGTCACATTTTTGATTCTCAGGGAATATTGATTGATAAAGAAAAGGTAAAGGCAATTAATGCCTTGAAACCTCCCACAGATAAAAAGTCATTGCAAAGAATACAAGGTATGGTCAATTACGTGTCCAAATTTATACCAAATTTTTCAGTGAGGAGTGCTCCGCTGAGGGAATTGTTAAGAAATGATATTCATTTTGTTTGGAGTGAGCACCAGGATAAAGCATTTAGTGATTTGATGGCTGCATTAACCCTGGCACCAGTACTGGGTTTTTATGATCCAAACTTAGAACTAACATTGAGTGCTGATGCAAGTTCAATAGGGATTGGAGCTACGTTGCTTCAAGAGGGCCGGCCTATAGCCTATGCTTCTCGGGCCATGACAGACACACAAAGTAGATATTCCCAGATTGAGAAGGAATTATTAGCCATATGCTTTGGTGCAGAAAAATTCAACCAGTATATATTAGGAAGGGATTATGTCCGGGTGGAGACGGATCATAAACCTTTAATCGGATTATTCAGCAAACCACTTCACAAAATTCCATCAAGATTACAAAGAATGATGCTAAAGCTACAGCCATACCGTCTACAGATAGTGCATACCCCGGGTAAATATTTGGACATTGCTGATACCTTGTCAAGGGATTTCTGTGCTGAAAGTTGTGATGTGGATACTCAATTTGATGATGAAGTGGAAATGCAAGTAGCACTGCTTGTGGAAAATTTGCCAGCTACACGGGAGAATTGGAAGTTGATTTCAGAACATGCTCGCAATGATACAGGTTATTGCAAACTTAAGAGGTACATTTCCAGTGGGTGGCCTCAGCACTATAAAGATGTTGACTCTGATAGTAAGGGTTATTTTGAATTTAAAGATGAACTTGTGTTGGTCAAGGGAATGGTGTTCAGGGGTGATAGAATTGTAATTCCTTTTTCTTTGAAGTATGATATGCTAAAAAAATTACATACAGGTCACCCTGGTATTAACCGAATGATGAGTCGTGCTGACATGTCCGTCTTCTGGATGGGGATGAGACAAGACATTAGGAAGTTTGTTAAGTCGTGTCCAACTTGCATTAAATTTCAGGATAACAAAGTAAAGAGTGTCTTGAAGTGCAAAAGACTACCCCAATTGCCCTGGTCAGAAGTAGGGTGTGATATAATTGAACTTTATGAAAAATGTTATTTAGTAGTAGTTGATGCTCTGTCTAACTTTGTGGAAGTAACTACGTTAGATAATTTAAGGACCATTACGGTGGTGGAGAATATAAAATCCATCTTTGCCAGGCATGGAATTCCGTTGGTGGTGTATACAGATGGAGCATTATGTTTTGACTCTGAAATGTTCAGAAAATTTGTTCAAGAGTGGGGATTTCTTCATATTTTCTCAAGTCCTCATTGTCCAAAGTCAAATGGTTTAGCTGAGAGTGGGGTAAAGTCTGTTAAAAAGATTTTTAAAAAAGCATTGGATTCTAACGAAGACCCGTACTTAGCGCTTCTAAATTTCAGAAACACTCCTAGAGGCAAAGTTCACTCACCTGAATCGAATTTAATTAGCAGAAATTTGCGTACAAATATACCTTGTAGTTTCAAAACACTGGTTCCAAAGATTACATGTGATAAGGATCGTCCGGTCCTCCAGGAGAATAAAGATAAGTCAAAAAAATATTATGATCGGTCTACAAAATCCCATGTCAAATATAGGGTGGGTCAGAAAGTCATGTTCCAAAAGAAACCAAACTCCACCTGGGTCCCAGGAACTATTTCAGAAATGGGCCAAACTCCCAGATCATATGTAGTTGAGAGCGAGGAAGGAGGGGGGATATATTAAAGCAATGAGGTGAATGTGTCAGCAAGGGGAGATCCAGTCACTTTTGAAAAAGGTTGTCCTGTAACAAGTACTAGGTCCGGCAGAATAGTCAAAAGGCCGAGTAAGTTCAAAGAATTTGTGTGCTAATGGTTATACCCTTTTTATATCGTGTTTTTTTTTGTTGGTTTTTGGTTTGGTTTTTTTATGTTGGATGGTGGTGATTTTGGTGTTTGATCTTGTTTTATATCTTTTTAATTCCGTTATAACTTGGTACCCTAGTTCTTTTTTTTAAATAAAAAGGGGGAGATGTTGTGTAATTGGAATGGGTCCGATGTTTTCGTATGTCTTTTGTTTTTGGTACTGAGTCGGGCACTGAAGAGAGGGCCTCGACAGTCATGCAAGAAACGTGGCCAGAGATATACTGTGAATTCTAAGCCTGTTGTATTTTTAGTATCTCAAGTAAAGTTTTTACAAAAACAACCACCTTTTTTCCGCCATATTTTTTTTATTATTCCGCAGTTCCTTTTTACCGGCCTGTGAATACGTCCTGTTTGCACATAGTTCGAAGTCCGATGCGTGGATATATGTGCAGTAAAAATCACCTCGTATGTAGCAGAGAATTGCATGGAAGACTGAGCAAGAATGATAGCATGGAATGTTGCCTTTAATTTGATTTGGGAAATTTCGTGTTGAGACATATCTTTGCCTTCTGCGCGCCGTCATATTTGCAGTCCTTTTTGTTCTGCCGATTTAAATTATTTAGTGTCATTAATTGGTTACTTACTTTATTTTTTCAGACTATTTATTTATTTTGTTTTACTTTCTCCATATTTACAATTATCACAGGGTTATTATTTATTTATTCATTTACTTTATATTCATTTCATTTTTTCTTATTACAACTATCGTCAGCACATTATTTTTTATTTTCTTTAATTTTCTCGTTAAAATGTTCAATATTTAATTTGCACAAAATGTACACGTTATATTCCTCTGCCCAGGTTTTGCTGACAGATTTTTCACTCCCACCCTTACCTGTTAGTGTCTTATCGTGAATGCTCTGTCGAGGATGCCAGCATGTCTTTATTGTGTTGTACCCATACGTATATTTTCCTCACACTTTATTCTTATTGCACAATCTTGTGCAAGTACATATTTTTAATATGCCATGTTTTTTTAAGTGACCATAAAATTATTTTACACGGATATAACTCTGGTGAGGGGTATGGATGGAAGAAGGGACTTCCTAGAGTTAATCTCGCTCCAATAAAGCTCTTGCTCCAAACAATCTCTCCATCCATATATATATATATATATATATATATATATATATATATAATGTCTTGGTCGAAAATCGCTCTCGGCGACGATGCTTATGCATGAATTAAACCGTAATACACTAAACAAACACAGAAACACGCAAAAAGGACACTCACAAAAGAAAACTTGGAAGTTTCGGTGGTCAAGCCATCATCATCGGTGGTAGAATATATATATATATATATATATATATATATATATTTTTTTTTTTTTTCGAATTCGAACTCGAACGAATTAGAACGAATTCTTTTTCTCTTTCTCCTACCTCCTGTAAGTTTGAATTTATATATTTGTGGCCAATTGGCGAAAACTTCAAAAGAATATGTATATATATATATATATATATATATATATATATATATATACCAGTGTTTGGGTGCTTGCAGTTTGCAAGTGGAAGGCGTAAAGCGTACGGTAGTACTAAGTAAATCATTAAAAGCGAAAGCAGTTTAGTCTTACTACTCATGAAAATTAAATTATTGAGGTGCATTGGTGAACTAAGAATATAATAATGAGAATCTAGCATTAAAGGAATGGGTTCATGATATATATGCTTTGTTTTTGTGCATGCAGAAGACATTGATGAACTAATTCATAAATAGCCCACGACTGACTTATCCTGAGCATGCAACCTTATAACGTTCATTGTGTGTTCAAGTGTGAACTATTCATTTGAGAATGTTCATTGATCGTTCGTTTTCTGTCCTCTAAGTTTTATTCAATAATGCTCCCCGGATGAACATTTAGATAACATCTTTAAACCAGGTATATTTGAATTGTCTAACGACAATTTTCATTCTACATTATTGGAATATTCGTGGTGTTTATTTTACACAAAACTCAAATGGTGGTGACGAAATATTTTCATAGATTTATTTTGACTTGTATTGCCGGCCTTTTACTTCTGGAGTCAGTTGTATTGTATGTGATCCTGAAATTAGCATGGTGTGTGCGGCGTGTTGCATTTGGTCCAGTGGTCTTATTTCCATATTTACGTATTGCATGGCATTCGAGTGCAATATTGACTTGATATTCATCCTGTGTGGCAACATAGGTTTCAATTAATTAACGTCAGAGAACTATTATCATGAATGGATGGTATTTTCTCAAACTATTACGCAATTACCTTTTAAAAATTACTTCTCACAGTTACATTGACGCACTGGAGTGGCCAGGTATATAACACCTACTTCTAGTTTCGTAATTCAAATCATTTGCGAGTATGGGTATGTATTGGCATATCATAGGTAGGCATGTGTTAACAGTATTATTCCGATAGTTATGAGGAGATATGAAGGTTCTATGGTATAAGTATACATTGTGGTTCTATGATTGTAGCCTACGGAGGTGAAACTATTTTTTACATTTAGGGAATCATTTACGCTGAACATTCTTCGAACAATCCATGAAGTATTCCATTGAATATTCTTTGAACGATCTATGAGTTCTATTTGAACGTTTATTAAATGTCTTTCGATAGTAACCTTTGATTGTTTTAATAGTGTTCACTCAACGTTCTTTGACCATATTTTGGACGATAAATTCCCCACTGGGAAAGAAGGAGAAAGGATTTAAGTTCCCCGGAAAAACAGAGAGATGGAAACCCAGGATAAGGTGGAAGGGTTTGTTTGAGAAATACAATGCATGAATGCTGTGCAATCCCAACGGATGCCGTAGGCATGAGCGAGTGGAGGAGAGTATCAAAGCTACGATAGGTTGCAAGAATACAGGGTTATAAACGGCCATAAGTTATGTATATCATCATGAAACATTGTAAATCGTGTAGTTCGAAGGCATAATATCGTTAAAAGCGATTGAAATACGCTCCGAGAATGTTAAATTCCTTTAAATGCATCCTTTATAGCCAGTTAATAAAATACTGCAAGTCTCGGTACAATGGAAAAATTGCTTAGCAAGAAAATGAAAAAAGATCGAAATTTGCATTAATTTTGCGTTTAAACTTCATATAATTCAGTTTATCGATTGATAGAGAAAAATCGGTTGCAAGAATTAAATGCTTTGACGTTTTGGCCTCAATTTGCTCAAAGAATGAAACTTGTATCTCAATTATTTCATATTTTAATGAATGAATGAAAATTACTCTACACGTAAATTATAATTAGGATTAGGATTAGAAGAATGAAGAATCTGCTCTGTTCTCTTGGGGAGGAAAGGAGGCCACCTCTCTCTCCCCACCACTACCCATTCCCTCTTACCCCCCCCTCATTCCTCTCTGGCCTTTCCTCCCCAAGGGAACAGAGCAGATTCTTCATTCTTCTACCGCCGATGATGACGGCTTGACCGTCGAAACGTCCAAGTTTTCTTTTGTAAGTGTCCTTTTTGCGTGTTTCTGTGTTTTTTTAGTGTACCGCTGTTTTATTTATGCATGTGCATCGTCGCCGAGAACGATTTTCATTGCATCGCTTAAAACAGCCTTAAAGGTACGACTTTTATCCCAATTATTTCTCTAAACTGCGCATTCTTATCCGTATTTCTTTTAATTTTGGCTGAAGTAAAGGGGAATAGAAAGTTAAAATTTATCAGTAATAGCGAGAGTCACACTGGCAGTACAATATTTTCACATTTCTTTCTTATAGGTCTGGTTTAATAGTGCTTGGTTAAACATTTTCTCGGCATCATAAGCGATGTGTGATATGTGTATACTCTTCTATTGATGACGCTCACGCCAAATAACCAACATGCTGACGTAGTTTACGTAAAGACTACGTCATGTAATACTTAAATTTTATATAGATTTTATTTACTTAGGCTTTATAAAACCGGGGCTGAGCTTATTTTTTCCTCCAAGTCGCTAATGTATCTTTTTTAGAACACTTTCCTCAAGTCCGCTTCGCCGTGATTTCCTTCTTCTCCTAGCCTACTCAGCAGGAAAAATCTTTTTTGCTTCTTCCGAAAGATAACTGCACTGAAATAGCCGTTTGTAAATAAAGTTGTATCTGGGCAGATGTGGTGGAACTCATTCATAGTAATGAAATTTCTTATCAGTTTTCCACTTTTTTTTATTAAATATAGGTTTTGCGACCAGTTTCGATGTATTACATCATTGTTTATTATCATAATGTGCTTGACATTAATGTAATACATCGAACCTGGTCGCACAAACCTATATTTAATAAAAAAAGTGGAAAACTGCTAAGAAATTTATTTACTATAGCCGCTTGTGTTCTTCCCCAGACACCATTGACTTTTCATCGCGTGTTTTGTCGGTATTTTTCCGGCAAGGCTTCCGAATTGAATCGGAAAAGGTGCTGAGGTTAATATTTTAGGCAGAAATGTTTGACAATGAATTAAAATTTAGGGAAATGGAAAAATCGGGAAGCCAACAATTCGTCGAGCATTCACCTAGGAGCACTGAAAAAAGGGAATTCCCTGAAGTCAAAAATCCCTGGACTTTTCTTTTGCCATATTGCCACAATCGGTGGCAACAGGTGATGAAATTACATTTGTGATCCATAGTGGCAATGATATAGACATGATCTTCAGGGGAATTATAATTTTACGGTCGGAAGTCGTTGGTATTCCACTTCCGAGGAAACATTTTCTCATTCTTTAGGAAGAATCTTGTGTTTAATAATTGAATTGATATTAATAGTCTATGAAGTAGATACGACATGTAATTAAAAATCTCTCGGCATTTATAGAAATTTATGATCTAGATAAATGAAATTAAATTGATATCATTGAATTTAATTTATTTTAATTAATTAAGTAATTAAATAAGTTTAAGAAATTCTTAAACTAGTGGCGAGGGGTAACACAATATATGTTCTTCCTTTTTGGAAGGATTAGAAGAATCGCTTGTTTCAGAAAGATACATCCATCATTGCAGTTTTTTTTTAACTTACCGTCAGTTCCTTTCATGGTTCAATTAAGCAGTTAAAACAAATTATTGTTCATTTTAATACGTTGTGATGGCCGCTTTATATGCAATAGAAAAACGTTCTCATACTCGTGACGAGCTCTATTAGACAGGGAAGAGTGATTTGGATGTGAAATTGAATTCACAAAAACGATTCTCTTTGATCCATCCAGGTTGGCCCGGTGAGCTATGTGAGTTAAGTGGGGCGCGATCTGGAGGCAGAGCCATTATATGGCATGATAAATTTTTCTGGGTCGGTACGGCATGACCTCAGTCATTAGTACGCTTTGAAAACCCGAATACCGTGGCGATTACTTCGAAGCAATTATTCCTATTCGGCGAGCCTTTTAGTGAACGCGCTCTCTCACTGTTATCTTCCGCGCGTTACTTCTCCATTCTTTCTCCATTCAGTCAGCCTCACTTCATTAACCACTCTGCCGGATAACCAAAGCAGTGAAACATCTGATACCCGCACCCTTTCGCCTCAAAATGACATGCAGCCGGTGTTCAAGATCACGAAAACTCCACCGTGGAAAGTTCTCCTCCCTCTCATCTCGCACGTGAGTAATTTGAAGGCCTCTTGAACCTGAGAGGTCCGTCGCATTAGCTCGGCTCTGCGATATTGCTATATGCGATATTCATGAGATGCCGCAGTTTGATATTGAGCCAGTCGGATATGCGATACATCGCTTTGCATCAGCTGTCCTAAATCCGGAGAGTGCGTCTGCGACAGATATCTACTCTTCTGAGGACCCTTATCAGCTGAACGGTTTTAATATCTCTTGTGATTCGTTTGATGCATTTCAACCTCGGTATCAAATTCTTCCCGTTTATTTTTACTCTTATTTCTCAAAAGACGTAATAATATATCGTAACTCTACGTAACTCTATAATAATTTAATTAAACGTCTTTTCTCTCCAAATCACCGTTGTACTTCTGCGCGCTAGGCTTAGATTACTTGAACAATTGAGAATAGATATCTTTCAGAGCGACACGGAGAACATCCTATTAGAACCCCACTATATTTCCAGGTCCGACAGAAACGATAAATTAACAGAGATATTTTGCCGAACGGATAGGTATGGGAATTCGTTTTTCCCCCGAACGATAAGGGACTATAATAAATGCTAGGCGTAATTTCATTAGAACGTGTCCATTTTATATGTAAACGGCTGGTGTCCTAACACCCCCCGCCACACGCCTATTGAGGCGGCTTGCGGGGTGATATGTAGATGTAGATGTAGATTGGTGATTTTATCCGTCCATCTGGCCTCCATTGTTCTTCTATGACACTGCATTTCCATTGCGTCCAATCTTACCTGTTCTGCCGCTTTTATGGTATAAGCTTCACTAAATGAGCAGGACGCATGCATATATCACGCGATGTCACATAAAATGAGGCATCGTGCATTATCGAAAATTACGAAACACACAATTGAAGTGCATCAAATAGTCAATGTCGTATGCAACGGGTAAGCAATATAATGAGATAGGTGTTGAGTACTAATGTAAATACAAGGTTGGTTTGCGATTAACCCGGAGGCAAATGGAATATGCCCAACTAGGTTGTAGTCATAGAATCACCATTCCATGCCTGTGAGATATTCAGTGTTATGTTTCTATGAGGGCAATGTGATACGCTGTACTCTTCATTATATGAAATACGATTTAGTTAATTTTTGGTTGTGCGATCAATGAGGTGGATAGAGCGGTAAGGGAATGCTTATTTTGGGTATGGAGGGTAGGGTGGAGAGAAACCAGACGTCGGCAATAGCCATTCTTCATCGAAAGGCTCTCAACAGTTCAACGCCCCTTCCAGCGGACGGAGTATTACACTTGAAGTTGTCACCACACAGCATCCGAGCAGGGATTGTGATTCCACCACTGCCGGGATTCGAACCAGACTCTTCAGGCTGGGAGGCTAGTACTACTGCTCTTACACCCGCCCAATCCCTGAAATCATGCGAAAAAAATTCGGTGTATGTACGAAATAATGAATTGCATCGCGTCTTTTGCGATACTGAAATTATATTGTCAACATCATCAGTCTGGTGATTCGTTTGCTGAGGCTCTCCACTCCATTCTCCTCTCCCCACTCTAACAGTTTTATTCTCATGCAAGTCTCTCCTTATAGTCTTCATGTATTCCATCCTTGGTCATCCTAGATAATTCTTCCCATTCATTCTCCCTTTCAGTATTGTATTCCAGAGGCTCTTTTGCCTCAGCATGTGTCTAATAAGCAGGTATGTCTCTTCTATTTCGGAGACTTTTCATTAAACATCTTTTCAATCCAACTCTACGTAGGACTTCTTAAATGGCGACTCCATCCATTTGATCTCCATCATTCGTCGGCAATGCCATATTTCCTTAGCTGTCAATTTTTCACTCTGCAGCTTTTACTTCCGAGGTAGCACATGCTCCAAATATGGGTTTGCGTGAAGTGCTACCTTACTTGAAAGCTTGTGTTGCTAGCTGTTAGTGCTCTTCTTCTAGTAGAGTGGTTTCTTGACTTCTTATCTCTGTTAGTTTTTCTTCCGAGAACCTTACTACATTTTTCCTCATAAATCTCCGTCTCTTGAATGAGGTTCTTTCGTAAGTAGTAATTTACGTCTAATATATGATAATATTGTTATTTATTTTTTTACGTTTCTTCCCTCATTTCATTAAACGTCTTTACTATCACCATGCGATGCTGAAATTCGAATATCGCGATCGTGGCCCAGCACGAGCGGCGGCCGATCTGGGCCGCGCAAGGGGACTCGTTCTCGCTTTGCGAGCGTGTTTTGTTTGCGTGACGACCGACGATGTTCCTCCCCGGCTAACCACCTCCCCCTTCTCCCCCCCTCTCCACGCACCTTTCCCTTGCCTCGGAACTCCCTCACATTCCCTCGAAAGAGGGGACTTTCACGTTCATGGCCTATTCCCGACAGCTCGGGTGTTTCTGTTCCCTTGCGCCGCTCTTGTCGTAACTCCAGAAGGATGAGCCCGGCCACTTTCGTGCGTCTATCGGCGACGATACGACCGCGGTAAATGCGTCTCGTTCTTGGTGGGTTGGTGGGCGTCTTTCCTTTCCCGTGATCTTTATCGTCGCCATGAATGACACTCCCCGTAAGACCTTGTGTGTCACGCTATCCCGTCATTTCTAAGGCATTTACTACGTGTTTAATTTCGTGCACTAGGTGTTTAATTTTGTGCCAGACAGACTTTGTGATGTGACTATGTTCGACGGTAAACATCCGAAATGAAGGAAAGCGGCGCATTCATCTCTTTTTAGCTCTAGTGATGAATAAATAAAATGGAAACTATCTCCAGTCACCATTTTACGCTGTAAGGCTTGGCTGGAGAAAAGAAATGGGATAAATGATATATCCATCCCTATTTCCGTAGGAGGAGCCAAATACTCATTTAGATCGTGGCATTTTTATGTTGTGTAATCAACTTCATGTTTAACATTATAAATTAAGGTAGCTGCGATTTTTTGGAAACGTTTAGGGCAGCTTTATTTAATGTACATTTATCCAATACCCTTTATAGGATATGTAAAAGTGAGATTGTTTATAATGCTGCAGCTCTGAACTCTATTCTCTTCACAGCTAACTGCTAATTTCTTTCTAATTCCTTATTTATCATTCCTCATAATTCTTTTTATGTATTCCATCCTTGGGATTCCTCGGTAATTTTTACATTTATTTTTTACTTCCAGGGTTGTTTTCAGGAATCTAGTTTGTCCAAGAATTCGTCCAATAAGTTAGTCTCTATTGCCGTATTTATACGGGTACCACACGCCCTCGTGTATAGCCCGTTTCACACGATACTTGATCCAGCACTAGACCTAGTATGCTAGCTGGTACTTGATATTGAGGACGGAACCCAGTTATGATACGAAACCGTGATAAGAAGGTTACACACGATCATTGAACTTGTGCTTGCGATGAAGAGGTACTGTCATCCACTGTTTCGAACTGTTAAAAGAAAATGAAAAATTTCCATGAAAGAAGGTGACTTTTGACTGCTGCAGTAAGAGCAGGAACAGTCGAGACATTTTCATCGCGCATTTTCGCCGCCAAAGACTGTGTATTACCCGCGATAAAGTGAGGCGCTGATTTAAAAAAATTGAAGATCGCACTGCGACTGTAAAAGCTAATGTGGTAGGTCGACGGCTACTAGGTCCAACTGGGATAGTTGTAGCAAATTAGTACCGCATCAATTACGAAATCAAGTAGCCCAGCGAGTATAATAGCTATCATGCTTGTTAGCCAGCATGCTGGTTCTATATCACACGGTACTGGAAAGTTATCATACTTGCGAGTATCCTCAACTTTGTGCTAGATCAAGTATCGTGTGAAACGGGCTTAAGATTCGCACCGTAATTTTTCCGAAGAAAATCATGAAAAATATTTTACCGCGCATTGTGATTGTATGGGAAACGGGATAACTTGGAATAAGACATAAAGTGTAAAACGATAGAAGAGAAAGTCCGTTACTTTCAGCACATTATAGATTATTGTGGCACGGAGAAGGGCGCCTGGCAGAACGGGCACGATCTTTCACACATTTCATTGAGTATGATACGCACCTGATTTTTTTATTCTGATTATCGGGGTAAAATGTGCGCTTGGTACACGCGTAAATACCGTACTTCCAGAGGTCACATTAACCATCTGTTGACCCCGACTCTTTATTTAGGAGGAAAAACCTGTTGTTGCTGACTTTTAGGATAGTATCATTTAGTAGTTGTTCCCATAATGTAAAACTGATCGTTCGCTAGTGCCTATGTAAAATATTTTCGTAATCATTACTAATGGATAAGTACTAGAAAGTCCTCGCAATTAAGTCTGTTTTCGTCATTAGCCTTAGTCGAGTAAATGTTTCTGTTTTCCCTTTCTGACGGTATTGCATACTTTTTAGCCATAGCTGGTTGGCTGAGGAACCTAATGTTCTATTAAAGTATGTAAAGATGCTGTTTCATATCCCTGCTTTTATCTCAGTATTTCACGCGTTTTCAATATTTTACGCTTTTTTTCCTTCAAGCCAAAATTAATTCGAAACTCCGAAGCAAGGATTTGTTTTGTAATTTGGTAAGTCAGCTGACTTTTAAAATTTGTCTCGGAGTCCTTCTACAATATTTCTTTTCATTCCGCTAGTAATACCAAATAATATGTTTCTTGTGGTGTTAGTATGCCTTGTTTCTCGTTAATCGAATTCCACTTTCACTTTCCGGCTAATGCAACTCTTATTCTCGCATTTTAAGTGATTTATCTATTAGCTCCTGTGCAAAATGGCATTGGTACCTAAATAGCTAATTTTGAGTTCCATTGAATTTCTCAGACATATGTACTAATTAATTTTGTTTCTAATTAAACTTTTTTTAGTGTCTACATTTTTCAGACGTCAATTAAGAGTATATTTGTTTATCCGTTCGGCACAGAGAAAAGGCTTAAATTTATAGATTTTCATTCAATATAATATAATAGTTTTGCCTGAAAGTGCACATTATGTAATTCCATTGGTAATGGCATTCACGATGCGTTTCGATGGGAGAGCTCGAAATCCCTGTGCTCGAGTTGCTTGCTTGCCCTTTTGTGAAGTAGGCAGCCATTGATTATTTCCTTCATCTTCATTCTTCATGGGACATAAGAAGAGCTCGTATGATTTCAAAGCATTTCGGTCCTGGCACAATTGGAGAGAAATTAAACGAAATGTGCGATATTCCACAGAGGAAAAATCATTCGCCTTGACCGGGATTTTTCCTCTGTGGAATATCGCACTTATGTGCACTTGCGGGTGACTCGGTAAAGGTAACTACCGTGGCTAGTCCCGGTATCCTCAAAATTAGACGAAATGTAATCGAATCGAGGGATTTTAAAAAAATTACTCTTGGTCTGAAGCAGAGAAAAGTGCTGGGAAAGAATTTTATAGTCGTCTTTTGGTGTTGAAACTCGAGGGAATTTTATGGTGAAAATAGGAGGGAAAACATGCAGATGTTTCATATGGACGGCAAAATGACAGAGCCCAGATCTTGTGGGAGAAAAAAGAGAATTGTGATAGAATTCGATTTCAAGTTCCTGGGAACCCTTCAGACGATGAAGGACAGTTAATTATCCATAGAAATACAGTCACAGGGTCTCAAAAACTTTACTTACTCATATGCAATTCCCGATAATTGCACTTGAAGTGGCATTTCTAGAAATCATTCCCCTACTCCATTAAAAAAATGCTGTTTTTCAAAATTAGACAGATCTGAAAATGAAGCTATTTTTTAAAATCACTGTTTGAGTTTGCATTCACGATAATGCATTTGTCTTCTAGAATGAGAGTTCTGGCCACCCTCCAAAAGCTTTGTCCTTAATCTATTCTTTCATGATTTAATCTTCCTTTAGGTACACACCTGGTTTGAATATTACACGTATTCCTTAATCACATTCTTAGTTATTAGCCAATAAAATGCGTTTGGCCTACTACGTTAATATGGATAAATATATGACTCATTAGCAATAAAGAGTGATAGGTATCCTGAGCCTGAAGGTTTATATAGAGCATTCCATATTTAGCTGGCAGTATTGGCCTTATGGAGAATGCAGTTGCCAAACTTAAGCCGCGTGTACTCGCCTCTAGGCAACGTGGATAACCATTTCCAACACCACGCTTGCTTTAAATGAGTTACTTAAGGTGGCTGGTCTAAAAAACCAAAGTGAACAGATTTTCTTGAAAATTTCCAAATATGTTCCTTTTTGGATATTCTATGGAATATCGAAGAAAAAACGGGGGATCATCGACATACTTTTTGCGATATTTTAGATTCTTTTAACATGGAGCCTTATGGCGCTCTCCACTCCAATAGGATAAATTACGCACTTTCTCCATTCCTACTGAACAGATTTCAACCAAAAACTGATATAATGTAGCTCTAATAAATTAAAATCTATTCTGAAAAAATCATTTAATACTATCGAATTAACTTTTTCGTAAATACGATTTAAAAATATGTATGCGAGAATTTCAAATGTCGCGCGCGGCTATGTGGTGTAAAGTTGGCAACGTGGCACACAAAAGTACGGGACATGCTAGAGGGCCTCTAGGACATGCTAAGCATAGACACGTGTTGCAAAATGGACGCTGTTGCCGGATGAAAAAAGAAAGATAAAATAATGTATAGAAACATATTTTAATACTAGTTCGCATTCGAGTGACAATATATCTTCATTAAAATACTTATTTTGAATTCTATGGCCACGGGTGTGAACTGTTTTCAGAAAATTAATTTCGCAAAAATGACTTAAGAAATGAATCAAGTCTGCATCTAAGCAAATTTTTATGGCAATGAGTAAATTTAAAGGACAATATTTCAGAATGTACCTAAGACATAAGTCATTCCTACTGAATATAGTACAACTACGACCTATTATTTAAATTTTAAACCATCATTAAAATTTAAGTAACTAAATTTCTCAATGACTAACGATTACCCGACCAGCCACCTTAAGGGGATTATATACACGTAATGGAAGACTACTAGATTTTCAGTAAGTATATGTATGACATTGGCATTAAGATAAATTACCTGCTGCTATTGGGAACATCGCATCTCTGGCCTTATGGAAATTTACACGTGAAACGAATCTCCATAAGAGCCCATACTGTCAACTAAATGTGAAACGGACTCAACATTTTTCTCCGCCATCAATCATGAGCTCCCTCATGTAATTAGGGGAAGCTTCTACCGGAAAATAGACCTGAGAAAAAAAGAGAGACCAGAGATCAGCGTCTTTTGGTTACATGCCGTGTGTCATAACTACCAGCTTTACTTCTTTCTAACTTCCTTACGTGCAAAAGGCTGTATCAGTTACTTCTTCAATTCTTCAAATCAACTTCGTCAAATTCTGCTCACATATATTTTGAAGGCCTTGAATATAGCTTTATCTAACGTTAAAAACCTTTAGACTGAAAAGAAAATCAGTCGAAATGGCTAGTTACCCCTCTTTTTGTCCCTCTAAGTGGTCTTCTTCGACCTAGGCTTACGTTTTCTTCTTTCATTTTGCTTTTTTGATCCCGATCCAGGACAATTAGTCTTTTGCTGACGTTTCCAGCAATAATTTACGGCTTCACTCATGAAAGCCATCGCAGTTTCACGCCAGATAAATCTCAACAGTCGTTTTTATTCTCATCCACCATCATCTCCATTTACATAGTTTTCGGCAAGCCATTTCAATCGTGTGACTGGGTATGAATTTTCACCAAAAATGCGCTAAATTACGTGCTACGAAAGTTTTAGGAACTATGGTTAACTGTTAATGTGTGATAAACTTACATGTGTAGATATGTAAGAATTAAGAAAGTAAAGCAGGAAAGCAAAGCGTTCTTTTATTAGTGATTAGCGTATAAATGAATTAGTTTTCCACAACATATCCAGTAAATTGGCTACTGAACGAGCGTTTAATCTATCCAGTCATGTAGACAGTTATTATGTTGTCTCACGGTTCGCTTTAATGATAACACTTAAAAAGACTCTGTAGGCTCAAGAACTTATCTTAGAACTTACCTTCAGACACTCTATGGCCACGTGATATCTAATATTTTGGCTTTAGCTTTATTAAGTGGGCAACGGGAGCAGAGAATGCTGGCAGCGACATGTGACCACGCAACGAAAGTTTTAGGCTTATTATATCGATACCCGCGTTTTCAAGGGCTTATTTGAGAAGTGGCTCAAAATAAATGATAAAGACAATTTTGTTCCGTGTTTTCAAGGACTGTTTTATCATTTTGCACGTTTAATTGGCGCAAAACTTCAGTCGAAACTATCTGTGAATAATGGATCTCACTCGATTTTTTTCACGGAAACGAAAGTTGATTATCCTCCGTCATAAATGACTGCATAACTCAACATCTAATGTTCAAACAGTTGGGCTACGTGGACTTTGAGTGAGGAAATGCGTTATACCTTTAGATGGAAGGTCTTTTGCTCTGAAATTTTTTTCACGCAATCGTGTTTGGCCGTTAAAGCAACGCATTCAAAGGGCCTAAAGGTTCATTTCGATCTTAATGTATTTTTCTCCGGGCTCCCCTGTGGATTAGCCTCCATTATCTGCCCGAGTCTTGAGCTGCCAAGCTTTATTTGTACCCAGGTTACGGATAGTCCTGTTGGATTTTAGTGCGTCACATCTTGAATGGTAGTGGGTTCATCACACGACTCGCGTGTAATAGGCCTCTTCCGCTGAAAAATCGTAGCCATGGCCGTTTTTTTACCTCCGTCGGTCTCCAATCCATTCAAACGAGGAAATACTCTCCAGATTTATTTTCTATTTATGGCAGAGACATTATCTTTAAGTGCAGCGAATTCTGAAGTGAATGACGGAAGTATTTGAGAAGTTCGCGTAATCGTAGCAAAGATTCGACGAGTGAATAGAAGCGAAGTCTAGGCATTTCCTTCGTTTAGCAGTCATTACTGGGTCCTCTGCTTGAGCAGATGCATTTCATCTTAATAAAGTAATTCAGAAGTACTTCTTAGGAGTGTGTTAGGGTCTCTCAGCAGCTTAAATGCTCTACCCTGTAGGTATACACGCCAGAAAGATATATATGTGACTACCTCCAGTTTTAATGAAATGTTTAGTAGTTAAAAAATAGTGTATCGAGAACTCGAACTAGAACTTTTCTGTCATTCAAATAATAAATATTTATTTGCCAATTGGTGGTTTTTACAAATTAAAAATAGACATTGTCACGATAAAATTAAACATGCAGTCATTAATATAATTATTAAAATATTTCCATCCATCCATCCATCTTTAGCACTACAGCCCAATTCGAGCATTGGCCGCCCCCATTCCTCCCTATTCAGGGCATCCACCTTCCAGTTGTTGGTTCCAAGTATTTCTTTTGCGTCACTGTCCACCTTCTCCATCCATCTTTTCCTGGTCTTCCCCACTGGTCTCTTTCCTTCCATCTTCCCCCTGAGTATTTTCTTCCCTGCCCTGTTCTCATCCATCTTCTGTATGTGCCCAGCCCATCGTAGTCTCTTAATTTTAATGTATTTTGATATGCTAACTTCACCGAATAATTGATACAGCTCGTTATTATGCTCTCGAATTAGCAGTAAAATACGTTTATTTGCTGACGACGCTGTCATCTATCGCGAAATTAATGATCACTCTGACTTTGAAATTCTATCATCGGATTTAAAAAACGTTCATGTGTGGAGCTAAGAGTGGGGACTCGAACTTAATCTCAGCAAATGTACGGCGGTACATTTCTTGTGGAGGTCGTCCAACTATCCCCGTGTATATGCTGTGGATGGCGTTAAGATAAAGGCGACAGATGAAGTTAAGTATCTGGGAGTTACGATAACCTCAAACCTATCGTGGGGAACACATATAAGAAATATTTGTGGCAGAGCTCTGAAGAAGCTAGGATTCGTCATGCGTATTGTGGGAAGATTCTCAGATGAAAAAGTAAAAGAGAGGTGCTATTTCGCACTCGTCCGGCCACACCTTGAATGTGCAGCAAGCATATGGGATCCGGTGCAGAAAGACTTAATTCAGGAACTTAATAAAATACAAAGGAAAGCTGCACGATTCGTCAAAAACTGCTACGGGCGTACAGACAGCGTTACGCAGATGTTAAACGAATTAGGCTGGGAGCCGCTAGAGACTCGGAGGCTGCGCGCTAGGCTTAGATTACTTGAGCAATTGAGAATAGATATCTTTCAGAGCGACACGGAGAACATCATATTAGAACCCCACTATATTTCCAGGTCCGACAGAAACGATAAATTGAGAGAGATATTTTGCCGAACGAATAGGTATGGGAATTCGTTTTTCCCCCGAACAATAAGGGACTTTAATAAATGCAAGGCGTAATTTCATTAAAGTGTTTCCTTTTTATATGTAAATGGCTGGTGTCCTAACACCCCCCGCCACACGCCTATTGAGGTGGCTTGCGGGGTAGTATGTAGATGTAGATGTAGATTATGTCTTCGCCTCCAGTGTCCATTCTCTTTTTCTGGACCGTATATTCTTAGTAGTACCTTTCTTTCAAATAGATCTAACATATTTTCTGAACTCTGCGTCATTGCTTCATAAATACCTTTTTTAGTTAAAACAAGAATGCCAAGGACATGTATTCGCTTTCTTATTTTCGTTTTAGTGAACCTACGCAACCTATTCCCACGGCTAAAATTGTCATTAAACGAAGCTACTTCTCAATCAATTCAAAGGCAGCGAGGGAACCATCAAAAACCACGCTCCCGCCGAAGTTCAACCATCTGAAGATGACCCACAGTCCTCGGGAAACAATCTCGTGAACAACAAATGACGGGCAGAAAGCGTGGATCCTCCATCCCTGACGCAGGTGCGTCAACGCAGGCTGCGTCAACAGACAAATAATTGGCAACTTTTGCATCAACGCAATCTGCGTTGAGGATCTCGCTTCTGATTGGCAGCGCAGTGTGCGTTAACGCAAAAACGGCCACATGAAAACGCACCTTTACCCATCTTTCACCTTTTGACGCCGCCTACGTAGCCGAAGATGCAGCAGGGAGTGAGGACGGACGCCTTCAGCCTATAATTTGTTGGTCAAGTGATTCTTTCCCGATAAATTGTGGATCATCTTCGGATTTTTGACAAAAGTTGAACCTAGGTGGTGAAGCCCATTGCCAATACTCCTCGTGAACATTTATTTGTCTTCAGTTAATCAACAACAAACATTATATCTCTACAATTAAAAGGAATAATTAGGAAGACTAAACGCTTCACGGTATTTCGACCATCTTCTGTTTTCATCCGATGCTGCCACTGCCATGAATACGGAGCATGTGCGTGACGCACAACGCAGATAGCTTCCCGATGACCCGATCCGTTCTTGGAAGCTCGCCTTGCGTTGCGTTGAAACGTGATTGCTTCTCTGGGGTACGTTATTTGGATCTTTGGAGTCACCGTCAGCTGCCTTTATACCTGAACACAACCAATCCATGCCGATAGTATCGCATAATAAGTAATCGCTTCGATGAATATTCAGTAAATTAGTGACTCCTCATTTCTGGCTTAGCTGTCGGCGGCTACGATTAAATACGGTTGACTGTCTCGTCGAGTCACCAGCATTCTTCTCTCTTGTTCCGTTTGTTTGCTTTTTTGTTGATATGGCCTCTTGCGTCACACTTTTACGCGCTATGAGCTCGTGCTCATGAGAAAAAACTCGCTAAAAACTATTTACCATTTCTAAGCATATAAAGGTTTTGCGGGTGACACGTACCCCGGTGAGTTTTGTGTATATGTATATGTGTAATCGCTTCTTCCACTTATTGATTCGACATTTTCAAAATTCTACTTTTCAATATCAGTCGTAATTTTTCAGAGTAGATATTTTTCCTTGGACCTCAATTTTAAATTTATCTCAGTATTGAATGAGTGGATGAAACTTGAGGTACGCATTTGACTTACAAATTATGAAAAGATCGTAAAAGTTGAAATAAAATCATAATTGTTCCTACCCAGCTGGCACAGAGTATGCTCCTTACTCTCTTCTTACGAGATACTTACGCAAGAAACGGGTAAGTAGCTTACCCGGAGGCAAGGCGCTTCCGTAAGAAACTGCTCAGACACAGGTAAGACAGTGGTAAGGAACGGCGTCAAATATCCTCATACCGGGTAAGCTACTTACATACAGTAGCGCAGCGCGCGGCGGAACGCTGTACTTCCACCAAAACCAGCATATATAATTACCTACCGTGAGATATATTATTAAATCATTTGCACTATTTCTCGACCACCTACCGTGAGATATATTGGGCAGCTTTAAATGATTTCCACTATTTCTCCAGGCACACACAGCGGCACTCAAATAAAGGAACATTATTGATAATGACATAAAGTCACGAAAATGAAAAAAATAACTTTTGAGGTAAAATTTACTGAATGAAGCATAATGAAACAACATACATTGCAAAATTAGAAAATAATCATCACTCTTTCAATTGGGCGTAAATAGCCACATAATTTTAAACTCTCAAATAGGTAACACAATAATCCCGGCCAACGACAATATCCTACAGCTAATTGCTAATGAATAATTACCTGCCTTAAACATAGTCGGACTAATTATTTCAACAAATTCAAATTGGACAGAGCAATGCAGTGAAATAAAAGGATGACACTTGGAGTGGCAAAATTCACTGAACAATAATAAAACACTACACTATTTATCCTTTCGCCACCTTTCGCTGGGACGTAAACAACCACAATTACAAGACAAGAACAATCTACAGTCACCAAACTTCACTTTAATTCACATCAAACTTCAATTCACATAGATTACACATCTTAATGTAGTCAATACTAGAAACTACGAAATTATTGCTGTGAAGTCTTCTCCAACATATGAAATTACATAGACAAGGAAAGCTGCGAAAGCCTTCAAACAAAACATATTTGTAACACTTTAAATATAACTCCTGTCATGACACGTTATTTAAAGAGATAAATCCTTGCTAATGTACGTAAATATATCAACACTTAGACACATGCAATCCAGCTCAGCAAATAAATAACACTTGTAATCACTGGCATGTAACAATGGACGCCGTCAACACACGATGAACCTTTGTTAACATATTATCACAAAAAATGACTCAGTTATTTCTTGCACATCGAAACTTATAAGTGATGCCGAACTTATTTAAACTTGAAATTAAATGTTCCACTGGGGTAATTCGCTACAAATCGTCACAGATAAACACAAAGTTATCGTTCTCGTGGTTTCCCTTTCCTCCGAAAAAGGGAACGGTATCGGAGACCATTAGTCCGTTCCTCATCTATTCTTATAAGTACCTGTTTCGCCCGCAAGGAGTCATGCCATACGTGTGAAAGAAAGAAGTAAGTGACTTACATTGTAAGCTACTTACCTATTTCTTCGTTAAAACTTGCCTCAATGACTTACATTGTGCCAGCTGGGTACCGCCGGACTCGAATACGGCTATTTTGGTATTCCACGTTTTCACGTCGTATTAACTTTTATTTGAGACGCGGGTGACAGATTGAAGATCGGAATAATGTCTTCCATCACTTTTTAAGGTAGTTTGACCAAATTTTCCTCTAGTGGTAATAGCCATGTTAGAATTTTATTCAAACATTTTAGCAGTTAAAATGAAGGATGAAATAAATACAGTAATATTAATGACGCAAAAACTTTGTTTTAAATGAAAACTTCTCAGTGATTTACTAATTATAAACCTATACTTGAGACTAATTTGACTTATTGTTTTACGCCGTACGATGAAAATGCCTCCACGGTTGAAGGTTTTTTTTGTAATTTTATTAAAAGCATCGCGAGGAGTAATAAATGTATTTTTAAATAATGGAGATGCCGTATTGACTACCTACCGTTATATTCATGACGAGTTCTGTATCTCAGAACTTACTATTTTTTAAATAATGTCTCTGAAGCGCAAAGCCATTCCAAGCCCCATGGAATACGGCTTTTATTTTTCTGGCAAGTATCTTAAAAGTAGTGTGATAACCGGCTGATATTTTTATATCATTAGGAAAATGAAATATTTTTTTATTTAACGAAACCAAATTCATTGAATTTTAATGTGGAGCGATATCTCGCTGAAACTATCTTAAACTCTATCAGAAACGACATCTTTAAAAGACTAGTGAACGAGTCAATTTGACCTCTTGACTCTCATTTGGAGCCCTAAAGCTGCGACTACAGATCACCAGAGTGGTCGATGATCGATGTACTAAGTAACTTGCTCGGAGCGAACGCAGAGTTCTCTCCTCACCGTTGAGCGTTTGGGTTGAACAACGCGCGTCTGAAAGGGGAGGTTGGTTACCCCAACCACCATCTCGAGGCGGACGAGTGAACATTGAGTCTTTTTTCTTCTCTCCACGAGTCCGCGGCGGAAAGCTTTAGGCAAGAGGAGAATCGTTTGGTATGCTCGAAGCATTGATTCGGTGAAGGGGAGTGGATGGGAAAGGCAAGAGTGCGATTCCAAGTCGCCCAGTGATTGGCAGAGGTGTGTGTGTGTGTGAAGGGGTGCGTGCAATGGAGCCAGCCAAGTGGGTTAAGAAGTTTGGAGTGGCGAGACATTGGCTGGCTGGTGACAACAGAATACAGCTAAGGAAAGCGCGCTTCGCTTTCGGCTGAAATCTCAAGACGGCTTCAATTGACGGGATATCTTGGAAATATATGTTGCTTCCAGGAATCGATAGCGCAAGCACCTTAAAACAAATGACTCGATAGAGAGGTGTAACATGTTTAATTCTAGACTTTAAACCCTTTCCGCTCTCCTTAAAAACATTGTCTTGCACAAGGTCTTGAAGACCCTAGGACTCGTGAATGTGGGCCAAGAAAAATCTCATTAAAGAGCTTCAATTTTGTTCTGCAGTGTATTCAGAAATCCATTTCACGTAAAGAATTTTATAAAGTTTCTCGTCATTTTTTTAAAACTCTTGATAGTGATAAACCTAAATTACGTTGAACTTATCTCACAGGCTACTCATCGACCATAGTTTTGACGATACATGTAGTTACCAAGACCCATGCATAGTTCAATTTTAATTTAATAAGGAATAAATTACTCACTGAACACATTTTAAAAATATAATCGTGTTACAGAACCCGTAAACGTAAATTTTAGATTTAGAAAACATTCGGAAACAAACGTATTCAGTTGTATGTGAATAGTTCATTTACAAATTATTAAGTTCCCTTGGTTCTTATTAAACTGAAAAATATTATTTTTCTTCATTTCCTATTTCCTCCATGAAAATTTAACGAATTACCACGGTGTGCCACCATAACACGAAAGAAAGGGGTTTGCGCAGGAAAATACCAAGAGGCTGCTGCAAGAATTTCCAGCTGCGGAAGTGTACATTTTCATTTCAAATTTCCTTAAGCTTGAGATACTGAAAGAGTGAGTATAATACTTTTCTTAACAAAGAGACAGAAAATATTTTTAAGTCAATTCAACTTTTTCCAAGAAAATTTTCAAAAATATTAAAAATATTTGCGATCGATGGATAAAAACGTGCAAGTCAAATATATTATAACTTAGAAAAGAAGCAAAGGGTTTTTAAAAAATAAACTTTACGGTGGATCTAGCAGGCTTCGATGTATCTTTATTTGCCTCTTTTCGGACTCTGATGGCGTGGTATTTGTCTAATTGTACGTAAGATTTAACGAATGTTAAATTTCAATTCTATGACACGCCCAAGGCATGTGGCAGCAGTGTTGTCTTTAGGCAAAATTTATACGGTTTCTTGAGTGAAAATCAACAACAATTGCCGTAACCACAGTGCTCGAAATTCCACCCAACTGTAGGGTGTATGGTATTGGGTGTTTTTGGTATTGTAGTCTTATGCCAAGCATAGACTCCGTGTCCGCGGTGTATATAATTTAATAAACTATTAGTGAATTTTGGAGATGCTAGGGATTAAAACGGAAATCATTAGTTTTTGTAAGGTACTGCATTTATCTAGTGCGTAATTTGTGTAACTTGAGCTATATTTTATTGGTGTTCCATGCATATATGGGCTACTGTAAGTTCCGCTGCTTAAATGCGTGGTGTTAGAACACCAGCCATAATGAAGGGGGAGAATAATGAAAATGAATTCGAAGAGGAAAGGTTGCATTATCAATTTCCTAATGTCAGGTTACTAAGTAAGCGAGCTATTAGTTATCTTAGTATTTCAATGATTTAAGTTTTGTCGGCAATATATAATATTGATAATCAGGGATGGTTACTGTTCCTTTTTAATTCCATGATGATTTAACATCAAGTGGAAACTTTGTTGATTAAACGCTGAGGTTTCCCATCGAACAAAGAACCGGAGCGTTTTCTTTGCTTTGATACTCCACTCTAGGGTATCTCTTAACGCGAAGGTGAAGGCATTCTTTTTACAGAGCTGATCGTATGAGGGCGAGTGCTCACTGTAATTACTTGATCTGGGAAGACTCCATTCCAAGAATAGAGCATTCCCGCTCCATTTTCAGCCCGTGCGTCTTGTTTCAAACGTTTTTTTACCCTCTGCGTTAAACTAGCTGTAGGGGAATCGATATGTATAATGATTGTTTCTAAAGGTATAATTTCCCATAAAAGAGTTCTAAAAATTATTTTTTGAAATGTTACTAAACGATACCATGAAAAAAGAATGTGAAGTAGAAAATATTGGTATGAATTTTGGAAAATGCCATTGCATTTATTTGCCAATAGTTTTATAGCTATAATCTGGATGAAAAGGATATGAAAAAGGAAAAGGAAATTAATATGATGAAAAAATGATGTGTTCAAGTGATTCATGTGAGTGTCTTCGTCCTTATTTACGGTGAATCGTTTCCCGTTGTAAAATTTAGTTCTCCCCCGTGTTCTCACATATTTTTACCCATTGGGAGAAAAAAGAATAAAAATGGTATTTATTCTTGACCTCTTTTTTTATATGGTGCAAATTTCATGAGTATAGGTCAAATAATTTTTTTATTTTTAAACTTTTGCCGACGTTTCGGATTTTTATTCATCCATCTTCTGGGCTATAAACAATGATGTATGATGTTAAATGATTGACAGTTCTGTTTTGGTTACATAATTGTAAATTTACAGACATTAAATATAAAAATACATAGACATTCAAGATTTTTACCTTTAAAGTTTGGTGCTGTTTTTATTTATTTAAAATTTGGTTGCTTGGATCTATTTCTTTGTTGAATAGTTATGTGTCATTTATTAAATTATGATAAATTTTGCTTAGATAAGTAATCTCTGTTCTTTTATTGCAAGTTTTTTTATTTCTGGATGTATGGTACATTTCTTTGAATAATCTTTTTGATAATTTTGGTTCTGAGTCTAAAGAAGTCAAAATTATCAAAAGTCTGAGTCTAATTTCGAAGAAACCAAAATTTTAGACTCAGAACCAATCTTGTATCGAGGTGCTTTGGGCGGAAAAAAATATATCCCTGCTATATTTTGCGTTTCCGACGCGACAAAATCGCGGAGCTTCACTGGTCAAAAGTTGTCCATCCTGTTGCTTCCCCTACTGGCACCGTAAGAGGTTGGGGGGAGCATTGAAGTTTTTTAGGTAGGTCACGTCAAGCATTTCCCTTTGACGTCGTAAACCAAAAATGTAATTGCAATAATTTTCTTTTTAACATGTCCCGGAGAGTCGCCATTCGTGACCTTTAAGCGGCTCTGCTACTATTATGTTCTTTTTTTCTCCCTTTCAATAAATACGGGTGGAGCTTTGCACGAAATGGCTTCGCCTCGTACTTCCTCATCCGAGTGTAGGAATGGAAGCTGCCCGACCTTGAGTTAGGCTCGGCGACTGCGTGGAGTCAAAAAGAGGAGCCACTTACATTATAGCAGCCGCGCCTTTTCAACCAGGAATCATCGATATGCATATGCCAGAGTTCATACTGGCCTGGAATACATGGAAGAGTCATGGACATTTGTACTGGGCCTGGAAATTTGCTTCTGCAAGTCAAAATCTGATTGTTTTTAATAAGTGAAGAGTACCATTTTAGGCACTGTCAGTTGGTGTGTGGACAGGTTTATAGTAACTTGGCTGAATGAGGTAGTGGAGCTCTGATTTGGTTAATTATGTCCTTTAGTATGGAGAGAACGAAGATTAACTCATATGCGTCCGTTTGGTGTCCAGCGCGAATAATGCTCGGTTCAGGCAAGCGGCAGGAAATCCGTCACCGACTTGGGCGATTAGTCCACCACCTTACTGTGTTTGAATTTCCCTCGTCGCGAATGAGACCTAAGAATAATATACCATCGGAAAGGAATCCGATGTTACCATAGAGGGATAGTGGTGGTACTCCTTTTGTTGGGAAACTGAATTTCTCCATGGTGCATGCATGCGTTAATGCGCTGTGCTGCTATTCTTGCGCCTTGTATGTAATAAACACAAAAGAATGGATATTTTCATCCGGAAAAATAAAATATTGCCCTGAAAACCCCAGAAAATTTCTTTGAATTTTATGATCTCTGGTCTGTAGCAACCCTGATTTGTGCATCGATGTGCGTTACGATGGAACGAATAGTGAAGCCAGCTGAGGCTAGACTGGGGCTTACAGTGGGCACTATTTACGAAGTGCCGAGTGAATCAAATGACCATTTATTTTAATGTGAAAAGTTCGGTATGCTGATCACGAATCTGACGGTCGTTTATCTGCAAATTGCTTTAATACAGAAATAAACGTAGTTGGAGTTGAGAATTTTATTGCTTTAATACAGAAATAAACGTAGTTGGAGTTGAGAATTTTATTTTGTTGAGATTTTACATGCCGATAATATATTTGATGGTGTTATTATTTATTGTTTTCGATGCTAAATTCCTGATACATACGTATATTGTGTTTGAAGTATACTCAGCGAGGTGGTGTGAATGAGAATAGATCAATTTCGAATTGATGCAACATAAATTATAAAGCACTGAGAGAATATTGTCATATATTGTTCTGAAAATAAAATCTTTAAACATTTTACTCTCATCAGCCCGTAAAATCATAGCGCAATAATCTATATATAAGAAATGCGTATTTTTAAATTGAATGAAGTTTATTTTAGAAAAAAAGCAATTTTCATATGAACGAGAATCATATTTTTGATCATCATTTTGAATTAATCATAGTAAGGTACCTTTTTGTCATTCCGTCCTTCGCATTAAAATTGTGTCCATTGTATGATAACGAAAAATTAATGCCAGTGACAATTAGGAAGGATAATATTTAAATCTCGCACTGTATATATGGAACCGAATAAAGCGATTTAATAAGAAAAATAGACTATCTAACTCATAGGCATATGTATTCTTTCCTCCCTCGCACCATTAAGGTGGTTGCTGCAGTAATCGTGCTTATTATAGTAATTTTTAGGTAAGCCGAAAAAATTCTTGGACATTTCATTCAAGTGTATCTGTTTGTGCGTTCGAACTCACCATACACGCAGTAATGGAAACGATACAAACATTGTATTTTAATTTTTTTCTTAATTTAAGCACGTTATTACTCTAGTTTTCGGCGCGGGATTCGAAATGTAGACGAAATTACACTGAAATATGTTTTTATCGAATATTGAACTCGGCCTGACACCTTGATATTTGTTAGCAAGAATTATAATAATAAGAAATGTATTGATTCGCGTTTAGGAGAAAACCTGCAATCGAATTACTACGAAATATATGTCATGTGCCATTAGGCTACGTGTTAAAATAGTTTTGAGCTGCCAAAAAATGGAGTCCCAATGAGTTTATCTATAGTTATCATGATTTTATGAGATTATAGATTATATGAGTGCACGCATGTTAAGTTTCACACAAATCTGTACTCTAACAAAAATCGCTGCAACCACCTAAATGACTGCAACGAAAGCGAAGCGAGAGACTAATCCGTGAAGACATATCTCACCGTTCATTCTTCCAATTCCTTTTCCCTACTCCCTCCCTTCTTCATGGCTAACATTCTGATGCACCCTTGCGGCGGCTCACAGGGTAGAATGTGATTGTGGAAGCATCCGGATTGACATGTAGCTGAAATATTCAAACTGATGGCAGCACCTGTGCCATCTTGCTGGACTTATAGGTGATGAGGCTTTATAACGTTGGGGATGATTCACCTTTGGTGTACTTTCAGCTGTTGATTAGTTAGGTTTAAAAATACAAAATATGCGATGGAAATTCTAGATAGGTAGGCTAATGTGCTTATGGCAATGTTTTACGGATTATTCTTTCAGAAACGGCTTTTTTCTAACCGTAAGTGCTAAACCTAGATTGAACTTGCGTATGTTGATACTATAACTAGGTTCGGGTGAACCCCGCGCCCACATTCAGACTCTTTTACCAGTAATTCTCTGGCATTATGTGTGGATTTAGTAACACTCATTGCATTATAAATTACTCGGGGAGGCGACAGATCTGTGAGATAATTTGTTCAATCGATGATACGCTTGTAAGGGTTAGATTAATTGGGAAGTGGAGGACGTTCGAATAGGTTCCTGGTGTCTACAATAGCCTATCCTAAACAAAAAACGCCATAAGGTCCAAAGTTTTACGTCCCATCATATTAACAAAGTAATGTACTTGAAGTTCTTTCCACATGGCATCCGAGTATGGATAGGAATTCCACTGAAAATTCTGAAAGTGAAATGGAAATCCGGGTCTTCGAGACTCAAAGCACCACACCACCACACCAACCCAACCCTCAACATCCGATTGTAGAGTTGATTTTTTTCAATATTACTGTCCGGTGGATGTCTATTCACTTATAGTTATAACATATGAAAATTCACTTTACTTATATTCTCAGCTCAGGTCAGAATAAGACTTGGCGTAACGATCTGTCTAATAAGCTCAAGTGTTGACGCCATGCTGCTTTTCTACCCGCGCGCCGTGAAGTCGCTCGTGTCTGTCATGAAGTGAAAAACGGATTAAAATTGACTACTGTAGCAAAAATGTTTACTGTCGCCGGAATGAATTTTGCTCTTGGCCTGGAAGCGAGGAAGCTATGTTGGATCGATAAATAAAAATATAATGGGGATAATTAGCCGAAATTGGCTTAGCGTTGACGCGAGGGCCTCTAGTAATATTTCTTGGTCAAAATATATATACTTTGCTGCAATTTATTGACAGCCTTGCTCAAATATTGTGTTTAGGCCTGTTTACACTGCTAGATACCCTATTTAGGCGCTTGCGATTTACATCTGTTCACGCACGTACCTGGAATAGATACTCCTTCAAAATCGCATCGTTGAATGTGAAAAATGCCTAAATAATAGCCCCTTCTATTATTCTAAGCATTCATTCTAGCAACTTTCAGCTGTTTACACATCGCAATCACATCCTATTTCTCAGCAGTTCCCAACCAGAGGTCTCGCGTACCCGGAGCGGTACACGCTTCCTGGTTAATGGTTACCTGCTCGAAAATGTCGGATTTCGTTTAAAGCATAAGGGATATAAATTGCGAGCATCTTTTTCTCTTCTAGGGCTACGGTTTAGGGGAAAGGGCCGTTGAGGGGGTTAGTGAGTCGATACTCGTTGAGAACCGCGGCTTTATGGTGAATAGGCCTGCACGCATTGAAGTCGGTAAGAAATCGACAATCGCAACTACTCCTTGAGTTCACGCTTTCCAGTACTGAACACGATTATGCTGTTGCGAGAGCAGCGCGAGCGGTTTCATGAAATGCCACGGTTGTTTTTCTCATACTCAGTCGTCGCATCGTTAGTTGGAGTACCCGTGCGATTTCAAACAGCTCGTCAACCGGAGAAATCCTCAGCGCCTCATCTATTTGCACGTTATTGCACGCCATCAGGAAGTTTTGAGAGAGGTCTCGAGTGGCAGCTTTTTGTGCAGTTAGGCTTTTTTTGCCCCTCGGCGCTCGGAGAGGAGGCGTTCCTTGCGCTGTCTTTTTCCTCTTTTCGTTTTCTTCCGAGCGGCTCCGGAGAACGGAATGCTGCGAAAGGAAATGAGCTTGGAGCACTTAGTTTGGAAGGTCCCTGCTGGATTCAAACGACCTTCAGGTATCATTTACGCTTATCTCGTCCAGCCTTGCCAATTTACACATGAGACAGCCTTGCCTTTCGAATAACGGGCTTTCTCCTGCTCTCAGCGGAGTGGGTAGAGCAAATTGCCCGTGCGTGCTTTTTTGCCGCCAGTCCCTTCGTGCCGGACTCCGGATCCCGTCCCAAGTGGGTCCCGTCGATCATCCCCTTTCATTTATGGCAGGCAGAGAGATAATTAGATCGCGGGCGCCATTTCGTGCGATCCATCTTCCATCGGAGCGGCCCAGTCGACGGCAAGAGTTCTTGCCCGATCTCGTCCCCGCAGGAGCAAGTGAATCGGTTTGATACTATTTCTTTGATAAGATACTGCCTCTTTTGTTTTTCTGTGCGTGTTTACTTGAGGCCTCTTCGCATATATGCCAGCTAAAATATACATTTGTATATATAATAAGTGGAGGCAATAGGTATGGTACGATGGATAGAAACACAAAAAAGGAACACTCACAGCATCAATTCTCAAATTTTGGGCCAGCTATGGTCTGGCCTTCTTCAAGAGTTGAGAGGATCTTAGGAAATATTGGCTCCACTTATTAGACTGAAGATAAAAAGGGATAGCACGAAATGGACAAACACAACGTAGGTGGGGAATGATGGGTAGGGATGTATGGATTCGAGGATGGTGGAAGGTCGAATGAATATGGAATGGAATCTGGATCTTCTTTTACTATAGTTTTTACGGCTATTAGAGGTCATACTTTTCGTCTATAATGTTTAGCTGCAAAAGCTGACCTTGAGAGCTCCAATGGTAGCTGGAGCCTCCAATTTTAATTTTCTTTCGGTGTCCATTCGTCAATGCTCTAAATTTCTTGGCAGACGCAGGTCGAGAAGACGAGCTTATCAACAAATATTTGTGACATAATATGTGCTTCGTTTTTATTCGCTTCTTCCTATCCGTCTATCATTTCTATCATCTATCTGCCATCTGACCGGCGAAACGTTTCTGTATTTTGAGTTTCCTCTTGCATATTGTTTCTACGTATAAGCCTACCATCTTTATTTATTTATTTATTTCAAAGTCTCCAAAAACGGCACAAAGGCTTCTTACATTGGTCGACAAGCAAACAAATAAATAGAAATTTTAACAAAATATACCCTAAAAAATTTAAAACATAACAATAAATAGAAAAATACGTAGGAGAGAAAGCTTTGCATTGGGATTTATGGACAAGGAGATGGGATAGATGGAGTCAACTCGGCAATATGTTTTCTAAGGACTGATTTGAAAACGGAGGGTGTGGAGAAGAGGTCAAGGGAGGGTAACTGCGAGGCTAGGGAGTTGAAAGTTTTCGGGATACGGGATCGGGATACTTTATGTGCATTGTTAAATATTACTTTAATTCTTTAAATATATTATCCTAAATTACATTTACCTTGGTGCATTTCAGTATAAACCATGCCGGTCGAGATGACGCGACGGTTCCCCAAAAGGCCCACCGCTCGGAAATAAACTCAAATACTAAATTCTTCTCTACGGCGCTTGAAGATCGAGCCGTACCAGTGGGTACACGGGTGGAAGTTGTAAAATCCCTTACTCTTTCGCCATAGTTTCATCCCTTATAGTCGTGGATGATTAAAAGGCGCTCGGATAGTAAGTAACCGGAGTTTTATTCCAACCTTCCTCTCCCTCAACATCGAAGCATTGTACTCGTCCAATTACCCCCAAGGCGCACGAACTTGGTCCTCGCCGGCCAAAGAGTTGGAATTTGTCCGATGATGCGTCCCCAGAATAGTGTCTACTTCTCTGTTCCTAGTTTCATCCCTCCCTTCTACTTGCGACTGATTGCGAGCGACCTTTCTTCGTGTTTGGAGCTGGCGGCCGCAAATTGCCTGTTTGGGCCGGCACTATGACACTGAGGCAAGGAGATTTGTGTCCTCGGAGGCATGACTTTTTACCATGTGGTTGCGCCCAATTCTTATTGGATTTTTTTTTATATTTGAAAGAAAGTGATTTTAGCGATGGAAAACAACTTTCTATCAAAAATATGAAGATAAAATTGGTTCCTATCTTTTGATTGGTAATAATTGTGAACAGAATCAAAACAAACTTTGTACATTTTACAATGGATTTTATTCAATACGACGACAATTCAGTATGGGGGGGGGGGGGAGAGAACCCTCCCAGTTCATGTATATATATTCAGTGCTTGACTTGAAAATTGATCTGAAGATGTCGCTTATGCGATGAAACGGGTCGTACTGAATAAAATCCATAGTAAAATTTACAAAGTTTGTTTTGATTCTGTCAATATGGAATTTTACAAAGTAACGCCTGAGAATATCTAGTTCAGCAATAATTGTGAAGCTTTTCACCAGGCGACCGACCAGTTAGCATTCGGAAATTCGTCAATTTCATTGTATTTTTAGGATCGGGACGCAATTTCATAACATGCGGGAAGTAAGTATGTACAGTTAAGTAGGTAAACTATCCTTATCTGCGGCTGTGTACACGACGCTAAGATGCGAGAGATATAAGAGCGCCTTCGACGCTACTAATTACCAAAGCCACCCTTTTAGGATCTTGTAATTTCCTGGCGAATCTTAAAGATTAATTCTTCTCGGGTTTCACACCAGGTCAGGTCCTCTATATCCGCCGGCGTTCGAATGTGCGATTCACTCCTCATCAGGGACTCACTCTCGTTCGGGCAAGTCGCACATTGAAACTTCGGCGGAGAACTTGACTCGGAGTGAAACCCGAGAAGAATACTTATTCAACCCTTTCACGCACAATACCGGCTTGAAAATTGGGGCACCTTTTCGAGAAGATTTTGGGCTACAACGCTGCCACAGGAGATAGATACAATCCCAACGGCCACCGTTAACAGAAAGCTACTAATTGTTAAAAGGGTTACAACTTAGTTACCGTGACGCGATCTGATATAATATTGTAACATCTGTAAAAAAAAAATTAAATGGTCTTTCGCGTGAAACTCCTCGATGGCCATGAAATTGAAAGCTTGGGAATATGAGTCAGTTAATGCGATAGAATTGATTGGATTTTTATGAAAACCTAGAAATATCGAGAATTTCTTTTCATCTCTGCTCTTTCATATGGATGAGAGAAAAATGCCTCAATAAACAATGATTTATAAGACGTGGTGATCACTATTCGAACTTATGCTCTCATTAGAAACTTCGTGGACTCCGTTAAACGCGCACGAAATCTGAAAGTACCTAAAGAAAGTGATTTTACATAAGACTACGTGAAAACCAGCATCATAAATGATCCCTGGTTTAAAATACAAGCTAGTCTTAATGATAATGGATGTCTGATGTCACCTTTTAGTTGAAACTTAATACAAATACTCCAAGCATAAAGCCAAGATCCTAAAGAAACTTTGACTAAATTTTAACAGCTGATCTGGTGAACGATGTGGCTAGAGTATTTACTTCCCTTATCTAGGGTTTAGATATCAAAACCCGGGAACTGGCGAAGATTTTCAAACTCTTATCCCGATTGAGTCCCTTGTGGAGAGGACTTTAACACTTTCAGCTCATACAGCTCACTTTCTTCAGCCTGCATTCTTAAACTATCTCGCTTAAGAATCTTTAAAGGCATGATTAATTTATTACTTTCATTTAAACTTTCTCATTACGTGGTGAGATGTGATGTTACGAATAATCATTAATTATTTGTGTGACATGAATTTTTCTTGTGAAGGATAGCGTAATAATGAATTAAACTGATATCTTTCAAGCGTCCCTCCATTTAGTAACATTAATATCCTAGCCAAAGTCTTTATTCGCAGGATTTCCCACTGCAGTCAAGATGGTTACAGGTACGATGGTTACAGGTTAAGATACGAAACTAACCACCTCACCTCAACATCGGCGGCTTCTTATGACTACTATATATGACTACTATATTTAATCAGAAAAGCAGTGTACAATGACCAGTGATTCATCCTTGTTTTCTCTCCTTACACGTTAAAGGCGAATTGTCAAATGTCAGAAAAATAAGATCGCATTCATTAATGGACGCAAAAACTTACCTTTCGCGTCTGTATTTATTCCGTTTTGGATCCCCCAAATATTCTTAAAATGTAGTTGTTGGGATTAAGCTGAGATTTCATTTTCCTTGATGCTGTTTTCCTTTTTATCAACGCTGTATAATATTTTGTAAGTACCTTGAGCACTCCTTCGAAATCAACGCTCCTGGTGATACGGCAAAGCGTTTAAAAGTGCTTATCTTGAGTAAACGTTTAACACTGGTCCACGCCGTGCCAGGAGCATACTTCCTCATATTTCCCCCATTTAAGTCAAATTCTAAGAGTTTGAAGAAAAGTTTCCCTTATTCTTTTTTTGATCATGCACGGCGATAAATTGAAGTAAATTTAAGACAGAATTATTTCAGTGCCTCGTGTATTAGTATCTCTAAATAGATTGTCCTGACTCACATAATATACCACCACTCCGACAGAGCACGTCAGCGAAATGTTCGCAGGCGCAGTAACTCTCAACATAATGAAAGAAATGGAAAGTTAGTGTTCGTTAAGGTAGAAGCATGACGAGAGTTGAGAGATAGGATCAAGCTAATAGGTACAACACAATAATATGTATCTCGTGCGGAATCGTTAGGGACATCGTAGAACTTCTATGTGGAATCTTCTACTCTTTCGCTGGGGATTTCTCACGACATCGCTCGTGGAATCTAACCATTTTCCATCTTTTCATTAATGGAGTTTTGAAAAATACTGATTCTACTAACTACATCCCTAAGCTATGAAAAAGTAAATTATCAGTCACTGAAAATGCCGATTACCTCTAGACAAGGTAATTGAAGCCCTAGGAGTCGACCGCAACAGCTTTTAAAATCAACTCATTCATTTTGCTGTAAAAATTACAGTTATTTGGTATTAATTCGAGCATAATTTTAATTCAAATTCGTAAGTTCATTTCCCTGTATTGTGATTTCCGGGGAAAAATTGCTTTTTAGACCAGTTTTTTGCAATTTAAAAAAAATAAAACCGATCATTTTCGTGTTTCGCACTTTTTGGTTTAGTCTGTGTAATATTAAGTTTCATTTGAGGGGAAAAAGTGTCTAAAGTTAGAATTCTGTCAAATAACCTGATAACATATTTTTCTACAGAGAACATGAAAACGAAAAAAATTACATACTGCTGTGGAACCTGCGTAAGGTTTGTTCTCCTTTTATACACATTTATGGAGCATCGAAGCTGTCAATCAACCGGTTCGTAATAAGGTTCACTAGATTAGCCAATTTCTTTTCTTCTTCTCTATCTCCTTTCACCTTTTTTTACTGTTCTCCTCCCTACCGTTACTGCCCTTATCTTCCCCTGCTTACTATATCATCTAGTTCATGAAACGACGGTTCGACTCCGGCAGGGATAAAATTTTCACCATCTCGGGTATTAAATGTGTGTGTTCGTCATAAATTCGTCATTGTCATTCCATTGTCTTTAACGGTCGCCAAATTAATGAAACATATTAGTCGTTAATATTTTATCCCAAATATTGAGATCATTCAGAAAAAAGAAAACAGTGATTCCCTTGTTGACCCTTCAACTGCTTCCATAATCTATTGACGATCGGTGGGGCTAACTGCTCCACTGCTGCTACAGTCCACTCTGCTCGGAATTTCCCCGGTGATATGCCGAGAGGGTACACACATTGAAAAGAGGATACGAGGAGAGAAGATAATGCTGCGCCAGTGGAGGTAAGGTAGTTCGAGCGTTAAACCACTTCACATAAAATTAGATGAATTTTGCTTCATAATGAATAAATAAAATTCACCTTTCCAAAGATAACAAAATATTAGCCAATTACCGCACCTCTTTTTGAGATATTTGCCAAAGAATATAAGCATGGGAAATTCATTTATTGGAAATGGTACGGGTATGTACTCCGGGGAGACTTTATTTAAAAAAACAAGTTATGTCATACGCATAGATCGCGTCATAAATGTAACAGTGTGTAGTTCGTACGCTTTCTCAGTTCATTTTATAAATAAGTCAATACTCACCGGAATATTTTCACAGAATCGCACAAAAATCATCGGTTGTGAAGGCATTTTCAGCGTAAGACGTGAAAAAATGTGTCACCTTGAAGATTTATCTATGTATATATTCAGTTGATGACTGTGAATTTTAAAACTTTTTCAATTTCTAAACAAATGTTTTGCGTCAGTAATGTCACATTATTCAATTAATGATCCATACAAATTCTGAAATTTCAAAATAAAATTCGCGTATGGTCTATGTTACGACCAGGGAAAAATCTCAATCAAACTACCTTAAATGATTGATCGCGCATTTAACCGGCTAAAAATGCCCGATAAGGAACTCTCCGATGAAAGGGAGAGCTTGAGAGACATTCAAAAGGCCCCTAAATGGGAAAAGAACTGCGGAAACTGGCGTAAATGTTTTGAATAAGCTCAGGTGCATTGCAGCACTTGAGAGGATCTTAAAAGCGCACATGCGTTACGTGAAAGAATCGGAAATTAGATTTCCGGAAGGGAAAGAATGAGGGGAATCTTTTGAAAGCTTAGACCTCAGTGAGTGGAAATCCCAAGTGTTCTCTTCTGTTCCCGCCAGCTAAGGTTAGAAATTCCTCCTCAGAGGTATTGTGGAAACAATCGGAGTATTTGGAGATTATTTCGAATGTCGATGGCTGTTTTTCCCTTGCTTTTACAAGCGTGTTGAAGGTTCAGCGTAAGATTTTCCTTCTATTTTTTTCAAATTCCTATCGTATTCAAAATAAGAATTTCCGGCAAATTTTCGCTGTGTGGCTTAAATCTTTCCATTGGAAACCGTGGCGTATATTTTGCAAATCTTTTTGGAAATCTCTGTCGTGTATTTTGCGCTGTGCTGTGAGAGAAATAATTTTTATCTGTTTACGGAGCGGAATATCCAGAGCCGTTTGATATCGAAAAACGAATACAGCAGCCTTTTAAGGTTCTTATATATGTCTGAAAGCTAAATATTTATTTTATTTATATTTAGCATTTATTGAATACGTCCCATGATCTCCGTGACTTCGGTGGTATAGTATGAATAAGAATACATTTTAACGTATTTATTTCCAAATTTGTTCATTATTACTCGTATAACATTTCATTGATTAATGATGCATAGTGTTGAAAACATACTCGCTAAGCATCGATTTAGTACACTTATTTATCTTCATCAGGAATATATCCTAAATTCATATACGCAATCAAAGAAAGTAGGCATATAAGTTATGTATGAAATATCCAAGAATGCTTTCGTCTAATTGTCCGTGGATTTGCAACAATGGTAGATTATGGATATTCAAATTTGAAAACCCTATAACATTAACCAAAGCACTTCGGGAGAAGTCGATTTCAATTAAAGTAGACACTTGAATTATTCGGCATCAGACGCGCCTAAAAACGGAATGAACCATTCGTTCGTGAGTACAAACGTCCCCACGACGGACGGATTTGAGTTTTTATTCATTAGCTAAACGAACGAAGAAATATTTCCTCCGAATGCGTTTTCTTTGCATTCGTTGCTTATTGTAAATAAAGGACATCCTTTTATATTACGTTTGATAGTGTTTAAAGTCCGTGGTAAACATTGACGAAAATATCTGCAAAATAATGACATCGACAAGTGAACTTCAACCCTGACAGATGATTGTACGAATGTGGATAAAAGTAAAAAAAAATAATTCCGAGATGATTTATGTTCTTTATATCTCTATTTATTAACTCTATACTAATCTAACTCCTCTAATGATATCTTCTCTGGATTTATATCTCCAGAGAAAATAGTAATAATATATAATTTCAACTATAACTATAATTTCACAATAAGTACATCTAATTTTTATGTTTCGTCTAACCATCATAACTGTCAGCTTAAATTGGGCAGTGTTTTATTCCACTAGGGTTTTCTAGCAAAAAATATAAGTACTATAATGAATGCGAGAAGCTTCCTACTGAGCATAATCATTTGAATAGACCGAGAAGCAGAATCAGGCTCAGCGTGTATTTTTTAAAATTCCGAATGAATGGATTTTGTACTATGAACCTAGAAAGAGCTATGTTCTCGTAAACTTGATTTTTTTGTGAAAAATTCATGAATTCGTTTCCTTTCCGAGGCTTCCGTAGTGAGCCATGTTTGAAGATGCAAATCCTCCGGGATTTCCTCCTCCACGGTCTATGTCGGTATATCCGTTGGCGTTGCAGTCGTTATCTTCAGACTAGGAGACGTCTAGTGCAACGTTGGGGAAACTTTTGTCTCGGAAACCAACCTACTCTTCTTGGTTGATTATCATCTTCACAATTCTCTTCTTTTCGCGGAAATCAACCAAAACTCTCAGTGCAACTAGTTAAGATGCTGGCGTGCCATAATGACTTCTTAAGTATTCGTCGAAGGTTTTAAAGCATTATTTTAAAACTTTTTCTTCATGAAAAAGTTGTTAAGGAGCTGAATTCAAAGGACTAAATTAGAATGCTATATTATGGCGAGAAATATATGTACATGTTGCGCCGAGGATTGTCATTAAGGGTATCTTTTTCTTGTTAGATACAAGTATTTTAAATGAGCAAAAATTGTAATTATATCCTTTAACCCATACATACTTAGTTGGATGCATTCTGATGCTTATTCGACAATTACTCAGGTATTTGGCTCATTGACGATCAATGATACTTGTACTCGATGGTTATATTTGTTCTAATGATATTAATGAATACTTTTAATAATAATTATAGTTGTGAAATCGTTTCTCTTGAGTTTGAACGTGCAAAACCGGAGAAATGTAATAAGAGGGTACTTTGGGCTTTTTTGTATTGTGTTTATTCAAATTCGTGTCCTTTCGGCTGAGTTATGCTCTTTCAGCTGAGACTTTTGCTCTTCAAGTTTACGTATATTGATGGAAAACGTGAGTAAAATTAGATTATTCACTTCCAAGACTTTCTTAAATTTGCTCATCCTGCACTCAAGTATTGTTCAACTAGGTCAGGCAGATAAAAATAGCTTAGACAATGAGAAAATCGTGCCCATAAGATTTCCACAAAAATAAATTAACACATATAATTGCTCAACTGGGTGCTAATTTGAGAAACAGTTGAAAAAATGTCAAATACTCAAAAATGTACGTGAATTGTATATGCGTAAGATTTGTCATAACAAAAAGAATGGGTTATTCTATAAAAGAATGCTATTTTATAACACATAAAAGTATTTATTATAAAAACAATACATAAAGTTAATGCCTAAGTTCGTCTCCTCTCAGGGTTTGTTTCGCTCATTTTAGGCTTTATACCTGCCGAGTCTTCCAAAATTTCCAAATTCATTGTATTCCAGTTTTAATTTCTCTAAATAATCTAATATCTAAATAACCAGGCTTCAAGTTTAGTAAAAAAGGATATAAGATTAATAACTTATTACAACATGTCAACTGAAATGTATTTGCATATTTGAATTTAGGTGAATGAACTCCTTTAGATTGAGGTTAACTTAGCGCTTCTGTTTCAAATTCTGTGCCTTGTTTCGGGGAAAATATAGTCTGCGTCATTTTTCTTGGCGTGAAAAATATTTTCTTGCCCAAACTTTTAAAGCGGAGTGAAAAATGAGCCCTTGGAAGTTCTGAAATGGAAGGAACAGGTAATCCATTTGGAGGCGATCGATATTTCACTGTGTGGGTTTTTGTGTCAAGTGTTTCCATAGCTATGTGTCGTGCCATATTTTGTGGAAGTCCATAGGTGGAGTGAACCTTTAGGAACTCGTTGGCAGTGATGGATTTAGGAAACATTTTTGGAGTTATCTTGATAATGTTGTGCGATTACTCTCTCAATTCTAATGCTTCGGCATTTGCATGATCTCAAAAGGTAGGGATTGTTCACTTTTTTTTGTAGTGCCACTATTGTCTTTCCTGGACTCAATAATATTCCTAGAAAATTGAAAGATTGACAGTACTCGAAAACCGAGGTTATATCCAAGGTCAATCTCTAATTAAAGATGCTGAGTCCTCAGCTTTCCTACCCCCTCTAGGGCAAGGAAAACTTTCCATTAATAGACATGCAACCTCCAGCAATGTGAGAGCCCTCGGCATATATGAATAGTGCGAGTACTACTCTTACGTTCGTATTTGCCTTAATTCGTTTAATGTATCTGCGTCTGATGCATTATTTAGATTTCTAGTGAAAAACGTTAATGAGGATTTTTAATATAAAAATTAGGAGTTCTTTGTGCAAAATTTTGGGCCAGACATGTGAAATTTGAGGAGAGCCGTGGATCAAACCAAAGATCTGACTACACTTGAAGTAACACTTCCATCTCCGTCTCGGGATATGGACTCAGCTCTTGTACATACAACGAGATAGTTGCAAGAAATGCACTACATTGCCCTAAATCTGATCGATAGTGCACATATAATTTTCATTATTACCGTATCAAAATGCAAGAGAATCGGTCATATTGGACTATTCTTTATACTTGAGTAAATTGAGACAAGAAACAAAATAGTGTGGCGAGTGCACCATTATGCCTGGGGGCCACTTCATAACCAAGTAATATAATTGAGGAAGAGGAGGAAATCACGAGATCCAAGTAATTAATTGACGAAGAAGAAATGGCTAATAAAAATTGGGGTAATAGGAATACTGGCAAAAAGTTTTAATGTTCGCTCCGGCAAGATTCGAAATTATATGTGCGCCATCTCGTTCGCTTGCTTCTGAAGGCTTTTCCAATCTGTGTTCCCCGCAAAGGTCTTCCCTCATCTCCCTCGACCCTTCCGCTGTCATTTCCCCTCATACCCTCACTCATACCTACTCCAGGGTCCCTCATCCTTCCTTCCATAGTTCCCCAACCCCTCCCACCACCCCCTTAATGTTGTTCAACCCCCGCCCGCGCATTTACACAATACGCCTCCATTTTTCGGCTGTGTCTCCTCTTCCGCCCCCTCTCTCTTCCTAATTGTCCGCCAAGTCTCAATATTGATTTGTGAGACGACGGCGTAAGGGGGGGATGGTGGGGAGTGGCTAGTGATGGGTGAACGATGAGGGATTTCCCTAGTTTTTGAGCGCTGGAGAAAGGGACGTTAAGGCTGGGGAGAGACAGCCAGAGCTCATGGCTTTATTTTTTTTCCCCTTTTTTCGTTTTCTAGGGGTTTTTGCCTGAGGGATCTCAATGAAGAAACGAGAGCGGAAGGGAGGGAAACGGGGGACGCAGAAATGGCTTAATGCTGGGATACGAGGTCGAGAACATTAGGTTCGCTCTCCTCATTTCTGAGCATCGGTCTTCCGTGCGTGGATTTACTTGAATCAACCGTGCATCGGAGAAGTTTTCGGAAAGGGTGATATTTTTTCTTCCGGGGAATAATAATGAAATAGTCAATGCTAAGCTCAGTGGAATGAGTCGGGCTCTTCAATCCATTCGGAATCTATCCATTTTGAATAAAATATTTGTAAAGGGGCATGAAAACTTGGCTTTGGGAGGAGGGGAAAATTTGGATTATTGGGGGTATGTAAATCTAGTGAGCCAGTGGCTGATAAGCTACAACGGTGTAGTATTAAATATAATAACAAACAAGAAATTCCTAGTTTGGAAGTGGCTGAGGATTGCCCACGGCACTCTTTAGAATTCGATTCGTATCAAGGTTATATTACAACTGCCGATTTGTGGATTATTTGAATGATTTCCTAGAGGAGATCTGTAATATACTTGCAGTTATTGGAGATAGTGTCGTATGCTCTATTTTTCATGTCCCTTAAAAATAAATGAATAAATATAGCATGCTGTTTTACTTTTGCTAGTATTCAATTCACACATAATCTCCATTTTGAAATTTATTTCATGTGTAAGTCATTTTTATGCTCTCAATTATTTGGAGAGAACGATTTCCCGTGCATTCAAAGTGCATGTCATTCTGCAATAGTAGCAATTTTTTGCTGTGGCTGCAGATTAGGCGTTAATTACAGTGTATGGAATGATAAGTACTGAGGCTTCGCCTATGCTCTTGATGCAATCAACATATGCATCCTCCGTAAGTCTAGGTTGGTCGGAGTGTTTTGTCTTTTGGACTGATTTGATTGGCTCTTCTAAATAATACTACTTTTATATAAATGAGGGACACTGAGCATATTGCTCCACATGAGTATTAATACTCTTTCAAAGAAGGTTGCTATGACGAAGGTATGCTTGTCGAATTTAGATTTCCGTGTCATATTTGGAACGCAAATTGTTCTGGAAAAAATACAGAGCGAAGCAGTCTACGTAATTAAATTGCTGGGGGTGGAACAATTTATGAAATTCAAAACAGCATAACCATGCAGAACCTGTTTGAATAACAATATCTCATCGAACGGTGTTGCTATCAAATAGTTTTCGAATAATGACAATACCAACTATGTTAAATTCCACAGAGTTTTTTATTGGTACAACTAGTTTCAACGCCACGGCGTCATCAAAATCTGTAGAATTTAAAATGTTTGGTATTGTCATTTTATTTATTCGACATGGACTTGCACGAAGTTACGCGTGAAAGGATTGAATTCAAATAGTTTTAATTTAGATACGCTGGTTATCTGTAATAATGAAATGGAGTCTATCCTAGTTTTAAAATCTTTAGGTAAGGGCAAAATCTTACCATTCGTTAATCTACGAGTACCCTCAAACTCAGGAGAAATTAATGCTCTCATTAAATAAATCACCGGTAACTTGCTTGATATAATCCAAAATAAAAGTTTCATTATATATTGAGCTAACGTTGATATAATGAAAACAGTCCAATTCAAATAAAAACTCGGAATCTTAGATGCTTTTTAGTTTATACTCAGACCCAGGCTTCAACAGATAACTGTTATTTTCGCAGTGGTGATGTTCGGTAGGTCGATCCTTCCATATCCCTTCGTGGCTAGGATAGGGTGAGTCGGGAGAAGAGGAGGTTAGTGAAGGGTAAGAGCAGATGAAAGGAGGCAGAGTGTCATTGACACAGCTCAAAACAATAGTTAAGAGTGAAATGTAAAATAATTGAAGCGTACTAGGAATACATGCCCATCCATCATAGTCTTTCTAGAAATATTTGAAATTCGGACTCACTTTTGAATGAACACGTATTCCTTGTATATCTGCCATTATTTCCACATTTTTTCTACCTTGCCTATCTTCGATGCTCACGTTCTGTTGCGGCATTTTGGGGTCCCAAATATTAGTCGCATTTTTTGAATTCCGTAATAAAGGGAATTGGTAAATTTACCTCGTCCCACTTACCCATTAACCTTGTAATAAATTTTTATTTTCGAATAGGTTGACCATTTATTACCCGAATGTGCCTAGTCCTTGAGAGATCATGATCCAGCATCAGTACCATATTTTTAATGTATCCTGCGCTCTCCAAGAGGCGATTCAAGTATTATGTAAGGCGAGTTAAGCCACTTTTTAACCCCCGATGTGTTATTTTTTATTTTGACCCCGCAAATTTCAAATTTATTAGCATTATCCCTCGTTTTTTTAATCTTTGGAGCGTGGTGGTCTAGTGGGTAGAGCGCTTGGCTACTGATCGAAGGATCCCGAGTTCAAATCCGGGTGAAGCCTTTGGACGCCTCTGAACAAAAAAATCCTCGGAGTGCGAGGTGGCCCTGGGAAAGGAACTGGACCCCCTACCCTGAATGTGTGAAATTCACACGCCTGTGGCTTAGTCCGGGGTGAGCTTTACCCTCAACTATTCAAACCAACCTTCGGGTTGAATCACTGAGTGAGTGATCCCTCGTTTAAGACAAGGTCACATTTCATGATTTCAGAGGGGATAGTAGAGGAACCCCATCCCTCCCAACCCAAAGTTGTCATACATTTTTGGAGCCTTACACGTAGGGAGATTTCATGTCCTAAGTGCGCAAAAACTGAGCTGCTCCTCTCCGTATTTTTTATTTATTATACAACCATAGGCCTTACAGATAAACTTAGAAATGTTAATTTTTAGACGAATATCGATTGCGGATTTCCAGATTTCGCGATTCACAGTAACTCGCAATTTGCATGACCTTTAGAAATGCGATATCTTCAAATTTATTAGCACAATGTGTTATAAAATTTCCTATGTTACCCACAAATCTTCCTATTTATATTTTCAAACCTTCAAATTTATGAACACAATGACCATACGTTTTTCTATAGCTTATCATACCTACATTCAGGCGTACCACCTGACGGTACGCCTGAATGGTGCCACCAGGCGTACCACCTGACGGTAATGGCGGTAATTCTACAAAGCAAGATCTTTCGTCTGACAATAATTTAAAAATTGATAAGTATAGGATCCCAGAAGTGGCTAAAATTTACGTAAGATTTTTTCGACTCCCCTGACTCCACATACGTAAGACAACATAAGAAAAACTTAACCCCCCAAAAACGTTCTAGTAATGACCCCTGATTGGCTATGCTTTTTTTAGTAAGCATAACGGGGAGAGTTCTTCATTTTTCAACAATTCTTTACTACTTTAATATTCAGATTTGATTCCGACTGCGGAGAGGACACAAGAAGGAGATGCAGATGGAAGGAAGAGAGGATTTTCCTAGCGAGGCCATTTGTCTGCGGCAACGCACTCAATGTAATCCTCGCGAGAACTTCGGAATCAAGGGAGGTGTATGGTGCCTTATGCTCACTTTCCCTTTTCTGTGTGCGTCGTGGGTTGTCAGAGCCTTTGAAAACGGAGGAGAAAAATAATTTTGTGGGAAAATAAACTTTCTTAAATCCCTGCCCATTATGTGATTATAAGTTGTCGCCATATTTTCCCATATCCGTCAGACTCGCATTCGTAGAGACGTACTATTTTGGAGACTTATCCAAGGGGCTTATAAAAAGGGGTTTTAGCTGGTGAGGATTGTCGCTTTCATCGTAGGCTGGGCAGAAATCCGCCCCTAGAATTTCTCGCGAGTTTTATTTCTCGGCACGTATTCGTCACCCTTGTTTTCGATTGGCTATTACATGTTTATCCAGCGCTTTTTTTAATCTGATTATGCGCTCAGGCGCGAGACTGAATCAACGTGGACACCCGCTGCTGGCCTCTCATTGCAGGGCTAGAAAATGTATAACCCTGCAATGAAACCAGAATTTTTCAGAGGAATATCCCGAGTCCTGACGCCTTTATAAAGGCATTCAATGAAAAAGCTTCAAATCCCTTCGTTTAAATTAGTCGAGTAGTTGAGACATAAGGTTTCATGTGTTGAGGTAATTTTTCAATGACTGTCGTACAAGTTTGGGGTTCGAGCTGTGTTCGCTGTCTTCATTCTTTTCCATTCTATCACGTCAAACTTGTAGTACTGATTTATTTAAATGTATATACAGTCCATGGCTCCATTCCCATGCGATAGGAGTTCAACTTCAGCGACGGAAATACTGGAATCTGTTTGAAAGAGTTGCGCGTTCTTTTCTGAGAATGCATGCAAATCAACGTTGCGCCCAGCAATAATGGAATCATTCAAATACCAGGCGTTCGTTTGAGATGGCATTTCATGCAGGCACACACCTGAGGTCTTTGGTTCCGATCTAATCTTAGACGCGAGTTTCCCACCAATCAGAGAGCTCGTTTACCAATGTTCTCTGAAAAAGGCTTTGGGCTAGCCTCTAGTGACCTTTATGGTTGCATAAATGCAATATGCCCATTTAAAACCATGCGTTCTAGTAAAAATATTTGCGGCAAGGCCGACTCTCCCCGCGTGTAGTCAATTACCTATTCCCGTTGGAAGTGGAGGTATGCAGTGAACAAGAAACCTTTTCTGGAGTAATTGAGCCTCGGAGAAACGTTTCCATGTCAATGGGATAGGATGAAAAGCGGAACGTGCTAATTCTATTTTTTTCCTTATTTGCATTTCTTCTCTTGGCTGCAATTGAGTCTGATGGAAATGATGATGAAGATATAGAATCCATATTGGTGTGAAATGGGAATCATCAACCTCATCACGATCTTAAAAATTAGTTTCTTAATTTCTCTTTTGATCATTTCAGTTTGCAAGCCAAGGTGAATTCGAAATATCCGGTTCGAAGCTTTTATTCGTGTGTCCGTCGCAAATAATCATCACTGTTAGCAGCTGTCAGCATCACTAATGTCAGCTCACTGTCGTTAAATATTACGTGTAAGGGAAAATTTTGGAAATTCAAAACCTTAGGTCGATGGGAAGGAAGTAGGTATATGTGATAGAATTTATATGCATGTGAATCGAGAGGTGGAGGTGAATAAACACGTGTGGTGAGCCGCTGCGTCGACAAAGATTTGATTTCACAAACGCGACCTGCTTTGGTACAGAGCGTATATCACCCCATATACCTATTCATATATATGTCCCACATTCCATGGAAAATAAAACGCTTAACTACTTGCGCGGACTTTTTTCACTTTCGATACGTTTTTTGTTTTTAGCCTCCAACTTTGTCCTTTTGTCTCTATATCTCAGAGACCCTTTAATCTCTTGCCCCCTTACGCTCCAACTCACTATAATTTTGCCTCGTAAAACTTTAAAATACTACACTGCTAGTTGTCTCAATGGCACGCGGCAGGTGTTGTGTGAGCATAAGCTATGAAGAGGTTAGGGAGTAGGGAAGAGATATTGGAAACGGGAAAGGATGAAATGTGAAATGCGTGTTGACGGAGTGGGGCACCCATAGTGTAACTACGCACCGCTGGGAAGCAGTCGATGGGAAACCCGCTTGGGAGAGATTGGTGAAAATGAAAAATACTATCGCTTCTCGAGCAGGTGTCGAATGGATGAATTTTCGCCATGCTCGCCCGCGAAAAACGTTTGATATGAAAAATGGTGGTGTGCATGCGTGCCTCGAGGTTTTGGCTACTTCCTCCGGTAGGGTCTGGTACCTCTGACGGCGGGAGCTGTTGCCCCGTTGCTAGCTTTGCCCATTCTCTCAAGAGGTTTGTTCAAAAGTATATGAGGTTGGTGGCAATACTTGCGGTAGCGCTTGTACTGCCGCGCATTCATGCAGGTCGGATCGACCCGACATTTTTACTTAAAGAGCGAAAAGGAAGGCAAGCTAGCAAATGTTGAGGATACTGGAACTAGCCACGGTATTACCTTCGCGGAGTCACCCGCAAGTGCACGTAAGTGTATATAAGTACCAAAGCGTTCATCTCTCCTGTGAATATTTTAAATTTACGGTGGAAAAGGACGCCTCGGTAGCTTATCTGGCTAAAGCACTCGGCACTTTTTCCCCTGTGGGGTTCACGCACGTGTATACTGTTACTTATAAAACTGTCGCACCAATTCTCAATGCAACCCGCTCGGCAGACCACTCTGGCCAGAAATTTGACAACTTCTAAGTTGATCAACGTTGGGTTTTGTTCGCAGCACTGGTCTCCGGGGATTGTCCCCACGATTGACAGTCTCACGCGGCGAAGATCGGCTATCTCGTGCCTCCTGACAGGGTGGTCGAGCCGCTCTCTCAACTTATGTGAGAAAGTTGGCGAGGAGAAGTAGTTTTTGTGAATAGCTGTACCTGTGTGCCATCGGTGACATTAGCCGATGATATCACTGATTATATCAATTCTGAGAAACACGCACTCTAATCCACCTCGAGGTCACTTTCGAATGGTGATGGAGCAAGTGCGACAACGGATTGGTCTTACTGGGGAAGGAAGGTTTGCTAGATAATGAAGTCAAATGATAATGATAAGCTTTTATCCAAAACTTACGTATATCGATAAGAAGTGGCACTTGCTACATTCTAATACCTATTGTTCAATGATTCTCTTTTCAAAATAATCACTCAAGCCTTTAAAGATATTCCTTGCTAGTTTCACCAATTAGACCCATTATTATTTCACTGATCATCATCTCCTCGGAAATTCAGAGAACTATAACGTGGATGATTGCAGACTCATGCTTTTTTTGGGTGATTACACTGTGTAAATGAGGTCGTGCTCTTGTGTTTTTCTTGACCCTAGAAAATTGCCAAATTTGAAATTTTTGTCAGATTTGGCAAACATGCTTTTTGTCTCTAGGACTCCGCATGCTTGAAACTTCATTATTCTTCTTGAAGTGCAGATGAATTCCACTCTGGCTATGCTTTAATTAGGAGGTAATAAATTTGTATTCTTTATCTCAGAGGGTCCCATAGTGAAACACTTTTAGGCAAGGCTCCGTCAGGAGAGCGACTATGTATTTTACGTCCTAATACTAAAACATATCATGCGACAAAACTTTCCTCAACTCTTCTCCCAGTGAGAGAGATAAGTATCAATTGTTGCTAAAAATAACTTTTCGAGTCTAGCGGAGGAATCGGAAACGCAATGTCAACTATACGTGCGGCATAAGGCGAAAAACGTTTTTTGCTAAGTTAGGCACCCATTTGGAACCGTGGGTTATAATCGGTTGGCTATACATACTAACTAATATGGATGAAATTAGCGCCAACGTAAACATTCAGGTAAAAACATTCGCCTAAGGGATAGTTTTATGCAGTAACGTAACATCTATAGTAGATGGCAAAGTTGTTTTGCATTAGTAAGGGTGCTTTTGGATAATCTGCAGCGAGTATTTTGGGCCCATCAGGAAAAAGAGTATATTAAAAATAAATATAAAGTTCAAAAAAGACCCACTGGGCACGTAAAAGAAAAACTGGTGAAACGGAATTCCTCAAAACAGGAAGAAAAATGTTCCAGAGAATTACATGGTTAAATACAGAAACTAACGAAATGATAAAACTTCTTCACTACAGAGACAGGCACGACAACACAGATAGAAAAGTGCAAATTGACTCATTGACTGAGGAGTTGAAATACTCCTTTTTCCCTCGTACAATTCGCGAACCCAATAAAACCGCGGCAAAGCATCCAGAAATACTTGTAAAACTTAATTGTATATTCATGAAGCACTGCCTTCATTCCCACAAACTCAAAAATGGCTTGTCTCCTATAAATATTTCCCTTGTAGCGCCTTATGGGGTACAGCGTCTATGTAGGTCGAATTACAACCCGGTACACAAGCAAGAGAAGCCATTTCCCTGCAGGAACCCATCAAACTTGAGCAATGATACAGGTCTACGTGCCATGTCCTCACACCCACTGCCACACGCTCTGGTGGCAGTTTAAAGTAGATGTACAAAATCGCTCAGGAGGGATATTACGTAACTTTGGAAACGATCGCCTATCGGTTGTAATTCGAGATTTACGTCACAGCCGAGCGGAATATCCTTATGTTTTGTGTAACTTTCTACCAACAATCGCGTTGTTGAATAAAAGATTTGTTTACCGTTTCACTAAGACTGTAAAACTGTCTTTCACCCGTGAACATGGTGGCTCTTATGAAATTCCACTAATTTTCATATGAAACTGTCATTTTTTGTGTGCCTATAAATTTCCCATTGTTTCATTACGAATTGTCGATATCCTTTACTTGAGCCACCGAAAATATATTTTTCGATTTTAATCCGAAATGTTGCATAATAATCCCCAACCCCGCAGGGATCGGAGGGGAACTCCGGCACGGATACATTGACCGGAGTCGTCCGGCCCCGCGTGAGTGCGCGACACCGATACTCGGAGGAGGGGCGCAGGTGAGTGTGCCCGCCCGCCACGCCGCCGTCGGCCCTCGCGAATGGGAACACTGCAACTCGCCCACCTTGGGAGAAGGGGTCGGAATGCACGAAAGCCCTGCACTCACTTCTATGCGCGTGAGAGGGAGGGAGCATGGCGGAGCCAATACGAGGCTGCTGCCCCGAGACTGCTGTCAAAACAAATGAGAAATCCCACATTTTCGTTTGAGCCGCTTCAAGTTACACTGCCTTCAGTGCTTACGTTCCCTAGCTACTGGGAAGCAAAAGTAAGATAATTAAAGTGGTTGGAGCGTTTTTTGTTTTTTCTTGCACAGATTTACGTGCAAATTTGCATAAGTGTTCTTATTAGTGGTATCTATAGATAAAAGTGCATAAAATTGCGTTTTACCGACTTGGTTTTTTGGCAGTTCAATGTTATTTTAACGCGTAACCTTATGGGGCAAGGGATATATTTCGTAATAATTTGACTATATATTCACAGGTTTTCTTATAAATACGAAATAATATATTTCATATGATTTTAATGGTTGCGAACAAGTATCAAGGTGACACGCTGAGTAAAAGATTCGAAAAAAAACATTTAAGCATGTTTGCTCAAGTTCCAAATACCGCGCCGAAAACCCAAGTCATAACATGCATTAGCATTCATCGTAGTATTCTTCAACTTCACTTAGAGGGTTAACGACGTAATATTACGACCATTTCATCAGTGCGCAACTTGCAAATGATATCAGATTTCAGCACAAACAACAAAAAAAAATTTGGTGTGGATTTCAGCGATCAGCGTCTGTCGCACAGCAGCAAGTCACATCGAAGCGTAAAATGGAGGAAGTTAGCCTTCTACCTTATCTATCAATGAGCAGGGAAAATTCATGCATAATATACATTAGCCTACACCATGAAAATTACCTCTTAGAAAGTCTGTGGAGGCCTTTTGCATTAACATTTCTGAAATTCCACCTCATAATTCAACGAGTGTTCCACATGCCAAAATTGCTCAATTGAGTCATCGTCATTTCTGCAAAAGAATTACCATTCCTGAGGGAAAGAAAAACCTCAGGGGAAATGTATCGTTTTTTCCACTAAAGGCAAAAAGTATTCTGGAAAGACAATTACAAAGGATACCTCTTTTTATATCAAAGATTGCAATGTCGGATTTTGTTATGGTGATAGTTTCCGTGTGTATCACATACAGTAATTTTTGCATAATATGTTATGCTTTCTTAGTGATATCTTGTATTTTTTTATCGTTTCCCTTAGTTTATTCTTCTGAAAAATTGATAATTTAATGCATGTATCAATTACGTGCGAAAATTTTTCCCATGCATTTCGATGTACAACTTTTTCTTTTTTTAATGTAATGGTAAATAGTATATTATGTTAAACAAAAACCAAGTATTAATATTACTATATAACCCTGTTTCCTAAAAGTAGAATTTAAAAATCCCATAAAATTCAATATTTTTGACAGTTTTTCAAAATTAGGAAAAATAGCCCACTAGGAGCTAAGGCGCCTTTAAAACAGACCAACCTCAAAGTGTTAATGCATGATGCAAAATATAATTATCGTACAATTTTCATTACTGCGTGCATAGTGAGTTCCTCCGCATAAACAGATGTACTTAAATGAAATGTGTCTTAGAATGTATTTCGATTGGCTTGAAAAATTATTCAAATGTGAATTCATTGGCTCAAGATTACCGCTCCAGTCACTTCAATTTGCAGTTAAGTCAGGGAATAACATATTTTTGCCGTAGGATCAGACTACTGTAATTTCTGTTGAACTATCATTACGATTTGCATCTCATATCAGTAAATATTTCGCAAAAGAGAAATTTCACGGCAGAAAAAGTAGTCTTTTTCCTGAAGTTCACCCATTCTCGCCTTATAGCCCATGTAACTACAAGATTAATGTGTGCTAAGAACAGTGGGAAAAGGTAGAAAATGGTTGACCTCATCAGGTTGAGGACACATTTTTTCACAAGTTGTATGGATATAAAAAAATGCAATCACATCCTTTTGCAGTGGAACCTCCTTTTCGTCCTACATAAAATGTATGGTATGAAGTTTAAGTTTGATTTATGTGCTATACGACTTCTTTCCATTCTGTCGCGCAAAATCTTGCCTCGCGGTTCGTCCCGCATCCCCATCGGCCATCGTCGAAACGCTCTCCTTGCGTCGAAGGATGACTCGTGCTTTGGCAGAATATCAATGTCATTTCTGCGATTCCTGCCTATGGGTAAGGCTGGATCTATTTCCTAATGTCTAATCAGTGGTTTTGTTGGAAGTCTTTAATAAAAAGACAGTTTATCCTAAAATAGCCTCTTCAGTCCTCGTGTAGCATATATGATCCATCGTGTTATCATTTTTGGACACCTATTACGCATAGGATTTTAATGCGTGTGGTTCTATTGTTTTTTGTACACTCGGTGCGTTTCATATTCGTGTTTTGTTTCAATATTTTTTGTTTGTGCAATAAACTTCTTATTTATACCAAAATATGTTCCTTTTAATGAGTCATCCAAAACTATCTGGAGATCTGTCTCCAGAGTGTCAGGACTGAAGAGGATAGGACTGGCACAATGTTGTTGCCAATGAGAAGTTGTGCGTTTCCTGTCACGCGATACCGTATTTGGAATATGGCGAAAGTGTGAGCGGAAATCTAAGTGATATTCATTGCACAGTATAACCTAAGCCTTATTCCTTGGGCACATTGTAATTGATAATGAAATTATTCCATTAGTCTGCGCCTAAGAGAAACACACAATCCATGCCCTAGGTTATATTTGGAGCTGTGACCACAGAATTGCCAGGCCGGCGCGTTACCAATCCGTGCCATCAGTTTTCGCTCTTCCCCCAAATTGCCTGCCTATCCTCATTAAGTGCGTGCTTCCGCTGCTAGACGCTTTGCTCATTTACCGTATTTACGCGTGTACCCTGCGTAATTTTATTCCCGCAAATTAGCACTAAAAAATGGGGTGCGCGTCATGCACGATGATAAAACCGTCTTTAGTTGGGCGACGACTACCTGAGTCTTAAGGCCGTTCTACACCATGAAAGATTTTGTACAAACAAGTGTACGTGAGATTGTACGTTTGTGTCAACGAAATTAGAACAGGTTCTATTTTCCGTTCAGGCATTGAGACATTCGCACAAGCATTCATACAACTTGCTGCTTTACATGGTACATCTTGCCTCGTGCAAGAGTTCACGGAAGAGTTAGTTGAAAAAATGTACCGTGTAAAACGGCCTTTAGACGGTCGCTCGGCTCTTAAACAGGCGCCCGGCATAATACATAATATTACATTATGTTCGGAAGGAAATAAACAGGTTCTGCATTATAGTTATTTATGTCGATATTATATTCCAACCTCTCCCACATCCTGCGCAGTCACGACGTGTGGGAAAATATTTTAGCAATGCTCTTCGTGAAAACTTTATTTTACGTCTTCTACGATGCCACGTGGTACACTCGTAATTACGGTACTATTTTATACTATCGATGACTAGGTTTACCCCATATAATTGGTTATCAGACTGAAAGTGAGTTAAGACTCTCTGTAAATGCACTCTGAATGTGAGTGATGGTAAAAATTGTTGAAAGAGTTGACTTTTTGTCATCACATTCTTTTCTTTCAGCGCTTCAAAGGGATGTGCCACTGTTTTAGTTCGGAATCCGTTTACCTATTCGTCACCATACAATGCAAATGGCGTTTAAGGAAATAGGAACTACCTTCTAGTTTGCGGTAAAGTTCAACAGATATTATTAAAACGTTATCTTTTGCGCAAGTTCGATGTGTGTGCCATTTATATTGCATTTCTTAATAAAGTCAGAGCTAACGAGAATTTTAAATTGTACGGCTTGGGAAAGAAACAATAATGGCGACTACGGTGACTGAGTGACCCCATAAAATTTTACCGCCGTGGAGATGTGAATTCCTTGAAAGGTCGAAAAAAATGTTAGCCGCCCCCGTCTTCGGCAACGCTAACAGATCCCTTTCGGCGAGTTTTCGCTTCCGCCCTTCGGAACTTCCTGAGTTCCTGGCTCTTACAGAGAAGTGCGAGGGCCATAAAGGAACACGGAACAGTTTCACCGTCTGATTGCAGGAGAGGAAATTCTCTTTGAAAATTTATGATGAGCTCATCCCTCCGTCATTATTCGCGAGTTAACAGAGCCCTCATGGAAAAACTCGTGAAAGTTTAAAAGGGACAGAATAGTGCTCTTCGGGTAGTTTCGACCTCCTCCGCTCAACTGTGAACGAGGCCGTGAGTGAAACATCTCATCTGCTCACTCTCGTGCGCTCAATTTTGGTTGCTTTTTTTGGGCAATTGCTTTTCCACTCCCGCCGCGCGACTCGTGGTCATCTCCACCTCGCCACGTCAGCGCCTTTCGGCGAATGAGAGGACAAATAAATCGGACTCATGAGCTCGCGTCCTTGGGACCAAGGGACCAAGGACGGCGGTCCTTGGTCCCTTGGGCAAGAGCGACCGCTTGAAAGGCTTGCACTTCTGGTTCCTCGTGCTGCATTCCTCCTCTCCATTAGAGCACTCGTCTGCGCCTCATTCTCACGCCGTCGGGTTATATGGATGCGGTCAGAGTATCGGATGCCTACAGTTACATCTTATACACCGCAAGCAGGTCGTGTAAGCACACATGCCGTGAAAAAGTAAGAGTTCGGAAAAAGGAATTGGGAAAGGAATGGTCGAAAAGTGTGAATACTTTGATTGCTTACTTGAGGAGGCGACCGATGACTGAAGCTATTTGCACCAGTATAAGCAAGGGAGTGATTACTCGGGGAATGAAGGTAGGAGTGGAGAGGAACCCGATGTCGGCTATAGCCAACTATTGACGGAAGACACCAAGATTAACCATAGTTTTACATTCACACATTCGACGGACGGAGTTCTTCACCTGAAGTTATCTTCGCACTGTACTGCAGTAGGTATGGGGATTTCACTAAAAAATCTCTACCACTGCCGGTAGTTGAACCCGGGCTCTCAAGATGGTAAGCCAGTAATCTAGCCGTTCCCCGAGCCATTCCCCGAGATAATTTAATGCGAATGCGTTTCTTGATCTGTTTCTGTTGTATTCATGAATTGTTATTTTGAAGAAGGAATTCTTATACCTATCTGTCCGTCAATTAATTTCTCTTATTGCATCACTTTGTCAATTTCTACAGTGAGTGGGGGTAAAATAACATCTTCGTCAGTCTGCCACTTGAGTGGTGTGAATTTTTCCTAGCAAAATGAGCCTGGAGTGTAGCGTATCTCGCCTCTAGCGGCGCCAACCTTGGTCCTTCCAATAACGGTGTCATACATTCTGTTCACTCGTAGCAATTTTAACAAAGTCCGTGGCTTTTCGTTGTATTTTGTTAAGCTTACGTATTTAATCTTTCAGCACTGGGTTCCGATAGCCTTTGAGCGCACTCGAGATGAGGCCTAACCGAAGGGAATATGATGGTGAGTTGACCGTCTCGTGATTGACAGCTCATTACATCTTGGCCTACGATCAATTGCTTGTCTACTCCGATAAAAAAGAGTGCTGTTAGATAAACCCATACCCCTAGAGAGAGGAACTAATCTAGAATGCATCCATAGGCTAAATATAATGTGATTTTTACCGACGTCAGCAGAGACGTTAGCATTTTTAAATGAACACTCACCTCCGTGCGTTGGTGTTCATCATTCAATATTCGTCTAGTTTACCTTGATCCGAGCTGCTGTTAGGTGCCGATGACTTTCATGAGTGCTCATCGTCTTCGACAGTGGTTCTTAACCTTCTTAGTTTCGTACCTTTCCCTCTGACCTAAAATCTCGACGTAACTCTCTCGTGAAAAATTCTTTTCAGATTCTCAAGACTGACGGATCGCAAGATAATAATGTAGTTGCGTATGAATGCTTTCAAGTTATGAAAAGGTTAATTCGAGATCGCCGTTTTTCATAATGAGTAGCTCAAGTGAAATCCTGCCTATATAGATACGTTCAAATTCATACCGATACTAGTTGGTTAATTGAAAAATACATTTCTCTGCGTATGTTGCTTATCTTAAGACAATTATTTTGGGTAACAGAGTGTAAACTGATTTTTTACTTTATCATTTCATGAATATACTTCTTAGCATGATAAGGTGCTTTGAAATTGTATTCGAGTCGTGTTATCACAATACATTTGTATTTAATCGATCAGTATTCATAATATTTTCAATCGAAGGGAAATTTTATCTCAAGTGTTAGTAACGGATCGACTGAAGGAATTTGTTGCCATGCGTTTATATTCTTTGCAATATTTGGTTCTTATAAATACTAGTGATGATTTGAAAGGCTCCATTAAGCCGGAGTTGGGGCATTATGGATTCTGAAGAAAGTTCATCTGCCCTTACTCTCGGCCACCGTCCGTCAAGAAAGGTTCTCTCATTTGCATCGTCTCCGCGCCGCGCCCCGGGACTTGGACACACGGCGCCGCATTGTTGTTGATCTACGTGAATGCCGCAACGACTTCCCGTCCAAGGCAACGAAAAGACCGCCCGATTTACCAGGAAAATGGGACTGGGGAATGGCGGATGGGAGACAGAAAGGAGAGAGAGAGATACACAAAGGCCGTGATCAAATCAGGGATGTCATCCAAAACGGTATTTCAAGTTAGGTTTAGGACTCCAGCGGTATGAAGTAATTTCGGATCTAGGAAATATGAGATTACCCGTCTTGGTTAAATTTCAGACCGGGAATGTACAAAATTATCCGTTTCAGTTGATATTTGGACCGAAGAGGAAGGAAATTTTCCGTTACTCTTCCCTAGAACCACCTGACTTACGTCACTAAGTGGCGAACACTAACGTGCAATGACACCCACATCTAAAATAATATAATATAATAATATAATATATATTTATTGCTCCATCAAGTTGTACATAATATATAATAATAATCACTGACTGGAGCTTTAGGTGATCTCTAAGGCATTTGCCTGTTGTTGGGGTCAACTTCAAAATATTATAGTAATACCAGCACAATTTTTTATTATAACAAAATGTCTCCAGTTGGAAAGAGGAACTCTTTGTAACAAAAAAATTATATACATAAGTAAAAAAACAAAGGAATAGAAATATAATACACAAAAGTACAAAACGAAGGATATTGACAGTAAACACTCTAAAATAGATCCCTAATCATATTTTCACTAGTAAATAGTCAGAGTTTCACCTGCTTTAGGAAAGTTTTTATGCTAGAACTGACTTGGATACTCTGTGGCAAGCTGTTGAAAATTCTTGGCCCCAAATAAAGAAAGCATCGTTTGAAAAGGGTTATATTTGTAACTTTACCTTTTTTTGATACTGAATATCTAGAGACTTGGCGGATTGGGTGAATACCGTGAGCATTAGACATAACATTCACGATATTATTATCCTTCCATGCAACTACAACTATATTTTCCACTCTGTTGATTCGTGCCTCAAATTTTCCCCTCTCACCAAATCACAATGTTCCATATCTTTTTTACTAGGCAAGGGGCAGTGATCCATTCTATTTGATCGGACAGTACCTGTTCCCAATATGCTGCGAGATGCTAATGCTGACAAAAGCTTTGAACTGGTAAAAATAATTGTCAAAATAGAAAAAGAAATTAACCTCAGGAAAATTTTCCTTGAGATCATCTGCTTTCTTTAGGACAACGGATTCACCAAGCTCTACATTAGGTGGTTGGATGTCCCCAGCCTGTTTTCCCAGGTATAAATCTACGTCAAGGCGGTACCCTTGACGTTCGGCGGCTAGCCATGCTTTAAAACCGAAACGTATTGGTTTTCACCTAATGTATTGTTTGCACCCATGCCTTCCGAAATAACGAATCATGGAGTCGTCAGCTGATACGAGTCTCTCATCTGGAGCGTTTGCAATGAAAGATTCATTTAACTTATTTAGAAAAGGCCTCACTTCAGCCATTCAGTCGCCTGGAGTTATAACATCATTTCTATACATATAGAAATGTTAAAATCTCCTCGAATCGGTTTTTCCTCATTGAATTCAGAACTAATGAATTCCGGACATCATCTGCACCCTCCCAATACATGCATCGGCGGGGAAGTGGGACATAACCAGTCAAATATAATACACCAATGAAACAGTACATCTCCTTAACAGTAAGTTGAAAATTCGGAAATTTCTTTGAAACAGCGTTTTCAATGGTTAATTGCACGATATCAGTTATTAGTTCCTCGCTAATAGGTGCTTCCCAAAAATGAATTGGATATGAACCATCCGTAAATTGGGCAGAGTTTTTACCATTCATCTTTACGGAAACATCAGAGACTGAGGATGTATCTCCGTGTTCTCAGTTCGTGTGACCAATTTCAACTCTCCCACGTGCAGGACGGTGGCCTATTGTTCTAACCTTACACTGTTTGATGATGTTTACAGCTGATCTAAAATTTTAAAAATACGATACGCAGAGGAATTGAGTTTCTTTTCCTGCAGTGTCACAGATTTTCATTTCATAACGCTCGTCTCATTACAAGTATTCATTCTCGTCTCATTCAACGTGATGGGATAACTAAACAGCTGCAGTCGATAAAAAATAGTAAATCTCCGGGTCCAGAGGGAATACCCGCGCGTGTCCTCAAGGAGTTAGCGCCACAGATCGCACCGTTCTTAGACATAATATTCAAGAAGTCATTGTCTGAAGGAAAGATACCATTAGACTGGAAAATTGCAAACGTTACACCGATATTCAAAAAGGGAAACAGACACGACCCAGGGAACTATCGACCAATTTCATTAACGTCGATTATAGGCAAGATACTCGAACATATCGTCGTTAGCAATATCATGACGTTCCTGGACAGTCGTAACGTCCTCCATGGCTGTCAGCACGGCTTCCGGAAAGGTAGATCATGTGAAACACAACTCGCGCTCTTTCTTCATGACGTTCTCAAATCTGGTGAATCGAAAAGACAAGTTGACGCATTATTTCTAGATTTTAAGAAAGCTTTCGACACGGTACCTCATAACAAACTTTTATACAAATTACAGTCAAATTACAGCCTAAACGAAACAGTAGTAAACTGGATACGCGACTTTCTGAGTGATCGTAAGCAAAAGGTAGTTCTTGACGGAATTAGCTCTGATGTCGTTAAAGTGACATCAGGTGTCCCGCAAGGAAGCGTGATCGGACCCCTTTTGTTCATTATATACATAAATGATCTATGCTCTCGAATTAGCAGTAAAATACGTTTATTTGCCGACGACGCTGTCATCTATCGTGAAATTAGTGATCACTCTGACTTTGAAACCTTATCATCGGATTTAAACAACGTTCATGAGTGGAGCCAAGAGTGGGGACTCGAACTTAACCTAAGCAAATGCACGGCGGTACAATTCTTGCGGAGGTCGTCCAACTATTCCCATGTATATGCTGTGAATGGTGTTAACATAAAGGCGTTAGATGAAGTGAAGTATCTAGGAGTTACGATAACTTCGGACCTATCGTGGGGAGCACATATAAGAAATATTTGTGGCAGAGCTCTGAAGAAGCTAGGATTCGTCAAGCGTATTGTGGGAAGATTTTCGGATGAAAAAGTAAAAGAGAGGTGCTATTTCGCACTCGTCCGGCCACACCTTGAATATGCAGCGAGCATATGGGATCCGGTGCAGAAAGACTTAGTCCGGGAACTTAATAAAATACAAAGGAAAGCTGCGCGATTCGTCAAAAACAGCTACGGGCGTACTGACAGCGTTACACAGATGTTAAACGAATTAGGCTGGGAGCCGCTAGAGACTCGGAGGCTGCGCGCTAGGCTTAGATTACTTGAACAATTGAGAATAGATATCTTTCAGAGCGACACGGAGAACATCATATTAGAACCCCACTATATTTCCAGGTCCGACAGAAACGATAAATTAAGAGAGATATTTTGCCGAACGGATAGGTATGGGAATTCGTTTTTCCCCCGAACAATAAGGGACTATAATAAATGCTAGGCGTAATTTCATTAGAGCGTTTCCTTTTTATCTTTAAACGGCTGGTGTCCTAACACCCCCCGCCACACGCCTATTGAGGCGGCTTGCGGGGTAATATGTAGATGTAGATGTAGACAAGTACATGTATAGTTTCATTCAGACATAATGTAGGTGACTCTTATAAAAGAATATTAAAATGTCATTTATCACAAGTTTATAATATGATACAATGACCAAATACTCTTTAAAAGTTCTGAATAGGGTATTTAAACAGAAATGTCTGCATGTGAAATACAGCCAGGCTCGGGAAACATGGTATTCGGTGTTGTGCCCAATGGGTCGTTAACGACCCACGCAAGATTAAACATCAATATTTACGTTCCCCCTATAGTTATGTGAAAAAATCTGGTCAATTACTTTCTTTGAACTTATACTAGATAACAATGACCATTAGAGAAAAATATTTCATGGATAACAACATTTAAATTTTAATTGTTCAAGGAGAGACACGGTTGCATCACATTGAGGTTTTTAAAAAAATACTGTAAATGTTGTAATGCTGTATCCTTGCACTTAGATTTGCAAATTTGTTGAATAATACAAGCTTAATGTTTTATTAAACTAATAAAAATATTTTAAGATTGAATTAAAAAATATTGTGTGTTATAATTTGTTTTCAAAGTTGGTCGCTAACGACCCATTGGGCATTAATGGGTTAACGTCCATATCCCTATTTTATAAATTCTAACTAAGCGGCGAAAAAAAGCGCGGTCTCCGCGCTTGTAATTAAGGACTTAACCTCGCCGCCAACGACAACGGCTAGATTATGGGGTATGTCACGGCTAGATTATGGGGTAGTTTTTATCATAAGCTTAATTCCAGTAGGCCCTTAGGTAATGGCCCTTATCGGCCATTACCTAATCGCCTTGTTCCGATAATTGTAATGTGCCACTGTTGTCAGTGATACTTGAATTACTAAATCTACATCCGTAACCATGAGATTTTTAAAAACCAAACATTTTTATCGGCCTGGCGTGATTGTACTGACTTCCAATCCCGAGGGCACGGTTTTGAGTACCGGCCGTGGTGGATATTTTACTATAAAAGACCCGATTCCTACATGAGTGCTATGTGGAGAAAACTTCATGCGCCATACTCCGTCCGTCGAATGCGACGTAAAACTTTGAACCCTTTGGCGCCGGCTCCAGATTTCTCTGCACCCTTACTCTATTCTCCAAATAGTACTAAATTCATTGTCTTCACCACCTTAAAAAAAAGGTTGTGTGGGAAGGAAGGATATTTCCGATGTTATCAGATAGAATGTTTAAATGTATATGACATACGTACACGCCGCTCCCTTTCGGGTTAGTTATATAGCTTTATTGTTCGTGTTAGGCCCAGGAAACAGGTTGATTTTCATGTTTTCATAATTTCTTCTTCACTGCCCTATCCTTGCATACTTGATTCTGTAACATCCATGCATTGCATCATTAGCACATCTTGCTCTTCAGGAGGCTGGAGCGTAAATCGTGGGCTATTGAGTGCAAATTTTAATAATTTTTTTAAGTAGGTCGAAAAATGTTTCAACCACATATCATTCAAGTGCATATGTTTATTCGCTGGAACTCATCATACTGGTAGTAATGGAAATGATACAAGAGTTGTATTTTACCTTTTTTCTCAATTAAACATGTAATGACTAGAGTTTTCAACGCGGTATTCGAAATTTAGACAAAATTATATTGAAATTTATTGTTTCCGAATATTAAACTCGGCGTGATACCTCGATATTTGTTATCAAAAATTAGAATAATAAAAAATGAAATATTTTTCGTTTAGAAGAAAATCTGTACGTATGTAATCGAATTATTATGAAATATATGTTATGTGCCAAGATGCTACGTGTTAAATAGCATTGAATTACCGAAGAATCAAATCGGTATGATGCAATTTTTTCTCTTTTATCAATAGATATCATTAATAAGAACACTTATGAAAATTTTCACGCAAATCCTTTCATAAGAAAAAATCGCTCCAACCACCTGAAGATTCCTAATATTTCTCCTCTCTAAAGTCTCTTCCACCTTATTCACCAATGACCTTCTCGGTTCACGCCTTCCTCTCACACCATTCATTCCTCTACCATAAATCTACCTTAATTTTTACTACGTGTAGCACCTATATGAGAATATGTTGTGACGCATAAATAATTTTTTCGTTGAACTTCCCTTGACGTGGATGGGAACACAGCCCAAGGGACTCCTTTATTACGGCGCGATGGCCGAGCGCTCTGTCCAGAGTTTCCCGTGCTGCAATGGAAATCGCCGCGAAGAGTGTCTGTCGGGTTGGTGAGTGTGCTTGTGCACCACTTCCGCTCCGGGCCTCACCGCGCGGCCCCCTTGCATTTTAAGTTCTCTCCTTCCGGGCCGCGATCCGTGATTGCGAGGGGGGCGCGACCTTCGGGAGAAAACGCTGGCACGCGCCTGCTTACCCGCTATCCGCTTGAGTGCGTGTTTGTACTCTCATAGTCCCGTGTTCCTCATCGCTATTGAGTGGAAGAGTGGGGTTTGAAGGAAGAGTGTGGGATATAGACCTGGGATCTTTGCCGGGTTCTACCGTAGCTCTCCGGGTTTTTCTTCCGGGAATTTTTAATGCTGTTCCAGTACATACTACCCTCGTGGAGGACGCGGTGTGCCCGGATAAAAGCTTTCAGACAGATTTCCGGGAAACAAAAATCCGTTTAATTGGCTCTTTCGAGGAAATAATGATCTAAATTTATCAATTTTACATGTGCGAGTGGGGGTCTCTCCTGGAAACACAAGTCTCCTAGCGGTGCAAAAGAAACGGACCAGGAGCGAAATTAAATTGTGTATCCTGGTGTAATTTAATTTAAGAGCCAATGTAAATGGATTTAAAAGGATATGCAAATATATTGAAGGAGTTGTATATTTCTATCCCGATACATAATAAAGTAATAGAGGACGTTTTAAGTGGTTAAAAGCTTTGGTTTATCGGATAGAATTCAGTTGAACGATTTGCTAATTTATTGACTCTGATAAAAAAGAGAATAAACGAAATTTAACGCACTTTCCTGATGACGAAACAGTGTACAAAACATAGTCAATTCTGTAAATACAGTCTCGTAGAGATATAAAAAATTGACCCGAAACGAAACTATGGAATGATTTCACGTGAATAGGTGTACTTCATGCCTCGCGCAATGCAAAAATTACTATTTAATGCAGAAATATTCAGTATATTTGGTGGAAAGGTTAATTTCGAAGGAGTATCAAATTATTATGAAAGAGTACGTAGTACCTGCAACCCCCGAAGTTGCCCCAATATTTCGTCAGTATGCTCTCCCAAGTAGTTATTATGGTAATAGCTCAATGGAATGGCCCTTCGCGTTAAAAAAAACAGTTAGATAATTAATTTTGATATAAGACTAGAGAATAGTTAAATTCTCTCCACCTTTATTCATTTCTCCCTGTACCCAATAAACCGCCAGCAAACATTGTTTCACTGACACTTTGTGGTTAAAATATCATACAGATCTTTCCCTACAATTATGAGCAGGAGTGTTACAAATACATGACGGAATAGTGTATTGACGACATTAATAGTGACGAAATGGGTTTTCCCCAAGTACGATTATCCTCAATGATAGCATATGTTTTACTTTCTTTCAACGACGAATTGAAGGGCATTGTACGTCAAGTATTTTGCAAATATTTTAAGATTTTTAACTAAGAGTGAAAGATAGATCTACCCATTTTTAATAGCTTAATTTCCACCTCAATGTCAGTCAAAAACCATCGAAAGAAGTGAATTTTGCTAATGGAAATAACCTAATGCGAATGATTTCAACTGAAATCAGAAATTACATTCAGATAATTCCATCTAGTTTTCAATCGTGACTACGGGTCCTCTTAGTGAATTTGGTGAAGAGACTTAGAATTGGCCAAATGGATTTGGCGATTGCAATTAATGAAGGCGAGAAAATATTAGTATAGACTAGTAGGGGGGCCTAGGAAATTGAAATGGTAATCATAAGGTATTCCATACGTTATGATTACCATTTTAGCCTCCGGAAAGAATCACTCCGCTCCACAAAACAAACTCAGACCGACAAGTGAGGTTATTTGCGCCATTGGACAGCAGTAAGGGATCGGAATTTCACCGAAAAATCTTCATTTATTTCGTGGTGCGTACCTGGGCTCTCAGGATAAGAAGCCAGCAAAAGCTTCGCGTTGTTTTCGTACTTGATGCTTAGAGGGTTTTGGGTGCTCTCCCGAATTTGTGCTATTCTAGTGACGACAGTTTTTCACTATTTGTGGGAAGCATCTTCTGGTATTAATGGCTTCCAAGACGCAACTATGCCATCCGTGCTTGTTCTCTGCGAAGCACATATTTCGGATACGGGTTTAATATGAAACAGTGGTTACCACTTCGACCTGAAGATGTCCCCTGAAGCGGATATGGAACTATTGTCACTGGAAGACAGGAAACGCAGGAGAGCACAGGAAGCCTATAAGCACCAAGTAGGAAGCTCAGACCCAATCCCCCGGCAAGAAAACAGCTGCCGTGCAAGAAGAAATGGGGTTGGACGGGGTCTGCCCATGATGAAGTAGACCTCGGGTAATGGCTTGGGCGTTTTGGGATCGGCAGACGGTAGGTTCTGTTGTGTTTTTGGCTTCCCGAAATGGAATGGACTCTCGCCGGACGCCCAACCCATTTCTTCCCATCTAATACGCTCGCTTTCCTCGGGCCATTGGACGGACAGCTCATGTAGCCGCCTAGTCCACTGAGATTGCGATGGAAGCGGGAAATCGAGTTATGATATCATCTTCCCCATTTTGCTTGAGCTGCTTCCGTGGGGGTGTTTGCGACAGGGAAAATTGTATCACGGTGGTATTCTGTTGGGAATCGCGTTACTCCAGTGCGTGTAATTGAAATTGAAAGACAACAGCGACCCCAGTATCGGAGCCAGTTTCTTGTTGTCGTTTACTCTTGAGGCTCTGCGAACGTGAATCTCCTTTTATGATTCGTATCCGTCTTGGGGCGGGTTTTTGATAATAGTCTCGTGGGAATGTGTCCCTGGAAAAGAATTTATGTTAAAACATCTTAACTCTCCACGTTACAAAATAAGGTATGACGCATTCCTTTGGTACTTAAAAGCCAAATGTTGCTTACGCGCTTCATTCACCGCGTTAACGAATGCCGGGCGCGAAAGTTATGTTGGTAAGGCCCTTTGAGGTCGTTTGTTTGAAATGTAATCCCACCAAGGGCATACCTGTTGAGCGTGTCTTGGGATTAAGTTCTTAGGTTAAACGGTGCGGTATGACGGTAACAGCTGGAGCGCCAAAAAACCTAGGTCTTTCAATATTTCCTAGGTGGTTTGCCATTTGTGCCTTGCTTATAAGTTAGCACAAGTTTTGGCGTGCGTAAGCCTAACAATAAGGGTCATTGTCAAATATAGCGTCACGCTATTTATTAATCTCTTGCCTATGATTGCTTTCTCTTTCTGTCGACAATGGAGGACAGTGCTCAGTTAATTATCTTCCCTGACTTCCTAAATAATACTTCTCGCTTAAAAACCCTTTTTAAAAATATAATTTTATAAGTGCCATAAATACAGGAATTGTCTTGAAAATCATACACAGCGGTGCTCATAATTGATGCAAAAATTAAAAATACCAACCTTCTTGCCTGTGGATACTCAGTGTAATTTTTATTGTTACCTCTACATATACTTGTAAAAACGACAACTTTCACCTTTTTAAAACTTTCAAAAAACTGTTTTGATTTTGAAATCATTTTAAGCCAGGAATTAATTTTCAATCATAAGTCAATAGAGTTTTCAATATTTTGGTACTGATTTCAAACCTTTTGAGCAATTCATACCTGCTGTGTGAAATTAATAGCGTCAATGTTGAATGGGTTCCTTAATTAGCAAATGATTTATACTCCTCAGTTGTGTAATATGATGTAGCTGTAATACTGTAATTTCATTGATCAATTTGGTTTTCAAATTGAGATGCATCTTGAATGGGAATTTGTTTCTGAAATAAATTTCACTTCTGACATTTATTTCAATGGGGAAATTATTTTCATGTTTTTCACACGATAAGGAAAAAATGTCATGTAATCAAAGGTGATAAACTATGCAATGATGAGACATTGATGAAACCTGCCTTTATTAGGAAATTCATTGGTTGGGGTTGCGTTATTACTAGTCTCCCATTGTTGCTCATTTCATTCTCCGTGCCATAGCTTATTGTAATAAAAAGCAACTTTTTAACAGAACATACCTCAGTAAACGTTTATCGCACGTCCTCCGCATGCAGTCTAAGCGTTTAGTAATGTGTTACATGTGCTTCGATTCATGGTAACCTGATAGCAGAAGTGTTTGAGAGAGCGGCAATAATGAGTGAAATTAACCAGTTTTCCGATGCTAGGTGTTTTTCGATTCATTGAGTTAGACTGTAGGTATTGATTGCTGAAAATCACCACTTTCCAATTCCTCTCGGTGGGAGCTGTCGTTCTGTTAGCTTATTTGGATTTTTTTATATAGTTACTTAGTACACTCATATATATGTATGTTGTACATTGTATGTATAAGCCAGTTCACGGGATTGAATTAAGCACTCGAGGGGCACTGTAATTGTTAGTTGAAAGCCAGTTAAAAGTAGCATTCTCGATGAAAGGCCCAGCCCTTTGAAAGATGGATGAATGGATGTGCTCAATTAGCAGATTAATGATAAGAATAGATGGTAGCATATGACTAGATGGCACAGGGGAATATTAAAGCCCTTTAAATGTGCTGTCGGCCATACTGAATGGATGGGTAAACCAGTTATTACGCCGAATATTGTTAAGAGTTAACGCAGATATCTGGTGATTTATTTTTTTATGTTTTTTTAACACATCTATTAATATATTTATACAAATTTTATTATTTATATTATAGCAAATTCAAACCCATAGTCATTTACAGAAAATAACATTTTTTGTGTTAAAGGACAAACTTCCTGCGATAGCCGTGTTGGGTGGACTATGTTTCATTGATAAACAGGATTCACTCTCTTGTGCCAAGACTCCATTGTCCATTTCCCTAATGTCTATGGTTTGATTGAGCATGAAAATTATGTAGTAAATTTTTTTCTGATTTTCAGTAAAATATGAGTCTTCTCATCACGTAGAAATATATACCCACGCTTCCATACATCCACTTTTGGCTTGTCATCAGATTACCCAGGGACCGAATCATCTGAATTTGAAACATATTTGTCTGGGCTCGCCTCGAATTCGGAGGGGTTACCCTCCCAAGGGCTTTAGCCCCTGTCCGCAAGCAGCAGACAGTGATTGTGAAATGACCGTAGCCGTCGTGGCACGCTAAACAAAAACTTTGACTTTAAACAATTTTCTATTACACTTTTGAAGGCATATTGGCATTCGTTCGATCTTCTTCAGCCCATTTCCTTTGTCAGGAACAGTGATACATTCAGATTTCCTTGTGAATTATTGTACCACTATGTACATCAGCGCGTGGCTTGGCAATTGAACCGTGGCTCTCATGATATGGCCAAAACGTTTTCGAGTCTTATTTTTTGTTGATTACTGCCCATTCAGAGTTTAGGCTTGCCGACGTCGAATTGGCTTTTGTTCCGTATTGCGAGAGTAAGATGCTTGGAGGATTATTCCTCATTCGGGTGTGTTGGCCATCTGGTGAGGGTTTGATGACCTTTGCCCTCAAATTCACGGCAGCTCTTTCAGGATGTTCTCGCTGCCATCTAGGGGTAAACATTTCACTTGACATCTCTATGCGCTTAACCCTTTTCCGTGCTTTTTAACGAAAAATTAAAAAAAATCATTTACTGGCTCATTCGTTCAACGCTGGATCTCTATGTGTGGTGGAAATCGAATTGCTGGTTGGTAATTAGTTGCTTTTTGGGCAGGCAACCTACAACAGGTCACTTGAGCCAATAAGGATAGGTGGGTAGATAATAAGGCTGGGATTATGTGACGGATGGAGGAAGGGTGGTGAAAAACCGGCGTCGGCGTTAGTCTACTCTGAGCGAAAGGCGCCAAGTGGTCCACACAATTGTACATCTCATCCGACGATTGACTCACTGCTCCGGAGGTGCCCTCCACAAAATACGAACGTAGGGATCGTTATTACGCTGAAATATATCCGCTACCGTCGGAATTCAAACCCAAGCCTTCGGGATGAAAATCCAGTACTCTTGCCACCACTCCAACCCGATCCGAGTGCTAGTTGAGACTTGAGAGTTATTTTCATATTACACGTATCACGTCACCGAGAAATTTTGCTAACTTAGAAGTGAACGCTCGTAGTACGAGCGTATTACCGTCTGCTCGTTTCATTCGATCTGCGAAAAGAGACGCGTTAACATTAATTATTGGTGCACGTATTCGGTACCAGGAATACATCCATAACAATGGAACAATGACGTTAGGCACTCCGTGGAAAAGCATTGTCTTTGAGCAATAACGCCGTTCACCGCACGGGGGCCTTTATGAAGAGGCTTTCACCCGAGTGGTGGAGAAGAACGCCAGCACGATGGAATGGGTGCATTCAATGCCAAATGGTTATTGGTGGCGGGTGCCTTCCCTCCCCGTCCGTTTCCCACCTCCCCCATCGATGTCGGAGAATTAAAAACACAAAAATGGATGTTGCTTGAACATTTCCTTATTTTTTTAAATATACTCTTGCCGCGAAGAGCCCAAAACACTTGCTGCACATTTTCAGTGAGGCTGCACCAAAGTAAAACGTTTTGTATTACTTTCTCGTTACATTTACCCGTCACCGGCTCAATTGACCATTGTTTTTTCAAATATGGCCGGCTTATTCTTTAAATGAGTACACCCTAAGATAGGTGCGGGGGTAGAGTGACTCCAGAGTACTTAACTTGCTTTAATTTTCCAGTAATAATTTCGTATATTCACTCGCAGCGTCATTCTTTTCCGTTACCTTTGGTCCAAAGTATATGTCCTTGCATTGATTGTGATTTACTTTATATAAGTGGGTATATTAGCTTGGGTTTTGCAGTCTTTGCGGTCGTTTCACATCCCGATTTCCATCTCCTCCGATGTTGCCAATTTTTTTCCTCCAGTCCTCTCTCCGGTAAGGCATTTTGGGAAATTTCGTTCCATGTTTTCCTCGGCCTCCTTTTCCTCCTTCTCCCTTTAAGTTACCATCTCCACATTCTCCATGGTAGCCTCTCCTCCTCCATCCTGGACAAGTGGCCATAACATATTTTTCCACTTTTCATGCCAATTTAATCTGTTATTTTCTCATTTAGCTTCATTTTACACCTGATTTATTCGTTTCTTACTCTGCATTACTTAGGCAACTATTTCGTCGTCAGAATTCTTCCTATTACTAATATTTTTGTTATTTTATGGATAATCTTCGTGAAAAAAATCTTTCTCATCATTAGCTGCGTCTTCTGTGGAAACGTATATGTCTGCTGACTGTCATTCTGCTGAAAAGTTTTATTTCCATTTTTATTATTTCTTTGTTGTATTGTCTTTCATTGACTGGGTTCCAACTTTCGACATATGTTATACATTTCTTCTTTATTGCCTTCGTCTGCTTCCGCGCTTAGCTTCTTATCTTTCCACCATGCATAAACGCGCATTTGTCCCTACACTCGCTGCTACTCCCTTTACTTTTAGTTTCACTTAAAACGGCTGGTCTTTCACATTTACACTTTCTAAATTTCGAATAATTAAATCTCAAATCCACCTTATTACTCACACTTTTATAAGTAATACTTTTGTTGATTAGTTTATCGTGAGAGACTTTGCCGAATGTTTCTTGAAAGCCAAAAACGTTCCATCAATGTGATTGCCCCATAATTAGAAAATCTTTGAACAGAGTAGATTTTTTTCTTTGGAGATTATTGATAATGAGGAACGCGTCTTCCACAAGGAAATGAGGAGCTAAGAGAGAGCTTTTTAGAGGGAGTTGATGATTTTATCCCTAAAAAAGATAGCTTCGTCTCTCTCGGCAAGCGAAATTATGGACACTTTTTCAGGAATGTGAGGCATAAATTCATCTATGCGTTAAAATATACTGACCCTTGCTCCTAAGATACCAGGATGACAATGTAATGGCCTTTTTCTCGTTTAATCGTGTTCATGATCACATATGTACTAAAGCAGACAGATATGAAGACAAAATGAGTCAAAGCAATTCTAGGCTTTGTAGAACACACTTTTTGGCGGAGATTATTGATACTATTGTTAGTAGGAAGCTGTAGTTATAGGTACGTCCTGGAAAAAAAGGAAGTAGAAGAGATATCCAAATCTAATTTGCCCATTACAGATCGGTTTCTTTGTTGACTTTTTGCTGTAGACATTTTTGAAAAGTTGGTCGAATAGTCTTGCGTTTTTTTTGAGTTTTCTGTCACAACTTTTCCGGCTGTCCCTTACAGTACTGTTTATCCTTTCTCTGATGTAGGTATGACCAAAGACATTTCCGGCTATATTTTTTAAAAATCGCATGGCATCCTCTATCCTCCTTTTGAATAAAAGATGACCATTGCGCATTATCGTTTTTATTTTACGTTTTACTTTACCTCTGAACAAATATTAAGGCTATTAATATTTATGTATACAGTGTTTTTGACTTATACTACTGCTACCTTCTGTCTTAATTCCCGGCTGAATGGGAATCAAGAAGAGGAAAAGAATAAGATAGGAAAATAACCGAAGAAGCAAGGTAGCCTAAAAGGGCAGTACGGTGGCCCAAATTTGAAGAGCTAAGCTAAGATGTTCACTTCTAATAATAGGTCAATAGAAAACTATTTTGAAGGTGCAGTTTCATGAGAAAGATTGGTCGGTGCATCGGTTATTTTGGGAAGCGTACGACAACTGAAATAATTTGCGCCTTCAGTTGGGATGGTTGGCGAGGAAAGAATTGCTTGGGGAATGGAAGAAGATTGGAGAGAAACCTGGCATTGTCATTAGTGTATCTTCAACGAAAGGCGTGAAGGTTTCCGCTGCTCAAGGTACCTCCCGGCGGACGGAGTACTGCGCTTAAACTGATTTCCAGGCAGCACCCAAGTAGAGATTGGGAATCGGCTGAAATATTCACCAAGGCAGGATTCAAACTCGGGGCCATCAGAATGGAAAGACACGACACGCCATTACACCGACCCCATCTCCATGGACAGTTTGCTGGTATTCCCTCCGTGCCAGTGAATCTAATCCAGTTTACCGCTCTCTGGTTAATTCCATGAGTAATGAGTTCGTTGGTTGGTTTAGAGTGGTGGGGGGGAGGGGGGATCGGTGGGTGGGGACGTGGAGGAGTTGGAGGAAAGGAGAAAAATGAAAGTTCTCCGCGATTGGGTTAAGGACAAGTCTCCTTCCCTTTCCTGTGCAAAAGAGCAAAAGACTTCTCTGTGCTGAACGCTGCGGAATTCAGTTTCATTTTTCCAATCATTTTCGTGGAATGGGTTGGGTGTAGGGGGAGAGAGTGGGGGGTGGGGAGGATGGTGTGAATCGGGTGGGGAATGTGGGGAGGGAGAAGGTGTGTGTGTGTGTATATATATATTACTTATAGCCTTGGCCCCGAGAAAGAAAGTAACCCAGCAACAAGCGGTGCAGAAAATAAATGAATAAATAAAAAGCTCAAAGAATGCATTGGTGGGCTTGTTGGGGTGGAGGGGGAGGAGTTGGGCTGGGATGGTAAGGTGCCGATGGGTTTATAGGAGTCTTCTTGGCGCGTTGGTTGGAGTGCTGGCTTCCCACGGGGAGGGCCGAAGCTCGAATATCGGTCAAGAAAACTATTATACTGCAGCACCATTCCTGTCAGACGTTTAATCCCATGATTAGTGGGTGGGGATAATTAGTAAGTAGTTCAATGTTTTATACGTTTAAACTGAAAAAATCTAATGCTATAAATTTTTCATGCGCCATTTTGGAAAGTGCTCTGAAAAATTTCGAATTTTCTGTTGAGGGATGCTTATTGTAGGTCAAGAAAACGACGGCGTCCATCTCGAAGCGCGTTCTTCAAGCAGAGAGTGGTGATTATAAATGGTTACACATATCGCCTAAGTGAGCGAATCCATCAGGAGAGAAATAAAATTAACTGTTCTCGCAGAAGAGGAGTCAAAGCTTTTCATTAGTTCTTCTCAAACCCGGGTGCTACTTTAATACAGTTACGTGGCTACAAAGTTTGAAAATTCATCAAAAAAAATCAATTGACTTAACCAGAATTTGTTTAAAAAGAAGCCAGTTATACCGCAGAGAACCTGACTGATTTTTGGGGAAGATACTGGTTCGAATGCTGGTCAAGTGAGATTTTATTCAATTTTCTCAATTAATTTGATCGTACACAAGTGACTATTCTGGCCTCTTCTCCTCCAGATTACTCCTTAATTCTTTAGTTTCAAAATCTCGTGGCTCAAAATTCCTGAAACTGTTTTTCTGTACTTATTTCCTCCGCAGGCTTTCATTCTTCGCTTACGGGACTTAAGAATTGAACTCAGCCCATGGATTACAAAAAAGCGGTCAAATGGTAAACAAAATCATGCATTGATTTTGTGTCCGTGGTATTCTGCTTAAACACTCATTTTTTAATTGGCTCAGCTCACAATGTAACTACTAGATCTTATTCAAGTACAGTGCGTCTTTTTAAAGAGCTAGCGTCTAATGTGGTGCTACCGATTTTATTTGCGGCAAAAATCGAGCATTTTATCTACCGAAGCCCCATAAATAATATTATAATTTAATTTATAAAATATAAATGACTATTAAGGAACCAAATTAGGCATAACGTTTGATCTGCAGCTTGTTTCATGGCAATTGATGATGCACTGGTTATCGAGATTAAGCATCTTAAACTCGGCAATGTGACTTTTTGCAATGGACTGTGAAGTGACTGGCTAGCAGCGGACTCTAGACCCGTGGACCCGGCAGAAGGTGGATAATGGCGAAGGGTAGCCTTGCCGCTGGGGGATAACTTGGTGGTCTGCTTTTGTCGTTGAATGTCTGGGGATCGTGGATAGGACGGCTGAAGTGGGAGAGCACTCACGAGATGACCAAGGGATGGAGTCAGGGAAGAAGTGGGGGGGGGGGGGGGAGGCGCCGGAGGGCGTTGGCTTAAACTGAGGGGAGCGATAGTTGAGCGTCCGAGAGCAAAAAGGGAACGCAATTTGTGGAGGTGAGAGAAGATCTTAACTGCATAAAACAAAACTCAAAATCTTGCATGCCCTTAGAGCTTTCCTCACCTCTTTTCACGTGTTTGTTTTGCTTAAGTAACATTTATGACAATCTTGGTCGTAACTTTTGGAATTAACCGTCTAAAATCATTAGAATGATAGCTAGGAAAATAAGAATAATTAGAGTTTAAGGTCGACTCGATGATATTATTTTACCTTCACACAACTCTTGCATTAATAATAGAAAGGAACCTAAAGTATGATCAAGAGATTTTTGTTTGTTTTTTTGAATTCGAAAAGGCGTTTGACATCGTTCATTGGGAAATACTAATGCAGATAATAAATAAAAAAGGCAAAATTGGCAAAATAAGGGGCTTCCTTACAGTTTGGAACGAGAATTACCTCTTCACTTATCCATGAAACACAACTAATTGCTTGTCCCTTTCCTTTCACATTTTCTTCCTTTTTTTACTCTCGCGGACAATTCTGGTGGTCCGTATGCTCCTGCGATCCCGATAAGGCATTTGCTTGTGTTTCAGGTTTCTCAGGGGCCGAACCGCCAGAACTTGACAGAAACACCCATGCTCTGGGCATGGGTTTTTTACTGTTATACAAATACACCTGCTGTATGCCCTTGTTGGGTAGTTCGTAGTGGTAAGATAGAGATCAACGAGCGGGTGAGTGCCATCTAAATTTTCTTTATAGAGTCACGTGGTTGGATCATCGATATGACTAAGAAATCAAGTCACATACATTGTTTTCTTGACCTCAGTTTAGTTGTGCATCCCACTTTTGCCGCTATGTTACTTCGCTAGATCCAACTTAATTTTACTTTTTTCTTATAGACTTCCGAAAAACAGGCGCTCATATTCTGCCGACCCAGATTGTTGTTCTTTTCCAGTCCACCTCTATAGGCTGAGTTTTTAATGCACGCAGCACTATATTGTCTTCTATTTTTGGAATATGTCGTCAATATTTTTATTTCAGCGGCAGAAGTAGATTTTGTGGAACGTAGACAACGGGGTTATTTTGGCTCTTCTAAATTTTTTATAAAAATCCAAATGTCCAGCGTTAAGAAAATTATACTTTATAAGTTAAAGAATGAAATTTTTTGACTGAAATATCACGAGAGCATGAAATTTTAGCAATGATATGAGTAAGCATTGAAGATTATTAATGAGAGCATTTTAAGCCATGACACGAAGAATGCGGCCAATTGGGTTGGCGTTTTCGCCAAGAACATAGTCAATATTTCCAAAAAAATATTTAACACCTTACAATTATTCATTCATTCGCCTCGGCGCTTCTCGCTTTCAGTCAGTCATACAATTAGAAGACAGGCGTAGCTGCCATGTTTTACTGTATTGGGTGAAATATTTCGAGATATTGCTCATTAGGCTGATGAAAAAAGGAAAAAAAATGTTTTATAAGAAAAGAATCGTCTTCAAAATATACACAGGGTTTTCTGTTACATCCCTCGGAAGAATCCCCAATTTTTTTTCAAATATTTTGAATTCAGGCTGTGGGTACCTTCACTCTTCTAATATCTCGCCTTGTTCTCCTCTTTCAATCTCCCTGACCATTTTCGGCTTAATTTTCCTGGCAATAATGAGCTCAGTACTTTTTTCTGTTGGGTTGCGGTTTTTTGTTAGTTTGTCTCTAAACCCTTTATTTTTCTCCTGAAATAGTCATTTTCTTGCTATCGTTGCCCTAATTCATTCGCGTGCATGACGTTGCCTGTTCTTTTTATTTTTTCTGAGTTACCTCATAATTACTTCTAGCACCTTTGCAGCTTGGATAGAAGAACCGTTGATCAGGACAACAAGAATAGTTCAGCCATAGGCATAGCCGTCAATGGTGCAGGGAATGTGGTTTCTGTAGCATATGCTAACGCCCTTTCCTTTAAACTTAATGATAAATTATTTTTCACCGCAAAAATCTTCCTCGACTCGATGACACAAATCGGTTCATTGGGGGAGGGAAGGGAGGAATCCAGCTGCCCTTGGCTGGACTCCCGTTCCTCTCATTGTCAGTGATCTCGTGCCTTTTCAACGATTTCTGCCCGTCTGACTCGTATGCCACGCACGGCCACTCCACTTTTAAATAATGACTCTTTTTCCTTTACTCATGACTCGAGATATTATTTCAACGGCGGAAAAAAATGTCGTCTAACCTTTTAATGGTAACCGCGTCCCACCTACTCGAAGGATGCAAACGCTCTCGGAGCCCTCACGGGCGTCTGCAGAAGAGAAGCAGTGATTTTTCAAGTGATGCATTGAAATATGTGACCTAGATGTTTACGGCGATACTGCAGTTGAAGTTGCAGTGAGCAGCACTGCAGCAACCCTTAGACGGTTAGACAAGTTTGCGTTCGCCAGTAAATAATGCCGAAATCGGAGCGTTTGAGCATTTCTCATTTCCTTGTGGATTTCAGCCGTCCTGTAATTTGCGTCAAGTCTCTCATTGAAGTAAAGTGTCAGAAAGTAGCTGGTGACTGCGGTGCTTGTTCCATTTGAGGTCCCATGTAGCTTCTCTGACGGTCTTTGGAAATTGTGAAGCGAAAGGTCCGCATTGTGTGGCCAAAGGCGCGAGTTAAAGCCTCAAGATAAATCGCTACGTCTACATAGGGAGCGTTCCAAAGTCCACTGCCAGTACCACCGTTACCGCCGTAAAACGTAACGCGAAACAAAACTATTACTGCAGCAGTAACAATCCTTTTCAGGACGGCCGGCGCGAAGTAGGCATCAACGTTGAAAAAAATGGTCAATTCTTCATGCTCATCCAACTGCAATTAGAAAAGCACATTTAAGTTATTTCATAACTTTAATTGCTACACCTTCTTACTATCAATCCTCTATTTAGATTTGTTCCTTTGAAATGAAAATACATATGGAGTTGACGAGGTCTATGGCCTAGAATGTATGAACACGTGAAATATTCTACTCCAATTGCCGTATGAATTGTTGAGCACCATATGCCTGAGATCACCCGAAATGCAGGCTTGCACAATTATTCCCGATCAATTATACTGTGGTGGTGGTTTACAGGAAAACTAATTCCTCCCGAGTAACCTAACTACAGGACACTTACACTCAACCCAAAAATGAGATCCTTCACGGGGCTGTGAGGGGACCCAGTTTAGGATGGCAGGGTTATTATCTGAAAACACACCCTCAGTGGTTGTTAACGAGAATGGGATCCCGCGCCAGAAACATTCACAGGATACACTCAAATATCTATCATTAGTAACTTATAGGAGTTTTTCGGGGACTTCGTAAAAACACGTACTTATAGGTCACACAACACGTAGGTTTGCGAAGATATGACTCCATCTCCCGGAAACAATCTCTTCCCAGTGACCTCACAAGCGTTCACACACAGTAACTCACACACACACTCAACCGGGTAGTCACAAAGGGTGCTGTGACTGAAGCGACCTCGGGAAACAAACACACGAGCGAAAAAATGACTCAAAAGAGCGAAGTCAATTGTATCGGCAAGGCAATAGGGTGGTCTTCACAAAAAAAATAAGGGAAAAATTACGTGGGTGCGTGGCGAATGAGTATATATGGATAGCACTTCAACTGTAGTGTTCAGTTCGTCGGATGAAACGATGTGGACCACAATCGACAGTACTATCCTCTGTGGTGCAAATGACTTCAGTTTTCATTCGCTTCCCCAAATAACCAACGAACTCCATTGAAAGCATTAATATTCCATTTATGTTACCTGAAATTCAAAGCCCTCCATTGGTTGTTGTGATGACTCCTGATAAATTTAGTAGAATCGGCTAAATTTAATAGAACCCACGGCCGGAATCGTTATCAAATTGATGACATTATTGGTTACCGCGCTGCACGGCCAGTTGATTTTGCCAGACTTTTCCAGCACTGGCAGTACTGAAAGTGAATTTTGCAACACACCCATAGAGCCCGAGAAGCCACCTCAAGGGTGCATGAGGGGCGGTTAAATTTCGCCTTACAAGCACTACAGTACGAGATGCGAATGTTTTCAGAACTATATTGCAGTTTACGTGCGTTGATGGATTAATATTAGGGTTTCGAAAGCAACGGAGGATTACGGGACGTGTTTTAGCATATTAGTAAAACTTGGCATGCTGAGATTGAAGATTAATCTTCAAGATTGACATTCTATTGATTTAAACTGAAAGGATCTTGCTTGGATACCTGGTACCGGTGCGTGCGCCACTAAACGGCACGCCCAAAATATCGGGTAGCATGATTGTTTTCTGATTCATGATTGATTTTATTATACCTCGAAAAGGTCAATCGAGCCAGAAAATCTTTTGGGAGAAAACCATCGTACTTGCAAATGCATCTTGTTTTTCACTGTGAGTTTGCCTTGAAGCAGACTGAAACATAATGCGTATGGTCTGCCGTACATTCACCATTATAAAAAATATGACCAATATAAAGTAATTACATTGCCAAAACATGTGTTAACCTCATTGTGAAAGTATGCCCAAAATAGACGATTCATTCTTACGACTATTATGAATTATTTAAAAAAAAGAAAGTATGATTTATTGACCTTAAACCAGCTTGTCATTTTGTTTTCCAGTGCGCAAAAAACTAACATACCAAATAAATGTCGTTCCTGTATAATACACTCCAAGGACTCGTTAGAAAGTGACCGTTACATCATGAGTCGTAATTGTGCAAGTTGTGAAAGAGAGTATGAAGAACCTGATGTAATAGCCCACGTAAGATGCAGAAGAATGGGATGTGCGGGACGTGTACTTGGAAGAGAGGAGGGAATCGTTCTGCAAATTGCAGCGTTTGGAAAAGCTAATGGGAGGAGACTGCCAGGCACAAATGGTAGAATCAGGTGAATTCCGATCTTGCTCGCATTGGGACTAAAGAGGAAGGGGCAGAAAACCGTGAAAAAAGAGATCGCATATTAGTGCGTCCAAATCCCGACTCGGGCATTAGTGACCTTAAACTATGATGATTAGGATTTATGCAAGTTCATATATCAGTCATGTGTGAGGTAGCGAGCGAGGTATTCGTGCTCGGCAGCAGCTCTGAAAGTGAAGGGCAACTTGCAAAGACATGGATTGAGTTTAATTCCTCGTGAACGTGTGCTCTGTGTACTATGTAAAAAATCCTACCAAGTAGTTTATGGCTTATTAAGTGAATATATTCTTCAGTGCAGTTTCTACTTAAAAATCTGTGTCATCATATTATTCCCTTTAATAATGGCTGAATGCCGTGTGTGTAGTAAAAACATCCAAAGCCGTCTGTTGAAAATTCGCTGCAGTGAGTGCAAAAATCAGTGACACGGAAATTGTGTTAACATTTCTAAGGACGATTTGGAGTTCATAATTGCTGAATAGCAAATCTGGCGTTGTCCTACCTGTTTCGAGGCAATGAGGAAAAGTATGTCTGCACTTTCGTTAGGTGAAGTTGGATCAGCTAATATCTCCCAGGTCATATTTATGCTTTAAGAAGCCAAGAAAGACAGAGAACGAATGGAAGTGGATCTTAATAGTTCTGTAGAATTTGTGCATAAAAAATTGACGATAATAAGAAAGTACGAGAAGACTATTGTTCTAAGATTGATCAGTACTTAGAAATTATCGATCAGCTAATACAGGAAAATGTATCCCTGAAAGAGCGTGTCGCTGCATTAGAAAAGCGTGTGGATGACAACGAACAGAATTCCCGATCAAATGTTTTGGAAATTCACGGAATTCCGCCAGAACCCAACGAGGATACGCTAGAGGTAGTAAAAAATGTGGGGGCTGCACTTGACATAAAAATTACTAGTGATATGGTGGACTTCTGCCATCGCATGAATAAGAGAGAGCCAAATAAGTCACTGGGCATTATAGTCAAATTCGTCCGCAGATTTGACAAGGAGGAGATGATGCGGAAAAGAAGAATTAAGAGGACCCTTTCAGCCCGGCACATGGGCTTGACGTCAGACATCCCCGTCTACATCAATGAAAGCTTATCGCTCGGAAGAAGAAAACTTCTGGCAACGGCTCGTGAAGTCAAGACAGCAAAAGCCTACAAATACCGATGGATCAGGAATGGTAAAATTATGATTCGGAAGAAAGAAAAATACCAAATCATTCATATTAACTCTTTCGATGATCTTCAGAAACTGTAAGACCTTATTTATTATTCTTAGAATATTCATAACTAACAACAACTACGTCGTTTTCATCCTATTATTGGATTACAATACACAGTATTCATGTATTGTCACCCTTTTTTACAGGTTTTTTCTAGTGTTGTAATTCTAGGGTCTATTTTCTATACCTGCTTTATGGTTTTCTGTGCCTTCAGATTTGCAGACTATATTCTAGTAGTTTTATTTCTTTACTTGCATAAAAACGTGTGATATAAATATAAGGTGTCCATTAAATAGCTGGTGGCGTAATTATCTATGTATCAGTTAAACATTCCTATTTTATCTGTGAATTGCCAGAATTGGTATCAGCTGATGTGGCGAAAGTAGAAATTGAAATCAATTCTTCTATTAATTTAACTTTAATAGCTATATACAGATTACTTTCTTTTCCTCTTGACTTGTTTTTAAATGAGATGCAAATTCTACTAGAAAACTCTACGAGGAAAAACTTAATTATTTTGGGAGACATGAACTTATGCACACTTAAACTAACGGATACTGCATATGAGTATCAAACTCTAATGGCCTGTCACGGAATGGAACAACTAATAACCTCTCCCACTAGAGTTACCAATTCAAGTTCAACTTGTATTGATCGTATATACTGTAGAAGCAGAGATAATACTGTCGTAAATGGTAAAGTAGTTGACCTAAGCCTAACAGATCACCATTTAACCATGTGTTCCTTAGAAGCTAATCCACACTCCACTGCGAGGGAACAAGCAGCTCCCGTAAGAATAGACTTTAATGCTCTAAATGAACTCCTGTCTGAAACTGAGTGTAATTACGTATACAATGGAAATGACGCATCGATGGATTGTAAATTATTTATTGATAAAATTAATAACATTATCGATTCCACGAGCTATAATTTACAGAGAAAAATTAAATTTAAATTCTTGAAACCGTGGATAACTGCGGAACTTTGTGGACGTATTGCAAAAAAAACATTTATTGCATAGGAAAATGAGAAAGCAACCATAAAATAAAACTTTGGCACGATATTACAAATCATACAAATCGAGACTCGATAGGGATATAATCAGTCAAAAAGAAAATTATTACCTGCACATTTTTCAAATTAATAGAAATAATACAATCATACAATGGCGAATTATGGATGGGCTCATAGGTACGAGTTCAGAGAAACGTAATATAGATATGATTAGATCATTAGACAACAGTACCGTATTAAATAGCTCGCAAGGTATATCTAGTGAATTTAGCTGCTATTTTGCTCAAATCATTGAAAGACTTAGAAACGACACTGATATTAACATCATTAGACTGAATAAGAACTATAACTATTGGTGTCCGCCTTTTCAATCACAACATTCTTTATTCTTACTCCCAACATCTTCTAAGGGTGTTATGCAAATCATAAAAGAGCTAAAACCCAATTCTTCTAAAGGAGTAGATAACATAACATCAAACGTTGTGAAGGCCATAAATGAAAACATTGTTCCTGTGTTTGCATTTATCGCTAAATTAAGCATGGGAACGGGAATTTTCCTCGAAGACTTAAAATCGGGTGTGGTCATTATAAAAAATGTGGTAATGTGGTCAAAAAATAATACCAATTTTTAAAAAAGGGGATAGGGCTGATATAATCAATTATCGTTCAATTTCTCTTCTTCCAATTTTTTCAAAAATTTAGAAAAAATTGTGAAAACAAGGCTTTTAAGTTTCCTAAATAACATTAAATTTTTTAGTAACAGCCAATTTGGTTTTAGGAAAGGCAAAAGCAATGAGAATACTCTGTTAAAATTTGGTTCAGGTCTTTTCGAAGGGTTTAATGCAAATAATACAAATGTTGGGCTTTTTATTGACATGACAAAAGCTTTCGATTTGGTTGACCACAGAATATTGTTAAATAGACAAGAAGAAGCTGGTATCAGAGGTGTTCCTAACAATTGGTTTAGGAGTTATCTGAATGTGATCTCGACAGACTTAAATATTGGTTTCTCGTTAATAAAATGTCCCTAAGTACTAAAACTAAACACATTATATTTACTTTAAAGAATGTACCAGTTCCAGATATCAATATTTTTTACAGGTGTTCTCGTTGTATATCTTTGAATGGAAACATTTGATAATTGTATGAAAATAGAACATGTTGACCAAATTAATTATTTGGGATTAATATTAGATAAAAATTGTAGGTAACTGGAAACAACATATCATCAAACTCAAATCTGAATTAATTCTGGTTCTAAGAAAAATTTATTTGCTAAGGTTGAAATGTCCTTTATCTGTTATGAGATCTGTTTATTTTGCTTTGGTGAACTCGAGACTATAATATGGTGTTACTTGTTGGGGTGGCATGTATCGGACGATTATTCAGCCTTTACATGTAATCCAAAATAAAATTATACGTACCATGCTTCGAGCAGCGAGTACCTCCTTTCCATTATATACCAAATTGAATATTTTACCTCTCACGTATTTATTTATGTACAAGGTACTCAAGAGTATTTTATTTTTGAGGAAAAAAAAGGAATAAATCGTGCTAATATAAAATAACGCTAAGAAATAACACCTGTATTAGAGTTTCGAGGCCTAATGTTGAAGCATATAAACATTCATATATTTATATTGCGCCTAAATTATTTAATAACTTGCCTAGAGAAATATCTTATATTCAAAGTGAAGCCAGATTTCTTAGCCGTCTAAGAAAATGGTTATTTACGCAAAAAGATATAGACAATATTATTTAATGTTTAAGTATCTACCACCAAACATGTCATTGATATCACTATGCAATATTTATTCACTATTTCCTAAATTGTTACTTGTTTTGTATTGTTCAATTGTTGAATGCATAAAGTCTATGTATTTCAATTTATGTTGTATTGAGCATACTTTTGTGTCAATTACAATGCCTATAAATATATTTATAAGTTGTTACATTGACTGCTGCTGAACACAGCATAATTAATGGATGGCAACCCCTATACAGGTTTTCTTCAGGGGTGCCTAATTTCACTAAATAATTGTTTTATGAAAATTATACAATTTTTTGTGTGAAATAAAATATTATTATTATTTAATTGTTACAGTTGTTATTATTATTATTATATGTGCTCTAATAGCGTAAGTACCAGGGATGAGAGTAAATGTTGAACCAGGCGTAACGCTCCGTGGTGTTGAACGGCGGGGAGTCTGATATAGTATGATATTCATGGAAATATAATATGGTGAATGCAAAAAATGATATGATAAATTCACCTTTAACCTTAAACTCAAATTAGACTCGCTAAGAATAAGGTTTCACGATAAAACCTTTCGGATTATAACGTTTTCTGTGAAAGTCGCCAGTGCCTTCTGTAAACCAATGATGATAGTAAATGATCAAACGAGATATTTTGAACAGTTTTCATCATCCTTAGCCAGATTCGCGTGGCCAAACCAGAACCATGTTTATATACATATATACACAATATATGTATCAAACTCCTTTTTATTTCGTTTATCTGTCATCAGCATTCATCATCCGGAAATTGTTTTCCTTCAACACTGCATTCATCTACATCTACAGAAATACCCTTCAAGCCACGTCAGGGGTGTGTGGCAGGGGGTCAGTAGTCACCAACATGCATATCACTATACCCTAAGGTTAGTGTAACTACGGATAATTATGCATTAGCATAAATCGCCAATGCGTGTCAGGAGGCGAAGCCTCACAAGCATGGACAACACTTGCAGATATGCTCACGATGGAGAGGGCCCGTTAATATATATGTATTTTGCAACTACGCAAATGGACAGAGGCTCGAGAGATATGTTGAAAACATGCACGTCATTATTACTTATTTGAAAATTTCTTATTAAACTTGTGGTGTTTTGTGTATCCTGCCTTTGGCCTTCCTCAGTACTTCTTACCATGCATTTTTTCGTCCATGGTCATATTCAGGAAGCTTATTATGTCTCAAAATGTGTCCAATCAGTTCGTCTCCTGGGCTTAGCAGAGGTGTCCTCAATCATCTCTTCTCCCCATTTCTTCGTGCAGTAGTAACAAAAAAGTGACTGTCGTCTAGACACACCTTGCCACACGCCCCTGTGGTGGCTCGTAGAATAGCATTTATTAGTCGAAATTGAGTGAAGTAATTTCCATGAAAAACCTTTTCTCACCTTTTCCAGTGGAGCTAAAATGCAGTCCGTCATAGCCTGAGAAGGAGACGAGCCAGCGTATAAATCTTGGAGCAGTGCCCAAGTATGTGCAGAGAGTGAAAACTTTGTAAAAGAAGGGTAGAAGTGAAACGATATAAATTAGCCTAAGCGTCCATATATTAATCGCAGGCTTCGGACGGCATCGACGGCAAGCACACCAAACGGTGGCGGGGATCGTGTTGGCTTGGATGGAAGGCGAGCAGGTGGTTGCCGGGCGAGAGAGCAGTCGTGCGCCCGCGTCTACACTCGCGGATCATCACCGCTCCGAATTTATGGTCGCATAAGTCAAAGTTGCGACACGCGTCGGGGCCGTGAGCCGTTGCTGACTCGCGAGCGCTTTCGTGATGGTATTCCCCGGGTGCCCCGCTCAGTCCGATTGGATGGGCGGTTGGAGGGAGTTGAAAGCAGTTAGGGGTCTGACAAGAGATTGGAATGAATCCCGTCTGGGGAGGGTTAGTAAAGGAGTCGTGTGGAAGTGCGCACTTTTTCTCTCTCTTGAGGAGATTTCGCCGTAAAATGTAATTAGTGCAATTTTTCGTGTTCGTGTCACTCGTTGAAAGATGCGTCTTTCACCTGATCACGTCAGCAAAATCGGGCCTTTTAGAAATACTCTTTCCCCAAATCCTTAAAGGTGCTGTGTGCCGAACTTGACTCAAACCCCTGGAGTCATGTCAGCACGTTTACCAACGCACAATGTGTCAAATTTGGTACAATAAAAATTATAAACAAAGCTAAAAAATACATTAAATAGTTTACATGTTTACATGTTTTTCATGGAGGAAAATCCTTTCTCGGTGACAAAAAAGTTGGCCCATAAAGGGTTAATTTGAAGTTACATGACCTTCAAGACAACATTAGGTGAAGAAGACAAAAAGATGGTGTTTTGAAGCATAATACTGACGTAAAAAATGGCATGCGAAGCAAATAATTTCAAGACATTGAATGGCAATGAAACTGAAAATAAGAAAAAAAACTATTTGACATATTCTGAGGTGTTAATGCCTCTTGAAAACAGTACTGAAAGGTGAAATGAATGGGAAGCTTTATCGAGGAAGACCAAGGAGGGAGCTGATAATTTTCTTCAAGAGTGAAGGAAATTATCAGGGACGTTAAAGGAAGAATTATGAATAAATAAAGTGGTTAGATTAGAGTGGAGTGAGTGGATGAGCTGCAGCAAACCAATTTTCAGATTGATAATTTTTTTATGGACCTATATCTTCAGCAGAAAAAAAACCGTATAAAAAAGAGGTCATGAAGAGGAATCTTCTAGATTGATAATTTTAATGATAGTGAAATAAGGGCACAAAACCCATCTTAGCATTGTAATAAATTAGACAATAACTGCAGCTACTAAGGGCAGAATGGGTTAACTCAAGGTAAATAGTCCTGCAGTTGTGTTCTCGTGTTGGGAAAAGTAATTTTGAAAAATTATATTCGCCGACTTATCTGTTTATTATGTTTCTGAGTTTTGTTTACCAGTGGCCAAGGCACATTGTCAGTGAAGTCATTATTTTTTACGGCACAAATGAAAAGGTGGTATCCACTATTTGTTATGGCTCACGAAGTCGCAAGTGAACAACCCTTGACGGTATCTGGGCTGCGCATGTATTACCGTAAGACCTTAAGTTTGGTTCTCATTAGTTTTCTTTGGGTTATTTCAATGTGGGTGTCTTTTCTGACGACTCCACTTTTGCTTACCTCAAAATACTACGGTCGATTTGATTGAAAGCTTAAAATATAGGAATAAGGCTATCGAACGGACAATGAATAAATGTAACTTTTTCCACGAAAACAAGAGATTCAAAAAGCTGTCATTGAGACTTGAAAGATTGGTTGTTCGGTTGGTAGCTCAGCTAGTTGAAATGCTAAATAAAGTTCGTTTATTTAACTGCTCACCTCCGTTTCCTAGAAAGTAGCTTCTCCTGTCAATGTCGAATTTGCTGCAGTGATGCCACAGAAAAATTAGGATCGCGTGTTAGACGTTCTCGTTAACAAACAACGTCGTGTAGCCAAGTCAGACAATTCAATCTCGCTTAGCAATTCGTCACATTAAATTGTAATAAATAACAATGATTGGTGGATGTGGAGGCATTGCTTCACTATGATAAACATTTAGTATTAGATTGTTATTGGGGGGGCCTTCGTCAGGAGCCCGGGCACTTGGTTCATAGTGCCAACCCCATGCCTGTCTGGCACTTGCAGACAGGGGACAAGAGCACCACGGTAGAGGTATGGAGGGTTGGCCTCTCTAACTATCCTGGTCTGAGTATATTTCCCACCGGCCTCCCGGTGGTCTGGAGGGAGTATCGCCTCTCCATTCACGCCTGGTGCAGGTATGGAGGAGGGTCACCCATCCAAACACTGTCCGGGCCCAACGTTGCTTAACTTCGGTGTTCTGCTGGGAACCGGTGTTTCAACATGGCTAGGCCCTTGCCAACATTTAGTATTGCATTTGGCTGTGAATGGCCTGTGTTTCTCTCACTGAATAATTTGCATGCTCTACCAAAAAAGTAGCGATGAATTTTTCTCCAAAGAATATGAGGATAAAACAATGTCTCTGTGTCAATTGAATTGCGTTGGTTGATGAATTGATAGCCGTGTTAATGGATAAGTATACGGTCTGTTTCTTGCATTAAATGTAAAAAGTGGTGTTCATTGGAATGACGTGAAAATACAGCAACAAAAACTCATATCCTTTCGTAGGTGACGTTTCTCGTAAATCTCTTTATTTCCTCAGCGGAGGTGATTATACATTTAATCATCATCGTTCCTCCCCACTCCGTCTGGGAAAGAGGAAGGGGCAACAGGAGGGAAATATTAAACGGATAGAGATTTCTCCGTAGGAATGCGTTCGTGTAGTGAGGAAATACATGACAGCTCCAAGGGAGTTAGTTGGGGAGGGATATGGGATGAGATTAAGATGGACGCATTTCGTGTTTGTTTTTTTAAGGGAATCCCCTCCCGCCCCGAGGATCGTCGTCTCGCCCGAGGAACGTTCCTCTCGGAACGGGAGCGCTTTTAAGTGTGTCTTGGATGGCCACGTGATAGGTTACCTGGATTGGGATGCGATAAGTGTGATGATGATATTATTATTTTTGCGCGCTCCTCTGCACACCGGTTATTCCCACTCGACTCGGGGTATCCCCCCGCCCCTACGCCAAGTATCGACGGGGGATGATGCGAATGAAGGAATTGCGAAAGCTCCTGTGAATTTATCTCTCGCGTCGGCTCGGTGAAGATATCAGTGCACTCGAGCCTTCCGCCTCAATATAGTTAAATATCGGAAAAGAATCTGGGGAAAAACCATCGGGTCGTGGGTTGAGGAAGAGCGATCAAATGTGATATATGTTGAAGAGACTTTTTGTTATAGAGCTCGTTCGAAGTCTCCCGTCGGTAAATCAGGTTTCTGGGCTTAGAGGAGTGCGTGCCTGCCCGAATACTCCGTAGTGGAGTGGCTGGCTGTGTTTTATTTTTTATTGCTATTAATTTCATGAGTTACTTGGTGATAATGTTGCCACCGGCTGATCGCTTCTCCCTCTGCACTGCCTTTCTCATGTGCGTTATCCTGAATCTTTACCGAGTATCAGCTCGGTGACGAATATGAAGGAAGGATCGAAATGTGCCATAGGCAACTTTTCGAAGTTGCGGACGTTAACGGTTTTCCTGTGGTGTTAGTTGAAGTAAGGCCATAGGCAATTGAAGCCAATTGAATTTTGCAAGGTACAAAACTATCGCCTTTTAACTTTCGTATCTTACTAAATAGGTATGGTACACTTACATGCTGCGTATTAAATTTGGATTAAACTATAATTGTATTTTTGGTGAAAATATCATAACTTTATCTCGAATGCAAAAGGAGTTACGAATTTTTTTAACCAAAATTTATCCACGGCAAAATTTCAGCCGCTAGCCGGATTTCGTGGCAGTTTTCCGTGACTATCTTCTTCACTCAATTTTCGGCAAATAATTAACAATACTAGCCTATAACTTGCAGGAAACGTTTATTAAACAGTTTTATCCATATTGGTGAACTTTAATTTGTGTTTAATTTAGTGTAAACGTTGTTATATTTGTTTAAAAATCATTTGGACGAAACCTTTTGAATTTTTCAAGGTACAAAACGATCGCATGCTAACTCGTATCTTACTATATAGGTCCTTACATGCTGCGTATGAGATTTGGATAAAACTATAAATGTATTTTGGTTAAAAATTCATAACTGTATCTCGAATGCAAAAGTAGTTACGAAATTTTTATTTTTACCAAAAGTTTTCCACGGCATAATTTCAGCCGCTAACAGGATTTCGTGGCAGTCTTCCGTGGCTATCTTCTTCACTCAATTGTCGGCAAACAATTGGCAACACTAGCCTATAACTTGCAGGAAACGTTGATTAAACAGTTTTATCCATATCGGTGAACATTAAGTTGTGTTTAACGCAGCGTAATTGTTGATTTATTTTTTAAAATATCTTTTGGACGAAAACTTTTGAAGTTTGCAAGGTACAAAACGATAGCCTGCTTAATTTCGTTTTTACCATATAGGTCCATACATGCTGCGTATGAAATTTGGATAAAACTATAAATGTATTTTTGGTGTAAAATTCATAACTTTATCTCTAATGCAAAAGGAGTTACGAATTTTTGATTTTAACCAAATATTTTCCGCGGCAAAATTCCAGCCGCTTGCCGGATTTCGTGGCAGTTTTCCGTGGTTATCTTCTTCACTCAATTGTCGGCAAACAATTAACAACACTAGCCTTGAAACTGTGTACAATGGTACTGGTTTTATAATAGATGAATTCTAGATGCATATATCACATAGAACTATCAATATTATCTCTTAAACTCGAGCTACACTTCAACTGTCCGTATGGGTCAGTGCCGAGCCGTAGCCGGGGTAAACCTAAAATGGCGGCCGAAGGTAACCTGTCGCTACTTTTTAAATAGAGGGCTTTACAGGCGAGGTCTCTACCCCGCCGCCACTGAGGCCGGCAACGTTAAGAGCAGGCTTATGCCAATTCCAGGTTTCTCTCCCTAATCAATCCTTTCCTCACCATTGCACCTACCTCTCCTCAATGGACCAATTGCTCCCATCTGCAGGTCACCTCTTCCAAATAACCAACCAGCCAGCTATCAAATGATTATGAAATCAATGCTCACATTTGTCTCACAATCAGCATGGAAAGCACACACTCAGGTGATATATTTGTCTGAGGAACAGACCGTTAAGCATTTGCCCGGTTCGTTGGAGTAAGAAGCTTCTCAGCCAGAAGGGAGAGTTCTTTGGTGATGCAATCGATATGCATCTCTCGCGTCGCTGACTTGTTTCGCTCGAGTTGGAGAACTCGGGAGTGGAAGGGGCTCTGCCATGCCTACCGTTATCCGCAGATTGAAAAGAAGAGTGCTTTAAATTCTGATCTTACCGGAGATGGATTCACCACATCAAGTAAGATCTGTTATTTTCCCACTCGCCGATGTTTTTGGTCATGCATCGGAGAAAGGCTCATGGAGACCTCTTCACATCGACGAACTAGTTAATATTTCAATTTTCTGCTGAGTTTTGGATTCTGAGGCATTTTCGATCGGGATATCTGAAAAGGTATCGAATGAAAAACGTGCATAAGAACGTAGTCCCTGAAATAACCACTTTTTTATACGAATGGTGAAATATATTTGTATAACCATTCAATGAGTTTCAAGTAAATGGAGAGGAACATACAGTTCTCCTCAAAGAGGAGCTTTTTATTGCAGATGTTTTCGTACATTTTCTCCAGTATCTCAAAATCATTCCTTGGACTTGACTTGAATTATTTATGATAAAATCTTCAACCCGGCATCCAGAAAATAACTTTGGATAACCTCAGATGATGAGGACAAATTAATTCCAGTGCTGCAATATTTGTGTTTAAGAGGGTGAAGAAGGTGACCACTGCTAGTTTACATTGTGAATGACGAGGGGTTCTTAAGCTTTATTCAAGTTATCCTTTAGAATGATCAAAAATCTATGTCTCACGAAAACACCCTTAGTTAACCGATATAGATGTTTTGAGGACAGTGGACCTTAGGAACTCAGCCGGAATTCGAGCCCGGGATGTGATGCCAATACTATTTCAACCACTCCAAATCCGATCTTCAGTAGCTAGTAATTAATGTAGCTGCCGCATAACGTTGCTGCTGAGCGCGTGCATAGATAACTCAGCAACACAAAACCCGAGTCATTAGGATAGCTCTGAAATGGATATAAATGATGGAATTTAATTGTTATAAGTTCGATCCCTGTCCAGCGGTAGCACTAGGGATCCATTTCTGATTGTTTGACGCATTGAAACTCTAAAGGAAATGTACAGCCGATCATAAAATCAGACTTGCAGACTATGGGAAACTTGCATTATTCTGAAAAACAACTTGTTTTAAAAGTTTATATTCTTAAATATACTGGGAAAAAAGTTTTCCAAAAAACCACTGCGGTTTTATGCTAATACTTCTTGCTAAAATCTATGCGTACTTGGCGGCGTCAAAACCCTACGTCATCGGGAATCCGGAGGGTGACATCACGGGACGGTATCAATTCGAGCAATTGCCATGTGACATTCTGATGGTTTGCCCTAATACGAGGGAAATTATCGTTTTTATTTTATTTATGGAAAAAATTCAATTTCCATGATTTGATCGTTGCCATTGAAATACATGCAGATAAGAGAAGCACTACCGTGCTCTGGCGTCAAGGCATTGATGTGCCATTTTGTATCATGTGACTTTTAAAGCATTTTATGCACTTATCAATGGCTGTTATTGGCTTCTGCGTTTGGTGCATATTAATTATAAGTTATTTTTTTATATTCGTCCAAAAAAGTACAGATCGGAATTCCGTTGACAATAACCCGTCACCGCCGGACTTCGAAACTAGGCTCTCGGGATTGGAGCTAGCCATTACTTGAGTCTTCCCCGATTCCCAGAGGGAATGCTTTACCGGGTTGGTGTATCTGAATTGGAGCACGTCTCATCCCTCCGGAATGAACCAATGGTGCGCGGTTGATGGGCCCGTCCGTCACCTCATCGACCTCGTCAGTCACCGCTCTCCCCACAAGCTCCTTCCCATACATCCTCCCTCCATTCCTCCTCCATTCCAAGTTTACGCACTCGTTACCCATAAATCTTTTCATTCATTCTTCTTCAAGAGCGCTCGCACAATCGAACGGCAACGCGAGAGAGCTCTCTCTCTCAAGTGCGCCCGTTCATTCTTCCGCCCGCGGCGTCAAAACCGTGGACGGAGGAAGGTCTCCTTCTTTCCCTCGCCTCCACCCCACCGTCTCCTGACGTCACACGTCAGCACACTCTCCCCCATCGCATCGGCGACCGGAGGAGAGCCGTTCTCTTGACTCGCTCGCCGCGCACCCGCCGCGACCTCGAAAGGCCTCCTCGAGTCGCCCAAATGAAAGTGAGAACGGTTTGCGGAGAGTGAGCCTGAAATACCGTTCGTTCTCCGGGTCCGTTCCCGCTCTCTTCGTCGCGGGCGGCTCGAGCCTCATTGGGTATCCCACCAGCTGATTAGTAGATTTTGGATAGCCCCCCTTTTAACTTCACCTCTAAGGGGCCTTAATTACGCTTTTCAACGCATTACTTGCCTGTCATTAAGTCTCTCAGGGTAGTTAGTGGGAGATTTTTCTCTAGTCATAATAGAGATCATTTCAAGCTTTATTTTAAAACTTAAGCAGTTGTTAGAATCATGAAGTGCAAAGCTCAGTTGTTGTGACTGAACTTCTCAATGATAAACTAACTGTACAAATTTCAGCCTTAGACCAATTTTTTTCACGCCGTATGCTGAAAACGCCTTCACTGCCGATTTTTTGTTGCGATTTTATACAAATAATTTCAGTGAGTAATAAATTAATTTTTTAATATTGTATATTGTTCAGTTTTTGTAATTCTAGCATTGGTATTTCTTTTAATTACTCCTCATGTTATTATTTGGTGAAATAGTGATAACCTTGTCTATAATTTATATGTTTTTACTGTTCGCCCTCCTGCAAGCAAATATTGAATTTCTTTTGCTCAACGGGACTTGTCCCAGTTTCCGTCTGTTCCTTTGCTCCATGGTGGTTTGCAGCTTTTGATTTTAGGGTGGGCCCTTAATGCATTTTCCTGACCATGATTTTAGCATGGTCAGGAAAACAAACAAAGCAATGGCGTAGTAAATGCGCTGATTGCAAATTGTCGAAACATGAATCGGAGTAGGGAAAATGTAAAACAATCATGCCTACATTCAATACAAGGCTCTTAAATTGTCTTAAAAGATTTTTACTCGGAATTTTTTAATTTTGTAAATTTTCTTTATAACGTCATACACAGTACGTATTTTTTGTTTTTAGGCTACGTTTAACTCTTTTCCGAGGTTTTTAGCCGCTACATTTTTGATCATTTAAAATGTTTCCTTTGTTATTTTTGCAATAAGAATTCCGATGAAAGGTCAATTTGAAGTTATTCTTCATCTTCATCATGGATTTCTTTAAAAACTTCACACAATAGATGGTCTTCTCTTAATCTCTGGGAAGCTAAATTGGATGGTGCTTTCCCGGTGAAAGACGAATGTGAGGTGTTCTCGGTATTCTCACCGGGTTAGGTACTATTGGCTGCTGCCGACGTTTCGACAGATGACACGTCCATCGTATACAGAGAGTTAATGTCAGGGCCTCTTCTTTCCTCGCCTATATGCCCGTACTCGTGGGTCAAGTCAGCTCTGATTGGCATGGTGTTGAAAATCATGCTAAATATTTTGACAATAGAATATATCATTCATATTTAAGGCCTAATTGAAGTAATGTCTTCCCTGCCAGACAGTTATTATTAAAGTATTTCAAATGGTAGGATGTCTTCATAGTATGTTCAGATACCAGCATGATGGACGCCGGAGTTCTCCTGACGCTCTTAACATCTGCATGGAACTCCGCCGTTCACGGTGAGCTACGCCAGCCGAGCATGTTGCCAGGTATCGATTTTCATCTGACTTCAAGGTGTCAGAGGTCCCCGAAAGACATTCTAAAAGTGAAATTACGCAATTCAGTGCTATTTGGTTATCAAAGCTACCTACGTCGCTGTCTAATGGAGGCTCGTTAAGCTGAATGATATGAAGAAATGCTCGATAGTTTCAATATGAACTTCAGTTACTATAAGGAATAGAACGCAGTGTATTTTTCGCATTCACCTTGATAATTAGAGTAATATAACTCAAATATATATTAAGACACGATATGAACGCGTTATTTTGCCAGAAAACAAACTTCATAATAGTTTAGCAATGGGAAAACGCTTCCAATCTAACGGAAATAGTCGGTTTTCACTTTTTCCACGGAAATGGGGGATTTTTTTACTTTTTCATCGTTTAAAATTTTGTTATTTTCTCAAGTTACTCATCCCTATAGGAGTCTCCTGCTTTGGCGCCCATCCACTTTTGCCCTTCTAGTGGGATGGTGGCGTCATACCTTCGTGCGGCCGATTAGGCCCAAAGGTGGACTCTGGTTTTAATTACTTAATTTGGCCCTGTTTAATTTTACGCTGAATAAGGCCCAGGTGCTTATGCTCGCGTGATTTCGGAGCCCGTAAAAAAGAAGAAGCCAAGAGTCCAGTGTTAAGTCGTCAAAATACGGAATAAGAGCAGAACGAGAGTGAGTACTTCTTATTGTGACCACCTCACCGGCTTCGGCACCGGTTATTCTCCATGGGAACATGAGTCCTCGTGGACAATAAAATCACTGGTTGGCTGGCAGCGGTATGATTAGAATCTATGATATTGGGTTAATTTCGTATTTTTTTATCTCATATATGAAATTTCCGGAATCTCCTGCTACACTGCTCCCAATAGTGGTGGAATAATGTGTTGTCGGAGCGAAACGGCTGCAGCCGCTACTGTTTTGGTCAAAGAACTGTTTCAAGCAACAGGTTAGTTTCGTGATCGTCCTGCAGCCACGACGTTGCGCTCTGTGCTGTGCAGCGGCAACTGTTTGCTGAAGCTGTGTCGTCTTCTATTCTGTTCCGGTTGCACTGCACGTGTGGCTGCGTCGCGGTTATAAGCTACAATTTGTTGGACTTCAATCTGTTGCTGGCGGTTGCTAGTTTATTCAGCCAGCACATGTCCACCCATCGTTGCAGATAGAATCATTACTGTGAAGTGCCTATCTTTCATGAATCCAAATGTAACTTTTAATTTATTTAAGTGAAAGATTTTTTATTATATATCATAGAGAACTAACTACCAGCCATGTTCAAACAGCGGCGATCGATCTCCTGTTGTTTGGTGTACCTTTAGCTGTTGTCCGCAACAGCGTGTTTCGCAGAACTGTTTTTGAAACTGTTTCGGTTGCGAAACAGTTGAAATGAAACTATTGTGTTCTTTTAGAGCCACAACTAGCTCCCAATGTGCTCGTACGTACTAGCAATCTTTTTATTGAGCGCATACGGCAGGAGAGTGAAACTTGGTGTCAAGTTCTTGCCCAACATATGTATTTCTTTCTTAACAATAAAAGCCAAAACATGAAACGATAGGTATGATAACCAGAGAATAGTCGTTGTAACCAAATAATACCAAATATCAAAATAAAACTCTTTTTATCCCTAAAATCAGTTTATTAAATTTGGTAAAGTGATCATACGTTACTTTATCATAGATTAACTACTTGAAAAATGAGTTTTACTACTTACTTTAGGACTTAATTGATCGAAAATCTTTACTTCATACTTACATCAGTGAACGGAGGAAAGTCAAGAAGTCACCTATTGTTAGTAATCAGAGAGAAAATTGCCCAAGTCTATGATTGCAATTAGTAAATCCACCTCAATGCAATGCAAATTTTGTTTTGGAGTAAGTAATCATATACATAATCGATTTTCAATCGCTGACTTACTTTAATGCATACATTGACGAAGGGGAAATAAAATTTATGTTAATTATTTTTTCGCCCCGCAAGATAATATTCAATAAATGGTTTGTGCCGTAGGAATTTTCATTTTACGAAGAAATTTGATGGCTTCGAATTTATCTTCCGCATTTTGACGACTCTGCGAAAAATTAGACGTCGTGCTAATATTCTTCTGCTGGTTTCGTTTTTGAGCATCATAAGGTTTTAGGTATTTTTGGACAAGTTCTCTCTTTGTTTCGTAGCGAAAACTATTGTAAAACTGAGTCTCTGGCAGGAAGCACTTAATTCGATTCCTGGCCAATTTTATGAGCTATGATTTTTTCATCTTTTTCTATCCGAAAATTTCACTTCTGTATTTTAAGTATTAATTCTAATTGTTTTCTCATGCCCTAAATATAATGTGTATCACTTACGGACAGCTATTCATCTTCCGTAGTATCGTTATTTATCTGGTTTATTGTCACACCGGCAGAATATATTCTTATATCGCTCCCTTGGGGAAACTAATGTCGTTATCGTGCGTTCTTATGACATTAATGTCATATCAATCCTAGCGTCTTAACTTATGTATTTATTATCTCTGTTGAGCTCCTGTCGTCATTTTCTACGTTTTTCTCCGGTGAGGTCAAAGGTTCTTTCATTGAGTAAACTCTTTTCTTCATATCATTACTAGAATATCATGCAAAAAGTTTTCTTTGAATCTGGATCCATTTTAAATAGTTCCTTCTCCTGGGCATCAAGGCCAATATCGGTTTCGCCTCATAAAAGCACATCTACGAAGTACCGTTAAAGTCACAACTAGGGTGTGTGGCACGGGGTGATTCCACACCAGGCATGCAGCACTCGTCCCAGCACAAATTAGAACCTCGCACGCTCCCCGCGGCCGCTAGGCTTAGGCCAAAAAGCAGTCAGGAGAACAGAGCGCAGTCCGACCAGAAACGGAGAGTGATACATAAAAGAACATGCAAACATGCAGGACAATGCTATACACGCATCTAGTGGTTAATATTACTAATACTGTTAATTCAAGAGTGCTACGAGATGCTACTTCATGCAGAGAGCAAAATAAAATAAAATTACATTACAATTTATGGATCACATCTGCTTTGTATATAATATTATTTTCGAGGAAGGACTGAATTACCAGCAATGGTATTTTTTGTAATTTTCTTAGCATTTGAAATTAATGATAATTGGATGTATTTATCGGAATTACCTAAAGCAACATTTTCTAAATGTGAGTTGGTGCTTTGATTTGAGTTTCACGGCTTACATGTCCACTGCTGAGCGGAAGTTCCTCATGTAAAAATATCTCCCATGTAAACAAAAAATTTAATTGGGGTAAATCCATGGCTCAATAATTTGCCTGTAAAATTTGCATGGGTGAAAGCCCCTACCGTGATGAAAGTCACCACGAAAAAATCTTCGGACTTCATATGAATTCAAATCCGGATTCCCCAATCGTCAGTCAGGTTTTCTGACCTGTCGACTTGGTGGTGTAACTGGCAAAATACCCCTGACAGGCAATTTGGAAAGCACCTACCGGACCGAGTTCGAATCGTGCTAAAATCAATTGATGTTTTTCTCAGTACATTTCGTGGCACTGGTGGATGACACGATTTTTTCTGCAACGTTGCATTCATTGCCATCTGGTCGAATGTGGCCGTCAGTATCATTTTTCTTCTCGTAAACCCTTGGGTAATCCGGAGAAGGAAAAAGGTAATGCATTTCTTACGTGAACTCGTCCCATCTTAGACTGCGTCCGTGATTTTGCACATGCCATCATTTAATATGGCCGCCGTCAGTTACGGCGTACTTCCTCACGTCGTCTACCCGCACCAAGTAACGGTTCCTTGGGCATTTCTTTGGAAGTAAGGGAATTTTCCTTGGAATCTCCTCCCGCCCACCTTCGTGGGAGACAGGTTGCGTGAGGGCAAGTATTTGATTCCCACAGCGCTTTTCGTCCATGTTATTGCACCGTCGCCCCGCCAACTCCATTGGCGAAAGCACGCGTCATTGAATTCATCGAAATTTTACCTCCGACTCAGGCCACCATAAAATCGGGCCTTAGGTTGTGCTTGCATGTTAGACATGAAATATTTCATGATCTCTATAACGTAATCCCTGTGAATTCCTCGTGTCCCCCGGCGTGAAACAGTTTCAAATAGACGGGGAAAATGGACAGGGACAGCATCAAAAGGACGTACAGCTATGACCTTATATCAGAGAAGTCATTTGATTCAACGCCAGGGAAGGGATCACTGCTCCTTCTTCCTCGTTGTCGTTAGCGCTATCCAAAATACAAACCGCTCTAGAAGGGCTATGCTTATAGTCACTGTCCTGAGAAAGGACTCCATCAAAAAACGCTTGTGATTTCAAGCTCCTGAAAAAATACGAAGATTGACGATCACGTTTTAGCTATCATGAGCGCAACTGAAAAAAACGCAAGATAACGCGTTATGGACAGCCATGATCGCGCCCCTGGACCGACTTGTTTGCTGAATTCATATCGAGGTTTACCCAGATAGCGATAGCACATGTTCAAAGTGGCAACAACAGCTATTTGTTTATACATTATTCATTAATACAACCTAGACTGAGTATAAATGGTTATCGATTTTGCCTTCTATCATTTTAGCACATTATTATCATCCTGATAGACAATATTATTATTGATTAAATGTATTTCACCAGTAACGCTCTTTGCGTAATAACTTTGGCTGTTTTCGTGCACGCTGTCCTTCGAGCTTACCAACTTGCCTGATATCGAAGCAAACTTGCATTTATTGTTTGATGTGGGCGTATCTTCAGCTTCCTTTCTCCGTGCGTATCCGCAATTACTGCCCTAATTACAAGAACACCAATTATCTCCGCTTAGGAGAGTATTCTTTAAAAGCTGGTATTACTTTTTGTCAATTTGGTTTTAGATCAGTTTATTGTAATGCATGTAATATCATAAACACGAATAAAGAAGGTAAGAGTAATGAAAGCATCATCCCAGCATCGTAGGAGTAAAGGTCTGTATCGTTTAACACACAGAATGGTTTTTTATAGTGCATTATTTGATAAAAGTAACATAATCGTTTAGTTTGCTTGCCAAGTGAATCCTAGCATATTAAGGATTAAATCATATCTCCTGCGCAAAGGGTTTTGAAACACATCAAAACCCACTTAATATTTTATAATTTCCGTGGAAGCAAACCCAATACGATTAAAGATTTGCAAACTTTGAAGCAATTTAAAATAATGCAGCGTTCTTGGATTTCAAACAAAAACATTCAACAACATTCCTCACGATAAACTGATTAAAAGTTTATTACTTTGGGAACTACGGAAGAAAAATTAAACTGAAAGGTTTTATACTAAAATACATAAAAACAGCAGTAGTCGATTATAAAATATCAGAAGAAGCAGAATAGACATTGGATGTGTCACAAGGAGGTGTGATTGAGCCGTTTTTTATATTTATTATATTAAAACTGGTGAAAACAATACCATGAGATTAATTGCATATGGTAAAGAATTTTAAGAGGAAATAACAACTATAACGGATGGCGCTCTACCCGCAAAGAATTTGGACTACATTTAAAAGAGTTAATTTTAGGGCTTAGAATTCAATCGTCCGAAATGCACGGCCGTGAATTTCTAAATGAAAGGCAACGGAAAACATGACACGTCGTACAAAAAAGACAAAATTATCTTGAGAATATCGGTACAACTAGTCCTTTGGAGTCACTTTCACTTCGAACCTTTCTTCGATCACATACATTAGAGTAACGTGCGGCTCTGCGATGAAAAATCTAGTGGCTCACTAGAAGAATGAGTGGAATATAATGGGAGAGTCCAAGAAATAGTTAATTTTCTTTTGTATGGGCTGAATTAGGCTAATCAGAAAGTATTCGGATGCAGAGTTACTTAAAGATTACATTAAGTTCAAAGGAAATCCGCCAGATTTGGAAAAACTACAAGCTTAGTTTAACTCTTGTTTGTAGATATTATTAGAATGGGAGTCCCTCCAATCATGAATAATGCAAGCGAGATTAAGAACTTCAGAAAGATACAATAATTTTTTAATTTAGTGCACAAACAACGTTGTTTTATGAAAATATTTAACGTTAAAAATTACTTGCGCGCTGCGGCGTTATAACACTACCTCATAGAGAATATGGCGTGTGACGTCACGTAATGGTATTATTACCGGTAAGCCGATGCGTTTTCATCTGAATTTTAACAAGTTTAATCATACTAGATGGAGATAATCGTTCTTATTTCCTTTCTGGAAGACAAAAAACTGGTATGACTTCATCCTTCCTGGCAAAATATACGAAGAACAATGATGTGATAGCCGTGCAGTGTCGTTTGACAATTAAGATACTGTTTTTTATCACATAACTTAGAAAACATATTATGCATTTTTTAGAGCCTATCATAATTGCCTGCGGTTGAAGCATATCAATGTGGATTATATATTTTAGTTGGTAGGAAAATTTTAATATCATGTACACGACTCAAATGTGAGTAATATATTTTATGCATGATCCCTAATCGCAACCGCAGCCAGGTCCACAGCGATGCACCCGCAAGTTCCAACAAAACATAATAGTTTCGTGTGCGTCAAACACTTTTTCATTCTTATTATTCGATACTGATTAAGGTCCTTAATAGATACCCGTCTGGTTTTCATAAACCGTCATGACGGACGGCATACGGACTCGCGCGTAATAGTAGGTCGCCTTTGTGCGTGGGAAGCGCAACCGATTAATAGCCTCATTGCCAATAACCCGGCCATATTGAAGCGGCGCCGGCCGTGGGCGTTGATGATTTCGCGTGGGTCGACCTAAAAAACACCGTGAGCCGTGGCAACACTCCGGGCGACGCGATTGACGCCTTCCCGCTACGCCTGAGTGGAAGTCACTGATTCCTGAAAAATTGGTAGTCGCTCGTAGTACAGCGGAAATGTTTCTTTTTTTCGGAGCGACATTCGTGGGCAATCGTCGTGTAAATCGGTGGCGAAAGCGAGGTGCTGGGACGTGGGGCGACACTGCCGTAATTCGATTTCCTCGATGGATACATCGTTGCCACGGCTCGTGCATCACTCGTTGTGCAGACAGGTGACGCCGTCACGGAGATGCTTGGTGCCGTGGGTGCGGGTGAGGGGGCCTCCTTTCCCCAACCTCTCCCCGGCCACCTGCACCCTGCGCGCCGCTGAAGCTCCCGACGAGGCGTTAATGACCGACGGTGTCCTGCGTCAACACGTAACCTCCGTCGCTCCCACGCATGTCAGCCTCCTCTCCGGCCATGAGCTCTCTTCCCCCTCCCCCTGTGTCTGGTCCGTTCGATTATTGAACGCCGATTATGGTGCCCAGTCTCCGGAAAGAATACTTGTGCGTTCCCACTCGTAATTAGGCCTTGGTTAGCGCGGGAGATCTCGCTCGCCGTTAGTGAATAGATATTACCGGCCAGCGAATGGTAACGTACTTACATGGCATAAGCACGGTAGGTATTTAGAGTAGTAACTGACGTGCATACAACGGCGTCGTATAGTTCCTCTTAAGTCATACCATTCATTCACGTCAGCCATGCAGATACAGTCCATCCCAAAGGTTTGCAAGCTTTTAACTCACTGTCTTACTTACGCAAAATTGAAATTGGTAGCAATTACAAATTCCCGTTTCCTATTAGATATTCTGCCGGGCAAATCTTTCCAGGAATCTTTTTTCTTCCCTCTATGGCGAGTTTTCAATAGTAGGTACTTTGCGCAATTCGTGGATTACCTCAAGTGGAAAGAAAATGATGGAAATAATTATTGACTTTATCGGAAATGTTTTGATGGAGGTCTTCCTAAGTAAATGCAATATCGTGGGTGACACTATGATGGATATGTTTATAGTATACGTATATATATTTTTTCCGTTTAAAGCTGACATTACAGGACAATATTAAAAATAATTCACTATGTGTACCCTGCTAACTCATATTCCCTCCATCTACATTGAATTGTACATTGAGGAGCAATTAATCCAGCGGAATTTGATACGAACATATAATTGGAGAGATGTCATGCTTAGCAACGAGCAAGTTATGAGCAATGCAATCACGACAATAGGCTGTTAGTCGAATGAAAATGGTCTTCTTGACTGTTACCATCGAGAGCTTGTTCGTTCCTTCGCCAGTACTCGTCTTTAGATATCCAGGAAGGCCCTCCTGCACTGCAACAAATAGCATTACGTGTAATATTTGAATAATGGGAGTTTTCAGAATCCCTTCCAATGCTCAGTGATTACAATAACATTTTGATTCAGTGGTGTTAGTGGATTCACTCGCTCTATACAAATTTCAGGAAAATGGTTAAATCTGTCATCGGTCAAAGCCGGTGTCCCTCGGTAATTTTTTCGTAAATGTATTCACGAACTCTATATTCATGATTAGATCGTGAACTGTTGGACCCCATGTCTATCTATGTATAAAACTATCATAATTTACTTTTATCCGGTCGAGCTTCATATTTTTGGAGGTAGTTCATACAGATATCGTAAATTTTAAAGAAATCAGGTGCAATCCTCTCGCTCTGAAAGTCTCTGAGTGAAGCAGCGAATGTACTGGGCGAACAATTGACGATTGCTAAATATCAAGCACGGTACCAATTAAATATATTAATGCAAAAATCATTAATCTATGTCGAAGTAACCTCAAATGAAGTTATTTAGAAAATACGAAATTAGGGACTTTCCTCTCGCCGATAAAAAATATTTTATCCTTAGTTTTTAATCATATATCTCGTATAGTCTACAAATTTCTTTCTTAATTTAAATAAAAATGGCAAAATTATGTCGAGAAGCCCAGCTCCAGCGTCAAACAATTACCTATTTATTAAATAATAGTATAATATTCGAGGTGCGAGATCCTGCGGGAACGTGATGGTGATGGCCGAAGCTCATGCGCGCAGAAAAGCCTATCAGTGGCCAAGTTTCATGAAGAATTTACAGATTTTTCATATTTACAGAAATTTGCCGAATATTGGCGTGGGACAACGGTTTTAGTGGTTGGGACAACGATTTTAGTGGTTGATCGACTACATGTATGGACGTTCGTAATGGTTCAGTGGTAATTGGCAAAAATTCCCCGTCAGTTTCGGTAAGCAAGTAACTAACGCACTAAACTCGCCAAACATATAGTGCACTTGCGCTTAAACGCCACATTGGTTCGAGTTAAGTCCTGGGAATAACCGCTAGATATGATGCGAAATGACGTAAGGATTGGAGCGCCGCGAAGCAAAATCTGTTACTGATTAAAATGTTACGGAAATATTGACTGAACTTCATTTTTCAGCCAGCCGTTGTCATACATGCAATCATAACTCTGTGAAGGAAGATAACTGCTGTCATTGGGGAAAGAATTCTTTTATCAGTTTGTGAAGACTAAGGCAACTGTCTCGCAAGCGCCTTATGTCCTTCGAAGATATATTAGGTTTGGGCTGTTTTTAGGGTTTCTCTCTTATGAATTCCACATATACATATGTACTAACCTGCGAGCCACCGCAGAGGCGTGGGGCAGGTGGTGTTAGGACACCAGCCATGGAAAGGAGTGGGATAGGGAAAAGGAGGGGGAGAATTATCCCCAAGCGCTGTGGATTATTTGCCATTCTTGTGATGAGATTCAATTGTCAAGGAAATAATGCTAAGTACTCATCGCTGGACTCTGCTATTCCACCTGCGTTGCTATATTGTTCTTTTATTTACATTTACATTCAGTTTTTTTTCCAAAAGCCTCCATAACGACGAATGACTGAGTGTGTTAGGACACCATTCATCGAATGATTTTGCGAATTAAAATATGCTAGATGCATATTTAATCATGTTGTATAAATACTATTGGTGCTTTGCCGTGGTCCTATTTTTGTCACGCCTTGTGTTTATGAACAAGGTGTATTTAAACCATCAAGCCCTCTCTCACCCTTTTTTCATCTGCGTGGTCGGAACTATCCATGTTATTGACGGAGATTAATATTCTTATCGGCCTCAGAATTAAACTCAGGTTCTTTGTACCTTTCTAGATGACTCAATCGCGGTTGCTTTCTCTCGTGGTTGGAGGGACTCTCATCCAAGTTCGTCCAATCACCGAGTTCCACTATCCTTTTTTTCTCATGGCGGTTTTATTTCAATCTGCCGGATTATCGTTTGACCTAATGTAATCTTTTAATCAACTTTTTCTCTGATGGGACCCAAATACTGTATATTGAAAGCGCGACTTCAGTAATGTAAAATTACATCTTTCTCTGACTAACTCATTACATTTACCCATCATCCGTCTAATGACCCTCATTTTTTTTCAACAGGAATGAGTGACCGAAGACACCGTCGTAAATACAGAAATTGGCGAGCAGTTCCCTGTTTTTCTAATCACATCACGAAGTCCAGCGGGGGTGGCCTTATCTGTTTGCCTCGGCAGTCGAACGAGTTCCTTTCAGCCCCTTAGCCATTCCGTCCACGTGCAGATAGGCCGGTTGCAGGAAAAAACACTCGAGAAAAGGGGGAGTTAGACTCAGCAAATTAGTTGAATGCTGTTATTCGCCTTTGCCATTTCCTGGCCTCGAACACTCAGCAATATTCCTCAAAACCCCTGTCATTTAATGCCTGTATCAGGGAGAACTTGACCCAGTACGAATTTCAGATAATTAGATAGTCCAGTTATATTCCAGAGTGTGGTAAGGGCACACTTTGAAACTACAAATTTGAAATTAATACAACGGGGGAGAACACCAGGAAAGGCTCTGTGAGGGAGACCGCGGGAAAGACTTTTATACATGAGCCAAATCAAGGAAATAAACAAAAAAAAACGCATCCAGAATCGCTTCCTTTAGTTTCTTTACATTTCGGGTCACATCCCCGATTCTAATCCCACTTCTCAGGCAGTAGATTGATTTCATTTCAAGGTGTTCTACCAATAAATATTATTAGTTGCTCATAACTACTTCACGGTGTCCAATATCTCCACTCTTCTTCTACCTTTTCCCCATCATTCTCTCCCCCCCCCCTCCTCCCCCTCAATCGCTCTCTTCAACAACCCTTTACTATTTCGACCACTCCCTCTGTGTCTCTGATTTTTTTTCGTGTGTTTCCTTTCCTTCTTCTCCAGACTCCGCGCTTAAGTGCATAAACTACGTTACTATTTTCGTTGATTTTTTTACCCTCTCCCCACCTCCCTTCGTTGACAACCGTAGTATTTTTCCCAATTGTAACGTTGTCTCTACAAATGAAACTTTCATTTCAAAAATATTTTCTCAATTATTGAGTGAGTTTATTTTTTAGGGATAGGTTGAAATAATACAAATAAAGTAGCCGAACTGGATATAATAGAATTATCTCATCTCAGTTGGAACAAGTAAAATTCATTTTTTAATACTAAAAATCAACCATGGCGCAAGGTGCTGTGCTCATCTACTTCGTTCTCTCCCCTCCCCACATCTCTGACTGCTTTGAAAAATGTTGTCACGAGGTCGCTATCCAACCCGCGAGAAGTTTAAAATGGAAGCAATTTGATGGTATGAAGACTTGCATCATTGTAGAGGCAATGGCTCAGTTACATTGAGTTAAATTAGAAGCTTTGGGTGTAAGAAATACCCCGCGCACCCTTCCTCATGTTAAACTCTTTAGTATTGTTGACGTGATATTGACGAGTAAGAAACGTAAACAGGCGCATTGTAACAGCCACGTTACTTTGAGTTAACCCCCCCTTCCCCTCATTACCCGCCGTAGTTTTACTTAATTACTGTAAGTTGATAGTGTTACCGAATTTTTAAAGGAATTAGGGTGCAAATCTGTAACTGATTGAAGGGGAAAATATTGGTTAAATATTTTGCGCATGTTTGCGGCAAGCAATTTTAGCCGGGGGCTCAACATATTTTGCTGGATCCAACTTTTTACAGTAGAAACGATCACAGGAATAGGATAAAGGAAATAGACGGCAGAACCGTTAGACTTTAAAACATTTCCACGTACATTAAGGGATCATAATAGTTGCGATAGATCAATTCTATAAATCTCCTACCCTCACTAGGCAGAGTACACTCCTTACTTGCGTTTAGCAACATAACATCATTCCTAACACCACACCCCGATTGAAATGTGCGGCATGATTTTATTTTCTGCATGAATTAGTATCTCGTAGCAATCATAAATTAATAGTATTAGTAATACTAACCAGGGGTGGTATCTTAACGAGTGCACTGCAGGTTACATGTTTGTCTACGTAGTACTCTTCCAGTTTCTGGTTTGACTGCGCATTGTTCTCCTGACTGCTTTTAGGTCTGCGCCTAGCGGGCGGGGGAACGTGCGAGGTCCCGATATGTACTGGGACGAGTGAGGCATGCCTTCACCCCGTGCCACACACCCTAGTGGTGGCTTGCACGGTACTTCGTAGATGTTATTTATTATTATAAATAATAATAAAAAACTTCGTAGATGTAGATATAAAGTTACGCTGCAAGCCTTCGCTTCTGTTGCTAACTTCAAAATCTGATATTCACGCCAACTTAAGTGCTTTCTGCTGCTCATAATTAAAAATTTAAAAGGGTTCTTCGATGAGTTGTGAACGCCATCAGTGTATTTTGAACCGGCTTTGTTTTGATAGTAAACATTATCGTTTCACTTGCTGCCGTAACTTTCCCGAACTCTCGGGTTAAGGGCAATTATATTGTCAGCGTTTCCTACCGTGTGCTGCCATCTCTAATTCACTCCTTTGCCAACCCCTCCCATGCGCGTCTTCCCCTTCTTGACGTCACGCTCCGAGCAGGTGACTGCCACCAGGTTTCATTACCACAGTACCCAGCTTGTCCTGTAACCTACCTTCTCATCCCGAACTAACCCACCTATAACCTTCTCATCCCGAACACTTCTTTGGCAAGAGCTATTCTTCTCGTTATATATTTTCTGTATGTATCTACCCATTGTTTGGTTGGTTATTTAGAGGAACCGACATCTGAGGTTATGTATTAATGTGGTAGGTGGTTAGGTTGGTAAGGTACGTATTCTATGAGGACTTGAAGAAATGAGGGAAACCCAGCGCCAATTCCGAAATTCTCCAAAGGGTTCACATTTGCTCTCCACATGGAATCCACGGAGGGATCGGGATCTGAAAAATCTCCCCGACTACCCGAATTCGGACCCGACCACTCAGATAGGCAGCCAATAGCCGCCACACCAACCTAATCCCTTCTCCAGGTTTCCTCAATAACGTTGCAACCCAATCCTAAATACTGACGGCATACGCCGGCGAAGTGGACCTCGCCGTGAATGGTAGATTTAAGGTGGTTGGAGCAATTTTTGTTCATCTACCAATTTGAGTGAAACTTAGCTTGAAACGTGTTCTTATTAGTGATACATATGGGTAAGTGAAACATTGCATTTTACTGATTTGTTTTTTTGGTAATTCAATGCTATTTTTACATGTAGCCTTATGGCACAATAGTTACATAACGTAATTATTCTATCCCATATGTACAGATTTTCTCCTAAACGCGAAATAATACATTTAATATTATTCTAATTGTTGCTAACAAAAATCAAGGTGCTATCAAGTCAAAAATTCTAAAAAAACATTTTAATATAATGTTCGCCGTTCCGCGGGGAAAACTCAAATCATAGTATGGTATAATTTAGGCAAAATATTTCAAATATTATTCTTGTATCATTTTCATTACTGCATGTTCCTAGATAAAATGTGCTCCTAGAATCTTTTCCAACGTACTTGAAAAAATTATCAAAAAATGTACTCAATGCCCCACGATTACTGCTCTTTTATTGGAACACACGTGGATGTGTACAGAGGGATTTCGCGCACGATCGCGCCCGCCTGCAATACGTTTCACTTCTCTTTCTTGCGTTTTTATTTTTTTCACCATTGCCTCTTAGGCTTACGCTCGGCTCGTTCACATCCGTTTGCGAAAATTAGGTGGAGAGGGGTGGTGGCCGAAACGAGTTGCGTATATTCCATGCAAATTCATGTTGAGCCGTGCGCCGAGTCGTGCGAAATGTTGCACCAATGTTGCATGATGTGTGCGAGCTTCGTGACACAATTTCAAAGCCATCGCCATCAATCCATTTTTTCTAGCCCAATACCAATTCTCCGATACGATACTGGTAGTTCGATAATTACATCGTTTGGAGGAGCGCAATTACATGAAAAATTTATCTCATTTTTTTAACTGCTGGTCTGAGTCTTCAAAAAAGTGACATTGTTATTTTTTTCCTCTTTCGCAATCAGGCTGCCTTTTGTGACTTGCAATCAACGACTAATTTCGGACGAAATGAATCGCGGGCTACTTTTTGCTCACGCATTGGAATGAGTTAAATTACAAACAGGTCTTCCAATTCTTAAATCGCGGCAATCTCAGACCCTTTGATGACCATTTTTGCACGCAGACACTGGTTTTAAAATGTGCCTCTGATGTTTTTTCTTAATGCCAAACTCTTTCACTCTCAAAGCGCCGGCCTTGCATGGCGTTTTCTGCTTGCATTCCGCTATCAGAATTTCTGGCGTCTGTGACCGATCTTTTCGTAAAAATCAGCTCACACATCTCGATCTCTGTTCTTGTCTCCTATTTCTATTTTGATGTACTCCTCTAATTTGTTGTATTATTGATGATAGATAGCTTTTAATTGGGGTTTATGCACTGCATTGATCTATTTTCATGAATTAGTGGTCTGCATTTTATCCTGGAGTAACCGCGAATTATTTCATTTAACGACGTTAAGGGCATCACGACGTTCAAAAGTGTAATGTAAATTTTATCCTTCTTTGGCATAAATATTTTACCTAAATTGTTACCTACCTACCTACATTATTACCTACATTAGGAATTACCTACATTAGGAAATGGCTGCTTTTAAAAGGTGATACATGTAATTAACATTATTTGCAATGATCCCAGAGTTAGTCATATTGTAAGCATGAACATTTAATGAATTGTCTTATTTTCTGAAATCATCTTAACATACACCCTCTCCGACCTGCAAATTTCTCAGTTTCCAAAGACATTAGTGGAGCACCTGAGAATATTTTACGATGATCGACGCTTTATAAACAATCATTAAATTGCGCTTAACGTTCTCCCTTTCTGGAATTTGATTTTGTGACCTTGCTTGCCCGGTAGTGTTTACATTCGCGGAAATCTAAAGCGAATATATCGCTTTTCCCCAGCTTTCACGTAGAGTTCACGAGCCTAACGAGGCGTAGGTAGTCGCAGCAGCTGCGGAAGTAGACGTGGGCAATTAGTTTCGGGCCAGGAATTGCTGCTGAGTAGTGTTCGGGCTCGGGGTTCATCAGCTCGAACGAACAATACGGCAAACTTCTTGGGGAGAGACGTGAAGTCAGATAATATGCGTATCCATATCATATGCTATCCATAATATGCTATACATGCCTTCCTATCAGCACAACATCAATCAACACCCATAGGGTTATGGTTATCCTCAGATGCTGTTGACGTTTGAAGTGTTTCAGTAAATAGCAATCACATGGCTTCATCATAGACGTGCTCAATGAATCGGGCAGTCAATTTACAGCGAGTTCGACTATGGTGGGATCTCGAGTTGTGGCCTTATGAGTTCCACTGCCAATACTCATCAATCGACTCTGCTCTATATACCAAACAGTCGTTTGGCAGGGTGTATGAGGACACATGCCCTTGTTGTGTTATTTTGGATGAAAAAGAGTTTTATGCATTTTTCATGTTGTAATACCTACCTTATGAATGCCTCGCCGTGGTCCTGCGATGGATACAAACTGAATGTCCGGCATACTACGGTAGATCAGATCACGAGAATAAAATTAGGGAACTAGACTGTAGAACCGGCAGATTTAAAATGTCATTTTTCCCATAAACAACAAGAGACCTTGACAGCTGCCAATGAGACCTTTAACTAGGTTTTTCAATAGTTAGTGTAGCTAGTTGATTTACTCCCCCAATACTTGTATGCTCATCTGATACCTAGAACAGCGCGCCGAGCATATTTTCGGAATAACTCCTGTATCTCTGTCCATTTATGTAGTTGCAAAATACATTAACACCTTCAGTGCGGCATGACGTGATATCACGTCATGGTGTACTATCCCCTGGGGCTGATGACGTGATATCACGTCATGGTTACCCTGAGGGTTCCGGCTTTCGCCCAGGGCTCGGTTCAGATTTTTTACGACCTTGAACACCCCTACGTCGCTCAGTTGAGTTCTAGCAGCCCAGAAGTGAAGACCGTTTCGAGCTGCCTGTCCTGGGTACATCGGGAGAAAAGTTTTTCTTTTGCCTTGAGGTAAGCCGATTTCCATTAATTTTCCTCGCACTCTTATGTGCGAGTATGTTTTACGTTTTTGTATTTGTAGCCATACATGCCTGGCTATGGCAAATGTACTTGAATGTAATGTTACATTTCTTATATTTAGCTACTGAAGCTCAATTAATTGTTTTTTTATTAATATAATGGTCGTTTTTGCCAATCCATGTTGAGCATATAATTATTTATTTGTATTTATTTGTTTCAGATAGGTCTTATATTTATTATTTTATTGTCTTAAGATATTGCGCCATTTTCATCCAATGAATACGTAAACTCTTGCTTTTATTTAAAGTTTATTCTTAGTTTTACTCTGAAATTTGAATAATTCAATTATTTATAACATTTCTCTAATTTTTTCTCTCGTCGTGTTTTTTTCAGTTCATCTCCTCAGCGGTAAGGGGTAAGCTGCAAGTGAAAAGGCAATAATACGTAGTTCTGCGGTGCGAGTGTGGAAAGTTAATCAAACAAAAACGTGAGTAAATTATCAACAATTTAAATTATTTTTAACTATACGTTTATTGTTTATAGTTATGTATATATGCATACGTATGGTTACTTTCCGATACAATCATTGGATATTTTTTCATGGTCTGCTGAGAAAGTGATTCTTAATTTTTCTTAAGCTTTTGTTGTTCCCTCGATATATGTATAATTAATTGTTTAAAAGCACTCATAAGTCTTCAGTGACCCATTATGTATATTTAGTTCATTCAGATTCTTTTCATTTAGTTGAGCGGAATAATTATTGCCTGCAGCATTTCGTCTTTTGTCTATATCACCCTGAGTGATTATTTTGGCCCATTATTTTTCAAAATACATATTTAACCAATTTGATTCAAAGACAGTATGTTTTAACTACAGGTGGTGCGTAAGCGAGCAAAAAGACGAATCTCTTTGGTTGAGGCAGAGGCGACGCCGTCTGAGGGATAAATTCCTCTTGCCTCAACCTCGACGGCAGACCAGCAGCCTTTTCTGCGCAGGATTCGCAGCCCTCAACGTCAAGGCAGGACGCTCCTACCAGGACTATGACTCTACCTTCCGAGATCTACGCCTTCTCCAGGCGAATATATACAGACGAAGAGCTACGGGAGCTCCTAGAGGAGGGCGGGGATTCGGATTTTTCGGAAGACTCCGAGTTGGAGATTAGCGAGGAGGAGAGTGGGGAGGAGGACGAACCCTCCGTATTCCGGCGATTCCGTATTTATATGAAATCCAAGAAGCAAAAGTACGGAATCAAACTATATATGCTGATGGAGCCTTCCGGGTTTGTTCTGCGATTTCTTGTGTATACGGGGGCCGGCGACTCTGAAGTTGGAGGGCGTGGACATGTTGATCGCGTTGTTCATAAATTAATGAATGACCACTTTGACAAGGGCCATTTATTGTTTATGGATAATTATTACACCAGCGTCAATTTGATCCACGAACTGCTTGAGAGGAGAACCTATTGCACAGGAACTCATAGGGCAAATCGGAAAGGCATCCCCTCCGAAGTGGCAAAGGCTAAATTGAGACAAGGTGAAGTTATGGATGCCTTTACTAACGATGGTATCTGTGTTCTAAAGCGGAAGGACAAAAGGGACGTTCTGATGATCAGCTCCGAGTTCGGGAGTCGCATGGCTGACGTGCCAACCCGAAGAGAAGACAGGCTTGTTCCTAAACCTGAGGCCGTTGTGAAGTACAACGAGTCGATGGGCAGAATAGACCACTTTGATCAGATGACGGCATATTATCCTATTGAAAGGAAAACCCTTAAATGGTACAAAAAGTTGGGCATCCATATCTTTCACATCATCCTTGTCAACAGCTTTTTCCTCTACCGTAGGCCTCCCGAAAACATTTCTTTATATAAATTACGGCTCTCTGTTATTAAATCCCTCATTCTACCTTCATACCTTCCTGACCCAATATCCCTTGTATCCTCAATATCTTTATCCCACTTCCCTGAACTCATCCTCGTAGAAGATGGCAGAAAGAATACATATCGACGCTGCAGGCATTGTTACACCGTCGGGCGCAGGAAGAAGACAGCATATTTATGTCCTGATTGTGAGGGTTCTCCAGCACTTCGTCCCGAGTGCTTTGCTCCCTATCATAAAACATTGTAAATAGTATTTTTTTAAATTTGTACTTGTAAAAATGCATTTCTAAATGTTTAAAAATATTTTTGTAGTAATTTTTTGTGTATAGATGTGTCATTCTACTGATTAATATTTTATTGTTTAAATATAATATATTTTTATTGCAAGTACTTCTGTTTTCATGACTCATTTATTGCGTAAGAGTATGATTTTTACGTATGTAAGTTGATTTGGAATTTCCATTGTATTACGAATCCAATATTTCCTCGTATGAGTAGTAAAAAAACTTTAACTATAATGGTTTTGTACATAATATGGAATAAAGATGCTGCAAAGCTCTTCCAATTAATATGTATTATTGAATTTTCAACTCTAACTGAAACCAATTTCGTACTAAAATTCAAAACGTTCCTACTACCAGTAAAAAATTAAACTTGAGCATTTGGTAGAATTTTCTTCTCACGATCTGCAATAAGTGGCCTGAATGAACCCTGTCAAGCTAACTAAAATTTGTTTTCGGCTTCATTTCGGAAACGAGAAATGAAAAAGTTTGGGGCTGATTTTTTTCCTTCTTTCCGCATCCATTTCTACCCTGGCAGCAGATTCACCACGGTCACCACCCCAAAGCCTAGAAAACGACACGTGTCGGCAAAATCTTTGCTTACCTCACACCCATGTTCATGACATACCGAAGGCACTTCCTAGAAAGCTGTACTCACAGTACATACAAACGTACCGACTAAATCTTGCCACTTACAGCGTGCTATTATACTTCCTCACTATCTTACCTCTTCTCGGTCCCCCCCTCCAACCCTAGCGGAGCCGGACTGAGTAGTGCCACACAAAGGGACACCCTAATCCACCATCATAAATACACAGAGAAATCTTGAGTCGGGGAATACCGCCCAACGCATGCAGCTGCAGCAAAATCGCCGATGCTATGTGGAACCGTTAGTTGTTTTGTTTCTAACGCTTACGGGTGGTCGTCTTAGAGGAAAAGTTTCGGACGGAGCGGAAAATATGAAAGGAGTAAAAAACCCAACGATCAAAGTAGTGGGTTGAGAAGGAAAAGAACAAATATTATTAAATATTCTAGGACAGCACCCTTATACTCGAACGCAGCAGCGAGAGGAAAATTTCAAGGAATTATTATCCTATTCAAACAGTTGTTCGCGTGGACTTGTTTCATTTCTAATCATTATTACTTCCATTAAAACTCTGAGTGTTCAATAAATGTAAGCTGCTACCAGTAGTAACAAAATACATGCATTTTGCAAATATTTTGTCGCTACTGCATGTAAGAAACGATGTGAAAGAAAAATGGAAGAAGATAAAAAAGTCGTGTGTATGCAACCCGCATCACGTGTCTATCCCTGGTCACTGATGACGTGATATCACGTCATAAATAAAAATTCGAATAACAAACAAATTAGAGCGCTCAAAATTTTTTAATTATTTTTCCTGACTTATTTGGCATCCATACTTACGTTTTACGTAAAAAAAAGAAAGCCGCCACGGGGTAAAATTATGTCATGTATATGGGCAGCATTCAAAGGGTTAATGATAACGGTCCCTTTGACATTAGTTTCATTCATCTACATCTACAAAATACCCTGTAAGCCACCTCAAGGGTGTGTGGTAGGGGGTGAGTACTCACCAATATGTATTTCACTAAACCCTAAAATTAGTGGAACTACGACTGATGTATTAACATAAATCGCTAATCCTTGTCACGAGGCAAAGCCTCACAAGTATGCTCAACACTATAGATAAGCTACCAATGTTAGAGCGACCGTTAGTATTTATGTGATTTGCAACAACAACATAAACGGTCAGAGATTCAAGAATTATGCTGAAAACATGCACAGGGTGCTGTAACCAGTACCTTATAGTGTAGTACATGCTTGTGAGGCTTCGCCTCCAGGCAAGCCTTAGCGATTTATGCTAATGCATCAATAGTCGTAGTTACACTAACTTTTAAAGGGCATAGTGTAATGCATGTTGGTGACTACTCACCCCCTGCCACACACCCTTGAAGTGGCTTGCAGGATATGTTGTATTTGTAGATATCCGAGGGAAAATAAAATATTTAAACCTATTAGCCATTTCTACCTTATATATTTTCTGGGTGTTTGAAACTACTGATGCCGTGAGGTAGCCCTGTAATTTCATGAGTGTCAGACTAAAACAGATAATCCAGCCACCGTCAAGGAACTCAAGTTTATATTTCAAAGCTGAACCGCAGATCCTTCGCATATGTGCACCTCAGTAAGTGTTTTATAATTCATCGTCATTAACGAGGCTCTCGTCTTGAGTTAAAGTCGGCTTTATTTTTTGTATTGTTTAATGTAATCTTCTATAATATGTCTTTAAGACAACTTACTGATACCTAAGGTGGTGGTAAGGTTTCCACAACAAACAAATATGTGAAAGGTCCCATGTTGAAGGCTGGATATTATGACCGATCGGTAGCACTATCGACAAAAATCGGTAAGCGTTGCATCCAGAAAACCAATTGAAGATAGCGTTCTATATCAATAAGCTAGCTATTAAACAAGAGTCACTACTGAATGCTAAGGACTTACAGAAAACCCCAATTAATACAGAAAACTTTACTGAATATAATTTCATCTCTCACTAGGCTGTCTCATGTTTACTGATACTTTTGATCCATGATTTCATGAATGTGTATTTATTAAGATTTAATTCTTATCCCTAATCTTTAATACATCTTAAAATGTGTCACATAGGGCGTACGGATTGTATACTACGGTGTTGCTTTTCGCGGGATTGGTTTTCATCATTCGAAACTAATAGGAGTTTTTTTCGCCTGGCGGAGTCGGAATCTCATGACCAGCTGTTAAAATACATTAAGGTACCTGACTATCCTTCCCCTGTGTCGGACTGCCCGTTAAGCTGTCGACTGAAAACTCGCCCGGAATGGCTAAAACCAGAAGGTTACGGGTCCCTATCCTCGACTCACGTCTATTGGCGTGGTAACCATACATATAATCTCACTGCTGAAAAACGAGCGGGTGTATTTATATTTCTGGAATGATTTCAGCATGTCGTGCCCACACGAAAACAGACTACCGTTTCTCTCCTCTCGGAAACAATTAGTATACGGGAATAAATTTTGTTGTTCTCACGGACACAGCAGGTGTCAGTCAACTTGAGGTCGGATTCGATGACGTAAAATCGCCCTGGGGTCGCGAGAATTGGATGCTCGTCTCGCTCGGCAACACGGAGGTGGTGCATTTCTCGGTCTCGCTCGGCAACGCGGAGGTAAACGAGGGGAAAATATGGGCGAGAGAGGGAGGGAAAAGAATGATGTGTCGAGGTCACCCCGGCGAAAAAACAAATCCTCAACGTCGTTGGTCACATTGTCACCGCGTGGTCATTCGGCGCCTCCTCCTCCCCTTACTTCTTCGGATTGTCTCCCCTCCCAGCCCCCCCCCCCGTCTCCTCCCTCTTCGTCTCTTCCCACCGGACGTGTGTTTTTGGCAGTTCGTTTCCGTTTTACGCTCGCGGTCAGCGCACTGGTTCCACTCGGCTTGGTATTCGCGAGGCCTGCCCCAATGTAATGACTCTCATTAGGCTGCCACTTGTGCGCTCTTCACGACCCGGTCATTGAGTCGGAGTGGAAAGGTCCTGTCGGCATCAACGCGAAGGGATCATTTCGGGGCCCTCTCTTTATAAGTTTTCCATATTTTGATGCAATTTTATGATTGTAAATGTGTTTGAGAATTTTAATTCCTCAGTGATGGTTCTCTAAAATATTTTAAGTTTACGTTGGAATATTTTGATCTCCGTATCGATTATATGCCCATGTATGCATATACCTCAACGAAGTACTTATCTGTTCTTATATGGCCATATGCATCTTTATAACTCTGGTTAAATATTTTCTCGTTATGAAAACTGAAGTTTATTCGTTTTCCCATTGATAAGGCCCACGTCAACTAACTGACAGATTTTAAATGCAAAACTCAAACTCTCAGTTAACATCAAGTTAACGTAAAGGCTACTTTATCTTACGCTGAACGTTAACCATTCATAAAACCGGGCCTAAATGGTATTGCACCAGCAAAGGGTTGACTTTTAACTTACTATGTCAATAGAAATAAAAACCGACATCTCTCTGTATTAACCCGAGGAAGTGTGCCCTATCTCTACAAAATATTCGTATATTCCACTTGAATACACTTGTGTTTACTTTTTCTAAGATCTCTCTTGCTAATACCTTTTAAGGTTAGCTTCTTCCTTAAAATTCGTAGTTCTGTATTTTTTTATTTTTATTATGACACTGTATGTATACCCATACACTAATTCTAATGATTTTTCAATTCAATTTTATTTTCCCAGAAAATCGAACCTGTGGAGAAAGAGACGGCTTCTTCAATTTCAAAGGATTCAACGGAAACAAACCCAGTCGTATGTATTATTAATCTAAGCTCGTCTATATTTAGTTTTCTGTTACATTTACTATTTGCGTAAATATATATATATATATATATATATATATATATATATATATATATATATATATATAATATATATATATATATATATATATAGATTCCTACTCTCTACCCTGAGAAAGGTGGTTGACGATCCCACCGAAATATCAGGAGTTTTTTATTTGTGTCTTTCGCTTGTTTCTATATTTTTATCGGCCACCCTCTTGGCATATTGTATATTCATCACCCGAGTGATTCTCCCAAAAGTTATATATATAAACTTTGCCACAAGTAGGGTGGAATTGAGATATTCATGTATCCTTCTGTGTTTGAGAAAGGTTACTATGGTAACCGAAATATCAGATATTATTGTGTGAGTGTTCCTTCTTTTGTGACAATGTTTAATTCCGCCCTACTTGTGGCAAAGTTTATTTAAATTATCGCGTGTGTGATTTTCCACGAACTCGTATATATATATATATATATATATATATATATATATATATATATATATATATATATATATATATATATTCGGTGGGATCGTCAACCACCTTTCTCAGGGTATATATATATACGAGGTTATTCCGAAAGTAAGGTCCGATTTCTTATACAAAATAAACCATCACAGATTTATTCAAAAATCTTTTTATAATTTACTTTCTTACATCTTTCTCTATTTTTATGCATAGTTTCCATTTTTATGTAAACATTTGTCATAACGTTCTACAAGCTTACCGAAGTCATAGAAGTCTGCCGCCTGTGAGGATAACCAGTCTTCACCTGCTTCTTTCACCTAGTCATCTGTGGCGAAGCGCTTGCCGCCGAGAAACTCCTTTAGGGCCTATAGGTAGCGGAACAAGTGAAAATCGCTCGGCGCCAAGTCTGGACTGCACGGTGGGTGGTCCAATTGATCCCATCCAAAAGATCTGATCATATTTTGGGGTTGAATGGCAGAATGGGGTCTGGCATTGTCATACAGCAACAATTTCACAGTCGGCGGGCTGATCAATTGTTTTTAAAATTTTGTACTGACAATGTAAACTGCAACAAATACCAATGCAAATGGCGTCGTTTAACGCGCAAGGCATGATAGGAGTCGGTGCGCATGCGCGTTTCAATGTTCGTGCGACATTCGATTAGCTACGGTGATTCGGACCTTACTTTTCGAATAAGCCTCATACAAACTCACATGCACACGCACAAAAGAAATCGCTATATTAATGCAAAATAAATCAAATGCTACAATTGGATTGGAGAATTACCAAAAACATATTTCAGACTATGTTTTTCGCTTACTGCGTGTGTAGTTCTGCGATGTGCAATTTTGTATTGAATATGAAATTATATAATTGAAAATTAGTGTTGCTTTATTTTCATGGTAAACGCGGTATTGCCATTTTTAAAATCATTTATTCAATAAATATTTTCAATATCAATGTTTAACTAATCCTCATTATTGCTGTTGCCTCTTCTTTGAGTAAGTTTCTGTTGAAGTCTTTGATACGTTTGCCATGATTGTTATTCTTTTCGTGCTAACGTCCTGCTAGTGTTAATTTTTTCTCTTATATTTTCTCCGAGGTATAATGTGATGTAGCAAGTGATGGGTATGGTCTTTTGTCAAGCGAATCCGTCTCTCCGTAATTCCCGACTTCTAATCGAACTTCCTCACCTCGCGCAAGTCTATTCGTATATTTTTTCTCTGCTATATTTTGTCCTTGTAATTACTATTGCATCATCGCTCAAATTGATTGCTTACAGCGTATGTTTAGTCACTATATTTTGGGAACTCCCTAAGTAGGAGCAATTGTGCTGAAGTTCGTTTTGTTTTCCATGTTTCAGTTCACATGGTTGCATAGAGTAGCTTTTTTCAATAACTTATTTATAATTGTTGCTCGATTGATGGAAATGAAATGCAAAATTTTCATTTCATCATCTTTTTGGATCATAATGTTTTCACAATAAACTTTATTCCTTAGTTGGTACCCAGAAATGCAACTGCTTATCGAAACGTAGTCATCGGCTTAAATGGCATTATTTCATGGATCGATTGCTCTTTTGCAAGGAAGCCAACGATGCCTGTAATTTGGTTAGTGTTTGTTTCAAATTCGCGTGTGACTCCCTGTACGGCATCGAGTGGGAGGATGTTATGACGGTGTGCTTCGCCGTCGTGTCCCTTGCACCGTAATAGTCGTAATGAGCGAAAGCTCAAAGAACGAGAATGATAAATATTTATAACCAGCCATTTCTTGGTGAGAAGATATCACAAATGCAGCACGGATTTCGCCCTACCAATGGGCGCGAAATACAATTAAGTATATTGGATTTTAAAAACAGCGGCCAAAATGCCCACGATCTATCCATTTCAATAAAAGTCGAATGGTGGCAGTTTTCAAAACCAGCAAGGTACTCTCCATTTGTGGTGGAGGAGGTGATTTTTCACAAAACATAACATGCTGTGAACGATTGTTCAAAAAGGAAAGACAATGGCATTTTCCATAGGTATTTTATTGGCGACCGGTTTCGATACAAGGTATCATCATGAGACACATACACATCAGCCATCATCAGGCACATTAGGCAAAGGATACAAGGTATCATCACAGGCACAGGATGGTACCTTTTATCGAAACCGGTCGCCAATAAAATACCTGTGGAACCTGCTATTGTCTTTCCTTTTTGAAAAATCATGAAGGAGTTCCATCATATTTCCCCTGATACCATTGAATTTATGCTGTGAACGTTTTAGGAACTATGATTTTTGTCCACATGTGTTTATGCGCTAAGCTGAAGTACACCTTAATATAAATATCAGAATTTCAGAAAGTGAAACGCGGATGTCAGACGTGATGCTAGTATTCGTTAGCTCATCAATAAAAAAGGTTTACAAAGGCGCTAGACTGCCTGCTGAACAACCGATCTATCTAGTCTTAATAACTACTGCTACGATCTATTATTCTTCTTGGAAAACGTGGCATTCCAAACCTGTCCGTTCAGCATTCTTAGTAAGTTTGTGTTAATGATTTAATCGACCGTCAAATTTTGGGGTTTGCCAAATGTTTTCGATGTCGTAAGAAAAGACCAGCTGCGGAGACATCCGAAATATCCCCTTGAACCTGTGAGGCATTACCTCCTCGGCCGCAGATCTCGTGAATACGACTTGTCCGCCGTGTAACCTCGCCCAAAAACTGGGACACTTGATACACAGCCAGTGTTTTGCTGTGGAATTCGGCGGAGATGTGGACAGAGAGAGCAGTATTTTAAATAAGGTCCCATCGCGACTACGTGTCTCAGAATTGATTAGAAATCTCACATTTTCCTTTGTCTCGTTGATGAAATATTTGTTTCGCAGACGTTAACTTTTGACTCAGTCAGCGAGAGATGTTTTATTGTCCTCTCTTTCAGAGCGTATTGATTCTTTATCCTAAACAAAACCATTGCGTAGCAACGGTGCATAACGGCGAAATATAAAATCACAAATTCGGCTAAATATAATTACAAATTCAAGACACACAAGTTAGGACGCCGTATCAGCCCCCCGCGGAGACCGGAGGACCGGAAAACGGAAACGCACGCGGCGACATGAATTGCAAGCGGGGTGGTCTGTAGCAATGAAGGCAGGTTTCACACGATCAAGGCTAACGCGTCTTTCTTGACCGTTGATGATGATGGTGATAGTCTTGTCGTCTCTGCTGATCACTGGATGTGGACCGGAATACGGCGACTGTAGGGAACGTCTTATCTTGTCATCCCGAAGAAATACGTGTCCACATGTCGATAACTCTTGAAACACAAACGGTGTCGGGGAAGAATGACGCGTCGCTGGAACCGGACGGAGGCGCGACATTTGATGACGAAGCCGCACGACGAAGTTATTGTTGTCTTCTTGGCGATCAGGTTTAGCAGCTGGAACGATGAATTCTGCTGGTAGTCGTAAGGGCTCCCCATAGACAAGTTCAGCTGGGGAGGCTTTAAGGTCTTCTTTAACGGCACTGCGCAGACCAAGAAGAACGAGAGGCAAAGCGTCCAGCCAGGTCATATGAGGGTGGCATCGGAGGGAGCTCTTCAGGTGGCGATGGAAATTTTCTACCATCCCGTTGGCGCATGGGTGGTACCCACAGGTGCGACATCGTGCAATACCAAATATGTTGCTCAGACACCGGAAAAGCTGGGACTCGAATTGTTTGCCCTGGTCGGTCGTGATGCAGACAGGAGAACCAAAACGCGAAATCCAGCAGCGTATTAGCGCGTCGGCGACTTCCTCTGCGCTTATGGATTCTAATGGCCAAACTTCTGGCCATCTAGTGAATCTGTCGACGGCAGTGAGGCAATATCGATAACCTTTAGCACAGTCCAATGGTCCGATCAGGTCGATGTGAATATGTTGGAAACGTGCGGAAGGCGTGATGAAGGTGCCAGTCGGGGTGTGGACATGACGGGAAACTTTGTTCCGTTGACAGTCTAAACAGGTTCGCGTCCAAGCACGGCAGTCTTGTTGAACTCGAGGACAAACGAAGCGTTGTGACACGAGCTTGGCGGTGGTACGGGAGCCAGGGTGGCTGAGGCTATGCAGGGCGTTGAACACCAGTCGACGCATGGAGGCAGGCACGTACGGGCGTGGGCGGCCAGTGCTCGTGTCGCAGTAGAGTGTCACGTTACTGTCAGGAATCTGAACGGATTCCAAGTGGAGAGCCGATTTTCGTTCTAGTAGGTCGCCGAGCTCATTGTCGTTTTCCTGAGCTCTAGCGAGGTCAGCCAAGTTGACCGAGTAATTCACGGAGTTGGCTGCGGTCACGGAGTCAACCCGGCTCATGGCGTCGGCGACGATGTTGTTGGAGCCGCTGATATGGCGGATGTCCGTGGTGAACTGCGCAATAAAGGACAGCTGATTCAGCTGAACTGGAGGCAGATTCTCACGAGTCTGCTGGAACGCAAATGTGAGAGGCTTGTGATCGGTGAAGATGAGACAATGTTGTGCCTCGAGTATGTGCCGGAAATTTTGAACGGCGAGGTAGATGGCGTGTAGCTCCCTGTAGTAAGCTGGCCAACCGATTTCACGGGGAGTGAGTTTCCTGGAGAAAAATGCCAGGGGTTGCCAAGCATTGTTGGTGAATTGCTGTAAGCACCCGCCAACCGAGTGTGCACTGGCATCCGTGAAGAGACCGAGGGTGGCAGAGGGATCCGGATGGGCCAGCATTGTAGCATCCGCGAGACTATCTTTGCATGCCTGAAACGCCAGCTCTAACTCGGGTGTCCAGGGAAAGGGTTGATTTCCTCGTAGGCCGGATCGCGCAGTGTTTAGGGTTGCTTGGTGTTCAGCGGCATGAGGTATGAAACGACGATAGAAGTTGATCATGCCGAGGAAGCGAGATATGCCTTTTACGGTTGACGGTCTGGGATATGCACGAAGGTCGGCGATGCGGTCTTGAGGAGGCTGAATGCCTTGTGAAGAGACATCGTAGCCCAGGAATGAGACCTTGTCGGCTCCATAGGTGCTTTTGCTCACATTCACCAAAAGTCCGTATTCGTCAAGTCGTTTGAATAGAAGGCGGAGGTGTTGGCAATGATCATCTTGAGTTTTTGAGAATATCAAAATATCGTCGATATAAGCAAAACAAAAATCGAAACCAGCCAGTACTTCGTCTATGAAGCGCTGGAAGGTTTGCCCAGCATTGCGGAGGCCGAAGGACATGAAGGGGAATTCGAAAAGACCGAATGGAGTGGTTATGGCTGTCTTTTCGATGTCTGCCTTGCTGACCGGTATTTGGTTGTACGCCTTGACGAGATCGATGGTGGAGAAAATGATTGAGCCATGAAGATGGTTACCGAAGTCGTGGATGTGGCGCACTGGGTACTTGTCGGGGATGGTCCTTGCATTGAGTGCACGGTAATCTCCACAGGGACGCCAGCTGTCCGGTTTCTTGGGTGCCATATGGAGAGGTGATGACCAGGGCCCATCAGAGCGACGTGCAACGCCTTCTTGCAACATGGTTTCGAATACTGCTTTGGCGATGCGCAAGCGGTCGGGAGCTAAGCGACGTGGGGAACACGATACTGGTGGCCCTGGTGTAGTCCTGATGTAGTGCACTGTATTATGTTTAGCCTGGTGTTCTATTCCTCGTGGTCGAGTGAGGCTAGGAGACTCGGCTAAGATGCTGGCGAAGGCAGAACTCACGGCTGGCTGGACGACTCTAACGCTGTGGTGATCGGAAGTGCAGCGTATGCAGCTTGTGGAGAGGCCAGTCGCGGAGTCAAGTAAGCGGTTGTTGGCGTAGTCCACTAGGAGCTTATAGTGAGCCAAAAAATCAGAGCCAATGATCGGGACGGAGACGTCGGCAATGGTGAAAATCCAGGTGTGCTTGCGGCCAAGACCAAAATCTACAGTGAAACGCACGGGTCCATAGGTCTTAATGCGGGAAGTATTGGCCGCTTGCAGATCATAATGAGCGTCGAAGTGACGACCTGGAAGCAGCCTGCGAGGATAACAGCTTACGTCGGATCCGGTGTCAGCAAGGAATAGTTTTCTGCTGACTCTGTCTGTCGCGAAAACACGGCGATTAAACATAAATTGACAACCGACCGCCGCTAGCGTCGGTTGCCGCTGAAGTTTGATGGAAAAGTGCAGGGAGCCAAGCACTTCTGGGCTCCACTACCAAATTTGCGGTGGTACCAGCACTCGCCGGAATCTTTGGATCTCGTTGAGTCGGTGGATGAGCTTCGGCGAGGGGGTGGCGTGGCGCTCCGGCGTTGTGGACGACGGGAGAGGTCCTGAAGCATTGAATGTATGGAGGCAAACTGGCGAGATAGGTCGTCCAGGCGTGCGTATTGTTAATCATCAGAAGTGACAGCAGCGGCTGTGGCCGGTGTGGAAGTAGTGACGAGGGCTGCTGGTGGATTGATGGCAGCAACAGAGCTTGAGGATATAACAGGCGCAATATGAGCAGGAATTGCTGGTGATACCTCCAAAATGCTGTCAGCGATGGCGGTGAGTCGGTTTATAGTGACGGTTGGGTCAACTGCGTGTGGCTGAATGATCGCTTGGACGTGGGATGGCAGGCGCTGCATCCAAATCGTACGCAGTAGCTGGTCAGGTACGGCGCCGGACAAAGAACGTAGGTAGCGGAGGAACTGCGATGGTGTGGCGTCTCCGAGTTCTTCTCCAGTTAAGAGTCGTCGAATGCGTTGCTGATCGGACATTGAGATGCGCCTGATGAGCTCGTCCTTGAGGGTTGAGTATGGTGCATTCGCCGGCGGCGTGAGAATAAGATCTTCAATCTCCTGAGCTCCGTATTCATCAAGCTGTCCAACGACATGAAAATACCTGGACTCCTCGTCGATGATATTGTAAAGCCGGAACTGGGCCTCGATTTGTGAGAACCAGAGTTGTGGGTTGTTCCTCGAAAAAGTGGGAATTTTGAGTGCAACGCGGCTGGGATGTTGCAATGGAATGCGTACTTGCTGCAGCTCGGCAATGGCGGCTTGCTGTTGATGCGTCTGCTTAAGTAGGCCCTGCAGGGCATCCCGAAGCTGTGCAATTTCGTTGGCAGCGCCCGGTTGTGGAAGCTGAGCGGCTGGCGGCGGATCAACGACGTGTGGTTGGGTTTGCTGTTGAACAAGATCGACGCCGCGTCTTTCCTTCCGCGTCCTTCGCGTAACGACCATGATCACGTCGGGGTCACCAATTATAAGGTAGGATAAAACCTCGTGGAAGATTAAAACTTACAACTTGAATTAAAACTCAATTTGATTGACTCAGTCAGCGAGAGATGTTTTATTGTCCTCTCTTTCAGAGCGTATTGATTCTTTATCCTAAACAAAACCATTGCGTAGCAACGGTGCATAACGGCGAAATATAAAATCACAAATTCGGCTAAATATAATTACAAATTCAAGACACACAAGTTAGGACGCCGTACCTCTATCTGATAACGTAAGAAAATGCCCCACCTTTCCACAAGATGCATGGGCTTTTAGGAGATAAATGATACAGCATGAGAAAAAATTGTTTTCTGCCAAATACTGGTGACTTTTTCGCGAATAAGTTATACGATAAAGGAATATTTTCGAGGAAATCATATACGTAAATATGGATGTTTTAACCCATCTAAGTTATTTGAGACCACTAGCTAATCACTCGTTAGAACGAAATATAAATAAATAACGCTGTAGGCTACATATTAAGGCTAAAATAAAGATTTTGTTAAACATATAGTCTTCAAGTAGCTTGTTTTTTTCTCACTTATGCCTTCAACCAGTCAAGGGATTTCACTATAGAAAGCAGTGTGTTCCAAGCAACAAAAATAAAAATGTGGAATAAGCAGTATTTGCAACTCTCGCAGTAGAAAGGCTCTCCTTAAGGTGATTCAACTTTAAATGACTTTACTGCGATGTCATTCATATCCTGGGTCATTAGGTAAAAACGATTACTTTCTTTGATATGAACACCAACACCAAACCTTCTTTCCATCTTTCCACACTTATTGTCGCCAATTGAACTTGATGCTTTGACTCACGCATAAGGAAGGGAGCCTCCTTAAGGTGATTCAACATTAAAGTTACTTAAATGTGATTTCATTCATATTCTGGGGCAACTTAGTGTTCAATGTGACAATGGGTGAAACATTGGGAAAATTGTAGAATGATATCCAATATCAATGTCATGTTTGTAAAAAAACTGTTTGTAAGAAGGAATTTAACTCAGGGTAAAATAGGGCGCTTACCCATCTTAGTTCTTGAGTTATCAGAAAATTACTGCAATGATTGAAGTCGAAATTTATTAATGTAATACAAATGGCGCTGCAGTCGGCTCCTATGGCTTGACAAAGTGTTCACAAAAATTATATGTTCGTCGACTTCTCTTAATATTTTGTGTTTTAATTTTGTTTTTTTTTTGTATAAACAAGGCTTGTTATCGCTGAAAGCTGTTTTTTTTACAACAGAAAGGAAAATGGGGACTTCAGTGTTTGTTGTGACTCTTGAAGTCGCGGTGGGACCTTCTAAAGGAGTTAAAAAGACTTTTCAGTCGTCCCACGCAGCGCATGGTGCTCGCTCGAGGGGACGGGTGGCCAGAGACCACCAATCCATTTAGCGACGGAGACGCGAGCAAACGAACTTCGCTCGAACACACGCACACACAATAAATAGCGAAACCTTGGTCCAAGTTCACTCCCTCTCCGTCCACGGCCACTTTCACTGCCGGCCGGGTGCCCTGGGGGACTCGAAAGGCTCGAGCCGACGGGGCAGAGTGGGGGGGTCGGCGGAGTTGGCAGGTGGGGGGATTTGATGCGTGTGTTACGAAACGCAGGTGAGCACGAGGCCATCTCGGCCTGCCGTGTAAGAGACACGTAAGAGACAGTTCCTCACACTCTGCGGGGCTTATTAATTCGAGCGGCCGCGGAGCACTGCCGGAGCACAAGGGATGGGCGATCTATTGCCATCTTCGATATATGAGTGAAATGACACATCGCAAGATGTTGCTAATATGGTCGATATGTCTATTGAAAACTATTGGTGGTTTCTTCGATATCATCGGAATCAGGACCTTTGATGTATACAATTGTTAATACTTTCAGTTTGTAATTGATTCCAGGGTATTTGATAAGATACTTGACGCAAAATACATTGTCAAAGTCGTTTCCATTATGAATTCAAAATTTGGTACATTAAATCATATTGTCACTCCCGCAGAGAGCACAGAACCGGTATATACCACTTGTTTCCACGGCCGTGCTCTTATGTATCGGACCGTTAACTATCGAAGGAAGGAATCGATATATCAAGGCAATGCCATCGATTATTAAAACACTTCGACAGATATCGTCCATCCCTACCAACGACTTCAAGTCAGCCTCGAGTAACTCCCCGCCATCCGTGCTGCGTGGTGTGCTCGACTATGCGGTCGCCCGATCGGATACGGTGATTTTTATTTCTATTTTTTTAAAGGCCGTCCGTTGTTGCCGATCACGTCGCCTTGCGAAAATGTATTTTCGTGCGCCTTGTCGTTTTCTTTGTGTTGCTTCGCTCGCGGAGAGTAGCTATGCCAAGGTTAAGTCCGACGGAAAAACATCATTCTAAATCTGTAATAAATGGTGATTTGAAAGGCGTGATTCATTTCGGGTAATTAGACGTTTTTCCTTGATGAAATTATTCAAGAATGTCACTTCGCCGAGGTCCACTTTCACGACACTAATTATGATGTTCCCTAATTAATCATGGTTGTTGTAAAATTTTGGTTATTATTATTTTTTTTAAATCGGCAGAAGGTATGTGAGGGCTCTGAGCGTGGTTCCATTTTGCTCCCATGTTGTTATGCTCTTCTGATTTGATTAACGTTTTAAACCGAATTAGGCCTGAATTTCTCGTTTGCCTAGAAATAATTCATGAAATTAATTTTGTACGGATAAATGAAATGCATTGAAATAAATCCTTAGCGAAGATCGAGGATGTTATTTACCAGGAAATGATGAAGGAAGTAAAAATGAAGAATTAAGAAGGAATAAAGCGGCTTGCTGAGGTTAGAATGTAGTGTAGAGCTACGACAAATCTTCAAATTGCTAACTAATGATAATGAAGAATACGGTCTTTGATTAGATGATATGATAAAATCAGGACATATGAGCACCTAATAAACCAAGTCAAATTCTATGTTTTAACGCAGTCAAAAACATTTTTCAAAAGAACTGGTTCGTAAATAAGGCTAAATTTCCATCCCCGCCCGATAAATCAGTCTGTTCTACATCTACACTTACGAAGCACCGTGCTAGCCAACTCCAGGTTGTGTGGCACGGGGTGATTCCACGTCAAGCATGCAATTTATTCCCCTGTTTAAGGTCGAACCCCGCACGCCCCACTGTCCTCTAAGCGAGGACTAAATAAATAGCTGTCCGGAAAACGAAGCATGGCTAAAACCCTAAACTAGGAGAGTGTGATATGTATAATGATTACATGCTACATACCGACTTGTATACTGAAAATAATGCATGCGGGTAACCATATCATGTGGGGTGAGAAGTTTGTTACGATAGATAATATGAAATGTAGATGCAGCATTGTTACGAAACCGGTTGTGTTCAATAAAACATTATGGAGTTACAAAGTTTTTGAAGTGAAAACTTCTTATGTCACGTTGAGCACTTTTGTAGATGGGTAAAAGACATTGGACTCGCGTCACTGTCACCGTCACCGCTACTACATATATGTATAATTATGTATATTCTGTATATACACAGTATACTCGCTATATACACAATACTTGTGGATGGGTACAAACCATTGGACTCGCATCATCGTCACCATCACCGCTACTAAATATATGTGTAATTGTGTATTCTGTATATACACTTTTGTGGATGGGTAAAAGCCATTGGACTCGCGTCACCGTCACTGCTGCTAAATATATGTATAATTGTATATTCTGTATATACACAGTATACTCGCTATATACACAGTACTTGTGGATGGGTAAAAACCATTGGACTCGCGTCACCGTCACCGTCAAATAAACTATATTATAATTTTATTCATATTACATTATATATATCTAATATACGGTTTAGTTCATTCAATTTGGGTTGCTACAAATATTGTGCCGGATAATAATTGTCCATACTCGTGCAGGAGAGTGTACTCGATACAAGAATAGTGAAGGTTAGTACAATATAACTCAATTTCTTTTAATACGTTCAATTTGAGTAGCTTATTCATATATACATAAACATAAACTTTGCAGACGATAAAAATCTACCATTGATTGAATTTTTAAATAGTGAGTTTGGTTTAACGATGTCTAATGATCGCAATCTTGGCACAACGAAATATAAAACTACTATTGATGCAGTATTTACAAGACATTTAAGCAAATTCGAATCAAAATTATTCGTTTCTTACTTTAGTTACCATAAGCCTATTGTATCAGTTTTAGATATTGCCGATGATGATGGCGGTGATGATGAAAGAGTTGTTGAAATAATGGATGAAAGTTGATTATTCTGAAGTGTACAATTTTTATGTAAAATAATTGTGTACAATAGCGCAATAAATGAATATTTAATTTATTATATACATGAAACTACTTTCTACTGATTAATAAAACACTTCATTAGAAATGATTCCCTACATTCAAAAATGCTCACGTTATTTCAAGTTTTCACTTCTGTCGGCACTCCCGGAGTGCCTCTTTCTTTTTTTTATTTTTACATTATGAAAATAAGAAATAAGTACGTAGCCTAGTCCATCTAGACAGAGCCATAATTTTATGGACGATATCTATAGCAACTACTGAGATCCCTAATTGTCTGCGAAAGTATGACATTTCAAGCCCATATGTTCTGCAATCTGTTCCCCTCTGCTATTGAAGAAGTATTTTTTTTTCATCTGTCATTTGGGAGCAGGACGTGTACGGAGCGCTCTGACTGAAGAAGCTTGAGCGCCCTGACTGAAGAAAGACGATTGAAAACCAACGTATTTAGAGCGTGGCCCTCACCGAAGGTGCAGTAATCCCTCCCTCCCACACCACACGTTTGTCCATTGCTTTGAAAAAATGCACCAACATCCATTACGAAACGTTTCGCGAAAGTGAAATCTTATCCGCAGAACATTCCTGGCGAGATAATTTGAAAAGATGCCTCAATGGCGTGATGGTGAGGCCAAGGAATGCGGTGCTCTCGGGGGGAGGGGGGTGCGAGGAGGGGGGGGGGAAGAGTGAAAACGGTACTTCAAGCGTGGTCAGCGGCGGCGATCGTAATTATCCCTCCCCGCGCCACCCCTCGACATCCCTCCCCCCTACTTTCCCTACCACCTGACCTCCCCAATCTCCCCCCCTACAACTCCCTTCAGGCCTTCCACATAATATTATTATTCTCTCATCGCATCGCTAATCTGGAGACGCGATTCCAGTTTTCAACACCGCAAATTTAATCGCTCTAGGAATGCTTCGCTTTCTGATACGTGCGGAGATGTCTGGATTCGGTCGTCCTTGTGGCTGCGAGGCATTCCATCTTCATCTACATTGTAAGTAGGTGTCCTGTAAGCCGCCTCAAGGTTGCGCGGCAGGGGGGTACCAAAAATGCACTCAATCACGCACTTTGAATGTTTTTGGTGCTATCTCGTTGTTAATTTGCTATCGCGGATTGAGCATTTAGATACATGCGTGGAAATATTGAATTTTTTATTAAGTGGGAATTCATGACGTCTGGTTTGTAGTTGTTAGCTAGTTGAAAAAAATGTGAGTATAGCGATTTATCTAACACGGTACTTGCCGAACAATATCTCCATTATAGTTATCACGGTCGCAAATTCCTCGCGGAGAAAAGCAGTTGAAACTTGCCCGTTCGGGTGTTCAATTCCTTAATCTCATGTTCATCATGTAATCGACCGTAGCATTTCGGAATTCGCGATACGTTTTTGACGTCATATGAAAGAAAGATCAGCATAGAACTAAAGCATAATATAGTTTAAATTTAACTAACAGTCGGATAGCGATTAACATTCAAGTTGTCACAATAGTCCTATGACACTTATGTAATTGTAGTTGCGACATTATGAACCCCGTCGATCATCGCTCTAGGAAATCTTATTCGGTGTTTAAACGTAACTACCTCTGAAAATTTGTTTGCCCCTGCTCTCCACTCCATTCTCCTCTCAGCAAGCCCTTTCCTCCTTCGTAATTCCTTATCTTTACGTCCTTCCTATTTTTTTTGCTGCATTCATTCCATCCTCGGAGGGATAGTGATTCCCATCCATGTTCTCGTAATCAGGGAATCCGACCGGAGTGAACTTTTTCTGGAGCGACTTGCATTCTCTCGTGGCTCTCCCCTTCGAGTGACTCGAAGTCGGTACGGAGAGGAGCGGTTGTGTCTTCTTCGGAGCTTCAGTCGGAATGGTAAGGCAAAGAGGAAAACGGAGCAGGGATACAATACGAGACTAATTCTACCAGTTATGTAGGTTAGCCTTGGTCATAGAAGCAATCTGGAAAATTTGGAGAAGCACATGCACGCCGCGTGATCGGTCCACAGCTCTCCCTTCAAACGGAATTTGCCTCGTTCCACTCCACGAGTACCACTCCGGAGCACCACTCCGGAGGGCCACTCCGGAGGAGCGCTCCGGAAAAGTATTCAGACAGTTCGAGCGGTTAAGTTGCAGTGAAGAGTCAGAATGCCTTTGGTTCCACTCCAAGCTCCCTTCGACCTTCACTCCTCTCGAACATCCGCTCAGAAGTTTGTTCCTCTCCTAAAGGAACCGTTGAAGTAGTTAGCGTCATTGCATTGGTTCAAATAATACCGCTGCAGCGGTTTATTTGTCAGTGTTTCAGCTCTGCTTAGATTCTCTGGTCTGTGACACCACAAATAAATTGATCAAGTCGCTGGATGGCTCATCGCCTTGTAGTTTTGCACCTATTCTTCTCCCTAGTTTCTTTTTATTTTGCGTGTGAGGAAACCGCGCGTGATACAGGAGTCGACTCGCATTCTTCTCTCAGTGCCCCCCCCCCCCCCCCGGGAATTGCGAAGAGGGGGGATGGAGGGGGGGGGATTCAGCTTACCGAGGGGGGGGAGGTTGTTTGGCGTGCCCAATACGTCCCGACGAGCGCGCGCACAAGTCTGCGTATTCTAATGGGGTCTCGGAGAGAGAGGAGCAATAGCACCGACCCCGTTCGACTGGGTGGTATGCGAGGGCAGCCTGAATGCGCGTCACGCGCGCGGACCACGCCCCGTGAGAGTGTGTCCGTGTACTACCGCAATTTCCCGGCTCTGGCCTACGAGCGCAGAGTATCTTCTACACTTCTACGTTGTTTGGACTGATTAATTTGGGAGGGCGCCTGACATCTCATCTGCCCAGACAATCTCAGTAGACAGAGGTCATTTGCACCTCTCGATGGGTATGTTAGAGCATTGTTGCCAAAAGTAGAAGAATGGAATGAACGTGGATGGTGTCACCTTTCAATCCATTCTTCCCTACCATTTTCAGTCAGTCAGAAGTTAAACGTTCCTCTGCAGAATTAGAATGTATTTCCTCCTTATTTTTCTTTGTTTTACAGTGTTTGTGTTTTAGTATTGACAGAAGAATATTTCGGAAACTCGTCTCTAAAATCTTTCCTAAACCAATTCACTAATTTACCCAACTTTTTCTGCTTCTGTTCTTGGTGACTTGTTACAGGCAAGATAGTAGTTTTGAAGTGTGTACGGACTGTTATTATTTTAATGCCTCATTAATTGGTCGATATTAGTCCCGATACCGCCAATATTCCGCCCATGGGCGTACCCAGCGAGGGGCGGGGGGGGGGGGGGGGCAGCTGCCCCCTCCCTAGAGGCTCAAAAATAGAACCTTGAAAGAAGACAAGGCGATTAAAAAAAAATTGTGTCGAATCGTGTTTATTGTCGTTGCAGGTAGGAAGACAACATATCTTATTTCTATACTTAGAAACACTAACAAGAAGCAGACCAATGGCACATTCTATAGCATAAAGTTCCTCTACGTAATCGAATTCATCTGAAATATGTTTCGTTGGTTCTGTCGTCCTGACAAAATGGCTGCATATATTAACAGGGGATTTCTTACATTACAGATTCTGAAGAACAAGAGAATGAATTAATCAATGCGTGAAGGAGACTGTTGCGTTTGGTGCGTAGTCGGAGGGGTGCGGAGGGATATACCATTTTATTGATAGTGATAACTTTTATATGAACCTCATGAGGATGTACGGGATGCACCGGCATTAGAGTTTAGCGGGCAGCATTACATTAAGAAAAATTAGCTGTATTACTTACTTACTATAAGCATTATCTCTTTTTGTTCGTTGCTACATCTACATCTACATACTACCCCGCAAGCCGCCTCAATAGGCGTGTGGCGGGTGGTGTTAGGACACCAGGCGTTTACATATAAAAAGGAAACGCTCTAATGAAATTACGCCTAGTATTTATTGAAGTCCCTTATTGCTCGGGAGAAAAACGAATTCCCATACCTATCTGTTCGGCAAATATCTCTCTTAATTTATCGTTTCTGTCGGAACTGAAAATATAGTGGGGTTCTAATATGATGTTCTCCGTGTCGCTCTGAAAGATATCTATTCTCAATTGTTCAAGCAATCTAAGCCTAGCGCGCAGCCTCCGAGTCTCTAGCGGCTCCCAGCCTAATTCGTTTAACATCTGTGTAACGCTGTCTGTACGCCCATATCAACTAAAATATCAACAAAACATAATAACGCAAAATTACCCATAACTCGTTGAATTACATATTCGTCAATGCAATGTGCGAGTGTCGGTGCCGCTACGTAGCGGCCGATCGTTTCGTGTAGCCACTTAAGGCGGAAAGGACGTAACACAGCGGGAAGGTTCACCGGCGTGACCTAGAACGTTGCAGGGCCGATTTATTAGATGCATCACATCATCATCGACTTTAAGAGGTAAAGAATCGAGACATCTAACGATCTTGGAGTGTTAGTGGGAATTTACGAATCGATTCATGCGACAATAAATTGAAGAATCACCTAAAGAAGTGCCTGGTAGTTTCAGGCGTTACTTGGTTGGAACTTATTAATTGTATAAATGAAAAACTTAAACTTTGTGGTTCCACAATGATAATTTTATTTGCACGATCTGGTTTTCGACGTACTATAACGTCATCTTCAGGTTATATATAAAGAAGTGCCGTCGAAATGCAGTTTACACTTCACCAAAAGTAAAAAAAAACACATTAATTAGTTTATGTGGTGAAGTTATTAATGAAAAGGGGATAAGTGATGTTCAAAACGCTATAGCTTATGCAGTCATAGCTGATGAAACAGCGAACATAGCAGGGAAAGAACAGCTATCAATCGGCTTGCGTTTCTATGGTGACATCCAAGGGAAAATTGGAAAAGAATTAGCTTGTTTTGTAGAAATGAAAGCACAAGATGCCCCATCAATCGTCAGAGCAATCGAAAATTTCTTGGTTACCAATAATCTTCCATCAGAATATTGTGTCAGATTTGGTGGTGACGGCTGTTCTGCAATGGCAGGCAAATAGTGTGGTGTACAGGCGATTTAGGGGAAACAATTCGCGAGCATTATTTTTCCATTGCTCAAATCACAAACTCAATCTTATGGTGAACGACACAAATAATGTACCGGAAATAAGAAACACTATTGCCACTGTAAAGGATACTATAAAGTTTTTCAGGGAATCGACTGCTCGTGGGAGTTTGGCTCTCGATCTATCGCGAATGTGCGAAACTAGATGGTCTGAAAAACACAAAAGCATTCGAAAATTCTCCCAAAAATACCCCGAGCTAGTCAAAGCCCTGAAAACACTATCAATCGAGGGAAGCTATGTCACAAGAAAATCGGCGTACCTGCTGCAGTCAGCGGTAAAGAAACCTTCGTTCATCGCTGTCCTAGTTCCCATTGCAAAATACTCGGAAGTATTAGGACCAGTGGTTAATGCCCTGCAAGCAAAGAGCATGGATCTGATAAAGGCAGGAACCAGTGGATAATGTCCTGCAAGTAAAGAGCATGGATCTGATAAAGGTAGGAGAACACATTATTGGAATCCTTAAAGTAATCGAAAAAGACCCTGAAGACTCATTGAGTCTCTGACGAATTACTTCAAAAAGCGCAAGGCATTGCAATGGAATCGGAAATAGACTAGGATTAGAAGAGGAGATTTCTGTTATACGTCTTGCTCATAAGCAAAAGCACCGAAGTAATCCTCCACCTGACTGTGGTAATTACTACTGGAGGCGTTCACTATTTATATCATATCTTGATTCTCTTGCATCATCATTTAAAAATCGATTTTTCCGAGAAAATACCTCAGCTTTTGTCTTGACAACAGTACATCCTTTGTATATGCCCAAAATGAGTGTCAGGGACTCTCCAAAGAACGCAGAAATCTTTAGAAGCATATATAAATTAGAAGATATGACCGGAGAGCTGGACGTATAATATAACTTGTGGAAGATGAAAAATTTCACCGATGACAAGGATTATGAAGTCGTTGATCTTTTAAACGATACCAATATTTTTCCCCTCCCTGATGCAACAGGTAGGGCTCCCTCTCTTCTCAGCTCTCAATTTTAATTTCAATCCCAACCACTAAGGCGACTGTAGAACGGTCCTTTAGTACTCTGCGAAGAGTAAAGACATGGCTTAGGAGCACTATGGGAGAGGAAAGAATGACTGGATTATATCTGATGAGCGGGCGTCGAAATTTTGTCAAAGAAAATCGTGAAATGGTCGAGAAGAAAGTTAGAGAAATATTTTCACCAAATCCAAGAAAATTATTGTTAGCCTAAAACTAAATATTTGAGTGGCTAAACTGATAAAAAGATGGAAGTAATGAATTGTTAAGGTATTTGTAATGCTACTAAAAACATTTGTCTCCAAAACCAGTCATTTTAATTTGCTTTTAACCCCCCCCCCCCCCCCACCGACCGAACATGAGCTGCCCCCCCCCCCCTATTTCAAATCCTGGGTACGCCCTTGATACCGCCCATATATTCTCTCAATAGTATACTCCGTATTTCCGTTTCCCTAAGGAGATTCGTGCTCTCCGTCAAAACGGTTATCAAATTTCTCCTTTTCCTTAGTTCGCAGATTTAGGGTTGGCAGGGATCGGTAATTACAGCGTTATTAACCTGTTTGGCTGGTTGGATATTTGAAAAGACGACCGACAGTTGAGATCAATATTGCTAAGAAAGATAAGTTGGTAGGTTGGTGTAGGGAGGTTAACATAGGTAATGGAGGAAGGGTGGAGAGGAACTCGGCGTCGGAGTTATCCTGCTCCCACCGAAAGGTGCCAAGAGGACCATAGTTTAACGTCCTATCCGACCGATGAAGGAAATTAACACCACAGCACGCACATAGGAATTGATATAGTTGGATTCCGTCCCATGCGATCCCCCTTCCTCATTCATATCCTGCGGGTCAAGTGAATGTGGGACGTAAATGTGTGTTCTAATGATGTCTCGTGCTGTAATGCATCCCGGATTTCGATATCCCCATGCGTCAAAGTATTATGGGAATATCTAAATGTACGTATAACCCTGCGAGTCTCCTCAAGAGTATGTGGCAGCGAGTGGAACTTCACGTGTACTGCCGTAAATGCCTTGAAAGTTTAAAGGGCTATATTTTAGTTAACGTATGTTAATAGGTTAGGTACATCCATGTAGATATTAGATTAAGTGCGTATCTTCCCTCGCTCGATATGGTGACATCTAAATCTAATTAATATCCAGCAACCGCCTCAAGGACGTTTGTCAAGGGGTGAAATTTTGCCAAATTTCATTGCAGCTAGGTATTGCTATGACAATTTTAGAGACATCATTGTGTATTAAGTTAGTTTATGAGTTAGACACATGCATACAGCCATGGATATATGCATTAGAATTCCGAAATGTAAATGAGACATGCTTGAAATTCGATTACTGTTTTGGTCGTCTGTTCAGGATTTGTCTATTGGTGACCGATAAATGGGATAAAATGCACCTGAAAATGTCATGTGAAGCGCCGTTGCCTTCGCCCAGATGGAGATGACGTGATGTGGAAATTCCTGGAATGCTTACCGGCAGAGTGTGTACCTCATCGATTATTGTTTGTGCTCGACACGTGACTGTTACAAGCGCAGCGTTATCTTAAAGCTATCGTTCACAATACATTTTGTTACCTTAATAATATGAATTTTTTTTATGAAATCATAGTTGTGAATTTATATCTCCCGAATTTATTAATATTTTCCATTTTTGTACTTTTTTGTTCCTCCGAGGTTTCTCGTGAAATCTAAAAGTATGCTGAGAGGAATAGCCCCCCAGGAATAGTCACATGTATTTTCCCCCTAGACACCACGACGTAGAGCGATTGGACATCGCGAACGATAAATTAAATAGCTACTTATGTCTGTAACAAGAACCCAACAAAATTTTTGCCCATCCACGGATGTGTTGCAACGTTTTTCTTTGCCTCTTGCATTTTAAAAGTTTGAAGACCATCTTCGAGGCAGCCACGACCAAGAAATATTTGTTCATTATATAATTATTTTGTTTCTAATGAATTTGACACATGCATGAAGGCTTCTCGGGTTTCCATCCGGATAAGAGGATGGAAACCCGATAAGCCTTCATATAAACATACTATTCACCGGAAAAGCCTGAAACCATTTATCAAGTTGACACATTTCAGAAAAATATTTGTTTATTGTGAACCAGAAAATAATTGTTTTGTTTCCGAGGAATATTGCCAATTCCTGAAAATTATTTGTTTGCGGTACTTCTGTAGTGTTTTCTATCACGAATGAATATTTTACTGCCTAGTCATGTATAAATATTTGAGGTCTAAGAGAATTTCACCTTTTTTTATCTGGAGCCTAACTGTACCCGATGCAAATTCATGTCATGTTATTTATAATTTTGAGTTTAGTCGGTTTGTGTATTTTTTCGCCAAGCCACGCGTTTTAGATAATTCATTTATGATATTTATTGGAGGGGAGAAAGATGCGCTACGTAACAGCTGGGAGCCGCTACACTACGCGCAGCCTAGCCGGGGGCTGGCCGCAGAACCTAGCAAGACGGGCCATCTACCATCAAGGGGCCGTGGAACTGGCAACTCCTCGTTGTCCCTGGGATGGGCTACGTGCAGCATGGAATCGGCCGGCACGTTGGTCATGGGGAGAACAAAAACTCAGAATTTGGAGGAGAACCGTGCTATGTGAGATCTGGAAGCCAAGATAGCGAGCTCCTCACCTCGTTGACAGTCCCTTGACGGCGGCTGACTCATGCGCTGGCGCTCTGGCGAACAAACTCCGGCCGCTATTCCGTCCGGCCGTGGCTTCCTCTTGGAATACGTTTTTGAATACGAAAGATTTTGTGGAATTTTACAAAGTGAACTCATTTCTAAATTATTTTGCGAATGGTTAGTGCAGGGTTCGTCCCCCTACTGAATTCATAAGCTGTTTTAAAAATCATTATGCGAACCAGTACTCACAGCACTTGTATCAGATCTGATTTGTTTTCGAAATCTAAAATATCAGTACATCATTGAGGCTTATCTGTCAATTCATTAGTATCCAAGCATCCATTAGCACACGGACAACAACCTGCCGCGATGGAAACACTGGTTCCTTGGTTGCGATCACGAATCTCCATAACGTGTGACCTCGCGTTATCGATATTTGTTATTGCGTTCATGAGAGGAAAAACGTGATCGTTATTCTTCTATTTTTTCAGACGCTTAAAATCATAGTAAAAGCATCGTTGAGCTTGGCTCGCATCAGGAGGGGCGATCCTCCTATTCGTCCTGCAAGTGGCAGACAGCGTAAAAGACCTAAGTTGTTGAGGCTCGTTAAACTAACGTACTAATGCTGCTCCAGTAGCACTCGCACTTCCACTTCAGTGTCACGTAACGTAATGCATGTTTTGTTGAAAATTCACCCCCTGCCACACGCCCTGGAGGTTGCATGCAGCGCACTATGCGGATATAAATGCGTATGAAATCTTAAACGGGATGGAAAACGCCACGGAGATGGGTCGCGTTTGTGCGGTTAGGGAGGACTGACTGAGGGGGTAGGATGTGGATGTAGAAGGAGAACACGACCAAAAGGCAACGCTTCACCTTGGGAAATATGTCGAAACTATTTTGGATCGCCCCGACGACGAGCGTTTTCTCGTTTCGAGTCAGTTGGACGCGAGCCCCGACGAGTCATCACCTTGCCAACGTCCCAAGATGCACCGCTCCAAGCCTCGTGACACTCGACGGTCCCGGCAGTGGTCCAAGTTACCGAAACGGCGGCGGGCGACGTAATCGCGGTCCGGCGTCGGGGTCGGCGTGTGTAGAGGGGGATGCCGATGTGAGAAGGGGGTCCAGTGGAGAATTTCCCTTTCCACATCTTCTTCCCTCCCATCTTGACCACATTAGATGTAGACCTGTGCGATATTGGGACTTCAGCATCGCGTTACAATATTAATTTGTTATCGAAAAATACGCAATTTATCGAAGGAATTATTAGTTTCCCGGTGAATCTTCTGATTTAGCGTTTCTCGGTCTTTCCTTCGGGTAAAGTCCTTCGTTTCTATCGGCATTTTGATCGCACGCTCATTCATAATTTTTTGGAGTTGAGGATGCCATCTCATCGATGTTGCAGGATCATCTCACTCGATACATCGCATCATGTCCCATATTTCTTGATATCGCTAGTGGAATGTATTTTGTATTGTAATAAGTTCGTTTTTATAAATTACTTTTCCTTTTATCTCTCGTAAAAGTTCTAACTCTTATACCTACTCACGATATGCTTGCGTAATAACGCCGTTCTTATGCCCACTTGTTTAATCATATATTATTCTATCTTATAAAGTTTTTCCTGGAAAAATCCCTGGGCGATATATCTCATACGCTTAGGGCTCATACTCGCACAAACATCATCAGCAGCAGCCACCAATTGAACGTTGGTTTGCTGTGGCTCTCCAATAAATTTTGTTTTAGTTAACCGCTTTGTTCCTTCGTAACCCTCGATAACTTTTTCCAATGATTATTACCGGTTTCAAAAGGCTGTTATGTCTTAGAATACGTCCAGTAAGTTTGTGTCTCTCATTTATAGAGTTTTAATCGAACAACTTGTCTCCAGATTTTCTCCATAATGGTTAGCTCCGTCCACTGGATTTTAATCATTCAATTACACCACTTTCCCAAAGCCTCCAATCTTATTGGTTTTGTTTTTGTTGTCGTCCAACCCTCTTTGCTGTACAAAGCAATGCTAGAAATGTTAATTTTAATTAAGTTTCTTCTACCTCCCAAGCTTGTGCAGCTGGCTGTTAGTAGGACCTTCTTTTGATAGAATGTTTCCCATACTATAACTGCTCTATCCGCCACATGTTTCTTCCTTTGTTGTCACTGGTGACACTATTTTCCATAAATCAGAGTTCCTCTTCTTGTTCTATTTTTGTTGTTCAAGTCTTCTAGTGACGTGTCTTCCTGAATTCATCAACAAACCATTAATGCTCTTTTTTTTCATTTATATTTGAGATGTTCTACTCTATAATTTTTCGCACGAGCAAAAATAATTTCTAGATATTTTTCTCACAATTTCTGATTTATTTCTCACAAATCAAAGGTTCAGTATATTATTAGCAGCATGAAGAAAAGGGCGTAAATTCTTCTCGGGAATTCCACTAGGTTAAATTGGACATATACGGCAGAATGGCCCTCTCGATCGGTTTAGGGTGTTCATCTTCGGTTTCCAATTTGCGAGAGTTGAAATTCCTATTTAAAGCTAAAGAGATGTGCCGTTCGCTGTATCCATTTTGACGGAATGTCTTCTTTAGATGCTTGAACTCATTAGGAAGGCTCTCGGTATCGGCTGTGGCCTTGGCACGATGTACTAAAGTGGACATAACAGATGTTCACTGGTGTGGTGATGACTGCGATCATTCAGGTATGGATCCAGAACAGTAGAGATATATCAGGCTTGGAAAGCACGAAAAATCTGCTGTTGCCGAACACAGCATTAGTCTTGACCGTAGGATTAAATGAGATAGCACCAAGATTATTGGCCTTTTCAACCGTTAATGGGATAGACTGGCTAAGGAAACCATTGAGATCCGGCTGGAAAGGGACAATTTTAATCGTGACGCTAGTTTTCATTTCAGCATCTCTTGGGATTCCATTTTAAAGATAATTAGGAGTACAAGAACGAGTACTCCTCCTTTCGGTTTTCGTATTTTTCAAATTTCACCCTCCGACCAATCAGAAGTCACCTGGTTGTTTAACCCAGATTATAAGCTTGCTGTACTTTAATTCGGCGAAATTTACCCTAAAGACGTTGGACGAGTCGTCAGTCGAAACGTCAATACTTTCTGCAAATGTAACCCTCTGGAATTCCCGAGTAGATTTTACGCCAAGCATTCGCCTGAAAAGAATTAAATGAAGAACATGGTCTGGAACATACCTCATGCCAAACCCCTATATTTTAAATATATTTCTTAGGGGCAATGATACTTTTTTAAAGCTAAGCATTTGAAACATTATAGTAATATAACGAAACCTTGCTTACTAACTATTTCAACTTCATCCTACAATCGCCAAATGTTGATAGAATATTGGTGACAATATATTTTGTGGCAATAGCAAACATAAAAGACTTCTCTAGGCATGCTAATGCACGCGCCAAAATTTCGTCCTATTATGGCAAATATCAGCAGCAACAGTTCGTTCACGAGATAGATTTATTTTCTGCCAAGCTCAAAGAGGATATTTTTTGGCCAAAACTGAGATAGGATGTATTTCAATCAAACTGTGAAATATTATGATTTTCATCCAGACTTTGAGACAAGGAATTTATTCGTGTTATGCAACGATCAGTAGGACAGGCAAAAGCTCTTAAACTTGTGTAATTCACTGTCTAACACGTATTCTTTTTTCCTGCACACCATTCACGACTAAAACGAGAGCAGATCGATACACTAAATATACGTAAACATGCCTCACTAATCATCCTTATCCTCCACTAATTCCTTTCTCCTCTTTATCCTTCCTCTTCATGGATAGTCTCCGAGTACCTCCTGCCTAACACCCTAGGGACGATTCGCCGGATGGTGTGTAGATACTTCTCACTCCCCACCCTCTCGCTCCCGTCTCCCTACGGTCGTCTCGGAAAATACTATCACGTAATCCTGCTCGCGCGAAATGGAACTGGACATGAGAGCTGCGGGGCACCTGACGGTGCTTCCCTTCGTATTTTGGAGTTGTTCGGAGAGATATGGTCATTGGGCGGGGGGAGGGATGGTGATCCATTGGAGGCTGACGACACGGGGCGGCAGGGTTCCAAGTTGCCTAAACGGTGAGGAAACGCTTTTGAGTGAAAGGATGGGGGTTGTGCCACGGTGGAGGGTTGAAAGGAGGGCGAACACAGGAGGTGGCGGCAGCTTTTAGGGCTGGCGGTAAAATACGCAACGAGCCAAGTCACTATATGGGAAAAAATAGCTCAGGATTCAACTTAGTTTAAGTGAATAGGTAAGTTAAGTTCGTTCCTCTATCTCCATTTGTTTATTATTAACTGGACGGAAGAGTACTTGATTTTATTTCGCACTTTTTCTCCGTCATTTCAATCCAGAAATGGGAACCTAATGAAACTTTGTGTTAATTTTCGTTTCTGCTTGGAACTAGAAATATTTTTTATGATCTGGTGCTTTCCCGGCGTAGTTGATGAATTTTATCTTGGAGAGTCTAACCCGGTTGGAAACCCGAGAAGGAAAAATATTTTCTTTCATCCATTTCCTTTCATAAAAATTAGTAACCCTTTCTTAGATTTACTCTGACCAGCCCTGTTAGGAACTTAGATGGATTCACCTCTTGAGGAAATGCTATAATGAGCTAAATTCGCAGTGAATGAATCTTACGCCCCAGTACCAGGTCTGACGAATTAGTTTCTCATTGTGAATTTCGTGCCTTTATAACCAATACCGGCTCTTATTCTATGGGTAATATTTGGGGTAACTCAGTGAATGAGATTCTAGATCACCAGATATGGACGGCATTTTTCTGATTGAGCCGACAACAGATTGTAATTCTGATATTTTTGAAGCCCCTCATTCGGATGGGATTCCGAAAGAATCATCATTATTACATCATTTATATGATTATAGCATCAAAAATTCTGCAACTCATTTAGCGACACTAGCATGCGATACCGATAATGTGTGGAGTGCGAGAATCAAATATAATTTTACCTTGGAAATCACTACACCTTTTTCCCTCTCGGAATTCGAAATGGTGCACTTGGCTCGCAGTCATGCTTTTACATTCTTATTAGATTGTTTTATTTAATGCGATGGTAACTGAGTTATCTTGCTCAGGTTCCACATATCTTTATAATATCTACACGGAGAAAGAGGTGGAGTGGGCACTGGAAACCGCAGGTAGAGAACGAGCGGAGCCACAAGGGCAATTTGCCTGGATTCCTGTGGCGACGTCGATGTATTGCTGAAGATTAAGTCAGCGTTTCCGGAAAATCACTTTTCTTGGCAAATGCGGTCCTTCGATGCCTCATGTTTTTCAGATGGTTTGCGAACTTTAATTTTCGCTACATTATCATAGGAAAGAGCTGCTACGGAGGAGGGAGGAGGGTGAATTGCCGGCTATTTGACAATCCCATGTGGCTAGAAACATAGAAATAGCTAGACATGCCATCTCACCACAATATGGGAATCGTTATTGGTAACACTCTTTTGCCTCCTGGCCCTCCCTGTCCTCAAATACCCCGGTAATCCTACCTTAAGGAATACTTAGAACGCTTGACGTTTAAATAGATTTAAATCGACACTGTAAGAATCACCTTCTGATATATTCTTAGCTTTTTTAGGCTTAGGTTCTTCATGCCTTCAGGGTATGGTGGGATTAGAGCTGGGATCAGGTTATGATAAGTAAGTTTTGACTTAAATGAGATTTGCAGATTTGGGAGGATGAAAGTGTTAGAGCAGCATTGTCTAATGTGGGGATTTAGGGTGTATTCCCACACGTAATCCATCTTGAGCTTCGAAGAAATTCGAGGAAACCAGCTAGCTTTGGAGAACGTGTCATGCAGAACCATCATGCTGACTATCCCATATTACCGCATACTTAGTAGAATCCTTTATTTAATTATTGTTGCGGCCTTAGTGTGGTAATTTTACACATCAAATCACTTCCACAGTTAAACTCGCCATGCAATTTCTAAGCTGTCAAGCAAGCGGGACCCACCGGCTAGGAGCAATCTGAATGTCCGACATTCACAGTGAAAAATCATTCGCCTGGACTGGGATACGAACCCAGATTCACCCGAATCAATGCAGGGTGCTTCAACCAACTAAGCTATCCAGGCATCCCTTGCTCTGTAAAATTATCCGGCTCGAATTCAAGGACTCTTGGTTCTAATTCCAGTCCCGGCGATAGATTTTTCTCATTGCGAATTTCGCACATATGCCATGCGATCTTCAACTTTCATACCCATCCCAATGCCCCATGCTTGTATGCACAAGTTGAATGATGATTTGAATTCTTCCAGGACGGCTAAAGTAGTGATTGGTTCCGTTCCACGTTTAGACACAGGGGTAATAGGACGAAGGATTAATTGTCATAAAAGTGAAATTGATGGAATCGGTATCAACTGCGTGAAAATTAATCTTGAATGACAATTTTAACTCAACGTATAACTTTCACAGAATTTTTTATTAGGTACATACATACAAACGGTTTCAACGACAACACGTCCTCAGTCCTACATGAAAACAACTGATTATGACGCTTTTCATTTAAATCGGTTGTACCAATTAAAAATGCCTGAAGATTACACATGGGTGTGAAATTGTCGTTTCCGTATGGATATTAAGATGCCGCGATGGTTCGGCCATTGAGGGCGCGCGGGGTGGGTGCGGGGACGGAGGGGGAAAGGAGGCGCGGGGGAAAGGAGGCGCGGGTTGGCCCCTACTACCAAGAGCGCGGCCGACGTTCTGAAAATAGAATACGCTCGGTCGGTGTGGAGGCATGTGAGCGCCGTGGCAGCTTTCCACGGGTCCCGGTCGTGCATAGGCGGGATACCTGAGTGTGGGGGGAAGGGGTGCGCGACCCCCTAGCCTTCTCCCACTACCCTCCCCACGGATGCCGTGACGTTCCATCCCTTTGGAATTCTCCTCCCTCTATGGATCAGCGAACCTCCCTGGGCGATCCCTCTCTCCTCATACGTCACCCACACCACTTCCTCGGAGAGGAGCACATAGCTCTCCATCGACGAAAGGGTGACTGCTTCCTCTGAAGACGTTTTCGGACGAGCGGGATCTTTTTTTACTACCCTTTCTTCGACTTCCGCGGTGTCGTTCAGGGACGGTATTAACCCTGTAGCTTGAGGGGTCGGGAACCTTAATCTGGCGACTGGCCGGATTTCCAAATCGTGCCGGGTTCAAACCAGTCTCCCCGACTGACTGTAAAAGAAGTTCTTCCTCGGCACTTTCTGAACGTTGGCGGTGATCCTTCGTGGAATGATGCTGCTCGAAACAACGTCGGGCAGCGGCGAAAGTGTGTGCCAATGACCAGAGGTATTCCTCGTGTGAAAATGGCGAATACTATTTAGTTCACTAATTTTGCCAAAAATGGCATTTATAGTAAGAGTCTAAGGTATGAAGCTGAAGATGTTGCTTGTGATATCACATTTAGTCCAGGCGTGTATGGATTGGTGAAGGGGTCTGTAGTAATGTAAGCAAAGCCACGTTCATTGCGAAAAATACACCATTGATGTGGTACGCAGTCAGGCACGTTCGGGTGCAATGATATGTATCAGAGTGGGGAAATTTTCCATGAAAACGTCATTTGATTTGACTGGGATCCTAACGCGGTCGAGTCAAATTATTTTTTTGGGCAACTCATGTCCTCACTTTGGTGTATAGTGTAAGTCGTTGCAATGAATATTTCGCCAGTATGTGGTACCTCCTTGAATAAGCCTCAGATGGTTCATCTACGACTGTCGTAAAATACTTATTGTTTATCCGCTACGTATGCTTTACGATGTTTGCCTCAATCTATTTATTATTGTACTTCCTAAATAGGACACTTGTTTTTAAAAAGAACTTATATCACTCAGTTATTTTCAGCCTTAATTTTATTTTTAGATTCACTTGAACTAATATCTTATATTGCTATCGCTCACTGTTTCTAATTACCAGGAAGGTGTCTTGAAATGTCGTTTTTTCAATGAAGAGTGCTCTAAGTGTTCAGAAATGTTATCAGTGACTGTATGCGATATAAGAACCACTCAGCTTGGAACCACTGAACTGCCACTAAGCCGCTGTAGAATGTAGCGTAGTAAGTGAAAAAATGATTGTGTTGCATTTATCGTTAAATCGTTCCGGAAAATGTTCGTATTGGCATCACTTTCAGTGGGTCATGCAGAGTTTTTCCGTGTGTGCCTTCAAATTCGAAGTGAAATATGATTCGGACGTTCCTTTATTGAAGTGCAAAACTCACTTGGTCCAGCTGCAATAGTAGTTTAGTTAGTGCGACCTATAGAGAATGTTTATACCCGAGTGAGGAGGCCCGTCCAATGTTTAACCTTTATTTTCTCTCTGGCCTCGGCAGCCGTATTTAAATTTACATTTTATGAATTTTATTCATCAGTGACGCATTTATAAAATTCATGATTCGTCTATTATTTATAAACGAAGGGAAAAATCTCCGTGAAGCTGGATATATGTTCTCCCTGGAATTATAATAGGAGGAACTCGTAAAGCTATGAAACAAAATTCTTGGAATTGTTATTTTTCTGTGGTTTTTTTATGATATCAATCGAGAAATTGACTTATCTTACCGAAGATTGGTTTTCCGAAGATCTTGGTTTGCATGGGACGAAGTTACCAATTCGCCTGACTTTGAATGCACCGTTTCTTGTCGTTGTATGAATTACATTTGGAAGGGATTCATTGGAATCGGATGAAGTGAGCCAGTTCGATTCCTAATTCCTTCGATGTGAACGCAACGCAAACGTAGCCGGGAGAACCTATGTTCGGAAATCGGTTAGGGATATAAAAAAAACTCGCTTGCCCCCGTGCTTTAAGTTCGCACTCCGCCGCGGGAATCGACCACAACTTTGACTAATCGGAGGCTGTTTTATCGCAGTTACTCGCCGCCTTCGAAAATTGAGACCTGAAGTGTTGGTGGAAGTACTCGATGATGACTGGCAAAAAAAGTTGTTATCGATTAGAGTGGGATACTTAAGTGATACTCGAATGGTACCAGAAATAAATCTCACAGAGACATATCTCACCATTATTTTTCTCTTTCCGTTGCACCTCCCTTATCAACAGGCACCCGACGCCTTCTCTTGGGCATAATATTTTTGCATTTTACTCTCCAAACTGAATCAGGCTTCGATCGAGAACTTTCTCTATGCACTCATGATTTACGATATATGTTCGTGCTATCCTTTCTTATTAAATCAGTCCTTGCTCAGATACGAGAAACTGCCCACCTCGAAGCCTCAATGTATGAACGTCAATTTCATGATGTGCAATAGCTGTCAGCAATTTAAACCTCCCTTTTATTCAATGTTTTTAATACACATCATTTATTCTTCACAGTATTCAAATTAATACAAATACAGGTATCGATCGATGTATTTGCAAGTTAGTGCAAATATTAACAGTTGATAAATACAGTATTAGTCCTGAGCCACTGGCTCATTAGGAGGTGCTTGTGTAGGCAAAAAATAATACAGAGCATTGGTGGAGGTTATTTCCATCATTCCCTTACATCGGTATAATTAATGGTGAAATTACATGTGTTAATCAATTACACTTTATTATATATAAAATAAACTATACAATTTTTGTCACTTATACATGCATTCAGGAGAATGACAATGCATTTCATTATGTTATAATTGATTTTCCAACAATAAGTTCTTAAAATTTCTGCTCAATTATGATATGGTGGTTATGTTAGATATACTAAAATTTACACAATTGTTTCATTGCATTCTAGTAATATGGCAGAGATGGCAATGACATTTATCCCTTTTGAGCTTTGAGGAGTATGCAGGCGACGTTCTTGGGATTGTAAGCACACCTATTTTATGCATTTATTGTTTTTGGGAGCAAACGCTTTCAGCTTTTTGAGATAGTCAATTTAATTATTTTTTTCGTGCAATTTGGGTCTAGGGCACCATTACGCCCAATTCCCGTTTGAATGTTTGTTCATAAGTTCAGTGTTTTGTCCGAAATTTTACACCGGTTTGCGTATCAGTTTTATTCGCTTTTTCATTGAAATCTAGGAGTACCATTTGTGGGAAACGTGCTGCTCCGAAGCGAAATGGCAGTCATCATAGAGCTGTTGAGAAGGAGCGTGTAGGCGAAGTTCGTCGCAAATGGGTCAATGTATTCCGACTCCATCAGTCCTTCCTCCGACTCGTAGGCGAGAGCGTTTCATTTTTCGGAGGGTTTGAGGGACATGGGGGACGGAAGCGGCCGGTGTCATTGTCCCATTGTCATGCCCTGATGTCATAAGCACCGCTTGTCTCCGGCGGCATCATCACACCAGCACAAAACGAGCGCCGGGCGCGCGCGCGGCCGTGTTGGAGGTTTTTAATTGCTAAATGCGAGTGTGGGGTAGGAAGGACCCATTCACTGTGTCGGAGAAAGGCGCCTGCGTCTCCTTGGACCAAGAGCTTGCTCTGTGGAAGAAGGTGGGGGGGATGCGTTGGTGAGGGGGTGAACGGAGAACACGAGTCGAAATAAGGACTCAGTCTTTGAGGAGGGATGTTTTTCTCTGGCGGCCTTCGCGGTTTCGGAAAAAATAGGGTGAAACTTGTCGACACATGGCTTTTTCCTCTTCGAAGATATTACAGTGGTCCGCTGATAATCTTTCATGGTTTGAAAGGATTGTTCTTTTTGAGTGATTTATGGTAGAGTTGTGAACAGTAAGGCCAATGCGATCGCCAGTGGCGGATTAAGGTCGTTTTTTTGGGGGTCGGATTGCTACTTTCCAGGGGTCAGGGAGGCATGGGATACCTTATGACCACTATTTTTCTCGTCGTCATAGGAATTACGGGGGGTGGCCGACCCCTCCCCTCCCCCGCCCCACACCCTTAATCCGCCACTGGCGATCACAGTGATGCAGTGAATGAAATGAAATCATGCAGGCGTCAAAGAAACTTTTTCTGGAAACTTTGAAGTGAATTAGAAATTCTGGGTTTTAGGTCTTCCAACTTCTAAGTTTGTATCGCTCTGTCTAATCTAAGGCCTTCATTCTGAGGCAAATCCTACACCTTATGCGAGATTCGAACCCGCGAAATTGTGTTTGCCAGGCCAGTGTGTTACCCTCCGGGATATAACTCTGGAAAGTTAATTCCATGCCCTCAACATTTTCTCAGACATACATTATTTATTATTATATATTATGCGCTTATCAAAACATTTAATGTTTTTTTTCTAATTTTGGTGAGGTATTCCATAGTTTTGTTTGCAGATACCGTTGTATCCATTCCAAAATTAAGTAGAATCTTTGTGCTCATATTTATATTTTCTACATATTAGCCATGCCATCACCACCGTAAATGTTCTATTTACCAATGAATCATTTATTTTCTTTATGCTATCAATATGAAGGCGATTTTTATAACATGAACTCGGTTGCATGCTTGTCTGTTGAGTCATAGTCAAACGTAACAAATCTGCAGCACTGAAGCAATGGCTAAATGCATTTCTAGCCGCTGTGAGCCATTTATTGGAGGTTGTCCTCCAGGACTTAATTCCCCAAGGAAGGGAACTCAGGGCGAGGAGGACACGGCGCGGCGCGGGGGGACAGTAATTTCTGTCAGAACCACCTCGCCTGCTTTTCTGCTCTCATTTCCCAAGCTTCACTGGCGTATGAGAGCAGGTACAATCTTAAAATTTTCATGAAGTGTTTTTTTCCGGAGGTTTGGCCTTTTTTACTTAAAGTCACTGGGTTAGAAGTGGAGGTGCACAGGGGTGCCTCGTTTTGTCACTTTTTTCTAGGAGCGAAATTTAATACCCTGAAAAAGTGGCTCACCCACATGGACATTTTTTTGCCTAAGTAATATCTTCTGTGAGAATGTTTGCCTCAATGTTTCGAAAAATCGACTGAAATCACAAAAATTGTCATTAACTCCTCAATCACTCCTCTGCTCACGTATGGATAACCTCATGAGCACGGGGACTAATCAGAATGATTGTGAGGACTACCTAGTGTATTGCACTGTGATCGACATAGCTGGAAATCATGGAATTTAATACCTTTTAGCCTTAAGAGTCGGTGAAATAATAAGATTAAGGTGACTGTGGCATCCATGGAAGTGAACTCACACCATAGGTTCATTTTACATTTCATAAATTTACTTGGCTGTGACTTCAAACTATCGTGCAACTTTGAACGGATAAATTTTATAATTAATACGTTCATCCTCTCCGAAAAGTATGGTCATTAAACACAAAGAATGAGTTTGCTTTAAGTTTTCCCGGGGCAGGTTAGTAATTATGAACCTTCGGTTTTCCGGGCCAAAACGCGCACCGCAACGCTATCCAAATGTCCGAATTCTCATGGAATTAGGATGGATTTACTTAATTTTATCTTGATTTAATTTTAAATTTTTTAAATGTTATATCATTTATAGAAAGTGCATCGGGTGGTAGGGTTACAAGTGAAATGTAAATGACCTCTCATTCGTCAGCTCTTTGTCGATGTCAATTTCTACGTTTTAAAAGAGGCATATTGATTGATTTACTGACAATGTTGCACATAAAATGCTTTTATTTACCTTCAACGTTTAGGAATCGTTTTTTTTATAAATGAACGAAAGAATCCATCGCGGTCTCTATATGGACGGCATGGTTGCCTTCAGCTTATTTCTCTTTAGTAGAATAAACAATCTTTTCATGCCTTCATGAGATAAAATTTGACATTACATATGGTTACCTGAATATTTAATCGGTAATTGATGTCTCTTGATATATTGTTGGAATATGAAGCATTTCACTTGGTTCAAATAAATTTGGAAGTTCTGACTGACCGCACTATTAGACCGTTTGGAAATTTTGACTGACCGCATGCCACAACCCTTGAGTTTGCTTGCAGAGTATTATGTTGATGTAGATGTAATAATCTTTATGTTACTCACTTTGGGTGTTTAAATGTCCGTTGCATTTACATTTTTGTACTAAATTGAAATAATGACACGTGATAAGGTAAGATAATATGTTGACCACTTCCGTTTTCTACTGCTTTTAGTGCGACTTAAAAAAGTTGGTTTCTGATCTTGACCATTGAGCCAAGCCTTTCTCGTTATCACGGTTTTTCAAATTGCACAATGATAGTAGCATTCAGATTGCACCATGATGGTGCACATCAGGTCTTGGATCAACTTTCTGTTTTTATATTCTAACTTGGAAAAGTACAAAGTCTTTGAAGGTATGAAAGCAACGGTATCGGGCTGGGCGCAGTGAGAATCCGACGCAGGCTCTGTACTCGATGATGATGTGGTGACATCGAAACGAGAAGTAAACATAAAGTTCAATCGAAAAGTTACCAGGGGCACAAGGAATTTGTTATTATTGCATCATCATCATCAACAGTCATCGATCCAACATTAAATTGCTGCAGCTCCCCTCCCCATTCTCTATTCTGCTTTATTCCTTCAGAAGCCTTCATTATAAAATCCTTCATAATTTGCGTAACGTATTTAATCTATGTTCTACCTCAGTCATTCTTCCTTTATATGTCTAACCCCAATCGGGTACTCTTATTAAAAGAATTTCATGGTTGAAAAAGTTTCCAATCTCTTCTTATTCGCCCGAATTTTCATCCAACATATCTCTCCAACTTTTCGTAAGACTACTTCAATGGGAATTCCTCCGTCCGATTTATCTTCACCATTCTGCGATTACATCACGTTTACATTGCTTCCGATCTCCCTGCCCCGCTGTTGTTATCGCGTTAAGGCAGCCGCTCAACATTTCCTCTCTTTCCCTCGGTTATATCGTGGAGTCATTTTTCTGTCGCATTGTTGCATTTTTTTTCACCGTGGCTTCACCAGGCCCGCATATCATTTCCGGCATTGCGAGCGTTATCCCGTGTGCGGAGGGACTAAGTACGACGTCGAGAAGCGCGCATATCATTTCCTTGAAAGCAAAACAAGGGAGAGAGGGGCTGGAATATTTAATAACGTGATTGGTTCGTTAAACCTTATTTTTCGCTAGTCACTTCAATCGTTTGCCCGGGTGATCGGTCCATGGTGGTCGAAGCGGGTGTACCTGCGCGTCCCGTCCCTTATATTTTTCCGTCGGTTTATCGACCAGTCCGTCCCGATTGCATGAAATTTTCGCTCTTGGGAAACAAAAAGTATCTCGCCTCATCGGGCTCACGAGCGCGCGCAACGCTCACTCGGTATCGCAACGCCGAGAGCCATTGTCCGCGTCTCGTCCCCGCTCCACACCAATTGGCTCCCGACCAGTAGTCCTCGCCTCGTGCAACGCGGCTGTGTATCACATTTTCGCCCCGATTAAAGTGAATTTTTCGCGCCCCAGGTGGCCCAACCGCTGGTGGCCCAGCAGGTAAACAGGGATGTTTTGGCTACTAATCGGAAAGTCACGAACTAATACCGGTTGGTATGGTGGTTACAGTGATTTCACCGTTGTAAGTTAAAGAATATCTTGTGACAATTCGAGACAAATATTACTCCGAAGGGGTGAAGAACATGTATAGCGTGTTTAGCGACCTATAAGGGTAGCTTACTATGGTAGGTTATATCAAACGCAGAAAATTAGAGAGATGTCGGACAGTAAGGTTTAAAATGCTTTTTTTCGTGTACGATGAGGAACTACAACAGCTGTAATCGAAACTGCCAAGAATATAAATTACAAAGATGGGTAGCGTTGTTATCAAGCTCTTTTCATTATATTTTATTTTCCGCACGGGAAGATAATTTTATTATTTACGTATTATCTGTCTGTAATTTCGACATTATTTAGCATGTTAGCATGGATGGGCATTAGTTTACTTTACCTAGTGGTCCCCGTGATGTATGAGGGCAGTGTTCATTCCGCACGAGCCGTATTGCATGTTGAATCTCCTAACACATACATACGTTACAAAATAGTGTATTAAGTACAATAGCTGATAATATTATGATGCGTGTTTGACGGTTATTGCATGCTTGATGTGGAGTCACCCCTGCCACACACCCTTGAGTTTGCTTGCTGGGTACCAAAGACATTTAAGTGTACCGATGAATCCTTTCACTCCGAAGTGAAGTACCTTCAGCAAGCTCGCTGCTGAAGTGAAGCTAAATGTTTCGTTTTATTTTTGTTAACACCTCGGATACTCAGACCGCGAGAGCCTTTACCTTTGCTTACTTTGACTTGCAACGCAATGGAGGTCATAAAGCGATCATAAGCGTCCTTCGATTGGCCTAAAATTAGTGGATTTTATTTATGTACGCAAAATGTTGCGAGTATATAAAAAAACCGTTAATTTCATCAATGAGCATCAATCATGCAATATCGGACGCATTAAAACCTAGCCCAAAGCCGGCGTCACACGGATACTTTCCAATTCGCTTTCCCTTGCGTCGTGCCTAGCGTAATAACTTGGAGTTTTCCGTGTATTTATCGCAAGGAAATCCTGCGTCTTCGGATATAGAACCGGTGTAATTTGTCTCTGGATTCGGGGAAGCGTCGTCCAATCAGGAGTCCCTATTTTAGACATGCGATTTGGTGATGTCATACTGTAGATGGCGCATGGTTAGCACAGCTAAACTTTAGACCGTTATAAGCTCTCTAAATGTCATCTTTAAATTTCCTGCAATAAGGTTAAAACACCGGTAACATTGCTGTATTCAGTTCATCTAATTGTACAAAATTTCAAGTGCCAAATGTAGTGCATGTTCAAAGAAAGATGCTCCCAATAGCAGACGCCCTTAATAGATTATTTGAAATGGCCTCCGTCGTAAACACTTCTACATCTACAAAATACCCTGCAAGCCACCTCAGGGGTGTGTGGCAGGGGGTTAGTATTCACCAACATGCAAAACAATATACCCTAAAGTTAGTGTAACTACGACTAATTATGCATTAGCATAAATCGCTAATGCTTGTCACGAGACGAAGCCTCACAAGCATGCACTACACTACAGATATTATCACAATGGAGAGGTACCGTTAATATATATGTATTTTGCAACTACACAAATGGACAGAGATTCAAGACTTATGTAGAAAACATGCACGGCGTGCAGCTAGTACTAAGTAACAGATAAGGACTCAAGTATTAGGGAGTACTACTACTACTAAGAGCTACACTACCTATCGACAAACCTAGATAAAAGTCTCATTGACCGCTGTTATGGTCCCTTATAATTCTTGGGAAAAATGACATTTTAAATCTGTCCGTTCTGCAGTCTAGTTCCCAAATTTTATTCTCATGATCTAATCTACCGTAGTATGTTGGATTTCGTATTATATAATCAACGTCGTCAGAAAATAAACCGGTTTGGAACTTACATAATAGATTGAGTCTAAATTTTAATCGACGGTCTGAAAGCGTTTCCCATCCCAGTTGCTACAAAAGGTCAGTAACACTAACTAGATTTTCGTAACGGCCGTTAACGAATCTTGCCGATCTTCGCTGCACGCGTTCTAACTCAGTTTCCAAGCCTATCTCATAAGGATCCCAAATACTGGCAGCATATTTGTTGAAGCAGTTGAAGTACACTCGGCTGTCGGCCGACGAGAGCGCCTGCCCTAACGCTGCGCTGGTCTGACGCAGTTCACACTGAGTAGGACGCAGCACGGACCGAGTGAACACAACAACGGTCTGCAAAAACAAGGAACAGGGCAGGAAGAGCATCCCGTACGACGCCAGCTGAAGGGGACTCTGGCCTCCTTACCATACCGTGTTTTGGGCCATTTTAGAAAAAAGCTTATCTCACCAACCAATTGAGATAATGTGATGAGATCTTCAGCCAGTAAATGACATCTCTTATTTTCTTCGTCGTATTGTTTGCAGTCGTGAAAATGTTTCAATCTTGTGTCCGAACAGTTCAGCAAATTCCTGCCGGCGCACAGCCTTTTTAATGATGATTGCAAAAACGAAATAACATTGACTGACGCTTTGTCATATGACCCATTTTATAATTTTCCACCATGAATGCGAAGCATTTGCCCGTGGTTCACTGTCGTCCATAGATAATATAAACCGGATTGATATACCCGATTCCCTATCCGCGAGTAGCTTTGTAGAGCCGGCCGGCCCAGTGGGGAGGAGAAACGTGGTCCGGTGACGTTTGTCCCCGTCGCGTGTGAGTCACGTGCGCCCTCTTTCCGCCGTAAGCGGCTCTACGTGGGGAGCAATCGTGGAGGGAGAGGGAATCTTTGTGGATGGCAGATGAAGGAGGGGGGAGCGACCGAAGAAGAGGAATCGATTGAAAGGGAGAGCAGTCGAGGAGGAGGAGGCCCGTGATAAGCCCCTCTGGCTGCGTAACGTGCGCGTTTGAGGGCTGAGGGCATTGAATTTGATCACTGTGGCGGCCTTGCGCTCTTCTGTGTGTGTGGCTAGATGAATTGCCCCTACTCACTGAATCTCCGTCGCTTAACTTCTATTTTCTTGAAGGAGCGGACCGACGATTACCTAAATATTTTGTAGTATTCCAGTTTAAGACACTTCGACGGCTATTTCGTACGGTCACCTTGGGCTTACAGTCAGCCGCTTGCAGACAGGGGCTACAGTACCCTGATGAATAGGAAGATCGCCCGTCCAAATTTGAGACAAGTCCATCAATGACTAACTTTGTTGATCTAGCGTGATACTGTGTCATCGTGACAGGTCGTTTCCCACGATTGCTATGCTTCTCTCTGCTATGGTCAGATTAACACGCCCGTATGAATCCGTAGTCTACGTGCTGGAGGCGTATATTTGCGCCCGGCGTGGAAAGAGAAAATGGACGATAAATAACAATTTATAATTAAATTTTATAACTTTTAAAATTTTTCAAACTAGAAAATACTGACTGAATCACGCTAGTGTCGGGCAAAAGCTCTAATATCAACGGTGATCAATGAAACAACGCGGGAACGCTGAAAGTGCTACGCCAGAGTATTTAGCACCGGGGGGACAAAGCTGTCGTCGAGCATGCCGCAGCGAATACATTACGCCTGTATCAAACATTTGCTGATCCTGTGCTCACCCAATCTAGCATAAATGCGTAGGAAAATAGCGTGGTGTAGAACCAGTGTGCTGGCCCATAATCCCTAGCAACCTTTCCAGGATCCTTGATTCCATTCTCGGTCGCGGTCCTAGTTTGCTACTTGCTCATTGGAGGACCAAGTTGCTGTCGACAATTCTTGTTGACGCCTGACAACGCTATGCAATATTCAAAAAAAGGTAATTCTCCGTGCTTGGGCAACAAGTGCAATGATCCTGTGAATTCTTTGAGGATGTCTCCTCGGTATTGATGTTGATCGATATAAATGGTTATGTACAGATCAATTCCATCTTGAGGACGGATATAATTTGCTTTTTTCTTAGAAACCTTTCCTTGCTTCAACCAGTAGAGCTACTTTATTCCCGAATCGAGAATAAAGAACCCATCCCTGGCACCTGAGTGACACCAAGATTGAAACGTGATATCTCAAACAGGCGCGGCGATCGGCTACCCGTAATCAACGAATACTGGCATAACCTTATTTGCATCTCGACGAGTGCGTCTTCCGCGTCGTAGCTTGAAAGTGCGTTGACAACAACATGAAAAAGAAACGCCGAGGCATGTGATGACAAAGCCAAGGATCGATTCATATTCTATGGACCGACCTTGTTCCCCTTTCGGTAGTTGCTGTTCGGGAATAACTTCATGAAGATCTAATCTCCACCTATGTGCATCCATGTTCAATATTGCATCACCGCGTCGCTTTCTTTAATTTTACTGGACTCTTTATTTTCAAATTACTTTTCTAAACACTTCTCTTGGTGTTATTCGCAAATTATGCGTTTATAGATTTGCAAGCGTTCATTTCAAAAATGTAGAATGTTTAGCGCCACTGCTCTGGATAAAACGCTGTGCTAAAAGTAATATGGTGTTTCCCCATTGCAATTACGTTGGCACTGAGGCGATTTGTTAACTAAATATTTTTTTAAACTACGGCAGACGTAGCTAATACGAAATAACGATCGATTTATCGAAATTCTATTACCCTCGCGTGATGAGGTACATTTCTGTATCACTTCAAAGAGTTGTTCCAATTATGATCAAATTTCGCAATCGGAAGTTAAATAGTATCAGAACTTAAGAAGTTCTAAAATAATATGAGATTTTATACATCAACTAATCCTGTTAGTTTCCTACGACACTTCAGAAAGTGTTGTTGCTGGGCCTTCAGCAATCAGCCAGTGAAGTGAACTGATAGTAGTGAGTAGAAATAAAACTTACGGACGCAGGGTACCGTTGGCATGCTAGAACGTACCTAGGGTTTTCAGTCACTAAGTGCAGGTGATGGTACTAAAAAATCGTATATACACCCATTCCATGCCATATTCCCGGAATAATTAGGGAGAACGTCGTAACCAAGAGGCAAAGTGAATTCAACCGCAAACTATGAATGTATGGTTTTCAAACGCCAAGAGTACTGGTGGTATAAAGTAAAGACTATGGTACTTGTGAACAGTGTTCAATAGTTTAATCCTCTTCTCAACTAACACTTCACCCTGCTTAAATTACAGTTACACTAACTTTAGGGTATATTGTAATGCATGTTGGTGAATACTCACCCCCTGAGGTGGCTTGCAAGTTATTTTGTAGATGTAGATGTAGAAATTGTCCGGCATTATTTTGGTTACTGCATGAAGCAGTATCTGGTAGCATTCATAAATTAATAGTATTAGTAACCAGTAGTTGTGTCTTTACCAGTGTACTGCATGTTCGTCTGTGTAGCACTCTCCCAGTTTCTAATTTGAATATGCACTGTTCTCTTGACTGCTTTTTGGTTTGCGCCTAGCGGCTGGGGGAACGTACGAGGTCCTGATTTGAACTAGGACGAGTGCTGCATGCCTGTTGTGGAATCACCCCATGCCACATCCCTAGAGTTTGCATGCACGGTACTTTGTAGATGTAGAAAGAAATGTAAATGGAAAGTCGCCAAGCGAAGGTAGTTCTTCTACTCTCAAATACCTTCATACTCAAACTGTACCTAATAAACTCTATATAAACTCTCAAACACACTGTTCTACATTCAAAGACTGTAAATAAAGGTACCTCGCTCCTCTGCCGTGTGTCGGGATATGGATTGTAATCGCAATGTTTAGTTTATTAATTATATTGACCATCTTCTATTGCCCCGTGGCCATGATATATGATTATTATTGCAAAACATCCATGCTGATTTAATGTCATGACATCCACCATACAGGTTAAGAGACACGAAAGTTGATGAATGGGCAGGAGTTAATGAGATTGCGGATTATATATCTCAGGAAATCCTCCGCAGTTACTCATATCGCCCTGTGCTTACGTTTTAATCGTTCAGCTTTGTGTCCGCCAGAAGTTCACCATGGTTTGACGTGCGTAGAGATCTGATAAGCAAATCGATCGCATACCTGTGCTTGTGCCGTTTCAATTAGTGTCGCCGCCTATTCGGTGTTCTCTTTCCTGAATTTTTGTGGGAGTACATCAATAAATATTACTTTTTCGTAATTTACCGCCTGGGTAGTTTTATGGCTTCATCCTTGGTCTTCGCTAGATATATCATACTCAGATGCCAAAAAGTGAACAAAGCTCTAGCAATAGGTGGAAAACAAGGAAGCTCTCTTAGATGAATCCAAAAAGTGATCATTCCAATGATTTTGTCAACGATAACATTGAATTCCGAAACATACGAGTTCCTTGTTCGTACTAAAGTTCCTTTTAGGCCATTGGTGTGGGCTACAGTTTACTCGAAAAAAAAGGGATCTACGTCAGGTCTCTACTATTTCAACATACGTGGTGCGTGAATGGGACGTTATTATTAAGCCCTTAATCGGCTCAAGTTTTCAAAATGAAAGAGAGACGGCAACCAGCCAAAAAGTTACGTTTGATTTTCGTTCTAAATTGGCCCAGTGAAATCATTTCATTTTCAAATTAATGGAATATAACTAGTCATTTTCAACAATTTTGGAAAGATAAAACGCTAATGAGTATCGGGTAATTATTTCACTGAGTTTATTTTGACCTCATTCGACATAGCGCGGCTTAAGGCCCGCTCTCTTGGTACACATACTCGCACTATTAAATGCGCAAGTACTTGCGTGAATACGTGCTCTGGATTATATCTATGGCTATTTTAATGGATATCTGACCCATCATTCGCTACATTTGACGTGTTTGCACTTTAAGATTTTGACGAAACATTTGTTCACGCATCTATTAAAACATGTGCAGGCCTTAAATTGTGTAATTGGGCAAGATGACGTGTAATGGCCCTTAAACCTCTGCTGTTGTCAATGCCTTCATATGTTTTCCCATCTCTGCGCTAATGTACAGCGCAAGTATTGTTTTGCACGCCTTTCGGGTTCCCTATTTGCTTTCTCTCTCATCTACGCTTACATCTACCCAATAATCCATATTTCATCATATGGAATTGTTGCAGGTGCTTGGTCACCAATCTATAGTCAATACAGTGCGTGCAGCTAGAAGTAGATGAGGATGAATTTTTTCTATAATTATTTTTTTTAGCTAACCCTTACTGTGTTGTAATTGTGACAATTTTCAGAGGAAAACTTATGCTCTGATGCCCGACAGATTAACGATAGAACAGGATGACCATAGCTCCGGGAAAATTGGTTATTCTCAGTGAATTCCTGAGATGCACGAAATTTGGTAAACCCCACGGAAATGTTCTAAATTTCACCAGATATAAGGAAATAAAATCGAAAGTGCCCAACCATCCTCGAAAGCTACAGTGAAGCTCCGGACTAATAATCACTATTTGCTGATGTCTTAAATCTATAGGTTAAAGTGCAACGTATTAGTGTCCATGGTATAAAGGACACTTCGTATTCACAAAACGCAAAATATCGGGCGTCTGAACTCCCCTTGCCAATTTCCTATTTTGCAGCTTCCAATGCAAAACGTGGATGTAGATGTTGATAGCTTATCCATTATTAAATGATCATGACGTGTGTAAAAAATTTATGCCGACTTTGATTGGCAGAAACTATGGCAATGGTTAGTGTAAGAAAAAACTTAGGACTATTGAAGATGATATCGGTGAAAAATTCAGTGATTAAAAAAAACTTTAGAAATCCAGATAATCTGAGGCATTTATTTTCAGTAAGATCGATTAAATGTTCCGATTTCTGTACTTAGTATGAAAAGTTAAATCTGTTCCGTATTTACCCCACCAATTAATGAACCCCGTCGTAGTGTATGTCGGGTTTATTCTTAACTGAAGGCCACGGCCTCAATGTGGTTTCATAGTGTGTTTACTCAACGTTTTAGGTGAGCATTGCCCTAGATGTGCGCCATACCTCGGGGAAATCATGTCCATGCTTATTTACTGATGTAAGTTGTGACTCATTGCTTTCCTATTCCATCTGTCATCATTTATAAAGTATCGACAAGGGTTTAAAATAGATAACCCTTTGTTCGGAACATCTACAGACTGCCCAGCAAATCAATACAACGGAATTTGGCCGAGTGTGTTCGGACACCACCAAGACAATAATGGAGGGAATAGGTAAAATGAATTTGAGGGGGAAAGGGTGAAATGTGAAACTTATTTTGACGGATTAGAGCCCCTCTGTTTTATTTTTTCGCCATTAATGGTGCGTCATAAGAAGGAATTTTCGAACTATATGTTCCAAAGTGTATCTCTGTTATTCCCCGTTTCTGTCAGTTATGGAGATGTAGAGTGGGTGAAAAGTCATATCCACCCTTTCGGATTTAAATTATCGTTATCTGATAATCAATCATTCTCAGTTGTGTTAAACATAAATTTCGCGTTACCTTAATTTATTCAGTAGTCATAGAGTTGCGTGTACCCTCCCGAGTCCATAGCGGCTTCCCACCCAGCCCCTCCAATTACACTCCCCGATCGCTCAAATAGCTTTCAAGGAATCGTGCAACTTTCGTTTGTGCTTTGCTCATTCCGCGGATTAATTTTTTTCTTTGTAGGGTTCACTGCCTGTGTCTGAACGGTTTCGTGGCATTACAAGTGTTAAAAGCGACAGGACGTCTGGCGGAAGCCGTGCAAAGGAACCTTTGAACCTGCTGATCGAACCGCAAGAATTATCTTCGACCATTGTTTTCCCCGCTGAGGCATTGAGCAATGAGATATATACGGGAGGAACCCGGTTAATTTGTGAATGCCAGCCGCTGAGTATCGCGCGGATTGAAGTGCGAAGCCGTTTAAAGAATCCCAGTGAAAGATTGCCGCACTCGAGTTTTGCACTGCACTCGCGGCTTTATTGTTCCGCGGCGTCGGTGCACTGAGATGCCGGCGCCGAAAAAATTTGGCGCCGAGCCCGATGAGTGAGTGAGTGGGTCCCTTGGCGGGCTTTTTGGCCGTGAACGGCAAACTGAATACAACTTGGCGCCTGGGTGTGAAGGGTGGTGAGGGAACCTTGATGAGGTAGATTCATAAGCTACAAATTGCGTGGTCTCAGGCGTGATGTTGTGGGAAGTGACCATTTAATAACCCAGGTCATGAATATATTTTTTAAGCTGTGAGAAAGTTTATTGTTGTAATTTGTAGCAGATGCTTATTTATTTTATTACCTTACGATGATTTGAGGATCTGTATTATTTGTATAAACGATTTTATAATGTTTCATGCTGGTAACTCGTAATCACTGTGTATTATGCTGAACTCAGCCCTAATTTGGCGTATGTTCACTTATTTGGGTGCAAAATCATTTCGGCGATTTCTTTGCCCGACGAATGCTTTCGATGAAGATTAATAATTCATATGGATGGTTACACTGCTAATTGACATGATTTAACGATGACACGTGGATGGATAATGTTTAATGCCGTCGATGTTTTCCGAGTGAAACCCATTGCCTTTAATCTAGGTCAATGCATATGTATAATGTGATATATTTAAATTAATGAGCGAATTCTGTCCACGATGAAATAGTTGTCTTTCAAAAGATGGCAATTTGATGAACCATCCGCGCTAATAAAGTTTTCTGAATATAAATGCCCGATGAATGTGGAATGACCTTTTCATGACCAGTTTTACATCCATAATATAGTGGAATTCATTAAAATATTTGTATTATTGAGATATATTCAACTTATATTTTTATGAATTCGATGTGTATAAAGACTTTTTGCCGAAAACTAGAAAATCAGTTCAGTTTCTGAAGTAGAATTGAAACATCGACCACGCCTCATTTTTTGCGGGATGAGAACGCACGTAATGATTAATTGATTCCGTATTTCCATTTCGTTAATTAAAGTGCCATTCTCTTTGAATATTCATTTGGGGATCATCGTAATCGCAGTATTTTGTGAATTAGTTGCATGAGTCGTGTGGAGTTTCGTTATGGAAAAGCATTTTCTCTTTGTGACTACGATTGGCTTTGGCTAGGCCACACATTTTTTTGCTGGCGTATTTTTGCAAACAGTAGCTTTTTTATTAGGTGGCACCGTCAAAATATAGCATGCTTTACCTAATTCAAACAGAACGCCAGGGAATCAATTTAGGATATTTATGGCTGCTAAACGCACGCTGTAATCGCCAACATATTTTGCGGGCATCTATATCCATGCGCTGATATAGCTCACTGTTTTCTTTTTTACTTGTACCATTAATTGTATATCATTATAATAGCCTTTTAATTACTTGGGCATCGTGAATCCCGAAAATTCCTGACTCGCGACCTAATAAAGCCCGCCTATCTACCTCGATGAGAAAGCAGGTGAAGATCATTTACCTTCAAGGTCTCTCTCTTCGACTTCATGACTAATCGTCCTTCGCCTCCGTTAGAAGTACATATTTTTGCAAGGAAAGCGTTTAGGAAGCATCGCCCGTTAGGCCTGCCTTTCACGCAACAACTAAACGATTTGTCATGCACACGCACGAATGGGAGGCACGCGTCCGAGCAGGCAATATTCGGAAAGTTTCAAGTAACATTGGAATACGTTGCAACTTGCCTTCTCATAAAATCACGGACCTCTTTCTTATGACTGGATGTAAAAATATCGAGGCCGTCGCAGAACGGCCTTGGCTGCGAAATCAGCGGATTCTTCCCTTCCCGTCCCTTGTGCCTTGCCATTACGTTTCGGTCTCTTAGCGCCGCTCTGTGGGCGGTTGAGAACTGAAATATACGGCTGTTTTCGTAGCTTATGCTCGGATCGATTGAAACTCAAGTGCAGACAACGCGACTTGTTGTATTGTGCTTTCGAAAATCCGGAGAAAGACTCCTGTATACACTCCCACAACCTGTAATCTGCCTGCATACCACTCGAAAAATCCTTTGTGAATGTGTCAGTCCATTGTGTGTGTGGCTATTAGTAGAGATATCAAACTAGTGATGGGGAACCATAGGTACCAGTGTCCGCAATACTGACCCGTTCGGTATTCGGTATGACGCTTTTTTCAGTTTCAAAAAGCGAATTATTAGTAGTGAATGACTTAGCGGCTGTATTTTTTTCCTGCACAGTAAGCCTCTGGGGGGGGGCATGTTTCTTGTTTCTATAGTGAATTAAATGACAATATCAATGTTGTGTGTGACTTAATTTCAAATAGACCATGCCTATAGCGTATCATGTGACTTCTAGTTCATTATATGTTGGGTGGCGTTCGAAACGGTATCATCAGTGTGCTTCAACCACGAAGCGATGAAGGCGTAGTAAAGGGAAGTTACATTATTAGCAACAATCAACCACCAAAACTCTTAGTGGTAGTACCATTTCGATCATTATATTTTGCACAGCCGACTTTACATTGGAGAATTATCCTAAGACCAAGTCTTACAAAATAATCTTTGTGATGAAAACTATTTTAAGTAAATAAATATTCTCTCTGAACGATTAAATATGAATGGCTCATTTTCTCCTGGAATTACCTCGTATACCGACGCATAAAATAATATCAATTTTTTTCATAAATGCGCTTGTATTTCAGTTTTTACTAAGTGCGGATTTTCCGAGAAAGTCCGTATTATTTTTACGTTTCAATATCTTATGTTTAATAACATGGCTAATTTTCTAGCGAAAACATTTGAATGAGGACGCTCTTCGTCTATAATGAGTTACTTGTACGATATTGATTGAGGAATTGATGTATACAGTAGAGCATGACAACTGTAAAGCTCAATGAATTGCCCCATTTTATAAAAAATCTTATTTACACGGACAGGGGGAAATTATTCACAGAGATACTTTGCCTGAAAATAATAGGCTGAATTATCCGCGGATTTTGCCAATAGACAGCAAATATTCATGTTATTTTGCCACTTCGGAGCAAAGCTAGTATTTATGGCCTTAACTTGTCGGAGGCGTTTTTCATGCGCACCTTATCTCGCGTAAAATCGCTTCCAATGCATTGATAGTAAATCTCTCGTTATCACCTTCTCGTCATTATCTCCCAAAGTCAACTGCTCTTTATTAACCCGTGCTTCATTTTATGAATTCCCCGTTTTGGTTCTGCGGTGTCTTTCAGGAAGTGAAACCACAGCTGCCCTTTGCTTTATGTTGACTTGTTTCTGAATCCACATCCTTTTCACCAAAGGAAAGCGTGAATTCCTGCGGATGAGTAAAATTTTGACTTAGCTTGAATGGTTTTAATAGCGCGTAAAGGAGTATATAAGCACTCAATTTCAACTCAGTGGAGAAATTTGAGGATAACTTGATTTTCTCCGTCTGTTTTCTGCTCAATTATGAATTGCATATCTACAATGACGTTTACACGCGTCATAATCCGATTAACCCTTTCGCGCCGGACGTCGGCCATAGCCGACGAGCATTTTCATACGCAAACGACCTAACGTCGGCTATAGCTGGCGTGGGTTTTTCAGCGCAAACGAACGGACGTCGGCTATAGCTGTCGCGGGGGATGGGAAGTGACCGCTGAGGTAGCAATGGTCGGAGGCATTCAGGCCCTGCCTGAGACCCAGCTTAGCGAGACCTTAGAGCTAATCCTCGACCATTAGGCCCGACCCTCCTACTCATTTACGATCCTCATAATAGCAGGAATCCGTGTTGAAGTGGTTGAATTGCCAATGATTTTTGCAAAGAAAAATTTATTGCAAACTCCAATTTTTTATACCTTGAAATGAATTCTTCGTTTTTTTTCTGTGCATAAGCAATTTTTAAACGAAATTTTAGTGTTATTATTAACTGACTTGTGTGAAAGCCTTGTGTGTTCATATGCGATGAAAAATACGCAAAAAGAGAAATGTTGTCGTTTTATTGTCTATATCGTACGTGTTTGTTACAATCTGAATGCCTATTTACAATATATGTCCTCTATTTTCCGATTCCTTCATTGATCCCCTTAGTAATTACTCATATTCCGGTATTTTTAGGTAATGTATATTGTAAAAATACTATTAACTTCGCCTACGTTGGTCCAAAGCCCGAATGACAAAAAGAAGGATGGGAAGTATTATTTGGAGGTTTATTCAAAGAAAATTTCGAGACGTCCTAACTAGCTGTAAAAATGGAAAAGTCCTAACTTTGTTATTATTAACGCTAGAAATCCGTTTAAAATTCTACAATGCTTAAAAAAATGTAAGTTATTCTTATATAAGTGTAAACTGTTAAAAATCATAGACAATATTTAATTTTAAAAAACACTGCTAATGCAATGAGTTGACCGTGGACTCCCGCTAAGAAAGGGTTGGAGGGTCGAGTCCAGTGGCCGGGGTAACAGCCGGGCGCCCCGTTAAGTAGGGTCCCAAATCGGAGGGACGAGAGAACCTGGGCCACTCCACCCCAAAAAAGTGCTTCGCAGAGCGAGGTTTAAAATTTTCGCAAGCTACCCGTAGCACGGAAAACATTTTCCTTTCGTAGTCGCCGGCAGGAAAGGGTTGTATGATGAGTCGTGAATATTTGTGATGAGTGTGCTGAATTTCTATTCCTCAGTCGGAAATCTGGTGTGCTTGTCCGCGCTGAAGAGGAGAGAAAACGTTAGCTCAAAGTAAATGTACGCCTTAATTAACCCTATAACTACTAATTATTGGGTCAAAAATCTTTAAATCTATTATACTATGAGTTTCCTGAACTGGTGCTGATTTTAAGAGAATCTTTGTTATTGAGAGTTCATGAGAACTGATGCCAATTATGGCTCATAGTTTTAAATTCTCGGTGTGCACTTAACAAATTTTCCAACTATTGTGCTTCTATCTACTTCTCTTGCTAATAGCCATTCTCCAAAATTATTCCATTCCACATTATCTTATCCTTTTCTATCCCGTTTCTGCCGTCTTCTCTTGCTGTCAAGTTCCTGTGGTGACGTTTCCACGCCCGTGTAAATTGCCTCTCTAAAAGATGTCACTTTGCTCCTTTTCATGCTTCTTTTTGACCTAATTTTTTTGTAATTGAACCTCATACCGCGATTTTCAACCTCATAAATAAAATTCAATCATTCTCACGGCTATGTACACCAGCAACTGCCCGAAGCATTGGAATTGCCATCAGTGAACTTTACTGATTGTGAGTCTCCGCCTACTTTCACCAATTCTCAAGACCCTTTCAGTGCTTCCACTTTCTCTGGTTTTGCATTTTACTTCATACGATGCAATTCGATGCTGTATAGTTTAAGGTGTACTTTTTGTCTACTTTGTGAAGTCTAGGTCAGAATGATATACGAGAGCCTTCATTCCTCAGCCGTGGCAGAGAACCCGTCGGAAATCTTTTTCTTGATTCAAATAAGTGCTTATGGGTAGTTACCTTCAAGCTACCTCAAGAGTGTATGGCAGGGGATGAATTTCCATCAAAATATGCAGTGTGTTATATGCTGTGAACGTTTTAGGATCTACGTTAGTCAGTGAATTAAAAATACATGTGTAGAGGTATGAGAATTACGAAAGGAAAACACTCCCTTGAGACGTCTTGTTAGTATTGTTTGGCGTGTTAAGGAGAAAAACTCAATGCAGCAATTCCACTGTGCCGAAAAATCCATTAGTCTGGACTTAATGACTAAAAACCATTGAGCGATTACGATCTCTAACTGTTCGCTAGTAAAAAATCTTAACCTTTTCCGTTATGCGAGCTGAAACCCTAACTTAATGACCGTGTACGTAGTATATCGCGATTTACAAACTATTTTGACTGCGTGAGAAAAAAGATGTATGATGGTGTAATTGTAGTACATTCCTCCTCCCCCAACATTTTTTTACCTTATAATATTATAAATTTCTAGTATTATTGTGACTCACAACTGTCACGCAAGTGTCCTAGAATCCTCGAAAACGTTGTTGATGAACATCACACGCCGTGGCTAAAATGAATGTTGTTTACTAAATCAGTGAATCTGTATCTAGTAAACCCATTTACTGTCGATAGTAAATATTAGTCTTAAATCCTTTGATTTATAATTGTTTTGGATGTATTTTGCATGCGGGTCAAGAATGAGAGTTTAAAGTAACCTATCAGTCTCCAACTTCAAGAAGGCATCATAAGGGAAAAACCTATAAATTCAACAATGGGCAATTGTTTTTTTCTATCAAATAGTTTATTCCTAGTGCCATGAATTGGCCATTCTGAAAGGGCTGGTTTTCTCATGCCTCGGTTTCCCTTTCGCGCCAATGACCTTTGCCGTCAATGCGTCCCATCTATGAATACCTCTCCGAACCCCATTTAAACATTGGTTTACACCATGCGTTGCGGAATCATGAAAAAAGCAGACTGAATGTTAGGAATGGATAGGAATGGGTTCATAGTGCAACAGCAGCTAGTAAGGCTACCTCTTCTCCGTTGTTTCGAATAGCTTAATGCATCGAGAGATCATCGGGCTCGTTAGGGACGACGTTGACAGTGTAGATAGATGAGACTCTGGATGGAGAACTTCACGATGGTCCTAGCAAGTCCCTGATAGCCGCTTGTCCCTTTGTGCTGTGCGATGGATCATGTTTCACGATTGAATGGTTTGCCCTCCTCTGAATGCAAAGTTAAAATCCTGGAGAGCTTTAATTGTAAGTAATCATATCAGGTCCGGCGATTGCGGCCGGGTAGGTCGGCTCGTTACGCTAGGAGCGGGCGGACGGGAGTCGGAGGTAAGGTTTGCTACGGATGGCACCAGGCACGTAGCCAGGGGGGGCGGGGCTTGAGGGGCTTCAGCCCCCCCTGAAATTTCAAATCATATTGTTAGTTTAGTTTTACCATGTATTATATTGGATGAAAAATACAAGGGTTCGACAGGGGAAAAATATAATAACAAAGCCGTTTTATATTTTTTAAAGTATCCATAAATAAACTGCTATAACGAACGAAATTGTACTGAGAGAGGACCCCCCAGGCTTCGGATTAAGGCCCCCCCCCCCCAAACCATAATCCTGGCTACGTCACTGGATGGCACAATGCATGGAGGAGATTTTGAATGAAATTTTGGCACGTGATGGAACATTATATCTCCGGTGAATGACTTAACTAGCTAATTGTGATGTTTCTTCTACGTGCCAATCCCTCCAAGTATTTTAACCATTTAGAGGCCTAGTGATCCCCATTTATGTGATCCCCTTTCCGTGCTTTCATCCGCAAATTCGCTCTTCTTTTAATTTATTGGACCAGCTGGTGAATGGTAATGTAATTAACTCTATATTTTCATTTCATTTGCTCGAACTCACAATTAAATAGCGGCCCATATGAGTTTGATCAGATCAATGCCATCTTAGTTCCACACCCCCGGCCAGGGACGGATTTCAACCAGTCTGAGTATTCCTTTTCGTCCTCCTTTTCCAGGAATAGCTTTCTTGAATATTTCTGAAAAATTATTGAGTTCATGGATAATGAATTCGAATTTAATGAAGTTCAATGCTTATTTGGAGCTGAAAAGTTCAATACGTGTTGAAAACATCATTTAAAAATATGTACCACCCCATGACGTGCCACCTCGTGTACCGTTTTGCAATTTTTATTAAGTTTTAATACTTTTTACGCAATTTCAGAAAAACAAACACAAAATTTGAAGTATTGGAAATGTTGTGTTATTGATCATCAAATGGACAGAGAAAATCAAAAATGAATGTTCTAAAAATAGTTAGGGGTAAAATATGTTTGATGAAAACCATACGGTGCAGAAGATGTAAACCTATTTGAAACATTCTAAGTCTTAACGGACTCTTGAAAATGGTACTAGAAGGATAAAGTAATTGTGAAAGCTATCGGGGAAGACCAGAGATGGAATACGTGTAGCAAATTATGAGGGACTTGTAAATGAACGCTGAAAGTAGGGTAGAGTGGAGAGCAACAGTAAACCAATCTTCATATTGATGACTTGAGCTGATGATAATTACTTTTTTCTGTAAACAAGTATTTCTATTCGTAACAGAAAATATCAAGCACTCTTCCATCTAATTGATGAATATTTATTCCTCCTGTGCTTTTTAGTACATGGGTGGCGATCCCTTATGTTTCTTGCGGTATTTTGAATGAAGACCGATGCTCATCGGAGCACTGGTCGAGAAACGCACGGTTCCTGGGATAATCCGAGAGAGTTGCCGACAACAGGGTAAGTGGGGGTCCGAAAAACTGTGAATCAATCCAGTCATCATGCGAGCTGTTGAGGCGTTTAGGGTAGTTTGAGCGATATATCACTTCACATAAAATTCTTTGAAATTGGTCTTATTTATAATGAAAAAGATCTCATCTTTCCATTGATAGCCAAATATCAGCTTCTTGTCAAACTACTTTTCGTCATATTTGCCATATATAATGGCCGTTTTCCATGGGAAATGGTACGGGTACACACTCCAGAGACTATATTTAAAAAATGAGACATTTCTTACGATTAGATTGCGTAAGATATTTAACAGTGTGTAGTCTGTATGGTTTCTCAACTATTTCATGAAATAAATCAATTACTCGCCGCAGTAATGTTTACAGAATCGCAAAGTATCTTCGGTTACGAAAGCTTTTTCACCGTAAGACGTGAAAAAAATGAGTCGAGTGAAAAATATATGCATAGGTATATTTAGTTAATTACTGAGAATTTCAGTCGTATCAAACAACATTTTCGTGACACTAATGCTACAGTACTTACTTCATGCTTCTTACAGTTGCTTTAATTTTAAAATATAATTGGAATATGGTCTCTGTTATGACTAAGAAAAAATCTCGCTCAAACTACCTTAAGTCCAAGAAAACGCCCAAAATCCGATCCGTAAATCCCGAAACGTGACTGGATGGGATTGAGCCCTCATCCGATAAGACCTTTAATCTCAGATAAACGCATCTTTGCTTTGGGAATATCATTTGTTGCGGTCGTGGATGGCGATGCAGCTCCTTCATCTCTTAATCCTCTTCTCACTATTGCCACTCACCGTGCTATCATGTTTTGATTGTTTGTCTCATACCGCGGCGCCCTCATTGTATTCGTACTTCGTCGTATGGCTGCTATTCTGAGCTCAGGATCACCTATCACGTAATTTCGTTGCACACAAATTCATGTCTTAGAGGTGGGCAGACGTTGGATGGAGTTAAGCCGCCTTAGCCTTAGACATGCTTGTGCGGGGTTTTGATCGTCTTCGTTTAAACCATTCACGCATTTGATGGTAAGTCATGGATTCTATTTGTGAAATGAACTCGCATAAAAACCTCCTGGCAAAAATAGCTTGCGAGTTTTGTATTTTGCTTATGAGAAGGTTTTGGGAATTTTTTCGCATGGTTTATTTTCGAAGTCGAAAGAGTTTAATGCATAGTACCTTTCATTTAAAGCATAAACATATAAAATATATACATATCCCATCATAGTCAGGGGAGGAATCTGTAATGGATAAAAATACACTACAATTCTTGCGGAAGTCAGTACACAACAGTAGTGAAAATAATTCTTTCTGTACTCATCATCAGCATTCAGCAATTCCAAGATTGGCTTTCGGCAGCTCTCCACTGTATTATCTTTTTATCCAACCACTTTATCATTCGTAGTTTTCATTTCTAAAACCCCCGAATCCACCATTCAGTATTCCATTGCCCACTTCCCTTGTTAATTGTCTATTTCTCGTGCCATTGTTATTGTTAAGAGTTTCACATGCTCCATTATGAGTCCAGCACGTTTTATATCTTATACGTATCAGAGTTTTCATTCAACATCTTTTCTTCCAAACTATTCGCAGGACTTTTCATGGTTAATTCTCTCCGTCCATGCAATGTGCATCATTCTTAGATAATGCCACATTATTTTTTGGCTGCCGTTATCGTCCTAGCCCCACTGCATTATAAGAGTAACATGAATTTGCTTCATTAAAGTAATTTCATACTTTAGAGCTCGTGTTGCTAGCTGTTAGTAGACTTTTATTCTGATAGAAAGCCCACTTTTCTTGAGATGCTGTGCTCTTACTGTTCAACTCAATCCGTACAATCGAAACTTCATAATGTAAAAAAAGTGCGAGTACCTCAATGATAACGCGAACATTTTATCAATGAGTTTGAAAATTACTGAGCAAAAGTCAACTGAACCTCTTTAATTCCTGGCTGCTCGCAGATGGTGAAGGTTTTAAACTATTTTATCGTAATGCCTCTTCTGCTCATCGTCACATGCCAAGCGCAATGTCCCTTTGCTCATGTTACATTGATGAGTGACATAAATTTGCGGTAACTTAACTACTATTATGTGAGTAAACCCAATGACTAGTGAATTTCCGACGTGGTTTCTTCTCCTTTAGGTATTAGCAGAGTAATAACGAAATGCACCAAGGCACCACAGTTTTATGTCCTATCTGACGGAAGAAGTACTAAAATTGAATTGATCTCCACAAAGTGTGCAAGCAGGGAACGGAATCCCACTGATAAATATCCAGCAATGCCCGATTTAGAACCAGAGCTCTCGCGATTGGAATTTAGTACTCAAGCAGCCACACCAACTGGAGACCCGCGTATGAAGAGGAAGCGCTATTGTACATTTTCTACATTTGACACATACCCTTCTCTCTTTCATGTCTGATAAACTGACACAATCCGGCCTACGAATTCCGGTGGCTTGCAAGAATTATGCGGGCGTAGATTTCATTTACAGCTAAATCTTCTCTCCAACGAAATATATTCCTCGTGTTATGCCATATTACAGTGAACTGGCGAGTCACCGCTCCAAGTTTCTCTCGTATTCCCTAGATATCAGATTCGTGAAACAGATAATATGCGACTCGCCAGAGACGCCCATAAGAAAATAGTTTTGCCCTTATCTCCCTCAATTCCATGAGGATTTCTCTTTCATATCTTTCTTTCCACCTGCGTAGCAACACAGCCAATCTCTAGCTCCTGGTGTTCTAATCTTGGAGGTAGAGGATTCAGCCTTCGAGCGGCATACGCTAAGTTTTCAATGCGAATATTCCGGGAGATTTTTCCTTACTTGCGAGAGAAAACTGTGTTTCGGTTGATTTTTCTCTCTCAGATATCTCCGGCAGTGTGCCCTCATGCCTGCAATACGCTCATTTTGGGTCAATTTCGAAGCCACTGCGAGTTAGTGGCAATGGAACGAAATGCCATCTGAGAGAAGATACGAGACGGAGGTTTCGTAGTGATTTCAGTGATTGGGAAAAGTGAGAGATGTTACTCAACTCCAGTTAGGCCAAATCGCGAGCATTTGGGACCCTTCACGCTAAGAATTAATTCTGAAATTAGCAAAATACAAAATAAATCCTTATACTTCCTTGAAAACTGCTACTGGCGAACAGAGAATGTAACGCAGAGATGAAATGACTAGGTCGGGAGACGCTATGGAATCGTAGATTACCTGCTAGGGTAAGGTTACTAGAGTAATTCCGATTACGCGAGTCTCTGAGTGGGCTGGAGTATAATATTTTAATCCCGTGCTGCATCTCTAGAACTGATGAAAGCCACTAAATAGCAGATATTTACTGTCGAGCAGGTAAGAACGGAAATTCCTTCTTCCCAGGCTCACAATCTACAACGAAAACAGAGGGAGACACTAATCTGTCAACACATGTGTCACTTTTCCCCATTACCATCCCAATTCCTTTTCCCTATGCCCTCCTCTCTTAATGGCTGATGTTCTAATATCCCCTGTCTCACACATTTGCGACAGCTCGTAGGGTGGCATGTTAATGAAAATTCAGAATATGGGGCCCTAAAAATTTGGCGCAAAGATTTAAGTTTATTGGTAAATGGTTATAATACTCCTAAGAAAGATGAATTTTATTGAATATGGCATAGGTCAGTGCCGTAAACGTGAATCCACCTACCTATTGACGCATAAGGTGGTAGGCATTAAAATATTTTGGAACGCTCGAAATTTTCGTTTGACTGCTAAATTTGTAAAAATAAAATATGTTACGTTTATGAATGAAAGACTTTTTTCCATACTGAAATATGATAGAGCATATAAACATGATTGTAAATATCAATTGTGTTGAGATGTGTATCGCATGGCTTTCCTGCGGCATTTAGCACCCATGAATGCAATTTAGATGTCCTTTACAACGCTTGTTTTTACAGATTCAACGGCGAGTAATACGGGGTGGGTGGCTTCGCCCCTCGGGTATCTACTATGTTTTCAATTACCTAGCTATAATCAAAATTTCATTTAGTGTGCTGCGAATATATAACACTGCGTATTTGTTGGGTTATATTTTCTGGCCAGTATCAATAGCATGGACTGAATAAATAACTGCAATAATACTCTCAAAGGGGTAAATTTTCTGGGTGAACCCATTCCTGACGAGGTTGTGGCTAATGCTCGGTTATCAACTACATTCCCAGAGTAGGGTTCATGAGAATAAAATTAGGAAAATAGACTGCAGAACGGGCAAGTTTAAAATGTCTCCCGAGAACGATAATAAACCTTATAAATAGGTTTTTCGATAGATAGCGTAGCTAATTATTTGGTTTTATCTCTAATGCTTGTCTTTTAATTTGCGACGTAGTACTAGCAGCACGTCTCGCATGCTTCATTTATAACTCTTGTGTCTCTGTACATTCATGTTGTTGCGAAATTCATTGGTACTCATAGTTTCTATAACACTGATAGCATATAGCTGTAGTGCATGTTGGTGAAAATTTATCTCATGACAGGTGGCTAATGGTGGCTAAGAAAAATATGCAGGTTTATGCGAGTGCATTAATAATCTTACTTTAATTTACTTTTGTAGGATCTCGGTTTTAAAATGTTTGGTAAAATTCTTCTCGGCACGATTACCTCTCGCTCTCCCACCAATATTCACGGCTACTCACAAACCCTATTACACACTTTACAAAACCACAACTTTTCATTAACATAAAATGAACGTTGGATCTATGTTTTCTGACGGGTAGCGTTACACAGACACAATCAAATCGGGCCATAGTGTAGTGCATGTTGATGAAAACCCACTCCCTGCCACACACCCTTGAGGTAGCTTGCAGGGCACTATGCAATGTCGACTACTGAGATCACCTTCTGTACGATGTCGTAACCTTAGGCATATACGTATCTTAGGGGGATTGCTTGAACTCCCTCCTTAACATGCAGTTGTTACGGAATCTCTCGTGTTTCATTGATCCCTAGAAAGCGAACTTGCCCCCGCAGACGTTCAAAGCCAACGGCATTATGGTGCTCTGCGATCTGTTCTCGTATCCAGCTCTCCAATAGAATAGAAATCTAGCCTGTGACTCTATGAGCGCATTCAAATGCCGTCCTCTCTCCATTGTCGTGGCATTCCACTCATTCCAACATTATCCTCGCGTTTGTAGTGAGAGAGGGTGAGAGACGTAAGGAATGGTCGCCTTCTTTCTCCTCGGGGATACTTTGGCATAAACACGCCACATGACAAGATGGTGGCCGTGACATTAATGATGGCGATATTCGGAGAGTCCTGGTTCACCTCGGGGAACCAGAATTGAATAAGCGGAAAATGCATTCATTGCTCAGTGAGGTTCCCAGACGAATTTTCTTTCCTCTCACTTCAGGACGCAAGCTTTACTTAGAAATGATCGCGGAAATTGTGAGGAATTTTTGGTAAGGCCTCAATACAAGTTCAGCTTGAGGTGTAACATCGCTGAATAAGTTGTTGTTGGCTTTAAAATCGCTTAGAGCAAAAAAAAATGTCTCATATAAAAATATTTCCGCGAGGTGTGGAATTTGTGTCAAAAACGGCTTCAGTTTAATCTTGCGTGGACTGAGAAACTCACTATTCCTTTCAAATATTAACTATGCACCATCTGGCTCAGCAGTCGGTTCTAGTTAATCAGATAGAATAATTTAAGGAAAATTGAATTGTGAAAAGATATGACTTCCGACCCATTGTAGTAGCTTGTTACATAAGGGATGGAATTACACCGGACGTCATTAACTCATGAGCTCATAGGTTCTTTTCAAATCAAATTAATCTATCAAGAGATCACTGAATAATTTAAATAAATAATAATCATAGCTTTGTGAACTGGCCTACGATTCATCAAGACCATAGGCTAAGCTTAGTTTGGTGCTTCTACTACGCGTCGTGTGGTCGTTGGGTATACATTGCTTAACGCGGATTGAGACGCAAACTGTATCCTTGGATAAATACGTTTTTAGGACGAGTACGATAACGTATCCAAGTTAAGGTTTTTTGTAGAGATGATTTTATCGACCCATGTCTGTAATAAGTTTATTGGTAATTTTTTGCTCTGGAGGATCATTGTTTGCCATGAATCGATGAAAAATAATATTTGCGCAATTCGCTGCGTATTTAAAAAGAATTGGTATATCCTTTTCTTTGCTTGTATTAGATACTTCTAGGAATAATTTAACTGGATACTTGATAGCCCTAAGCATGACGAAATCAACCTCCATTGTGCTCTTGTTTACCTTTCTCATGACGCTGGTTCATGTGTTTGGGTTTATATGAAAATTTGTTTGGGTGATGACCATGAAAACATAAGCTTATCCCTTACACAGAATCGTGGATAGATGCCGCATTTTTACAGCTAAGGTTATTTTAACACGATCAGGAAGTTTTTTTTCTTTTTTTCGGTGGCATTTAATCATAAAGCTAATGCCTCCCGTGCTGCTGAGGAAAAGCGCTTTCCCTTGGTAATTCTCGGGGCGGGTTGGAGGCGAGGGGAAGGAGTAGCTAGGCAGTGGGACTCGGGGTGCAATGGGGTATACGCGGGTAGGAAGGGTACAGCGGCTTCGCCCCATTTGGTTGGGAGAGTCAACTGTTTTCCTGCGCCATGGCGGTGCTCTGGTGGCGTTGGGGTCGCTTAGGCTATATGTAGAGATTCGGTGGCAGCGGAAGAGTCAGTTGCCTACTAAATCGTCGAGGAGTACCACGGCAACTCGCATGTGACACTCAGCTAACCGTGCCATTTGTGAAAGGAAGTTATTCGTGTGACTGGACTCTCGGCTAACCTTTGCCCAACAGAATTTCAATCAAATCTCAAGTACAGGTGAGTGGCTCTTGGATAATTTTTTACTATTGTAGTTTTATTTTCCGTAGTTATCAAAATCTTTCCGTAGCTTGCGCGTTACTCTCGATCACCCCATTCTTAATTTGCCCGCGGCACCCATTTCCCAGCGGACCAGATTTTCTACCGTGTGTTTCACCGTGCCGAGAAAGTGCATGACTAATAACGTGAACGTGCGTAAGTTTGTTTTTATTTTAAATGGAGTTGGTTTTGATAATTCTTTTCCTGTGACACAGCAAGTAGTTTGGTTGTGTCACTTGATCGGTGTGGTTTATTTAGGTAGCTTTTCTCATCGCAAGTGGCGTTACTCTCCAAAACTATTGGGAGCAAGTGGTCTCGGAAGTTTTCCTCAATGAAGTGCTTCCATTTTTCTTCCGTGTGCCTATAAATAGCCTGCTAAATTGTTTTTGTTCATGGAGGTGAGAATTGACGCTTGTGCTGACATCACTTCATAGTGATCCCCTTTCTCTTCCCTCGCTTCTCGTTCTTAGAAAATCTCATTTGCTCGAGTACAAATTGTGTTCTTAAGTCACGTGGTTAGGCCTTTCTGGTGGATAAGAGACCGGACAAGTTCAGAAGTTGTCTGAAATAAGTTTTTCCTCAGTCTCTCCCCCCTCCCTCCATCATTGAATCGTTAACCGAAATTTGCGAATCTCTCTCGTGGAATGATGGTCTTATAACATATGGTCTTGTAACTTATAATTATGGTTCCTAGTATAACTAACTTCCCTCCAAAGGTCTGACCCAATTTCCAGTTGCACCTCTGCTCTTTCCTTTTATACTTTTTTTAAAATGGGATATATTCGAGAATGGATTTTTCATGTCTTAACCGCTTCACTTATCGGAAATTATTCCCCCGATCACCGAAACCTTGGCCAGTCAACATTTACATGCAGTTATTGGGTTCAGCCCAGATTTGATCCTATTAATGCATCTGTCGTAATCCTGTTTTCCCCTTCTCCAATCCAATTCGCATCGTTCGATCATTCTGACCGGGATACATTTTTGCGTGGCTAATCCGCAAAATTTCGATTGCCAACCGGATGGTAAAAAGGGTTGCTCGTTGCAAATTGCTTTTTTAGCTGTTTTAACCGAAGTGTGTTGCGTTTGGCATGTCTTTAAAACGAGATCTACTCTTTTATCCTCTCTGCACTCTTCTTGTCTTCTATAAATTTACTACCCGCTGTCGAAAGCCATGGCTGTTTGTTGTCCTGATTTTTTTTCGATATTGCAACGCGTGGTCTAGAGCAAATGTATGCGATCATTGGGAAGACTTTTTTCGTTTAATGTGACGATCTACCGATTAAATAAGATATTTCATCATGCCCTTTTCCCTTACTACTGCTTTTCTCGCACCAATTTCTACACCAGCTTCGAAATTGTTAATCAATCTTATATTCTACAGGGCGGAACACTAATTAATTAATCTTCTTGTTTACGAACTAAAAGAATTTCGAAAATGGCTTTCATTGTTATAGACTTCTCCGAAATTATTTTGTTATAAAACTGAGGTGGCTTAGAATTATCAGTCGTTCGTAATGACATTCTGATCAATAAGTAATTTTTTAATCTAAAGCAAAAGATCGTGGGTTAGGATTTTTGAATTTTCCAGATGGTTGAGAGAGGTTTTTGAGAGGGTCTTGAGGGAAAGACAAGTTGCTGGAGGTTTATTTTTTCTATTCGCTTTCGTCCGGCGAGGTAACACACAACGATGCGTTGCCGGCGGAGAATTTTATTTCTTAGTTAACCACTACTGTTTACTCCCACGCGCGTTGTACATTTCTTCTATCACAGCGTGCTCTTTCCTAAATACAAGTAAAGACCTTTTTGAAGTTCGCTGCGCTACGCTATTGATGCAATCATCCTCCCCGCGTTTTGATCAAGTGTAAGTGGCCTTTCAGCGTTTTCCTCTGGCATACTTAAAGTGTAAAAAATTTGCAAAGAAGTTTCACATGGAATTTCCCTTCTTTATTTTTCGTATTAGTATTCGTGAATTCCCCATAAAAATGCGCAATGTCACTTTAAATGCATACACCCAAGGTGATCAGAGATGCTTGCCCATTGGGCTGCCCACTGACCACTTAGGCATAACTTTCTTAAATATCTCTCGGGTGGCTCTTGCCTATAAAAAAATGTACGAGGAAAATTGTGCCAGTAAATATCCCCTGTGTGAAATAATAGTATGTAATCCGGGATTGGGTGGGCGTGGTGGGTAGAGCACTGGCTTGAGATCCCGAGGTTTCGAATTGAGGAATCAGAAAGGATCTTTCAGAGGAAATAAATCCCTCGATCGGTGCCATATAGAGGGCTTTCAGGAGAGAGCAGTACTCCACCCGTCGGGCAGAACATAGAACTGTGGACCCCTTTTCGTGAAGAGTAGTCTAATGACGCCGCATTTCTCTGCCCCTCCACCATTCCCCTACCTACAACGTGAGGTCATCTGTGTCTTTGGGGACAAGTGGAAGGATTGCAATGGGTAGGCGTATTTGGGGAACGGATAGAGGGTGGAAAGAGGAATCTGGCGTCGGCCTCTGCCTGCTCTAAGGGTATGCCACAGAGGCACCTAGGTGGTATCACGGTTAGACGTCCTATCCGACGGTCACTTTACTAAGCCTGCTATCAAAGTGGCCCGCAATGGGGTGTGTAAGTTCTACGGGAAGTTTCCATCACCTCCGTGTTTCGAACTTTTCCTTAGGGATGAGTAGCCAATACTCCGGCCACGATACCAGCGCTATCTCATACGAATATTTTTCCTCGCCTACTTATGGTACGACGGCACGTACCCAGCCAGCAGCCACAATGTGCGAGTGGCAGGCCCCACAGTTTATTTTACGTGAGAAGTTTCTTCCTTTTTAGTGAGCTACTCTAATATGCTCTTGATCTCATTACTTGTTTTACCTAATGTCCACGCTCTTTCGATTTAAGAGTGCTCTTCCGATGTCAGTGATTCGGACTGCGACAGCTGTTAATTTGTTACAGAGGCTCAATTTCCTCATGAATTAAGGCTTGTTTGAAGTTGTGCAAGTTTAAATGGCATTTTCTTGTCAGATGAAATAGCCTTAGTACTTCCCAAGTGACTTTCGTCATAATAGTGTTATTCCATTTTCATAAATCCCGCGTTGCTTCACTAAGGGCATACGTAATAATGGGAGAAGGGTATATGAGTATGTGTATCTATGTGCATGCATGTATTTACGAACTTTTTTATATATATATATATATATATATATATATATATATAAAACCCATTTATTTCCTTACTTTTGAGGTAATGTCATTAGCTCCCGTTAAATAAGTTTTTGACCTTTGCCACCGAATCTCTCTTCTACACGACCACACATTTTTGGTTGTCTCCACTGTCTGTTAAGGGTTCAAAGATAGTCATAAATCATCTTATGTTAGAGATATGGAATTGGCATATTACGCCTATCTTCCGGCCTTGGGTTATCACAAGAGAATTGATTGCGTGACTGCGCTCGCTGTATGGCGGCTTGAGTATTCCATAATGTTCCTGTATGTTTTTATTGGACTTCCGGTATCGTCACTTTCCGTGGTTGATATCTTATAAAAGTTTTGGGAAGCGGTCAATAACATGCACAATCGGTAACTCTGCTAATGGAGAATTAACGTTAATTCAGTTTAAGAGTAACTGCCATTTCGTTTGCATTCTGCTAAGTAGGAATCAACAATCTTACAGTCATCATCCCATTATACAAACCCATACGCGACCAAACCAATTTATTATTTTGTGCTCTTGGCCTTATCGTAGCATAGTTACTTGATGTATTTCTATCAGTTATGGAAGTGCATAACTTGCGTTTTACGTATGCGCAAATGGACGTAGTTAAGATTTTAAAATCCTAAGTGGTATCTAGTATGCCTACTCTCAAATGCATTGAAACAAAGCTCTTTACCCAAATTAATAATTATCATAAACCGATGGTAAGTTATTTCTCGGGTGTGTTAATTAATATGATCCTCTCTTGGAGAAGCTGGTTCGCATGCCTAACTTCACTCGCCTATATTTGAGTATTTTAATCCCTCTCCATTTTGACTTTTTGCTGGTAAATAATTTGGCTAAACAAATATTCAGAGCTCAACATCCTGAACTGGTGGACCTTTTTGGCTAAAATGACACGAGTGCGAATATTTTCTTCAGTCTTGCTAAGGAAGTTATCGAATAGGAAACTTGTTATTTTTACGCGGTATTATTTTATTGGCCTTCTGGGGTGTTCTTTTCTTTAGCTCCTTTAGTTTCGCCCTTGAATTTGCCGAAGGTTAGAATCAGAAGTAATTTCCATGTCATGTAATCGAAGGGGAAAAAACACCTGTGGGTTCATGGATTCTGCTGGTATGATCAAATACACCAAAATGGTTTCGAAAATTTTTCTTTACCTTCGGATGAAGTAAAATGGCTTAAATATGGCGATGTAAAATTTTTCATTCCGTAGTTGTTTAGGGGCAGAACTTTTTGCAGTTTGCCAAGTTACAAGAGCTCGTTTCCCCCTTCCCTATGGAGAAACTCCACGAGGTGAAGCCCGTTGCCGTGATTCTTATCAATCTCAGATAATGCTGCGGTGAGTGCGGGGGCCGAGAGATAGGACGTGGTTGGCAGGCAGAGCCGACGTGGCGCATTCAACGGGCCTATACTTCTTCGTTCGGATAGCGTCTTGTAGTGGAGTGCCTTGCCGCGGGGTCCCTGGTGGTGTTTTTCCTTCCGATTTTTCCTTCGCTTTTTAGGCTGGGGGATGGGAGATTTATGTAACGGGACGTCACGCTGCGTCGTCTTAAAGAGTCTCAAACGATAGGCCATTTGCGAATTATTATTTTTCATGATTGCGAAATTCAAACATCCCTGTGTATCCTAGCGGTTGAATCTTAATCAGTATGGGTTCTTGGAAATTTGCGTAAACACCTGTCTGCGAGGCTGTTTGAGTGACATGTCATTACTCAGTTTATTTAATTTTACGTCGTTATAAAAATCTTATCTTCCCAATTATAGATATTATAATAAATCTACGTGGTGTCCCGCAAGTTAGCGTAAGGTCGTTCTAGGACTCCAATCAACGGAACGGCATAGGGAAAGGGAATATGGGAGGTAATTTAGTGTTTTCGTAGAATTTGGTTGTCCACATGCTCATGATATGTAGCATGGTGCATGTGAAGGAATTATTCAACTTATCAACTCGCCGGAGAATTTTCTGAAATGTAAGAGCGGCGGTTAGGATTTAACTCCCGATCTAGAAGCTTAATTTCCTTTGAACTAAGAGCGCCGTTATCACTTAAAAATTAACTGTACCCATCCAGAAATTTTATTCATAAATATTTAGAAATTCTTGGTCCTCTCATCTAAGGAAATATCGCCCTCCACTGAGCAAATATTGAAAACACGACTCCCAAACTTCGTTTCCCCTCATTATTCTATGCATAGGAAATCTTAGGACGAGTGGACATTAATGCTACTCCCCAGTTATCACTAGTTGCGAAGTCCTCGTAAATTTAAAATCAGCGTAAATATGTACATATAATACTCTTATTAATAATATCTAAACATATATCGAATTTCCTCAGGGTTAGCGGCGTCTGTGACTTTGACTGAGTTCCCCACAGATGAAATACCTTAACTTGTGCCATTTGCCATGAAGCACTCTTCTAAACGCGAGTTAGATACCAGATCCTTTTCTCTCTGAAAACATTAAAACATGAATTGCTGAAACATAAAAAGACGCCCGAGTAGCATAATTTATAGGACACTAGGTGCAAACTGTGAGAGTCTTTATCTCAATGTTACGTACCCACCCCGCCAGTCACCGCAATATCAGGGCATGTTAGGACACCAGGCAGAGAAATGACCGGTACCAGGAAGGAAATCGGAAGGGAAAGGACGAAAATATTTCAGACTTTTGGTGGGAATCCTAGTACAAGAAAATAGTTATTTTAGGTGTGAAATATTTTGTTGTCCTAACATCCCTCGCCTCTAGCTATTGTGGCGGCTCACTGGGTGAAACTGTAATGTAATAGCAGGAACGTAGTAATCCTGTAGCTACAATTTACTTTCCTCCTACCGACAGTCAATTCTCTCCGTAGAGATATAGAAAGACCTCGGTTGAGTGGTTTCTCCAGTAGTTGGAATTCCTATCCTCTGAAACATCACCGATATTGGGAAAATAATCTTATCATAGTCTCGATTAAGCTCTGTTTTAATAAGGAAATTATTTCTTAAAAATTGACTACAAGTTGACGGTTACAGAACTGAATCAGTAGATTCAGAATTGTTCACTTTAATTTTGTTTTATATCTTTTAACTCCAATATTTTGCTTTTGAAAACTGGTGCACACAATTTAATACCAACAGTAAAGAAAGGAGAGGTAAGGAGATTCAGAGTTTGAGCAATCTTAATAAACTTTGTTGTGGCTCCCTTAATTTCTATAAGGTCGTATTCTCTTAAAAATTTTTAACCAGAAATTCTTAATGATTTTACTTGAAATACATTTGTATATGAGATCTTTGATCAATAAACCGCGATGTTCTTTAAATAAAAATGCATTTCTTTGACCGAACTGGGAGATCATGAGGGCCCCGCGATTCGTTGCATAGCAACTAATTTCACGGCTAGCATGGAGATTTTTCCCGTCATTGCCGATGATATTTCGGAGCGATTAACATTAACTCCTCTCCTCTAGAAAAGTTCGAAATCAAATATTTATTCGAAAGGGCTGTAGCCTCTATGACCAATTTTCCCGTACGGCGATTCTCCTCCTCCCGTTTGGCCCCTCGTCACCCGCCGCCACCCCGCCCCGGCCGCCCGCTTATTTCTCTCCGTCCCCAATCGCCGACCACACCCAAACACCTCTTAGAGCGCCATCCACGGACAGCGGGTGTCTTGGGTTGTGAAGCGGCGGTCGCTCTCATTGGTCCGCGGTGTTGTTGCCATCGGAGCGAGGAAAGGGCCCAAAGAGTCGATGTCTTCTTCTTCCCATCGCGCGCCGCGCGGTTGCTGGGCGGCCTCGAGCACGTCTCTCATTGGTCCGATTTTTCTGCCGAGGCTCTGTCGGGGGACGATAGCTCCGCGGTGCCACATAAATGAGTCGATGGCATTCTTCCCTAATCAGCCCCCTCGGACTCTTTCTCGGTGTCGCCATTTTTCTGCCGCGCCCTTCTGTTTTTCGTCGCACGATTTTATTTCACAGATGAAATATGGGCGGCGGCAAAATGGTTGGTGCCATCAAGCGTGCAACAATAGTTTTCCAATTGTTCATCGCGGAATTCACATCGCTGGAGGAAATTTGTCAAATTTGACATAGCTGGAAAATCGGTTTTTCATTGCGAAATGAGATTCCCTTCGAAAATTCAGGTGGTTTTATGTGGTTGTTGATGCTGGAAAGTTATCCCTGTTTATATTTCGGTGGCTAGGTGGTATATTTAATTTGTGGTCGTAGTAAAACACCATACTTAAAATATCAGATAATCTGTATTTTTAAAGATATGAAACGTTTTTCCGCTTAGCTGCATGAAGTATTTTACTCCGGGCCGCGTCTATTCTGGCCTTCGTGATTTTAAGGCCTAACCTTAAGTGCGAAATTCCATTATGGGAATTTCAATTTAAAACCAATCGAGAGAGTTAATTACACAGAATTAGAGAAAAACTCTTTGATATTGAAGCAAGTTTTGCATCTATAAAGCAATTAATTAAATAGCAATTTCCATAATATTCAGATTAAAGCTTAATATACTGGAATTAATGCATAAAATTCCATATCTGAAAATTTTGGTGAGTTCGAATACAGCTTCCAAGCTCGATGCGTTGTCGAAACCCAGAATTTCATTTTCCAAGTCAAATGTTTTCTAAGTCTCGCGTGATAATTGATAAAATTTAAGTTCTCGGCAATTTAACCGAGCGTTGCCATATCTATGTTAACTACTTAAACGAGTTTAAACTAGAACGAGAAAAACAGCATTCATTTGGAAATGTATGGTTATCTCAGCGCAATGCTGTTTGAAAGGGTTAGCTAAGAGAGTAGACCATTTTGTGATATACTTCATATTCAGACTTGAGTTGTGTACGCGCACGTTTTCGTAAGTAAGAGTTAGAATAAAATGACGGAATCGTACAAATGGGCACTTCCTCCACTAGTTAACTATAGAATTTGCTCAAGTCTCATCAGTCATTCACTAGCATATCTTAGATTGACAATTTCGTTTGAAATGAAAACCTAGACGTAGTAGTGGCCCTCAGACTAAATAGTAACGACATGTTTAAAGGTTTAATACCCATTTTTAAAATCACTAGCCATTGTATCACTTTCATAGTCACGATAACTGCCGTAATTTTGCACAAATTATTTCCAGGCTGGTATGAAGGTGGAAAATCTCTTTCAAGTTCGTAAATGGGCAAATTCGGAACAAGGGAGTGGAAAATGGGTCATTTATTTGAATAACTGAAAAATCACTAATACTACCTCAATATGAAATATATTGCACAAACCATTAGCTCAATGGGTGGAATAAAATAGGGATTTTGGGCAAAAAATCATAACTTCATTAGTAGGCATAATATCAGATTTAATTTATGACATCGACAACATTATTTTCACCTAGAGTATGGCGTCCCTTTTTCTCCTGTTCTTCCTGATCTAAATCTATATATGTATTACCCTGCGAGCCGCCGCAGGGTAATACATATATAGATTGTGTGGCAGGGGGTGTTAGCCAGCCATATAATGGGAGGGAATAGAGAAAAGGAGGGGGGAGGGCAGAGGTGATTTGTATGCTAACACGATGTGTTCTGTTAGTCTCGTGCCATATTTGTTAAAATCACTAATAGTGCGTGGGAATAAATAATTTTTCTTCTTAATATTCTTATTAGTTCATCAGTGTATCTCTTATTTTGTCGCTTATATCAGTTATAGAGGTACGAGAGCGGTGTTATATAATTTCCTCCGTGTCGTATTGAAACCCACCTGATGAGTTTTTCAAGTAATGTAAGGCTAGATTTTAGCCCCCGAGCCTAACGGCTCCCAACGTAATTCTTCCTTCAGCTGTATGACATATTTGTTCGTTCGTAGCCGGTTTTAGCGAAGCGTGCGGCACTATTTTGTATTTTATTTGCTAAGCGAATTAAATCTTACTGTGCAGGGTCCCAAACTATCACGGCGTATTCGATATTTGACCAAACCATAGCAAAGTACGAATGTTCTGGTCCCCTTAAAATTATAACCTGGTCTTAGAATGTAATGTTCAAACTAGTCCTGACACAAGTAGGTCATGGAAGCAAACTCCATCCTAATAAATACATACGCATGTATGAATTGCGAACTCTAATCGTAGCCTGAAGAATGCACAAGGGGTGAAATGCTTTTTCAAATCACCGATGAGATTTTTTGAAGTTAGTATTTAAGATTCAAATTGATAAAATTCTACTTCTTGCTCGTGATAAGAGCATCAAAACCATGCTGATTTGAATTAACTCGCTAAATATTAGAGGTATTATACTCAAGATTGGTTTCTTATCTCGCTAATTTTTTTTGGCCATTTGACTTACAATACGACTGTACCTTTTTAAACCATGAGCACCGCTTGTTGGACGAGCTTAGTGTATCACCGAATTTAATGTATGTATGAAATTAACCATGTATTTTGGGTTGGCAGTTTTCGTTACCATTTTAAGCGAAGCTTGAATATCGCGTACTGCATTTAAAATAGACTTGTAGAAATCCTAGTGGAATTATATAAAATTATACAAAATTATTAAAGGCTATGAAATTGAATCAAAAACGTAATACCCAGTTTCGGCGTCTTCATTTCCTTCACACTTGTCTTAGACGTCCTTGAGCTCCTTTTATAGCCCATACTTCTGAAAATGTCACTGTGCTTTATCATTTCCTTCTGTGCCCTACAAACTGTTCTCCTTATCTTTCCTGATAACAGTATCAATTAGTATGTGCACTGCGTAACAGCTGTGCGCAGAATGGTCTCGAGGTTTTCTCATCTCGAATTAGCAAGTAGATGCATTGTGGTTGCACTACAATGTTGTTCCATTGAAACACTGGTGTATGCATCTCAAGAGTTACTTCTTTGCAGGCGATTTCGGGCCAACTGGTGCTTCTCCTCTCTCACAGGGAGGGTGATATTTCCTTTTAGTCGTAGTTTTCTTGTATTGGTAATGGCAAACGTGGCTTCGATAGCTGCAATCACGCTTCATTTCTGCTCTGGGAAACATCCACTTGACTTCCTTTGGGTAATGCATTTTACATAAAGTGTGGGGTGTGTTGGACTTCCATAATGCGGAAAATAATTGTTCTGCTTCGATTGATTCCAGCTCCGCTCTTCCCCGATCGTTCTGCGCTCAAGGTCATGGTGAGAACGGGTTTCTCGTAATCATCTGAACATTTTTGCCCATGAGCGAAATATTTTTATTCACCCACGAGCAAAGAGGCCTTGCGACAGTAAACGCTGTTCCCAGGTGACTTTCCTCGATATTTTTATAGGGTACTAAAAATGGCGCAGCCTTTCGTAGTGAACATCATTTGCTCGAAAAGTACTCATTCTTTCTGTGGTTCATTTTATACTTTTAAGGGTTTTCCTCATTTTGCAGTTTTATTACTTAATAACTGAGAGGGACTGTATCGTAATTTTTCTTTTAAGTGTCTTTTGATGTTGATTTTTCCGGGAAGAATTTCTTCTTTTTTTCTTGCTTCATGAACAATATCCGGGCGCTAAAATATGGAGGTTGCTAAATTCGCTAGTTCACTAAGTTTAAATATTTATGGTTAATATTTTGCAACCTATTATCCATGGCCTAAATCTAGAAGTGAATTTGGAAATTAATATAGAGGTGGTTATTTATGTAAATAATGGTAATTCTTATCCACATCCCAGGGTTTCAGAATGGTCAAATCCAATCTGTTTTCAGTTTTTTTTCCACTTAACTATTCCTATCATCCCGGAAGAAAATTTATTGTAATAATTTCCACTCTAATAGTGCATTTACATACTGTCGCGAAGGAAATTTTCTGGCCAATACATGTGGATACGTTTTGGTGAAAAGTACTTTTCGTGGGATACTTGGCCCAATTTGGCGGTATAACCTAAACGTAAACACGTTGAGAATGATTCGAGAACGGTGATTCGGGAACAATGCTGTTCGAAACATACGTATTAGTAAGTATCATCGAAGGTTAGTGCGAACACCACAAATAACGCCGTAATGATTCTTCGGAACCTAATGGGTAGGCTTTCAATTTCATACTTAAGTTTCCTATATTGCCTCCATATCCCTAATAATAAGAGTAGGTTAACCTGATACGATATTTTTAAAACAGACTTAATATCAGTCTCAATTGACTCGGCTACACCGTGTTGTGCGCAAAAAAAGGTATCGCTATACACCTACGAGCTCATACGACAAAATTAGTTCTACTACGTTTTTACTAAGTTATTCATAGAGCCATGATTATCACCATGTGAAACAACACTCCTTTTTATGACGCAAAGTGTGAATGGGTTAAAAAAGTGGACGCTGTTAATATTATAAGATTTTGACGTCGTAAAGTTAGCCATTTTAAAGGCTATCACTTATTTAGAAAATGTTAAGTGGTCGTAATACAAGTATGATACAATGAAGATAGCATTCTATTTTTAGCCTTTTAGGTGGTTAATGAACTGATTTAGTGGAGTTAATACGGATTTTAGTAAGAATTCGCGCACCTCTACATACAGGTACATGGTACGCTGCGAGGTACCGTAAGGGCGCGCGTGGTTAGGGGTTTTAGGATCCCCAGGCATAAACGTTACCTGTTGGAAGGAGAAAATTGGGAAGATAAGGGATGAATAGCGATGCGTGTTGCCGTTGAACTAGTAGGCACTACTCGTGTAGTAAACTTGAGTGGTGCTCTGTATAAAACCTATCAGTTAGGCCGTGCAATTCTCTAATTGCCGTTTTCATTTGTCCTACACGGGGTGCGGGGGGGAAGGACATCAGTTTCGTCGTTCTGAAATTCGTGAAGAGTAAATTTTTCTATTTACCTTATCCTAGAGTTCGCGCCTGAAGTTTCCCGTGCATTCCACGCGCCCAATTCGTGGGGTGGGCCTAATTCGTGGTTTTCTTTTGCACTTTCATTGTCGATCCCGCCGAGATGATTTAAGAGCCCTGTGGTTTGCGGGGGTCAACTGTCCGCGCCAATGGCCTCTCTGTCGTTCGCCCCCGGGGGCGGTGCCCTCCTAACCCGACACTCTTTTCTCTAGTCTAGTCTAATCTCCGCCGCGCATCGCCACGGCTCCCCGCGCCATCGTCTCGGCGCGCTGCACCTGTTGACTCTGTGCACCGAGGACGCCGGGGCAGGCGACGAGTGGGCGTGGGCCGCCGGCGCCCCACCGCCACCCGCCCGTTACTATCCGCCGCGCTCATCTGCCGAAGGACGTCGGCAGAGGATGCTTGCTCACCCCACCTAACTGCTTGCTCTCTGAAAACCCGCTCAGCTCCACGCAGGAGGGCGGTAGAGGGGGTGAGCAGTCACGCTCCTTGCCCCTGCGTGAATTTATTAATTTTTTTATTATTATTTTTTTAACTTTTTCAGATGGAGGGGGAGAGGGTGGTTCGTGCTCGAGTGTCGCTTGACTGGTCTCTTTGCGGTCTACAAGTAGTCTACATTTATACCCACGGAGTACCGTGTAAGACATTCTCAGGGTATGGAACGAGGTGATAATACACCAGACATGCAATACTCGCCCCAGTACTAGATGAAAGCCCGCAAAGGACTTGCAAGCTGTCAGGATAACACTGAAAGGATAGTTCTTAAACTAGGAGGGGGCTATGTTATAAAACATAGATACGGGTTAAACACAGGTTAGAATACTAATGCTGGTAGATAATTTAACTAATTCTGAAGAGAAATCAAACCATACGGAGAGAGATGCTAGTTTAAAGAAATAAGAATGCATTGGCAATTTGAAGTATCTAGTCTAAACGGAGAGTGTAATAATTTTAATTAGTTTTATTGTACGTCACTGTCAGCGAAAAAATACCATTTCTAAGCTCTCCGTTCTGCTATGTCTGAGTCTCTCACATGACGGCCGGTTATCATGTCAGTGAGGCTGATGATCCTCAAGCTTTCTTTCGATACAGCGGCAATACCTGTAATTGGAAATATATTGGAAAATATATGTTATCCTATGAGACTACAAACTCGATTATGGGAGTGCGTTAATGAAACATAGGAGACTCTAGCATACACCGAAGTCATACCGAACTTTGTTGGTATATATAATGCTGCTCAAAATTTATAACAATAGTGATCCTTGTGAACTTGTGAACTATTGGACTAAAATTTGTGGAATGGTAATGTAGAGGAGATAAATTCAACAGATTCAGGCGAGATATCGTGGATGTTCTTCATAATGTAGGAGGAACAATTGCACTTTTTCACAAATTGTGCAAAAGAGCAATTATTTCTCTTACATTTTGTAGAGGAGATAAGATATTTTTTTTACTGAGTCATTGAATCCTACAGTTAATTCTGTTATTAAAGCAATAAACTGCTAGCGTTCAATTACATGATAAACCTTAGTTAGCGTTAGCGTAAGGTATGGGTAAATATTCAGCGCAGCTTAATACTTCGTATTAAGGTAATCGTGCAATAATTCTCCGTGAATACCAAGACTACCTTTACTTTACTCGACATTAGGAAAGACAAAATTTATTCGTAAATACGTGCTAATTGAGTTTAATTGGTGGTTTTAGATATTTTTTATGGCTGTTTTATAAAGAACCTCGGACGACCATCTCTATAAGAGGTACACTGCCAAAATGTGAGCTGAGAAATCGATTTTGTATTCGTTGTCAATCCGTCTGCCTACTTTCTCCTGAATACTTCATTGACAACCGTCTGCCTACTTTCACCTGAATACTTAATTGGAACTGCTTTATTGAAAAATCCCAATTATTACTTTGTTGCAAAATTAATTTGTGCATATTTTATTTGCCCTATCCCTACTCAAAACTTACCATACTCGATGATATTTGTATTCCTAAACTTCCGTGCTGAGTAATCTTCTGACCTTAATGAAAGGTATCTTAGGAATTGTATATCACGATGACCTATCCAAAACCAGATATACAAGAGTATTGCTCATTTTTGGGTTATTTCCAAATTAGGCGCTGTTATTGAAGATCGCCTAAATAAATGAAAGATTAATTGCTTCTTCTCGGTGATTAGCGAACAAATTATGAAGGGTGCGTTTGAACGCGCTTCGAAGGTCAACGCGGCCATGACGGAAATGAAACTGGCGTTCGTAGGAATGCTGTTTCAATAACTCACCTGATTAAATAGCTTACTCCCTGTAGGTACTCAATAACGGATGGTGACCTCAAGTATGCTGTCGAATCGCAAACGGTCGTTGATGAGACTCATTCCGTTTCACATTTGTAGCTTCGTGGATGTTTTGGTGAAATTGTGGTCATCAGGGAGCTTGACCTGGCATTTTATTTTTATACCCCTCAAAGCTTAAACTAATTGGTTGCAGATTATCACGATATCGTTACTGTATCTTTCAATGAATATGGTATGACAGTTATGGACTTAACTGGAATTAAATGAAATTGTGAGCGTATGGAATGAAAGAATGGAATTAGACTAATTTCCCTAAAATTATATAAATTATTTCATGCATGTTGACAGGATGTGAATTTCCATAGGTTTACTTGTGTAAATATACCAAACAGTCATTTTATGAAACCATTGTAATGGAATTTTTATGTAACATTATTTGTCAGTTTCCCTCCAAGAGAAGCAAATGGGATACCTTCTTCATATTTCCAATCTTTATCTCACGTATCCTATTTAAAGATATCCTTGAAAATTTCCACGTGGTGGATCGTTTTCTCTTTTTACTCAATTCTATCATTTGAAACCTAGAAAAATTTGTGAAATCGCGTCTTTGTCAGCAGTCGTCAAGCCCAAGATTTGTTTATGAATCTCTCTGCTTTCATCGTATTTCGACTGACCGCTTAATTCCTTCGTGATCCTCAATTCGATAGACTTCATATATTTCCTTATTAACTCTGTTCGCCCTCTCTTCCCATTTGTTGCTCCTACGATTGTTTTCAAGAAAATCGTGCACAATTTTAATTGGTTTTGTTAGATACGCTAACCAGTGAAATAAAATTAGAAGGTAAATTTTACCGTGCAGTAATTAGCTCGTGTTCAGCTGAGCCCTCTACTATTAGTGAAAAATCTATTGCCCGTTCCTAGCCCGCACGATACGAATAATTCTCCCTTGGTACAGGATGGACGATCGGTAGACATTTACTCGCAATCAGGATGAGTCGTGCGAGAGAAATTGCTGGTGAAGATTTCCGCGAGCCATACGCTTTGGAATAGATACTTGGGTTGTAGACTGGTCGATAAATCTAGAGTTGATTGGCCTTTTCCGTCTTTCTCTATTTGCTGGGAAAGCGTCTCCGTTGAATCATTGTTGAGAAATTTTCTCGAGGGTGTATAGTTGGCAGCGTGGCGGGATTTCTTGGCCGAGCGGAGTAAGTGGGGTGGGGGGGGGGGGGGGCGAGCGAGACTGCTTCTTGGTGAGGCTCATCCTCTCCTCCTTTCACCCATTAGCTACTCGTCTGCGCTCTCTACTTAGTATCCGGAAATGAGAGACCCTCCCTGCAAACGACCTTGTAACCTAAAGAACAATAGGTCAAACGGCGAAGAAAGTGTTTAAGATCCAATCGTTGGGGGGAGGTGGAGGCTCGTTACCCTGAGTAGGGTCGCGCGTCACAAACGGACCCGAGCTAGTAACGCAATTATGAAAAAACCGTGCAACTTGGGTCGCGCCAGTGTCGGGGTGGTGAAAGGGCTTAACCCGCTTCGCCGACTGGGTGAAAGGCGGCGAAGCGGGAGTGGTATGCTTGATGCATGCAGGAATTGTGTGTTCCCCTTACATTTCATGGAGTAATATCGTCGCGCTCAGTGCCCGCGATAGGGAAGGCGTATTAGCTCACTAGAACGGCAATGGGAAAGCTTTAGGTCTTAGGTGGAAAAAAGAGCTGCGTATTGCTCATTTGACTCTTGCGTAATGGTATGTCATAGGTGTGGAAGTTTCTCATAAAAATAATTTGAATTGAGCGGCACTCGAACCCGGAAAAAGATGCGACAATTTTGAAAAGGAATTTTAATATTTTTACGATTGATATATGTACTTTACGAATTACTTTCATAAAGGAAGCGTCAAAGATCCCTGCAGTTTTGGGAAATCGTAGGCAGGACATCGTAGGCATCCGGTGGAATACTTGTTACATGGAAGATGACCCCAGCTGCAAATTACAACATCAAAGCCTACAACGGTAAAGTTAACACATTACAAACCGGCATTAAGGAGATCCCAGATAAAGTCAGTTAAGTTGAAACATTTTTTCTTAATGGAATGGACCATACTTTTGCCATGCACCCATGCAGAAACTGCGTACTATGTAGTGCGATTTTCACAATGGATATTGTTTGTAAAACTGAGCCAGTTTTAAAGCCTGGTGCTGGGGCAAGACAAATGTTTTAAACATTTTGATAAGTGAAAAAGTGTGCTAGCTTGAATGCACATTTTTTGCAAATTTCATCGGGAAAACAGAGCACGAGTTACCTTAGTGTAAATGTTCAGTCTCCGGAAAAGGCTTCGTATATTTCCTTGTGTTAGCATTGGCTAGAAGGTCGAATGAGTCTATAGCATGTATTGCGAATAGGAAGGAAACGTGCGTGCCCATTTACCTGAGCTTAAATGAGTAAACCTGTTCGTTGTAATGATGCAATATGGAGTGGGTGGTAGAGCGATTAATGGTTTTAAAGCTCCTCTAAATAGTCCTTACTCTTAGTGTCATATTATGCCATAACGTCCATACTTGAGTGCATCAGAACTCTTCGTCGGTGTAAGCATCGCATTTCACTCACATTTCACTTGGGAAATTTTCTTTTCACTGTATCGTCGTTAAATATTTGCAAAGTTAAAAATTACCAGGTCAAATGTCACATTGGAATAAGTCGAAATATTATGCCCTCAAGTATGTGAACTGAATAAGGATGTGCGCCAAGTCGGTCAGTGAGCACTTCTCCCAAACCGATAACGGAATAGTCAAGTGTAAAAAATCACTCCAGTTTGTTGTGAAACTGAATTTGGGCCGAAATCCATTGAAGTATGTCCTTTGGTGACACATCGATTTCGATACCTACATAATATTCTAAATTACGGGTCGGGCAGAATGGAACAGTTGCTTTGAAACATGGGTCGGACGGTAGAAATTTTCTACAGAAAGTGGACACGGCCTTCTATCCTGAACCCTGTTCATGCCACGCTCCCCGTACCAAGCATGGAGCCAGTTTTACAGTTCATCCTCCATCTGGAAGGTGCAACGCAGGGAAAAACTCAGTGGAAAACTCCCCTTTGTGACGCCGGCTACAGTGATTGACGGCATCGCAAGATAAAGCAAAACTCTCCACGAAACTGAAAAACGCCTCGGGGAATATTACAGCGGACTCGCCGTCGCTGGCGTCCGCTGCTCGCTATTTTGTTTCCTGTCTCCCGTGATTGGATTATCGCGGTGCTTACCGGGTGCGGGGGTGGTGTTTAGTCGAAGTGTGGGTTGTGTGTGTGGGGGGGGGAGCTGCTGTGCACGTGCGGGCACCGAATCGCCACACGGTCAAGTGCAGTGTGCCGCCACGTCGTTCGCGACATTAGCCAGCCACCCGCCCCAATCCCTAGGGTGGAGTGTTTCGAAGGGTAGAGGGTCGCGCGACACCCGGTGGACTCCAAGTTTCCCCACCCCGTCTCGTCGGCCGCTGCTGTCGTGTGTGTGTGTGTGTGTGTGTGTGTGTGTGTGTGTGTTTGATGTAAGCGGTGCTCTCATGCGCGGTTTTCGGGAAGCCCTCGCGGGTTAGTGACGCGGGTGTCCCTCCCGCGGGCTGTGTACACGTCCGCCGCCGGGCAACCGCCGCTGCCTCCACCGTCGCCGCTGGGGAGCGGCGTCCGGCCTTCCGAAGCCCCGCAAGGTCGCGTCCCCTTGCACCGCCCGCCCCCGCCTGCCCCAGCTACGGTTGCCTCCCTCGCCTCACCTCCTTCGCCTCACCTCCTTCGCCTCACCTCCTTCGCCTCACCTCCTTCGCCTCACCTCCTTCGCCTCACCTCCTTCGCCTCACCTCCTTCGCCTCACCTCCTTCGCCTCACCTCCTTCGCCTCACCTCCTTCGCCTCACCTCCTTCGCCTCACCTCCTTCGCCTCACCTCCTTCGCCTCACCTCCTTCGCCTCACCTCCTTCGCCTCACCTCCTTCGCCTCACCTCCTTCCCCTCACCTCCTTCCCCCATTCCGCCCACTCTTCCCCGGCAGCGGTGTTCGTGCCGACGCCAATCTTATTCCGTGCCTCTATCTACCGTTCCGATTTCCTCCTCCTCCTCCCTCCACAATGTTTCCTCAGCTGGAACGCTCGCGCGGAGCGCGGAAGTTGGTGGCCGTCGATCGTCCTTTGAATAGAAAGAGTAGCCGTGTCTCAGGTCTGGTGTGGTGGGCTCGCTCGCTTGGGAATGACGTCATGGGAGAAATTCTCGGACTGACTGCATGGGCTCAGGTATTCCTCTGATTCACGCGGTTCAAGTTCAACCTATTTTCGGTGCTGTAGGGTATATGATGGCTTTTTCTTACATCATACGTTAAATTCGACACTTATCCCGGTCTTCAGTTCAGCGTACCATATAGTGTGATCGTAGCTTCTATTAAAACTGATATTTAAAATTTTATATTTCACTGTTCTGCTCGTCAATAAGTCTTTTAAAAAGTTTGCAATTGTTAAATTATTTATTATTCTTGAAATAATTTATTACTTTCACCATATTAACTATTGTTCAGTATTGGTGGGCTAGAAGGCGTTCTTGACATATGTTCCGTGTCGAATCATCTCTCTAGCTCATTTTTAATTTTCCGTTACTTGTATAGGCCTTAATTACAGTTTGCGCACTTGTTTTGCTTAAAATGGGCATTGCTAATTATTTGAAACTGACGATTGTTTTCAGCCCAGCTTTCATGACTGTTTCACCACAGTCTTCTGTAAAATTTGAAATTCATAATAACAAAAGTTGCTTGAAATTTCTTTAATTAAATTGATATCACTCTCTCAAATAATTTTCTTCAACTAAAAGCTGAACTTACCCTCCTAGATCAAGATAACTCTTAGTTTTTTTTCGAATGTTATTTTTTGTCATTTATTTTCACCAGATATACACTGGCAATAGATGCAATATCTAACAGGCTGCTAATTTTACTTTGCTAATTTAGTTCATTTTGGTCAGTTGCGTAGAAGTCACTATTAGTATGGGTAAGACACTAGCCACTGAGACAGGGCAGCTTGAGGCATTGGATGACGTAGGGTTTAAAATCAATTCGTTCATGGGCCGTCCAATAAAAACGTCTTTCTCGGCCTTCGCGTGGATTCGGACGCCCAATTATGTGCATGCGTGGTGAATTTGATGGGAGGGCGTGTCGTGGAGGTGACCGAAAATACGTGATCGGCACTGTCTTGGTGTTGTCGCAAAATCTGTATGTCGAATTCCACGAAAGGGGCCTAATGCGTGGAGAATGCATGTGCGCTCGGCCTTGGCGTGATTTAATGGAAATCGTCCCAATTCTACTACGAACATTTCAAAATTCAACTTTTGAATGATGCTACTCTGGACATTGAAAACTGTTGCCTGAATCGGTACAGTTGCATCGATTAAAGAGGGTAATTTGAGTCTTGCCCGCTGAGTGAAGCCTAAGGTACTTCGTAACCACACGTATCGGTTTGGCCTGTACAGTACTGATATGGACGACTTCGTCCTGGTTTCCCGAAAGACTAAAACTATTGATTCGTATCGGTCTTTATATTATATTTCCACAAAAGGCAAATCTCCTCTAATAGCAGAGCTAAAAATATCACATTAAAAATAAAGCTTTTCCCTTATTATTTGATTCTTTAATTCCAACATTGGCTCAAAGGCTTCCCATTGGTATTGATTCTTATATTTATAATATATTACGCTATTAGGAAGTTGCACCAATCACTGCCTTGTAGGACTCACAAGAGTGACAGGTCTTCCAGCACTTTACTGAATCAGGGAAACGATTGTGGAAATTATGGAAAACGAACATGTCCCGGTTTAGCGGATCAAAACTCCTGATTACGTTAGTGAAGCCTGTTTTTTAATGTAAAGATGATCCAATAAACATCGCTATGGCCCGTGAAATAGCTTTTTATATGACGTTAAAGGACATGTTTTTGTCAGCTTATTTCGGTTTTCGTGAATTTATATTAATCATCATGGTTCCATAAAAATTCTTCTATAGATGTTTTCAGCGTATTAACTGCTTAGTTGGCCCATTAAATATGGCCCTTAACGTAATTTTATTAGTTTTAACTATTTTCCAATGTGTAAATGTTTTTTTTAAATCAAGGATCTGAATCGAGAAGTTTTGGTATACTAGGGATAACATTCCTGGTTGAAACCAACATGCTATTAATGCGTATGACGATATTTACCAATTATTACATTTTATCGACATGAAATGTAAAAATTAATTCTAAAAATGCCGTGTCTGACAATGAGTACAGTTGACTCGTGTTTGAACGTCGCGGCGTTCAGCCATCGGAACAGTAGATAGTAGGAACAGCTTAAATGTTTGCCGAAGAATCCGTATGAAACTCTGTGCACTTCAATTTTTTTTAACCTGCTCTGAGTCGAGCAGGAAGTTTGGTGTCAGTACAGGGATACCTGTAGGGGATCATCTCTAAGAGAAACTGAATTCCTAGAGGATGTCCTTTTTCCTCGTCTGCTCTCAAGTGTCTATAAGTTGTCAAACCAATTCCAATTGTTTATCTTTAACACCGGGGCTATAATAAAACTTTATTAAGAGCTTCTATCAAAGTGATATTTCTCACGCAGGTGGTCCCGCCGAAAATCTCCTGGAAGTAACTATTAGGTGTTGCTATCATTTTCGTTTTTTCTTGCGTATGTTTTTCCCGGAGATATTCATGCGCATTCATGTACGTATGTGATGTTAAGTTGCCTGTGTGGTTTTGCCTCATATTAGTCCTTAAATGTTTCATCCTAATTTGTTTCATGATTAGGCGCAGATTCATATTGGTCCATGGTGATGTTTTATAACAGTCACTGATTATGGGTTTAAAATATTGACCACTCCGGGCTACTGTCTTCACGCGTACGAATTCGTGTCGTTTGTTCTGCGAGAGCAAGGCGTGAGTTTTTAAAGCTCGGTTAAGGTTTTTGCCCAGTGTATTGAAGGCATTTCTGGTGATTGCTCCGTCCCGCGGGATGATCCACCATATCAGCATGTGCCGGCGGAATTTCCATTACCGGATTATGCGGCGGAGGAAGTAAACGCTTTGGCTCGCTGCAATTCTCTCCTCTCTCTCTCTCTCTCTCTCTCTCTCTCTCGACCGCAATGGCACTTTCTCTTCAATGTTTTCCCTGTGGTTTGAATGTGGTCTCCCTTTCGCTTAGCTCTTGGAACGTGATTGCTGGAAGTTGGTATGTGGTTTTAAATTTTAACAATTTGTGTGGTGCAGCATTTTCCCATTTCCGAAAGTGGTAATTTTCGAGAATCATTCAATTAGTCGTGGGCCTCATTCGCTAGAATTTTGGTGGATACGGATGGCTGTTAACACAATATCCTGTAAATGAAGCCAGGATGGACAATTGAAATTGAAAACAGTCTTTATTGTTCTGGGACTTGAAGTCCCCTGGAACATTGAAATATTACTACATGCCACAACAAATGGGGCCAATGGTGACAGTAATACATACAAATTTAATTAAGGAACACTACATATAAACTATCAATAATCAATGAATAAAAGAATAAATAACATGTGAAAATTAGGGTAACAGTGCACATATTTAAGATCACACATTAAGGATTGAGAAATTAAAACAGGCAACATAAGATTATCAATCGCATTGCTTACACATTTTGCAATAAGAATAATGGAATATAAAGTAATAGGTACAACATCTAACAGTATGATAAGAAAAAGAGCATGACGAATCTCATTCAACATCGCGATGCACAAATATAAAATCACATTTCAAGAATTGATCATATCGATTACATATATGAGAAGATTAAGCTAAGTTACATAATTGACCAGTCATATTTCTCTTGAACATCGAAATTGAAGAAGAGGTTCTAAAATTTTCAGGTAAACTCCTGAAATTAGTCTGGAAATTAAATTAATTCCATAGCTTGCAGAAATTAACTCCTGAAATTAGTCTTTTTAAAAAAATTAATTAACTCCTGAAATTAGTCTGGAAATTAAACTAATTCCATAGCTTGCAGGAGGAAATGAGGAAGGAGTGCTCAAATATTAAAGACTGGTATTTAGGAACATAGAATATCTCAGTGATTCGAGTTGATCTCTTCCCAGTATTTGCATTATTTATAATGTTTTCATGCAAATAAGACTGATTTTTGGATTTCAGTACCTTAAACAAACAAGGCCTTTTGACTATGAGTGATGGCAAAGATACATTTTTATAGCATGTTCACCGATGCAGTGCTCCGCAATCAGTTACGTATCGCATGACGTTTCGTCCTATGTGCGTTTAATGTCACCCGAGTTATCAATATGTAAGATTTTTTGTATTTGCGGTCCGCTTAGTTGTACTCGTATTTCAATGCACTCGCCTTCAAAAATAGTAAGTGCGGTGCACTATTTAAACAGCATGCCATATTGCGTAAATGCCAGTTTGTAATATCCTTGTTTATCGAGGCTATAAAAGTTCATTGTGCGTACATTTAAAGTCTCGCACGTTGCTGTTAGTTATAAACCCTCGTATTCATTTATTTTGTGCTACCGCGTCAATGCAGTGTCACTAGCATTGATCGCAATTTACTCGATAGACTTTACCTAAAAAACAAAAAAAACTTGTAACTCACTTAGCTGTACTTAAACGCACGATAGCCTTAGCTAATCTTCTGTATTAGCCCTGTTGCTTTCCGGACTTCACCCGTCGTCAAACTGAGCAATTGTGCTTCTGTTATCTGGGTCATTGCAAGTTATTATTTTCGATAACTGCTAATCAATGAAATAATCTCGAATTTGTATAACCTAATTCCTCCTTAGCATCGCTTCGCGAACGTTACTTCATTTGTACATGATTTGATATTTGACCTCTTGGGGTGAAGGAATTCCTGATTACTAATCTGTTGTGTAACAGAGTGCGCCTATTATGAAAGAGGCTTATGAGTGCAAGAGAGAAGCAGATGATGATGGTATCGCTTGCGTCATTATCTTTCTCATTTACTCGAAAGGCCATTGTTTGTGGCGATTCACCCCTCTTCTTATGGCTGTAATTCTTAGTAAGTAATAAAATTGAGAAAGCATACGAACTACACACTGTTAACTTTCTGAAACCTGTGTGTTGCATTCTTCATTTTTAGAATAGTCTCTGGAGTGCATACCGTACCATTTCCAACGAAAAGTATCTGGCATTTTTGGAAAATATTACGGAAAGTATCAGGTGTGGCATTTTATTCTCATTGGAAAGATGAGATCTTTCTTAATGATGATTCCAAATTCATCAAATTTTATACGGTGATATCTCTCAAACTAACTTAAATAGTAGTTGTGTACTGTTTCCAGTGACTGCAGTGGTGGAACACAGTGCAAGTGGCAGAACACATTGCAAGTGGCAGCTACGGCGACATGTATAGAAAAATGACTTAATAAAAGTCTGTCTGTTTCTTTCCGTTATGATTCAATCGGCCGTAGTATGTCTGATTACGTTCTTGGTGTCATACAAAACATTATCTACTTCAGTCTTAAAATATTTAGTCTAAATTTTAGTGGTTCACGTCAGTTTCTCAAGTAGCTCGTGATTCTAATGATGTTGTCGTAGTTATGTTATACTTGTCCTGGAAATATTGTGTGCAAAAGCGATTCACATCCTCTTGACTCGTGGCATCCAAATTGAGCACGAAGTCTTAAAATATCATTCCAGGGCGATCTGAGCACGGTTTGAAGCGTGCACGAGCAACCGGCCAAGTCACTCATCCCGCTCTCGTTCCGCTGAGAGGTCGCTTGCTCTCTCTCCCTCGACTTGCCACTTTTCGTGCACCTTCCGCGTGAGCGCTTATCCGGAGAATGTGCGTCGAGTGCCTGCAGCTCTTTTTTCCCCTCTAGCATTCCAAGGGGATGGATGCTAATGTGAGCGGTCTCTTCTTCCGTCTCACCTTTAGACAAGAAGGCCTTGACTCGTCGCGTCTGGTTAGGTGAGGGGGGGGGAACGGGATATGCCGGAGTCTCTTCTCAAGAGTTGTTTTCGAGTGGTGGGGAGGACGATTCGTCTGCTCATGTTGGAGAGAACTGTTAAAGTAAAAGGTGTTGTGGGTGTGCGCGGGTATTTGGCGGGGAGTTGAGGAAAGGATGATTCAGTTTTAACATTTTTAATTCTACGGACGGCCGCGGTAATGACCGGCGCGCATAGCGGTTATATAGCACCGGGCGCACAAGAGAGGGGGATTAGACTTTCGTTCGCCGTGTTGTGGTTTCGCTCGGACCTGTCTTGAGCCCGTGGTGCGTGCGAGTCTCGGAGCACTACGCACACACTTTTTCCTTCACGGCGTGATGCGCGCTTATTTCTTCCAGTCCGGACGACCTTCAACTTTCACTTTCTCTCCGCTCCCCACCTCTCCCTCACCCCTCTCTGGCACCCACCTGCCATTCCCCCTCTCCCCACTTCCCCACTCTACCGATTTCATGCATAGCGCCTCAATCCAGTCCGCCTATTCTTGTTCAGCATCTCCACCCCCCTTACCCATTTTTAAACCCGTCAGCGCTCTTTCTTTTGGTACCATTTCGTAAATATAGTTCTCTTTGGCATTCAAGCCATACCGTTTCTCCCTGATACCTCTTAATAGACAGATGGTAGGATTTAGATAGAATCTTTTCAACTAGCGATAAACCCATCTTTTTTCTGACAATATCATATCTAAAACATTATCCGAACCCCATCATGCTATTCATTATTGTGGAATTAGTTCTCCAAATGGGTATGTTTAAAGAGTCATCTTTTGCGCTGACAATTCGTGAACGTCATATGTTGGGAATAAATGTCGTCCTAATGACAGCCTGGCTGATCTTAAGGTTTTTTAAATTAACACTACAGCCAACGCCTCTTTGAATTAACCTTTGAAAATATTAATGAAGCTAAGCTTTATATGCATAACCCGTCAACACACGAAGCCTGTGCACGTGACTGCGTGCAGATTTGCATTCGCGCATGTCGCAAGGGATTATTTCCCATGAACACGATGTGACTACAATAGGTCATAAATATTTCGTGAAAGTTGAGTGCCCGCTTACATTAACCCCGTGCGCCCTTGTTGCGTTCCGCGAGTTATCATATTAATTTAGACATATCAACAGAGGAATAATTTTGGGTACAAGTCAGTCGACGTCAAATCGCTGTACTCCGTACCATAGTGCTTAGAAGTAATTTTTTTTCCATTCTAGGCTTGGACTTTGATGGACCCAAATGGATGGGACTTTTTCGCCCACAGCAAAAATTTGAGAAAGGTAGCAATGTATTTTTCTTTAAATGCAGCTATAAACAGCCATATTGGGGGAAAGTTGAATTCAAGAATACAAGGAGACGATTTTCTGATAGGATAGATCCAAGCAACATTACATTGAAGCCTGCATACTCAAAAAAGATTGTCCTCCATGACAACAAATTGAAAGACTTGGAAAGTTTGTGCAACAATAACATGATTCCGCACTTCTACAGGGGATTTTATGTAAACTTAAACTGAATTCAAACGTTTTTTGAAATAACTTACTTTATTAATTTGTGTAATAAGTTCCTTTTTTCCTTGATAATTTTTTGCTATGGAGACTACCATTTTTATAATTAAAATGATTATCTTTATATATATAAAAGTCTATGTATGTATGTATGTTCCACATCTCCTCCTAAACCACAGGACCGATTTTGATGAAATTTGGAACACATGTTTGTTACTGGTAGACAACAAACACTGTAGGGTTCAATTAACCAAAACCCTTTTTTCCAGGGTTAAGGGTGTGATCCTTACTAATATGTATAAAAATGTAATGATGTCTGTCTATCTGTTTCTCCATCACGCAAAAACTACTAAATCGATTGAGCTGAAATTTGGTATGCAGATAGAAAACATATCTGGTTGTAACATATGCTATATCAAAAAGCCCTCAGGGCCCCCATAGGCTCCCAAAGGTCCCCCCTGGTGGTCCAAGCTAAGCATTGTGTTCGGTGCAGTGGTTTCATGTTTTGCTTTTTAAAAGTACATTCACTCAAGATATAGGGCTGGAATTTTTTTTTATCGGATGGCTGAATAAATATAATTTCTAATTCTATCAATCGATTTTCTTCTACGCTCCGTATTTGTCTGAAATTCATGTATTTAGTTGAAAAATCTCACATTTTTCCCTGAAATCAACAATAACATATTTCCTTGAAACCATAAATTTGATTTTCAAAGGATATACACGCCTCTTAACTATTAAATATAATGTTTTCCTGCAGGCCCATGATAGTACGTAGAATGCAAATCCGTATAAGAAGGGCCCAGAGTCCCAAGGGCCCCATGATAGATTGCTTCAGGGGTTAATCGATAAATTCAATTCATATTTACAACAATTATGCTTTTCAACGTCTTTCTCAAAGTAGCTCTCAAAGGGGCATCGCATGTATATGAGAGAACACTTACGTAGTAAACAATACACATAAAGGAAATTAATTGACTACACATACAATTATATGTGCAAGAATATTTACGTGCAGCGAATATCAATGGTAATAATGCCTATGTTGCTACAACAAACACGGCGTTGTTTATTATCATTTAATACTCAGATGTATTACACGTAGTGAAACCGTCTGCCTCTAATTACGATTGCGAACTGTTTTTTAGACCAATTCCCACATCAATAACGTCACGAGTTATTTATATGTTTAAAAGTGTTAAAGTGCAGTTAACTTAGGTACATTCACTCAATCATCGAGTTCCCCATTCAAGACTCTCGCTCACCGCTGTGTTTCCTCTCCTTGGACTTAAAAATATATCCATCCACATGCCTAATAGAAAAAAGAGTAACCTTTCGAAAAAATCTTCTAAGCAAAATGAATGTTTTATTTGCGAGAAAATGAGCCCTTGAAAGAAAAACGACAAAGGTTAGACTTGGATGGTCAAAGACATGCCCACCAGCGATCTCATGAGATTCTCCCCGTGGTGTTTCTCGGGTTACGCTAAGAATCGCACAAATTTCATCCTTAACCAACATACGGATGGGTAACCAGCTCTAAATGTATTCCTTATTCTAGGAATAGGGAAATCAGCGAGATCTTACTCAACACACTTGCTAATCACTCACTCTCTCAAGTAGTTGACAAGCCTACGAGAGGAAATAAAATATTAGACCTTTTTGCAGTAAGCCATCCGAAGTTGATAAAACAACTCGATATTATTGACGGCATAAGTGATCACAGAGTAATTTTTGCAACCTTAAAAATTGAAGTAGAGTCAGCTGTAAAGCCGAAACGCAATATTTATTTATTTGATAAATGCAACTTCATCAAATTTGGCGAGATGCTTAATGATTCGTACACGGATTTCGTAGCTAAAACTGAGGATAAAAGCACTGATGAATCATGGAAATATTTCTTAAAAATTCTACGACGGGGAATCAACGAATATATTCCGCAAAAATTGAAATGCGGCAGTAAAGAACCTCGCTGGTATAACAACGATGTTAGGAGGGACCTTAAGAGACAGAGAAAATTGTACAACTTGGTTAAAAAGTTCACTACGGTAGGTGACAAATCGAAGGAACTTGAAGAAAAAGAAAGTTACGCTGCGCAACGCTCAAAAACTAAGAAATCAATGCGTTCTGCATTGCTAAATTTCAAGAAAAAAGTACTTGGTGAATTACTCGAAGAAAATCCGAAATCTTTTTGGTCATATGCGAGAGAGCTTCAGGGAAAATCTTCAACCGTAGATTCGTTATTTGATAAAGATGGCAAACTTGTCACCAAAAATATTGACAAAGCTAACATGTTAAATTCCCACTTCAAAAGTGTATTCACCACAGACGATACTGCATGTAATTTTGAAATACAATTCACTGAGGAACCGATGAAAGAAATCACTATTCAACGTGATGGGATAACTAAACAGCTGCAGTCGATAAAAAATAGTAAATCTCCGGGTCCAGAGGGAATACCCGCGCGTGTCCTCAAGGAGTTAGCGCCACAGATCGCACCGTTCTTAAACATAATATTCAAGAAGTCATTGTCTGAAGGAAAGATACCATTAGACTGGAAAATTGCTAACGTTACACCGATATTCAAAAAGGGAAACAGACACGACCCAGGGAACTATCGACCAATTTCATTAACGTCGATTATAGGCAAGATACTCGAACATATCGTCGTTAGCAATATCATGACGTTCCTGGACAGTCGTAACGTCCTCCATGGCTGTCAGTACGGCTTCCGGAAAGGTAGATCATGTGAAACACAACTCGCGCTCTTTCTTCATGACGTTCTCAAATCTGGTGAATCGAAAAGACAAGTTGACGCATTATTTCTAGATTTTAAGAAAGCTTTCGACACGGTACCTCATAACAAACTTTTATACAAATTACAGTCATGCGGCCTAAACGAAACAGTAGTAAACTGGATACGCGACTTCGAGTGATCGTAAGCAAAAGGTAGTTCTTGACGGAATTAGCTCTGATGTCGTTAAAGTGACATCAGGTGTCCCGCAAGGAAGCGTTATCGGACCCCTTTTGTTCATTATATACATAAATGATCTATGCTCTCGAATTAGCAGTAAAATACGTCTATTTGCCGACGACGCTGTCATCTATCGTGAAATTAGTGATCACTCTGACTTTGAAACCTTATCATCGGATTTAAACAACGTTCATGAGTGGAGCCAAGAGTGGGGACTCGAACTTAATCTAAGCAAATGCACGGCGGTACAATTCTTGCGGAGGTCGTCCAACTATTCCCATGTATATGCTGTGGATGGTGTTAACATAAAGGCGACAGATGAAGTGAAGTATCTAGGAGTTACGATAACTTCGGACCTATCGTGGGGAGCACATATAAGAAATATTTGTGGCAGAGCTCTGAAGAAGCTAGGATTCGTCAAGCGTATTGTGGGAAGATTTTCGGATGAAAAAGTAAAAGAGAGGTGCTATTTCGCACTCGTCCGGCCACACCTTGAATATGCAGCGAGCATATGGGATCCGGTGCAGAAAGACTTAGTCCGGGAACTTAATAAAATACAAAGGAAAGCTGCGCGATTCGTCAAAAACAGCTACGGGCGTACTGACAGCGTTACACAGATGTTAAACGAATTAGGCTGGGAACCGCTAGAGACTCGGAGGCTACGCGCTAGGCTTAGATTGCTTGAACAATTGAGAATAGATATCTTCCAGAGCGACACGGAGAACATCATATTAGAACCCCACTATATTTCCAGGTCCGACAGAAACGATAAATTAAGAGAGATATTTTGCCGAACGGATAGGTATGGGAATTCGTTTTTCCCCCGAACAATAAGGGACTATAATAAATGCTAGGCGTAATTTCATTAGAGTGTTTCCTTTTTATCTTTAAACGGCTGGTGTCCTAACACCCCCCGCCACACGCCTATTGAGGCGGCTTGCGGGGTAATATGTAGATGTAGATGTAGATGTAAATCTGGTTCAAATACAGACCCATCTGTTTCGAACCTTCAATCTGCTTTAAGATGACGGAAATTATAATAACGCCACTACATGCTTCTTACCCGAAAGCAGAACGGAAATTCTACACAATTAACGACACCCGTGCATGAAAATCGACAAGTGCACTAAGAATCACCATAGATTTTTTATTTATCAACCGAAACCAATGATTATGGCTATGCCGAAGGCACAGTCCCATTGATGAAGGATTCATAGGTCAAATAAACATGGCTTCTGCTGCCATTACTCCTCTTGACGTTGTCAACCGCTGGATTGTACTCTTCTGTCCAATCCGGATTAAAATAATCAACGCACATATCAACGTTGAATAGTGCAACTGAATCAAGTCATGGAATGCAAATATATGTATGTACACAAGGGAAGCGATCAAGATGTTGATCACTCAGAAGACAGCTCAAGAGAACCGGAGGGATGAGGTGAAAATCTATCAACCTTTGCTATTTAAGTAGTAATGAGTCTGCAAGGCCGATTTTTGGGTTTCCCGTGCATGAAAGTGAACCAATAGTCACACATCTCTCCGTGCACCTGGAAAACTGTCAGTGTGTCTACTACAACGAACACAACATACAAGATAGGTTACGAACTCCTCAAATGGCCATGCATACTGTTTTTCTTCGGGCTTTGTGGTTTTATTATAAAAAAATAAGTTTAATGTTTTTCACACCCGTTGAATTCCAACGGGTATCTTCCGCTCGTATCATAATAATTTTGCAGCATTAAAAAAACTTTCACAATAAGCATTGGTTTGAAATATTATGTAGATATACCTAAAAATACCTAAGTTCCACTTCGGCAGAACGTCCATTTTGGAGGAACAATGATATAATTACAATCCACGCTAAAAGAAGGGGGGAATACCCCACTACAGTAACGGTGATGTTATCCAAAGGTCTGGAAATTGGAAGTAGGTAATCTAATGCATTGTATTATACATGAATATGCTATATTTTTTTACCATTATTGCCTGTCACGAGAATGTTTGAAATATTCAAGCTTAGTTTTTTGCTCCCCTGTAAAATCTAAGTATTGCAATTGCGTCACTGTTCTTCTGGAACGGCGATATATAGTCTCCCCTACCACCTTGTTTTCTTACTTTATTTGCTGCATCCATAACTGGTCGAATGTGGTTAATCCATTCTCTCTTTGAGTTTTTCGCGTTGAAAACTGGAGACAGTTCGATTTTCAGAATACTTGTAATAATAATTTGTCATATTTTCTGTGGGTTTACTGAATATCTTAGTTGAAAACACTGTTTTATAGCGGTTAAAGTAATTTTTCTCGCTAGCATTAACGGAAAAGGGGGGTAATGAGTATAAGCCCTAATTTAGTGTGTTGCAGAAAACCTATTTCCTTGGGTGGAGGTTTATCGTTGACTGGAAGCTTTTGAGTTACAGGTAAGGATTAGGAGGAATGGAGGTGTTAAATATTATTGGGGGTAGGGTGATGGAGGAAATCCAGAGGAGGCAGGAACATTAGATCAAGAATGTGCTGGGAAACGATGTTTTAAGTAGAGCGATAGAGGGGCTATTGTTTGGTTATAGGCATGGAAGAAAACGAAAATGTTTTAAAATTTTTGATGTCACATTTCGGACAAAGTATCAGTGCATATTGATAAAAAACTTTATATAATTGGAACTATCATGCGATAAGTGCTGAAATTAACTGATAGCGTATTAATTAAAAAGTCTTCACCCAGAATATTAACTAATTGGATTCCTAAAGAACAGCCTCTTGAGTCTGTGGCAAATTTTATGGCGTCTAAATCATCTCGTATTGAAGCAGCGACAAAAATGCTCTTAACGTCTCAATTAAAGGGGAAGCGCGGCAGGGTTCTAATCATACTAAGTGCCTGCAAGAACGTATACCTTCCGTCGGACGCCATTCATGCTTTAGGAAATGTTTTCGACTAGTATTTATGGACTTGGTATAATTATACGTGAATAGCAATTTTAGACTTAGTAAAGTAATGCTGGGATGCAGGACGTGATGTTGATAGTAGTAAGCGTAGCAATGGAAAAAATATTATCGGGGATTCCACATTCTTACACTGCCTGCCGAACAACTCCTACAAGCAGCTGTTATAGTATTTAATGATTCGCTGAAAATAGTAGCGTTTTACACCGGTTCAATTGGTAATCTAGTTCCCTACTTCAGTGCTGATTGTTTTAAGCCGTCCAGGTATTTTCCGCTTTTTCTCTCGTGCATTTCTTTGGGAATGGTCTCGTTCGTCATCAATCTCGTGTCGCTTTCGGCCGGAAGTGGCTCCATCTCATATCCCCTTTTTCCTCCCGTCATCTGGTGGAGTAGCGTGTAGTTGGCACATTTCGCCTTTTCCTCGGTTTATTTCTAATTCCTCCTTTTACTCTTTTTCCCTCTTCTCTATCACCTCTAGTCAAAACATTCCACAATGTGCGATAAGAACAAAAATGTTACTGGCCCACGAAGAGTACTTCTGGGATTGGAATCACTATCAGGCCATCGGTTACATTTCATGAAATCTGCGGTAAATTAGTGTAACCTGGTAATGAAATTTTAAACCACTTGCTTTTCAACATATATTTTGAAACTTACGACCCGGGTTTCGCAGTATCGCGAAATAGGTGGTTGAATGTTTTAAGTTCAGAGGAAATATCTTTTTTGAAGGAGTCAACAATAGTTAGCGAACCCAGACATTTACGGTCAATTCGATGTTGAGCTTAAAATTGCAGTATTAAGACTAGTGTACGGGAAGGTTTAAAATTTCATTTTTTCTCGAACGATTGTCGACCACGATAGCTACCACTGTGACTTGTAAACTAGGTTGTTTGATGGGGTGCCCCTCGCATACCCGCTTTACTTTTGAAATTCTTTAGTCTATGCATGTGTTGTCATAACTTACTTGCTCTCGGAAAACATTCGGAGAGTACAGTGTAGTGCATGTTTTGATAATTAGAATTCACCTGGCGCACACCCAGGTGGCCTCCCATCTATATCTTCATGGCACTCTGAAAGCCACCTCAAGGCTGACGGACAGGGAGTCGATTTTCACCCAATCATGTTCTCAGCAAATATAGCACAGAGTTAAGTTAGGACTCCAGATAGGGTACAGGAAGCATGCCAAACGTGCTGTTAGTACATATAAGCATATTAATAGAAAGGTGTTAAATGTCAAATGAACTATTTAGCTATAATGCATGTCTAACAACCTGCTATTATGAAACCTGCTGCAACAACTTTGATAGTCAATTTACCGTTCGCGGAAAAATAAAATTTTAAGCCTGTCCTTTCTGAAATCTTTCTAATTCTATGCCGATCTAAACGGCCGGAGTTTGACTGAGTCGCATTTGTTAGACTTCGTCATAAAATAGATCGTTCGAACGTAGCCATGTGACAAAAAGTAAACTTAAACCGACCGTCTGGTAATGGTTCCGGAAAGGTGGGCTTTCAAGCCAATGTGAAGATGTTCGTGTATCCAGAGGCCCATTTCCTTCCGCCTCTTTCCCCCTCAGCCGTCTCTGGTGACATCCGCCCCCCTCCAACCTCTTCTCCGTTCTCCTACCCATCCTCACTTTCTCCCTTAGCAAGATTTTTCTCTCCCGTTCAAAAATAAACCCTGCCGGACTCAAGAAGGTGGCCTTGGCCCTGTCCTTGAACCGCTCTCCTTTCCACTTGCCGTGGACGCGAGAGCGGATCTATGGCAACATAGCAGATTCCTCACTCGCTCTTCGCCTCGATCCTGGCTTTATTCCGAAAGAGGGCCCTTCCCCCCCCCCACGATAGGAGAGGGAGGGGGTGAGGTGTTTTTCTGGGCAAAAGTCTCTCCTCAAGCACGCGTTCGGTGCGTGGAAGGTGTTTTTTATGGTCCGTTCCATTATAACCGATGCTTCTTCCTTTTCGTTCTCTCCCCCCGTTTCCTCCTCCCCCCCGTTTCCTCCTCCCCCCCGTTTCCTCCTCCCTCCCCCCGTTTCCTCCTCCCCCCCGTTTCCTCCTCCCTCCCCCCGTTTTCTCCTCTCTGATTCTTCCAAGTCAGCTCTCCGTCCATGTTTGATGCGGGCTTTGCATAGCGGTTTGAAGCGAGCCACTGTTCGACGGGGGTGGGTGGGCGGGAATGAGGGAAGCGGTATCTGCTTGATCCTCACCCTCGCACTGGGTCACTTGAGCCACCTCAATTCCTCCACTGTGCGGTAGCACTTACATTTTCCTTCGGTGGATACGACTTACTTCAAGGGTTAGTTATTCGGTTACTGCATATGATAAGGTAGCAAAGCGTGTATCATATCCAGCATTCGCGTGAATTTCATACTACTTAGATATTGGTGAAAAAACACAATAGACTTGAGGAAGTAGGTATGGAATCGCTGTAAGCGATTACAGATCTCTTTATGATGGTTCCACCGTAGAGCGACTTCAAGGTAATTTTAACCATTATCGTTTTGCAAAAGCGTTAAAAAAGCGTGTCCTCTGTTTGCTATGAACGGCAAAATCCGAATTTACAAAGCTTTTTTTCGTAAATTAAAATTGAGATGATATGGGGTATTGTGAGAGAGGGCGAAAAGTTTTTTTTTCCTTTTTAATGAAAATGAAATTTTCGAGATAAAGTCTATATGAAGCATATTATCCCAGGAAATTGAGAGATTAAGAAAATTGGGTACCTGCTAAGCTTATTTCTTAAATGAGTAGCTAAATACGGCAATATGTGATTTCAAAATGCTTTATTTCAATGCGAATGTCGCTGCAGTCTGCTCCTTAGACTGGAAGGATTCAATAAAAATTTATTATTCGACTATTCTTCATCCTTCATGTTTTCAATTTTTCTGACAGTTGAGGTACCTATGTCTTCCATGGAAGCTCCATTTTTAAACATCACAGGAAAATGTGGGATAAGTTAACTCTATTGAACCACCGAATGCCGGGTGAAACTCTTAATGTTTCAAACTTTATTTCTAATGTTTTTTACCACTTAAAATGTCATCAATGATGGTTTTAGCACATCATTTTATATTTATGGGAATTATTGGGACACTTTCCATTTGCTTAAGTAAACTTCTTACTGCGAACCACAGAAACGCTGTGGCTCTTCATTTTTTCAGATCCTGCGAACGAGGTACGGCGCACCTAAATAGTTGGGAGGGGACTGTGCCATGCCCTGTAGTTCGCTTGAGAGGAATGGAATGTCGATAATCACATCACCAATTATTGATTTTCAGTTTAGGAGTGAGAAAGATAGATGCGCTTAAGTTTCTAATTACTTCGTGGTATACTAAATATAATAAATACTTGTAGGTGATAAGCTCGAAAGGTAAGACTCCATTTTACAGAACATTCTACCATGACAATTGTATACCTACCGAATGCTAGATACAGGCAATTTTATGAACGGTTGGCCTGCGCACGTCGTTACATTCACCGTACTGAGTGTAATTTCTGATCTGCACTCACTTCGACGAATTGAATGAGAAGAACTTAGTCGTATGTAGCGATTCTTCTGATTTCCAGGATTTCTACCACGTGATTCCATTTCTTAGATTGTATTCCGCCGTCGATCCTGCGGGCGTGCGGTCTTAGTGGTAAGGCTTTAGCCAACTGGTCCTCAAGAAGCCTTGAGGATAGACGGCGAAATATCGCTAGGCAAATGTAACCTTGCTTTGGAAATCTCGGGAACGGGAAGGATTGGCCTAAGCCCCGCAGAAACCTACGTAACTTTATCGTTTTATTATTCACACAGCGTTCCACATTTATTTGTGTGAGCCATATGGAGGGCGATGTTGCTCAGTGTGCTCGCCTGTAGGCCACTTGAGCAACCCATTTTAAACAGTGCATCAAATAACTTAAGGGAATAAGGTTAGCATGGTTAAAAACATATAGCATATGAGATATGCAGCTAACATTCTGCATAGCGATAATTTAATTTTTATGATGCTGATGTGGTAACCTTGCACCTCAGGTCTTATAGAAACGTACATATGGATATTAATCCATTGGAGCCTATACTATTAACTGTGGTACATACAATAACTAACGAATTTCTGAATCTTGGACAGTCGTTCCTAAAATTCACTCGGCTGAATTAAACATTTTTAAAAAGACTTTTCCGAAATAAAATCCCCATTTTATTCTCCCTATTTTACTCTAGTCAAAACATCCAAAACTTTTCTTCTGACTTTCCCGCACATTTCATCATTTTTCTCTCGTCACTTTTATCACCTTATTGAACAAATCTATAAGTCCTTCATCCCCTAGATGCTGCCTCCAAATTTTTCCCAACAGTCTCCTCCTCCTTTCACTATGCCCAGCATTTAGTTTTCTTTCCTGTATACGTGGTCCTTCCGCATATATCAAGTTTCTGAATAACGCAACGCTAAAACTCAGGTTAGAGTTATAACTCATCTTATCTAAGTATTTCTGATAAATATTTCTCTCATTAATTCCAGTTTTTCTAATTCTTCCTTTCCTAACGATCCTTTGTCTTAACTACGTTTTATATTGTGATACAGAATAACCCCCAGGTATATGAACTGTTCTAATTCGTTTTATTACCTTAGACCTATACATTTATTGTCGTCTTTTCCACTTGTCAGAATCTCGTTACTTTCTCATTCTCTCACAATGGCACCAAAATGGCTGGTGTACCAACACTCCCTGCCTCACGCCCTTCACGGCTCGTGGGGAATAATGTGCACGTAGATAACTGTCATTACCCAAGGTCGTCATAAGTACCGGTTACTTTTCGCAACCATTTTCCCTCCTTTCGCTATTGTTATATATGTCGTTGACCCCATTAACGCTAAGGGAATTCTTTCAAATTGTTTGCGAACTAAATTGGCGAAAAACTGTTACTCTAGTAGCGTTCACTAATGGTGATGATCCACAAAGTCGTTATGTGACTGGTCAGTTTGTCAATTTTCTGAGACTACTGAATTACTGGTATAGCCAATTTTTATTATACTACCCGTTGTTTTTTCCTCCACTACTCGCCAGGACGATTGCTGCCGAAGATTCTTTTCTGAGCTCTCCATTTCTGCCGCATTAAGAGTCAAATTCCTACTGTGCTACGGCTGGTGCTCATTCAATCGGCTTCGTTTGGAATTTTTCGAAGACTCACGTCTGTCTGGGAATATTTTGACGATATGAATCTCTCGGTCCCAATAGCACTTCATATTAAAACGAAATTATTATGAATATCAAAGCGAAAGAGCAAATATAGTGGAAGTTCTCTTACATTGGAAATGTTCTCCTAAGGGCAACGCGACTATGATATGTAGTTGTAGGTGCTAGTTTTAAGTTAATGGTGGAAATTTCTTTCATGCTGGGCGTTGGACTGACAATACGGGACTCGACAGACTCGTATACCGCTGCTTTGTGCTTTCGGCGAAGTCCTGCTATGTAATCTGGGAAAAAAAGAACTCATTCAGTATGCCGTTACTATCGGAATATATTTTACCATCTTAATCGATTCTACCCTGCTTGTTGCCGCAATGGTAAGCCAGGGAGAGGGGGATTCAATATTAAACTTACGGTGCATAACTTACCCTCGAATTTTTACAATCTCGATTTAAGATCGCGTTGATGAATTAAGTACGTTCATGCATGCAATGAAAAATATTGGCCCTTTAAAAGTAAATCAGGAGTGCGAGACGTATGCGTGGCGTTATAAACGTTTTCGCCGGAGACTCAACGCAAATATGAAATGGCTCAAGGTACTACAATTTGAGGGTGTCTGTGGTCTCTATAGGTAGTTTTACACGAGCCACTTATCTGCAGTCTAATGTATGGATTCATTCTCAGTGAAAATTGTCGTTAACGCCGAAAATACTAAATTAAATGCTTACTTAAAACTATATAAAATTTGTTGAATGACTGCACGAAAGCATGAAGAAGAGCTAGAAAAATTGCCCCTGCTCTAATTCCGTGCCCGCGTTCTCGCCATTTCTGTACATCAAACTGCACAGTAAAAGGTCCAGCCTCAAGAAAACTTGAATGATTTTCTCTACCAGTTCCACAGTAGCTCACCTGCCACCTCGGCGTTTTTTGCGCAATCTATTTAGTACGGCACCGTTATTGGCTATCATCTTTGTTTCCTCAACGTCCTTCGGCTGGGCTGTCGAAAAACTTCCATCCGGGATCCGTTTCAAAGGATGCTCCATTCCTCCCGTTATGCTTGCCGTCCCTTGGACTTCCCATTGAATGCCCTCCTGGGCCCCACCTCTGCGTACGCCTCCTGGTCACCTGAATAAGCGCCCCCGATTGTTTTCCAGACCACGAGGCGCTCCTCTTGTCTCGATATCCCTCAGAGTGAAATACGGCTCGCGCCACTCAGCCCCTATTAGATTGTTAACAAACCTCGGGGACCCGTGTCCACGCCGCGCTTGACGCGACCAGGGTTGAGGGAAGATGGTTCGTCCTGAGACCGTGACCGTCGATGAACCTTACAATGAGGACGGAAATCTTGGTGCGCTTCCGATCGTCATTTGCTCTAATTACGGGTCGCCAGTTAATGCGCTGGTGTTGTGAGGTAGTCCTCGGTAAATGTGAGCTTTCGACCCGCCAGCGTTTTCGTAATTTCACCCACTTTTAACAGAGATATCGGAACCAAATTCACCTCACTTATTATGCAAACCTTGCGCATTTGTAAAATACTTTCAACACAACAATGTATCATTTACTCTAGGAATGGGAAACTTTCAAACCTGAGAAGTGCGATTTTTCCTCTCCGCCCTCTTGTGAAAAAATGCCGTTTCCTCTTATCCACTGTACGTGGCGCAGCGATCGAGCAGTTGCTTCTCTAGCATATACAGACCTCTCCTACACAGTTTCTTCCCTCCTTCCACTCAAACTCACCCCGCAACAGCCATTTAACACATTCATTTTAAGACTAGAAATTCATGGCCTCCCACGCGGTTGCAGCACCTTTAGTTGGAACTTGATTTCTTTCGCGGCCGTTGATAACACGATCGAAGTAGAAGATAAACGTCCTCTTATAAGGTTCTTGGTCGCGGGTCTAGTGCCATTTAGCTCCCGTCAGACGGACGGAAGAAGATTCACACCTACATATACAAAATACCCTGCAAACCAACATCAGGGGTGTGTGGCAGGGGGTGAGTAATCACCAACATGCATTACACTATACCCTAGAGTTAGTGTAACTACGACTAATTATGCATTAGCATAAATCGCTAATGCTTTTCACGAGGCGAAGCCTCACAAGCATGCACCACTACACTACAGATGTCTTTACAATGGAGAGGGACCATCAAAATACATGCATTCTAAAACTACACAGATGGACAGGGACTAAAGACCCATGTAGAAAACATGCTAGGCGTGCTGTTAGTATGTACTAGGTAACAGATAAGGATTCAAGTATTAGGAGTACTACTACTACTAAGAGCTACACTACCTAACGACAAACCTAGATAAAAGTCTCATTGGCAGCTGTTATGGTCCCTTATCGTTCGTGGGAAAAATGACATTTTAAATCTGTCCGTTCTGCAGTCTAGTTCCCTAATTTTACTCTCATGATCTGATCTACCGTAGTATGTCGGATTTCGTAAAATATTATCTACGTCGTCAGAGAATAGACCGGTTTGGAACTTACATAATAGATTGAGTCTAAATTTTAATCGACGGTCTGAAAGCTTTTCCCATCCCAGTTGCTGCAAAAGGTCAGTAACACTAACGAGATTGTCATAACGGCCTTTAACGTATCTTGCCGATCTTCTCTGCACGCGTTCTAACTCAGTTTCCAAGCCTATCTCACAAGGATCCCAAATACTGGCGGTATATTCTAAGTGGGGTCTAACGAGGGAGAAGTAAATGATTTCCCTAACTTTATCGTCGCACTTGCCAAGTACTCTTTTAACAAATCCCCATTTACGATTAGCTTGACCGGTAATTTCTGGAATATGTTTACTCCACGATAGATCATTAGTCAGATCAGTCTCTAATTGTGTTGTTTATGCAATAGCTGTTACAAGGAGCGTTTTTCCGTTTCCAAAAATTTACAACGCATTTTTTCAGGTTTAATTCTAGCTGCCACGCATCGCACCACTCTTGTATTACATTGAGGTCCTTAGTTAGCGCTTCCTTATCAGTAAAGCTACTAATTTCTCTATAAACCACTACGTCGTCAGCAGATAATCTAAGCTTAATGTCAACTTCGTCACCGATGTCATTTATGTACTAAAGGAACAGCAGCGGGCCTATGACACTTCCCTGTGGGACACCCGATGTGGCTTTTACTTCATTAGAGATAGCGCCATCTAATACAACCCTTTGCACGCGATTACTAAAGAATTCTCTAATCCAGGAAATTACGTCGTCGTCTTAACCGTAGGATTTTAATTTCATGAGTAGCTTAATGTGGGAAACTTCATCAAATGCCTTTTTGAAGTAAGAAAAATTGCATCAACTGGAGCGTTATGTTCACCCGAGACTAAAATATCGTGAGCAAAAAGTGCTAATTGAGTTTCGCAAGATCTTCCCTTTCTGAATCCGTGTTGTATTTTTGTTAACAACTTCTCTATATCGAGGTGTCTCATAACTGAACTTAGAATTATATGTTCAAGGACTTTGCAAGGGATAGATGTGAGAGATATTGATCTGTAGTTCGATGGCTGTTCCTTATCGCCGCTTTTGAATATGGGAGTGACATTTGCAATTTTCCAGTCCATGGGTACTTTGTTTACGTTGATGGATTTACTAAATATATTCTGCAAGTAGGGTGCTATTTCACAAGCTAATTCTCTATACACGCGGGCAGGAATTTCTTCAGGACCTTGGGATTTATTTGGACTTTTAGATTAGATTTTAGCAAGTTTTCTATTCCGTGAGTGCAAATATCGATAGGCGGCATCTTTTGCTGGAAGTGATCATTTAACTTTACGGATGTAATCTGCGATGACTTGGTGAACACACTTTGAAAGTAAGAATTTAATAAGTTGGCTTTGTCCGAACTGCTTGTCAATAATTCGCCATTTTCGTTTCGTTGTGGAATAACTGTTGATCTATTGCCTTGAACTTCCCTTACGTATAACCAAAATGCCTTTGGGTTGTCCTGTAATTGTTCTACTAATATTTTTCTTTTAAAACCCATGAACGCATTCCGAAAGGCTTCCTTTGTAGTGGCTCTAGACAATTTGTATTTTTCAAATATTAAATTTTGATCACTAGTGGACAAATCTCTACTGAGGTTTTTCATCTTGGCGTGGCATACTCTCAGACGTCTTAACGATTTTCTCACTTCTGCATTGTACCATCTTGGTTCACCCTCTTTTCTTACTTTACTTGGAATGTATTTTCTGATCCCTGAATGTACGATCGAAAGGAAAGCTTTCCAACTACCCTCCTTGTCTAACTTTACGCTTGATTCCTAGAATTCGGGAAGAGAATTTTTTAGATGACTCTTGAACGCATTGAAATCGGCTTTTTTAAAAATGTAGAATTTTCTTTGTTTAAAACTTTTAATGATATTCAAAGATAACTTTGCTGTGACTACTCTATGGTCACTAATGCCCTCAACAGTGTTTACCTTAATTACTTGTTGCGGTATATTTCTTGCCTATAAATCAAGAATGTTGTCCCTCTGTTCTGTCCATTTGATGAGAACGTGTGTAGCTGGGACTCGCATATATTTTTGTCTCTTCCTCCTGATATGTAACTGTAGGTCCTCCAATCTATAGAGGGCGTATTGAAATCTCCACCTATGATTTATTTCTTTCTGTGTTCCTGGATGTGATGTTCTTTATTTGTGTTTCGAGTTATAAAATTGAGGTGACGTCAGTGTTAGGTGGCCTGTAGTATGCGCACACGAATATTGTTTTTGATTTAGGGCATCTAATAGAGCACCATACAGATTCTATGCTGGTATCTGGGACGGTTTCCGCTCGGCTGACTATGGTTTTCTTTACAGCTATAAATACTCCGCCTCCGGTTCGGTTGGACATATCTTTTCTGTAAACTATGGATGATTTAGGAAAAATTTCACTATAAGATTGGTTCATTTCAAGGAAGCGGCCCGTGTCGTGATGTATGCCTCCTACAGAGTTTCTCGGCCAATCGTATGTCCCCGCCAGGGATTTTAACTAACCCCATTCTTCCCCCTTGGTGGTGTATATCTGCGACTCGCACTAGTCCGTTAAATGGCTGGGGATATTGGTGGGGAAATCCAGCTACTTAATTATAACACCTATTACAAGCGGGTTTAAATCGCTTGCGCACTTCATGTTAAACTTCTATATTGACCAGCAAAAAATATTGAAGTTCCTTATATGAAGGAAGGCTGTCGGAGGAAAGGAATATTTTAACCCGTGGCCTACGGATAATTGGGTAAGGCCCTTAAGCTACAAAATAGTACTAGTAATCAGTCGTATTTATTTAAACAAATGGGTATATTCCATTGCAATGTGAATTTGGTAGACATATTGTTTATTGATTGCAACATTATCCAGGGAAATTTTAGCGAAATATTTACCCATTTTTGGTGTAATTAGACACTTAGATTTGTCATCTCAAGATTTATGGACTATGTAACGATAAAAAAGTAGTCGATATTGCACTAGCATACCTTATTTTTTTAAATAAATGGTGCTTGCTCGTTTCTTTTCATGTTCTCGTCTTTGGAAGTAGCTACTACATTCGTTGTCCCTTTCTTCACTGATATTTTAGTGAATGTTTCCTAATTACATCAACAGCCTACGTGTGAAGAGGACGCATAGTCAGGTAAAAAAATAACACAATGCGCTACCTCACATTTGGCCATCGGTGTTGCATAGCCGTAGCGATCGAATGTCTTCGGTATTTCGTTTTGATATCGCTAGCCTATTAGTGATAATTTATGGTTACTTAGTTCCGAGTTAATTGGTAGAAAAATATGCTGTCTAATCCTATTGTCTTCAAATACCTTCAATTTGACTTCGTAATAAGAGTATAAGATGTATCGGTCATAAAGAAATACTGAATGGGTCAACGCTAAATTTGGGTTGAGACTCGCTGGTCTAGACCGCCATCTTCAGCAAACAGACCCCATTCTTCTTGCTATCCCCTGACTCCGTCTCCAGGCCGAGACGAGATTTAGGTTGAGGGTTTGGTCAGGCCGCAGACCGGATAGAAGTGTTTGGACCTCGCGCTGTGACCTAGAACCTTCATTTTCAAACGCAAACTTAGACAATAAGATCGAGCGCTGCTGTCTTGATTACAGGTGTCTTGAATAGTCTCGCCTCAAGCCAGTGACGCGCGTCCATCCAGAATTCTATATGCAGTCAATAGAGTCGCCCCACCTTGAACCTTGAAGTATTCATTTCTTTGCGACTTAGACCGCTGTCCCATGTGTGCTCCATTCTGCGAGTGGCTCACATTTACTCCAAGGGCGGGAATCAGCCCGTCACGCTATTCCAGTACGTCTAAAACTTTCCAGCTACTGGGGTTGATAAACTCGTCGCCTCTGATCGTATGCACGTTAATGGCGGGAATTGTTTATAAGACTTAATTTTCTTACGAGTAAAAGTTGGACTCGCGCTGTAGCGGTATTTGGACCATACTTCATTTCCAGTGGTTACATGTGTAGTAACTACTTAGCCGTTTGGAAATACAGTATCGCCTCGTTGCCTGGTTTTTATTTTTGCATCGGGATTTGACCCTTAATTGAATGAAGTATTTTTCATTCAAAAATACTTACTTCCCCAATACTTTGCACAGTTACTCTTTCTCAATACTCTTCCTTATTTCTACTAAAATTCAGTTAATACTCTTCCTCAACATTTGCATGATTTTAAAGTCAAGCTACTATAGTCAATAACAGATGAAAGAAGAATATTGAGATAGTAATGCTAATGACTATGCGAAGAATCCTTTTCAAGCGCTCAGGCAATTGCACGGTTAGTTCTTAGCATTTTATTTTCCCTTGATCTTATATACATACCTCAAAATTTGAGGGGAAAATGAAGGGGAAATTTTTTCCCTGTGTTATATTTGTTCGTGGCTTTCTCTTGATAATGCTCTTTCAGCGAATTCTTTGGTTGTCCGGTCGCTCCATCATACTCTCCGAACTGTTTGAAAGAATTCCCATTCATGTACCAGCTGATTGGTAGGTTTTTGGACAGTCCCCATTCTGCATCCCAACCTCATAGACATTGTCCTTCCTCTTCCACGTTTACCCAGTGTTCTCCCCTCAATCACTCTCTTCAACAAGCCCTCTCCTCTCGAAACTTCCTTCATCCATCTCTTCTGCCTTCTCCGAACCTCTGCCATAAGCTTCCTCTCCTCTCCGACCATATCCAATATCTCCTCGTTCGTATTCCTCGCCACCCAGCTCACCTCCATCCTTCTCCTAACCCACAACTCAAACGCCTCAAGTCTACGCACATCATCCCTTCGCAATGACCAAGTTCCCGACCCATATAGCGCCACGCTCTATATTGAAGTTTTCACCAGTCTCTCATTTGCGTCTCTTCTCAGACCGTCCCGTCATCAATTCCCTTCTCTTCGAAAATGCTTCTTTAGCTAGCGCAATTCTGCATCTGATGTCCTTACCACTAAACCCATTCTCCTCCAAAATACTACCCAGATACGTAAACTGCTAGACCTGCTCGATCTTCTGCCCTCCCACCCTTAGATTCAGCCCCGCCTTCTTACTTCTAGACAATCTCATTACTTTCGTTTTCTTGTCGTTGATCTTTATCCCATACTTTTCGCACTGCACCTCTATAATGCATTCACCATTAACTGTAACCCCTTGGCAGACTGACTAACCAATGCTTGATCATCTGAAAATCTCACTGATTTTATCAGCTCCCCTCCTACCTTCATTCCTACCTCCTCCTCCCCCCATGCCTCCCAACATTTCTTCTGAATCCACGTTAAATGGTAACGGTGATAGTGGGCATCCCTTCCGCACTCCCTGTCCTATCGTGGCCCATCCCAATACTCCATCGGCTACCCTAACCTGCACCGTCTGGTTCATATATAAATTTCCGAATCAGATGCCTGTCCCTCCAATCGACCCCTAATTTCTTCAACATTCCCATTAATTTAGCCCAGTCCACCCAATCAAACAGCTTCTTGAAATCTACGAAGCATGCAAAAACATCCTGCCCATACTCGAGGTTTCTTTCTACTAGATTCCTCATCACCGCTATAGCGTCTCGCGTTCCGGTCCCTCTCCTAAACCCGAACTGGTCGTCACCAAGGTATTCATTAGCCTTCTTCTCTAGCCTTCTGTTTATAATTATCAGAACTACTTTGGCCGCGTGGGATATTAAGCTTATTGTCCTATAGTCTTCGCACGTTATTGCCTTACTCTTCTTTGGTATAGGAATTAGTACGCTCTTCGCGAAGTCTTCCGGCCACACTCCATCCTCATAAATCCTACGAATAAGCGCAAAGTTTTCCTCTACCGTTCTTCCCCATGCTCTTAAAAACTCTGCAGGTATGTCATCTATTCCCACTGCCTTATTCCTTTTCATGGCTCGTAGAGCTCTTCCAATTTCGCTATTTAGGATACCTGGTCCGATTCCATCTCATTCGATATAGTCTTCCTTTTCTATATCTAACCTATTGGGCCTTATTTCTTTACCATATAGCTCTTTAACGTACTCCTTCCACCTATCCTGGATCTCTTTCGGTTCTACGATCACCTTTCCCATCTTGTCTGTTGTCATTGTAATTCCCCTTCCCTTGTTACCACCCGTCAGTTCCTTTACTTTCCTATATAATGCATCTGCTCTTCCCTCTTTTTGGTATTTCTCTAACGCGTCGATCTGTTCTCTCCACCGCGCCTCTCTTGCTTTCTTTGTTTCTCTTCTAAGCCTGTTATTTAATTCTCGTTATTTTCTCTTACCTAGCTCTGAGTTTACGCTCTTCCATTTCCTTCTCTCCTCCATCTCCTTTATCATCTCCTTCGTGATCCACGGTTTTCTAATTTTAGTTGCACTGACTACGCCTACCGTTACTTTCGCAGCTTCTACAATTCCATTTTACCATTTTTTTTCAACTTCCCCATTCATCTTCCACTCATCTTACTCCATGATCCTCACCCATTATCTCATCCACCTTCTCTCGATACTTAATTCTTCATCGCCCCAGTTAATGCCTCCGCATTCCACTATCGTAACCTCCTTCCCATTCTGATCTTTTTCAGTTTTATCGGACATTTCATGACTAATAAGTAGTGGTCTGAATCTGTATCTTCTCCTGGATGAATATGTGAGTTTTTAACAGTATTCCTGTATCTGTGACGAACCATTATATAATCCATCTGGAACCTGTGTGTCGCCCGGCTTCTTCCAAGTGTACCTACGTAGAGGATGATATCTGAACAATGTATTTGTAATTACTAGGTTATTTCTACGGCGAAACTCCACAGCTTTCTTGCTGCGGTCGTTTCTTCTTCCTAGCCCGTCATCGCCTACCTCCCGCCCATCTCTTCCTTCACCCACCACCGCATTCCAATCCCCCATTACTACAAAGTACTCACTCCCCGGTATCCTACCAATTATTTCCTCTAGCTGATCGTATATACCATCTACCTCTGCCTCTTTATTATCAGAGGTAGGCATATAAACCTGAATTATAACTAAATTCGTTGGATCTCCCTTTAGTTCCACGACTATTATCCTATCACTCACCTGGTCTGCATACATTACTTTTCTACCTAGTTTCCTATTCATTACGAATGCAACCCCGCGCTGATTTTCATTGATTCCCCTATAAATTCCTCTGTAGTCATCGCTCCAGTAGTCCCCGTCATCCTTCCATCTTATTTCACCCAGACCCATTATGTCTATACCCACCCTCTCCATTTCTTGCTTTATATTCTCTAGCTTCCCCACCCTCAGCATAGTCCTAACCACGGATACTGTATATAGTATCCGTGGTCCTAACATTCCATGTGCCTATTCTGATTGTTTCGTTCTTCATCTTCTTTTCCGCTGCTGCTGTATTTTGAGCAAGGATTTCGTGTGATGACGACCGCAGGGGCCTTGCTCCCACCGCTGCCGGGCACGACACCCGGCCCACTGGGCCGAGTCCCGTAGTTGTCAGGATTCATTATCATTTGAGAACTGTCCATAATTTCAAGATTTTTAAAATTGAGATGGTATTCCGTGGCCTTACTCAATAGTGTTTCTTACGTGACACCATCACTTCAGAGGCCGCCCCACTGGGGTCAGACGCCTTTTGCAGCCGCCTCACTGAGCTACAGACGTTGCGCGGACTACCATTCGTCTGTCTCCTAACCTTCGACCAATCTGGCATTGGTGACCCTACCAGGAGCATTGCTCCCGCCAGTGCAGCTCTAGGGGTCATCGGAGCACGCAAGGTTTTAGTCCAAGAGAAGAGGTTTGAAGGAATAGCGACCTTAAATTTATCTACCTCAAACTGTTATTTTTGGTCGAAAAATTTCCATATCAGCAGTCGATGTGGCAGTCTCGTTTTGATATGAATGTCCTTTCCGCTTTTCTTGTTGCCTCCGAAAATTTAGTTTTACGCCTTACCTTCTTAATTTAAGGCGAATTTCAGTGGGATTTTATTCGAAGAAGTGGTTTTCGTACCCAGTCCGCGTTGTAACACCAGAGACTTGGTCGTGCATGTTATACCAAAGTCGCGGATAGTAAACCCAACATTGTCGCTTTAGAACGACTAGATGTTACATAATTTTCCAATCGTTGCGATTGTACAAATTGTGGCAAGCAGTCACGCACAAGAGTGCAAAGATGGGACACCAAAGAGGGTGAAATTCGTCATGAAAAAATCATTTTGACTCTCGGTAAAGAACAATGATTTTTTCATGGTGAATTTCTACCCATTTGTGTAAATCTTTGCACCCTTGTGCGTGACTGCATATAACTTTTTTTGTGCAATCGCAATAAATCAAATTTACGCCTTACCTCTCTGTCAAGGGAATCTCTTTCACTTCGCAAGGTTTTCATTTTGTCTTCTCCAAAACTCAGACTTCTTAATAGGCTATTTTCTCTCCATTTTACCATAATTAATTTGGAAATGCCACTAAACCATTTATTTCCATCTGACGCTATTATTTACTTAGCTTCAGCACTCTATGAGATCCCTTATCCACGTTTCAATGAAATACTTACGTACTTCGGAGCATACGTTGCAAGCTGCAATCGACTACTGATATAATGCCTTCTTTCCTTTTGCATCCCTTCTCAGTACGTTTCTGGTGATCCTTTGTGATCTTAATTTCATGGCATTATGCCTCCACTTTTATCCAGTTTTTGGTGTCTTACGTCTCAGGGCGACATTTCCTCTAAATTTCATTATCGAATTTTTGTTTCTTTAGCAATATTCTTTAATATGTATTCGTTTGTAGTTTTTTATTCATAGTTAAGCAATCCCATGAGGTCTTACTTAATTTTTTGGAGAGATTTTGAGGTTCTCCCCAGACTGCGTAAGTCACTACTAGCATTAAATGTCGCATTTTCTTTTTAACTGTTTAAAATATGTTCCTTTCTTATATTCATTATCCACTGTGTAGCAAGTGAAATATCAATACCGACAATGCAACAAATGTTCCTTAGAGAATATATTTTGTGGCAAAGGTAAGTGCACTGCTATTTCTATCAAAGAAACTCATTGTTACTGGCATAACTGCTGTAATATGCTATTATTTTTAAACAATATAAACGCATTATAGTCCTGCTTTTCCCATTTTTTACCCCGAAGCCCGCTGGGACTCCACTGCTTCACTATTTAATTTCCAAAAATTTGCCTCAAAGTAGGATTTTGTTGACGCTATAAAATGATGACTACATTCGCAACAAGGACATGAAACTACCCTTCATTTCTCGGTGGAATTGAAAGGTGCAAATATTTTTCAGAGGACAGAAGTCGTCCGAGAGATGAGAACGCTCGCGGGGAGTGTTATCACTACAAGGTCCTGGCCAACGTAAGCGCTATTACGTTGTGAGACCGGACTTCGCTCCTGCATCTCCCGAGGGTGTGGCGGGTCCGGAGTCAGTAGATCCGGTTAACCCAGTGGGGAAGAGGCAAGGAGCAAGGATTTCGCAACACGAAGAGTAGACTCCCACGTATTACCTTTCGTGATTTTTTTGTTTTAAGAGATTTTTGTTTCTTCACTCGGTCTCCTTTTCTTTCTCTAACGTTCGAGCTCTTGTTCGCGGGTACGGAGAGTAGTAGTATAGTCGGCGAGGCACGAGAGACCCGTTTCCACTGTTAGAATCGCGGGCGGTAGGGGGAGGGGGATAGGAGGGCGGTTTTGCTCTGAGGGTAGGGGTGGTGTGGGGTGTCGGGGATTCTGTAAGAGGGCAGGGGTGGGGGTTGGTGGCGTGAGGAGGGTGGGTGGTTTGTTGATGGGTGGGTGGGACTGATCCCGGTCTTGTTGTCCGGGGAACCGGTTTGTCCCGGGAATCGGCCTTGGATGCGTGGCGGTCCAGAGGATGGGGGTGGGACGGGGGGGGGGAGTGCTGGAGGGGTGGTTTGTGGGAATGGAATGGGCGTTTGTGGTGGCGAAGTTAGTTTTAAGTGGGGAGGTGGGGTAGGCTGCGTTAGTCAAGTCTCCGCCAGATCCCGAGCTAGCATCGCGCAGTTTATGATTAATAGGTTTTTGTCTTTTTTTATACTTGTATATTTTCGCTCGTGTGTTATTTTTATAAAGTGGGTTGGAGTCGTCTTGGATGTGAGGGAGTGCTCGTAAATTTGGCCACAATTTCATCCGGACTTAATCCTTCCCCTTCGCCCTCTCGTGCCCACTTGAAAACTGTCGAACGACTGTTCATTTTTTCACCCTCCCTCATTCTCTACACTCTCACTTGTCCACTTCCATTAAAAAATGTTATCCCTGCACGAGAGTTTTTAAAAATATGCTCGTTGCGAATGAGTTCATTCCATGAGCGCATTCAGAAGCGATAATCGCGGTGCTGGGGAGTCTTAGCGGACCCATCCCCTCGGAGCCTTAAAAGGGGGGCGTGATTTTTTAGCATGCCAGTTGTTGGGAGGAGAGAGTCGCGAATGGGCAAGGTAGTTTAACAGTGGTGTTTGTTGGATGTTTGGCTGAAAGGTTTGAGGTGGGAGGGTTTTCAGGGGGAGCGATTCAACATGGCAAGTTCTTTCTTCCAATTTTGTTTTAAGAGGCTCAGTCGTAAAATAGAATGCGTGAGTTATATGTAGTTGAGTTACCTATATGAACGTTTATCCGCCATCTGATGTCAGTGAATCCCACCTCTCTACGTTATTATTTTCAACTATTTAATTCTGCATTACATTAGCTTAAAGGTGAACATAAAGAAATGTAGGAATGATTGTACTTTCTATATAGAAAAATGTCATTCTGTGAAAAACCGACATGAGGTGGATTCCTCCTAGAAATGAAAGGGCCGTAGGGCAGACACACCAAGGAACGCAATCGGAATGTGTTTATGCAATAGAAATAGCGAGGCTCCTCGGGCCGTATAATTTACTAGTTAGAACGTGACAATTGGTGAGTATTCCAAATGTTTGTGCCCAGCATATACTTTTGAATAGCTAACTCATTTCAATAGTGGCTGTTGTGCTCTATGAATACGGGATGTATTAAAAGCTGGAATTCCTACTTTGTTGTGACTGAGTAGTCACGCTTAAGTATTGTGTAAGTCAGTCGGTTTATTGCCTCTATATCATGTTGTAATATGTAATTATTTGCTGCACAAGTATCAGAATTCGTACAGGCCTCTGTTTAAGGAACAATTTTCTCTTATTTTTTTCGCCTTCTATGTATTCGCTCGGAATTCATTCCTACCCCGATTTTCCTCATCCCCCCTCTTCTCTTCTCCGCTCCAGACACCCTTCCCCTCCCCCTCACCCGCCCCCTTTCCAGTGTGCCCACTGTCCTTGAGGTAACCGTTCTATGTTCAGAGAGAGAGAGAACGATCTCTCGGTCTCCTCTCGCCAGGTGGGTGGATGGGATGGGGTCGCAGAAGTGGTGAGGTACGACAGAAGGGAGGTAGCGGCGGCGGCTGCTGTTGCTGCAGGGGAATGAGTGCCTGGAGTTTGGTGGGAGATGAGGAACACTCCCCACTCCACCGGATCCTCATCAATCCCCTCCTCACTCTCTCCACCCCTCCTCCCTCCCTCCGCCACTCCTCCCTCCCTCCGCCACTCCACCCTCCCTCCGCCACTCCACCCTCCCTCCGCCACTCCTCCCTGCCTCCAACACTCCTCCCTCCCTCCACCACTCCTCCCGCCTCTCCTCCCTCCCTCCCTCAATCCCATAACACTTTCCCCCGTCCACACACACGCGCGCGCGCACACACACACCCTATTACTTTCCGTGCCCTTGTGCATTTCAACGGTTCCTTAAGAGATCCCTCTTGCCCCCTCCTCCGCTTACTTCAATCCCTCCCCTCCTCCTTACGCCGCTAAGCTCCCTTTCTTCTTCTCCATCTACAACTTTACGTCCTTCGGATCCAACGGCCCCCGCTGCCGCTGTTGCATTCTCGTCCAGAGGACCTTCCACTCTCCCGCCCGCTTGCCTGGCCACGGTCTCCAGACCTCACTTCCCCCTCCTAAACCTCCCACCCCCCCTCGTTCCAATATTTCTCTCTTGCCTTCCTTTCCTCGCCACTCTTTCTTCTTATTTAGACAACCCGGATTTGTTCTCTTCCCCCTCCCGCTCCCCCTTCTCCCCGTCGCCTTCGCCTTGCCTCGCCGCCTCCACCGTCCAGTGTGTCGTCTCTCTCTCTCTCTCTCTCTCTCTGTGGCATCAATTTTATTTATGGTGTCTCTTCGATTATTTCAGTGCACTTACCATAGATGAAGAGTACGTCCGTGTAACACATGGCTCTGGATAATTCTTCCCACGCACAATATAGACTACAGCAAAAGCCTCTCGCAAGTGTGCGCTCATGTATTGGTGTTTGGGTCGTACGACTAAAGGGAATAATTAGGTCATTTGAATACGCAATTGGATATGTTAAGTAATCATCTTTGCTCTAAATTAGTCGTGAAAGAGTGATTAGCCGATAAATCGTCACGGTGTTGTGATTTTGTCACCATCGTCAGTCAGAAGATTGTTCTGCTGCCATTCACCGCCTGGTTTTCCTTCTAGACAACTATTTACGATAGTTTCTTCGAGTCTTCATTTTAATATCTCTACATTTTAGTATTCCCCCGAGTTATTCTTTCTGACGTTTATTTCAAGAGGCTGTGTTTAGTTCTAATTAAAAATGTATTCCAAGCTTCCCTTAGGCCTTAACTATTGATACTCTCCAAACATTTAATCTTCATCATTCTTCGATTTCGTTTCCATTTCTTTCAACAACATGGTTAATCCAGGAGGAAACCATGCAACAATCGCTCCAAAGCGTCATTACTTCTCTTCTCTTTGTCTATGGCACTAATATCGACCTGGATTGCTACTATGGCACTCGCGCTCACATTGATTCCTGGGCAATGGGTATGTGAACAACCTCTTGCCTCTGCCTCATCTTCAGTCTTGTTATCCGTTAGTGGTAGTTGGCTGGTGACGTCTTTGTTTGGTGTTTTAGGTTTATGTTTATGCTCTCCGATAGATATTCCCCGCGATGGTTCATCGATTTTGGGAATGCTAGAAACTGTATATAATTACGTGTAATTATGTGCAAGAGTTAGAAGTCTTTGTGACAGACAGTCAGTCATTGAATTCAGTGGCTTTTCTCAGATTGAAAAAACCGTCGATCACACAGGTTTTGTGTAGCATGACGATCGTCATATTTTGTGTATTAAACATTCCGCTATTAGCCTTGTACTAATACTGATAGACCTTGGGTAAGAGTACTTGAGCCGTTAGTACCTAGTTCCGTGATATGCTCCAACGCCAGTACTTTCCTCGTGATGGAAGGCGGGAGTTATTCTTGAAATGTCAGTTACTGAAAACTATTGTCATATGCGAAATGTTTCATCTGCCGCGGTGAACTGCAAAGGATGCCTTAAACACTGTGTAGCTTAATGGTTTCCTTACTGGTCCGTAAAGCCGGAAGTCCGCGGTTCAATTCCTGATCCAGAAAACCATTCATTCTAATGACAGTTCCTCACTAATAATATAGTTACAGTTCACGCAGCCCAAGATATCTTAACGTATCGGTAAATACCCCTTGGTTAGTTTTTAATCGTGGTCGGGAAAAGTTATCTTTCACTACCTGATTTATTGGCCTCTGTGTCGACGTTTCAACATCCATGGTGTGGTTGTGTGATCGTATGTATCATATCATAACCGATCGTAATCGGAGATAGTTGGTATCAATATAGAAACCATGCAGTAGTATTCGTTCGACGACTTAAGGTTATTTACACTGAAAATGAGCACAACTAATGGGTTGAGCACGAGACGTCCTGCGTTCCCATCTGCCTAGTTTCTCCACAAGTTCCACTTCATTAGTGGATAATAATTTGATAAATTTGTACATAATTGGGTTGCCAAATGAAGAGTTAATTAAGAAATTCGGAGGAAAAGTTATTTTTGCTATTAGTTTAGCTTTATAGATTACATTTGTCATTTTTCAAGGGTCAGTTGAAGGGGCATTTCCATTCGACGGATAAATTGCTACTGCAGTAGGCTGACAGATAAGGGGACGTTAATCATTCCTGTTTTTTATTGCCTGCTAATCATTCTAATCTTAATTTGATCAATTAATCTGAATATATTGCCGATCCTTTGGTTTATAATCATCATCCAACCATCGTCATTCCAAAAATTGGTTTGCTGCAGCTCTCTCCTATCAATAACACGTTCCATCCTCCTTGAGTCTTCACTTGACACCCTCCATAATTTTTGTCACACACTTGTACATGATTGCACATTAGTGAGTTTCACACAAGATAATAGAGGGTTCGATTCCTTACTTGATAGGAAAATTTATCTAAAAAGAGCCTGGATGTAAGCAAAAAGAAATTTGAATTATATAAAATCACCTTGTGCTCTAATACTTTGCGAATTAGCGTGTGCGCTTAGTTCAGCATTGTCACATGTTTGGGCTGGTAGTCCTTTAATGCTCTAAATAAACGAATATGAAATGCTGTTAATATCGTTTCAACGACTTTACGGTTTGTAAAATTATAGCTGAGCACGTAAAATTGTTTGTCGTTTATTGTTATTATTTTTGTTACTGATCGCCTTGAACGGTGATCCTTGGCAATTAAACTGTTACAGAGGAAATCGTTCCCAATGTGGAAAACGGCGCCTTAATGTAGAGGGCGTATCTGAAATCCTCTCCCCAGGAATAAAATAATTTGAACACATGGTAGATGAAATTATTAGATTACCCCCCTGCCACACACCCCTGAGGTGGCTTGCAGGGTATTTTGTAGATGTAGATGGTGACGAACAACTTCCATCTTTCTCATATGATAATAGTCAGTTACTTCATGGGGTATTCATACCGGCTCATGTGCTAAAGCAGATCACGTATGAAAATAGTGATCGCTCTAGTCTGCCAATCTAGCGTCCCATGGGCTTCAAGGCGTTCTCGGTCGGGATGCAAAACTTGGCACAGAGTCACCGGGCGGGGTTCAATATCGTTTCATGCGGCGGAGATGATGGGGGGGGAAGGTTGGGCGTTGCATTCCGAGTTAATCAGAGTGCCGCCGGTCTCTTTAATGTGTAAGGCGTCATTGTATCGTCGGACACGCATCTCCGCGCGTCATGGGCCATCGGGTTGACCTCCCTAGGTGGTCCCTGTACTGTTATAGCAGATTCGACCACGAAGGTAAAATGTAAGGAAGATATAACCTGATAAGGGTTCCCATTTCCAACGTACATCCAGTGACCGCTTCAGAACCACAGTTAAGCCCCTTTCTTGTTTCAATTAATCAACAACCACCTATGTTCCAAACAGTTCTTTAGTTTATATAGCACGCAAAAGTAGGATTTCCCAACACCTTGCTACACCCCCTATCGGCGGCACACGGAATTCAATGGACGTGTACTTCGCATGATACAATGGTCTTGTTTTGGAGGCGCGTGCTCAAAGGCCGCGTTTTTTTATTAACAATGCCATCGACGCCTTGTTGTCCTTACTACTAGGGGACATTTTTCACGTGTGGTGACAGGAGTGGGGAATTCTCATTCCACATGCCTGGGTCTTGAGTCCTGTCAGTGGGATAGAGGCGTAGATTTTTCTGGGTATCTCGTTCCTGACCTATTTAGGTTCCCTGTGAAGAGCTATTTAAAAAATCACTCCACCCGTCGGATGGGACGTGAAGATGACTTCAAAGCGACTTTCGTTGAGAGTAAGCGAATTACAACGCCTGGGCAGCCTTTCCTATAATTTTGCCGAGGACACGACACTTTCCTATAATTTTGCCTTCTACCAAGTTTCCTTCGCTAAAATTATTTCTCCCATTACCAATCCCATGAACTTCTCATATCAAACCTTAAGAAATTACTTCCCTCTCTTCCGCGCTTGATGAACGGTCTTCCTTCGATCACACATTTCCATGTGCAGTAACTTGCCAGTGTGTCCACTCGCTTCGGCTGCCTTCTGCGAATATCTCCACCCTGGTTGGAATTTCCTCTTCACACCCACATCTTAAAGTCGCAAGTCTTCATCATTGGGCAAAATTCTAAACCATAAAATTCTTCGCTCCAGAACTTTCAGAACAGATTGAAATTATTCCCGCGTCAATGTTGCGAGTTTTCAACGTTCCGTTGCATTTTCTTGTCCTCCTTCGTTTCCCTTCCCACACCTCATTTCTGGAAATTGCCACGTAGTACGGACTATCCTCAATTTTCCGATTCCCTTGTTGAAATTTTTTCCGTGTTGGGTGGAGTAAAGTGCGTTTTTTCTACTTTTCCGTCTCCCATCGCCTTCGGTATTCCGTAGCCAATTAACTTCTGCACGGAGCCTCGGATCTTAGTTACCTTCGCAGGCTGCGTGGTATTGGTAGTGTGAGGTGTGTGTGAGCGTTGGGCTTGTGTTTTGCTTGCGTCCGCGAAATGGAGGGAATTGGCCAATCTCAGCCCTCATTCGGCTTAATTGGACGGCTTGTGACCGATCTCGAGAAACCAACGCCAGCCTCAACGTGCAGAGCGTTGCGTTTGAGCTCCGCAAAAATATTCTCCTTCGTTGGATGCAGGAGTCTGCCAATAATGCCTTCATTCAACTTTGTTGTAGTGACCTTAATTGTAACTCGCTAGCTATCATCATTACCAACAGCAGCAATCGTCGTCCCGCAGATTGGTTTGCTGCCGCACTTCTCCCAGCTATCCGTTTTATTCCTGCGTAATTCTTAATTTCAATGTCCTCGTCATTTGCTTCCAATTATTCTGCCCTTGGTCCTCTCCGATAATTCCTCCCCATTCATTTTTTCCTCCAGTATAGTTCCGGTCCCATTCATCCTGTACAATGGTCTTCCAGAGGCTTGTCCGTCTCGGAATGCGTCCAATAAGTTTCTTTTGCGTGGCCGAGTTTTAATTTTTTATTCAATGACTTTTCTCCCCTAATATCTGTGGAACTTACGCTTGTGGCTAGAGCTGTCACTTCAGTTGTACAGTCCCTCAAAAAGCGGAACCATAACTTAGTGATTCTTAACACTGAAAGGTTCTTAAAAATTATTGGGATGGTAGAAATTAAGCATTAAAAACAATTTTACGAGATAAGCTTTCGAGACCAGATCTTCCTTTTGCCTTAGTGCACGTGAATGCGGAAGTTTATACGTTATTTTTACTATGAATTATTGTTTTGAATATCGCAGCCGATCATTGATCATAATCCGTTAATCAATCTACGAAATGTTATGGTAAATGAACAAGCTCAAACAGAACTCTAACGGCATCAAATCGCGCAAGCCATAGCGCTCAGCTACGCTAACTTTAAAAAAATGCAAACTATGCAGTTTTCAGTGTAGCACGGAGGTTAAAATTTAACCCTGCTCTACATGCCTACGATAAAACACAATGGTTATGAGAGACTGCCGAGCTGATAGAAAATTCCATCTTCTCATGACTACAGCAAAAGTAAAGCGAGGAGCTTATTTGTCATTACACATCAATTTTCCTTTTCTTTAAAACCCCGTGGTCATAACGTTTTTCTAGCATTTCCGCAACACACTCCTGTGGCGGTTAACAGGATTTCTACATGTATGTAGATAAATTATTTATCGCTCGAATCTAGGTGTTTCAGTTGGGGCTCAAGTGAGGCCGGGCCAATCTACAATTCTTGTGAGCATGCTGTTCGACCTGGTGTGGGTGGTCTATAAACTGTGTCTCAGTGAAAATTTAAGCGCGGGAGTGAAAGAAACGCCTTTTTTTGCGCGAGCAAATTTCATGAATTCGGCCTTGAGTGCTCTACTCAGCAGTGGTCGCCTCGAAAGGATTTGCTCCCGGTTGGTTTTGGTGCTCTCGTCCACATCGTAAGCTTCTGCTTGCACCGTTGGCAAAGCTCTCTCCTATCGTTGTATATCGTTCTCTCTCTCCTATCACCTGAAGATGTCGCTTATGCGATGAAACCGGTCGTATTGAATAAAATCAATTGTAAAATTTAGAAAGTTCATTTTGATTCTCTCTCCTATCGCTGAACGTGGCTTAATTGCGCGGATTTAAAAATTCGAAGGGACATCAGTGTTTGCTAGAAGAGATTACCCCATTTTTCTGTCCATTGAGCATAAGTGCAATGGCTCAAATATCGTGGTAGTGATAAGATTCAATTAATGCCGAATGTCCATGGAACGGCGAACCATGGAAAAATTGCTATTTATGCAACGTCCTACCAGCGTATACATCTATCTTAAGGCCGTGTTAAACTGTGATTAACCCCGAAAATGATCATTCGAGCATTAACTCGCAAATAATTGTATGTGATGATTGAAGAGCTTATGTATCACACGATGAATTAACTCGGTGATATTCTTATCGATAGGATGCGCAGTGGTACGAATTTCAACGGTACATAAAGATTCACGAGAGATTTGGGACAGATGATGTTATTTCGACGGTGGAACTGGTTTAAGTTTTCCGACAGTGCGTTATTGTGATGAAAAAGCTTTTCAACGGCGTAATCACCTCGATCTGAGGTGAAAGCAAAGCTTAATACTGGAAAGAGATTGCACAATCCTTGCTTCAGTTCTCAAATACTCAGCCAAGACACGCTAGAAATGAAGAGACAATTGCACTCTCCATAGCACCAAGTGTTGGATAACGCCCTTCCCATCCACGTCCACATACCGAAATAACCTTATCCTTACTCTTGCGTCGATTCCGTCATGCTCTATGGTTTTTTTCAGTTTTGATAGACTTAAAAGTTCTTACTTGTAAAGTAGTTGTAGTATTTGTATTCCGTAATCAAAGCAGGCATGCGAGGTTTGTTCTTAGTGGCTTGCCTATTTGTAAGAAATCCCTGTAAGGTCATTCAAATGGGTAGGTTTCCGGCCGAACAACTTCTCCATCCCGTCATAATGATGACTACGTGCATCATTCGTGGCTCCCAAATTAAAATTGAAGACAGGTAAAAACACTGTAAATGGTTGTCTAATTTCTCTCAAGAGTTTTACATAATATTCGCCGAGGATATGGGGAAAGGAATTCGTCGACCTCTTTTTTCGGGCTACGGAAAGTTTGAGAGTTGCGTGGTTACAATCAAGGCTGAGGTGACTGGGAGTATTGTGATCGTAAGCAGTTGGGTTTACTCAAGAGGATAGTATTTTGATCTCACACTAAAACTACGGAAGAGAAGTGACAAAATCCAGTACTTAGTTTAACGGGTAAAATGAGGCCGTCCCACGCATGATTAACCATAGAAAAGGGAGAGATCAAAACTTATCACAGCAAAACTTTCCCGTCCCTTCCCTCTCCCAATTCATTTTCCCTCTACCCGCCCTTCCCCATGGCCAGCGTCCGAACATCACCTACCAAACGCCCTTGCTGCAGTTCCTCAGGACTATCTCGTTAATGCAGAATGAGTGAAATATGGCTGATTCCTCGCTCCGGTTCAGACACTTCCTCGGTCGTTAATATTCTGCATTCTTACATCTAGCTGTACATAAACATCAAAACTAGTATCCCTATCCACCATGTTTTCCAGTGTGCACCAACTGATAGTATATAATGTCGGGTGTTAAGTATTCCGCACATACCTCAGTCATCTCGGCCCAGTTATCATTGCTCAACGTGCCGTATTCGATGCAAACAAAAGAGAAGTTAAAACAAAATTGTAATTGGTTGTTTCCGTAAGCCCCAGTGGTTAATGTTGAGGAACTATTCTTTCTCAATAATTTAACTTTGGTCAATAAATTGTTACCGTTTACGTTTGCATTCCTTTGGGTGGTATAATTTAGTCGCCGGACCAACATAGCGCTTATGAGGCAAACATTCACTGCGCTGCGTACAATATTTTGCACAATGTTTCAACATTTCGAGTAGCCGTCACCGGGAATCCCTGTGAGAGCGCAACGTTCCGCTCGCGTGCATCAATACGGTGCTCGAAATCTTTTACTCCCTAAGACTTCCGGTTTTACGTACTGCTTCAGCTGAACGTGGTGCTGGACCCTCTGTGTGAAGAGTGGTGTTGTTCTCGATGGTCTTATGTAACTTCCTTGGTGTAACCCCCGCCCCCCTCCCGCCTCCTCCCCATCTTCGCCGAGAGGGTCTGGCGTCCTTTCGTCGCCACTCATTGCTACGAGTTTTCGCCACGATTGCGCCTCATTACCCTAAGTGCCGTCGACGAGCGTCGATCAGGCCAGCATCGGGTCTCTCGCCCCCCACCTCTCCTGAGTCCCACCATCCGCGCCCGCCCTTCCTCGCGAGCCCCTGTTGCCCCAGTCTGTCGCTCTGCACCCCCTTCCCACTCACTCCTTGGGTCCATATTTCAATACCACCCCTTTCCTCCTCTCCATGGCTTTCCCGTCTATCCAACTGGACCCCCCCTTCCCCGCTCCTCTCCTTCCCGCAATGCCATCCCCCCTCCCGGGACCCTGCCGCGCACTGCCTGGTCACTACTAGCCCGCCGTCTCTTCTCCCTCTGCCGTTGTGGGTGTGTGGACGGGCGGGGAAAAATGTCTCTCGCCCTATAGCAGTGTTGCCGGTGTGGGTTCTCGGAATTGTCGGTGCCAAAGCGAGTCGAGCCGGAACTCGATTGCCTGGGATTGTGAGTATTCTTTTTTTTTTAGGTGCGGGGTGTTTCTTTTTGAGCCGGAATTAGCAGATTTTTTTCCCTTGAATCGCTTCAAGTTTGGTTTCTGAAGAGGCGTCGTCGGTGATCATGAGGGATGTACACGCATGAAAATGTTGCGCTTTGATGCTTGTGGAGGTTGGAGGTCATGACCGGAAGCACTAAATGGCTTTCTCCTTGATCAAAATGGCGGGGATTGGGCTGGTGTTGTGATTATAGCACTGGCTTCTTATTTCCTAAGCGCTCTGTTTCGAAGTCAGACAATGGTGGAGAGTTTTTAGTGGAATCCTGATCCCTTATTGGTTACTATGTGGACACTGAAGTGCATTATTCTTGAAGTTCTTCGGGCGTAAAACTCTGGACCCTCTAGAGCCTTTCCTTAAGGATAGTTATATTTTTTCTTCCAGATGCTACTTCTTCCTTCTGATAATCCTTCACTTATAGAACCCTCCTGTCCTCAATGACGCTAACTACATGAATCACTTAATTGTATGAAGAATATCTTTACTTCGTGGAATCTTTCCATATTAAAAGAACAAAACTTTTTTTCCATTGATTTATTTTATAAAATAAAACCGGTTTCTTTTATTACACCATCGTCAGGTAAACTTAAAGAGTGAACTTCATTATAAGTTTACCTGATGTTGTTGTAATAACAGAAACCGATTGTATTTTATATAATAAATCAGTGGAAAACACAAAGTTATGTTCTTCTCTTAATACCTAAATCACTCATTTCTACAATTAGTCACTCATGCAAGTAATCAACCTTGGCAACGGCTTTGGGCGGGCATGCGTCCTATCTCATTAAAAGCTACACAAAAACAAAATCATTAATACACAAATCCCGTGGCTACGGGCGTGGAAGCCTCAACATTTGAATAATTTTGAAGCTAACGCTTTAATTCTCAAGTTTGACTTCATCATTGTTAGAGGATTGGAATAATCCAACAAATTTTCTGCGGAGCATCAACCATCTAGCTCCATTTCAATGATCTGTATCCCACCAGTCTCGTTACTCGGTGGTCAGGAGCCGTCGGCTGCAATTTACATTGAAATGGCTCGTGATCGGACATCAATTTGTGTGTACTATGTGTCTGGGATGCATTCGGCCAGGGCCGGCATCTGTTTCAGCAGGTGAGAGTAATCTAGTTCCCATTTCCTCTTGCCTCATAATACGTCAATCCCATGCTTTTCCTCTTGCCCGCTCTATCTACCGTATATACTCATTCGCCGCTCCCCTCTCATACCCCTTCTGTTCTATCCAATGCGTTTCATGCTTCTCGTTTCGTGGCGAATCGTAAATTTGTTGATGGAAAGCTAATTATGACAGGTTCTCTCGTCAACAGATTACGTTCGGGCTTTTGCATCGTTGCGTACTTTCCTGGAATCGTCGCGTGGAAACATTATCCGGTATCTACGTCATACTCTCGACGGTGGCCACGTCTGGTAGTGGGCGTAGAGTATTGAGACTACAGCTATAAGTTATGCCTCTAGCGTCCTGTGTAAATTTCCCTTAAAGGGATGGCGTATAGTGGAAAGACTGCGTGATTTCAATAGCTTAGGTGCTTCATTTTATTGTGGCCGAAGGGAGTACAATTATTCGCAAGTGCAGAATTGTATTTATCCCGGTTCCAGTTGAATTTAGTTCTTAATTGTGAAATCTTGGGACAATATATTTTAAATACGTTCTTGTGAATAGATCGGCGTTTGCTTTCGTAGAATTTCGCCGTAAGAGGAATTAACTAATTTTTGTTGTAAATTATCCTTAGGATAAATATTTCGTACCGTTAACCCACTAACCGTAGTACATAAGTGGGCAACAAGTTTTATCTTAATTTTCTATTAGTGCCGTTTTTCTGTTTTCACTGGAGCATTTAATTCCTAAATTTATTTCATTTACTCCTATTTCTTATGACATCTGATCCAAAAGACTTCATGCCATCCAATCCTTAGTTTCCATGTTCCCAGCTATCCCAACTTACCTCCAGTAGAGCTATCATCATCCGCTTGCCTCTGATAACCTATCGTATCCACTTAGTCTCCTATTAGCCGTGGCTATTATATTTTGGTTATTTTCCGGTGTTATATTCTTTCTTCCTCCACCCTTCCTGACACTGTTTGTTTTTATTCACGTCCATCTTACTTCCTCCATTCTCCTAACCCTCATCTCAAACGCTTCTATTTTTTATCATCCTCTTTGTTGAACTTCCAAGGTTCTATTGCCATAAAAAACAACTCTTTATATAAATTTATTTTCCTACCTTTTACTTTACAATAGGTAGGAACTACTTAGAGTAATTTCTTAAAAGTGTCATGCTTGAGAAATCTCTTACTGATATTTCCGTATAAGTTTCATGCCTACGTTTTCTTCTGTATACTATATAGTTTGATTAGATGTCCCTCTCTTTTTTACTTTATGCTCTTTTATAATCATAAACCTTAATGGTTCATAAATATAATAGCCTTGGTTTATTCATACCTCTGGAGAGAAGGACCAAAATATTTGGAGCGACGTGGATCAAATGAAATAGATTTTGGGTCGTCCTAAAATTGGCAGTGGCTTCAGATTCTTAATGGTTACGTGGTTACTAAAGAATGATATTCTATTAATTCTATTCTAATAAAAAGTGAAATATTCAGCAAGTATGATTTCCTAAGATATGCACTTTTAAAAAAAGTACTTATTTCAATGGTTATGTTGAAGAAGATATTTCTTTTAAATAGGTGCCCGTGGATTACAATCTTATTGAAACCTTTTGCTTCCTTGTGGAATGATATCGTGTTTCATGCCTCTTATCGTCATTGTGGCACTAAGATTGCGTAAATTTGATTTATCCTTCAGTGTCTCGAGGATCAATGCATTACTTATATCCGGCGAAGGGGAGAAAATCTCCGGCGAACCCTGGCCGCGTGGCGCGTCATAACCCGATTACCCTGTCGGTGCCGGCTGAAGTCGTGATGTTGAAGGCTCTTACCACTTATTGACGTTGTGGTGTGAGGTTTCGCTCATTACAACATCTCATCCACGTCAATTTGGTGTCTCCTTTTCGTGTAATTTGGTGGCGTAGAAAAATTGTTAGGGCTTCACTAAGTTGCCAATGCAGCAGCCACGGTGGGTTAACTATATTTTTCAAGTTTGATGACGATTTGATTTAGGAAGATGTTTAGATCATTATGTATGTCCCTGAACACTGCGGTTGATTGAAAATTGTTATGTGATTATACAGCCGATTAGACAGGTTTGAGGTGTTCCCCAGAATATTAGAGATTTCCTTAGCTTTCATCTTCACTGGATACGTAGGATGTATGGTGGGGAGCCTTAGTACTTAAATTGCTGCACAAATATTTTTATATGCCAATTAGTACTGACAGTACATCACGCAGGACTGTTTTTCTTTCATAAGTTTGTGTCAAATCTTTCGCATTGATAATTTTTTCTTATAGATTACTTAATTCAGTGTTCCTAAAACGTATGTATCATGTTATTGTCTTCACCCTCCGCCACACACTTGAGATGGCTTGTAGAGCACAGAGTGGAAATATTCGTGTAAGACTCATTTCCCTTTGCAGTCTCCCGGTCTGGGGACCCTTTCCCCCCCTCCCTCTTCTACTGATCCTTCTTTCCTTTTTCCAATCACCCCCATCCCTCGCAATCTGAAAGTATTCTTCAGTCCGCCTTAGGGTAATCCCTTAAATCCCCACGCTCCCGCGTTGGGCCGAAGCCACTTCGAGGTGCACCCCCTCCCGGTCTATATCCCCTCCTCCCCACCATTTCCGAACCCGAAGTCCGTCTGACCAGCACCGCCGTGAGCCACGATCGTTCCCGTTACACTAGGCCTATGCATTATTCAGTTTGAATTTTCCTGTTTTGGCAGATGCGGGGAGCTCTGATCGGAGGGAATAGTGGTAGCATATTGGGGAAGCGTACTGGTCGTATAGCTATGCTCCTGCAAGATGGTATTTCACATGGATATTTATCTACCCTATCATACTAGTTTAAAAAAAATAAATTCCTGCCTTCTCATATAAACTTCCCGGAAATTATTGTTTTCAAGAGCCTTTTGATAAAATTTTCAGCGAATATTAACTGCCTTCGCGTGAGGCACTAGATTACCGAAGATCTATTCGTTGTGAATTTTAATAATTCATAAGTCCTTTGTATTTATTTCTTATCCGTTTTCCATGTTAATACCAGATAACTCATTTTGATCATAGGATAGTGAATTCTAGCCAATGTTCCATTGCTTAGCGAAGGTTCCTTTACCCCATGTACTTATCCTTATGGTTATTTTGCCCGAGTTCATCCTGCTGCGAATCTTTTGTAAGAATAGCTTCATTTTAGAATATGCAATAAGTCTATTACGTTCACTTAAATAAAAATAATTAACGCCCTAAATTTCTTACCGACGACAAACACAATATACTGTTTTCTCCTTAGTAAACAGTTGGTTTACCCATTTCCAAGTTAATCCTTCAATGTTTGGGACTTAATCCTATAAGTCTCCCGGCTCTGCCGCGCGAGATTATTTTGCCCTTAGGCCTCTACTCCATTGGCTCGTCGCATCCTCTGAAGAAAGATACATCTTGACCCGAGACTGAATCGATTAATACACCTGTTAAACGCGCGGCTCGAAACATAGGTTCGAGGGGTTTGTAAGCCAATTTTGAGGCTCTCATTAAACTTGTGGCCAATTAGCCCGAGCCGACAGTATCCTACTACAGGTTTTTACTGAGTATTGGTTTTGCCTCCAGTTAGACTCTGTTTAATTTTGGGTTTGTGTAGTTGTAGTTAAACTACTATGCTAATTCATGACTTTTCTGATTTGATATGGTAATGGTAGAATGACAGAATGCATAAGAGACAAGTGATTTAAGATTCTTAACTTTCAACATATGTAATAATTAGAACACTTGTTTGGCCTAAGGGTGAGTATTACCCGTAAGGGTGAGGTATTACCCGTGTTTTTTCAATCGATCCGGAATGGGACAGCAAGAGTATGGTGCAGCGATAGAACGCGAGTCAGTGCACAATCACTCGAGCAATACGTGTTGCCTAGTTCCGGTTTAAGTTGCTGCAACTAATGTAAGAACACTGAGAAGCAAGATTAATGACGTTGGTGATGAAATGTGTGCGCTCTGGGAAATTCTTCGGGTCTGTACTCCGTAATCTGCGATACGGCTTTCCGCTCGGGTGATAGGAAATACTCCCTTAGTCTCCATTGGGGAAGCGGTTAGCATTGCAGATGAACTTAGCCAGTCTGTGAACTACTTAAGCGGGTAGTCGTAGAAGTATTACTTAGGCCATGAGTGCAACCAGTGAGCCATGGTCAGCAAACATCAGTTAAGCGGGATTGCCTAATTTATGTGAGACCTGCGATATGGCTATATTGCCAGGTTGTTGAAAGCATTTTCATGTATCCACTTAATTTTCTGAGACATTAGTTTCAATTAATGTATGCGTATTGGGTCAATTCAAAGCTAGGCACTGTCGAATTTCGTAATTTCATGCGCCTCTCACATTCCAAATAATTTAATCAGTCGATATTTTGAGTTAAATAAATACTTATAACATGCGTGAAGTGAAGGTAATACGAAGGACAATAAGAGTTATTTAATTGAACGCAAATTCGTCTCAAACGAGTTCGGGGTAAAATTTCAACTGTTTGCATGCATTTGGAGGAACACGGAGGAATAGGGTGGAAACTGGCAGACGCTACCTGTCGTCCCCTTATGACGCACTCTCTCCGCCGTAGGTTAGTGTTGGGACCCTTGTGTAGTGTGGGTTGCAGAATCGCGAGGATATTCCATTTTATACTTCACTCTCATTAGGTTTACTTTTTGAGCCGGAATGGGTCAGTTTTCAGAGCAAGTGGTTATATTTTATTTCTGGAAAGAAATCGTGCGTAGGTTAATATGGGCGTAGTGTTCGTTAGTAAAAAATAATTCTAAATTTTCGTGGAAGAGATCATTTTTAGTGGTGGTAATATTTTTCGCATTGAATTTCATTCCGATTAACTTGAAGAGAGTATACTCGTATGTTTTTCTTGGACGTGGTAATGCGCTATAGATAATACCAAAAATGAGACGAAGGCAGACTTCTGAGCTTAGGAAAGTAGTATAAATTTGACTATCGTTGTCAATTCATCCTTAAATGGTATTATGATGTGATTGGTTATATTGATAGTTTACTTAAACTCTATGCTATGATAATGCTATCGGAAATAAAATACCTTCCGATTTATCAACAATCAGACTTATATGTTCAGGTAGTAAAATGTAAGTTGAAAGAAAAATCTTAAGAAATAATGACAACGATCACTACCTTTCCTTCGCCACACGCTCTTTTTTTCCCCATCATTGCAATTTACGTCACATATACGCAATTTTTCCTTCATTTATCTACTATTTCAAATTAGGGTATTTCTAAGAATTTCTGTTCCGGTATACACTACGCCAGAGGAAACAGCTGTTGGCGTGGGGAAGTTAGGCTTTGGGGGGGGGAGGGGAAGGGGGTTCGGTGCCCCCCTCAGTTTCACAACATTTTCCCATCATTCTCGGCGATGCATTTTCAATGCCACAATCAACCCCCCTTCCCCCGTTGAGTCTAATCTCTTTCCCGGCATTCTCTCTTGTCAATATATATCCCGAACTCCTCTCTCTCTCGCGGTGGGAGGAGTGAAAGCAAAGTGTCCCCTCTCTCTCTCCTTATCTGCCCACCCCATCGACATCCCCCTACATTCACTCTCCTCCCTATCTAACCTCACCCTCGTATTGCACTCCCTCCACCTCGATCCCTTCCTCCCCCTCGATCCCTCCCTCCCCCTCGATCCCTCCCTCCCCCTCGATCCCTCCCTCCCCCTCGATCCCTCCCTCCCCCTCAAACCCTCCATCCATTCGGTAAACGGGGTTTTCGTGTGCGTCATTCTCCGGTCGACGTTGGGGTGGGGGTAGGTACCCTGTGGCAATGGTGTGGGGGTGTGGAGAGGGGCAGGGGGTTTAGAAAGTCCTTTCTCCCCGCACCAGCGTCGCCCGAGTGCAATTTTAATAGTTGAAGGTGGTACTGGCGAGGGTAAGGGGTGGGAGTGAGTGACAGGGGGTTTTTACTCTCCACACGTCTCCATTCAGGGTTTTTTAATTCTGACGCTGACAGGGCTGGACACTTGAAATATGTTGCTAGCATTCGGGACCCGTCAGAGTTTGTTTTTAAAGTATGGGATAGCGTTATAGCACAATCCACCTGATTTTTGGACGTCGCTATGTATGCATGTTTTCTCTTTGTATTGGATAATCTAGGATGGGAGTCTGAAGAAGCATAGAAAAGCAAAAAGCTTACAAATTGGCTTTCCGTAACGTTCCATGGGAAACTGTGCCAATCCGACTAAAGAAAGCCGTCCCACTACGCCAGTGGAACCTGCAATCATCGGAATACGATCGAGATAAGCTTTTGAAGTGATTGGTAAACATTATCGTATTTCGCTCGCGTGACTCAAAGTAACCTAGAAATTGAATAAAACGTGAAGTGCGAAGTAAGCGCTTGTAATCGTAAAGCATCGTTTTGCGATTCAGTTACACTTGAACAGGAATGCGGTAAATTCACTGAAAAAAATCATTCGCTTGTAGCTGGGAATGAACCGGGTACTTTTACCCTAGGTTCATAATTGATTAAACACACTTGGTTACACCACCCAGCACTGATTCTGGGATTCCAGGTTTGAATCTCGGTTCAGGTGAATGTGTTTTTACTGAGAATATCTCGCAAAGGTGTGTGCAAACGAATAGTGTGTCCGCCCCCTCCTATCGCACACCCTTGTGCTGGCTCGCGGTGTACCACGTAAAGTGGGTTTTTCTTTTGTTGACCCCCCCCCCCCAATCCACCCGTCCCTATCTTCCCCGGGAGCGCATTCCGTTCCCCTCCGTCCCGCCTCCGCCCCTCCGTCCCTCCTCCGTCCCTCCTCCACCCCTCCTCCGCCTCAGCCATCCCCCACCCCTCCCTCACACCACCGCTCTCCTCACCCTATCTCCCTATTTGCCCCATTCCCCCGTTACACCCTCGCCATGCCGGAAATGGCAATGTATATGCCTCCTTTTCTTCCTCTCTTTTGCGGGCGAGCGCAGAAAATTTCGCGTGGCGTAGGAATGTGCCCTTTCCCTTCCTTAAGGCAACGCCGTCCCTTCGACAACGAACGTCGTCCTTCATCATTTCCATTCTCCCCACCTCTTCCGCCCGCTCTCTCTCTCTCTCTCTTTCTCTTCCTCCTCCCTTTGTTTACTTTCCTTTTCCGTCGACGTTGTCCTGTAACCGCTTCCATCTCTCTTCTTTCCACGTCACTGTGTCCGTTCGATTTTATCGTCCTATTCCGTCTTTCGTGTATATTCTCTACAAATCTCCTCCCCCAAGTCCCTTTCGCTTGAAGTCTTTCCGCGTATTTTCTGGTTGTTTTCCGCGCACGTTTATCAGAGCGAAAGCGGGGAGGGATTTGGTCATGGAGGGCTTTTGGATGGATTAAAGGGAGTGTCTGTGTGGTAGGGGGTGGGGAAGGGGGGTTAGCGAGGTTGTTTACGTAGGAGTGGGTCGGGAGACGTAAACAGAGCTTGCTCTCGCTAACTGTAGGAAAAATAAGGGTTGCTGTGTGGAGTCATTGATTAACGGGCCGGGCGAAAATGTGATGCTAAATGATAAGCTTTGGGCATCGAAAACTTGTTTACACAATGGGAAGTTTTTCTTGTGTATGAATTGCATTGATCACGTGACCATCTAGAACCCTAGCCTCAGTCGGTTTGAATTTATATTCGAATTTGCTGACGGATGAAACCGAATTGCATTGCGTGGCCATAAAATTATTTGTCGATTGCGTGCCATATTACGGGTGTAACCTCGTTCAGATTTTGAATTTGGGCATTCAAGATCCTGTTTAGAACACCTTAAAAATTTGGGCACTCACGTTATTGCTGAGAACACCTTACTAAACGCATTCGTTTAAAGGTGCTCCAGGCATGACAAAAGAACCTAGTCGTCAAGACTCATTACAATAGCGTTAAATTCAAAGCGTGAAAAGATGGTAATATGGAATATCATATCTTAGGAATAAGTCTTAAATGTCTTATGCGATAAGTTTTAAAATTAATAATAGAATGGGTTCTCATTTTCTTTTTTACTATGTCGCTTCGTAATACTATAATCGCTAGAGTCGAATCTGATTTCTCTCTGAGGCGCTCAATTCCATTTTCCCTCGTCTTTTCGTGTTGTACTGTTCGCCAGGGCATTTCATATTGGACTACTCAGTCTGCAGACCCCTGCGGTTGTTGACGGAAGCCGTAATTCGCAGTCTTTAAATATTCTAATCTCCATTCTTCCTCCCGGTTGAAAACCTCTTGCGAGGAATTGTGTGGGCAGGGGGATTTCCTTAATTTAGTAGCGTTTGTAATGGGGAAGGGTGATATCACGATCAACGGCTTTTCTCGGCGAGGAAAAATTCATTTGCACCTCATAAATCTTTGAAGCCAAATGCTGAATAGCATCGAATGTTTTCCGCACACCTAGAGCAGATTAGCGCTAAAACTAATAATTATAAGGATCTTCGCTAAATTGTTATTTAATTGGCTGAAAGATCTGGATGGGCAATGTAAGTGTTTCTAAACGGTGGGCGGTGTACCAGCATTTTAAATTGTTATATTAATATTAGCCCTCATTTTGTCATTCTACCCATCAAAAGGTAGGTTAGTGACAATCTCCATATCAAGTAATCATTTCAGGGTATTTCTGAAATTATTCCACGTTTACCAAGCATTCTCTAAAAAGGCATTCATAGCGCAATCCCTACGCGGGACGTACTGTTGCACATTATAACCCGGCTAGATAATGTTGACGATGTTGCGACTTAATCGCGGATGAAGTTTCAGACGAAATTGGAACATGCACTGCGCTGAACAATTTTAAATTGTTTATTGTAGATGCGTGGTTGGAATGATACACTACAAAAACCCCCAACTCTGAGGAGGAGTGATTGTTAACTTAATATCGCGGTGGTCGACGAAAGGCTTCCTGGTTCTCATGCCAATCAATGGAGATACTATGGAATGATTACTGGTGGATATTATTCCGCTTACGAACGATTGAAAATGAGGGAGGAGAAGACTTTAGAGGAGCCACTACCCGCGAGGTTAAACATTATTAACCCTATTCTATCACCTGCCGTGATAGGATCTCTTAAGCTGTTTTAAGATGTCTCCCGGTCCGATTTCCGGTCCTGGTGAAATCTTATCTTCCAATGTATTACATAGCCTGGGACATGTAACCTTGGAAGCATTCTGGACGAACATGGACGTAATTCTCAGGTTTTTAGGACCTTGCGTTTGCCAAAAAGGCTTTCATTAATACTAGGGAGAAATTTGATCCTGAGGAGAGGAAGCATGAGACTGGGGGTTCACTAGCTGAGCGTGAGAAAGTATGGAGAATGTACACATGATGGACGGAAAGGAAGACGATGGAAGAAGTGGGGATGGAGAGAATTGTTGTGGGGATGGAGAGGATTGTTCTTGAGGAAATTTAGGGGCGGCAAAGTAGTTGGATGGTGCATACAGGCGGGAGGGATAATAATGGCCTAGTTGGAAGGCTGGATGCTGGGAAGGGAGGAGAAACTGTGATTTTAATATTGAATCCTGTTGTTTGCGGAATACCATGGGTTGGAAGAGTCTATAGATAGACGGAATTCATAAGGAATAACTAAAGAGCTGTTAAATATTGCGCTTAATGTTTTTTAACTGTATGTTATGTATTTAGTAATTAATAGTGAAATAAGGTAGGGATTCCAACGATACGATATACGAGTAGTGGGACCCTTCTAAGCGTTGCAGGAGTGCTGAAGTGATCCCGATAGAAATATACCGGTAGATAGTTACACGTAAGTGTTTCGACAGGGCAAAGACCTCCAGTTTGTACTCTCTAACCCTCACTTCCTGCAAGGTATTTGCGCAACGGCCTTCTGCGGCCTCAACCTATGTGGGAGCTGCAGGGGGTAGGGGGGGAGGGGTCGTATCCCCTGCAGGAGGTGGTTGAAAGGTCACCCTTCCGTGAGGAGTACAATCCTACTCACCCTCCTCCCACCCCTCCACTCGACTCTCCGCCCACCCCTCCCCCTCCTCGCCGTTGAATTGCGCGGTTCTCTCCAACTTGGGTTGTATGAGGTCGCGGGGAGGATTCTGTTGACCCGAGGGCGTGACGTATGCGGGCGTCGGCTGCGGCGTGTGGGAGTCCGTGGGGTTGAGGGTGGGGGTTGGATGGCTGTGTTGCTGCGTGGGCGGCCGGGCCAATCGATGAAAATTCCCGAAAGCTTCTCTCTTGCGTGGGTGTCGGGCTGTCTCTCTCCTACCCTCCACCCCAACCCTTTTCCCTTCCTCTCTAGTCCACCTCACCCCACGTCATCCCGGCATGCGCTACGCTCTCATTTATTCCGTCCTCCCTCCCTCCTTGCTCTCCCCCTGCACCCGTCGCTTCTTCTCCCTGTGAGAGAGTTCCGCTTCGCCCATTCAGTAACGCCGTAGTATATATATCTGTTGCATATCTGCCGCCTCTTGCCATCCCTCCTCCTCACTCCCTTCCTAGTTTTCAGACTTTGCTGGCGGCTCCGTCCTCTTCTCCCCGCCGCGTGCTGCTCTCCTCGCTTATTATTTTATTTCGTATCATCGATCTCCTTATCTTTTCTAATTCTCTCCCATTGCCTCGATTCTCGTGTATTCTCGTCGCTCCACGTTGGTTTTGGAAGACTTTTTTTTTTATTTCCTCGCGTTTTCGTCGAGCAGGACCTGTTGTGTTTTCGTATTTCCTCCCGGATTTTCATTCACCGCTCGACCCTGCCTGTCCATCTCCGTAATTTACGGCCCTTTGCTCCCCGACTCGGCGCACTGTCATAAATTTGCTCGTAGTTTATTATTTTCTCAATGATCTCATTCCTTTGGGTTCCGATATGTTCGAGGAGGCTAGAAAGGGTAACATATTTTAAGAGTTTGCGTAACTTTTTCTCGTTGTTACGTGGGTTCCTGAAGACCTAGGCCCGGTTTGATATGGTTATCGCTAACAGCAAGATAGCTCAGCATTGTCGTTAACTTAATGTTAAGTAGAGTTAGGGTTCTTTGTATGATATCAGACTCTTGGTTACTTGACCTTAGCCTTATCAAACTTTTTTTCCTCCTGTTTCCATTCCGAGAGTATATTAACTACTCCATATTCTAGGAAAGAAATGGCCCTCTTGTGCAACTCATGCTTCTTTTCGTACTTTGGAAGATATGTTCATTTTAATCAGATTTTTTCATTTTAATCAGATTTGAAACTGCTTGTCGTTCGAGGGTAATTTGGGAAATTTTTTCCCGGGAACTCGTGACAAGTGCGTAAAACATAGTTTACGTTAAATGTTGATTATTAATCTCGTGCGAAAATGTTTTCCCCATCGGAGGGTAATTTTGAGTTTGTGTTTTCACGAAGCGTTGGTTGGTGCTAACGTTGAAAATTTTACTCCCCGTGGAACTAATGGAAAAATAAACAACTGCTTCCTAGCAGCGAAATTTCCTCTTTCAGTCGAAGTGTTGGGTAATCAGCTTCTTCCGTGAATTTATTGTTTTATTGAATTTGTATGACACGTGAGTAGGTAAGGAAGCACGTACTTACGCGATTCTGGTAATGACGGAGTGGGCATACTGCACGCACGTGGGAAAGCTGCAAACTTAGTTATCTCCGGTGGTGAACTTATAAGAGTTACTGTTGCCGGGATTTGGATTTCAGTATACAAGTTGTCTACGTCGTAAACGTTTGGAGTGTCATTCACAGCCACTAGAAATACCACCATGGGGACTATCAGAGGATCGTGCGATCTAAATCAGAAATCTGTAGAGGAACCGGGAGGGAATAATACGACATCTTCTGTGGCATTGGCCAACGCAGTACTTAAGTATAAAAGTTGTAGTTTCAGGCTTAATTTTATGGAATAACATCATAAATGAAAATGACTGTCAATTTTCCACAAGAATATATTTTAAAAACGACCGGTTTCGGTGTACAACACCATCATCAGGTGAACCTGATGATGGTGTTGTACACCGAAACCGGTCGTTTTTTAAATATATTCTTGTGGAAAATTGCCAGTCATTTTCATTTATGCAGTACTTAAGGTATCACAAGCCTGGAAAATCGCCAACGTCACGCTAATATTTAAAAAAGGAAAGACGCATTACCCAGGAAATTACTGGCCTATATCTTTAACATCTTATGTGCAAATTCTCTAACACATTATTGTTAGTATTTTTTTATGACCATCTTGGACAATCGAAACTTCTTACACGCGAGTTTGCACGGATTCCGGAAGGGTAGATCTTGCAAAACACAGATTGCGCTCTTCCTCAATGGCATCCTAAAATCTGGCGAGTCAAAATAAGTTGATGCGGTATACCTTGATTTCAATAAAGCATTCGACAAAGTTCATCACGAGGAACTTTTATTCAAATTACATCATGCGGGTTAAACCATAAAAGTGATTGATTGGATACAGGACTTTATAAGTGATCGTAAGCAAGAAGTAACGAGTGACTGCATTCGCTCTGATATGGAAAGTGTGACATCCGGCGTCCCACAAGGAAGCGTAATCGGCCCCCTTATTCATTATTTATATAAATGACCCAAGTTCTCGAGTTAACAGTAAACTTAGATTATTTTCAAACGATGTGGTCTTCTACCCCGAAATCGGCGAAGATGCAGACTTAGTTCTATCATCGGACCTAAACAACGTTAGCTCCTGGTGCCAGTAGTTGAGGCTTGAACGTAATGTTAGCAAATGCACGGTAGTACACTCCTTGCGGAAGTCTACACACAGCCACGTCTAAACTGTGGGTGGAGTAAACATAAAGACGTTAGACGAAGTAAAAGATGTGGGAATTGCCTTTATTTCAAACTATTGTGGAGACCACACACATTCAACATATGCGGCAAAGCACCGCATTAAAGAAACTAGGATTTATCAGGCGTATAGTAGGAAGGTCCTCGGATGAAAAAGTGAGAGGTGCTACTTCGCTCTGGTTAGGCTCATTGGCGGCCCAAAACCATTTTGCACATAGTTTGTTACGAATTTCCGGGACGTAACCCACGAACCCCCCTTTTCCTGGGGGTATTCCATACCCCAAGAGCCGCTGGTGCCTCCCCCCACCCCACGAACCTCTGGTCTGGAGTCGTCCCTGGTTAAGCTACACCTCGAATACCCCACGAGGATTTGGGACCCTGTACAGCAAGATTTGATTCGAAAAATAAATTAAGTACAAAAAGCTGTGCGCTTCGTTAAGAACTGCTACGAGCGAACGAAGTGTGCTTCACTGCTTTTAGAGGGATTAGGTTGAGAACCACTACAGACACGGAGGCTACATGCTAGACTTAGATTGCTTGAGGTATCAGAGCAGGTGTGTTTCAGTATGATCCAGAGAATATAATTTTGACGCCGCACTACACCTCAAGGTTCGACAGGAAGGGTAACATAAGAAAGATACATAGCCGAACAGATAGGTACAAACATTCTTTCTTCCCACGCACAATAAGTGACCATAATAAAAACAAAGATCCACTCAACACTCCCAAATACTTTTTTACCTCCTTATAGAATTCTACTTTACGCCCTTACGTGGTTGGTGTACTAATACCCCCTGCCACACGCCCATGCGGCGGCTCGCAGGCAGTATGCAGAATTACTTAACTCAATATCGTGTTTTCTCTCATTTTCCCAACATCCATTTCATTCGATTTCCTTACTTTCAAATAGCTGAAGTAATGCACACATTATTCCTAGCTTTGGAAAACTGTCCCTGTTAATGGAAATATTGGGATTGCAGGCGTAACTGATGAAAGTGATGATTTTCTTAATGGAAGAACTTCATTTCTACTATATTTTGTTAAACTGAGCGAAGTTTTGACAACTACACTTGTCCCTAAACGCGAATGACGCATTTACAAAACTGATACGTCGTATGAATTATGTTTCTATAATATATGATTAGAGGACTTTTTAGGTGAAATTCTAGTCTTATAGAAATTTATAAGAGCAAAAACGTTGCGATTCGTGGTTAAACTTAATTTTTTTATAAAAACCAAGGTTTTGCTGTGGTAAAGCATCGCGTGTTACTGTTTCCTGAATATTTCTTTAGAATGAGGCATATTATTACTGCTAGGTGATTACTGTTACACACAAGGATTTCTGAAATTACTTAATTGGAAATAAAATTCTTGTACGATTAATGCAGATGCGTTAGCTGACGAGCTTCGCTTTTTTTTGTTTCCGGTGTTCACGTATCTCGTGCACGTCGGCCGACGCCTGGTGTTCAAGTCCAAACGAACAGTAAGAATTTCTGGATTTGATGACCGTTCTTATCGGCGCGGTTGTGATGTATTGATGACGCATTGAAAAACTTAATGGAGCGATAGCCTCCACCCCTCCCTCCCCCCCAGCCTTTGTCGTGCGCTCTCCTCCTCCCTCGGTTTAAAATCCTCATTCACTGCTCCTCTATGCCGTATTCTCTCCCGTTCTTCCCCGCCTCCCCCGCTGCTCCCGCTCTCCACCCACGCATTGATGCTGGCGTTGTACGTCATAGCGGGGACTTATCGCGCTGCCCGTGTGGCGTCGTTGCGGGTGCCGACGTCCGCGCTTTCCCATTGGCCCGTCCGCTCTCCCGCTCTTTTCCCATTGGGAGCGGGGGAGTGAGGGAGGTTGGGTGTCCGTGGTTCAACCTTCCCCCCCTACCCCCTTCCCCCCCTTCCCCCCTTCCCCCCCCCCTCTCTGGCACCGCTCTCCCTCACCCCAACACCCATTTCGGACTCCTTTCACCATTTTTTCCAACCCGAACGCCCCGCTCTCGCTAGTTGGTAACATGGGCTCCCGGAGGTGAGGAGGGGGAATGGAGGTCGGAGGGGCGGCGGGGAAGGAGGGTTGGATTCTCTCGTCTGAGTCGTGGGGGGGGGGGGGGGGTGCGAGCGAATGGTTCTTGGTGGGGGTCGGGGTGGCTACTTATTGCCCGTGGTTTTCAAAGAGCGGACTGTGGCGTCTTGATGTATGTCTGTGAAGTTAGTTTACTAGTGCAAAATCATCCACTCATCATTCCAATCTTGTGATATAGGCCTAAAAACGTAATTTGAAAAAGAGAATGACATGATTTTTGTTAACCATTTATGGAAAATTATCCACCAAACATGATTTCACGCGAAATTTGCCCATTAACTGTCATAGAAAATGGAATGCGTTATGAAATTTAAGTGTGGCTTTAAAGCTACAATAAATGCTCTTGCCTCCACGATAATTCCTCAACCAATAATCTCTGCATTCCGCGGGATAGCGACATAACTGATCAATTTCATATGGTCAAGTGTACATTTTAATCCCTTCAAAATTCCACTGCGCTTTTGTTCCGTATTGTATCAATTCTTTTCGATAATCTACGCTTCGCATTGCTTAAGCCGCGCCGCCGAGTGCTCTTGTTTCCTTCGCTCCGCAGCGCCTGAGTCGGCTGCCTGCACTCTAGTGTCGGCGGAGCGGCGGCGAGCATTTCGACGTCTGTGCGCTAGAGGGAAGGGAAAAGGGAGGTAGGGGAAGAAGGGGGAGGGGAAATGAAAAGTGGGGTGGTGGGGGAAAGGAAGAGGAGGGAGCGGGAGGAGTGGGTAGAGTGGAAGGGGGCTCTGCTGTGCCCTTCCACAGCGCGTCAGATCGTCACTGTTGCGTCGGCTTCCGAGGCAAGCAGTGGTGTGTCGTGGTCCCTCTTCCCCGAGTGTGTTGTGTTGTTTGTCTAGTCGGCAGTCGCGGGCTCCTCGAACGCCGTCCGCGAAAAGTTTGTTTCTCCCCCCCTCCACAAAGTTTTTAAAGTATTACACCCGAGTGGGCGAACTGCACTTGAATTGGGCGGTCCATTCCGTCTCTCCTGCGGCCGCGTCCAAAAGTTAATTTCTAAGAGAGACCTCATTGTCTCGTCCACAGAAAGCAGCCAAACCGACAGCCGAGATGAGTGAGGAGAAGAGGCCCGAGTCGCCGACCAGGGCGTCGGGTGCGACGCCCGCAGTCTCGGCCACCGTGTCCGCGGCAACCGCCGCAGCCGCCGCCGCCGCCGAGACGTCACAAGACCGCCGTCACGCAGTGCTCACCTTCGAGCAGGTGCGCCGCCTGCACGAGGTGATGAACGAGGTGGTCTGCATCCACGGCCGCGGCAACTTCCCTACTCTGGAAGTGCGACTCCGAGACCTGGTGAACGTGGTCCGCACCAAGCTGGAGGAGCCGGTGACGGAGGTGGGCGTTGCGGGTAGTGGGGCTGCGGGCCAAATTCGAGTGCGGGACATACGCCTGAACGGGGGTGCAGCCAGCCACGTGCTTGCCACGGGCCAGCCTCAGCCGTACAACGATCTTGATCTCATTTTCGCCGTCGAGTTGGGCTCGACGAAGCAGTTCGAGCGCGTCAAGTCTGCTGTCCTGGCCTCCTTGCTGGATCTCTTGCCCGCTGGCGTGAGCCGTCGACGGATCTCCCACGCCTGTCTCCGGGAGGCGTATGTGAGCAAGATGGTGAAGGTCTCAGACGGTGACAGGTGGTCCTTGATCTCCTTAGGCAGTTCGGCCCGCGGGAGGAACGTGGAGCTGAAATTTGTCGACACCATGCGCCGCCAGTTTGAGTTCTCAGTGGACTCCTTCCAGATCCTCCTGGAGCCCCTTCTTCTCTTCTACGAGTGCAGCGGAGAGCTGTCGATCGGAGAGAACTTCTACCCGACCGTCGTCGGCGAGTCTGTCTATGGCGATTTCAATGAGGCGCTGACGCATCTCCGCAAGCGCCTCATTGCTACCAGACACCCAGAGGAGATCCGCGGTGGCGGACTCCTCAAGTATTGCCACCTGCTAGCCAGGCGCTACAAGCCTGCCAACCCTAGCTATATCAAGACTCTGGAGCGCTACATGTGCTCGCGTTTTTTCATTGACTTCCCGGACATAGGTCAACAACGAGCCAAGCTGGAGAACTACTTATGGAATCACTTCGCCGGACCTGAAGAGGAGGCCCTCCGCCACCGCTACTTGACGCTCCTGCACAGTGTGGTGGAGGAGTCCACGGTCTGCCTGATGGGCCACGAACGGCGGCAAACCCTTCAGCTCATCCAGGAGCTGGCATACCTGGTCCTGTGTCAGGAGCAGCAGCGGATAATGCAGCAGTACGAGCTGACGACGGTGGGCGGCATCCACCAGGTGTTCTCTGCCCCCGCGTCGCCCTGCCCCTCCAACACATCGACGGCCTCGTCGACTTCATCATCGTCGACTGCGTCTTCGTCGCCGGCGGCCTCCCCGCCGCCCCAGGCTCAGCCACAGCCCCCGCTGTTGTACGCCGGGGGCTATTACTACGCCCCCGTGATCGCCGCGCCGGCCTGCTATTCCTGCGCGGCATGCTCGTGGATGCCGTGCACGTGATTGTCACCCAATCTGGCCCTAAGCCCCCCAGCGCCGCCGCCCCCCTCGCATCCCCCAATAATCTTCCGCGTCACCTTCTCCGATCCGGCGGCCACAGAGTCATCAGCATCGGGGACCACTGCAGTCCTTGCCGCCGCGAGCCGGTCGGCAGCGTCGGGGAAGGCGTCGGTGGGCGAGGACGGTGGAGTAGAGGAAGAGGTGGTGGCAGAGGGAGCGGGAGATGAGGTGGTTGGGGAGAAGGAATCGTCGACCAAGGTGTGTGTCCCCGAGGCGAGGAAAACGCGGCAACGAAGGAAGACAAGGAGGAGGAAGAGGGACAAGCGTTGAAGTGTTGGCCTTATGGGGTAGTGTGTGTTTGCCCGTGTATGTGTGTGTGTGTGGTGTGCATGTGTGGCGGCTGTGTCGAATCCAAAATAAGCGAGATAAGAGCCCACGTTACATGAAATTGGCTGAAGGGTAAATTACAACCGGAGCACAGATGACGCGGCGGGCCATGCACGTTCGGATTTGCAATGAGAAGCTAAGGCATGCCTTTTCAAAACGATGGGCTGCATTTGTTGTATGCAAGACTGTTTTATTGGGCCTAAGAATTGTTGTATTTGAAAATCTTAAAATGTTGAGTTAACGAACGTACCTACATTGCCCCTGAGTAAAGAAAGCACACTGATTCAATGAGATGGAAGGGTTTTGCGGGGCTTGTATAGTGTGGGCCAGCTGGGTGAACTGGTATTTGTGGAAGATTGGCTGTGACACCGTCAGAGTGAAGTGGTGAGTGCGGTCCAGGGCCTCAAGTGGAAACGACTGGTGATGGATTCGACCAAGTAATTCGGACTGGGCCTTAGCATTTTCTTCTGTGCACGGATGCATTGGTACCTGGGATGAATTATCAAAAGGGGCGAGGGATGTGAGAGTTCACGATTCCCCGTCATACAAAACTTTCAACATTCGCGGCGTTTTCCCTGAAACGGGCGAGAAAAAAATCATTCCGGAATTTTTTTGAGGTTGATATAATTTGTGTTGTGGCTGTGACGGTCGGGGAGGAGTTGAGATTTTTTTGAACATTTTACAATGGATAATAGGGCCACAATATGGCTCTTTTCAACGAGGTTTAGGTTTGGTGTAACTTAGCGTATACTTAACCTTTAATGAGACGGGGGCACGGTTAGCCGACAAGAATCTAATGGCAAATTAGCAGTCATATCATGAGCTGTAATAAAACACCAAGTTTTGTGCCGCTAAACACTAAAGGAAGTGGTGCGGAGCTTGGTGTTCTTTATGTTATTCCCTATATTTAAGCAAGCCATGCCATAAGGCTAACATTTTCAAGTTTTATATCAATTTATAGCGTTGGCTGATATCTTTTAATCAAGACTGTCTTTCGGCGAACATTTTACCAATGTCAATCAGGCAATTAGGTCTTTTAGGTATCCGTCTTTGTTTTCACAACATTACCGTAACTTTCTGAATAGATCATTACAGCCAATATCCAATTTGACGTATTTTCAAGTTCTGTAGTGACTGTCAAGTATTCGTGGCATTGAAGTAAAAAGAAAAAATGGTAATTAGTGTTGTCGTATTCTAACGATTGAAATCAATATTTTGGCTTAGGTCGCGCACTAACTTTTTAAGTATGTCATTTAAACAAAAAATAACTTTTCAATTGATTTGCCGTGTCTGGGGGAGGGACAAGTTAAAAGTAAAAAATAAAATGGAATTTGCGAAAGATGAAGCATTAAAAGTTCGTTTGAATCATCTTCCAGGAATGTCTTGAAACGTAACGGTATTGCCTCGCTGACCTAATGTAAAGGGAAGAGGGAAAGTGAAAGAGACCTAGAGAGTGAAGAGGTTGTTGACTCTCCAAATTAAAAGGATATTTTGAGATACGAGGTGGGTTATGCACGTAATGGCTGCAATGGTATAATGAAAAGGGGTCATATGTCGCTCCGCACGTTGTCAAAACTAGCAAGGTTATTACGTGCTGCGGCTGTTAAAGCTGTGTTGGTAGAGACTAATTCTGTCCTCCCCCAATTTCTCGTAGACAATCTTAAAAGTTGTTCGAGAGAGTGGGTTTATTTTCCTGAGATGTTACTTGTCTATTTTAGAAATTTTTTGCGTAGGTCGTGTCGTGCGCACGCCATTTATGCAACCGAATTACTCGCTGGATGTATTTTCCCCCCCACGCCCTCATGAAATAATTTAAGTTGACGCGAGTTTGATTAATACTTTTAAGTCAATGCAGATCTTTGATCGCTCTTCCAAATGTGAATGGTTTCTATATTCCTGAGTGGAAATAGTTGTCACGAGAGGGTGGGAAGGATGGCCATGGTTTACACTGATATTGAACCAACCTCTCTATTTTTGATTAATGTGCATTTAACGTGTAAAATTTTTAAAAAAAGCTATTGTCGTAAGATCTTGAATATAATCCCCTCATATACTGTTCCATGTTGGGAGTTCTTAATTTTCGTTGCTTAATGTGTCTCACTAGTGTGTGCTGGCATTCTTAATGTTAAGCAAATTTTAAATTTATTGCCTCTACAATGTGTTGTGTTAATTTTAATTATTCTGTAGTATCTTATAGCTTGTCCGATTTCGACAAAATGAGTACCTTCTTATTGAAGAGAGTATTTAGTTCTTAAATATGTTATTATTTGTTTATAATGTTATTTGAATGCACGATTTGAATACATTTTTGTGAAGGATAAAGTATTTTGACTGACCTTATCACTTTATCTTTCCGACGTACAATTTTTACCCTATTTTAGAGCTCACACTCGATGGGTAGAGGGCATGGAAAATATAAATAACGGTGTAATAAAGCTTCATGGATATATATATTCATAAATAACTATAAATATATTGTCCTATGCATATATTTATGCTAGAATTATAACTAAGTGGTTCCCCCATCCCCCTTGCTTGCGGAATCGTGGAAAAAATCTAAATGTTGCCAAAATTTATGGGACGCTCTCTGCTTAAATGCATACTACGCGGTGGGAAACTGAAGTTCCTTTGGGCTGAAGCGCGTACAAGTCTCCTATTCTTGGGGACGTAATAACTAGGGTCAGTGGAATATTAAAAATGCGAGTGTTCTGATGTTGGGAGTTAGCCGGTCCTTGTCAGTTAATCTATCAAAAAAATAATATTCACTTCATTATTTCAATGAAGTGCTGTTGTGGGAATTGGATTGATGCGGCGGGGATTTAAAATCGTCCAAGTTTTGCTGGTGCAAAAAGAAATCTCACCAGCTTCTAACGAATAGAAATTGATCTTGTATTTTGTGAATGGTCTGCTCTTTTTGTAAAGTTGACCGCGGAGGAAACGTCCTAATTGAAAAGTTTACCTCTGTTATATATATTTTTTAAAGAATGAGAATTAAGATATTTAAAGTAATGTTTTTTTAAAATGTTTGTATACCGATCAAAAGGTTTGCGTTGAATTCTCCTCAATTCATGCAACTTGGGCGAGTAAGAGTTCCTTTCTGGAACGGAAAAATTGGAATTTTAATTTTTTCCACCGGGAGATATGTGCGTGAACAGTGGGTGAATGAGGGGGAGGGGAAACATTTAGATCGTTTAAAGTTCACCTCCCATATGTTTCCCTTCCATGACCACTTCCGCGGACTCAGTATATATATTTTTTTGGGTTTGGGGGTCCTCGGATAGCCATTAAAATTAGTTTAATGAACGAGCGTCACCTTTGAATAGCATAACTCCGAACGTTCGCAAGTCCCATATAAAATGATCGCAAGTGGATGAGGGAGTGGAGAACTTACTATCATATATGTAAAAAGATGCTATTTTGAATGAGCCCCCAGGTTGTGGGGCGCCGTCATAATGTTTTTAATTTCCCCCCTACCCTTATGGTGTTCTCATGAATATCCATTGTGAAGAATTTTCTTTAAAATTGTGAAGAATAAAGATGTACGTAAAACATTACGTGGTGCCTTGTTTATTTATGCTCTCTTCATCCGCGAGTCCTCTTGACGCCCTTCAAACGACCTTATTCGAGTAGAGAGCTCGCTCTCGCAAAGTCATGGACAATGCGTTTGGAGCTGTCTTCGACGTGCAAAATTGGATTGAAGTGAGCGCGTGTGGAAATACTTGTGGAAATTGATAAATGAAATGTTGAGTATTCTAATGGTTCTATTCAGGACAAGTGAGAGGGATGTCGAATTATGTTAAACTTTGTATCTGGGCAGAGTGTTTCCTTCTGCCATTGTGCCATCGTTTTCATAACATCTTGGAGAAGTAGGATGCAAGTAATGAGTGTAATGCGTCATTATAGTCAAGTTAATTGGGTGATAAATGTCCGTATGATGGCATTTATGAGAGGATGCCTTCATGCCTTTAGTAGAGATAGCCACTTTTCCCATACTGTTGCCAAAGTAAGTGATGGTCAATGTGCAGAAGGATGAGCCATGGATAAATAATAATTAGTGGTTATTTGTGCACTGCGATTGAAATTATCGCCAGTGGAGAGTTTAGATTCTGAGAAGTTGAGAAATCTAGTGATGTTTTGACCAATTCTTCAATATCGCACTTGGTGATGTTTTGACAACTTCAGGACAGTTTCAGTTCGTCGTGGCTTTTGCTGGCTTTCTGGGATTATGGTGCCCGTAGCTTAAATCCCGTGGTAGCACCAAAAGTGAAATCATTTCAAATTTCTATTAAAGTTTGCTGCTCTAGCTTGAAACGTGCCAATGTTTACGGTCGTGAGCGCGTTTGGATCGATTGAAAGGCACCGCACGCTGGTTTGTATGGCTACGTGCTGCCATCCACTGGACCGCGTTGGAACTGCAACGGAGGTGTGCGGCTGAAATTTCTGGAATATTCTCAAAGGTAAGTCTCGTATCCGCGCGAGGTGTCAAAAAGAGAGGACATCACAAGTAGCGTGTTCGTTATCCCTCTGTTAACTTTCCCGTTGGCTGTAGAATCGAAAGACTCTTGGGAAAGTAATACCCGCATCTGAAGACTTGTTTGCGGGCATTAGGTACCACATCGCGGTTTATTTTTAATTTTTGTTCTAACAGCGAGATAGTATAACGATTCCGAGCTTGAATTGAAAGGAATTTCGCGATTAGTGGGGATGTTTTCACTTGATAGTAGTGTAAGATTTAATGTTAGTACTTGGCGATCTTTTTTCATTTGTTCAAAATCTTATCAATTTTATTCAACAGACATGGCAAAGTTTTATGCGGCTCAATTTAAATGCATCCATTCCAAAAACGCGTGCTGTAACGCGTTGAAATTCACTGGCTCTTAAGCCTTTTCGGAAAGGTGTATTTAGTAAACAATTTATGGCTAATAGCTCAAACAACTTGGCGAAAACTGTTTGCGTGGAGGTTATTCATTTATACGAAATATGACACGTCCTTGGCTCCTCGTTTCGACAATATTGAATATTTAAAACTTCAGTGAAGTGTTCTTAAATCAAAAGGTTTCTCAACACACAATCCTCCGCGCGGTTGTAGTTCATCGAATGCAAATGTGCAACAATTGTACACAACACAAAAAACATCGATATGAACACAGATTAATATTTCCAGGCAAGCAATTTTGTTCCGATATCGTCTGCTTTGTCTAAAAAAATAGTTTGTTTTTGGTTTGTTATGTCCAATGTTATTATTTTATGCTAATATTTTAATATTAGTGTCACCCTATAGAAATGCTTAGGTGGATTTGATTAAAAATTATTTATTTCCCGTAATCAAACTGGCCGTTTTTCCCCAGAATGAATGACAGAAAAGGCTTTTGGAATTGAAGTGGCTCATCATCATTGTGGGCCCGCTGAAAACTAAAGCAGATTTCGAGCAGGAATATTAAAATCGGCTCGGCATAACGAAACGCAATGGATGCGCACTTTAAAAATGCGTTCAAACATTACTCTGCTGTAGTTAACTAATGTCGCATTAGTCGTCTCATGCAGAACTTGAAATTCAATTTTTGAAACTATTACTGTAGATAATGTCAAAACTTAATAATAGTCAGAAAGTCAAATATCGTCAATTCTAATCTTGTCTCGTATTGACCTTTACACAAGAACATTCATCATATTATTTAATGTTTCGGCTATATATGTCAATACTACCAATCCGTTCTCTAGTTTTTCACACGGCTGTAATGGAGTATGCACGAAATTGGTATGTTTGCAAATGCTCCCTGGTAATGAAAGTACTACACGGAAGGTATTTAGTTTGAATTTAAATTGTTTGCGGTCGAATGAATTTCGATAATACCAAATTATGTGGTTCTACCTAGTCCTTAAGTTCCATCCACAAACTTAATGAGTGTTAGCTCGTGTTGTACTCTTAGTTGACACAAAAATGTCTCGAATGCCGTAATTCGGGAGAAGTCATCACGCTTGATGTGTTCCGTTCTGAATTGGCAGTGTGGTCGATTTTGGTACCTATTCATTTGCTCCCGGGTGTTTATTTCCACGCAACCGCTTTTCGCTCCATTGAATCCCGCTTTTCGTGGCGAACTTCCCCATTATTTGTGACAGTGCTTGTCTCCAAGCGGTGGCTAAAACTCCTTTTACATTATTATCAGGCTAACGTTCCTTTCGGCTGAAACTGGATCTTCCCATTTTTCATCATATTATTGTTTGGCAAGGCTTGTTGCATTACTGACAACTGTGTGCTTGAGAATATTTCCGGAAAAGGATTTAAATTATATCGATTTTTAATAAACAATTGGATATTGTTTTCACTTGTACCGGATAGAAGTGAAAGGCTGTTATTCGGTCTTTTGGTTGTTGACTGCGCTAAAAACATATTTTTTTGAGTTAGGTGCAGTACGTGCGGTTAGATTATCAGGAAATCAATCTGGTAGTTCTTAGAACTAGGAGATTTCAACCAATATCAGTCTGTAATTGGTGAATTATTCATTTTCGATTCATGATAGGCACCTAACAGTGATGATTGAACCTAATGATTGATACTTAATGACTGACCAAGGACGACTGAATTTAGAAGGTGATGTTCACATACTTGTTAATCACATTATTAATCCCTGTTCTGTTTGACTCTACAGTAATTAACTGTGCGTGAACTTTCCGTGCCTTTTTTCGAGTTTCAAAAGTCTAGGGTACTCGAGCATTTTCTCCTGTTCCGCGGCCCATGGTTACGGGTCATGAAGATATTGTTATTAGAAAAGTTAGGAAATTATTTTGCATGAGTAGGCACGTGCGTGAATAAAAATTGTTATGCTCTAGTCACTTATACTTTTTGGAATAAATTTAATTTTTTAGCGACAACATTCTTACGGGTTGCTGCTCAGATAACTTAAGCACCGATACGATTTGTCCCCAACATAATGAGAATTACATGTACCCATTCGAATAAGAGTAGAGCAAACGGACATTTGTAATAATTTATTGTTTTAGTAACGCCCAAGAACACTTAATTGATCTAGGATCGGTAAAGTTTAAAATCAGTTGCGTGCCGGGAGAAATTAAACTCAGGCCCTAGGCCTTCCATTCTCTTAAATTTTCATTTTCGTAATCATTGATGGAGAGTATTGGATAATATTCCCCACAATGATTACTATGCACGCGAATACGTTGGGATGTGTATTCGTAGCAGTGTACTCACCCGCTAAGCAGGAAAGAAATCTGAGAACTGTTTTCACTTTCATTGAAATCATTTTTCGGAGTGAATGTTGAGAGATGTTCTTACCTCTTGGTCTGAAATCGCACGGCATATTCAGTCATCCTCTTGTTTGAGCCGATCCGAGTGGCCTACTTAACCTCAGTTTTCTTGCCGTATGTATCTGCTTTCCTGCCCACTTCGATCCCAAGCCGTCGAGTTAGCTGATTTTTGAAGGTACCTACACAGCTTCACTTTCATTCGACGTTCTCATTTGCCTTGGAACCTCATCAAAGAGTTTTATTAAGCAATATACCTACTTCATGCTGTGACTGGTACTTGCATTCGGAAGCCTTGGAAAGAAGACAAACCTGACAAACTGGTTCAAGTATGGACGGAAGAAGTCTTGGTAGAGGTTATGTCTTGAAATACCTTGAAAACCTATTGCTGAATCTTGAACCTACGGTATTTTAGCCGTTAAATTTCTTTCTGGCAGTTACTGGAACAGTAATTATATTTAGAAGTACCTCTTTCATTTAATAACTAATTCATGTGTCCTCTGTATCGGTTCTAGCATTTTAATAAAATGTAGAGAATATATTGCTATTTACCTAATTAACAAGTCTCTGGGAGCGAATATGTCAGTTCGCAACCTAAAATAATGTTCTCGGGGAACGGAAGTGTTTTAATTACGGTTATGGCAAAATATAATTTCAAAAGAACTGTATGTGTACTCTTAACAAGCGCATGGCTATAATATTTGAACCGTCGTCGGCATTTTAAATCTTCCGCTATTATAGTGAAAACGGGGCATCGGTTGTTCTTTGTTATAGTTAGATACTTCACTACCAGAGTCCGCCACCTCATGGTCTCCCCGGGAAACTATATACGCCATGATCGTCGTTTGCCGGCAAATATTGAAATCTCTCAAAGTTAAGACTCTAATAGTTTGACCTATCAGTCGTGATATATATCCACCGTATGATGCTTAGATATGCGGTTAAAATTAACTGCAAGGATACGCCTTTGAGTTTTGATATAACAACTTTCTATCTTTTCGAGGTTTTTAGCTCTAACTTTGCCCCAGCGTCTTTCGGAAGGCGACGACAGGAGCTTGTAGTGTCACCGTCATCAGAAAAAAACTCCTCGAGTGTACAGGCCAAGGAAGGCTAGGTACTTAATTCCACCCAATGATTTGGTTCCATGCATAAGGTTGGTAATTATATTTTTTACTTTTGTGTTATTTTTCGACCGAAGTTTGTAGCAAGTTGGAATTTTCATTAATGAATTGACATTTGGCGTTGAGTCGCAATTGGCTAGTTATTTTTTATTCCATAATGAATTCGGGGTAAGGAATATCCGATTGAATGGTCAGCTTTAGAATTCATCGAAGCCACTGGCCCCATCAAATCACAGACACACTTTGACAGAGTCAGCTAAATATTTACAATATTGTATATCGTAGCACGTATCTCTTATGCTCCAAGCAATGCACTCGTGTTCCCTAAGTTTCTGAATGTAATTGGAGTGCATCGGCTGTATGCTTTTGATGTCGATCAGTTTTACATAGTCTCCTTATTTACGATCGTGTAACAAATAAATATGGTCATAAAAAATCGTTTCTAATGTAGAAATCTCTCGGTTGCAAAATTCTACCACTAATTGCGTAAATTGCCATATTGTAACAATACTTTAATATGCGTGAATATTAATCGAGGCTAATTTAAATTTCTTTTACGCTTTCGTTATCAACTCAAAATGGCCAGTTTATACATTCTCAGTCTTTATGTATAGTTTGATTGATCTGGCAACTGTTGCAACTAAAGCCAAATGGATAGAAATATGCCGTCCAGCATGTGACAGGGGACTAGTTTTTAATTTAACAAATATTTAACTATTCAGTCTTGGAAATATCACGTTTACATATGAAATACGGGATTAAGTCTATTTCATCCGTTCTACTTATCCCTGGCCTCTCGACTTCTCTCCAAGCTTTCGTGCTGAGCTCATATTTCTACTAGCCTTTATAAGTTCGGTTTAAAAGGAGGACGTGCCATACACATCGTGAGAGCACATTTTGAATTTACGGTACGCATTAGAGAAAAAACGTCAAGGAAGAAAATGGACTCGATGGAAATGTGATCGCTCGATTTGTCCAAAATTGTCTGGAAGAGCTAGGTTAATTACTGAAACTGGGAGCTTGCCCCATGTTGCATCACGAAGAGAGTATGCTTGGTCAAGGCTGTGAGCAAGATAAGAGTCGAAATAATTGACACCCCACTTAATATTTCTGATGAGACTGCCCTGGTAAAATGAGTAGATAGAAATTTAGGATACTTCCGCTGTTTTTTATTTAAACACTATTTCCAATTGCCAGTCCTTTTTTGGCAATCGTACCATATAGATAACAACCTACAGTAGCCGGCGCCTGTGGCGGCGGGGTTAAGTCCTTGTTTGTCAGCCGTTCGCGGGTTCGAATCCTGCTTGGGTATGATTATCAACTCCCAGGGCATGGCTGTGTGTTCATCAAAAAGGTTTTGCTGGGGAGGACTAATTAGTCCAAATACCGCTCGAATAAAGACACCATTGTTATTATTATTGCAGTATCATGGGCATGTGGCTTGAAGGCGTGTTACCCGAGGCATGTAGAACTACTTGAACTTGTGCGAGTGAATGTGTGGATGGACAACATCATCTGTAGCCGTCAATCCGAAGATTGGCTTTCAGCAGCTATCCACTCCTCTCTCCTTTGCGCCAACCGCTTCATTCCTATATCATTCTTCACTTTGACGTCCTTCATCATCTGCTCGATGTATTCAGCACTTGCCCTTCCTCTGTGATTCTTACCATTCATTCCTCCTCCTAATATTGTACACAATATGCTGTTGCGTCGTAAAATGTGCCCAATAATTTTCTCTCTCCTTCGAAGTTTTCATTACATGTCTTTCTTCTCTCTCCAACTCTTCGTAAGACTCTGTTAGGTTCTCCGTCCATTTGATTTCTATCATTCTTCGATATCACCAAATTTCCATTGCTTCCAATCTCTTTTGCCCATCAGCTGTTATAGTCCACGTTTCACTGCCATATATAAGAGCATGCTCCAAATTTATGTTTTAATAAATTGCTCCTTTACTTCAAGTTTTGTGTTACCAGATGTCAGCTAGCTTCACTTCTGGTGGAACCACAGCCCTCTGTGATTGGGCTTTTCTGCTGACAGTATCTTTCTTGTTTCTTCCACCGCAGGTGATCCTGGATCCCAGATGGCAAAATTCTTCCACTAACGCAAATTTATACTATCCGTTTGACCGTAAATTTGTCGTCTTGATTTAATCCAGAAACCATAACTTTGGTTTTCTTCACATTAATTTTCAAGTTTTATTTCTTCATAAATGTGTCCAAACAGTTCTGCATTCTCGCCGTATCTCCTCTCTTCTCTGCGAGAATTGCTGTCATGCTGATTTTTTTCTTCATGCGCATGTATTTGTTTTAATTTTTTTCTCTATCATTTTTGGCTTTTTAATGTAGGTATTGAAGAACATGCATCCTTGCCGTACTCCTTTCCTCACTTCTGCTTACCACCACATTCAATCACTGCCAGCTCTTCCTCATATAGCCTGCATGTTGTGTTTCTGACATGAAATGGTGCCCATATGCTCTTCAGTGTAGTCAGCATTCTGCTCCAATCCAAATTGTCAAATGCTTTCTCTAGATCTATGAAGTAAACGTACATTGGCTGGTCCTTTTGAATCCTCATCGGCATGATAAGTCTCAGGATTGAAGTAGCTGCTCTCGTTCCCCTACTTTTCCTGAAACCGAATTTGTCTTCATCCAGGAATTCTTCCATTCTCCTGTAGACAATTGTGGTAATTTTGATACATGTGCTGCAAGGCAAATTGTTCCGAAGTCTTCGCATCTCTCAGCTCTTTTCTTCTCCTGCGGGATAGCGGCGATTAATTAATTTAATTGTCTCTCGGTATTTACCCAATTGAACAAATGTCATATATGACTATGAGTAGCTAATTCAGGTTCCTCGCTCCTGAATACTTGAGGGATTCCAAGGGAATTTCATTAACTCCTGGCGCCTTTCTCTCAAGTCCTCCCACCGTCTCACAATAGGGTTTTTAATTTTGTTCAACTGCAGCATCGAATTCTGATCTCAAAATGTAGTATACTTTTTCATCTTCAACCTATATTGTCTTCATCCTCTCGTATCCTGATATTCAAAGCCTCGCCACGGTAAGTATATGCCAGGTGCTGTTTCAATAAGAATTTCATTGTCTTCATTCTATATGACATTATCTTTGGTTGGTTGCTCAATTAAGTAACTTCTTACAGTTCTGTAACCAGCTTCAACTTTCCCTGGGAGATATTCCCTTCTAACTCTTGGCATACAATTTTCATCAATTTTTCTCATTCATTAATTTTTGTCATTTCTTGCTTTACGGCTGATTGCATTTCTTATTATTTTATACATCTTCTAACATCCTCCTGTTTTTGAGTTTTTGTCCTTCCTTCTTTTAATCCATTAAACCCTACATTTACTGTGTAAACCATGGCTTCCGATTCTGTTTTTCTCCTTCCGGCTAAATATTTTCTGCCGCATACAAATTCCTGTTTTTGATCTCTTGCCAAAATCGATCTAATCGAAACAAAACCTCTTCGATTGATTTTGTATAGTTCCCATCCTTTTCGGCTTTGCCTGGAGTATTTTGAAAGGCCGATATGTGTTCTTTCTCCTTCAGTCTTTCCACATGCCAACTCTTTTAGTTGACCTATTTAGTTTTTTTAACTTGAGCTGACATTTCATTATGACCAAATTGTGATCCCTGTCGATATCCGCACCGGTCTATTTCAGTCTTATACTTGAGTTCTAAAAAATAAGAAAACTCTGATACAGATTGCGTTAGGAATTTGACGATTTGTAGTTGAAATTTTGTTTTTCAATTATTCACAAAATTAACTTAATTGTTCACCATAATACTGTTAATAAAATTGCAAACGAAACCTTAGGTGGTGAAGTCTTTGTCAACGCACAGCGTGAAAGTTCAGTCATGTTAACTATGTTTTCGTGTCATCGATACTACTCTTATTTACTTCATCCTTCTAACAACTGCTAAATTTTAAAATGAAATTCGAATATGGTCATTGTTACGACTGGAGACACATCTGGCTCAAGCCACCTTAAATGTCTCTATGTATGTCGTATTTGCTGGGAAATAGTGTAATATCTTTTAATTTCAAATTTGAGTAGAGAAATAAAGAAAACATTGCTGATCAATCGAAAACGCCGCATTATCTTGGCTAGAAGAGGGATTAGAACTTGCGTCCAAATAATGTCGTGAAATAAACACTACTGAGTCAGCTTCCAATTCTCAGTCCTCATTTTTAACATTGCTCATCGTCCAGGAATCCGCGCTACTAAGAAATTCAAATTTCGTATTTACGTACGACCTAAGTAGTCGGGGATCTACTTTCCCCTACCTTAATTACCATGATTTAGTGGGGTGAGAGGAGTGGATTTGAAGAGGTTTTCAGTGTAATTTATTTCGAAGTTTCCTTGCTTGCACATATTAACCACTTTTATTATTTTTCCCCAGAATTAAAGTTTCCTCTAAAATCTATCGTTTGTATTGTAATCTCAATCTTTATGGAAGGAGGCCCTATCTTTTTCACCTCAAATATCTAACAAATCTGAGAACGTTTGAGTATATCATAAAACTAAGGCGTAAAAGATCCTTCCTCATTCTGTGGCCTGCAAATAGCATTTAGGTATGTGGTAAGAGTACTAGGATCTCTGTTTTCAGAATATATAGATATATATATATATATATATACAACTGAACCTATCAGGTCCCCGCAAAGCTAGGTTCGTGGATATTTTAATTCACTTATTTGTCAATGAAAATTTTTAGTGCTTTTTTTCCTCGTCACAAACAATTTTTCCGTGATAACACTCTTAAAACACCTGATGAATATAAGAAATATGATATAATTGAGATGGTACTTAGCATCAGAAATTTTCCGTTGGCAATGCCCGAAATACACGTTCGAGTAAAAGAAGTCCTGTTGGAGTACTTATTTCTTACAAATATTCCTTAGTGAATCCCTAGAGCCAAGGATGGAGCTATGGAGGTGAATGTCATTTCAATATAAAAAATAAATTCTTTGAAAGCACAAGTATTTTGCGATGTTTTCTATTAAACGATTGCGTCTGGGTAGTTTTTTTAATAATAGTGAAAAAAACAATGATCTCCACTTATTTATCACCCAGCTTTGAACTGACCTGATTGGCTCAGTTGAGTATACTCTAATTAAATTTAACTGCAGTAGTTTTACTGTCCACTCATATTTAATGTACAATATTACACTAAACGTGTTTCAGTGCTTAGGGCGTCATCATCAGGTGATACCGCTTTGATCAAACTCGATGAGATCATACCTGATGATGACGCCCTAAGCGTTGAATCACGTGGTGTTATATTGCACATTAAATGTAAGTGGACAGTGGAACTACTGCAGCTTAGTTCAATTACTGAAATGCTGTTCCACCATGTAACGCCAGATACAGTCGAATTGATTATACTCTATATGGCAGTATGCAATGAGTATTCCGTGACAAATTAAACTCCCCTTGAGAAAAAACTTGGTCACTTGTCGGAGTTTCTCGATTAACGCGAAGAACAATGTAAATATTAAAGAAATGCTATGATCCCCAGTAAAGAGTTACTAGTAAGTCCCAGGTAATGAGTTAGAAAGGATTGAGCTTATAGCCGCGGGTAACAGTGTGTTGAAGACAAACCAAACCTCATGGTTGGTTTGTCTATTGGTCCTCATAGTTTTCATGATATTTCCTAGCGACAATTGAACATTTTTGAAAAACTCTTAATTTCCTCACGTTTTTTGACAAACTTTCCCTTCTAGCGGCTCAGTCTTTAGTTTTCCAGCAAACGCCTCAGGAGCATAGTTGCAGAAAATTACATTACCTTTAAAATGAGACATTATTTAATATTTTATCTTCAACTAGTCAAGAGTTACAGCAATTTGACATTTCTAGGGAAATTTCGAAATTTTGTAAAAAAAAAAAGCACATCGCTTTTTCCAGATTTTCTAGGGCTGTTATAGTGTCAATATAGCTATATGATGTGTTAATTTACAAATTTAGTAAGAATATGTGTGTAATGAACTAAATATACAGTTGGCTTAAGTATACTCACTTTTTTCACACTGTGTGCATACGTGTTGAAGAACATGCTGCCGCACAGTGGTCCCAAATCGAAAAAAGTTGGCTACAAGTCATCTTTTCAACATTGTATGAGGGTATTCGGTAAGCTGTATTCGTATTCTACAGTATATGGCCCACAGTATAGGCACGATGGTCATATTACTGCTCATAGTAATCTGAGGAACGCGTCAAACATGAGTCATTCGTGGTAAATACGAGACGCCTGTCGCGCGAACTCGCGGAAAAATTTAACTTTATGGAAGAAAACTCTCGGACAGCATTTTTACTTTCAAAAATTAATTCACGTAAATTGGTACAATACACTCATATCATAACTTAATGATTTGGTTTCCTCCAAGTTTTTTTAACCTTAATATTAATGTTTACACTTAAAGCTTATTTATACTTGCACATTAAATTACAAAGAGCAATAGCGTTTTTAGAGCCCCTTTTTCTTCGTGGATTTTTCGACTTGGACAAAGAGAGCATCATATACACAATATAGCAAAAGAAAAATCTTGATTTACATATTTGGCCTCAAGATCGTTTTAAGTCGAGAGGTCCTGTACGCGACCCCTGTAGGAAACGAGAAAGAAATGTATCGCTATTGGACCCGCCGTAACTTCTGTGCTTCGACCGCTGACGTTTCTGTCCTCAATACTCTCCCTCCTACTTCACAGAAGATTTAAATCTAAAAACTTGGTTACATTTCTCGCAAGTTTGGGGTTTTGTTCATCTTCGGAGCCCAATGTTTAGAAGTGTCCCCAATGGTCCATGCTCACCAAGTCTTCAAAACACGAACATTCAATTAATTTGTTTTTGACAATGCTGATTTTAATGTCAGTACCATTGAAGGTCTGAATACTTTCCACTCTATGGATGGTGGTATTGTTGTAAGCGAACTAGTTTGTGGAATCCCCTTTTTGTAGGCCACGAGCCACCACTGAATGCACCCCTCTGTAATTTTTTCTTCCGACGCTCACAACAGCTTTATAAGTTAGATACAACCCTAGGGAGATGGGAAAGAGTGATTTGCGGTTTTATTACGAAATTCCGGAATTTCCCCGGAAATTTCAAATTGCTGTAACTTTTGACCAGTTAAAGATAGAATATTAAATGATGTTCCACATATTACTATGAGAAGTAATAGGACCATTGTGGTAGCCTATATTGTGGGCCATTTACTGTCATTTACTGTATATTTTGTCAGCTTTAATTTTATAATCGATAATATTTTCGCTACGACGTACCGTTTTCATGATATAAGCGAAAAACCAAAATATGGGACCTTCTGCGCCCCCCCCCCCTCCCGCCCGCACACGTCGCACGTCCGGGGACTTTTAGTACGTTTACCTCCTATCTCAACCCCAAACACACATCCCTGAAGTTTCGTCTCTGTCCTCTTCCATGTCCTCTACAACCCCTTTTTGGGCGTTCATTTACGTCCTATTGGTAGAATACCTTTTATGTATAGGCTACTCTGATCACTATTTCTTTCCTGCCTCTTTCACCACCTACTTTCCAGAAAGCAAAATTCCTCCACTTTCGCAAACTTATGCCGTGACTTCTGTCATCTTGATTTACTCCAGGAACAATAATTTTTGTTTAATTTGCGTTAACCTTTGTTACATTTCTTCTTAGTTTTGTCCATAGTGTTCAGCAATCTCGTAAAATCTTCCTTCTCTGCCAAAATTGCTGTCATCAGCAGTAAAAAATCATGGTGATTTTTCTCCATGCACCTGTTATATCATATATCACTATATTATCAATGTAAAATTTAACATAACAAAAAAATGCGTAATACCATTAGCGCACGTCTATAGCAAGTAGGTACCTGCGGTCACTATATATCAGACACCAGCATGTCTGTATCCAGCCAAGCCTACCCATAATCCGTGTATTGCCCCCAATAACATAATTCTCTCCATAACAAGAGATTTTTGCACCAATGATTGGGATTCGTGGAAGCCATAGCAAAATATAGTTTGCATCAATAGTTTCCGAAATATGTGATTGAATATTTTCAAAAAATCTGTCGCGCGCTTTGATGAAGTACATCCGAAGAGGAAGCCACGGTACGGCAAGTGCAAAGAACGAGGACTTGAGCATAAGCGAGGTCTATGGATCACTCGAGGACTTGAGCATAAGCGAGTCTGTTGGGCCACTGCGGACGGCGTTCGTCAAAATCTCCTTCGTCCTCGCCAAATTTGGGGCAGACTATGGAAAATCATCGCTGAAATTTCCTTTCGCCGGTGATAAATGGGGAAAAAATTCGAGATCCGGTGCTGGTTATTCGAGGTAAAGGCAAGGCCGCCGGCTCGGCCCCGCTTCCAACGCGGCGAGCGAAGGAAAACTTGAAGGTTAATGGAAGTAAGGGGCGAGAGGGTGGGAAAGAGAGAGAGAGGGACGACTGATGGACTGGAATTCGTGAGGTGTTTGAATGGATCTAGCGCAACAATAGCTTAGAAGGCGCTCGCTTCACCTTTAGGAGAAAGATTCCGAGTTGGACCCACTACCTTTGGCGGAGAGCTCCTGGGAGGGTACGACTGTCGGTTGGCAGCAGCCTTGGTGCGGGCGTATTGCGGGCATTCATAAAGGTTTGTCGATCCACCGTCGGCTCAAGGAACAGGCTTCTATTTTCCTCCCTAACATTATGGCGCAAATGAGACACTTTTCGTGGGATTGCGTGCGGAATCTTAATCCGTGTCGATTGTCGAACAAGGTTCCATCTCACGCTCGATGATGCTCTTAAATAAATAAGTTAAATTCTTTAATTCCCCATTCCTATACTATGTTATCCTCCATACCTATATAACCCCCCTCTTCCATGTGTGAAACCGACGCTCGGGTTGAAGACTGTGGCTGGAGACGTGTATACTTAATACTTGCGGTTGAGTCAAAATTTACATCAAAATGGGTGAAGAGTAGTTTAAGGAAGCTCCAAAATTTAACTTGCTTGTTTTTCTGTAGATATCATCTACATCTACATCTACATATTACCCCGCAAGCCGCCTCAATAGGCGTGTGGCGGGGGGTGTTAGGACACCAGCCGTTTAAAGATAAAAAGGAAACGCTCTAATGAAATTACGCCTAGCATTTATTATAGTCCCTTATTGTTCGGGGGAAAAACGAATTCCCATTCTGTTTCTGTCGGACCTGGAAATATAGTGGGGTTCTAATATGATGTTCTCCGTGTCGCTCTGAAAGATATCTATTCTCAATTGTTCAAGCAATCTAAGCCTAGTGCGTAGCCTCCGAGTCTCTAGCGGTTCCCAGCCTAATTCGTTTAACATCTGTGTAACGCTGTCAGTACGCCCGTAGCTGTTTTTGACGAATCGCGCAGCTTTCCTTTGTATTTTATTAAGTTCCCGGACTAAGTCTTTCTGCACCGGATCCCATATGCTCGCTGCATATTCAAGGTGTGGCCCGACGAGTGCGAAATAGCACCTCTCTTTTACTTTTTCATCCGAAAATCTTCCCACAATACGCTTGACGAATCCTAGCTTCTTCAGAGCTCTGCCACAAATATTTCTTATATGTGCTCCCCACGATAGGTCCGAAGTTATCGTAACTCCTAGATACTTCACTTCATCTAACGCCTTTATGTTAACACCATTCACAGCATATACATGGGAATAGTTGGACGACCTCCGCAAGAATTGTACCGCCGTGCATTTGCTTAGGTTAAGTTCGAGTCCCCACTCTTGGCTCCACTCATGAACGTTGTTTAAATCCGATGATAAGGTTTCAAAGTCAGAGTGATCACTAATTTCACGATAGATGACAGCGTCGTCGGCAAATAAACGTATTTTACTGCTAATTCGAGAGCATAGATCATTTATGTATATAATGAACAAAAGGGGTCCGATCACGCTTCCTTGCGGGACACCTGATGTCACTTTAACGACATCAGAGCTAATTCCGTCAAGAACTACCTTTTGCTTACGATCACTCAGAAAGTCGCGTATCCAGTTTACTACTGTTTCGTTTAGGCCGCATGACTGTAATTTGTATAAAAGTTTGTTACGAGGTACCGTGTCGAAAGCTTTCTTAAAATCTAGAAATAATGCGTCAACTTGTCTTTTCGATTCACCAGATTTGAGAACGTCATGAAGAAAGAGCGCGAGTTGTGTTTCACATGATATACCTTTCCGGAAGCCGTGCTGACAGCCATGGAGGACGTTACGACTGTCCAGGAACGTCATGATATTGCTAACGACGATATGTTCGAGTATCTTGCCTATAATCGACGTTAATGAAATTGGTCGATAGTTCCCTGGGTCGTGTCTGTTTCCCTTTTTGAATATCGGTGTAACGTTTGCAATTTTCCAGTCTAATGGTATCTTTCCTTCAGACAATGACTTCTTGAATATTATGTCTAAGAACGGTGCGATCTGTGGCGCCAACTCCTTGAGGACACGCGCGGGTATTCCCTCCGGACCCGGAGATTTACTATTTTTTATCGACTGCAGCTGTTTAGTTATCCCATCACGTTGAATAGTGATTTCTTTCATCGGTTCCTCAGTGAATTGTATTTCAAAATTACATGCAGTATCGTCTGTGGTGAATACACTTTTGAAGTGGGAATTTAACGTGTTAGCTTTGTCAATATTTTCGGTGACAAGTTTGCCATCTTTATCAAATAACGAATCTACGGTTGAAGATTTTCCCTGAAGCTCTCTCGCATATGACCAAAAAGATTTCGGATTTTCTTCGAGTAATTCACCAAGTACTTTTTTCTTGAAATTTAGCAATGCAGAACGCATTGATTTCTTAGTTTTTGAGCGTTGCGCAGCGTAACTTTCTTTTGCTTCAAGTTCCTTCGATTTGTCACCTACCGTAGTGAACTTTTTAACCAAGTTGTACAATTTTCTCTGTCTCTTAAGGTCCCTCCTAACATCGTTGTTATACCAGCGAGGGTCTTTACTGTCGCATTTCAATTTTTGCGGAATATATTCGTTGATTCCCCGTCGTAGAATTTTTAAGAAATATTTCCATGATTCATCAGTGCTTTTATCCTCAGTTTTAGCTACGAAATCCGTGTACGAATCATTAAGCATCTCGCCAAATTTGATGAAGTTGCATTTATCAAATAAATAAATATTGCGTTTCGGTTTTACAGCTGACTCTACTTCAATTTTTAAGGTGGCAAAAATTACTCTGTGATCACTTATGCCGTCAATAATATCGAGCTGTTTTATCAACTTAGGATGGCTTACTGCAAAAAGGTCTAATATTTTATTTCCTCTCGTAGGCTATATCCTGTCAACTAACTTCCTCAATCCTGTCAACTAACTTCTAGCCTGTAAATTTCTAGCCCTATTCATCGAACACCCTATCTGATGATAGATTCGCTGCAGCCTTCCATTTTTGCCTGTACATTGCTCTATCATACTCTGTTACGTTTTCACATCTATTTTGCCCTTTATTAATTGATTAGGATTTCGTAGGCTCTCTCTCACTTTTCGCCCCTTCCCTTTTCCGATTCCCTTCCCTTGTTGTGGCTTGTGTCCTAAGAACTCCTACTACATGCCCTTGCGGCGGCTCGCGGGGTAGTATGAGTCTATTTGGTTCTTCTTTTCCTTAGGATGTTCTATTCTGCTACGTTTCTGTATATTAAATTTCTTATTTTATTATTCAACTTGATCTTCTGTAACCACTTTCAGCTCTTAAGTTTCGAAGGCTTCTACTAGTCATCGATCTGTTTTCCCACCCACACTACTCCATATTCAATACATCTGTCGCTGAACGGCTCTGAGCATGACATGCGACAGGAAGAGCATGCGTGTGACAAGCGTGACTACCACCTAGGGATGTGCCAAATGTACTCTCTCACTGATATTCGAGTTCCCGAATGAATACCCGGACGATGACATGAGTACTCGGGTGAATACATGAATACCCAGACGAATATCTGGGTGATTACTTTGGGCTGATTTTATGACTACGTTCGAGCGTAAAAGAGTCATTCCCGATGGATTGTGCGAGATATTTCAATAAAAACTGCCGGTCGCGGTTTTGTAATTTACGTTAGAACGTTTCTTGCCTTAGCTCGAATCCTCAGCTTCGGCATCAAAGTGCCTGCCGAAGCGGCTATTATCGATCGAAGAACTGTTTGTTTTGGTTTTTACTTTGTATGGTACTTTAAGAAGTATCGCAGTTTGGTATATTTTATGAACAACAAATCTTTTAAAGCATAGTATTCTTGGATTTCAAAGTTGAATAGTGGTCTAGAATGCTGTGCAGCATTGCATTGGAAGATAGTTTCAATCGCTTCTTCTGTTTGGTTTTTTGTTGTGACATTGTAAGCAAATTATCCGACTAGAGCATTTGATTTCAACTTTTAATTAGAGTTGGCATCATTATCTTTCAATTGTACAAGAAACAACGATGTCATATTTGATGATAATATTGGAACGAAGGTTTATCGTGTTCCTTGCGGATAATCCCAGTTAAAATGAGTTAGATTCTGGATCAAGGAGCACAGAAAAAATCTTAATATTTATATTCTAAACATTCAAATTGATTCAAAACAAATGCAATCATTCAAAATTAAGCTCATTGCACATGCGTGCTAGAGAAACGAGTGATAATTATGCTGTCCACCTGACAACACCGTAACGTTCGATGGTCTGCTGTACGATCGCCCTTATCGGTCGCTGGTCGTCACTCTAAGAAAGTGAGCTCGATCGAAGGTGAACGGATCCCTAACGTTCAAATGTTAGCCAAGTTTAAAAATCGGCCCTCTTGAGTGCCGTGACGAAAACTCGAATACTTGGGTGAATAACACTGAAGGCCAAAATCTGAGGTTTCATGCGTGATAGAGTGGAAGACACTGAAGACGAGTACCCGAATTGAATACGCCGGCGAATATCGAGTACACAGTAGCGTAGCCAGGGGGGTCAGGGGTGGGGGGGGGGGCGAATGCCCCCCTCGCCCCGTGTTCTGGCGCCCCTAAGTCTGTGTATTTTTCCACTCTTTAAGTCCCAAATACGTATAAATAAATGTGTATAATACGTTGTCGATCTTCACACTTGGCACAATCCCATCCGCCTATTCTATCACCAAAATTTGCAAAGTTTAGTAAACTCGTTAGTTTATTAGTCGGCGCCCCCAAACATTTTTTGCCCCCCTTAGACCCAAAACCTGGCTACGCCACTGCGAGTGCATAGATGAATACACTAGTCTAGCTGTTCTCATTCGACTATGCGGTAGCCTGCGATCTATCGCAGCGTCCCGAGAACTTGGGACGTGAATGAACCAGATTAACGCCCGAGTTTTCGGGGTGACCATTCGACCACCTAGATCGAGTAAATTCTCGAAGACTGTACGCTCGTTAATGAACATCAAAGACCGAAAATTCCCCACGCTCTTGAGATATTATTTTCTAAAAACGTCAAGTGTAATGCCTGTTGCTCATGGTAAAATTTTCCATAAAACAGTTTTATAAAAATTTTTATTGAAAGTTTTATGAATCGTACGTAAAACGTACTAGCTTGCTCACGGTAAAACTCAAGAACCTTATAAGAGGAAAATCGAAGCAGTACTAATATGAACCGCTATGCCGTAAATAGCGCTAGCATCGGGTATACCTTGAGGTTAAACCTTTCTCCATTCTCTAACACTCGTTGCGGGGCGAGTTTCAGTGGAAGGAGGGAAGAAACTGTGTAGGAGAGGTGTGTATATGCTAGAGAAGCAACTGCTCGATCGCTGCGCCACGTACAGTGGATAAGAGGAAACGGCATTATTTCACAAGATGGTGGAGAGGAAAAATCGCACTTCTCAGGTTTGAAAGTTTCCCATTTCTGAAGTAGTGGATGCATTGTTGTGTTGAAAGTGTTAAACAAATTTGCAAAGTTGGCATAATAAGTGAGGTGAATTTGATTTCGATATCTCTGTTTAATGTGGGTGAAAATCGCGAAAAAATGTGCGAGACGAAAGCTCACCTTCGCGATGAGCGGAACATCTCATTGGTTGTTGCATAAAACGGTTTTATGGAAATAGAACCTGTCCTAATCCGTAAAACGTTTTATAAAACTCGGTTTTATAAAACGGTTTTATCGTTAGCAAGCTCATTTTTATAAAATTAGTCAGTTTTATAAAACGTTTTACCGAAAATTTTACCGTGAGCAACAGGCATAACACAGTTATTGAAGGGATCGGGAACCGACAGGAACTCAGGTCACACACGAGGCTAAGGATTTTATAAAAAATCGGATCACAAAAATTTCAGGTTGGAACGGAGGGTATTTTTTTTACCCCCCACACTTAATCTTTATATTCTAATATTAACTATCACCAAAACTCGTTTCACTCTCCGTGATTTCCTTCTTCCAGGTACCACTTGCTATTCCCTCCTTTCTTCATGGCTGGTGTCCCAGCACGACCCGTCACACCCTTGCTGGTGGCTCGCAGGGTACATACACTGTAGGAAAATGTAGAGCTAGGAATGCCGGAGATTTTGAACGTCTGTATCTAGGATCCAAGTCTTTCCCGGTGAATGCTTAGGCTGAATAGTTCTCGGGTTTCCAGCCAGGTCATGGTGTTGAACTGCACCGACTTTTCAATGGCGTAGCCTGTCATCGTTTTCAGGGTGAATCGCTGAAGACGATGGCAGACTAAGCCATTGAAACGTCGGCGCAGTTCAACACTATGACCCGGCTGGAAACCCGAGAACTATTCTAGTTTGTGTTTTTTTTAATCATTTCGGGGTAGTGTCGATTTCAGGGGGACTGCATGGCGGATGGACCCAGGTAGTCTCCACAACACCCTCATTAGGAAGGCCCTCGCTCGCTCGCGAGATAATCCGGATCTTCTCTCGAGGTTGGGGACGCACGAGGGTCGGCCTTTCCGGCAGGTAGAAAGTGACCCCGTGCAGTACAATTTTAAAGTTTATAAATATTGCAATTTTGTAACTTTTTTCGCATTGCCATCGAATCCCTTGTCTCAAAACGTTCACGAGCGTCTTTTGATTTACTCTCTAGGATGAAAATTAAGGATTTTAGTGTCAGCATAGAAAATGCGGCGTTGGGTTGGGTTGGGTTTCGTTGGGTTGGGTTTGGTTTGGTTGGGTTTGGTTTGGTTGGGTTTGGTTTGGTTGGGTTTGGTTGGGTTTGGTTTGGTTGGGTTGGGTTTGGTTTGGTTGGGTTGGGTTTGGTTGGGTTTGGTTGGGTTGGGTTTGGTTGGGTTGGGTTTGGTTTGGTTGGGTTTGGTTGGGTTTGGTTTGGTTGGGTTGGGTTTGGTTTGGTTGGGTTGGGTTTGGTTGGGTTTGGTTGGGTTGGGTTTGGTTGGGTTGGGTTTGGTTTGGTTGGGTTGGGTTGGGTTTGGTTTGGTTGGGTTGGGTTTGGTTTGGTTTGGTTGGGTTGGGTTTGGTTTCGTTGGGTTGGTTTTGGTTGGTGTTGGGTTTGGTTTGGTTGGGTTTGGTTTGGTTTGGTTGGGTTGGGTTTGGTTTGGTTGGATTGGGTTGGGTTGGGTTCGGTTGGGTTTGGTGTGGTTGGGTTGGGTTTGGTTTGGTTGGGTTGGGTTGCCAGGTGTCATAGGCGCATTTTCTATGCTGACACTAAAATCCTTAATTTTCATCCTAGAGAATCAATCAAAAGACGCTCGTGATCGTTTTGAGACAAGGGATTCGATGGCGATGCGAAAAAGTTACAAAATTGCAATATTTATAAACTTTATAATTGTACTGCACGGGGTCACTTTCTACCTGCCGGGAAGGCCGACCCTCGTGCGTCCCCAACCTCGAGAGAGGATCCGGATTATCTCGCGAGCGAGCGAGGGCATTCCTAATGAGGGTGTTGTGGAGACTACCTGGGTCCATCCGCCATGCAGTCCCCCTGAAATCGACATCACCCTCATTTCGGTCCGGGTGGAGTAAAATAATTTTCCTCGGACCCGAATAGGTACATATTACACCGAAAAATATTTCTACACTTATCAAATTCCGAGTTTCATAAGTTTAGCATTAAGTACTTTCTCCTTCCTAAGTGATGGCTTTGCGCGCATGATCTCTTTTTACATAATCTATAACACTCAATCGATGGACCCGTATGCTTCCGTGGCGTAGCAGGCGAATAGTCTGTAGGCACTTGCTACGTGATACTCGCTTGAAAGCACCAAAAAGTTCGATGTCACTAATGATGATAGATCGGTTTCGTGTGGTTTCCATCCATGGTGCTCGGGATCGAAAATAGGCAGTGGCGGAGATACTTCCTTGGAATCTCAATCCCTACCTGGGTAAGTTTAGTACCTACTCCGTCGGTTGGATGGGACATTTAACTGTGGACACATATGCACCTGAAGTGAAGAATAGGCTAATACTGACGCCGGGTTTCTCTCCACACTTCCTACATTCTCCAAATAATACTCTCCTTACTAATCTACTCACTATCCTAAAGGCGCAAATTATGTCAGCTGTCGGTCGCCTCCTCAAGTAGTATTCAACCAAGACAATAAGGCCATAATGCGTCAGTAATGCTAACTGATAATTTGGGCTGGATTTAAAAAAATGCAACAATCTGCTATTTTTTTATTTCATCATCTGGGGATAGCCGGGGGATCCAGGCGAAATCCAGGGGAATCACTACTCTAGACCCCTTAAGTAAAAGATTTTCACAAATTGATAACTCATTTTTTAACTGATAGTAGGGATAAAGAGTTTCAGGTAGTTTACTTTTCTCTGGCCAACCCTCATTACAATAGGTACACAACATTTAAAGTTTACAAACACAATCTTTTTCTTGGGAGACTTTTATCTGGTCTATATAAGCATCTTTAACAGGCAAACTAGATAGGGCAGAATGAACAAAGGCTTCTACTTTATAATCATAACGCATTAATCTAAGTGTAAACCTTTGAAGTCGAGGAGTGAGCTGATCCAATTCTTAGGACTGTATGATGTGAACTAAAGGTTTATGATCAGTCTCTAAAATTACTGTAAGACCCATTACATACTACTCAGAGAACTTCTCGACTGCCCATGTCAAAGAAAAGGTTTGTCATTCAATTTGAGCATATATTTTTTCTGTTATGTAGACATTGTACTAGATACATAAACAACAATTTCATGGTCATTTGATTCATTCACCTGAAAAAGACTGCCTCCAATACCATATGAGCTTGCATCTGCACTAACCACAGTTTTCTTAGTAGGGTCAAAATAAGTAAGAGTCGGAGCAGTAATTAGAGAGCAATACTTTAAATCTTTTTAAAGGACTTTTTGTATTCCCCCCAAAAACAGGGAACATCCTTTTTTAGAAGCATAGAAAGAGGATCAAGTATCTGTGATCTATTTTCAATGAATCTAGAAGCAAAATTAACCATACCCAAAAACCTTTGAAGCTCTTGTTTTATTACTAGGCTCAGGAAACAGAGTAATTGCTTTTGCTCGATCAACATCAATGGAGATCCCCTGATCAGACAAGATATGTCCAAGAAATGACATCTTCGTTCCAAAAACACATTTACTGTAAGACCTTCTGACTCAAGTGTTGCCAAAAACCTTTTTAAGAACTTCATCATGTTTCTCCATCGAAGAGTGAAATACTAAAATATCGTCCACATGATGAATTACATTTTTTACTCCTGAAAGTATACTTTAGACAATTTGCTGACAAAATACTCTGGACCGCACATGATATACCAAATGGCAACCTTTTAAACATATATCTTCCAAAGGGACAAATAAAAATAGTGAGCAATTGACTTTCGTTATCAATTCTAATTTGATAGAAACCCTTATTCAAATCAATCTTAGAAAATAGGTACCTTCGCACCCTTCAGTTTAGCAAGAGTAAGCTCAACCTTAATTGGGAATAGGAAAATATGGTCTAAATATAGATTTGTTCAGTTCTGTATAATCACAACACAAACGAATTTCTGATGGACTCCTATATATTTATACATACTATTGGAGCTACCCACTCAGTAACAGTGTCCACTGGTTCAATGATGCCCAACCTTTGGAGATGCTGCAACTCAGCTTCCAGTTTGTCCAACAAGGCAAGAGGAGTAGACTGAGCAAAGGGCTTATAACCAGATTTGAGTGTAATAGAGATGTCTCCTTTGAATTTCCCTAGAGCCGAAAAACAAAATTCTGTTACAGGATTGACCTTAGTTGCACAGTTTATTGCTCAAACTTGGGTTTCCTTACATGGATACTCTAATACTTTTAACTTTTTAATGGCATGTCTTCTTAGAATGGGATACTTAAGACCCTTCATAAGATAACATGCACAAGAAAAATCGAAAGCCTTGTAACACAAAGTCAAGTTGACCTTACCCAACACTTCTGTTTTCTATCTGGGCCTCGCAACATCACCTTGCAAGAACGAAAAAGAATGCCATCGGGCATAAGAGATAAAGGTAGACAAACACAATCAGATCCAGTATCAATCCTTAAATTAACCTTTCAATTCAGTTCTCTTACGGTGACCAAACACCTCCATCTCCGATTATTCAAATGCAAATCACAATCAACACTACTGATAAACCCATCAACCTCACTTTCTTGTTCAGAGTCACCAGACAAGTTCTCAACCATTTGAACATTCCAGGCTTTACAAACCTTGGCAAAATGACCTTTGACCTTACAGTAGTAACAGAGAGACTCTTTTTTTCCTGTCTCTTCCCTGGAGTCAAAGGTTGATTCTCGGTGGACCTGGGTGTAAACTGGTTCTTCCTTAGTGAATTCTGGGGTCTCTTCTTACGACGTTGATATCCAGCTCCTTGTCTATGATGATCCTGCTTTGCTAATGCTGGATTTCTGCCTGCCTCACCAAAGTAATAGCCTCATGCAAGGTCAGCGAAGCTGAAGAGAATCACTCACCTTCACGTCCAACATTCTCACTACTATTCGATCTCGAATTTAACTCTTCCTTAATTGTGCCAAAATCAAAATTTTCTGCCATGGTGTGCAAGTCTGTAATGAAAGCATCTATTGGTTCATCTGTTTTCTGAGCTCGAGAATTGAACTTGAATCGTTCAAAAATTACATAGCGGTGAGGAATAAAGTAACTATCAAACTTACTAAGTGCATTTTCTAGAGTTCGAGGCTGTTCAGAAAACTTCAGTAAGACTTCCTCACTCTTTTCCCCCCAACCATAACGTAGATTGAGGTTTCGATGCTTAGCCTGTAACTGAGAGGTCTTAAAAATCTTTTTTTCCACACTGTCCACGACTCTGGAGATGAGAAATTAAATGAGTTCGGTGGTTGGCTTGATAGACCACTGACATGACCACTTGACTGAGTGTTTCCTGCAATTGGCACAGGATCCAACATTCTGTAGAATCTATTAATATTTGATACTATACGCTGAACTATTAGCTGCAATGTTTTACTTGATCCCACCACTGTTACCATGTTTCAGTGTTCGGCATAACCTAATTGATAGACCACTATGCACGTAACCACTTACATCGAGAGAGAGTGCCCGAGAGGCACTCCTCCAACCATACACTTAATACATCGATTGAGGATATCGATCATCCTTGATATCTCGAGACACTTTCTTACATAACAGTTATCAGTAGCATCACCCAAAGGGTGATGTGTTGCAAAGGGTAGCACCTGTGTTGATTGTAAAAATGATTTTCTAATTTTAATTACCCTCAAAATATTATTTAAATGCATTGTTTTCATTATTCCACTCCAAGATGTATACCTACTCCATATTTTTAAAATTCACCTTAAAAGAAAACAAAAATATATTAATTCTCCCATTTTAGGGTTATTTTCAAACTTGCTTTAACACATTCAATGCGGAGCACCTCAATAGACGTGCTGCTGGCTACTCCGACTGACGGAGCATGTCAATTGATGTGGTCGTTCCATTCCGAAGCGCTTTCACTTTTTTCGAGCAGATTTTGACGACTTTCATGAAAATCGGGCCCGCATTGAATGTGTTAAAGGGTCATTTTCAAACCTCCCAAGATATATCTGTCAGCCTTGCATTGACAAGTCTCTTCCTATCTTTTTCCTCACCATTTACCATCAAAAATCCTTGTTCTCATTTCTTCATCTCCCATGCCCCACTCAATCACTTCCCTCTTTCAGCCATTCCCTCTCAATACATTCCACACACCTTTATGGTCGCCTCCTACCGAAGGCCCTTCCTCCAATACCATCTCTAGCACCTCTTCATTTTACAGGTGAGAGTTTCAGGCACAACTTGATGGAAATACTTAGTACCTATGCTGTAACCTATAGTATTTTCACACTATTTTAATAACACCAATCAATTTTTTAACCATATACTGCTACATTCCATATTTACATCACGTATGTATCTATAATATTTTCTTTGTTTTTTCTAAGAATTCCCATCACTCTTCTCGTTTCCTGAGTCAAACCAATTCTACACCTATTAACCACGACAACCCTTAAGCCCCTCAAATCCACATACCACCTCGTGAACCACAAGTGCATGTGGGGGAAGGAGTAAGGGCACCAGCTATTAAGGACTAGGGCAATAAGGGCCAGGAATTGGAAGAGGAGAAGAACAAAAATAGATTTGTTTTAGCTACATCTCTCTCGTGTTTCGCTGCCTTGTTATTTTTATGACAAGTTTCACCTGTGTTCTAGCAGGTGTCTTCAGGTTTATGGATGACATATAAAGGCTGGTTAGTCTCTCCTGATTGCTTACAATTAGTGCCAATTCTCCTGTTGGAACCAATTTTTTCATGCTGGCGCCAATTTTTCCTGTTGGCCATTTCTGTATGAAAGAGTCTCTTCCATATGTCATGGACACTTGCTGAAACGTAAGCAAAACTATTGTCACAAAAATTTGGTGAAACACCGGAGAGATGCAGCCATTACTGTCGCTGTACCAGGGAAGTCTTTGCACCATTAAAATGCTCTTTCATGGATAAAATGAAACACTTGAACTTTGTGATTCCACAAGGTTTTGATGATTCCTCTGTTTTGATGGGTTACTATCTTTTTCAATAGATCAGTTTTTATTTTCATTAATGGTGCAGGGAAAGGAATTTTTATTTGTTTTACAATGCACCATACATTGTCACCTCCTTTGTTTCTAGAGATGAAAAGCAGGGCTATAATAATATCCTCCCCTGACACTAACCTAAATTTTTCAAGTAATCTTAGCCTACTGTGGCGCCCCTGTGCGAGCACCGTCATTCATTTGGATGGAGTTGTCGGGCTCGCCGTTAGAGGGCAGCAGAGGGAGATGTACGCCACCTAGCGTAGCGGCCGGAAATCAACAGTTCCCGACACAGACTTACTTGGTGTGGTTGATCTTCTGTGGGCGCGCGCCGCCATCTTGGTTGTGTTTCTTGAGTGATTTTTGTGTATCCCCTGTTTGGAGTCAAAATAAACTCCCGTCAGTATAAATCGGTGTTGGCGGCTCTATTCATTTAAAATTCCCCGTAATCGACCCTAAAGTGGTGACCCCGACGTGATTGCCAGGAGAGTCAGCAACCACGTGGGCCGCTTTCTCCGTGTAACCGTGTGCGTAGTTTTTTTTTGTGAGCTTTGATTTGCCAGATTATAGGTGTTTTCCTTCGCCAAGATGGAGGGAAGTTCAGGCGCGTCCGTCGACCGAATTACTATTCGTGTACCCCCATTCTGGCCCGAGGACCCCGCGGTATGGTTCGCGCAGGTGGAAGGTCAGTTCCACCTAAACGGCATCACCCAGGATGCCACTAAATTTTACTACGTGATGTCCCAATTGGACCATAAGTACGCCGCGGAAGTGAGCGACATTATTACTGCCCCACCCGACAAAGACAAATACGTCCGCCTGAAGGAGGAACTTATTAGGCGCTTGACGGCATCACAGGAGCAACGCATCCGCCAGCTCCTAGAACACGAGGAGATGGGAGACCGCAAGCCGTCTCAATTTTTGCGCCACCTCCGTAACCTAGCAGGCGCCGCCGTTCCGGAAGCTTTTTTACGAACCCTTTGGTTTAATCGCCTTCCCGCCCATATGCACGCCATTTTGTCCGTCCAGAGCGGCTCGGACCTAGACTCGCTCTCCCTCTTGGCGGATAAGGTCCATGAGGTGACTCCCCGGCCTCAGGTCGCCAGCGCTGCCGCCCCCACCGAGAACGACGCCGTTCTCCAACGGGTTGAGGAACTAACCCGCCAAGTCGCTTCCCTGATGACGCAGGTGACAAACATGGCCGCCTCCGTCACTGCGCAAATCTCCGGGCCTACGGAAAACCGGTCTCGCCCGAGGTCCCGCAGCCGTCCCCGGGGAAACTCTCACCGCCGCTCCCGTCATCGGGAGTCGGACGAAGTGTGCTGGTACCACTTCACGTTCGGGGAGAAGGCTCACCGCTGTGAATCCCCGTGTTCTTACGTGATGGCGGAAAACCCCGAGGGCCGTCGGTGAACGCGGCCACCGACTACCGCCCCACGGTCAGCCGCCTTTTTGTCACAGACGCGAGCACTAAGCGGCAATTTCTTGTGGACACGGGTTCGGACCTCTGTGTATACCCTCGTGCACTAGTGAGAGGCCCCCGTACGAAGTCCACTTATGAACTTTTCGCCGCGAACGAAAGTGTCATCGCGACGTATGGAGGGCTGGAATTGTGTTTAAACCTTGGCCTCCGGCGGGATTTCAGTTGGCGTTTTGTGGTGGCGGACGTGTCCAAACCCATCATCGGCGCCGATTTTCTCCGTTTTTACGGTTTACTAGTGGACATGAGGAACCAACGCCTCATCGACGGCACCACCCACCTTAAGGCGAGCGGTAAAGCCGTTTTGGAACCGTTCCCCCACATACAAGCGGTGAGCAGTGACAACAAATTTCACCGCATTCTCGCGTGTTTTCCTGATATTACGCGCTCAGCTGGTGCCCCGAGGGAACCCCTTCATTCCACTGTTCATTATATCCGCACCACACCCGGACCACCCGCTTCTTGTCGACCGCGACGACTCGCTCCGGACCGTCAGCGCATCGCTAAGCGGGAGTTCGATGGTATGTTACGCGCCGGTACGGCGCGCCCGTCCGAGAGCTGTTGGTCATCCCCCCTTCACCTAGTGCCGAAAAAGGGGGAGGAGTGGAGGCCCTGTGGTGATTATCGGGCGCTCAACGCCCGGACGGTGCCTGACCAATACCCCGTTCCGCACATTGCGGACTTTGCCCACAACCTCCTCCGAAAACGCGTGTTTTCCACCGTGGACTTAGTGCGCGCATACAACCAGATCCCCATCAACCCGGAGGACATCCCGAAAACAGCCATCACAACACCTTTTGGTCTGTACGAGTTCCCGTTCATGACGTTTGGGCTGCGAAACGCCGCCCAGACGTTCCAACGCTTCATGGACGAGGTTCTCCGGGGGTTGGAATTTTGCTTCGTGTACATCGACGACATCCTGGTGGCGTCGGAATCCGAGGAGGAGCACGAAGATCACCTCCGTCAGCTGTGCTCCCGATTGAGTAAGTACGGGATAGTTATCAATCCCTCTAAGTGTGTTTTTGGGCAGCCGGAGGTGGATTTTCTCGGCTATCGTGTGTCTGGCAGTGGTTCCACGCCTTTACCGGAAAAGGTGGACGCAATTAAAGGTTTTGTCTTGCCAGAAACGGTGGAACGTTTGAGAAAATTTCTGGGTATGGTGAACTTTTACCGCCGATTCATACCCGACGCCGCTACGCTTCAGGCGCCTTTAAGTGAAGTGCTTCGCGGGGGGGCTAAGGGGAAGGACCGCATTTCGTGGACATCCCGGAGCTACGGCAAGCGTTTGACGCCTGCAAAGGCAGTTTAGCGAACGCAGCCCTTCTCGCACACCCGGACATGACTTTACCATTGGCCCTCTTCACTGATGCGTCGGATTTTGCAATCGGTGCAGCCCTCCAACAGGAAACCCCTTTAGGTTGGCAGCCTCTAGCCTTCTTTTCGCGTAAGCTGACCAAGCCGCAACAGAAGTATAGCCCTTATGACCGGGAGCTCTTGGCCATTTACGAATCTGTGCGTCATTTCCGGCATATGGTCGAAGGACGCGAATTCAGTGTGTTCACAGACCACAAGCCCCTCATTTTTGCCTTTCGGCAGAAGAACGACAAGACCTCGCCGAGACAGTGCCGTCATTTGACGTACATCGCACAATTCACCGTGGACATACGTCACCTATCGGGAAAGGACAATTTAGTGGCCGACACCCTCTCGCGGATCGAGGAAATCACTTCCGCCGTCAGTCACGATGAACTCGCGGTGGCTCAAGAAAGTGACAGCGAACTAGCCGAGCTGCTCCGCTCGGATTCCTCCTCGCTCGTCCTGCGGCAAGTGGTCCTCCCTCACAGCGAAGTGCCCCTATTCTGTGATTTGTCTACTTCAACAGCCCGTCCGTTTGTGCCCTCCCTATTACGCCGACGAGTGTTCCACTCCCTTCACGGCCTGTCCCACCCAGGTGGAAAGGCGTCCGCGCGCCTGGTCCCGTTACGTGTGGCCCTTCATGAGGAAGGATTGCATTTCTTGGGCAAGAGAGTGCATCCCGTGTCAGCGCGCGAAGATAACACGCCATGTGCAATTCCATTGGTGCATTCCCCACACCCTCCCACCGCTTTGAGCATGTCCATATGGACATTGTGGGGCCATTACCGCACTCCAAGGGCTACAAATTCTGCCTGACGGTCATCGACCGTTACACCCGTTGGCCAGAAGCCATCCCCATAGCGGACATCACGGCGGAGACGGTGGCCCGAGTTTTTTTCCGCGAGTGGATCTCGCGTTTTGGCGTCCCACAGCGTATCACCACCGACCAGGGTCGCCAATTCGAGAGCCACCTTTTCCATCAACTGGCAGATCTCTCCGGAGCCGTTCATCTGCGGACGACGGCTTACCATCCGGCCGCGAATGGCTTAGTGGAACGCCTTCACCGGCAACTGAAAGCCGCCATCCGCTGCCATGAGACTGAGGGTTGGGTGGATATTCTTCCGACCATCCTCCTCGGCCTCCGCTCCGCCTGGAAGGAGGACCTGCAGACCACATCCGCGGAGTTGGTGTATGGAGAGCCGCTTCGCCTACCGGGAGATTTCCTTTCTCCCCCCGAGAGCCACACCGTGGAAGACCAGACCAACTACGTGGTCCAGTTGCGGCAGCAGATGCGAAGCCTTCGCCCCCAGCCTGCTGCGCGCCATGGTGCGCGAGCAACATTTATTTTTAAATCTTTGTCCTCTTCTCCTTTTGTATTCGTCAGGTGTGACGTCACTCGCGGGGCCCTGCAGCAGCCGTATGAGGGTCCCTTCGAAGTCCTTCGGAGGCACGAAAAATATTTCACTCTGAGGATATGTGGGCGAGAGGTCAATGTTTCAATTGACCGCCTTAAGCCAGCCTTCATCGCCGCCGATGATCCGCCAGTGGTCACACCAGTTGCACCAGCGAGTACCATCCTGAGGCCACCACAGCCTGAGCCGCCGTTGGTGCCTCCACAGGATGGCATAACGCCAGAGGAACCACAGCGGGAATCCCGCACAGGGTCCACGGCACCCGAGAAGGAAGCACGTAAGACCCGATCGGGACGAAGAGTGCGCTTTCCTGAGCACCTCCGGGATTTTTCACCTTAATTGTTCCTCTTCTTTTTGTTCCCTTTGCTATTTTTTTTCCCAACAACGTTTCCTCCCTCTCCCCTGGATTTAATTTGTTTCTCTTATCTGTTTTTTTTATTTTCTTCTCCATCATGCCAGATTGCCTCTGTCACTGGTGAGGGGGTGGTGTGGCGCCCCTGTGCGAGCACCGTCATTCATTTGGATGGAGTTGTCGGGCTCGCCGTTAGAGGGCAGCAGAGGGAGATGTACGCCACCTAGCGTAGCGGCCGGAAATCAACAGTTCCCGACACAGACTTACTTGGTGTGGTTGATCTTCTGTGGGCGCGCGCCGCCATCTTGGTTGTGTTTCTTGAGTGATTTTTGTGTATCCCCTGTTTGGAGTCAAAATAAACTCCCGTCAGTATAAATCGGTGTTGGCGGCTCTATTCATTTAAAATTCCCCGTAATCGACCCTAAACCTACCATGTAACCCCCAAGTCTCCTGGGGTCCCCAACCCAGTCCTTTCATTAGCAGTGTTACATACTGTTCACTTGTAACAATTTTAAACAAAGTGCATCATTTTCCAAGATAACCATTGAGGACTAAGTTCAGGCAAGGGAGTGGATGGGGAAGGGATCTTGGAGTAAGTGTTGAGAAAATAATGGATGGTGGAGCAGGAAGGGTGTAAAACTTCAACCAGACGGAAATTTTGTTAATCCAAGCATTGTAATATCATTCCTTGCCCTACTGCCACCCATTCCCATTTGCTTCCCTTAATTGGGCCGTGTACTTTTCCATACTACATTTGCATAGGGCAATAGCCAGTCATTGATCATAGCAGGCAGCATTTGTCTTGCTGCCAAATAAAATTGAATGAGACCAAAGTGGATTTTCATGCTCATCCTTTCTTGCAGTCCATGCAGTACACACAGACCTGTGCAATGAATTGCAACAAATGAATGTGCATATAATTCTTCATTTTTCCTGCTTGACTATGGAGAGGAAAGCCACCAATAGCAAGCAATAGCTGCTTATTTCAATAAATGGTAAGCACCATTGTGTGGCATTTACATATTTTCAGAAATTGCAAAAATGAAAGCACTAGATACCTGTTTCATGTGGGAGTTATGATATGTTGTCAATCCTTCCAATCTATTATTAATTTCTTCAGTACTTCTTACATCATCATCCAATCTTCCAAATCAAATGCCAATATGCAGTCTTTGAAGGTATTTCTAAATTCATGTTTTTATGGGAATGGATAATTGGGTGGTTTGGCATTGTCTCCCCCAAATGTTTCAATTGTGACACAAACACCATCATGTTAACTCTAATGGGGTCGCATACTGTGCATACCCTATTTCATTTGGCTCTCCACATTCCAAATAGTCAATGTGAGATGGAAGATAGCGTGAGTAGGTTGGAACCATGACTGCAACTCCAGGAAAGACCTTCAATCTAACCCACTAGAAACACCGAGAGCATTCATGGAGACAGCAGAATGGCAATGCATCAGAAACCATCAAGTTTTGACGATCAGCCAGCAGGGATGCACTCGAAGTTATGGCCCAATTTGCACTGCCCTGTGCGGATGTAACATTTACTGCACCCCAACATCGCACCCGATACTGCCAGGTCCATCGGGGGATGCAAACCGGGAGTGGTGGTAACTCCTGTTGCATATGCAAAAGTTGCCGAAGGTATGGCAAATGTCACTGCTGCAGCATCTGCCGCACCTGAGAGCCCAGCTGCACCTGTGGCGTCCACTGCATCAACAATGTCTGCCACCCACACCACAACTACAGCCACTCTTCCTGGATGGTGCAGGGATCAACGCTGGCCATGATCATTCCCAGGGCCACAAGTAGATGTTGGCGAAGAAGAGAGCGAGAGGGAAGACAACGTCACCACCTACAGCTCCCATCAACACCCTTGCTGGCATAGAAGACAAGGAAGCCTCTATCCTGCCTTCATAATAAGAGTAAGATACAGAATATTTCAAGAATTCCATAATAAAAGAAAAAAAATTCTGCTTATGTTTTACAGATGGGAGAGACAACACCACTGGAAGCAAGCGTGAAGTTGTGAGTTCCCCTTTCAGCCAGGATAGGGTTGATGCTATAACTCTTTTAGACTTAAGAGTTCAACATCAAGCGGACTGTCAACACCTAAGTAGCACCGGAAGGCTGCTGTCATTTATTGATTCCACAGAAATCAACTGGTACAGCCAGCCCCCGATGTGAACTATCTGAGTGAGGTACCTGATTAAGGTATTTCACGATTACGGAATGAGGTAGCCCATTTTACCAAGAGATGACAGGCCTGTGGAGTCTGGTAGCTGACAGTGGAGGAGCATACTGGCGAGGTTGGCATTGACAAGTATGTCTGTAAACCTTGTCAGGCTCCTCTGCAAAACCCCGAGGAGGATGATTGTCTCCACTGGGGGAAGCTGGTGCTTTCCTTACTCGAAGAGATCCTGAGCAAGAAGACCACAACAAACTATTGCAGCACAGTCCCGTGCGTTCTGTCCTAGAGCAGTGCAATGCCAACAGCATCTTCCGGAGAATGTAGGAGCAGTGGTTGGTTCTCCAGGACAAGCATTTGAAAATTGTTGCCATCAACGCAATACATTCTAGACCTAGAGAGACGTGGAAGGTCCCAGGATGGAACATCTACTGGGTGGACCAGAAAGCAAGGAGAGGGTCAAGGGTGGTCAACCAATCCATTTAGTACCATGTCCACCACATTACTTTGCACCCTGATGCGGAATCCCAGTCCGTGTAGATCAGGCTCAGGAGAGGATGGCTGCACATCACCTCCCTCTACTACCTTCAGGTGAGACCCTGGAAACCGGATATCCTTCTGTGACCTTAGAGCAACAGAGAGATGCTTTCGATCAGCCTTGTAGACCTGAATGCCAACCATCCTAGCTGGCATTCACAGGTCGCTGATCCTCAAGTAACTGGGGGAGCTCGTGGAGGAAGAAGGTGCAAGTTGCCTCCCTCTACAGTTTGTTTGAAAGCTTGTGGCCCATGTGTGGAAACCTTTTTCTGACCTGGACGAGTCTATTACCAGGAATGGTTCCAACTCGGGGGTTTTGGTGAAAGTGACCATTCTCCCTTGGGACTTCATTCGCATTGCTCGTGTTTGCTGGCAACCTCACTGATTTTTTAGTATCCTCCTCCTTAGCTATTTCACTTTTTCATTTTAGTCACATCCTTTTTTCAGTCCAGGTAGGATAAGTTTTTGAATTGGTAAGAATTGTGTTTGCTCTCTAACAATAATTTATTTTCATTTTCAGTTAATGTTTCCTTTTTCACCATGACATTTCCTTAATTTTTAGCTTTAGCTTAGACTATTTCAGCAGATTATTCATTCAGTAATTAAAATTCTCTTTAAAATTTTCATAGATCAACATTTAAGATTTTATCAATAGGCCAAGCTAGGATTAAAATAGGGATATCATTTCCTTCATTTACTTTGTAGTTTACTACCATGCTTTTGTAAAATGTTGCTTCCATTAAGTAGTTTTTTGTAGTCCTTTTTATAAAGGGTAGCATTCGTGGTTGGCTGAATGGGGAATAAAGTATGAAAGCAGAGAGTCGAAGCTGGAGCTCTACTGAAAAATTAAGATGAACAAGGGGCCAGTGATTCATGAAGTGGACAGAATTTTAGTGGTTCATGGAAACTAACAGTGAGAATGCCTCCCTACCACCATGACCCAACAGAAAATATATAGGGGGTAAGTGAAAAATAAGGTGGCACTGAACACATCATTCAATTTCGAAGACATGCCTGTGTTAAAGTGAAAGGAGAAGAGAATTATATAAGTGAAATGGTTTTACTTGAGGGTGGAAGTGAGCTAATTATCAACTTGTAAAACAATTTGGAGGACAGAAACAATGCTTAATTAAGGTTTCAATAATTTGAATTATAAAATAAAACAATACTTAAATTAATTCCATTTTCTGGTCATAGCTTATGAACATTATCTAGGGAATCGATGTAATGTCTCTTCTGCCTAAAAATAAGATTAATGGTTTTGAAGTCTAGATATGGTGTGCTTTGTGAATTGTTTGCCTGCAATTTCATTGAGAAGAGGTAAAAATCGTCAAAATCATTTTTCATTCAGAATGAGATGGGTAAAGTGGACAGATAAAAGCAGACCAGAGGTGGGTGATGTAAGATCTGGTGATTTCCCGGCTCACTTGATGAATGAAGCCCAACAATAAAAATAATTCATACAACAGAGGTGGTGGCTTGTAAAATTACTGTCACTTCCATGTCTCACCATAACATCTCCCCAATGGTGTTGGCCACCCTGGCAACCTTACTTCCCTTTCCCTCCCTCCCTAGGGAACTGACTGATGGAAGAGGTTTGCATTCCCCTCTAAGTTTCTTCCCCCAAGCACACACTGCCCTCCAATCATCACCTTTTTATCATTTATCATTTATTTTTATCATTTATCATTTATTTTTATCATTTAGGGGCCAGGAGCTTTCTAACAAGCTGAATTACCCTCAAGCAAGAACCTGGTAACCACACATCATCCTGGGACTTCAGAGCAATAGAAAGGGGCCTCCGGTCAGCCTTGTAGACCTGAATGCCAAACATCCCAGCTGGTATTCACAGGTCCCCGATCCTAGAGGAAGGGAACTGTGGGCAAAGGAAGAAGAGCTGACAGTTTTGGGGCTGGCGTCATCTACATTTAAGTTGGGAGGCATCTTCGACAGGAGGAGTCTCTCTGCATGTACACATGCATTGCAATGTCATTGGACCACAACCCAATGATCCTGCTGTTGGGGAACCAGACGATGACCGTCCATCCTACCGAGAATAGGGATATCAGAAACACAGACTTCAGGGAGAGAGTAGCAGAAGCCCTGCTGAAGAACCCACCAATGTCAGAGACAGCTGACGACTCCATGCTGGACCATTTGGAGGGATTGGTCATTACTGCCATGAACAAGGCGATCTCATGGAAGAACGAGGCACTATTTGTCCTCCAGACGCCTCTTCTCATTGGGGTTTGTGCACCTTTAAAGCTGCACAACAACTCTACAAATGACAGAAGGAGCTGAACCGGCTCAATGACATATCAGCTGGGGGAGACATCTTGCAAATGTTCTGGTGGCAGGACCAGAGAATGTGCCACAAGGTCTGCCTAAGATTTGAGGCCAGTCCAGCATTAGGATCCACTCATTGTCCACTGCAGGGAGGAGGTAGCTGGCAAAACACTTTGCTGGAGCATTCTCACCAAACCCAGCCACTCCCTAATCATCTGCTGCTGAAGAAGAGAACGCAGAGTCCATGGCATATGACGATAGTGTACTGGACACTTATTGGCACCCACAAAAGCAAATAGGACATCATAGGGGTAATAAATCACACCTTAAGCCAAGGAAGGCACCATCGTGAGGCTTCAGAATGCTGTTGACAAGACCCCCACCTGGAATTGCTGATGGCAAATTGCAGTCAACGCAGGGATTAAATCGCCTTACACCCAGGACATGGAGTGCCTCCGTGAGTGCACCCATCCATTGGTGGAGTCACCTTACCGTGAAACTCCCAAGGTCACCAGCCTTGGAGACTGCTGTACCGGGAGCTTCAATTTGAGAAGTCTTCTTACTGCTCGTGTCCTAATGCCCCATGCCACACACCTTTGTGATGGCTTGTGGGGTAGTACTTAGGTATGTGGTCCATGGGAAGGAATTTTACATGCACATATTATAGGTATGCATATTATTTTTTTATAATTTATTATTTTTACCAGTTTTACAATGCAGGCAAGTGTGATAATATTATACCAATTAAATATGGCCAATACAAATAAATTAATTTCATCTGCTCCCCAAATTCATGAATAGAGCCTGTGACTGAATCATAGATTCTTTGGAATGCACAACAAAATGCCATTAAATTATTTTTAAATTAGGAATTTAATATGTTAACTCATAGGAAGTGGCAGTAAATATTACAATAGTAATTATACAGCTGGACCCAAACATTGAAACATATGGAATTACTGTCAACATGAACCCAAGCTTTAGATTCATGGCTTTTACTGACAATATCCATAGTGAATGAATTTGTCTTTATATGTATTCCCAAATGTCTTATGAAAATCAGTTTTCCTTCAAATAATAATATCTTTATTAATTAGTACAAAATTAATATGAGAGCCACAAGGAATGAGTCGTCTTTGCATTCATGGCTTATTAAAAAAATAAATATCCATATGCTGAGATTAAACTGCATGATCATTACATACATACAATTAAGCAAATCAGGAAAGCTTCCACAGCAAATATATTTAGTAGACTATTTCAACAACTTATCAACATGTAAATCTTCTGATTGTGCTGAATCAGACATAAAACATGAGTGTTCAAAAATGACTCATTATCCTTTGCCACCTTTTTTCTAACTATTATAGAAGATCTGACTTTAGACTGCTCGTCAACATTCTTGATACTTAAGAATTGACGCAGTCCTTTGCCTGACTCTTGCTTGTGCCTTGAAACTCATCTACTTCACTTATCATTTACTAAGAGTTTGGTCTAAAAGTTAGACCAAACACAGCCATTTCTGCCACATTCTGTTCCAAAATTTGTGTCAATTTATGAGATGTATCTTTGAGGTGTCAAGTGTAACAAAAGAGAATGCAAAAATGGCTGCTAAATTACTTCCTAGACTTCATGTAAATAGCATGTAAAACCACAGAGTACATATTGAAGTGCAGCAGTTAATATTCTATTTAAATGATTGTTAAAAATATAAATGAATGAATAAAAAGTTAAGAGCTAAAATAGAATTACGTACAATTGTTTTAATAAATTTTCATCTTTCTCAGTTTTTCCTTTTAATTCGGTGATATGTCAATACAACTTGACTAGGTTGCAGAATTCATTCAATTTATAAATGACGATAAGATTTTGTTGAGTATCAAAAATGAGTGTTGGCAGTAGGTATGTTATTAAATTGTTATTTTTGAAGTTGAATGCTTAACATGGTCAATAGAATTTTTAAGAATAATAACCTTATCGTATAAAACACATGGGTATCTTACTTGTTCTGATGTTCATCTAGTTCAAGTATAATAAAATATAAAAAATGTGAATGGCAGTTTTTGGCCATATACACCTTAATAAGTACAAAAAGTAGATATTTTGCTTCAACATGGTAGAAAAATATTACAACCATGAGGCAAGATAAATCTAATACAAATAACTCCAACAAAGGGAGAAAAAGGAATGTTGCATGTAGGAATAAATGTTAAAGTTGCACTCTTTGGACAGATTTCAGTTAAGAAGCTCATAGAAAATAAGTCACATTTTTATAGAGTAGTAATTCATGGAAATAGACTACTCATTTTATAACTTGGGTAGAACAATGAGAACAGTGAACCAATGTGAGATGCAGCTTAGTAGTGAATTCATGCATCTGTGGAAATATTACCAACTCCATTGCATTCCATCATCTCTGACATTTTCAAAAAGCAGTGACTCCTAATGAATGCTTCCCCACAATATCAAAATGCAGAAAGATCCTGAAAGGATTTCCTTCTTCCCTAGATCTAGATTTAGACTACGTGCCAACAACCTTGCATTTGTGGCAACATCCTGTGAGCATCAGGCATGATTTTGCTGTACCACATTGATTGCTAGATCACCTAGATTGCCGACCTAATGCCTCCAAATCTGAAGTCAATCAACACAGGGTGTGAGAGCCTTTGGGTAACCTTGTTAAAGGAAACCCACATTTTTTTCTGATGAAAAAATTACTTAAACCTTCTCAGAGTACCTGAGGAATCCGAGCAATGCCACTACTTTGGCGTTGGAGTGATACTTCGACCCTGAGTGTCATCAGAATGATATGGCAGTGATAAGACAGGAAGTGGGCTTGGTGCAGCTGAGGCTGTACGTGTCGAGTCCAGCTTGCGGGCCTCTTGGTGAAGCAGAAGTGCATCTAATGCTGGGTCTTGGGCCACTGTGCGTAGGGAATCCCCAAGAACCTGCCTCAGTTGTTGCATTTCTCTCCCAGCTCTGGAGCTTCTTAATACATACAGTTGCCTTCTCTTGACCTCTTGGTTCAGCTGCTCCCGTAGCAACTGAACCTAATAAATTTAAGAAAGAGGTATTAACTAAACGAGAAACATTACCATGGAGGGTGAATGAAAAGATGTGCAATTTTGCACAAAAAAGAGCCACTTTAATTACAACCTGGGTGTTGACAAATTTCATCATCACCAGGTAGGAAATAGAGTAAAAGAGCTTCCTTATATACCAGAGTTTGGGGAAGGTGGGTAATAGAAGACTAAGAGTATGGGTGGTAGGGGATATATAGGAGGAGATTGAAAGGGAAAAAGGGGGGAGTGAGGAGTAGGAGGGAAGTTAAATTGATGCGTACAATGGTGATAACAATATTGCACACAAAAATTGCTTGAGAGGAGGTAGAGTTACAGTGCACTACAGTATGGGAGGAAGGGAGGATAGGTTTGTTGAGGAAAGGGGAGTGGGGAGGTGGGAATCAGCAGAGATAAGAGATGGGTTAGGGCAGTGGTCGGCAAACCGCGGCTCACGAGCCACATGCGGCTCTTTGTATCCTTGAGTGTGGCTCTTCCACAAAATACCACGTGCGGGCGCACAACAGTGCCATTGAAACTTCGTGATGACTGATTTTCTTATTTACATTTTTACATACTTAGTTAGTATTTATGTGTCTTTATCTTTAGGAGAGTGCTCTGAAGCGACTTATTGAGAAAACATTTACAGAAAGATAAATGTCAACGCGTATTGTCAAGTCGTATCTTTGCATCGTGTTCTACAATGTATTACTTCCGAGCACATGTCCCCGTAGGAAAGACTAGAATTGTAGTTAAAATCTGCACCCTTGCGGTTGGCAATTCCACCTACCTCTGTCCGAAGCACTGTGACATAAATTATACAGCGCAATTTTCACTTTTTGTATGATTTATTTCATCTACAATTCCTGAAGAAGGACTTTTATGATTATTGCCACTCGAATGTCAAACACGTTGAGAGCATATAGCAAATACTGTAATTGAGTGTATTGAAAAGCATCATGCTCCAATCGATAAAATTGTCTCATTTTCAACAGATGCGGCGAAAAGTATTACCGGCGTAAGAAACAGGTTTATTGCTATTTTGAAAGAAAAAATTAATCACGATATACTTACTTACCATTGTATCATTCCTCAATAAGCGCTTTGTGCGCAGACATTTCCAGAAGAAATTTGCAAAGCTATGTGAGTACGCAGATCTTCTGTTGCATAACAAGGTATATTGTTAGGTCTCATCTCAATCAGCTTAATCATAAACTACAGGGGAAAGTAAATACAATTATTTCGATGTTAGAACAGGGTCTCCGGTGAATCTCAATTTCTTTTTTCCCCGAGTTTTCCAGGCAAATGTTTTGCATTTTTCAGGGTCTTGCTGCACTTTGTTTCTAACATATTTTTAATGAATTTCTAAAAAAATCAGCATAATTTTGCAAACATGAAAAAACAAAAAATTTCGGTCCCTACTTTGAGTTAAAAACGTAAGAGTATACAAGGAATGTGGAGTATTTTGGGTTTTATTTCAACTAACAAATAAACAAAAACGGTTAACTGACAACAAAATTCTAAGTCAGGTGCAATTTGAACACAATAAAGTAGATTCAGACTAGTTTGATAAAGAAAATGTAAATAAAAGAAACTGGTGTGACATTTTTCAATGAATGCATTTCCGATTCAATTTCAGCAAAAAATTTCTCGGCTTTTCAAGAAATTACGTTATTTTGGTTTGCAGCTCTTGAAACTTTTGCAGTATGTACCTCTTTCTTATTATTTTTCTCTTGAGGCCTTGGTACCTTTCCTCTTCTCCCAAAAGGCTTCACTGTACTTTACATGAACATTTCGGAAACTGTGAATTAATTGCTTTGTGATAGGTACGGATCTAATGCCCAAAAGCATTTAATTATGTCAAACAAATTTGTATTTTTTGGACAATACACGAATTTAAATTAGATTGGATTGCCCCTGTACAGTGGCCCTGTCGACTACAAACCCGAGGGCCGTGATTTCCATACGCAGTGACCGCAAAATGTATTTCCGCTCCTTCAAAAACATTTCTGCAAACATTAAAACGAGGAGGGTGGAGATTATTTGGAAAGGATTATCAATTACATATATAACAATACCCAATTATCCATTTAGGTTGCTGGCCGAATGGTTTTCGTATAATGCGGGAAATGCCACTGCGCATGCTCAGACGTTTAGATTTCTCGTAAATTTGGCAACACCAAGAATTCCATTCGTACGGCTCTTCGAACAGAATCTTGATTTCCGCGTGAAATTCTGTTTCCGGTGACAGATTTCGGGATCAATTCCGATTCCATTCGTAGCGGCCATTTTACATGGGAATTATTCCGTGTGGAATTTGCCTTGTTATGCAATCGGCCCCCTAGACTGCACATAGGGAGAGTGGTGTGGGATGACGAAGCACAAGCTGCAAGCGGGCGCACAGCTATGAAAAGAGTATTAAATGAACAGGGAGCGCAAGGCTACGCTGAGCCGAGTATAATGCAAGCAAAGGCGCAAGTTAAACCTCTCTCTCTGCCTATATGGAAATCGGCTGCCATGCATTTTCCAATTTTCCAGGGTTTTTCGGAAAAATACAAAAATTCCCTGCGTATTCCCTGAGTTTTCCAGAACAAAATATTTCCCTGAGTTTTCCCGGTTTTCAAGGTTTTCCAGGTCGCCGGACACCCTGTAGAAGAAGCTATTCCATTCGAAAACAAATTATCTCTTTTTGCTCAAGATTTTTCAACAGGCACTTTCCAAGCCTGTTGAAACATCGCCAAGATGATAATTCTGATGTTGACATTTACAGTTTCAAAACAACACTTTTAAATATGAGGGAAGCTTTTCTCAAGAGGTTTAAGGAATTCAGACACAGCAAAGCGACGTTAGCCTTTGTTATAGAATCTCTTAATGCTACTCGAACAGAATTAAATATTTCTCCCTTTAATGTTGACATTGGCAACTTTGAAATGAAATTGCTGAATTTATAAAACAAAGAATTTTAGAGCTCGAAATTTGAACGTCTTTGTGCTGAAATAGAAATATTGGAGAAATAAAATGTGAACTTACATTAGTTCACAGCACAAGTGGTCTGCTTTGATAGACCAGGAGAAGGAAGATATGTTGATTTTTAGCACCTGGAATACTCCTGGAGTACTCCTGACACATACAATCAGCTTGAAAAACTGGTGTTTGCTGTTCTTTCCTTATTCTGGTCTACATATTCATGCGAACAATCATTTTCAAACATGAACCCTATCAAGAGTAAATTGAGAAGCCGCCTTATTGATAAGAACCTTGAGTTTTGCCTACAATTAAAAACAACAACATACAATCCTGACAAACCTAAACTTTCCAAGGAGATGCAAGGCCATTGTTCACATTGTTGTTTGTCACTCATTGTCATGATTTAATTTTATGGATACCTTAAAATTTAATATTGTTATTAAGTATGATATAAAGTTTCATTCAATACACCTATAGTTTAACTAAGACTAAGCTCTAAGTAAAGTTTATTAAGTTAATTTTAGGGAGCATTGCGGAGCGAAAGAAGATGTGTCGAGGATTGAGAAAGGTATGTTGATTAGGTTTGGACATATGAATGAAAGGAGATAGATGACACAAGGATATATGACACTGTGGATGGGAGAGTTGGAAGGGGTCGACCTCAGCGACCGTTCCTCAATCATATTGAGGAAGTTTTTAGGAAAGGCCAGCTTAGGAGTACCCTAATTAAGTTTATAACAATGTACTATGGGGGAAAAAAGTTTCCCAACAAACGGAGTGCCACCACTATCGCTCTGAAGAAATATCGCCATTCACTCTTATGGCATATTATTCCTAGGCAACGATGAGGGAAATTCGAAAACAGTAAGGTGATGGACTCATCGTCAAAGCCAGTGACGGATTACTCGCCGCGTGCATTACCCGAGCGCTATTCACGCTAGCCTCCAAACGGAGGCACATTAGACGACCTTGTATGCATTTGAAACGTATCATTGAACTCCTTCTCGCCATGAATTCCTCAGAATTTTTCCCTTCCCTCCCTTTTTTCCTCGGCTTTGCTCCTCCTCTTGCACTTTGGCAAGGTCCTGGCATACACCCAGTGTCCACTTCTCTCACTGTAACCTACAATACTTAACAGAACACCACCGTGAAAAAGTATTTCCTCTTCTAATCGTGAATACAAACGTATGTTCAATGCATCTTTCAAGCATGGTGGTATATTTACTATGGCTGCGCAAATAAATAAGCTGTGAATGTGCAAATACATAATTTATTATAAATAGAACAATAATTTAGTAAATACTCAAGTAAAAAAGACAAAAAACAGTAAGTAAGAAAGATATAACATTTTTCTTAGTACTACTTGATTTATCCATGGGAGCGATGAAAATGCGAAAGATTCGGACGTAATCCTCGGATGTCATTCGAGGTGGTGTTCTTAAAACAGGTTTCGATCCAGCAGCAGAAATTGCTCTCCAAAAACACTGACATATATGCTCAGATCTGTTTTCTTGTTATGTTTTTGGGTGATACCTGACAAACAGGAGGAATTTATTTTTTTTAATATGGAAATGTTCTTTAGAGTACTATCACATGCAAAGTTATAGTTAACTACAATTGCAACTTTTTCATTGCTAAACACGCCCATAATCAACACTTCTAATGTTTAATCATCAATGAAAATTACGATATTCCAATATAATTGGTTCGTATCCCGGTAAGAATGAGTGAAATCTATCCTCTCCATTTAATTAGTTTCGTTAATTGCTGGCTTGCTTGTCGGCCTGCAATTTCTCATACCAGCTTCATGAGGCGGTTTCTCACTATTCAGGTTCTTTTTAGTTTTATGTCCTCTTTATCACAGCCAATTGTAATAGGATTTTCATTAGGATGCTAATGTGTGCTGCCATCATCATCTCGAGATGTGCATCTTGGTCTCCGCTTCTTGTTGTGTTGCCGTCGTCTCATCCGCCTTCCTGTAGCGTTTTAGCCATAAATATGCTGTTTCTATTCAAATCAATTGCCCTCGATACCTAAGTGACAATTGAGCCTACCTAAAATATCCTATTGATTTATCCGATCTCTCCTGGACTTGTTGGAATTTTGTAATTATCCGTGGAAGTTGTCACAGAGAAAATAAAGTGTCTGCAAAAGCAAATGCATTCAAATATACATCCTATCTAACCTACCAATCAACTTCTATAAGTCCTTTAGGGATAAGCTGCCTGTTGTCTTACCTATGCAGTTTTGCTAAAGGAAAACTGTTTACTATTACCTGATCTCGGTTGAGCTGTAGGAGAGAGTTCAATGGAACATTTCAAATGCATGCAAGTTTATTTAATGGGCCTCCATTCTCGTCATGGCCAGCGCAAAACACGCTTGGGGCAGGCGAGCGGCTGGGAATCCATCAGCAATTTGAACGATCAGTCCAGCACCTTACTGCGTTTGAATTTCCCTCATCGTGGCTGAGACCTAAGAATAATATGCCATCAGAAAGTAAAGTGATTTTCCCCCGAGAGCGATAGTGGCGACAGTTTGTTGGGAAGCTTTTTTCCCCCATGGTACCTACCTATATAGTTTAAGTTTAAAACATTTGGCTCACAAAAGAAATTTCAATCGTTGTACTGTTGATACATAGCTCTGTTGGCTAATGAGTTTGCCGAGAACTGGGTTAGGGTATTGTGGAAATTCACCCAGGTCATACAACAGAAATAAAAGCAATGCACAAAGCAAGTAAAATAGATAAAAGCAATGAATCAATATTATTCATGTCCCCAGGTGGAAATAATTCCTTCATTGCATGGGTTGCAAGTTATTCAACGCTGATGACTCAGAGTCCACAGTATGGCAGAAGCCAGGTGAGGGGGGGGGGGGAATGAGTAGTCACCAGAACATAGAAGACATTGAGGGGTGGGGAATGGGTGAAAAGACACAAGAGGAAAGTAATGGAAAAGAGGGAAATAACCTAGGCACTTCCTTGCAATCCGACCAGAATATCAATGGACACAAATGGTGCAAAATTCCCTTTGTAAACCACTTATCCACACTTCATGGTCATATTTGGTTAATTTAAATTTTGAAATAATTGAAATGTATTTGAATATTCCCTATAGTTCAAATTATAACATTGGGCCTCATCCTTTCCTCGGTCTCTCCTTAACCACTATTTAAATTAAATATTTTTGAGTCTGACCATTTTTCACTTGAGTTCTCATTGCCCTAGCCTCCCCCAGACCCCACTTCTGCCCCATTCCTCCCCCCTCCTGCTAGGTCAGTGAAAGCCTGGAGCAAGGCCGATAGGCCTGCAATTAACTATTTACTCATTCTCCAGCCATGGGACCTTCTGGAGTACAGGTCACAGGATGACACCTTCAACATTTTTAATGCTGAAAAGGAACAAACTCTGCGAATTTCACTAAGTTTTTTTTATTCACGACCCGGGTTTAAACAGTTTATGTCATCTTCAGGTTATCATCTTTCCATCATAGAGAAATTTCACATAGTTATCCCTGACAATGTACGATTTTTAATGACCATGAGCACAGTGTTAAGCTCTGACTTTGTCCCGTCTCAGAGGGTCTCCAAGAAGAAACCCATATGGCTCTCAGTGGTACCATCGCTCGCACTGAAATAAAATGGGCTGCATTGAATCGCCCACACCTAAACCACATTTTCCCAACTCTGTTAATCATGTCATTATCTCCTACACTGTGATTATGGTAAAGAAAAGTCCATAACCAATGATATGATATAACAAACCCCAAATGTCACCACAGAAACCAACCATTATGAAATCAGAACAGGGACATTTCTTTGGTGCTGCACGTCCTGCAGCCTTTAACAATTACATCTCCTCTCACTTTGCTACACCCAGCCCACAAGTCAACCTACTAACCATTCTTCCACTTTGCCCTCACTCCCTTCAAATTTATTCTCTTTTTCCCCATGAAATCCTTTTCCTTCTCAAATCATTATCTCTACAAAAAGCCACTGGAGCTGATGACGTTGGCTCACTCTTCCTTCACTCTACCGTTGGCTCCCTCCAAATCCCAATAAGCAAACTGTTCAATCACTTATTTGCACCTGGTTCCTTCTCTTTACTGTGGCAAAGAGCACTCCTCAATTTAAAATCTGGTGCTAAAGAAGATGTTTGTAATTACTGTCCAATATCTATTCATTCTGTTTATCCATTCTATTGCAACGAATTATCCACGACTGTCAGTTATCATTCACCATCCATATATTTCACCTCAACAGCATGGCTTCCTTCCTGGGGGCTTACACATAACTAATCTTATTGTCCTACATCACCACATCCCTTGCTACATTCACTTTACAAAAACTTTTGACTCGGCAAACAAAACTCTCTTATTTCAAAAGTTAGCAAATTGATAAAAAAAATTTATGGTTCTTTTTTGTCCATCCTCTACCACTTCCTCTAGGACCGCACCCAGCATGTTGTTATTGACGATGCTGCATCTCCCAAACTTCTCATCCCTTCCAGTGTACCTCAAGGCAGCGTGCTCAAGCACCTATTTTTCCTGATCATCGACGCTATCATCAGCTGTGCCTTCTCTCATTTTCATTCAAGTATTATACCAGCTGATAGGTAGGTTCTTGGAAAGTCCCCATTCTGCATCCCAATTTCATAGACATTGTCTTGCTTTCCCTCCTAAGGATATCCCGCCATTAGATCCCACTTCAATTCTTCATATCTTCTACTTCCTCTTATTTCATCCACAATTCCTATCCTCTTTCTTCCTCTTCCACGCTTCTCTAGTGTTCTCCCCTCTATCTCTCTCTTCAACATGCCCTCTCCTCTCAAAACCTCCTCCATCCATCTCTTCTGCCTTCTCCAAACCTCCGTCACAAGCTTCCTCTCCTCTCCAACCATATCCAATACCTTCCTCTGCACCCAGCTCGCCTTCTCCATCCTTCTCCAAAACCACATCTCAAATGCCTCAAGTCTATGCACATCCTCCCTTCGCAATGACCAAGTTTCCGACCCATATAGCACCACGCTCCATATTAAATTTTTGACCAGCCTTTTCTTTAAGTCTCTTCTCAGACCCCCCCTCATCAATTCCCTTCTCTTCGAAAATGCTTCTTTAGCCAGTGCAATTCTGCATATTCTGGTTTCCTTACCACTAAACCCATTCTCCTCCAAAATACTACCCAGATACGTAAACTGCTAGACCTGCTCGATCTTCTGCCCTCCCACCCTTAGATTCAGCCCCGCCTTCTTACTTCTAGAAAATCTCATTACTTTCGTTTTCTTGTCGTTGATCTTTATCCCATACTTTTCGCACTGCACCTCTATAATGCATTCACCATTAACTGTAACCCCTTGGCAGACTGACTAACCAATGCTTGATCATCTGAATATCTCACTGATTTTATCAGCTCCCCTCCTACCTTTATTCCTACCTCCTCCTCCCCCCATGCCTCCCAACATTTCTTCTGAATCCACGTTAAATGGTAACGGTGATAGTGGGCATCCCTTCCGCACTCCCTGTCCTATCGTGGCCCATCCCAATACTCCATCGGCTACCCTAACCTGCACCGTCTGGTTCATATATAAATTTCCGAATCAGATGCCTGTCCCTCCAATCGACCCCTAATTTCTTCAACATTCCCATTAATTTAGCCCAGTCCACCCAATCAAACAGCTTCTTGAAATCTACGAAGCATGCAAAAACATCCTGCCCATACTATAGGTTTCTTTCTACAAGCGTCTTCATCACCGCTATATCATCTCACATTCCCGTCCCTCTCCTAAACCCGAACTGGTCATCACCCAGGTATTCATTAGCCTTCTTCTCTAGCCTTCTGTTTATAATTCTCAGAACTACTTTAGCCGGGTGGGATATTAAGCTTATTGTCCTATAGTCTTCGCAAGTTTTTACCTTGCTCTTCTTTGGTATAGGAATTAGTACACTCTTCGCAAAGTCTTCCGGCCTTATTCCATCCTCATAAATCCTACGAATAAGCGCAAAAAGTTTTCCTCTTCCATTCTCCCCGATGCTCTTTAAAATCTCTGCAGGTATGTCATCTATTCCCACCGCCTTATTCCTTCTCATGTCTCGTAGAGCCCTTTCAATTTTGCTATCTAGTATACCTGGTCCAATGCCATCTCTGTCAATGCCGTCTTCCCTTTCTATATCTAACATATTGGGCCTTATTTCTTTACCATACTCCTTCCACCTCTCTTCCATACTCCTTCCTTCAACATACTCCTTCCACCTCTCCTGGATCTCTTTCGGTTCTACAATCAGCTTTCCCGTCTTGCCTGTTATTGCTGTAATTCCCCTTTCCTTATTACCGCCCGGCAGTTCCTTTACTTTCCCATATAATGCATCTGCTTTTCCTGCTTTTTGGTATTTCTCTAACGAGTCGATCTGTTCTCTCCATCACGCCTCTCTATCTTAGTTTCTCTTTTAAGCCTGTTATTCAATTCTCTGTATTTTCTCTTACCTAGCTCTGAGATTACGCTCTTCCATTTCCTTCTCTCCTGCATCTCCATTATCATCTCCTTTGTGATCCACGGTTTTCTAATTTAAGTTGCACTGACTACGACTACCATTGCTTTCGCCGCTTTTACAATTCCATTTTTCAAACTTCCCCATTCATCTTCCACTGATCTAACTCCATGATCCTCACCCATTATCTCATCCACCTTCTCTCGATACTTCTTCTTCATTGCCCCAAATAATGCCTCCGTATTCCACTTTCGTACCCTCATTCCCATTCTTATCTTTTTCAGTTTCACCCGACATTTCATGACTAATAAGTAGTGGTCTGAATCTGTATCTTCTCCTGGATGAATATGTGAGTTTTTAACAGTATTCCTGTATCTGTGACGAACCATTATATAATCTATATGGAACCTATCTGTCTCTCCCGGATTCTTCCAAGTGTACCTACGTCGAGGATGATGTCTGAACCATGTATTTGTAATCACTAGGTTATTTCTACGGCGAAACTCCACAGCTTTCTCGCCGCGGTCATTTCTCCTTCCTAACCCGTAATCACCCACCTCCTGCCCATCTCTTCCTTCACCCACCAATCCCGCGTAATACCCGCGTTCCAATCCCCCATTACTACCAAGTGCTTACTTCCAGGTATCCTACCAATTATTTTCTCTAGCTGATCGTATATACCACCTACCTCCTCCTCTTTATGATCAGAGGTAGGCATATAAACCTGGATTATAACTAAATTCGTTGGATCTGCCTTAAGTTCCACGACTATTATCCTATCACTCACCTGGTCTGCATACATTACTTTTCTACCAAGTTTCCTATTAATTACGAATGCAACCCCACGCTGACTTTCATTCCCTCCACTATATATTACTCTATACGTAAGATTTGTATCTCGAGGATAAGTCAAAAATTTACCAATTATAACTCCTTGTCAACGTTTCGGTGTATAATTGACACCATCTTCAGGGCTACAATTTACGGTACAACAACATTATTAATGAAGTAACAAAAAATATCACAAGTTTCACCTTACAAATCAAAGTATCATACACGTCATTACAATATACAAATAAGAATTACCTCTGATTTAGCCAGGAACATCATGTTTCAACAATTCACATCTCCAAATAAGTGTATGATACTTTGATTGTAAGGTGAAACTTGTGATATTTTTTATGTTACTTCATTAATAATGTTGCTGTACCATAAATTGTAGCCCTGAAGATGGTGTCAATTATACACCGAAACGTTGGCAAGGAGTTATAATTGGTAAATTTTTGACCTATCCTTGAGATACAAATCTTACATTCCATGAAGAGGTCGATAATACAATGCTTCTATTAGTTAATAGCCATCGCTCCAGTAGTCCCCGCCATCCTTCCATCTTACTTCACTCAGACCCATTACATATATCTACACCCACCCTCTCCATTTCTTGCTTTTTATTCTCTCGCTTCCCCACCCTCCGCATAGTCCTAACATTCCATGTGCCTATTCTGAATGTTTTGTTCCTCTTTTTTATCTTCTTTTCCTCTGCTGCTGCTATGTCTGAGCAAGGATTTCGTGTGATGATGACTGCAGGGGCCTTGCTCCCACCGCAGCCAGGCGCGACACCCAGCCCTTTAATGTGAGTTAATTCTCTATAAAAGTTTATTGTTACATATTCAATTTTAAAGCCTACAGCAGCTGTTTATGGATATCTATTAAATAAATCAATCAAATGGAAAAGTTTCAGCTGTACCTGATTTTCTAGGCGCAAAACCTGCTGTCGATGAGACTGCTCTCTCGCCTCCAACAGTCTCTCCGCTTGTAACTGTGCTGCACGCAAATGCTCCATCTCAGCGTTCACTTCAGAAGAGCTAGTTCCTCCATAACCCCCATCCATGCTTCGAAGTTTCTCTAGCAACTTAGAAACTTCAGCCTCACGCTCTGCCAGCTGCACTTCTAGTTTTCGTACTTTGAATTGAAGGTCTTGATTTTCTCTTTCCAAAGCAGCCACCACTTCAGACTCTGATGTGAGTCCTGATGAGCCTATCATGATGGTCTTTTCTGGACGCTCATAGCTCTTGCTCCTTTCTCTTCGACGCTCAGCTGCTTCCATTTGTCTAATTTTCTCCATCAAAGAGTCCACCTACCATGTAAAATAACATGCATGTTTTCATCATGTAAAAGTATAATTTGAACATGCTAAAATCAATACAGACCAATAATGAATCTTAGGTACTTGGCCAATAATTTGTCCATTAAAGCTGAGTTTATTTGATTTCAAATTTTGCAAAGACACCAACTTTGAATCAATATCACTGACACTCTTATAAGAAGCTACTTTCCATAACAAACTCATTTCAAGCAAAAGTGGTGGAAATATCTTCTATGTCATAATTCAGTTAGGAAGAATTTATTCTGAAGATTCAGGCGATATGGTGTGGAATTTCAACATGATAAAGTTGAAGAGTTAAAAACAATTTCCCACAGATAAAAGTTTTTAAAAGAGGCTTTATGACTTAAAAAAAAGACTGTCATAAAGTTTTTTTAAACTTTTATTTGTGGGAAATTGCTTTCAACTCTCCAATGTTATATCATAGGAAAAATTTATTGTGCCCACAAAAATCTCTTTTAAAAGACAAATTTTCTATGCCCGCTCCGCAAAATTTCATTTGTAAAAGTAAAATTAAAAACAAGTAAAACAAGCAGACCAAATATGAAGCCTGATTCATTCTAATAAGGCTGAATGGTTAAATCTTAGGTGTCATATCAGGAAATAAAGTTCAATGGGAAAGGTCACATATTTAGGTTTTTGGGCATAGAATTCACAGCTAAGAGTTTTTGTCTCCAAATTTTGTATTACACATTTCCTGGGTTTAAATAGAGGAAGAGGTATATTACAATCCTGCTGCAGTACAAAGCCACTGACTGAAGTCACACTTCATCACCAGCAAAACCAGGGATAAATGATTTTCCAGGTCACCAAAATAAACAGAAAAACTTTACACGACAGGGAAAAGAACAGCATGCTCCAATCAGAACATGTTATCTCTCAGAAAAATGGCAATGGCGAGAGGACAGCTTTATCCTCAACTACTAGATCTACCCCTTGGCTAATTATGGTAGCAGTTAGACATAAATGTTACGTATAGAAATGATACTTGAGGCATAATGCAAGCATGTGCTTTACATACATTATAAACTGTTGGCTTAGGCTCATAATTGCCTCTACATGATACTCAAACACTCAGAACTAATTAAAAGAGGTGCAAAATATTAAGCACTAAGTTTCACTGCGAGAAGGTTTACCTTGGATCTAAGTTCTGATCTCTCTCTTCTCAGCGAAGCTAATTCTTCTGAGGTACTTGCACTTAGTCCATCACCAGCAGAAGGTCCTCCATCACCAGGCCAACCAGAAGTAGACAAACGCAACCTGGCCTCAAGGCCAGATCTTTGGACCTCAGCATTTGCTAATTGAGTTTGGAGCCGTTGGTTTTGGTCAAGAAGATTTTGGCTATCACGACGAACATCAGCCAAAGTTCTTTGAAGTGAATCCAAACGCTCAGCTAGTACACGTCTTTCATTCTCACTGTTGCTCAAGGACTTCTGGAGCTGAGTAAAAATTTAAAATGCAAAAGAATTAGTAAACATTTAATCAATCTAAATAAGTCCTTTCATACTATTTAAGCATAAAACATGCCCACTTAAGCAATATAAGACACAAGAAGCAACATTGTACATATATATGTAATAGTGATGGGTCAAATTCAATATTTCATAAAATCCAAATCTCAAATCCAAATTATTATTTTTATCATATCTCAATTGTCAAATCTTGAATCCAAATCCTATTTTCACCAAATTGTGAATCCCAGTTCCATTTGATTACCAATTAATATATGAAAAACTCCATATCCATTTTTACATTCGTTTGTAATTTTAAGAACCCATTAGTGGCTCTAGGTTTTCCTTAATACTCAAATTTAATTAATTAGCTTGCAAAATAGACAAAACTAATGAGCAATTTTAGTTTCACAATAAAATTTATGGTTCTTAAATGAAGTGAACACGGGTAACATTCATTCTCGCATTCTCCCTCAATCATGATCTAATTTTTTAAATTAACTCTTTTTCTGGCAGTACAGGATACCCTCTTTAAAACTTCCATAGCTAGAACTGTACAAATTTTCTTTCTAACAAGGAATTTCAAAACATTTACACAACTTTTTGGGTTAATTTGCAAGCTTTTACTGTTTCACGGGATGATTTTGAATGTTATTTTTCACATGCTTCCACAATGCATTATTAGCCTAAGACACACCCATGTAAGATAAGGTATTGATGTTAATGACACAAATTGTGAATTTATCATTGTCATATTTCTCTGAGAAGTAATACCTATTTTAGCTATATATTATGCAATTCCACTCGAACGTGACCAAATGACCTTACACTTTTGACTCGACCAGCTTAGATTATCTGCATTTAGCGCAAAATAGTGCAACGTAGCTTCAATCTAGGACTCAAATAAATGCCAATTAACACGTTCACTGCAGATATCATGTCATCAGCACCCTGAGTGTTCAAGCATTCACCAGGGACCCTGTATAGCTTCCTCGTGACCTAGAATACCCCTACACGATAGAGATGACTTCTAACAGCCCAGAAGTGAAAACCGCTCTTAGCTCCCTGCTCTGGTTCCATTGAAGGAAAATTCTTTCTTTAACCCTGAGGTAAGCCAGTTTCCATTCATCTTCCTGGCACTCTAATGCACGAGTTTATTTCAATTTCCCCATATTTTTAACCCTAATTGAATGGTCTTTATGGTCTGATTGTGAAGGTTCTTCTGCACTTTGTACAGAGTGCTTTGCACCTTTTCACAAAAATATGTAAATATATAGTTTATTATTTTGTAAATATTATTATTGTAATAACATGTTTAATCTATGCAATGTTTTTTGTGCTTTACATACTTACAATACACAGTATTTTCCTGGCAATTATTACCATTTCTCTACTAATTTATCACAAAAGAAGATTTTATTTTCATTGATAACAGTTTTGTTCGGGTTTTCCTTTGGAATAGGGTTCTCATACATTTGTATGTATTATAAGATGCACTGAGAATTATGGTGATTTTAGTGAGTAAGTACATTAATTGGCCAAAAGATACCATACAGCCCTTCCGAATTATATGTATGTCAAAGAAAAATATATGGGAGACTAACCTTTCCCACTCCTATTTATACCCTCCTCCAGAGACATCACTCAAAGCCCAGAGAAGGCCATGTGTCAGCTCATGGTCTTTCCTTGACTCATGTCGCCGCAGCATTTACAAATGGGCCTTCTAAATTACACCAAGAGCGTGCCATTGTACTCCCTCACCCTTCTCGGTCTCCTTTCGACCCAATGCAGAGCCTTCCATTAGCCGGCCGGAGTGGTATGTGCCATTGGACGCCCCACTTCACCCTCATAAAATAACATACGGAAGTCTGAAACCTATGGGTGGTCTTCAAGGTGGGAGGGTTTTTGTCAAAGCTAGCAAAATGAAGGCAGTAAAGCAGTGCATCACTCAGGAGAGTGGGTTGGGTAGGAAGGTGGTGTGTATCGAAGATACATAATATCTTTGGTGACCATATGTATGCACACTTCTCAAATGTTGTAAAACGGAGAGATGTGCCGCTGAAATATTCCAAAAGCGTTTACTTTGCTCTCATGTAATCAGAGAGTTTCAATATTTTTATCATAAAAGTATGTATATTGTAACCGGTCCCGTTTGGACGCGGATACAAGGTTGGGAGCAACCGGAACGAAAAGGATGGTTCTGGTTTTGTTTTTTTTTTCATTGTTAGATTTTTGTAGCGTGTGTTTCTTTGTGAGTGAATGCGAGTGTTCTCCCCCTTTCCTCAGTCTTTTCCCTCCCTGGCGAGCAACCCCGGCGTTTGGAGAAGGCCGGCTAAGTGCTTTTACCCCCCTCCCCATTCCCCTTCTGCCCCCGAAGTCACTGGCATAAGCTGCGTCGGGACCGGGGTCAAGTGCGCTCAGGACGTCTTTGATTCTGGGTGAAGCCACTTCCCCTCACCTCCCTTATCACCCTTCTCACCCCAACCGGGGCGAGAGGTATATAAGTCGGGAGCCACGCGCTCTTGTAGCGAATAAATTCTAACGGCTGATTCTAGAGAGGACTTCTTGAGACTGATTCTCGCGAGGTGAGGACTTAAGAAACGGCTAGCGGCGAACAAGCAGACGACATACGGAGGGCTGAGAGGAGAAGAGGAGAGGAGAAGCTGGACCCAAGGACCTACGGAAGGGACCGCGGCGTAGGTGAATAGACGAAAAAAGCATCGCGGCCAACAGAGAAAGAGGTTCCGTATCCCAAGCCGGCATCCTGGTTGGGAGAGCTGCAGGAAGTGAAATCGTCGGGAAAGCTGCTCAGGAGAGTTGGTGCTGACAAAGCCGATAAGTGCTGTCCAAATTTGTGACCATTCCCCAACATAGAAGAGCCCGCCATTCCTCATAGAACGAATCGCCATTCCCCAACCTAGAAGAGCTTGCCATTCTCCCTTGAACGAATCGGCATTCCCCTAAGAAGATCCCAAAATAGAAGAAGATACCGAGTGAAACCCTTTATATACACCCTTTTCCCTATCCCGTACCTGAGTGAGTGTGAATGTGTAAATTGAGATAAATGTTAGTGCAACTAAATGAAGAGAATACAAGGAGTACAGACAATTAGAAGCTGCACTCAAACAAAATTTTCTTAGTTGTCAATAGAATCAAAAGGGAGTTTCATGTTTTTACCACCGTCCAAAGGCGAATTATTTTGTGTCAGTTATTTTCATTTTCTGTGTTTTTTTCATAACATTTGATATCTCTTGTTCTAAGATTAGCACCCCCCCCTTTTCCCCCCTTAGTGTTATCTACAATTGATCAATGGTTTCTTTTGTGCCTTTCGTAAACGAATAAATTGTAAAAGTGTTAATTCTGTGTTTGAGATTTACTTGTCAAATCGTCCTACCCCTCCCCCACGTCATCCCGCCCAAGATAAAAAGGGAGATCGTGAACCCGTGTCGTATTTCACCCACCCTCATGATCGTGGTCGAGCACCCATCGAGAATCCACCCCACCCCAGAAGCTCCGACGAACTTAGCCGGCATCCTTCCCTTCCCCATTTCCCCGTCACTGAATTTCTGCTTCCCCCCCCCCCCCCCCAGCTCTCCACTCATCATTGACAATATTTAATACTGCTAACAATTTAAACTGTGCGCAGTGCCAGAAATAATGATATTTTCTATTAAAAAAACACAAAGTAAAAGAATATAGCATAAGATTGGGATGTATGGTATAAGCAACCCGCATTACGTGGCTATCCCCAGTCGCCAATGACGTGATATCATGTCAAAAATTAAAATGCATATTATTAAAAAATTAAAGCTTTTAAAATGTTTTCAACATTTTTCCTAACTTCTTTGGCATCGATACGTACGACCTGCATAAAAAAAAAGAAAGCCGCCCTGGGGTCAAATTATGTGAAGCAATGGGCAGCGTTGAAAGGGTTGATTCCCAATGTTATATTTCCATGATTAGGAGAAAAAATCTGACTTCTTATTAAAAGTTGGTCACATAAACATCTATTCCTGTGTCTTAGCACTCTAATTTTACCCAATAGTTTTATTTGATCCATGCTTAGAACATAATGACTCCTTCATTAATTCTTAGAAAAGACCAGGCTTAATTTTGCAGTTAAAAAGTCATGATGTAACTCTGCTAAGAATGCAGAACTTTCTATTGGAGGTACAAAACCTCTGGCACAATGGAGCAATAAAAACAGTTAGGTGAAAATTATATGACTTTTACAGTGAAAAAGGCGATGTTTAGCAGATCATGTTTTAGGTTGGGAACACACTTCTTTGCAGCTCAAAACTTTGCTTTTCAAAATAAAAAATTTTTTTAGGGCCTATCAGTAAAATGCAAACTATAAATAAGTGAGCATAATGATCTGCCACGCTCATGTCAGCTTTGAAAATGATGCAAGTCGAGGGTGATGTGCAGGGCACCATGCACTTAATTTCTAAGTGAAATATTGTGACTAATTATGTACCATCTTATATCTGCTTATATGTATGCTATACTGAATTTTCATGTTAACTATTAACACTTTTGAAGTGAAAAGAAGTCATGGCCAGAGTTGATTATTTCGTAGTGAGATTTCAAACAATAGAAACTGAGATGTTCATGTGCTACCCGCACTACCAATATCCCAATAATTTTTGGAAGAATTCCGTCAAATCTCCAACCCATGGATTGGATATGATTCAAATGAATCCTTAAATTCTCACCATATCACCGTTACTAACTTAACGTAACAGACAGCACTTTCCTAGGAGCAATCTGCAGAACTTATGCAAAAAGAAAATGTGTAAAAGATTTGAGAGTTATTAATCATATGGAAAGTAGGGGTGCTTTCACAATAGCCCTGAATTCAGAAATGAGCTATAATAAATCATCACTATCGCATGCTATCTGACATTTAAAATAACAAAAAGCGATGGCACTATCGCTAGAATAGAATGGTGACTTCCAGCATGGCAAATAGCAACTGAGATGAAATACTTGGGAAGAAAACACCTTAAGACATTGTTCTGGCTAATAGGGTGGTCACCATTTCATTCATAATAGCTGCCTAAATCAAGTTACATGTCACTTGATTTAGGCAGAAATTGAAGGCTTGAAAATTCAATGAACAGTAAAGTTCATTCTAATTATCCATGAAATACCAATTCTCTCCTATACATATATAGTGAATACACATTCCAATTATAGCATTATATATCACACAAAAATTTGAAAACATTTGTGTGATGTATTTTAGAAGGCATTAACTGTGCCAAAAAAGTAATACATGTTGAAGATAGTTAAGTATAGCAATGTTAAAGAAAATTATTTATAGCAATAACTTGCTTAATAATGGATCATGATAACCAAATTAGGATCAAACAAAGAATAGTTTGATGATTACATTATCTTTAATTTGCTTTGAAAAGTACAGCAGTAAAATCTGTACATTGGCAAGATTCAGTAAAAAAAATTCAAAATTATAACCTAACGTATGTGCATTAAAAAAATACCTGTTTCATCTTATCAGTGCCAGACTGGGAGGAGACACTCGAGTCCAGAAGAGCTCTGTTCAACCGCTGTACTTCTGAACGTAGTTCTGATTCAGCTGAGGCTGCTCGTTCTAGTGAAAGACGCAACTGTTCTACAGTGGCTTTCAGGGATCCACAGCGCTCTTCCAAGCTTGCAACAGTTCTGCCTTGCATTTCTGATTTTTCTTGAAGTTTCTGAAAAACGTAACAAAAGGAGGTCACTTATATACTGGCATTGTTTTGCATATTAGAAATAAAATATAATTTATGGATATAATAATTTGAATAAGAAATTTTCCCTTAACCCTTTTAGTGCTAACCTCCACCAGCGGTACTAGTGAGAAATGCGGGGGGTATTTTAGTAAAATGTATCACCTTAGGAAAAATAACATTATGAAGTTATTGTTTTAGATATTGATATGCGGTTTTTAATAATTTTATATAAATTGAATTTTTAATAATAATAATATTCTTTGACATCAAATGAGAAATATACGTATTTATTTCAAAGTTATAAAGTTAACCAATATTTTTTTAGCAATAATATTTTGATTTTCACACACAATAGTAATATAATTTTTTTCACATTTTATAATAAAACTGCTATATTTACATCAAATAAATAACCAAAAAAACATGTGGAAAAAATTATAACAATATAAGGAAAAACTAGCGATTGGCATAACTTTTAGTCAGCCTCTGTATAGTCCCACTTTGTGGAAAAGTCTTATCTTACAATTTACCACTGAGTTATATTAGGGCTTACCTCATTATCGTTGTGCCACACACCTAGCACCTATGGTGAACCAAGCAAATGCTGTGCACACCTTTCTGACACTGTATACATACTGTACGGGACCTTTTTCTCTTCTGGCCATGTTTTCCTGAACAAACAACACATTTTTTTTCTTTCCTCCCTGGAAGTTGCTGCAGTCCAGCTTTTGACCCATGTGCAGGAGGGGATACATCACTCTCCGTCTTTACAAGCCATTCCGACCCTATAGAGTCTATGATGCTTGATATATATTGAAGTCTTGTCATTATTTTTATTGGATTATTTTCTTTATAGATAAAAAATTGAGCACCATACGAGCAATTACACAAAAAACAACTTTCTTCCAAAACTTTACTGTACGCCTTTCATCCAAGTAAGAATATACCATCATGCCAGATGTATCAATCCCACCCATGTAACTATTATATAAATTGATTATTTGTGGTCTAACTATTTCTTTGATTTTACCATGCCTCTTTTTACTTAGATGAATGCTTTGTGGTGTTGCTTTTGTGGAAAGCAGCAATACTGGATTTTTTGGTTTTTTTTCCTTTTGCCCTAGAAAAGGAATTTCACCACTTCTATAAGAGTAACTGTGAATAGCTTTTGGTACCCACTAATGTTTCACCTATGCTAAGGTGTTCATGTGTTGTATACTGATGGCGAAATAGGTGATTAGCATGGCCAACAATGGGCTGAAATTTGGCACAAGGGTCGTACTTTTCATTGCCAGGTGGGAAAAGTTTGGAATTATCTGTGAGATGGAAAAACCTCAAAATCAATTGAAAGCGATCTCTAGACATCATTTTACCGAACCACGGTATAGTGCGAGAATTATTTGACCAGTAGGAAAATATAGTTGGCCTTTTAGTTACACCCATCTCCAGTAAAATAGCAATGAACCCTTTTATCTCGTTCACTGTCACTTCCCGCAACCGCCTCACCCTCGATTTAGGAGATATTGTTTCATGGGCGGTGAGGAACTATGCAGCGTACCTGTTGGTTTCCTGTGCAAACAAATTCCATAGCACAGGGGTGAAGAACAAATTGAAGTATGCTATGGGTTCTGCAGTCGGTAATGGTGCATGCTTGGGACCCGGTATTTCTGCATAACTGAAGGCGTTAGCACTTCTGTCATGTCTTCAGAGATTACGTTGAACTCCGGTGGTGGAATTACATCGGTAACGGCCCCATCTTCGTCACTTTCTGCTATAACTCGAGGCTTTTTCCTCTGCGTCACAATGTCAGAGTCATCTGAATCCGAATTCACATAGTCACTCAGACGCCCGCTCTCGTCATATTCCTCAGAGCAATCGTCATCACTTAGCGATAACAAGTATTTCACCAATTCTTCATCCAAAATATCTTTCGAAGTCTTTTTAGTTGCCATTTCAGGTAACCAAAACGAACACAAAAAAATAAACGCACGTATTTTCTTGTAATCGAGCTTGATTCAACCGCACGCTTGCAAGGGAAAAACCGCACGCTCGCAAGGAAAAAACCGGACTGAGCTTCGAAGGCAAAAGAGAACCCACTGCGTTCCTCGCACACTGCCTACAATCTAGTAACTATCTCAAGGCAGAATAAGAAAAATTCCCTATCACAAAGAGGATTGCTGACAATGTAATCCCATTACAAAGGGCCCATATGATTACCTAGGACGGAAGGCAAGAGAAACCGACATGATAAAAAAGTAATGATTTCATTAGCGTCGTATCGTCCAAGTCTTAGTTAGCAGTTTTATCAAAACAGATTCATCATGACCCATTCATGAGGCTGCAGATAAGCCTTTTAGTGGGCTCTCATAGTGGAAAGACCACTCAGCGATAAGAGTGAGCATACGATGAGGCTGTGCTTCCCCACACGTAAACAGTTCAACGTCAAAATTACAGTAAGATTCATACTTTATGAAAAGTATTTAAAATAAGAAATAAAAAATTAAAAAAAAAAAACGTTATATGTAGCAGAGAATTCATATTTTCGATAAGAGAAACAACAAACAACATGCAATTAATATTATATAAATTATAGCGATTTAAACAATAGCCTGCGTTTGAGCCGATATATCGGCCCGCCTCACTTTTCGCCTGAGACGCAAAAGCCGATATATCGGCCCGCCGCACTAAGAGGGTTAAATATGTAATGTGATGGCATAACCAGAATGTATTTCAATGAAACTGAATTAACCCTTTTGCGCCAAATGTCCTCTATAACTGACTTCACGTCAGTTAAAGCGGACATTTTCATATGCAAAAGAATGAATGGGTAAAGGTGAGCTTTCGTCCCGCACGGTCATCATTTTTTTTTTGAAAAACCTAGGAAACTGATGATATTGAATTTGATACCTATGAGTAGAGGAAGAATGCCCATTTGTAAAAATGTAAGAATCATACCCGTGTGACTAATATTTTTTGAGATATAGACGTTTGAAAATGAACAATTTTTCGATTTTTTCGTCCGTTTTCGACGCCATATTTGGAGGTTTTCACGAACAACCGGTAGAGGGATAAGACTAATTTCACTTCTATAATATGCCTTTACCCCACCCCCCCCCGCAACAAGCTTACAGGCCTATGGAGTGAAACTGGGGTGCTAGGGTAGGATGGTAAGCGGGCCCGATTTGGGCATTTTAAAAAGTGAAAAACGTATTTTCGTGAATTGGAAAAGTGAAAAACGCATTTTTCGCGGGAACGGTAAAGTGGAAATGGGCATTCCTGGGTGGAGGAAGTTTCAAAATGCTGATTTTTGTCGGCATTTTCGTGATTTGGAATAGAGGAAAACGAATTTCCCTTCCATTCCTTTGCCCTGAACCCACCCCACCAATAACCTTGCGGGCCAAGCATTTATGGGAGTGGATGAAGTTTCAAAATGCTTATTTCTACGGCATTTTTGAGAGTTGTAAATGCTGAAATCGATTTCAAGCATTTATGGGAGTGGAGGAAGTTTCATTATGCTGATTTTTACAGCATTTTCATGAATTAGAAATGCTAAAAACGTATTTCCCTTCTTTAATTTGCCCACCCAACCCACCTCACCAACAAGCTTTTTCGTGGGCATTGGTAGAAGGCTAAAATGTAATTCTTCGTATTGGTTCTGGTATAAAATCCCTCAGGTGACAAGGTTAATGTAAGTGGACTTTTGTTAGAAGCTAAGTAACTAGTATTGTTGATGGAGTTCTCTCGGGTAGTGTGGAAGGGGGAAATTAACTGTCAATAATTGGAAGGTAATTGGTGAAAAGTCAACCGGTATTCATTCGCCAACGAGAGTTGAGGATGTAGATGTAGATGAATGTGGGCAGTGTTGACATACAGCAAGGTACAACTTGTTTATTTACTGAATTTAATTAATATTGTATGATAAGAATGAGTGGAAAACATAAAAATGATGTGACTGAGACCAACGAAAATAAGCGTAGGTCGCATAAACTTAATACTGTCAAGCAAAAGTTTAGAATTATTAGACGTGCTGAACTGGGAGAATCTTTTTCTGCAATCGGACGATCATTGAACTTAAGTCGTTCAACTATGTCTTCAATATTAAAGGGGAAAGATAAATTATACACCATGTACGAAATGCTGAGAAGTGCATGCGAAATTCATGAAGTTGTGTATGGCATGTACCAGCGAAACGTCATTCTATTTTTGTTTGTCTTTTGTCTTTTATAGGAAATTTTTGAAATTTTGCTGCTTCTGTAATTGTAATAATTAAATGATACCGAGTTTAAGGGTCCAAAAATTAAATGTCGTTATGCTTCTTGTTTTGTGTCTTTATAGTTATGGTGGACATTATCAGTGAAATGTTAATTTCTGCTTGGGAAAAATTAGAAATCCATATGTATATATGTTGTGTCAAGGTGTCACTCAGTACACAAAGGTATTCTTTTAGAACCGTTTATCAACACTGAGTAATTCCAAAAGTAATTACGTATTGTTTGAAATATAATTAATGTATTTTTTAAACTATTGTATTAAAAATAAAATTTCCTAACAGTTGAAGTTTCACTATGTATATTTAACTCTCCGGGAACGTAACCCCTAATTAGTATGAGACTCTATTGTTCGACTTTCGTACACGTCTGCAGGAACGCATTGTGTTGAAAGTCAAGGACTGCCTGTATAAACCATATCATTATTGCTACATATTTGGTACAGGCTGTAAACAGGTTGACTATGAAATGCTAACGCTCCCATTTCATACAATGTGCTTTCAATACCTGAATGTGAGCATCTTTTTCTTGCAGTACCATCTGCATTCTCTGAAGATCACCATCCAAAGCTAAACGCTGCAATTCAAGCTTGGTTGCACGGCCTTCAGAACGACCCAGCTCATCATGAATCGCCTGCTTTTCACTTTCCAGACGAGTCAAAGCCTGTCTCATTTTTTCAAGCCGATCCTAATACATATAGAGAAAAATAAAAATAGCCTATGACTCAAGCATAACCACACATTTACTACACACATTTTATGCAATCTAAAGCAAGCAAACTTTCACATTTCACAAGGCCAGGTCCTCCTGCTCCATTTATGAGTACCTTCTCTCATAAATTTAAAATGCTAATTGACATGTGTAAAAGCCATAAATACTGTTGTGTTCCTATAGAATGTAAAGCTCAAATATAAATAAAAAGTTAGATATTAAATATCGTAAAATGACCATGGAAATTTAGTCTTGAAAACTGATAATTTCTTACTGGAAAAGCGATGTTTCTGAGTATAATGTAAAACTTGCAGTACCAATTTACCTACCTCACATTGAGACTTTTCTTCGCAGCTATTACGGACAGTTAGCTCCAAAGCAGTCACCTTTTCCTTCATTTGCCGTGCCTCTTCACTTTTTTGCTGAAGTGCTTCTGCCTTAAATTTTATCAGGAAATAAAAATTAACCCAACATAAATTAATAAAACTCTGTGTTACCCATGTTCACTTATACAAACAAGTGTTTCATCAACTAAAGTTATTGCATTAAGCCTTGATGAATCTTTTGAAAGAGCCACTGAAATTATTATGGTGGATAAACCTCTGGCCATGAGTGTTATGTATATTCACCCACACCAGTCTTGGGCATGTAGCATCCAAACAGTGAATGATACACTGTGAAGAAAAGACTTCCTTGAAGGGAATCAATCTACTGCAAAATGGCTGATGCCATAAGAAAGCCTGAAAACAACTTCTACTTCTCAGAAAACAGTAACCCACAGCTTACAAGTTGATGTGATTCTACCATTTTTTTTGTATTTGGCAGTGTTTGCTACCGACAACTCCTCCTCCTGTGCATCATCAAGTATAAGTTGAGAAATGTCTACCTTTTTGGTAGATGAAAACCTACTTTCAACTTATAGTAATAGTCTTTACAATAGGTGACAACTTTGGTGCTCATATTTCAGCATATGGGTTGCATAAAAAAGACTTTTCTCATTAACGCATAAGGCTACCGAAAATATTAAGTAAGAAATACATTTATGCTATAATTAAACATTAGGGCCTACTAATGCCTAAAAATCCTTTCCACAAGACTGATTATATTGTGAAAAGAACCAAAATATACTGAAAAGGAGACATCGCGTGACTGAGGTTCGGGATCCAAATGAGGCAATTATTTTCTGAAACTATAGAGAGAATGCGGGGAAAGTGTTACGGCTTTCTTCCATTTAGACCCGGGTCCATGAGAAAAAGGAAAATAAAGAATTTACCTCCGTATAAATCCTTTACAGTGCTCTCCTTCTAGTATTGCTAACTGCTATTTTGCAGCCTTGCAATGAATTGTTTGACCTTCCTGTAAAAATATACATCGCAGGGTTGGTATAATGGCCTGCACCTGTGTTATTATTTTTAACGCACAAGTAGCTTCACGGGTTTTATTTGTGAATAGTTCGTCGTACATTGCACCACTTGTTTGTCCTCCCCACGAATCCACCAACCCTGCCATGTATATTTTGTACCATGATGTAGAAAAAAGAAATACTGTGTTATCTGTACATGATATTATTTAAAGTTGAAATCTATCATAAGGGCTAACCCCTTCCCAGGCAGAAAAATACTTCCTCCTACCCTGAATTTTAAGTGCATCCATCACTGTATATTATAAAGTAATAATCCATTCATTGTTTACCACCTTGAGAAAGAGCCATGACCAATTGAAGCCCATCCTATTCACGGAAGTATCCTTGTATTTTCAAAATCTAAACATATTAGGCCTGTCAGCATGTGAAGTCTGTTTTCGGTCAAACAAGAATCCCGAAATTAGCTTCGGAAGTCTCCCAAGCAGGTTAATTGAAAAACCAGCAAATAGGCTGAAAATTAAAAAAATATTGCTGTTACTGCCATAAATTTATGGGATTGGGAAATTTACAGTGAATCCGTAAAATATTCGAAAAAAAAAAAAATTGACCTGACCAAGACTATGTCTATTACTGGCCCAGTGCCTCTAACCACTCCGCCACGAATTCTGTTGGTAGAGGATAGCACTGCATAGGATTTATACGGAGGTAAATTCTTCAGTTGTGTTTTTTTCGTGAACCCGCGTCTAAATGGAAGAAAGCCGTGAAATTTTTCCCGCATTCTCTCTATAGTTTCAGAAAATAATTGCCTCATTTGAATCCCGAACATCAGTCATGCGATGTCTCCTTGTGAGATTCACTGATTTCCTAAAGGCGATGCTTCAGCTGTAAATATTTGTACACTTGTATATTTATTGATATTAAGGATGAGTCGATTCCAAATGTCAATTCTCTATTCCACTGATTCTCAGGCTTAGAATTGGTATCGAGAATCGATCACCTAAAGTTGGTTCCGATTACATGGATTCCAGATGGATAAATAGAGTAAAACTTAGATTTTGTGCACTTTGATTTTAGGTTGTTCCTGTTTTTACGTAGCGATATGTAAGTCTGGCCGGGAACATATGGAATTTCAATGGTAAAATCTAGATTTTACATAGTTACTTGGTTTTACGCAGTTTTTTGATTTTATGCATTGTAACTTCAGTCCCTAAGAGCAAAATAATCTTGATTTTATGTAGCATTTTCGGAATTTCAACTAGGGATGGTCAGATCAGATACGTTGGATCCAAAGATCCGCAGATATTACATTTCACTGGATACTGAAATCGGATCCTAATTCATTCCAAAAAAATTGGATCAAGATCCGAAGTATTAAAATTCACACTTTAGTGAATGTGTCCTAAAAAAAGGAAGTAAAAAGAGGTCAGAGTTCCCATTCTCTCTTTGCATGCGCCGATCCACTACGTTGCTAGTTCTATTGATGCGATAATGCGTTTCAAAGCTCTATCGGGCGCTACGCAACATAATTTCAGGTTGTGGAAAAATCATGAGGAAGTTTGAAATCTACTTCACCCCTACCACAAGGGTAAGCTTACGTTTTAAATTGACTGAATTAACGGCTCCCCTCGTTTCGTTCGAGCATCGGCTGAATCAAACCAGTGTTGCCTGCGGAGTCACCCTAAAAGGAGGCCCTCCAAGAGTGGAAGCCACCTGGGTCGAAGAGAAAATGGGTAGATAAACACAGATAAGGTGAAGGAGAGATCTTTTTGGGTTACTCCATTCTCTTTCTCGCTGATTGAGTCTAAGCCGTAATATGAGCCGAGAGAGGGGGAAGAAAGTGTCAGCCTCTCTGCATCATGGAATGATTTACCATCGTCCTTGCAAAGCGAACCTGAAAAAAGTATCCGGTGTCGGCAGGGGTGGGGGAGAGTGAGCTACGTGGTGAAGACAAAGAAGTCGGCTGAATCGGAGGTCCAGGTTGACCTTGGCACTGCCATCGCAGCAAAGCTCCAATGAATAAGCGTGACATGGTCCACGCTTTACACGATTGCTTCAATTGTATCAAAAATATTAAAATATTTTTCATTCTAATGAGAAAATATTCTTATGAGAAATATCAGAATTAAAAGAGAAAGGATCATTTCAGGTCACAGACTTTATTGGCTCATACAGTCCATCTCATGGCCAAGTAATGCACTGGCAAAACGGTTGATTTAGGCTTTATGCACACATTTATCACTTTAATATGGCTAAAATCACATATGTTTGAAATAACTTCCGATATAGCCCTATATTTACTATATCGAATCGTGAAAACAGTTTTTATCTGCCAGCAATCCATCGCAGCAGTGTAAATGCCAACGGTCTGCAAACACATTTTTAGCGAGGTATCCCTCCTGCATGAGTTTTCAATTCCTTTTGTTTACATCATGGCAAAAGTCTCTCAGAAGCTGCTCCTTGGACTCTCCTCCATGCTGTCAGAAGCATTGCTTGAACATGGAACAATGTTTCAGAGGAAATCATAAAAAATTGCTGGAAATCAGCAGGCTATGGCAAAGCAGAAGTTTATGTGGCTGAAGAGACCTCATCTGGGCCCCCGAAACTGCAGGATCTGCTTGCTAATGAACGGGCAACTCAATCAGGTTTGCCCAATAATGCCAGTTATTTTACCACTCACCAACAATCAGATAGATGAAGAGTTGGCTAAAATGAAGAAACAGTGAGTGCAGAATGTACCAACCTGCCAGCTCCTGATTTATTTGAGGGAGACAGTGACATGATAGATGACAGTGAAGCAGAGCCTGTTCATCCTGCTCGTAGTGATATGAGAGAAGCTTTCAGAAATTTGTAAAATTTTTGCTATACACACCCATAGGTTGCAGAGGGCTACGTTGAAAATCTGAATGCTTTAGAATCAGTTGTACATAGCATTTTTGATAATGGGATTCAACAAACTAATATAAGTGACTACTTTCACCCAAAATGAGTGATTTCATAAATATGCAAAAATTCTGTTTAAATATTTCTTATTCATAGCTTAAAATAATATATATGACAAGGTTTATTAACAATAAAATGTAAGGGACACCTCTTCATAAAGTCTTGATTTTACACACTTTCATTTTACACAGTGCATTTATTTTGGTCCCTCCAACTGCATAAAATCAAGGATTTACTGTATTTTAAGCATAGACTATAAGCTGAGGATATCTTTGCTAATTGTCATTAAATACACTTTTTGAGTGACTTAATTGTCTTTGTTATTTTATTCCAGCCAGTAGTTGACTTTCAATAATAGTCGTACGATACTGGTATATCAATATCCCACCTGTTATTAGAAATAAGAATCAATGGAATTGGAATCAAGAATCGGTAATCGATTTGAAAGAATCGGAATCTGAATCGAAATAAAAAAAAAGTGGAATCCACTCATCCCTAATTGATAATCCCTAGTCTGGCATTGTTTACTAGCTGTTGTACAAAATAACTTGGGGGTAAATGGGTTTTTGGATTTATATATGCCAAATCATAAACTCAAAATTGGTATGAAACAAAAACATTTTGACTTCTCATCCAAAAACCTTGTATTGACCAGCCTCTATGCTTCCCAAAACAGGATCCATAAACATGGCCACGATTCTCCACTAGCTTCATTATTGCCATTTTACGTCTGATTTACTTTCTTTGACAGGCAGAATGAAAAAGTTATTCTCTTCCAGCAACTATTCACTACAATGGTACTTACTGATTATGGATCTCTGTAAATGTCAAACAGAAAATTCATCACAGTTCATGTTGCAAGAAACGCTGAAGAACCACTTGTATCTTCTCCATCTCATCTAATTGCAATTATTATCAGAGTGGTCAGATATAGGGATATGTGATTGTATTCAAAAGCATACTTCCGCATTCTTATTTGATTTTGTGGCAAGCATTATGTCACATGAATCATGAATCACATGATATAGCATCATCAACCAATGGCTTTGCCTCTAGCGCTATCAACTGTCATGCTGTGAACACTCTAGATGCGATAGAAAATGCTACGTATGATGCGGAAGATGATGTTACCCTCAACCAAGATGATTTAGATGCTTTAACTGCCTCATTATGCTACAACACAGGCCATCGCATCAATGGACAGAGTAGAAGTCTACTCACCCACTGATGCAAGAGATAAGAGAGCATTAGGATGAATTTAATGGGAAGTTGGCTAATTTCTTCTATAACTGTTGAACTTTGTTTTAATCTTAATGCTTGTGCTTGTAGTGGCTCACTGTTTTAATTGAGCCACTTGAAGATTAAGCACAATTTAAATGTATACTCGAGTCATGGATTTTAGTCTCTATTTTATGCTAAAAAAAAGAATGACTTATACTATAATCAACTAATATTCAAAGATGTATGGTAGTCTTAATTAAATTCAGATTATTAAGTAAAATTCCACCACATTTTTTAAGATCAAAATCAGAGGAGAAACATACGTGAGACTGCAAAGCAGTCTGTTTCTGCCCAAGCAATGCCTCTAAACTGCCTTTTTCATCTTGCAAAGATCTCAAGGAATGTTGCATCTGGGTCATCTTGGTATCACCTTTATTTTGACTCTCTTGCACCTCCTGCAGCTGCCTTTTGACATTGCCTACTTGAGTCTTGTAATCATCCTTAAATAGAAATGGAAGCACTGTTGTTAGATTGTTGGCATTTGCTGCTTTCTTAACACTTACTGAAAAATCCACCACATAGCAAGTGCATAATAAGAGAGTGCTATGTATCAAATTGCAGCCAGATAGAAAACAACATCCATCTTCAACCACAGTGTTACGAAAGTGGAATGAAGGGAAAGGATATGCATGCTTTAAAATTAATTTCCCTCTTTTATAAAAAATTACCCTTGCCTTACTTTTATCATGCTTGGATGAGGAATTAAGTTACAACATCAAAAAATCAGAAAAATTGTATGGATAGATATTTGGAGAAAAATACCTTTAAACAGGTCAATATCAAAATATGTACCCAAATTATTAGTCTTTAATTTAGGATGCCATGTTTAAGGGCATAATTATAAGGCCTTTTTAACAAGCACTTTCAAAAAAAAATAATTTGAGGGGAAATATTTCTAGGGGTATTGCTGAAAAAGCGAACGTAAATTTTTTTTCTAAGATGGCATCCAGTGCGATCAACGTAGAGTGTCATGCTTGTAAAAAACTTCTTGCTACGTGTGAAAAAGTTCTACTATGTGAGAATTGTAAACGGCCGTATCACCAGATATATCAGTTTCACATGCTTGACGAGAAAATATTAGGTTACATTCTCAAATTTGCAGTAAAGGAATTATAACTCACAATGTAACAATATCGTCCTACGTACTGTAACGGCAGCGCTTCACCCTTTTTTCTCCCGATTGGTGAGAAGCACTCACCCTCGTTTTGTCCCTCCCCCTTTATTGAATTATTGAGTGTTATTTGGTTATGTTTGTTTTATGGCATGTCGATGTGTGTGTGCGGGAAGTGTTTGAACCCCGCGCGCCATACCAAGAGCAAGTGCGTTGCCAGCCCGCATGGGCGTGTTGTTATCGGCTGTTATCAGAAGCCACTGTCCTCCCCTCCCTTCCCCTCTCCCGGAGAGGAACCTGTGAGACTGACAGACGTTCGTGGAGACAGAAGCTCTCTGACACCGGCTGAGTACTAAAGCACAAGTTCAGCTCCTGCAGACCTCAGGCTCTGGCCATTTGAGCACTTCATTATTTGGAGACGTTGCGCTTCAGGCTCTGGCCATTGACCATTCCATTTCATCGGAGACGCTGCATTTTGGCAGCCATTTCTTCACCAGAACTCATCTAGCGGTCCATGACTGATCACCCACTATCATCCACCGAGGGAATCCCCATCGAGGCAGAGGACCATTCTCACTCAACGAAAGCTGACGCGAGTACTCGTGAGTATTGTCTGACAACGTCACCTGTCCCATTCGTCGAAAGTCACTCAACGAAAGGTGTGGTGGGAGATTCCACCCACGTGTTTTGCCCCGTTCAAAGCCATCGGCTTCACCCTGCTTTCATTCACCCCCCCCCCCCAACAAAATTTCCATCAATTAGAAAATCATTCTCATATGATCCCCTTTACTATCACCCTTGCTTTTTTTTATAAAATGTCAGGAAGATGATTTGAGCAGATTCTCAAGAGTATTTTGTTATACCAATAAAGACAACAACTATGTTCCCCCTCAAAAAATGGAAAAAGTACTGCCATTATTGAATTCCCTGCTAGAAAACTTTCAGAACGTTTTTTCTCCTGATGAAGCACTCTCTTTAGATGAGTTGTTGCTCCTTTTTCGTGGGCACCTATTTTGTCGTCAGTTCATGAAAGGGAAAAAGACAAAATATGGGATAAAGTTTTATGAGCTTTGCTCTTCTGATAAGTATGTGCTAAACATTGATATCTATATACAAGGGAAAAAATCAAAGAGAAGGAAAATGTAACTTAGAATCCTTAGTAACCATGTTGATGCAGCCCTATACCAACAAAGGGCATCATTTGTACATGGACCATTTTTACAACAGCTTTGCTCTTGGTAAATCATTGCTTAAATTAAAAACTCACACTACTGGAATCCTTCGTTCAAATAGACGAGAAAACCCTAAAGAAATCGTAAATGTAAAGTTGAAACGGGGACAGCATAAATGGAAAAGGAATGGTTACATTTATGTATCCAAGTGGAAAGATGCTAGGGATGTGTTATGCATTACGACAGGATTCCATCCAAAAATTGTGGAAGTAGAAAATAGATTTTTAAAAATGCGACTAACCTATTGAAGTTAAATTGTATAATATACACATGGGTGGAATCAACAAAAACGATCAAATGATTAGTTATTACTCCTCTCCACGTAAAACAGTTAGGTGGTACAAAAAAGTAATATTCCACCTTTTAGATGTATCACTTTGGAATGTGTTGTTCCTATACAAAAGAAGAAATAATACTAATATGCCATACTTAAAATTTTGAGATTTGATTGCAAAGGAAAATTTGGGAATTCCAGATATTAATGATGGAAGAAAAATAGTAAGGCAAGGATTAATGCACGGAGGACGGCGAGAGAAGATATCTGACCTCATACTACCTGACAATAACTCAGTTGAACACTTTCAGGAATTAATTCCAATTCCTGCTAATCATAAAAGAAAGTTTTATTATTTAAGGTGTAGGCAATGCACTATAACAAGCAAAAGGAAAGAGACTTCTTACCGTTGTAAGACGTGTCCTGATAAGCCACCACTCTGCCCCAGAAAATGTTTAGAAGATTTCCACAAAAATATATAAGAAGTGTAAAATGTTGTTTTTGTCAACTTTATAATGTGATAAGTGAAACTCAACATAAAAATTGATGTAGAAATGTAAAATAAAAATAAAAATGGGCTTGTTGGTCTTCTTTTCTGAATGGTAACCTATTGACAGCAGTAGCCGTCATGTCCGATAAAAAACAATAGTTATATCCTGGGACAAGACGGCAATATCAGTCTCCAGTGCTAATCACAAATACTTCACTCATATAAGCATGGTAACAGGTGACTAAGATGTTAAAAACATAGAGACTTTAGCATTAGAGACTATAAAACATTAGCGGATAAAATTAGGTGTGTTTCTGAGAAAGGTATCTTGAAAGTTACTGTCCACGAAAGGCTTAATCACTTGTTCATGAGTTTTCCTAAGACACCCCACTCTACTCAAAGTGTCAGGCTAGTAAGTCATGTAATTCAATCCATCTCAAGCCATGTTCTGAGACTGAACTGTGTTCATATCTCGCCAAAATTGGCAAAAAGAAGTCTGCCAACATAGATGGTATAACTGGGAAAATACTAAAAGACTGTGGTTCTATCATTCTAACACCCATACAGTCTCTGATGAACCAGTCAATGGCTGAAGGAGTATATCCTGATGCCCTGAAGGCATTGAAGGTAGTCCCTGCGTATAAAAACAAAGGTGACAGAAAAAACCTTTACAATTACAGACCTAGAGATGGTTTGAAAATGACCGTCATTTTCATACGAGGTCAATTACCACATGGTCAATTACCACGGTAATTTTCGAAAATTACCGTAATTTTCCAGTATTTTTTAGTTTTAAGTATTAAACAGCAAATGTATGGTTAAATAAGAAAGCCAATAGCAATAGGAAGGGAATAGCCATGTTTAAGCCATACCTTATACAACATTTATGTATTAGAAATTTTTTAAATTTTAAAAAGAACTACGGCAGCAACACGCAATCTGGCTTTCTTTTGTCAAAGTATGAGAAATTTTCAAGAAGAATATTCTAAAGCTTTAATCTTATAATGTTATAAGTTAAGTAAAATATTCCAAAAATGAGTTGTTCATGCCTCAATTTATTTTTAAACACATAGGAAATGTGAACTTGGCTTAAACTAACATGCTGGGAATTTATCTGTATGAAAAATTATCTCAAACATAGGTGAATGATCTAGAAAATTACAGTAATTTATGAAAATTACCGAGGTAATTTTCAGAGTGGCCCATCTCTATACAGACCCATCTCCATAATACCCCAGTTCGGCAAATTATTTGAACTTGTATTTTATAAAAGGCTAATGGATTATCTTGAGAGTTACAGCATAATATCTCTCCATCAATACGGATTTCAACATAGAAAGTCAAGAGAACAAGCCATCTTCAAAGCAGTTGACTACATTTTACAAGAACTAAATAACAAAAATAGGGTAATGGGAATTTTCTTCGACATGAGTAGAGCCTTAGATACTGTAGATCATGACATTTTACTAAACAAGTGTGTATCAATAGGCATAAGAGGCACTGCATTCAACTGGCTTATCTTGATGACCGAAAACAAAGGGTAGCTTATAAAAAAATTGGAAAAATTTACCCCTCTAGTTCTCAAGAGGTCAAAAAAGAGTGCCTCAGGGGCCAGTGCTGGGCCCTTTACTCTTCCTAATATTTATTAATGATGTACCAAGGAGAATAGTAACTGGTAACATGAAATGTGTAATGTATGCAGATGATGTCAACATTTTAACAAAAAGTAAGAACTTAAGTACTTTACTTGAATCCTGTCAATACCTAATGAAAGACATGCAAACGTGGTGTGTCAATAATAACTTGATCTTAAACAATGCAAAAACTCAAACAACAATGTTCTCTACAAGGCATATCCATGACTATGGCGAGTTATCTTCAAGCCGGAATATAAATTTAAATATAGAGGAGCAAATTAAGTTTCTTGGAATATATGTTGACTCCAATCTTAAGTGGGATTCACACATTATGTACCTTATAAAAAATTGAATTCAGTATTCTACTTAAGTCTCCGTGCTAAAATACAGTGTAAGCTCAAGAGTTCTGTTAACTCTGTATTATGGCTTGTTTTACTCAAGGCTTACATACGGTATTGTTATCTAGGGATCAACCTCCTTATTGAAAAATGTATTTAAAATACAAAAGAAGGTAGTACGAACAATACGGAATGTAAAATATCATGCCCATTGTCACACACTACAGTCAACTCTCGATTATCCATGCTAATGGATGCACGACGAGACACGGATAATCGAAAAACACGGATAACCGAAAACCATGGAAAATGTGGTCGTGATATTGACATTTCACTTCGTAGGATGGAAACTATTTCACATAACAGACTGCATTGGTTACCGCAAGACAACTAATGAAATACTAAATATTTCTATTATTTCAAAATATAATAATATCGTAAAAATTTATGAATTTATAGCTTCTAATGCTTGAAACACAACATAATGGGTACTTACTTAACTTGACCACGTACATAATAAAAGCTGACATCTTGCTTACTTTCAGTAAATGTATGACATCGAAGTGGTTATATAATAAAAAAAACATTGATATAATTGTGAGCCTCTTATATATTGTGAAATAATATATAGATTCGGCATTAGCAGGATTAAAAATATTTCCCATTACAATTGACTGCAGGTGTTACACCAAGAAATCAAGTGAATAACGACATGCTAATTTTCCAGTTTGTTTATTTTGAGTATCATGAAATCTTCAACGTTCATCTATAAATATTTTCTGATCTAATAAATAGTTTCTAATGCTTGAAACAAAAGATAATGAGTGCTTAACTTGACCATATCAAAAATAAAAAACAATAGCATATCTCGCATATTTGAAGTCAATGTAAAAATCATTATCGAAGTGAATATCAGAATAGAGCACATTCTTTTATTGTGAATCTCGGAAATAACAAGTTATTTTTTGCTGTTTACTTGAATTCTTCATGTTTTCTTTTATTGCAGTTTTTATTTTTCTGGCTGAGATTACGTCGCAATAATTTAAATCATTTTGTCGCGTGTAATCCAGCAAAGTTTCAACACTCGCCAGAGCTGCTGTTCAGGTGCCAACTCTTCTTCCATTTTTTTAATTGTAAGTATTTTGTGAACTCAAAGCGAAAAGCATCAGCGGCTGAAACATTGCCACTCAATCGCTCTCCCTGAATAGCAATTTCACGAATTCTATGTCGCAGCTTGAATCTCGTCAACCACCTAGAAGAAACTATAAAATCCCCTGCTATCCCTAGAGACTTGTGAAAAAGTTTAGCCTGCTGTGCGCACATGGGGCCTGAGACGGGTATACCAATTGACCATCTTTGATTGAACCAAAGAAGCATATGGCGGAGTCTGAATCTTTAAAGGTTATCGTTTCATAGTCTTACGCTTTGAGAGTCCCAAACTACTGTCCGAGGTTGCAGCGAACTTCATCAGCATACTTTATTCTTCATTATATCCCGAAATGTTTGTCATCCCACATCATATTCTATTGCCAGTTTAAGCGGAGTCTCTCCTTTTTCATTTCTTGTAATCAATTCTAGTTTTTTCGCGATGGAAAGGACAATTTTCTTCCGTTTTTCTGCCATTTGCATCAGCTTTGTCGCAGAACTACAGTAACAAATGCAAGTTTGAAGTTATTGAGATTTACACACGAATGAACTGGCACAATCGTATCTGAGTAAAAACAAATGACTGTTCAACGGCAAATAATGAGCAGGGAGCACTGATACTGTTTCGTATTTATTAATTCAGACCGAAAAGTAAGAACATACGGAACAATAAGTAGTTATTTTTAAGTATAATATAGGTTAATTTATTTACAAGTAGTTAATTTGAAATTATTTACATTGTATATTTACTATTCTGTTCGTTTTAGGAAGATAGAATATTCAGTGGCAAAGGGTAATGGGAAAGAACGGATAAAATAATTTCAGAAGCAGATGCGTCTAGGTTTTCATCATTCTTAAATTAAGCAAACAATTTCCATAATATTGTGATAAAATTAAAAAGTTAAACTAAAAAGAGACATTTACAAACTTGTAATTCTATTTAGATACATCGAACTTTCAAAGAATTTACTTAATTTTACCATTGGAATATTTTTCAAACTTTTAAGTGTAGGGATGAGAAAATAGCACGGATAATCCGTAAACCGGATAATCGGAAGCCAGATAATCGAGAGTTGACTGTATTTAAGAGTTTAGAAATGTTAACTGTACCGTGTGTGAATATATTTTATTGTGTTGTCTATGTAAAAAACATGGTGAAAGTTTCACACGGAATGACACTTTTCACCCTTATGAAACCAGGAGAAGCAGAAACATTCATGTGGAATCAAGAAACTTAGCCCTTATATCAAAAGGTCCACACTCCATGTGCACGAAACTGTTTAATAACTTACCTGCCACTATAAAGAGTATTGAAAAATTGACAGTTTTTGATAAAGCTGTCTCATTTCAGTCTCGTCTGGTCTCTCGTAGCGTTCGGACGTCTTCCACTCCGAGCTCGACCAAGGCCAGTGTTATATAATACTGTGTTAGTGATTTGATTTTAGGTTTGTGATTTTTATGTTTTTAACATTATGTCGCAGTGCCATATCTGCAAGAAATCTATTCGTAACACTTCTTGCGTATCTTGTGTTGATTGCAAAAAGAAATTCCACGGACATTGTCTAGACAATCCACTGGGCAAAGAAGAAATTGCGGCAATTACAGCCAGCAATCAAAACTGGAGGTGCTACGATTGCAGTGCAGAAAGAAGATCCAGTATGCAACTAGCCCGTGATAGTGTCTCTCATAGTGATTCATCTAGTTCTCCTCCAAGTGACGAAGTTCTTCGTATGCTTAGTGAGATAAAAAGTGACTTAAAGGTGACGGAAACAAATTTGGGTGAGTCAATAAACAAGCTATATGATAGGCTGGATGAGTCTGTGAAAAAAATTGAATCGCTAGGCCAACGTCTAGAACAGTGCAACGAAAAAATTGAGTATCTGCAAAGTGAAAATCTTTTATTAAAAAAGCAACTCCTAGTGCAGTGTAACCGTGTTGATGACCTTGAGCAGCGCTCACTCTCAAATTGTGTCGAAATATACGGACTTCCAGCCAATCTAACCAGCCTATCAGAAGTCGTCTGCAAAATAGGGGAACAATTGGGAGTTAATGTGAGTGTTAGCGATATTGATAACTGCTACCAGTACAAATCCAAGTCTGAAAGTGAATCTGGGGGCGGTATTCACGTGCGGTTTTCTAAGAAAAGCAACAAGGACAACCTCTTAGCAAAGCTCAGATTTAAACGGAACCTATCCACGAGTCATCTCCTCCAGGACGCCCCCATTAGGCCCGTCTACATCAACGAGGCTCTCTGCCCAGGAAGAAGAAGGGTGTTCAACGCAGCAAAAGAAATAAAGAAGAGAAAGCATTACAAGTATTTGTGGGTAAGAGGCGGTAAGATACTAATGAGAAAAGCCGAAGGAGAGCCAGTATTCGTGCTTAGCTGTATGGAAGATCTTGCTAACCTATAATTACCATGGGTGTTAGTACTAAAAATTCGCATTATGTTAAATCCTCGCTGTCGATAATTCATCAAAACATTCGTAGCCTATGTAGTAATTATGAGTTCTTCCTTTCAGAACTCAGCCGATTGTCTAGCAAGCCTCATGTCATTGTTCAATCAGAAATATGGATCCGTGAATGTGAGCTTAATAATTACAAAATTTCCGGTTTTCAAACATATGCTCAGTGTCACGAGGAGAGTAGGTGTCAAGGCATAATTGTATTCGTAAGCGATACTATTTCCTGTAATCAAATTGCTGTATCAATGTTAACTACGGATTGTATATGCATTTCTTTACAGTGTGATTTAATTCACACTCAATTGTTACGTATCTATAGATATATTAATCTCCCCGTTGAACTGTTTATCGTGGAACTGGAATCTATTTTAGTTTCACTTCACAATAATTTGATATTAATTGGAGATATGAATGTTAATATTTTGACCTCAAATAATAGCTCTATTATGTACATGGATTTAATGAGCACATTTGGTTTGTCCTGTCTAATTGAAATTCCTATGAGAGTCACTGGAGTTTCTTCAACCTGCATCGATCACTTATTTGTTAGGTTTTTCAACTCATTTCTACTTGACATTAAGGCTGAAGTACATGACCTAGCTATCACCAATCATTGCATGATTTCTCTTGTTCTTGCTCGTAAAGATATGTGTTCTATACCCACAGAAACTAGCAATGAATTAGTCAAAATTGACTATAATATTTTTCAACTCAGTGTTACGGAGATAAACTGGGACTGTGTTTTAAATGAATCTGATGTCTCTTTAGCCTTTGATATATTCCTAAGTAAATTAATGCAATGCTTGTCCTTCTCTAAGTGCTCTGTAACGTTAAATCAAAGGAAAAATAAGGTAAAGCCATGGTTATCGTCTAATTTGCTAAAACACATTGACAGGAAAAATTACTTGCTAAAAAAGTTTAGAAGGAATCCAAACAATAAGAATTTAGAACATGCCTTTAAAAATGTAGAAACAATCTTAGAGAGAAACTGAGGACAGCATTTGATAATTATTATACGCAAAAATTTCAACTATCTTCTGGGAATTCCAGGGAACAATGGGACATTTTTAGAGAGTTAACTGGCGAGTTTAAAAAATCCTCCTTAAAAATTACCTTGGAAGAAAATGGAAATTGGGTTACTGAAGAGGCTGAGTTAGCTCATAAATTTAATGAGTATTTCACCAGTTCGTTCAAGGACAGCACGTCAAATAGCGATGGCGTTTCTCGATTTATAAGAAGTATCAATTCCACTGTAAATATAGGTAATTCTATGTTATTTTATCCTGTTTCTCCGAATGAAATAGTATCTATAGTTAAATCTCTTCCTTCAAAAAAAGCACCTGGAATAGATGGATTCAATAGTACATTACTGAAACTAATCATTGATGTCATCGCTCCCATTCTCTGCCATCTTTATAATTTAAGTTTTATGAAAGGGATCTTCCCCGATGCTTTAAAAAAGGCTGTTGTTAAACCTCTCTTTAAAAAAAGGAGGACGCCATGATATAAAGAACTATAGACCTATATCACTTTTATCCATATTTTCTAAAATTCTGGAGAAGCTTGTTAAATTAAGACTGGTTAACTTTTTGGAAAAAAATAATTTTCTTAGTGGAAATCAGTTTGGTTTCAGATCTACATCTACATACTACCCCGCAAGCCGCCTCAATAGGCGTGTGGCGGGGGGTGTTAGGACACCAGCCATTTACATATAAAAAGGAAACACTTTAATGAAATTACGCCTTGCATTTATTAAAGTCCCTTATTGTTCGGGGGAAAAACGAATTCCAATACCTATCCGTTCGGCAAAATATCTCTCTCAATTTATCGTTTCTGTCGGACCTGGAAATATAGTGGGGTTCTAATATGATGTTCTCCGTGTCGCTCTGAAAGATATCTATTCTCAATTGCTCAAGTAATCTAAGCCTAGCGCGCAGCCTCCGAGTCTCTAGCGGCTCCCAGCCTAATTCGTTTAACATCTGTGTAACGCTGTCTGTACGCCCGTAGCAGTTTTTGATGAATCGCGCAGCTTTCCTTTGTATTTTATTAAGTTCCCAAATTAAGTCTTTCTGCACCGGATCCCATATGCTTGCTGCATATTCAAGGTGTGACCGGACGAGTGTGAAATATCACCTCTCTTTTATTTTTTCATCTGAGAATCTTCCCACAATACGCTTGACGAATCCTAGCTTCTTCAGAGCTCTGCCACAAATATTTCTTATATGTGTTCCCCACAATAGGTTTGAGGTAATCGTAACTCCCAGATACTTAACTTCATCTGTCGCCTTTATCTTAACGCCATCCACAGCATATACACGGGGATAATTGGACGACCTCCGCAAGAAATGTACCCCCGTACATTTCCTCAGATTAAGTTCGAGTCCCCACTCTTGACTCCACACATGAACGTTGTTTAAATCCGATGATAGAATTTCTAAGTCAGAGTGATCATTAATTTCGCGATAGATGACAGCGTCGTCAGCAAATAAACGTATTTTACTGCTAATTCGAGAGCATAGGTCATTTATGTACTTAATGAACAAAAGAGGGCCGATTACGCTTCCTTGTGGGACACCTGATGTCACTTTAACTACATCAGAGCTAATTCCGTCAAGAACTACTTTTTGCTTACGATCACTCAGAAAGTCGCGTATCCAGTTTACTACTGTTACGTTCAGCCTGCATGACTGTAATTTGTATAAAAGTTTGTTGTGAGGTACCGTGTCGAAAGCTTTCTTAAAATCTAGGAATAATGCGTCCACTTGTGTTTTCGATTCACTAGATTTGAGAACGTCATGAAGAAAGAGCGCGAGTTGTGTTTCACATGATCTACCTTTCCGAAAGCCGTGCTGACAGCCATGAAGGAAGTTATGACTGTCCAGGAACATCATGATATTGCTAACGATGATATGTTCGAGTATCTTGCCTATAATGGACGTTAATGAAATTGGTCGATAGTTCCCTGGGTCATGTCTGTTTCCCTTTTTGAATATCGGTGTAACGTTTGCAATTTTCCAGTCTATTGGTATCTTTCCTTCAGACAATGACTTCTTGAATATTATGTTTAAGAACGGTTCGATCAGTGGCGCTAATTCCTTGAGGACACGCGCGGGTATTCCCACCGGACCCGGAGATTTACTATTTTTTATCGACTGTAGCTGTTTAGTTATCCCATCACATTGAATAGTGATTTCTTTTATCGGTTCCTCAGTGAATGAAATGTCAAAATTACATGCAGTATCGTCTGTAGTGCATACACTTTTGAAGTGGGAATTTAACGTGTTAGCTTTGTCAATATTATCGGTGACAAGTTTGCCAGATCTGGAAGAAGCACTGAAGATGCTCTTCAAAATTTTATGAGTTGCGTATTTAAATCTGTCAATGTAAACAAACGAACATCTGGTCTTTTTATTGATATCTCAAAAGCTTTCGATATACTGGACTATGATATTCTATTATTTAAATTGTCTTCAGTTGGTGTTCGGGGTATAACATATGAATGGTTCAAAAGTTACCTGACAAACAGGTCACAATGTGTTTTCATTAATCATCATTACAGTGATTTTATATATATTACCTCTGCAGGGCTATTCCACTAATCGTATGGCCAGGCCATAAGTCGAAATCGACCATAACTACGGCCTCGGGACATACGTATGGCTTCGAGCGATTCCCATCCGAGCAAAAGGCCATAAGTCGGGCGGTAGCTAAGGCCTCAAGGCCGTAATATTATGACCTGCCTCGGAGCCCGACATAAGACGGGCCATACGAAAAGAGAGTTGCCCACCTCGGAGTTATAAATTGATTTTGCGCATCAATTATTGATCTTGTTCTGTTATAAATATACCAGATCATTGACCGAAGTTAGCAAAATGACGAAAAATAAGGTTTCTCTAATTTATAGCCATGCATAGCGAAGTTATCAATTGCAATGTAAGTAACCTTCTTCTGCACATTTACCCGGATGCATCATTTGTGCAACTATTCCTGAATTTTGCCCCTTTCCCTAATAAATCTCTTTCGGAACTTTGTTCAGTCTTCTAATACTTTCAACAAAGGCAGTTTTTCGGGGAAGTAATGTGCTGCCAGGGACAAGATTTTTCTTTCACAACGCTAAATTGATATTCACATACACCCATGACAAGGGAGAACACGACCGTCGGGTGGCCAATCGAGCTCATAATATCTGGTTCGGTAGTTAAAGATTATTAATTACATATGGTGAAGTGAGACGACACCGTAATTGTTTAAGAAAAAAGCATCTAAAAATCTTAGAAAAAGCATGTTGCGATATGTAACTCGTGTGAAGCACCTTTCATAGTTGGTATTGTGATAGCCCAGTGGATAAGGTGCTCGCCTACGGAAGGGGTGATCATGCGATCGATTCACGATCGATCAAAACATTTTTGTAGGTTATTATTGCTTTAATTTTTATATACTTAGTTCTTATCATGGTAACTTCACTGAAAAATATTCTTAGGCAATTTAAAACATAATTAAGGAGTTTTTAACAGGGTAGGGATTGGATCAAGGGCGGTTATATATTTCTTTTTTATATTAAGAGATACATATATTGTTAATTATTGCGATTGTAAATTATCATACATAGGGATGGGGACAAAATAATGGCATTGGAATAAATGATTGGGGGTGAAATCCACCCTAAACACTGCTTATGCTGCCATTGGGAATGGATCAGCTAGGGATTGGGAACATATAGGTGGATAGAAACCCGGCATCAGCATTAACCTAGCCTTTACGAATGGTGCCAAGGCCAGTACACTACCTAACCACTTAGTTTACATCTTTATTTATAATTTGCATGATTCAGGATGATAATCATCGTAGGACAAACATCACATACATAGAATCTCGCAAAGCACGTCGTAGAAGCACTCAAAGCACAATGATTGTCAGCACCTCAAGCAAATGGAGAACGCGTTCTTCGAACACCTTATTAATGGATTTAAATAGCACTAAATGTCATTAAGAAAAAATTAACAACGGGTAACTTAATCCGCTCCTTCCATTTTCAGATATTTTCCAGCCTACAAAATTTCCACAACGTTTGTCTAGGTTTGTTTACCAATATTTTCGCCATTGTGCTTTGCGATCGTCCGTTTTTTTCGATATACTTCCAGTAACTGCCGCAAAAATGACATTTTCAGTGGCGCTGGTAGTGATTTCAAAGCATTTAAACGTACTGTACCGCAAAAGATTCTCATACTCACCAGTGAAATCGGCGTTAAGTCTTATGGCCTAGCCATACGATATGGCCCCTCGAGATTGGAATCGACGTAGGCCATAATTTCGGGTCAGGCCATACGAAACTTACGGCCGGCCATACGTATGACCCCGTTTATCAGAATAGCCCTGCAGGTGTACCTCAGGGTTCAGTCTTAGGCCCTGTATTGTTTTTGGTATATATTAATGACCTTTGCTGCCACGATTTTCGTGGTCAGGTTACTGCCTTTGCGGATGATTTTGCACTGTGTTACAGTAACTTGACATGGGAACATCTAAGATATGATATGCAAAATGATCTAAATTACTTTAGATTATGGTTTTTTCATAACAAATTATCCATGAATGTACAGAAAACTAAATTCTTGTGTTTTGATATTTGTAATCGCTATTCAATTGAATGGAATTTACTTTTCCACGATTTTAACTGTGATTTAATCAACTGTAAAAATTGTGTACCAGTGCTTAAAGTTGATTCATTTGATTATCTTGGAGTAACTTTGGACCATTCACTGAAATGGCACCACCATTTGTTTAATGCCAAAAAACATCTGCGATGTCTAACTGCAAAATTTTATTTTATCCGAAACAAGTGTGAAACGAATAATTTAAAGATTTTTTTATAATGCTCTAGTTAATTCAAAGCTTGTTTATGGCATATCAGTGTGGGGTGGTGCTTATCAAAATGCAATTAGATCAGTGCTAAACTTACAAAAAAGTATTATAAGAATCATCACTAAGAAAAAACGCCACCATCCAAGTTTTCCTCTATTTTTTTGCCTAAAGTTGCTCCCTGTTAGACATTTCTATATGTATAAAGTTTTACGTGTCTTCTTTGTCAGAAGTGGCGATATATCTGCACTTACTTTTAAACCATATATTGGAGGAGGTAATAGGAGGCTTTTAGTTCCCTTACTCAAGCCCAATATTTCGATTTTCAAAAGATGTTGCCTTCATATTGGCCCTAAATCATTTAATAATCCACGCCCACTAAAAACAAATTAGAGTTTACCTACCTTCCTTAATAATTTAAAACATTGGCTCCTTTGTTTCGAAAATGTGGAATACTTATTAATGTAGCTATTTTGCTTTGCTCAACTCCGATCTATTAATTCGAATTATTCTGTATTCTTGTATTATAACCTTTTTTACTTTTATTACATTATTCTGTATTCTTGTATTATAACAGTTTGATCCTCCTAAATGTTCTATATATATGTATGTGTATATGTAGGGGGTGAGGGATGTGTGATCCCAGGGTGTGTGGCGGTGATCACACACCAAGACCGTCATGCGTGGTGAAGAGCCACATCCTCCACGAGGTGCCCCTGGTTTTCCCTGAACATGACGGATCTAGACCTGACGGTCGATAAACTGCTCCCATCACCACGGTGCGTCCCTGTGCCAATGGTGACCGCATCTGCGGGGCGGAGGGTAAGAAGTCATTAACAGGTGAGACTCCGGATACAGGGCGACCTCCGGTTTTATTTAGCCTTGCCCATGCATGCGGGGCTCTGCATGGGTGGACCCTTTATTTCCCTAGCCACTCGTGGGATTTATATGGAATCAAAAACTAAAACCAAAACTGCGGAGGCCGCAAAACGGTCTCCAACTAAGGACTCTTGCAGTCCAATGTCACCTACGATGGAGGAGGCGCTGCTGGTGAGCCCTGAGGGGGTTGCCAGCGGTCGCCACTCCTCTGCCCCAACCTTGGGGGTCCCCTTGGGGATCCACACACCGATAGGCCTTCCTCTGGTATCTACCAAGGATGGCAACACCTCATCGGACTCATCTGAGTCCACAATAAAAGAAGGACCTGAGCTGGAATCGGACTCTGGAGCCTCCAATATAACCCTGGGGAGCATCTCAGGGAAATTAAAGGGACTGTCGACAGGTCCAGGACCTAGCGGCACGGTCAGGAGAAGGGAGAGGAGGAGGAGGGAACGCGCTGAGAGAGCTGCAAGGGGCCGTGCACACCCCCCTGCCCTGGCAGGAACTGCTGGTGGTGAACCCACTAGCGGAACCCATGGGCGGGGTGAGGATACTGCTACGGCCACGAGCAGCTCCTCTCAAAAGAGAAATAGGACGCCTGGGAGCACACCAACTGCCTCCCAGGATGCCAAAAGGGCCAGAACGGTGCCCACATACGCGCAGGTTACCAAAAACCTGAAGAGAATTCCGATAGTGCCAGTAAACTATCCTGAGGTGATGATGAAGGAGAGCTGGCACCAGCTAGCTGTGTCGAAGCTTGAGGAGCTTTGGGACACAGCACCTGCAGACCAGGAGGTCCCATTATTTGAGGCCAACAGGTTCATCAACGGCGCGGTGGAATTTGCCTGCGCCAATGATTACTCCGCTTCCTGGCTCGAAGGAGCAGTGCACCTCATTGGACCATTTGAGGATATTAAGGTCAAGGCTGTCGACGCCGACAGCCTGATTAAGAGAAGAAGGACTATGGTGTGGGCCCCAGGTCCGAGCAGACCCGACACCAAAACCCTTCAGGAGAGGCTTAAAAGGGCAAACCCGGGACTACAGACCGTCCTGTGGCGTAATTATGAGCGGTGCGTGGTGGATCGCGGGACGAGATTCGTCCTGGGGATTGATGAGGCATCAGTCGAGTTCATGTCGGGCCCCACCTTCAGGCCCTACGTAGGCATGCAAAGGGCAGAGGTGACGTTCCTCGGCAACCCAGGGGAACCGGACAAGCCTCCACCGACCCCAGGGTCTGAGGGGGTCAAGGAGGAGAGGAAGGAAACGTAATGGCAGGTATTCGCTGTCTCCAGGCGAAGCTGCAACATAGCAAGGCAGTCTCGGGGGTCCTGCAAAGGATCCTCTCAGAAGGTAAGGTCAAAATTGCACTGATTCAGGAACCCTGGGCTTTCCAGGGTCGAGTCAGTGGCTTAAATACGACCAGGGGTAAATTATTCTTTTGTACCACAGTCGATAGGCCTAGAGCTTGTATCTATGTTAATGGGTTAAATGTCATGCATTTACCAGAATTTACCACCAGCGACCAGGCAGCTGCTGTGCTCAGCCTTGGAGACGGTGATAGCGAGAGGAGAATAGTCATCTGCTCCTCCTACCTACCGTATGATGCCCCAGACCCACCACCTTCAGCCGATCTGGAGAGACTGGTGAGCCACTGTAGAGCCAATAATTGGGACCTCCTCGTTGGATGTGATGCTAACTCACACCATACTGTGTGGGGAAGCAGTGACACAAACAACAGAGGGGAGGCCATGATGGAGTATTTAATGTCGACAGATATGCACATACTCAACAGGGGCGCTCGACCCACGTTTTCTAACAGCATGAGGGAAGAAGTGCTAGATCTAACGCTTTGCACCAACCCGATGGTGGATTGCATTAAAGAATGGAGGGTATCGGGCGAAGTCACCTTGTCTGACCACCGACATATACTTTTCACACTACTCAAGGTTAATAATAAACCAACAACGTACAGGAATCCCAGGTCTACTGACTGGAGAAAGTACAGAGAACTACTTGGGGGACTGGTATCGCAGACTCCCCAATGCAAATTCAGGAAAGTAGACGAGATAGACACTGCTGTGGGTTACCTTCAGGACAGCATAATCTCGGCCTACAAAGAAAGCTGTCCCTTAAAAACCAGGAAGGAGGGAGCCAAGCTCCCCTCGTGGGACAACAAGCTGGAGCACCTTCGTAAGGAGACTAGAAGACTCTTTAACAAAGCTACGAGGACTACAATGCCTGAGGACTGGGACAACTTTAAAGCTTCCCAACGCAGGTACAAGGCGACAATTAAACGGTCTGAAAGAGAATCTTGGAAGACCTTCTGTGGCAACATGGAGGCTATTCCGCAACTTTCAAGATTCCACAAAATTATTTCAAAAGAGCCAGAAGCAGGAGTGGGATCTCTTTTGCTTCCCTCAGGTGACTTCACGACATCTGACAAGGAAGCATTAACCTTTAAATGCCTGGCGTGCCCGTATGGGCACGGGAAAAAAGCTCCCTCCGTGCCGAACGTGCCCATACGGGCACGCTAACTTTGATCGGCTCTTACTTAAACAAATTTCAACTTAGCGGAGCAAAATTTTCTATGATTGTAGACAGATGTCTTTTTAATACAGTAGTGTTGTTTTTAGATTTTTAAATACAACTTATTTTAATAATTTTGTATGTAAATGATCACGCGCGGTGCAAATATTTTGCATGGCACAGCATCGCGGCAAGTCACGTTTGGATTCGTTCTCAATCTGTTATTTACGTTCCGTATTTCAGTTAGTACTCCTATTTTGTTGTATTTTACTTGCATAGGTAATAAGAAAGCAATATTCCAAGTATTGTGCTTGGTTTAGAGCGGTCAAACCCTCATAAACATTGGCGGTGGCTCAGATTTTGATGGCTCACTGTGACCTCATTCTCTCTCCAAGATAACGTTCTCTCCCTTTCCGGGGCAGTAATGCTATCCAGATGCTGAAGAAAAGGGCCTGCCTTTAGGAGGGGAACAGGGCCTTCGAAGGTCAAAGCTCCCATCTCGGGTCATGGGGGGAATTAGGGAAAGCGAAGACCCTCCCTCTCTCGGCTGCCGCCGGCACGTGAGCAGTAAAGGGAGTGACTGCAAGATGCATTCCTTCTTAGTTATGTTATATTCCTTTACCAAATTTCGAGTGGACTCAAACTAAACTTCATTCCATCTCAGTTTTATGGTGAGTGCGCTCTTTTGTCTGTTTGACTGCTCTATTCACTAAAAGATATCGAACTTTTTAGAGGAATTGTGACATTTTTGGTAAGAACTCACAAACTCCTGATATCCAGTTCATTTCCTTTATCGCATTATGCTTGTGTATATATATATATATATATACAACTTTTGTTATTTATTGTCAGACTCCTAAGCAGAAATTATCCGAGATAGAGAGAGAGCAGGAATTTTTTTTTATTCTTCCTCAGAAGCCGTGGAGTCGGACACTTCGTCGGAAGACGAGGATACAGATCTTCCCTCGCTGGGGGATGAGACGGGAGACTTTGCTTGCAAATTTTATACTCCATTTCTTAGCAACACAATGAGATGAGACCGATTCCTCCACATCTTTAGATTCTTCCACTTTGCTGATAATTCTAAACCACCCCAGAATGACAAAAATTACGAAATACTGTGGAAAAGTAGGACCATTTTCAATAAGCTCAATGAAAGTTATGCCAAGTATAATAATCCTGCTGAGCTCTTGGCTATAGACGAAATTATCGTGCTTTTCAAAAGCCGGGTGATATTCCGGCAGTATATACTGAAAAAGCATAAACGTTTTGGAAGAAAACAATTATAAACTGTGTGACAAAACTGGATACACTTATGACATGAATGTGTGCTTAGGATAGGATCGGCTGACTGCGACGCAGGACACCAGCTCCTCACACGACTGTGAGGGCGCTGACAAGGAGAGTGGAAGGGGTTGGCCATAAATTGTACAAAGACAACTTTTTTTCCTCTCCAGCCATTTTTTTACAACCTGCAGACTAAAGAAATTTTCTGTTGTGGTATGGTAAGACGACTAAACCGCGAAGACATGCCACGAAATTTTTACTGTCAGAGACCTAAAATGAAGCGGGTAGATTGCGGGTACGCGTGAGAAATGACTTGACATCGATAGTATAAAAAGATAAAAGGGAGGTATTGATACTGACAAACATACATTGTTCCCCAGAAGTGGATAAATTCTGCAATGAACAAGGAAAAAATTTGAAGCCGACCGTCGTAGATGACTACAATGCAGACATGGGATATATAGACAAAGGGGATAGGATGGGAACGAGCTACGATACTAGTCGTCGTAGCTGGAAGTGGACACAAAGGATCTCCGCTCACCTATTGAACGTAACCATCCTAAACATCTACGTGTTGTTTACATCTTGCGGGGGCCAGATGACTCATCGGCAGTTTCGGCTTTCTCTGATAAGGCAAATGATCGAGGAAGGGGCCTCTGCCCTTCCTTCTCACCCCTCAGGGAGGGAGAGGCCTAGTAGCATGGTTGGAAGATAACTGCGTCGCTTGGAAATGAAAAATAATACACACTGGCCAGTGAAAGGGAACCGCGTAAGGTGCAGGATGTATTCTGAGAAGGCATTGTACACGCGTACCATTACGAAGTGCAGAGTGAGCGAAGTAAGGCTATGCACCTATAACTGTTTCAAGGAGTACCATACGATGGTAAAAATTGAAAACTTTATTAATAACCAAGATGTATACATCCATTGAAATAATTTACATCATATATATTCACCTCTATGAATAAAAAATAAAATACTTCAACTTTGTTCCCAAAAAAATATTTTTTTAAATCCTTTGTAATTTGATCACGGCTATGAGATTTCACATACAACTACATTAAACATTTAGCTAAATATCGCTTTTTTTTCAACAATTTATCTTTAGTAGTTATTGAGATATTAACGTTTTTCGTGTGAAGAACAAGAACAAATTAAAGAGCCGGAATTAAATCCGGCAGTGAAGGTCGACTTTTGGATATTTAAATCCGGCTCTTAAAGGTTAAAGCTTATGCTAGAGACACACTTTCCAGGCTTTCTGGAGGGGGAGGGGATGCATCATAGGGGGCCTCCCATCCGTCCGGCTCGGACGGAATGGAGATTGGCCTCCAGCATTGTAACATATCATGCCACCAGATGGGCGATCTCAAGTTTCAGCCCATACAAGTCTGCTGGAGAAGATGGCATCTTCCCGGCACATCTGCAAGAGAGACAGGAACTAATACTGTTACCAATTGTAAGAATCTTTCGCTCCTGCCTGGCATATGGATATGTACCAAAAACCTGGAGGATCACAAAAGTCGTCTTTATCCCTAAACCAGGAAAGACAGACTATACCAAGGCTAATTCCTTTAGAGGAATCAGTCTCATGTCCTTCATGCTCAAAGCACTGGAGAAAATAGTGGACAGGTATATAAGAGAGGGACCGCTGAAGGACCATCCCTTACACCCGTTTCAACATGCCTATCAAAAAGGAAAGTCAGCTGAGACAGCGCTCCATAACTTAGTTTCTAGGATAGAAGGAGTACTGGAACATGGGATGTATGGGCTGGGGGCGTTCCTGGACATAGAGGGGGCCTTCAACAATACATCCTTTGACCAAATCTGCTGTGCAGCTAGGAGGCATGGGGTCCACCCACACATTGTGAGCTGGATAAGACACATGCTGGAAGAAAGAACCATCAAAGTTGTCCTAAGGGACAGCACAATGGAAGTGACCACGACCAGAGGGTGTCCACAGGGAGGGGTGCTATCTCCACTCCTATGGAATCTGGTCATTGACGAACTAATCACAAGGCTTAACAAAACGGGAGCCTATACCCAGGGATACGCAGATGATGTGGCAATCCTCATCGTCGGCAAATACCTTGATACTGTCTCCGGACTTATGCAAAAAGCCCTAGACAGGACGATGGTCTGGTGTAACGAAACAGGGTTGACGGTGAACCCTGATAAAACTAAGCTCATATTGTTTACCAATAAGAGGAAGAGAGATGGTTTCGACCCTCCTTTACTGAAAGGCAGGATCTTACAGCCATCCCGATCGGTTAAGTACCTCGGAGTCATTTTGGACACCAAACTCAACTGGGGAGAGCATCTTGAGGTTAAAATCAAGAAAGCATGCACCTCCCTATGGATCTGCAGAAGGGCCCTCGGTAAAACCTGGGGACTTCAGCCAAAATCGATAAAATGGATTTATTCTGCAGTGGTGAAGCCTGCCTTTCTACACTGTTCAATCGTCTGGTGGAAGAAAACAAGGCAGCTTACTGCAAGGTGCAAGCTCAACCACCTACAAAGAATGGCCTGCATGGGTATCACAGGAGCCATGAGGACGACCCCCACGCTGGCCCTTGAAACCCTACTGAGCCTCGCACCACTTTATGTGGAGGTCGAAACTCAAGCTAGGATGGCGGTTTATCGTCTCAAGAGACAGGGACAATGGAGTGACAGGGGAAGTTTCTCTGGTCACAGACAACTATGGACGGAGCTCAGGGAGTCGAACCCCATTTGTGAAATGGGTACAGACGACATGACAGTCGCATTCAACAAAACACCGCCTCTCTTCAAAACCCACTTTCCAACAAGGGAATGGTGGGACAAGGAAGGAGGCAAAGACAATGGAGCATATGTCTGGTTTACAGATGGCTCCAGGAAAGAAGGAAGAGCAGGAGCAGGAATACACTGCTGCCGACCTGACAAAAGGCTCTCAATTTCTCTGGGGGAGCATGCTACAGTCTTTCAGGCAGAGGTCTATGCTTTGTTGACCTGTGCCCATATCGCTAAAGATATCTGCCGCAAAGGCAGACAAATTCGCATATGCACCGATAGTCAAGCAGCTTTAAAAGCTCTCACATCCCCATGGTGCAAATCAAGACTACTGCTGGAATGTCGGGAAGCACTGGACTCCCTCAGCAGGCAGAGCAAAGTTGAACTTTTCTGGGTCCCTGGCCACACAGGTATAACCGGAAACGAGATAGCAGATGAACTGGCTAAGGAAGGCTCGAATGTGATCCCAGTTGGACCAGAGCCTTTCATCCCAATTGCACCCTCTTTAGGGATCGCGAAGATCAAAGAGTGGAACCTAGCTCAACACTCAGAGATCTGGAAAAATGTACAGGGGCTCAGGCAAGCCAAGCTCCTAATAAAAGGACCCAGACCGGGACTAGCAAGAAAGCTTCTCTCACTGGATAGAAGACAACTCCGTACGATAGTGGGACTGCTTACTGGACACTATCTAGTTATGAGGCACCTTCATTTCCTGAGAATCGCAGACTCGGCGAAATGTAGATGGTGCGAGGAAGAGGACGAAACAACATCACACGTACTCTGCGAGTGTCCCGCCTTGATGAGGACTAGAGTTAGGCATCTGGGCTCACCATTTTTGGAACTAGATGAAGTCAGTGGTATCCCCGTGGAGGACATGTTATCCTTTAGCAGGGCGACTGGACTCTATGGGTGACCACAGACACGGTGGTTAGCACAATGGACCATTAGGTCTAAGTGCCCTAGGTCCTCCTTAGAGGAACTCCAGCAACAATTAATCTAATCTAATGTGTATATGTATATATTGTGCACATTTTTTGTACTCAATTCATACATATTTGTTGGTTACATTTTGTTAAATTTATTTTATTTTTTATAACGCCTTGTTTTGGAATGTTAAGCATTTGAATTCTAACACTTTAGTTTCTGATGGTAGCTTTTTTCAGGTTTATCCTTGTAAGCTACCTATAGCTCAATTTATTTATTCATTGTATAAATTATGTATGAGTTTTGAGCATTAGATATCTATCTTTCTATACCTAGTGCAAAAGTGTTTTTATAGTGTCATGGAATATTTATGTGAACTGTAACTTCTTTTTTCTTTTTTTTTTGACGTGCCTTATACACTTGCTAAGTGATTGTATCCTATGTAGTGGGCAAATAAAATAATTATTATTATTATGAGCAGGCCATTTTCTAATAGCCCTGTAATTATGCAATGGATACATATTTCGCAAAAACAGTTTAGCACATTCTACAAGTTTGGATGAAAACAGCAAGGTCAAGGGCAAAATGTTGACTGAATTGATATGGAATGACTTTATAAGAAGGTCCATCATATCCGTAAGAAAAGGAAAATGGAAGTAGAATTTATCCACACTTTTTTATTACCCTGACCTAAGTTTCAATGGGTATCCATCATTTTCAAATCACTTTTACCTTGAAAATGATGGTTACCTATTGAAACCTATTATGGCGTAGTAAAAAAAAGTGTGGATAAATACTACTTCCATTTTTTTCTTTTCCTATGAAAATGAAAAACTTCCACAAAGTTAAGTCCGAGACAATTTGTTTTTCCCACCGTATCTTTCATTCAAAATTCAATAACTATGAAATGAAAAGATTAATGACACATTCACCATGCATAAAAATAAATCTCTTGCTTGCCTACATCAAAACTAGAATCATGAAGCCTATGCCGTTACATTTCCACTCACCCTCTCCCTCTCCATCTGCGCTACTTGTTGCATTAGTGAGCGAATGCCTTTTCTCACCAATTCTGGGTCCAAGTCCAACAACCCTGCTGGTGTGTCACCCCCACTTCTTCCATCTACAGCATCTTGGACTAAGGGAATCACATGCATGAGTCAGAGACAAATTCCTTAAATATGGGTATACGCTATAAATTAAAAGCAACTGATCACTTAATAAACATCACCCTAAATAATACTTCACAAAATATACGTGTAATGTTCATTAAATTATCTTCTTAATTCTCTTCTACCCTGCAGAAAGGTTGGTTTAATAAACAAAGTGATTCTTATGTCAATACAAACATGGGAAAGTGTATTAAAATTTATGTCAACTGAAAAAAAATTGAAACTTTCAACAAGTCAAAAAATGAAAACCATGAAAGGCTACCACAGCTCCATACCAATACAACAGTTACAATAATAACAGAGTAGCAATTGGTTATGCTGCCTTATGTGGGGAAATAAAGACTAGCTGGTGCAGGATTTTATATTCAGCACCTTTTTATTAGAACAAGGCAAATATAATAATTATACATGAATTTTCAAATGGATACGAAGCATTAGATGTGGTATTCAATATTTTACAAGCAAAAATATTTCTTACGAGAAAATATTTTAAGATTACAGGAATGAAAATTTTTTAAATATGACACAACCAAATGAAAATTCATCACTTTCATTAAAAATCTAGTATAATGGATAATGTGATAATAGCTCTTGCATTCTCACTCTAAATACCATGCATAATTTGACAGCCTCTACCAGGAGTTCATGGAAGCATGAAATCTCCAGATGAGATGAGATATTACATATATTTTAATGTATTAATATATGTATAAATATTAAATGGAATGAAAAATTACAGTTTCCAATAACTTTGATCTTATAAGTAATGGGGGTTCGAGCATATTTGAGCCCAGCTTCTGACTTATTGAGCCTTTCATAAATATATATGATGCAATAAAGAGTGTATATATTGAAGCAAAAGAACGAGTTAGAATAAATGGAAGAGAGATGGAACATTTCAAATGGAAAAAGGATTTAAAACAAGGCGACAGCATAAGCCCTCTACTATTCATTCTGATTCTAGATTAAACAACAAAATGAGTGCAATAATAAGTGCAGAAGTATGAAAACTTTAGTAGGATACTGGAACCTTAAACCTACTTTTATACCAGCTCTAACCTACACAGATGATATAGATATCATATCTGATAAGGAATCAAAGTTACAACAAATTGTAAATCAATGGAATGAGAGCATTAAGAAAAGATGAATGAAAGTAATCCCTAAGAAAAGCAAACTACTGCATATAGGGAGTAAATAGCAAATACTTAACGGCACAGTAATAGAAAATGAAAAAATAGAGACAGCAACGGAATACAAATATTTAAAAGCAATCTTTGCAAAAAATGGGGAAATAAATCAAGAAATACAACACATAATAAAACAATCCAGTAGTGTATATATATACTACCAGATAAATAACACAATCAAAGGGAAAGAGAGCTAGACCAAAAGACAAAACTAGAATTATATAAATCTATTTATGTACCCATTATGGCTCTGAAAGTTGGCCGATTACAACCAAAACAGAAAGCAAAATAACAACAGCAGAAATGAATTTTGAGAAGAATAAGAAATAAAACCAAAAGGGGTTTGAAAAGAAACACAAAATCAGAGAAAAACTCCAGCAGGAGCCCTTAATAACAATTACAGAGAGATATCAACTTAGATGGTATGGAAATCTCAATAGAATGGATCAGAATAGAATACCCAGGAAAGTATTGGAAGGAAAACCGGATGGGAGAAGAAGTAGAGGTCGACCGAGAGAGAATAGGATGCAAGGGATTGAGAAGAGTGGAAATAAAAGAGGGAAGACTGAAAAGGAGATGAAGGAAATGGCAGATGATTGGAAGAGGTGAAAGCAGTTTGTTGAGGCCCTGACGCCTATGGCATGAACGGGAAAGAAGAATAAATATGCATTTGCAGATAACAACTTGATTCAAATAATCTAATGTAGCTTACTCCTAACTTGACCCCACTTGGAACGAGAGGGGCTCACGAGACGGAATGGCAAGCTCACGGAGCCGTCGGGCTGAATGCCTGCAAAACGGCGCAGGCTAGCCCCAACACTGCTCAACTTCTGTTCAGTATCCTTCTTGGCATTCTCAATCTGTTGCAATTGAGCATCCAGAGCTCTGAGATGTCCTTCAGCGGCACCAAGTTTGGCCTTGGAAAAAAAATTATGTTTGCTTGGTCTAAAGTGCTAAAACATATATACATATATGTAAAACACTTTCAGTGAAAAAATATATTTCTCAAAGAAAAAGTTTATTTTTTACATTACAAGTCTTGCATATAGCTCAACCCAGTTTCATTAAGCTTGGGAATCATAAAATTTCTTCATTGTCAACAATTTGACCCCAGAATTTTTGCACAGCATTTTGCTCTAAAAAGTTTGAACTACAAACTAGTGTATACAGTAAGTAAATTAACTATATGAACCATGGTGTCTGCAACAATACTGGTTTTGGGGTGTTTGTCCAGTTGTCCAAAAAGACTGAACAAAAATACCAATATACCAATTTTTATTTAGGTATTTAATATTCCACTGACCCCGAAAACAGCATGCTAGGCCTTTTAAATCAGGTATCACAAACAAACAACAAGGGATAGACACATATGACCATGCCCTAGGCGGAGAAAAATCCACCCACGTGGAACTCAAACCCATGACTACTGGGTCAACAGACAAGGACTTAAACCCACCACCACCGAGGCCGGCAAACTTGAAAATTTGCACCAGTCTTCGCATTTTTACTACTTAAGTTTGGAACATTCTATCCAAAGATAAGAGTCAACACAGGGATTTTATTTAAGGGATCTACCAAAGATGGACAGAGTGAAATAACATACCAAACGATATTAATTCTATCTTAACTACCTTTTCTTCTTGACCTTCTCTGACTAATCTTGACCTTTTTACAAAGCTTAAGCAACTGCGGTTAACTAAAAGTGAGTAATGCAGGAATAAAGCACGACAATTTTTCAAATGCTTTACTTGAGAAGAGAAACATGCATGGAAAATTGCTTGTGCTCCAGGAGAACCAAGAGTTTGTCCTGGTTTATGGCTCAGAAACCTGGTCAAGAGAGAATTGAGGAAAAAAACTATAATGTTACCAATATACCAAACAATAATCAGAAGTAAAATGGAGATCATTGGCATCAGTTCTCTATGCATCTGAGATTCGAATAACATGCCATTTCCTAAAATTCTGATGGATAGTGGAGATAATAAATCACCAATTAGAGGAAATGGGTGCATACAAAAGAAAATCAAAGCCTCAAAGAATGAAATAAAACTATACACAGACAAATATCGGGTGTATGCTGCATTTATTAATATGTACATAGATATGTAACACTCAAGCGAGATGAGAACAAAAGAGTACCTTCAGTTCCTGTATTTGCTGGGATGCATCAGCAAGGCAGACTTCCAAATTGTGCCTTCGGTCTTCAAGTTTTCGTTCCCTTACTCGACCTTCCTCCAGTCGCCCCACCAACTCCTGTTCTTTGGCTCTCCACCGCTCCTCGCCTGCTTCACCTCTCATCCTGATGCGAGCCAGCTCACCACGCGTAGCCTCAAGATTGGCATCCATCTCTGCTATCTGCAAAAATATTAAGGGATTTAGCTGTAGACTACCAATGTTTCATTCACTTAAAGCAATAAATCCAGTGAGGCAAATCTGTTGGTTATTGCACCTACTGCTAAATATACTGAAAGTCTCTTGTTGCAAGCCTCATGCTCCAGGGAAGCGTAATAGCAAAGGAGATTTATCGGGAACCCAGTTTTAACTTAGGGAACCAGATATGTCTGACAAACAAAAATATAACACCTAGTATGAAAATATCAAATTTGTCTACGGATACAAGACTAAAAAAGGAATTGGGTTTCATTTAAGGACACACTGTCAGCATCATCATTATAATGACAATTTCAAATCAGAATGGCAATTGGAAAGTTAGATGAATTTTCAGCACAGCTTTTCCACATATTTTATTTTTCACGACCATGGTTTTGTTACAGAATAACACCTTCAGGTGGAAAAAGCTGAGCTGAAAATTCATCTAACTTTACTACAATGAAAGACTTCCACAAAGTTATGCCCGAAATCGTTTCTTACAATGACAATTTTTAACCATAAAAGTAAACAAAGGAAATTTAGCACGCGGGAAGTTCATAAACTGATATGAATACTGAGACACTGTTGATGCATGCAGAAAGTGTTCAAATAAAACTGGAGCAGCAAAAGAGGTGAACTTTACGATATCCTCCTTCAAAATTATGACCATATCTACCAATAAAAATTGATTCAATGGGGCACGAGTAAGACATGCACTGTATCACACACCTGTTTCTTGAGACGGTGAAGCTCTTGGTGAGAACGATCTTTCTCCTCAGACTCACAAGCAAGCCTAGCTCTGAGCTCCCTCTGCTCACCAAGTAAATGAGTTTGTGAATTCTGAGCCTTCTCCAACTCTTCTGTGAGAGATGCTATCTTTTGCCCAGACTGCAGCTGTGCACGTTCGAGATCTCTAACTTGTACCTGTAACCTTGAGCGCTCCATTTCAAGGGTTGTTTTTGTATCCTCCAATGCTATGCATTGAAATAATGAGATAAAAATAAACAAAACCATCAGTGTACTTCCATTTCATTCCAGCATTATCCAATAACAAAAACTTATCAAAATAATATCTCATAGCACCCGAAGTTAGAGTAACACATACCACTGATTTTCTGGAAGGCCTCCTCAAGTGCTCGACCTCCCTCTCGTTTCTCCCCCTCAATACGTTTCACATGCTCCCTCAGCTCTTTATTGGAAACCCCATACTTCTCCTTTTCATAATTGCTATCAGTTAGCTGTCTTCGGGTGTCAGTCAGCTCCTTACGAAGTGATTCAATCAAATTTTCCACTGAAATGATAAAAAAGGTTATTTTGGGGAGGTGACTGACAACCGAGATCTTTGTTACAACAGCCACAAATGTAATAAGTGAAGTATTAAGTAGAAGTGCTTGTTTTTTTAAAATGAGGAAGATACAACGTAATGTAAAACTATCAAACGGAAAACAAAGACAGCAATGCAACTGTTTAATTTAATATAGAGCCACTGATGAACTAAATTTCATTATGAAATGATCATTAGGGTGGGCCGAAAAACACGAAAGTGTCCGAATCGAATCACAATAGCGCGGAAAAGTTGCTACTCGTCCCCCAGATCACAAAAAAAGAAAAATGTTTGAAATTGGATTACATCTTCCGGTCGCACATCTCCTTCGAAGTTTGGAAAAATCGTAAAAAATATGACTTTTTTCGGGATTTTTAAAAAATGAGTTACAGCGATTGAATTGCGTTCAAAATTGGTATGTGGCCTCTTCTAAAAGTCCTTTGCCTTAAAAAAATATAATTCCCCTTCTTTAAGGGGGAGGGGGAGTCGCTCATTGCGTTCAAATTATCGAAAAATCGTAAAAAACATGACTTTTTCCAGGATTTTCTCTTTAAGAGTTACAGTGATCGGATTGCGTTCAAAATCGGTATGTGGCCTCTTCAAAAGGTCCTTTGTATTTTTAAAAAGATATAATTCCTATTCCCCCTTTATTTAATGGGGTAGGGGAGGGGCAGAACGTGCGGCGACCCATACAGACTCCGAGATGTTTTACAAAATCATTTTCAAGAGAAATTGATAGGCACCATCACTTTAAAGAAGTAGACAGACACGGACAGATGTAATTTGGAGACTCTTCTAATAGACAGTGACACTTTTGTTGAGGTTTTTGTAGAGGTAGCAAAAAAGGTTCAAGCACATGACTGCATTTCCAAGAAACAAAGTGGCTTTTTCAAAATGAAGTGAGACAATCTAGGCCCTGGAGAAGTTCTCATAGTAGGGGACTTTTCCAAAAATTTTGCTTTTCTGCTCCAAGACAGCGCTCAAGGCATTCTCTGAAACAACAGTCAAGCTACGATACACTCTTTTGCTGGGTATGTGTGAGAAGAAAATGAGTTGAAAACAATACATTTTGTACAATCTCAGAGCACATGACCCACAATACGGGTGCAGTCTTTTCTTTCCAAAGAAAGCTAGTTCAATTCCTGAAAGCACATGTAAAGGATTTAAAGAAAATAATTTACTTCTCTGTTGGAGCTGCAGGACAGTACAAAAACATATACAATGTTGACAATGTGTTACAGCACGAGAAGGATTTTAATATTCCCACAGAATGGCATTACTTCGCGACCTCCCACGGTAAGGGGCCTAGTGATAGCATTTGCAAAAAATCCCGAAAATGAGTTCCTAGTGTAATATTCACAGTTTTACCCAGCGTTTTCAGGTCTCAGCGGCAGCAGCAAACAAGTGAGACTAAAGAATGCTAAAGACGATCGACGGTTCCATAATGCAAACTCACTTTCCTAAAACTTATATCTTCATTAAGCATGGAGAATAGGATGAATGATTGAAGAATGAACGGGTACTGAAGGAATGGGTCAGGGAGAGAATGGAAGGGAGGGGCAGCAGGTAGGGGAATGGAAGGGAAAGAGGCGAGGGAGCTTAATGAAATACATTGATGCCAGGAAGATGTTAAGCGTGGTATAGTCATTGGTGAGTTGCATTTTTCAGTGTACAGATTTTCAACCCTTTAAGTAGGTAGTAACCCATTACCCTGGGCCAAGCGAGTGGGGAAGGGAGGGAGGTGATCGTCACCGGTGCTTCGATGAAAACCCCGGACCCTGAACATTCCGCGGAAGTCCACCACCCTGACAATTCCTAGAAAGGGGGGAAGAACCCTGGAGGAGAGCGTGCGTGGTTGTTCCCTAAGGTCACTGCACTTTTCTCCCATGCCAGGATCCTGGCAGTTGTTTTACCACCAGCAGACCGGTGGAAGGAGGCGCTGTGGCTGGGGTATTGTCGCCGACACAGAATGGCAGTCATCCGTTGCCTCTCGCAGAGAGCACAGGCAGGGTAATTTTTACAGTTGTAATTAAATCTACTATTAAAACCGATCTGGGAATAATCGTTCAATAATCAAAATGAAATAGTTGATTCGCATTAAGGTCTGGGTCAATGTGCGACCTCCCGTGCTGATTCACCCACATAAACCGCAAGATTTAGGCAGTTTCACCGCCGTTACATAAAACTGACTGTGAAGTAACTGTTATAAGCAATGCCCATGATGTAAAGTCACCTGTTTTTTAAGTAACACTTCTACCTTATGTTAAAAGTATATCATAGCGTATTTATCACTCCATTGGCAAGTAGCGAAAGGTTAACTGCTATTCAACCAGACGGGCGTGAACATGGTGAAGTACATGCCATAAACAAAAATTTTTTTCTCCCTTATATGAAATATTGCCATGACAAAACTTTGCAGCCTTTTTAATCTATACAAAGGACTATAAGATTCTTAAATTTGAGATGGATCGAAGGTGGGGTACATTTTAAAAATTTAATTTTAAATTTTAAAATATTTTTAAAAATTTCAAAAAATTTAAAATTCTAAAATTTGACTGTTGAATAAGATACACTAATGTTTTTCGCACAAAACGATTCAAAGTGGAACTTTCTAGCTTTCTTAGACCTGACAAAAATGAGAAAATTCTGGGACTTGTTTTTACAAATGCCGAATTTTTCATACCCCTGTATCTCCGCAAAAACTAAACATTTTCCATAAAAATTGTATATGCAAACTAAGGGTCTCTTAAGAAAACACAAATAATTTCGTGAAAATCTGAGATGGGAAGGGAAACTCGTCCGTGATTTCACATGGAATGACCCTGGTGAGATTATTGAATTTCTTCGAAATTTTTTTGAAGACAAAATTCAAAGAATTCGCTACGGCTCCCACAACAATGGGGCATCTGCGGCTATATACAAACGCCAGCATCCTCGATCGACTCATTATCCTGATGACGATGGCTGAGTCAACCATCGAAACGTTGATAAATCTCAATAATCTCACCCGGTGTCAAACCTTCACCTATCATAAAGATGTTTTTTCCCTGTTTTGGTACAGAACCTTCTCATTTCCATGAGAGTAATAACTCCTCTGATGTAGATTCATACAATGTGGCATTGTTGCAAAACAAAGCCCTGCATTTAGCAAAGTTCCACTCGATCAATTTTCATTTTTCCTTACCTCTCACTGTGGCCCATGACCTTATCCCAGTAAACACAAAATGCTGCAGATGCGCATCTGATGTGCTGCGCGGTAGCGCTGCAGCTATCACGAAGGCGCTTCTGCAGCGCGCCTAGCACTCCTAAACTTCCCTTTTTTGAATGTCGAAGGCGCTGCTAACGGGTGTCAGGAGCGCTGCACAAACGCGTCAGGAGCGCTGCATAAGCGCTGCACAAGCGTGTCATGATCGCTTCAACCGGCAAAAAATAATTTACTCAAGGTCCGAAAGTAGATGGTGTCTCCGGACTGCATAGACTCAACTTCATTTTCGCATCTACCTACGGTCAACCTCACATCTATCTACGTTAAGCCTATCACACAACTACCTACGCCATATCCGATTATCAACTGCTAAATATGTTTCTTGAAAGTTGTATATATACGGCCATTCCCGTGCGTAAATGTGTTTGCGAGAACTAACTTTTAAATATCAATGCCGTGATAGTTTATGGAAACGTACCATCCAATCACAATAACAGTTTTCAGGCATTAATTAACTGAAACCTATGTTGCCACATTAAATGAAAATAAAGCCAATATTAATAATAATAAACAAGATGTTTTCCAAATGCACACGTTTGTTTACATTTCAATGAAGACGTAACTTACTCGCGCAAATGTTACGAACGTGAATATGCATGTATACGGGTCAATCCATATATAGTGGTCCAGAGGTGGTTGCTTAATGATTTTTAATATTTTTTTATATTTTTACCATACAAATTACCATTTATTGTGAATACAAATATGTCATTATTTTATTTTTTTCCTGATAGTGGCAATTTTTATGCTAACGAAACACCGATTTTAGGCGATTTCAGTGTTCTGCAGTTAAAGCAAATATCTCCAATTCTGTGTATCCCATAACAATCAAACAAAAACCAATCGATTCAGTAAATAGTGAACTTAAATAAAGGTCGCATGATGTATCGACCTAAAATTAAGTCTAGGGTCCAAATATTGCTTCAAAGTTTTCATCACTTAACTAAAAAATCAATTTTTACATTTTTTTTTACATAGGAAGGCAGGACACTTAATGTCTGTAATTTTTTATTTGAAAGGTATAAAGCCATGCTTTAAGTTTGCAGAATTTTAAGCTGTGGAATTCAGTGGTTTTTTTATTAAATTTTTTTAAATTTCGTGATTTTTCAAATTTTCCAAAGTTTAATGCCCATTATCTTTGTTGGGCATAAAAATAAAAATTTGAAATTTGGCCCATTTACAGTCCTTTAGATGAGGAATAACCAGTAAAAATTTTGTTTAGTGGACTCAACTATTGAAAGATATTAAACATTGAAAAGTACCAAAATATCGACGAAGTCGACATCAACACGGCACCATTTAGTACCCTCTTAAGCAGGGGCGGATTAAGGGGGTACTAAAAAGGGGGGGGGGGGGGTATCGAAAATAGTATTTTCTGAATATGTACTTATATTTTTATTTCATTCCAACTAATTTTCATTTTGTACGGCATTAAAGAAGATTTATTTCAAGGAGTTCGAAATCCTTGTGTAGGCTGCCGCGGGTTGATGTATAGGAAGATGAAGCTCTTCCGCCTTTTGCACCGCGTTGGTCTATGTTTCCTTGGACAACAGTTTCGTCGGCGTTGTAGTCGGCTTCTTCTGGTCGGTGAAATGAAGGTGCAGCTATTTGTCGTCTTATATATCTCAAGCGTTAGACCTGACTCCAACGGGTGAGATATATAATACGACAAATGGCTGCACCTTCACTCCACCGACCTGAAGAAGCAGACTGAAACGCCACCGAAACTGTCGTCCTAGGAAACACGGTGTAAAACCCGGAAGACACTTCACTTCTTCACAAGAATGGCATTCTTTACATCGTTTTTTTACGTTTTTCAAATTTGATCAGATAGATATACTCAATAATTTATCACATCTCTTGTATATAATATAGCCATACTAAAACTACGTTCCAAGCGCTACATTTCTTTTAATTTTCCGAGGGAAGTCCACCCGGACCTCTATTTTGTTGAGATGTATTGCATACCCCCCAAGCGCCGCGTGAAGTAGTGAACCGCCCCCGGCCCCCCCCCCCCCCCCCCAAAACAACGACCTTAATCCGCCCCGGCTCTTAAGTAATGCTTGATGCCTTTAAATTATTATCTCTCATAAATCAGTTTTTCACTTCATTTTACAAGTTATTCATTATAAAGTAAACATTTAGTATAGTAAACTTAAGCTATAATGTAAATGCAGGCCTTACAATACAAAGAATATTTGGGAATTCAAAGAAACTTACCCATATATAAAACTTGGTCATTCCATAACGAAATACCAAATGTTTACTTTATAATGAATACCATACAATTGTATGGTAAAAATATTAAAAATCACCAAGCAACAAATTTAACTTTTTCTGGACCACTTAATATGGATTGACCCATACTCAATGTTACGAATGTGGAAATGATGAAAACTGATGAATGTACCAATAAAAGCATAACAATAATTTAGTGTACAACGGAAATTAATTACACAAAGCTATCAATGAAGTGTTGTTACTGGCAGAACCCAAGTCTCTCCGATTCGTGTCAAAGCTTTCCCATTTATGCCAAATTTTCGGTCTAAGAATGAACCACAGGCTAAACATGTTACTATATATCAAGGATATATTTCATTAAATGAAAAAACAAAGGATGCACATAGTAAATGTTTAAAGAATGAGTATTCATATCTTCCTCTTTCGACTGAGACTTTCAACATCTCCCCTTATTCAAAAGACTACCTGCAGCGCTGTGGCAGTGCGTCCGCAACTTGCGGCTGCTGCACTTCAAACACGAGCAGCGAATGCGCATTAGATGCGTTTCTCGATAATTCGCTCTATGAGAGCGCTGCTGAGACGCTGCTGACGCGCTTCAGTTGACATGTGCTGCACTTGCAGCGCTGACATACTTGTGAAGCGCTGCTGCAGCCATGTGTGTTTACTGGGTACATATGCATACAGCATATTTCTTACTGACAGCCAATTAACACAAACATTGGTTATAACAGCAAGATGGATAATGTATTTTACCTTCCTTCAACTTCCGAGTAGTGTCATGAAGTTGAGTCTGAACAGCATCATGACGATCTTCAGCCAAATGAAGCTGCACTTTGAGTTCCTCACATTCACTTTGAACAGTATCACGCTCTTTCCTCAGTTCTTCAAGTTTATTGTCAGATCGAGTTTTGTCTTCTTCTGATGCCATCCTTGAAAGAACAAGAGAAAAGTAAACATTCAGCATTTAAAATTGATTGCAAAATAACTTTTTCATGTACATGACTTCATAATTTATGAAGATAAATAATCACTTTTACAATATATTAGACCCCTACTAATCCAGACCGACTTAATCCTGACCCCATGTAATCCAGATAGGCCTCCAGCGAGTAGTGTGGGTGGTTTATCAATTGGTCATGAGATGGCATCATTACCGCACCATCCGAAATTTTTGGTAGGCATGGATGACTAGTCGTTAAAATTGAATGTCTAGAAATTTATTTTCCACTTCATGTTTTTTTACAGTAAAAGTGGGAAAAAACTCATGAAGGATGTCAATATCACATGCAAGAGTCACATTCTCATGGAATATCACCTGGAATATTGATTCCAATGGTGCTAACCAGAGAGGATTAGATCCCAGCAGAAGCTGGATGAGACTATAATGTACTCTTAAGTAAAAACATAGTTCACAGAGGAAAATTCCAACTTTCCATCAATGAAAGTGAGCCACATATAGTAGGAACTAGGGTAGGTATAGTCTGCAACTTCACCATTCAAATATCGAATAACATACAGTCAACTCTCGATTATCCATGCTAATGGATGCACGACGAGGTACGGATAATCGAAATACACGGATAACCGAAAAACATGGAAAATGCGGTCGTGATTTTGACATTTCACTTTGTAGGATGGAAACTATTTCACATAACAAACTGCAGTGCATCGCAAGACAACTAATGAAATACTAAATATTTATATTATTTCGAAATATAATAATATCGTAAACATTTATAAATTATAGCTTCTAATGCTTGAAACACAACATAATGGGTACTTACTTAACTGACCACGTAGATAATAAAAGCTGACATCTTGCTTATTTTCAGTAAATGTATGACATCGAAGTGATTATATAATACAAAACATTGTTATAATTGTGAGCCTTTGATATATCGTGATATAATATATAGATTCGGCATTAGTAGGATTAAAAATATTTTGCATTACAATTGACAGCAGGTGTTACGCCAAGAAAACAAGTGAATAACGAAATGTTAATTTTCCAGTTCGATTATTTCGAATATCATGAAATGTTCAATGCTCATCTATAAATATTTTCTAATCTTATAAATAGTTTCTAATGCTTGAAATAAAAGATAATGGGCGCTTAACTTGACCATATCGATAGTAAAAACAATAGCATGTCTTGCGTATTTGAAGTCAATGTAAAAATCATAATCGAAGTGAAGATCAGAATAGAGCACATTCTTTTATTATGAATCTCGGAAATAACAAGTTATTTTTTGCTGTTTTCTTGATTTCTTCATGTTTCCTTTTAATGCAGTTCTTTTTTTACGTCGCAATAATCGAAATCAAATTGTTGCATGTAATCCTGCTAAGTTTCAACACTCGCCAGAGCTTCTGTGCGGGTGCCAACTCTTCTTCCTTTACGTATTTTGTGAACTCCAAGCGAAAAGCATCAGCGGCTGAAACATTGCCACTCAATCGCTCTCCCTGAATAGCAATTTCAGGAATTTTATGTCGCGGCTTGAATCTCGTCAACCACCCAGAAGAAGCTTTAAAGTCTCCTTCTATCTCTAGAGACTCATGAAAAAGGTTTCGCCTGCTGTGCGCACATGGGGCCTGAGACAGGTATACCATGAATTGACCGTTTTCGATTGAACCAAAGAAGCATGGCGGAGTCTAAATCTTTAAAGGTTGATCGTTTCATAGTCGATCCCAAACCACTGTCCGAGGTTGCAGCGAACTTCATTAGCTTACTTTTATTCTTAATTATACCGCAAATTGTTTGTAACTCCACATCTTATTCTTTTGCCAGTTTAAGTGGAGTCTCTCCTTTTTCATTTCTTTTAATCAATTCTAATTTTTCGCGATGAAAAGGACAATTTTCTTCCGTTTTTTGCCATTTGCATCAGCTTTGTCGCGGCACTATAGTAATGAATGCAACTTTGAAGTTATTGAGATTTCCACACGAATGAGCAGGCACAATCGTATCTGGGTAAAAACAAATGACTGTTCAACGGCGAATAATGACCAGGGAGCACTGATACTGTTTCGTATTTATTAATTCAGGCCAAGAAGTAAGAACATACGGAACAATAAGTAGTTATTTTTAAGTATAATATAAGTTAGTTTATTTACAAGTAGTTTATTTGAAATTATTTCCATTGTATATTTACTATTCTGTTCGTTTTAGGAAGATAGAATATTCAGTGGCAAAGGGTAATGGGAAAGAATGGATAAAATAATTTCAGAAGCAGATGTGGCTTAGTTTTCATCATTCTTAAAAGAAGCAAACAATTTCCATAATATTGCGATTAAATTAAAAAGTTAAACTAAAAAGAGACATTTACAAACTTGCAATTCTATTTAGATACATCGAACTTTCAAAGAATTTACTTAATTTTACCATTGGAATATTTTTCAAACTTTGAGGTGTAGGGATGAGAAAACAGCACGGATAATCCGCAAACCAGATAATCGGAAGCCGGATAATCGATAGTTGACTGTATTTCTTACATTACTTCTTGTTCTTCATCTCATTAGCAAAGGATTCTGTTCACAGTACATATGGAGATTTTTTTCAATACACTTCAACAATAATTAAGGTGGCATTGCACAGTGTCATTACTCACTTCACCTGAGTTGTAAGACAAGGGAAACTCTGCATTGAGCAACCTTTGATTCACTTCTGACATTCACTCAGCTGAATAGGATTTGCTTTGGCTTGTGCGTTTTGCTATGGCACAATTTAGTTTTGTCCCATCTGAATTTTGATCCCACACACAATAGGCAGACATTGATAAAAGCTGGTAAGAAAAGCAAAAAGAGGTTTTCTCAGTGTAGAAGTTGAAACTTCGCATGGTCACTCTGGAGTGATTGCTGCATGTGACATTGGAAGCCATTTTCCATAGTTATCATATCACTCTTTTACAAATACGGTTCAAACTAAGAACTTGTCCACAAAAAATGTCCCTCAATGATTTTCCCTGAACACACTTGAATTCAAGCTGTTGCCATACTTCTAAGAGTCAACCTATGGAATAAAAACCTATTTCTTTATATAAAACAATTTAAGGATGAGCCGATTCCAAATGTCGATTCTCGATTCCACCAATTCTCAGGCTTAGAATCGGTATCAAAAATCGATCGCCTAAAGTCGATTCACATTCCATCGATTCCGGATGCATAAACATAGACTATAAGCTGAGGATATATTTGGTATTTGTCATTAAATACACTTTTTGAGCGACTTAATTGTCTTTGTTATTTTATTCCAGCCAGTACTAGAATTTAAATAACAGTCATATGTTACTGGTATATCAATACCCCACGTGTTATTAGAAATAAGAATCAATGGAATCGTAATCGAGAATCAGGAATCGATTTGAAAGATTCGGAATCGATAAAACGTAGAATCGACTCATCCCTAAAACAATTTACATATTCACATTAACATAATTTTATACTTGCTTCGATTGATATTTATGCTTGTTATTTAACAAAATGATGGATGCTTTCCTCTGTCAATTTTTAAACTTCATGCAATCAAAAACTTTATTTGTAGGCCTATACTAGAGAAGTTATTCACATCAAAAAGAGACTCTAGAGAGTGAATCCAAAGAGAGAAGTTATGACTGTTGGTGTTGCTGCATATGAAATTAAATTTTTAGCATGGAATGAAGTCTGGATCTGCCCCTTGGCAGCTGGGAGGAAGGTGACATAGCTACAGCATTGATACACTATTGACACATATTTATTAAGAAAGTTACATAATAAGTTTGAAGTCTTATGACAATATAAAAGTTTTACTGATAAATTAAGTTTTCAGGCTATCAATTATGGGAAATAGAAGCACACTGTATTTACAATAATTGTGAACACGTTGTCATTGTTTTGCAACAATAAACTTGAAAATCTAACATTTGCATATACCATTCATGAATACTGTGTAAAGTATTTTCTTAACATACGATTGTCATATTCAAGCCTCCATTTTTCTTTGAAAGGGCCTCATGCCTTGTGGAAAGGAATTAAAAGTTGTCAATGATTGAGGGTTCACAAAATAAACCATAAATATTCCTTATGAGAAATACTGGATAATCCGGACTGTAGGGTCAACTATAATACTAATGAGAACACCAACTTACAAGTACTTCAATTCAAGTACTACGTATGAGTTTTGATGATACCACAAGGGGGGCTGGGCTCTTCTTACATTGTCATATGTAGGGAGGTTCAATATCATCCAATGAGATATTAAAGTAAGGCTCATTAAATCATACCTGCATCACTTTTTGAATTATTGTCAGATGAAAAATCATAGTTTGCAACACTGAAAACAGTGTGTACTTTCCCTCAGTGACAGTTATTTCTCTCTGACCCATTACAACTCTAGAGCCTCTTTTACACATTGCCTCACAGCTTAAACAAAAACCACCTTAAACAAAAGCCTTCAATACCAGCTAAAAACAAAACCCTTCAATACCTTGTGCTCAGTATTCCCATGAGTACCAGATATTGCAGAAAACACAGTTCATATAAATGGTTATTCATGTGCATGCCACCAAAAATCTATGAAAACTTATGTAAGATTGTTAGGAGAAATGTGGATCGAGGACGGACACCAATTGTGTTATCACAACCAAAACTCCAATTCATGTAGATAAGAACTCACTTGGCTTCCTCAACTTTTGACTTAAGTCTGGAAGCTTCCTCTCTTAATTGATTGATGGTTGATCGGTCCTGTTCATTCTTATTAGCTGCTTCACGCCGTGATCGTTCAAGAATGGATCGTGCCTCATCCAACTCTCGTCGAGCTTCATCCAAACGCTCCTGCACTGCTTGCTGATCATGCTGAGCTAAAATAAAAATGAAGAAATGTAACATTAACCCATGCCAATCAAATTCAAAATTTTGAGATCTTTACCAATCAATTGAGACCTCATGTAAAATGGTTTGTTGCTTTGAAAAACAGCACATTATGAACCACTCAATAGCTAAGAAAAACTCTACATGGTAAATATAAGTAATGACTGTGACCAGTGCCGGATTGCCAATAAGGTAAAATAGACAGTTGCTTATGGGCCCCGAGGCCTAGGGGGCCTCGGAGGGGCCATGAGAAGTTTTTCCCCTTTCTTCTCTTGCGACTTGTTTGTTAACGTGGGCCCCATTACTTGTACTGCGAATAAGCCCCCAAGTGTGCTAAACTGGCACTGACTGTGACCATTAACTAACCAACTAGATGTACACATGCATCACTGGCATGTAGAATTTGTTTGTTTTGCACAAATACCTTAACACTAGAAGGACGGGATGGGTCATTTTAACCCATAACACGTGTTCAAAATCAAATTTAACTACTTATTTGCAAATAGATTCTTTTTAAATTTTGTGACTTTGTGCATTTTTACTTATATTTTACTAATATGGAAAGGAAATTTCGTAATTGTTGTTGCTTAATTTTTTAATTGATGTTATACCTAGAAGGACGGCTATGGGTCATTTTGACCCATTACTTCTTTCTGTATTGGAGTCATGTATTCTCACGATTTCCTTCTCCTTTAGATCACTGGTATTTATTTACATCAACTAAAATATATCAGTGCACATTTGGATCAGTACTAGAAGCCTTTATATTTTATTTTAATGCCATTCGTCGATAGTGGAGCTATCCTGGTTGCAGCTTACCAGCATTACGGAAAATTTTACTTTCAAACCATCTTTGAATTTGACTTACAATTGATATCGCCAGAGGAAAAGGACTGAAAACATGTCACTTTCATTAAGCCGTTGTATACATAATTATCGTATTCATTGATAAAATATGTAAGGTAAAATATGACAGCTAGATGATAGGAATGTTATCAGTATTGCTTCCATTCCCAGAAGGAGAGGTTACAGCAGCCAGTGGTGCGAAAATGGAAAAGAATTGTCCTGACCATCGCTAACCAAACTGTTTTGATCTCTCACTAGAGATATGCATGTTTGCCCATATGTTTTTGGTCACTGAAGTGTTGGCACATTGCTTCTGAAAGCTGTCTAGAGGGTGCACGGTGCTCAAGTTGAAAAATCATTTCTGAATCCCCTATTCTTTAGCTTTAGGGAAAACACTCCGTAAGATGCAAAAGAAAGGAGGAAAGAGTTTTGGCTCTTGCAAGAGCAGAAAAGCCTATTGCTTTTGTCCCTCCTAGAATTAGTGGGTACATTTTGCAGTGCTGAAAAACTCACCAAACCTACCATATGCTTTCTTTCTGTCATCGGCTCCTTTTACCGCAGGTGGCCGTGTACTAGATCCCTACCGTAGTGGCTGGCAGTGAGCATCATTCACGTACTCTTAGGACTGGGGGGTTTTCCTGGAAAGGATAGTAGCTACCAGGCGGATAGCAGAAGTAACGAACAGAAAATAAAAAATAGCAAGATAGAGGTGACAAATATTAAAATAAGTTGAAAGAAATATGTACAAAGACTAGTTGAAGGCGTGGTGGGGATGCCAATTGGAACGAAACCCTCATCTTCTCGGGAAATGCACGCTACTACCCCAAAAGGGTCAGAAAAGAAAACATTGTCAAATTTTTAAAAATTTCACATAGAAAACTGCCAATACAGTAAAACCTCCCTATAGCGAATTCGCTGGGACCGGAAAAATGACTTCCATGTACGGGGGTTCGTAAGTAAGGAGGTTATAAGCGGGTTGCGTAGTCTCAGGGGCCACCGAGATTTCGTGCTGCTTTCTGACGCAACTCACATTAATTGCGCCAGCTAGTTTCGATGGACATAAAAATGATTACTGTAATGCAGCATACCGGCTAATATATGCGGTGATTGATGGTGAAGCCCAATGGGATAAAATCGGTTGATCTGATATTGATGGATGATTCAGATGGGATCCGAAATTGTATTTTTTTTCTACTTACTGTATTTGACTGGCGGTTTTTTTTTTATTTTTGGAAGATTGAGCATATATTACCTGTTAGGTGACGAAATGTTATGAAGTATAGGCTTCTCATCGGAATACTGCGCTCAGGCGTAGCCTCAGAGATATACAGGCCGTAATACTACCCCCTCCCCCCACTTATATTTAGTAGGTCTACGAAAAGCGCGGGAAATGCGCTTCCTATGTATTTCTTATGGGAAGGTTCAACAAAGTTAGGCAATTATTTCTTGTCATATGCCGTATTTCAAGGGCCACTTTAGTTTCATTAAAAATATTTAAGCACTTCGAAAAGCATTCTTCTTACTTTAGCTGGGCTTTTAAGACAATTATTATTCGAAAACCAGCAAGGAAAATTGTTGACGCGAATTTTAATTCTACTGCGATTGAGGTGAATATATTTCCCTCGCATTCTTGATCGTGAAACCTGAAACCAAATTGGGTAGATTAAGGAGACAATTTGATTCAATTTTATGCAAATAATATAAGCACAAACGAATCCTGATGGCTAAAATTTGATTACGAGTGTCATGCGATGCAAAATCTCAATGGAGGATGAAGACGTCATATACTTCAGATAGTCATTTGACGCTCCCCTTCGTTACATAACCAACTTACGTTCTCATGGTACGCAAAGTATTATTTGCTTAAGGGATATAAAATCCAATAAATGGCAAATAAAAATCTGATCACTTTCTATAGGCCTCCTAAAATTTCGTGCACTTATGTTGTGATAAAATCACATTGCAACAATTTATGAATTTCTGCAGCTATTGGTTATGATGCATTATCTCATTTAACAAATATTTACGGTACAAACAAAGAATTATCTGCCATAATAACCTTATATTAGAATTTGTTCACTTATCTCCGTAAGAACACACGATTTTAGGCTTACTTTTGGAAAACAGATGATGATCGTAATTCGGGTGTATATCTCGGAGGCTATGGCTATCCATGGATACTAGAATTTTGCTACGGCCAAGAATGATACGGCTCAGCATATTGAAGGCACAGCGATGGAACCAAAGTTTATCACCTGTCGACATGTAACGACGCGGCAACCTGGAGGACCAGAGTGCAAATGGCATGCAAATGGCGGTGGCCACACAAAATTTAGTCTTGGCAACGGTTTAAAAATAAACTGAAAACAATCATAAGCTTTTGAGTGCCATAGTTTTCAAGTAGGTACCAAAATAATGCACAATCCGGGCTTGCTAAGAATACGCCAGTTAATATTTTTGGATGTTTTTAATGCTCATTACGTTAAATATAACATGAGATTTTTTGGACCCTGGCAGAGGGATTAAACACCCCGATAACCCGATGACAAGCCAGTATTTAAGCAATCATTGAATTCTTAACAACCGCTGTTTGTTTTCCTTTTCAGTACATAAAAAAGAAATGTATCCTTTTTACCCAGGTGCAAATACGCGCTGGTTGCAGTATTAAAACTACGAACTGCGATTATTAGTGTTTCAGCCACGATCTCATGAGTAAACAAAATCTAAATTAGGATTATCTAGGGTCCCGAAAACACTCTACGTAAGAAAATGTAAGAAGAGTGTAAACCCTCCCCCTTTCTCGTCTTGCTTTATTCTTGAATGACCCCTTACTCCGCCCGCTCTCAAAGCTGTTTGCTTTGTCATGTCAAGGTCACCGACCGCACTTATTCTGAAAAGTTTTGACTAACAATAAGCCTGTAATCTTGCATGTAAACCCTTTCGTGATGGGGCCACAAGTTGGAAAATGCTACTTCCCTCACAAATGCTACTAAGATTTCTTTGTATTCCCAGAACGGAGCTTTTACTCAGTAAGGATTGCTCAGGTAAGTGTTTCCTCAACTTGGGGCCGGGCCCAGCTGGGTGCCAGACCTTTTTTCTCGGCCACCGGGCGGAGATAATCCTGGCCCCTTTCCGTGAAAAGCCCATTACGGCATGCGGTCACGGTCAACTATTTGTTTATGCAATGGTTTTGCGAAAAACATTGTTTCTGCAGCCTCGAGATATATTTAATCGGAAAAGAATTCTTTAATTTTTGCAGTCCCTTCATAGCTTTTAAACGAAATTCTACGATTAATAATAAGCTCTCTAGCAAACAAAATCATATCAATGGTTAGACAAATAATTTCATTATTGTATTTCGCACTCGTAAATGATTTTCTCCATTACTCAACGATAGAAATTATTTAAAATTTTAAATATTCTTAGTCGGGCTATTGGCATAAACAGAACGCGATTTAAAGAATCTGTACTTAGTAATTTTCACTCTGTTAATTCATGAGATGCACGGTCTAGGGAACTTTTGTTTTTGGATCCTTTTAATTTGCTATCATTTTCTTTTAAATTCTAAAACTGGAAATCCCTTGCGTTTAAGTACAACGTGCGATCATCGGTGTCTTGTAAACGTTTGACCGTTTGTATATAGGTATTTTGCAATTACACAAATGGACAGAGACTCAAGAGTTATGCTGAAAACATACAAGACGATCTGTTAGTGCTAGTTAGCAGATTAGGATACAATCATTAGGAATCAAATCAACTTATTAACTATACTACCTATCGACAACCCTAGTTGAAAGTCTCATAGGCAGCTGTTCCTTATCGTTCGCGGGAAAAATGACATTTTAAATTTAATGGGAAAACTTTTACAGGGAAAAATAAACAATTAAATTCGCTACAAATACGGCCGTCAATTCATATGAAAAAATGACTTTTAGTTGTTTACCTAAAACATGATAACTCGCTAACTTACTAAAAACCTCACAAAAAATTACTCCTTAACTAACTAAATAACTGACAAAAAATTAGTTCGGAGATTCCTTAGCACAAGAACTACGTTAAAAATAACGGTAGAGCTCCGTTTAAAATTTGTAATTGTAGAGCTATACATAAGGCAACATACTTACAACCCTCAATTTGCGAATTACACGACTTATATTTGTTATTCCACTGCATCAACTAGCAACTGACCGTAGACACATGGGCATTTATGCCAATTTAAACGTCATTCGTAGCGAAAGGGTTAAAAATAAAGGATAGGGACGTGTTGGGAGCATGTGGAAATATTACAATGTGTATGGTCAGATGAAGAAGTGGTTAACGATTTTTTGTATCTTTCGACCTCCACCCTCCTAAACCTTCCATCCCAAAACGCCGATTGCTAATTAACCGACCGCTTAAGGGGGAAAAACTCCGTCTCTTAATCCTCCTTCTCAACTACAATGTTGTCATGGACCCTACTCCCTCGCACACACTCCTTCAGAACTATGGGGGTCCTCCCCTTTTCTCTTCCCTCACACACACCACGCGACAGGGGATCCACTTCCCTCAACCAAGAAAATGCTTCTCTTCCACCCCTCCTCACTTCCCCTCCCGTCCCAAACAATTCAAAGCCTAGATAAATGACCTGGCTGCTGGGACTTTTACCTGAACATGACGTCCAACGCGGAAACCCAAGTCATATTTAAAAAATAATGAAACCTTGTTGAACCAACCAATTTGTTAAACCAATCACGTGAGTTATTTCTCGATTTGGTTACAATGTGATGCCAGAGGTGATAAGAAAGCGAATGAGGAATCGTTCTCGTTACGGACGCCACTTGTTTTGAACGCAAACAGAAGCAGGTGGACTCCCACCCCTCTTGAAAGCTACTTCACTCAGTTTCAAAATTTCTACCCCATGGGGTTCATGTGCCTGGATAGGCACAAGCCTGCAAAACGTAGTTAGTGATCTAACAATGGAAATCCCTCCCTCCGCGGGGAGGCCACTGATGACATTTCATTCCATCGGGAAAAAACAGGAGTGAGGAGACACAAGTGTTGCCAACCTGAGAATGCAGTCGTGAAAGGTTTTTCTATGGATGCTCAACTCTTTAGTTGTCTAACAGCAGGAAAAAGGCATAAAAAAGTGCACTCCGAGAGCCTGCGTCGCTGGCTGAAGGCACGCAAGCCTTGTTATAATGTGATATGAATAAACATTTCTATGAACTATTCCTTTGGTAATGTTTTCAAAACTACTGGGAGCGTAATACTGAATTCAAGACAAAGTCAACCGTGTCACGCCCATGCCCCTGCGACCCGTACTAACGGAGATAAATTTGTTCCGCAAAATTAACTACAGCACTAAAACAAATACAGTTTCAAACAGAAACTTTCAAAAAACACTAACAAAGGTTGAGGAAATATTGTGTTAAAATTTGATGTTGATAGAACCAAGAGTAATTCTACAGTAATCCAGCAAAGTTTGACATTCCTGCTAGAGGCTCAAAAAGGGGACTCTTTATTCTCGCACGAGAAAGAGCATTTCGGAAAACATGATCAAAATAGTTTTTACAACCATTCAACGGAAAATAAAACAGAATACGTGTCAGCATTTGTTTCATTACAATCGGCCCCGGCATTCTCTAAATATTCGACCTCAAACTCAGGGTCACATAATTTTTGCGCCGAGAATTGGGATGGAAATAACGTGCTTTTTGTAGTGCTACAAACAAAGATTTTTCGTCTGACAATAAGTTAAAAAGTTATAAAAGTAGGACCTCACGAAAAACTAAAAGCTTTGATAACATTATCTCGGAACCCCCTCGCCCCGAACAGCATACGAAGAGTTTCAGATTAAAAATATTAAAAAAATGTATTAGAAATCTCCTGCCAAGAACTAACATCCGGGCATCGCTGCTTTTGTTACATTCGCTGCTGAGTGATCCATAAGGGGCTCGACAGCAATGATAACTTCTACAATGCGATGCAAATGACAACTTATGGCGGTAAATATGTAGTAAATTTCGTCAAACGTTTTAACAGAAACTTATTAATGCTGCTGCACATCACAAAGTTATGAGCTGAAAGAAGGAGTACAGGTTTCACATTCAGGCCATTCATTGGGATCCTAATGGCGGCGGAAAAAATCACCCGAACATTGTCACTGTGAAGAGAAACACCGAACATTATCCCAATATCGATGGTAATATTACCTATAAATGCAGGAAAAAAATATTTCTGGTAACACAATTTGTTAAAAAGAGGTAACTTCCATGTTTGGTCCCACGCGCGGACTTCGTTCTACGGAGGTTTCGTAATTATAGAGGTTCGTTAAGGGAGGTTTTTTTTGCATGCATTGTATATGGGAATGTCCCGGGACTAGGGCCATGACTTCGTAATAGGGGGTTTTTCGAAATATGGAGGTTCGAAATAGGGAGGTTTTACTGTATATATCCTCAATGCAATAGAAGCGTTTGTAGAAACTGTGCTGAATAAATAACTATACGTGTAAGTTGTGAAAAAAAGTGATCTTACATTATTCCAAATAAATACGCATGTATATGTCTGTGTATGGATGTGATTTTTATGTATATTTTTTATTTGAAAAAGGTTATGAAAAATTAATATTTATCAAATAAAACGATATTTATCAAAATATACACAACATTCAGCCAGGTGTCTTTATTTTCAAACTGTTATGCTTGAAAATGTGAGCACTGCTGAAGTATTTTTAATTATAAACAATTATTTAGTAAAAATAATTTTATTACTAATAATGTGTAGTAAAGGCCTTCTTACTACCATTTGTGAAGAAAATTAAGTACTGGGAGAAAGAAGTAGCTATTTGATGCTGAAAAACTTTATGAGTCTAAATGACCCCTGCCCGTCCTTCTAGGTAGTGCGAAACTCCTGTCCTCCTAGTGTTAAGCAGCATTAAACATGTCACCAATAGCTAATAAAAAACTGAGATTGCAGTCTCCTTATTACAAAAATGTCATCATATTTTACACCTGACCTTCAGAGTGACATTTATTGGAGTCACAGTTTGGAGCTGTGGCGCACCATTTAGTGCAAACTTCAGATACTCGAAGTGCTCAATCACAAATGCTTATTTATACTAATGGTTAATATTTTTTCAAATTCCTTATCTTATTATAGTCTTCCTGCGAGTCAAAAATCATAAGAATCAAAGATTGTTAAGCCATAGCTCTAGTTGAGTTTGCATAGAATCATTCACCTTCCATTTGCATAATTCATTATATTAGATTCATAAAGTACCACAATACACAACTGATCTGTAAAGTTAAATTGCTAAAGCAAAATATGATCATTGTTTACCAATCAAAAGTGCCTGCTGTTTATCATTTTCTGCTCTCAACAGGGCCTCTTCATGCTGTTGAGCCAAGGTTTCTATGTGATGCTGGGAAGATTCAAGTCTAGCTGTCAATCTCTCAATTTCACCATCTTTGTCGCCTTCCATTTGAGCCACTGTGGACTGCAAGCGCCTCTCCATCGCAACACGCATTTGCTCCTAAAGAATGGCAGATGGAAATGCATTCAGAAATCCACATTAAGGAGGGTACAATTTATAATATATAATGCCAAGTCTGAGTCCTATTCACCCACCTTAGTAAATAAAACAATTAAAAAAAAATCTAGCATATGATTAAGTTTAAATCTAATGGACTTCTGAGGCTTACAATTTGTGGACAGAAATTATTCAATTCTGCTCCCAGGGAGTCCAATGCTCTTTCTATTATAGGTGTGGTCAGTAGTGTAGCCAGGAGGGGGGGCAAATGCCCCCCCCCCCCCTCGCCCCATGTTCTGGTGCCCCTAAGTCACTAAGTCTGTGAATTTTTCCACCTTTAAGTCCCAAATACGTATTAATAAATGTGCATAATATGTAGTCAATTGTCATATTTTGTACAGACCCATCTGCCTATTGCATCACCGAAATTGGTAATGTTTAGTAAACTGGTTAAATTATGAGTCGACACCCCCTAAAAATTCTCTGCGCCCCCTAGACCCAAAACCTGGCTATGCCACTGGGTGGGGTCCAGTTGACGCTACAGGTTGATAAAAATGCCCTGGCTCTAAACGCTACGAAAGAGCTGTCCACTTGCGCTACAACTGGTACGGAAGCTTTGCAAGTGGACTAGTTTTGGAGCAATTGTGGCAAAGTGTCATGGCCAATGTTTGTTATTGTTATTCGGAAAGAAGGAATCGTCTGCTATATACATCGGTATGTATTAGTTTTGTGACAAATTTTCATTTACCAGCACTGCTAACTCTGTTAACGATCAGGTTGTGCTGCTGCCAATTTTTAAGGGCGATCACAAACACAATATCAAATATTTTTATGATAAAATGGAGAGAAAATCAGGGAGGCACTGTTTTCAGTCTGGCCATTGACACACAAGTTTTTGAAATGGAAGTCATACATTATCTCGTATCTAAAAACTTGTGTCTAAATTTATTTTAAATTAATTATTAATTAATCAAAATAATGCACTTTTAATTGAATTTTATGAAGCAATGCTGGTAATGTGAACATTTTCTGAAGGAGATTTCAGTGACGTACCCCATGGCAGGGATCGACCAGAAATATTGACCCATAATAAATGAGAAAATACTCAGATTTATATTCACATCAAAAGATTCTAGGAATACTACTGATATGGATAAATTAGACTTTCACTCAGTCTGTTCATGAATTACGATATTAATACTCACAAAAACCTATGCTCGTATAGTGCTGCTCTAAAACAAACCAAACCACTAACTTTCTGATTAAAATTCTTTATCACCACTTCAAAAATCAAATTAACTTTTTCGATTCCAATTCCAATTGATCACTCATTCGTCACATTATGCACAAGCAAAATTTGAGAACAAGAAATATTTTACTCCAGGGTACGTGTGAAGAACAATAAATTATAATTATAAGTTAACTTATTTTAATAAACTATTAACAAAACAGTCATAAATATAGGAATATTAAAATAAAGAAACAGCAAATTACGTTAATTATTAAAGAACACGAGAAATATTGAACTCTAATGGCCGTATTCAGTTAATGGGCATTGGAGAACAGCATTGCTCATGTTCTTAGATTTGAGAACGTAGATCATGTCAACCTCATATTATTGTGAAATTTAGCCCAATTAACAGGATTACCCTATGAATTCAGAGATTTCTAACATTCTGGTAGGCATATCACAATTTAAAATAGTCAAAACACTAATTAAATTAATTGGAGCTAACCCTTGTATACATCCACAAAAAACATTCCGAACTGTTCACATTCAAATTCCGCCATAACCATGGCTAGCTCCAGCTGCCCCTAGTTTTCAGGGGAGCGTCTGGAGCTTGGTGGGAGTGAAAGCGATGGTATCGTCAGTGACGTCTTCACTGCTACAGGAGTGGAGCCCCGAGTGGAGCTCTCCAGAGCTCGCTACAAATGCTCCGGAGCGTTTGGAACATCAACTGGACCGTACCCTATAGCTATGGCTACTATTACCTGATTCTCAACATCACCTGCCCTCTCCCCAATTGCACTTTTTCCTTACCACTCTCTTTCCTATTCCATGCTGGGATGAGTTTCTTTTCAGTAAAAATGACTCAATGAAATTTTGATGTAGTGAAGAAGAAATTGCAGTCCAACACATCAAGATAGGCCTCAGCAAGTAAAGGAATGATTAAGTAAAATTATGAAATATTTTATGGGGTGAAATAATATTTTCAGTCCCAAGCACAATGATTTATCAAATACACATAGTAAAATATGCTGTATAATTTATTAGAGGTTTAATCATAATTATGTAGCTCTCCTGCACCCAATAGGAATAACTTTACTTTAGCTTAGAAAAATTCTATTGGTAAGGTTGGGTCACTCATAATTTTCCAAAATGGCAATTAAATATTCACTGCTGACAAAAAGCAAGGAATCACAACAGATATAGTAAAGAGGAAAACTTACAAAAGAAAACACAGCAACAAGGAACTCAGGAAAATCACAGACTAGGTATTTTAAATAGACTTCAGAATTCTGCAATCCATAGCCATGTTACCAGGCAACATGGTGACTTGCATATCCCATTTGTTTACACTAAGAAAGCTGCCAGTGCTTTAGATACATGAGCTTAGTGTTATATAACAAGCTCCCAAAGGAGCTTAAAGCTCCTAGTACCATGGCATTAAAACACAAGGTGAAAGATTCCTTACTGTCCAGAAGTTTTTATTCGATTGATGCATATTTGTCTACGTAATCTCCACTTTGTTCTATTATATTTTCTTGACACGCTTCATATTTACTTATCTTGGTGTCTCTTTTCTGTTCTTTGCATATCTTGTAAATAATTTGTACCTCTAAATTGACATGCCACATACAGTGTATGTAAAATAATACTTGTCTGGCAAATAAAGCTTATTATTATATTATTATTATTTTTAAATAATTTCCAGCTCAACCCTATTACATATTAGTTTGCTGATTCAACTGCTGGCAGCAACATGGTGTTGTGTAAAACTTAGAAATATTGATGTATAATATTGTGTGGGAAAGCAAAGACTTGAATTCTCACTACATAATGCCAAAAGTAATAGTTGATACTCAACCAAAATTTCAGGAAAACTTGATGAATTTGTTTAATTCAAACATATTTTAATAGACTTTATCAAATAAAAATAAATATTGAATCAACTAAAATTTTTCATTAACTGCATGGTAACTAGCTATTCCTCAATAAACATTTAAAAAAGCACAATAAATGTTAAAATTATTTCATATGCGATTCAACAGAGGTGAAATTGCAATATTTTGGATAACTTCAATTTCATTGTAAATATTCTGTAGTTATCAAGTGATTTCTACAATATTTCCTACCTTTTCCTCATTCAGTTTATTGGCTGTCTCCTCTGCTTGCCTCTTCAAATTTGAAACTGTGCTTTGGAACTCTGCTTCCTTCATTGCTATCTGTCGAGCATTTGCAGCATTGGTGTCCCTGGTGTGCTGCTCAGCTGCCTCTAAGTCAGCAGTCAACCTGGAAACTTTCCCCCGTAGTGATTCCCGCTCGACCATCAGTGCTTGGCGTTCCACCTCCATCGCCTCCCGCCTCTCCTCAGCTGCCTCCAGGCTGGCCTGAGCTTCATAGAGGGCCGCCTCCACCCCTTCCTTCTCTGCTCTCAAAGCTGCAAGCTGCTCCGTCAACCGCTGACACTCCTTGTCTGCCGCTGCAAGAGCCACACCCCTCTCCTCCTGGGTTCTCATTAAGGCCTCAACGTCCCGGTTGAGGCGAGTATTGGTCTCAGCAGCTTGATCGAGACGTTGGCGAGCACGTGCTGCCTCCTCCAAGAGTGTCTCCCGAGCTCTTCCAAGAGTCACAACTTGGCCACTTAGCTCTGACCTCTCCCGAGAAACCTGGCCAAGCTCAAGTTCCACCTGCAATGATATAGTTTTAAAATGGCAAACAACATTAAGAAACCCAGGTCAAAACAGATAATAGGGTTGTCACATCTCGAAACAGGTTGGGTAGCCTGCACATGCAAGAAATATTTCCTACACCTGTGATTTATTTTCTTGTTACTTAACTCCATAATTTTCCCTATTCTTTCATTTAAGAATGTGGAGGGATTGAAAGTCACATGCAACCACATATTTATGCATCATAAAGCCCCAGAAGTTTTAATCATAGTACTTAATGATTTAAACTGTGCACATAAATAGTACCATTGATTACTGAAAATCTACATCTAAAAATTCTTAGCCCAGTCATTAAAACTAACCAGCAGCTACTGTAAAACACCTGTCTTCATTTTTTTAATGAAGAATTTTCAAATTTCATTTCTTGATCAGTTACTCATCCTTTACTTGCTTAACCTTGTTGAACTTGAAGAATTTATTTTCTATCAGGTATCTGAAAACCCAGCTTTTAGGCAATGCTTATGAGTTGAACAACATCATAGAAATAAAGATAAGAGGGAAAGAGGTGATACTTATGCATTTCCCTTGCATTGCATAGAATTTTATCCAACCTTGATAAACATGAGAATTACTCTTATGAAAAATACTGGATCCAAGTTTTCAGCTTGACACACAAAAATGTACTCAATCTGGTGAAGCAATAATCACCTTTTCTTTCTCAAGCTCCAAAAATTTCACCCGCTCAAGAAGAGAGACCTTATCTGATTCAAGATCAAGTCTGGTCTGTTCAGCCTGCAACAGCTCTTTGCGCAATGATCCCAAGTCTCCTTGCTGGTCCGAGTTTAAACTTTGAAGAGATGCTCTCTCTTCCTCCACCTTAGAATATGCATTTATTTTTCAATTAGAATATGAGATTTGATAAAATTAACTAATGATCGGAGCTTTGTGCACAAACTGAAATCAACCAAATAATGTTCCACCTTTTTGAGCTCCTCTTGCAATTTCCTTTTATCTTGTTCTAGACTGTTGCAAACTGATTCCAGTTTTACTAATGCTTCTTGTGCATCAGACCGTTCAAGTAAAACTCTTTCAAGTTCCAATTCCAACTCTCCTGTAGAGTCAAAACATTTTAAGCCATTAGAATCAACAATTTTTTTAAAAGAAACATTAAAGCATTTAATGGCATTAAATAATCATGAACACTTCACACATAGGGTACAGCTCTGTAAGTTCATATCTGTTGTGAAGGAGGTATCAGCTTTTAGTCAAAACTGCTTAGTCATATCAGCATCATTAGCTTGTCGCCATGAAAATTACCCCTAGGTCTAAGTGAAAATTAAAATAAAAAACATGTCATTAGTAGCTCCCATCCCATATCATTAATGCACAATATGGGATGAGACTTTCAAGAGGATCCAGGTGAGAAAATATAGGAGACACACACACAGTGATGTGTGAGATCTCATTCTTTAGATGACATTCTTGCTCTTACCTAGAGATGGTTTGAAAATTAATGTCATTTTCATACGAGGTAACCATTACCACCACCACGTGGTCAATTACCACGGTAATTTTCAAAAATTACCGTAATTTTCCAGTATTTTTCAGTTTTAAGCACTAAACAGAAAATGTATCGTTAAATAAGAATGTCAATAGCAAAATGAAGGGGATACGATGTTTAAACTATGTCAAATGCAACATTAATCTATTATAAATTTTAAAAATTGGAAAAAGAAATATGGCAGCAAGACGCAATCTGGCTTTCTTTTGTCAAAGCATGAGAAATTTTCAAGAAGAATATTCTACTAATAATTACTCAATAATGTTATACTTTAAGTAAAATATTCCAAAAATGAGTTGTACATACCTCAATTTATAATTAAACACATTGGAAATGTGGACTTGGCTTAAAAAAGATCATGTTGGAATTTTATCTGTGTGAAAAATTATCTCAAACATGGGTGAATTATCTAGAAAATTACCGAAAATTACGGTAATTTTCAAGGGGCGCAGTAAATTACTAAAATACCGTGGTAATTTATGAAAATTACCACGTGGTAATTTTCGAAGTGGCCCATCTCTACTCTTGCTTATCTCTACTTCATAAATGACAATCCCAAACACTACTGTATGTGGTTCACACCATTGTCTGCATGATTATTGTATAATTTTTCAAAATACTAATTTCCCACCTGGTGCTGCAGTTCGAAAAAAGTGATGTGTAAGCACCCGGGGTGAGAAGTTCTCACTGAAAACCTGAAAACCAAGTCGGGCGCCTCTTAGCATAACCTGCAATGTTTACGCATGAATCGCGCAAAAGTGAGTTCGTGGAGCAGATAAATGACCCTTTCGATCCTTTCAAACACCCCTGCAGTCCCCGAACGCTCTGACCTTGAGACATGAGGTCGGTCAGTAGGAGAGAAGGGGCATTGTGCATTTATTGCACTGATTTCCAGCTGCTGATGGTTTTTCTTAGGACTAAGCTTTGGGGAGGGGGTGTGAGACCACAGGCTGGGGGAAGGGTCCAGTCCCCACCCCCATTAGCCATTGCTGTGGGATCCTCTTTCCTCTGCAATGTGGCATATCGTAAGTAAAAGTCAGCACATTTTTAACAATTGTGCGACAATTTACATACAATGCTAACTTTTCCGTAAAAGGTTCCTCTAATGTGCTCTGAAAATAGTTAATAATTCAAATACATAATATCACAAATAAGAATACTAGGAAGGCAATTCCCTTGAATGGTTCTCTGACTGCATTTAAATCATGACAAAATGACTATACACTGCGGATGCAGTTATCCGTGAAATTTGTTATCCGTGGTAGCCTTTGGAACGTACATATTTACCATGGATACTGGAGGCCCACTGTACATCCACATTCATGATTTGTCAATTGTCCCTTATCTTATGCCAGCTTTGGTGGTGACAGGGGTAGTGTCCTCACCTGCTAACACGAAGGTCGCGGGTTCGAGTCCCACCTGGGTGGGTTTTTCTCCACTAAGGGCATGGGTTTTAATGAGTGTCATTAACGAGCAAATTGTAAGAGAGGTCTATATAGACCTTAATTTGCTTGAAAATAAAGACAATTATTATTCTTAATGTGGTGGAATGTTGAGTTCGTATTATACCTAGAATGAAGTAGTATCGGTATCGGTAATGGTATTGGCCGATATTCATGGTATCGGAATCGGTATCGGAAATTTCTAGTATCGGTCCATCCCTAGAAAATATATATTTTAACTAAAAGAAACTACTTATGTTAAAATACATTACTATAGCCTACTTCCCTTAGTTTTCACTTCTACCTGGACTGCTATGAATTCCGCTTTTGAATTCTTTTACATCAAATCTGAAGACTTGTTAATACCTATGATATCCATAGCCATCACCTAATGATACTGATGCCAGTCATTGTATCAAGGCCAATTTATGTACCATGATAGTGACACATATTCAGAGCAAAAAAGATGAGCATACCACGACTTTTCTCTATTTGGGACATAAGAGAGTCTGCTTCACTTCTCTGCTGTTCCAGCACATCTTTAGCCAAAAGTGCTCCATTTAATTCTTCACGTACAGTCAATAAATCTTCTCTCAATCGACTACACCTTTCCTCCTCCGTTCGTAAACTTATTTCCCTGCGGTCAAAATAAAAAAAGTCAAATATCAGCTTGGGCATAAAAATTATTTAGTACAGAGAACAGCAGTTAGGGTAACCCAACCCCCCACCAACTACCTACACCAACACCGTTTCTCAATAAAAATATACATTATTATTATTTAAAAACATGAAGGTTACCATTTCAAGATTTTTAGATGAATAGCAAAATATATATTTTTTGTTTTTAGTCAAGAAATGCTGAGATATTATAAAGAATACTGTTAAAGAATTGGAATGTTTAAGAACTTATTGGTAATTGGGCTCAAAATTAAGACTGCCAAACTTTAATGCCAATAAAAATGAAAGGGGTGCGTAGTCTAATTAATATTATCATATAATCACCTTATTTCAGCGTCCTTGTTCACTCGATCAAGTTCCCCTTGAAGAAATACCTTTTCATCTTCTAAGTTATCACACAGCTTTTGTAGTTTTAAATTAGACTTTTGAATTTTTTCATAATCATTATTTAATGTTTCTACCTGAAAAATTCATGAAAAGGTTAAGAAACTACTGACACTGAACAATGTGCAATAGGATATAACTGAGACAAGAAATATTAGGTATGGAATCCAGATCTTGGACTTAGGTTTCAAAGTTAATTGACGTTCAGGTTTTATACTCTCAAGACTCACAGTGTTGGTTGTTCTTGTTTGACAACAGTTTAACTTGCACTTCAGGTGTCTTCAGGTTGAATAGGGGATATGAAGTTTTTAGTCTATATGTGTTTCATATAGGTTAGCTGGTAGTGTCGCTAGTCTTTGATTGGTCAGCTGTCAAAATAAATACTTGTTTCTAACAAGCATTAGCAATTGAGTATTTTGACAGCCAACCTATCAGAGATGAGTATTTCTAATACAGGGTTTATATAGGACTGGCCAAAATTGGCAGCTTCGACCTGAAAATAACTTTTGGAACATAGGAAAAAACCATTGTCAGCTTGTAACAACCAACAACATGAATTCCAAGAGAGTGAAGCTTATGGTATGTTATTTTAGTGATAATTTTTTATCAATTCAGCTTAAGTTTTTTCATCCTACAAGCATTTGTCATCAAGAATTTGTTGACAATTACATCAAATATAGTATATGTTTGTAGGATAACTATCAGAATTAAAATCAAAATAAATACACTATATATTCTACAAGCGAGAATCATCGAAGACAGAAGGGAGAACAGAACCGGTGGTGAAGTGCTTACAGCAAAATCAATTGCTGCTGTTACTCAAGAGCATAAATAAGCATCAAAATCTAACATTTTAGTTTTTCATTAGTTGAGTATAAGTTGAGCATTAGTGACTTCATGAATAGGCAAGGCACTAACAAATACACAAATAAACTATAAATGAAAAGGAAAACTTTGTCTTATTCCACCAATTTATTTTCCGGTACTACTAGTTTTGATGCAGCGGCGTCATCTCCAGGTACCTAAAGAGGTACCTGAAGATAATGCCGCTGCATCAGAACTAGTACAGTAGAATCTCGATTTTACATAACCAGATATTACATAAAATATGATTTTACACAAGTGAATGAGCAGTCCCGGCCGACTCCTATAGTATTCTTATGGAACCATTATTTGATTGTACAAAAATTTGATGCAACGATTTTATGTGAGGCTATTTTCATCCCTGGTGGAGGTATAAATTTGATTTTACGAAATGAAACGACAGAAACTAAAGAAACTGAAACCAAATCGGGAAGATTCTTGCCCATATTTAAAGGAAATCTTCAATTTAATGCCGTACCACTGTAAAATACATCCGAAACGAATCAATACAATGTACAATTTACACTCTCCCAAAGGCATGATTGTCTAATTATCACTTGATTTAGCCACATGTTTAAATGCTTTACCTATACTTTAGCCTGAGCAGCCAAAAAGCTATGATTATGTTCTGAAATTCTGTTGTAGATTTTGGTTTAAAATATAATTATATCTCAAATACAATTAAAAGTTTTGTTTTCTACAGCGGAATATAGGTAATATATAATGATCTCTTTGTAGTGAAAATAGTTTTAACATCATTGTGTTCTCATATATTGTGAAATCTCAGCACATTTTACAAAATCCGCTAATATCTTGATTTTACATAATTTGATTTTACATAACACCCTATTTTTAGGTCTGAAGGTGTTATGTAAAATCAAGACTCTACTGTAGTACTGGAAAAAAAATTTGGTGGAATAAGACAAAGTTTTCCTTTTCATTTATAAAATGAACTTCCACAAAGTTGAACCTGAGACGATTGAGATACACCAATAAACTGCTCACCATTTGGTTAATCTCTTGCCTGTTCTTTTCCAGATTTGCCTTCTCACTACGACAGGAATCCAAAGCCTTTTGCAAAACATCCTTTTCCTGGTTTAATGAGTTGCAGTCAGAATGAAGTTTATCTAGCTCTTGGGTAAGGTCGGAGAGTTTTTGTTCAAGAGCCTGCTGAGCTTGTTCTGAAGTTTCTTCTTGTTTCTTGACTACCTGAAGCTGTTCCTTGCTTGACTGCAATTTGACCTGAAAGAAAAGAATTTTCTTTATTATCTCTGAGACAGAGAAATAAATATAAATAAGGGCTTCAAAGTCATGGTTTTTATAATTAGATGGCATGAAAAGCAAACATGGCCTCTGAATTTTATTTTTTGAGGGATGAGTTTTGTGAGTTTATGAGAAGAATTTACAAGAATTCCCCCAAAAAATACCACTCTTGGAATCATTTCTGACATCATTCACTGGTGCAGCTATGAAGTCACAATGACATAAGATAAGAAAATATTTAGATTGATAGAGTATTCATAAATTTTGTATCAATTTTTGTCACCAATTTCAGCTATACTATTGGCTAAATAACGGGTTAGCCTATATCTTCTAATTTTTCAAAAGAGTTTAAATAGTTTTCATTCCTTGTATTGAGATTATTGGATTAAGAAATAAATCATGTTTAGAATGACATTAGCATGCACGTGAGGGTGTAAATCTTTAAAACCAATTATGAATAAACATTGAAATCTCATGCAGATCACTATGTATTTATTAATTTTTTAATGAAATTTTACTTGGATGATATTTAGCAGACTAATGAAATGATATTCATGAATGTGAAAACTATGGAATTATCTTTTAAAGTACGAGCATTTTCCTTCCATCAAACACATAATTAAATAACCAGCCTGCTACAAAATGAAATACTGAGAATGTTTTTTTATTTCATAGGATACTATCCATATTCGAAGACTTGAAAGAAAGATTCAAAGAATAAAATCTTTGCTATCAGGGTAATCACCACAAGGGTGCATGGAATTGTGGAACAAGAAAAGTGTATTTTTAATCATATGTATGAGAGGCTGTGTCACAGCCTTACGAGTATGTACAATGGAAAAAATTATCAGGTGGCAACACCAAACTATATTTGAGTGGGAAAACATCAGAGTGCAGTCAAGTAACAGGAACCAGGGGAGTGCAATAAAACAACCCAACACATTTCTTCATACTTGCCAAGTTTCAGCGACATTCAGTGTTTCCAAAGTTCAAAATCCAACGATAGCAACAGGTATTTGAAAGCAGGGGCGGATTAAGGGGGGGGGGGGGTAGGCAATTAGTGTGTGAACAAAGGATATGTACGCGACTGAAATTTGCAGATATTTCCCTCTTTCTTCCTCACTCACAAGCAAATGGAACCCCAAAACAACCAGATTGAATGGAAGGGGTGATCAGCAACAACATCACTTCTTCATGCCCGCTTCCGGCCGAAAAAGAAACCGCAGTCTCTTTCAGGTCACTTTTTAGAGAGGTACAGCCTTTCCTCAAGCCAAGATGGAGGGGAGGGTTGTTTCGTTCGGAATGTTTATTGGCCCCCCAGAAAAGAATGGACCGGGTCGTCAGGGTGTTGCCTCTTCGCAAAGATCCTGGATAATTTAGTGAAGGCTGAACTCAATAATTGAGAGGATTGAAGAAGCATTAGACACTTTAAGGTGAATTCATAAGTCACTTGTAGATTCACGTTAAAAAAACAATAATGATAGAAAACATGCGATGCAAACTCCAGTAGCAAATGATACGTATTTCAAATGCAATGTAAACAACACCAAGTCCTACTGTGAAAAGCATAAGCGTAAAATTCCACATGCCATTTTACCATCACTAAGTATTGACATAATCAAGAAACAGGTGGCATAATTAACTTAAGTGAGGCTAGGTAGTAACATATATAGTGACAAATATGACTTCGTCTCATGGGCCAATAATACCTACAACCGAATCCGAATGAATAAAACAGATTAATAAATACATAAATGTGAATTCATTAGTTTCTATTTTATTCTTCTTTTCCTTTTACTTTCAATTAATTTTCTCCTATGGGAAAAAAAAGTTTTGCATGGTCAAAATGATTTCTTTGAGAGCTGCATTTCCCGGTTTGGATTTTAAAATTCTGTCTCGGACATCAATTAAATGTTGCATTAGATATACAAGTATTCGAAACAAACATATTTAAGTAGTAATTGTTGGACTCTTTTATGTTTTCAGATTAATAGAATCATTTGAACTCATTAGGTAAGGGCATGTTGCTATCAAAACTTGAAGTATGTATAACGGAATAATTTATATATTCAATTCGCCACGTTTCAACCTCTCTGAGTTACACTAATTCACGTTAATTGCCTTGGTTATAGAATCAGTATTGTTTATCAGACAGGGATGTGTTATAAAAAATTTAATAATATAATTTATGTAATCAATTGGCACGATTAAACTTCTTCGAGTGACAATAACTTGCAACAATTACCTTTGCGCTATATAAAAAAGTGGAAGACAAATATCACTTCCAGCAGAGATGTTTCCCATGCTGTGATGGAGACTCGAAATGGATACTTGTGTTCTTTCATTCTCGCCCATACAAAGTTTTCTTGCGAGTCAACTCACGACCGAAGCAGCCAGTCGGGCATTAATTTCTTGAGGAGCAGTCTCTTCATCTCCTTCTTAGCAGCAGTTGTGGTGTTGGTGCTCCGGTGCTGAGGTGCTCGCACCAAATCTTTTGCATGCTGTTCACCCCCTTGGCGACTCTCAGCGCTCCAGCCATCCTCTGCTGCCTTCTAGTTCTCCAGCGCCCGTCTACTGCCGGTGTATTCCAGACGAAGACTCAGCGCTTTCATTACAACTAAATTTTGTGTGCCTTTGTTTAATACCTTGAAGGACCAATTAAATGTGGGTGTTGTCTCAATCTATACAGTCCACGTTACGTTATTTACCCCACATTAGTTGGTCCTTCGGGCCAGATTTACTTGCGTTGTATGTTCTAATTTGTTTAAAAATATTTTGTTCTTAGAGAGTGTGGCAGAATGTCTTACTTTGACCACGTGCTCGTTAAATTATGTTTAGAATTGGCTTAGTCAAATGACTTCCGGTTGGAGTTTTTTTTTGTTATAACTGAACTAATTGCGTCATAATTTTGATGAATGCCTCTTTGTCCGCTGGTTATTATATTTTGTTGTGCATTGCTATATGAATATTGTTCCTCTCCTTAGCTCTAAACCTTCCCTACCCCTCTTCCTACTTGACAAGCGGTGGAATCTTCGACGCTGGAGGTTAAGGCTACGGGAGCTGCTCGACCACGCCGGAGGACGGACATCGCATTTCACGCATCTCAACTTCTCCTATCAAGCAGTTGGCGCAAACGGTACGACGAAATCTTTTCTACATTTTGGGGCCGCATAAACGTTCTCACCATGAATTTCGCTACTTTTGTGCGAAAGGCAAATCTCCTAAAACGTAGGTGTGAAAAGTGTCGCGACGCCGTCCGTCAAATTGAAATTACGGTCAACCAGTCCTCTCTCACAGACATTTTAATAAGACGCTTAACGGGCTATCATGAGGAAATTGTGGAAAAGAAACGGGACTTTGAACATTTTTTAAATTTGTGCCTTTCCGAAGATCCCTCCGAGTACGATGAGGATACTGTTTTAAAACTTCAAGACGACATAAGTGATTTATTTAGTGAAAGTAGAGGAATCATTCTTTCCTTAATTCCCCAGTTAAATGACAATCCTCAAACTCCCACGGTAGATAATGCGAGTGCTGTCGCGCAAAGCCCTACTGCCGTTCGACTGCCCAAGTTGGAATTGCCACGCTTCTCGGGAGACAGCGTAAAATGGATGTCATTTTACAACACGTTTGACACCACTATTCACCAGAGCCTCTCTCTTTCTCGTATAGAGAAATTTCAATACCTTAACAGCTGCCTCCAAGGTGAAGCATTGGAGTTGATCCGTGGTTTGCCCCTCTCGGACTCAAATTACCTTATCGCGTGGGACTTGTTAAGGAAAAGATACCACAATGTTAGGAAGTTGGTCTCCATGCATATTACTAAGATAATGGATATGCCCAGTTTCTCGGGAAATTCTTTGACCTCTCTTAGATATTTTCTCTCTACCTATCAAGAAAATGTTCAGGCATTGTCTGCTCTCGGTCATGACATAACTAAAGAAAATATTCTACTGGTGACCATTTTGCTCCGAAAATTGGATTTTGGAACTCGTAAAAGGCTGGAGGATACTCGGAACGAAAACCATGAATTACCGCTAGCATCGGAATTAATAAAATGTTTGGAAAATGAGTGTGCTCATTTAGAAGATGCCTCTGTTGACGCACGCGTTAAACCTCCTGCAATTGTCACTACGTTAAAGAATCTCCCAGGACGTCATTCAAAATCCGCATTAATCTCCTTAAATGCTAATGAATGCCCATTTTGTAGTGATGAAACTCATACAATCTACCAGTGCCCAGAATTTAAAAGGAAATCGCCGCAAGAACGTCAATCCATTGCACGTACAAAACGCTGGTGTTTTAATTGTTTGGGGACATCTCACAATAAGCAGTCGTGTAAATCCACGCAATGTTGCAGAATATGTCATCGCAAACATCACTCACTGCTGCACGTTGCTCATCCTTCTGATCCCTCGATGTCGAGCTCGCAGAAACCCTCTGTTTCTACTCCTACATTCGCAGGACTTTCAAGTGATTCTCTTTCCACGGAACAACCCTCCGCATCTGGTTTAGCTGCTTTGTCATCCACTCAAAACAAAACCGCAGTGCTGCTAGCAACGACCCTTATCTCTCTCACCAATTCTGATGGGAAATCTCTAATTGTAAGAGGAGTCTTAGATTCGGCAGCGCAATGTACTTTCATCACTGAACAGTGCGCTCAACTTATGAATGTTCGACGCATGCATACCGATCATTCCATCACAGGTGTGTCTCAATCTCATGTGAAAACAAATGGCATGACATTTATGAACTTAGCCTCAATTAGTGGTGTACCTTTAGTCCATGGACATCCAGTGATTATCTTGGAAAATATTACGTCTCACCTCCCTCGAGTCTCTATTTCCCCGGAAATAAAACGGAAAATGAAGCCATTTGTGCTTACGGACCCGAATTTTGATATCCCTGGTCCAATCGACGTGTTGCTGGGAGCGGACTTGTTTCCATTTGTTTTCTCGGGAATAAAATGTCCTCTTGGGAAAAATATGCCGGTAGCCATGGACACCATATTTGGATTCGTCCTGATGGGTTCTACTCCAGTTCTTTCAGTTAATCAGGGTGACGCGAAAAAAAGGTGTTTCCCTTATAATTAATGAATTTGATATTAACTCTGCTATTAAGAAATTTTGGGAAATAGAAGAAACTCCTTGTCTCATGCCTGTGTTAGACAAACAATGCGAAGAACATTTTAAGTCAACTCACACCAGAGATGGAACTGGACGCTATGTAACTCGTCTCCCTTTTAAGGAAGGTCACCAAGCATTGGGTGATTCCTTCTGTAATGCAGAACGAAGATTTTATGCTTTGGAAAAGAGATTTTCCAAGGACTCTGATTTCAAGAGGATGTACGTAGACTTCATGACGGACTACCTCTCTTTACGTCACATGGAACCCTGTGAATCGTCAATTGAATTACCCAATTATTACCTACCTCACCACGGCGTTCTCAAACGCAACGTAACGTCATCTAAACTTCGTGTGGTGTTTGATGCCAGTGCCCGAACCTCTTCTCATGTGTCTCTTAATGACGTTTTATTATCTGGTCCAAAATTGCAAAATAATATTTGCGATCTCATTCTACGTTCCAGACTTCATTTCATAGTTTTTTCATGTGATATTCGCCAAATGTACAGGCAAATTAAAGTGCATTCGGATGATCAGCGGTATCAGCTGATACTGTGGTGCTCAGAACCTACTACTCCGTTACTTGTTTACAAATTAACTACAGTCACCTACAGAGTAACGAGTTCTCCCTTTGTTGCAATTAGAACCCTTCAGCAATTAGCTGAGGATGAAGGTGTAAATTTTCCTCACGCCGCAGAAGTTGTAAAATCTCAAACATTTGTAGATGACATTATCACTGGTGCTGATTGCATTCATGATGCACTTCTCCTTAAGAGTGAGTTAAATCACCTACTTCTTAGAGGTGGTTTTGAACTACGAAAATGGTGCAGTAACTCTTCTCAGCTCTTATCCACAGTTGCAGAGGAATACCGGGAAACTCCTGTCGCCTACAGCATATCAGATGAACCACTGTATAGTCTGCTTGGACTGCAATGGAATTCTTCTAGAGATTATTATTCATTCTCGATGAACATTTCTGAAAGCCCTCCCACAAAACGCTTTGTGCTTTCTACAATTGCAAGACTTTATGATCCATGTGGATGGTTAACGCCCGTTATTCTCTGGGCAAAACATTTTATTCAATTATTATGGACTCTTGGGCTTCAGTGGGATGATTCCCTTCCTTTGCACATGTCTCAGAAGTGGAATATGTTTCTGCGTGAATTGCCAGAATTAAATAAAATTATTATATATCGCCCAATATTTTCTACTCAAACAACTAGTGTTGAACTACATGGTTTTTCGGATGCTTCGGAGCACGGATACGCTGCAAGTGTGTACTTGAGATCAACTGATGTGAAACAGGGGATCACAATCTCTCTATTAATTGCCAAATCAAGAGTCTCTCCCCTCAAGCGGGTTACCTTACCGCGATTAGAGTTGTGTGGAGCGCACATATTGGCTGAACTGTTAAAATACTCTCATTCTATTTTATCTCAGCATTACAGCATCGAGATCATCTACGCCTGGTGTGACTCAACGATTGTTTTGACATGGCTTCAACAATCTCCTCATCTGCTCAAAACTTTTGTTGGAAACCGGGTGGCTGATATCCAAGACAAAATACCCTCTCATCACTGGCACCATGTCGTCTCCAGCCAAAACCCTGCGGACTGCGCTTCGCGGGGATTGACGCCTTCACAGCTCCAACAACATCCCCTGTGGTGGAAAGGACCGCCATGGTTAAGTTTGCCCCGTGATCAGTGGCCATCCTCTAAACCTCCTTGTGTTACTGAGGAAGATCTACCTGAATGTAAGTCTTCAGATGCTAAGGTTTTTCTCTCTGCTGCCCAACCAGAGTGGGATTTACTTTCAAAATTTTCGTCTTGGTCCAAGTTGCAATATGTATTATCATATGTTTTAAGATTCATCACGCAATGTCAACGATCTTCAAAGTTCGGTGGCTTCATTACTAGCAAAGAATTAATTAACTCTACCATGATAATATGTAAATTGGTACAACAAGCCACTTTTCAACATGAAATAATTGCTCTTAGAAAGGGGAATCGTTGCAGCATCAGACTAGAACACATGGCACCATTTTTGGACGACTATGGACTTCTACGCGTAGGAGGACGGCTTCGTCATGCATCCCTTCCTTTACAAACCAAGCATCCTATATTGCTACCAAAATCTCATCATGTTGTCAATTTAATAATTGACTATTATCATGTCAAGTATTTACATGATAATATTCAAGTATTTACATGATAATATTCAATTATTATTATTATCTCAATTATTGCAATCACTACTGTCTCAAAAATTTTGGATTTTATCAGCGCGCTCTATTGCACGCTCTAGAGTGTATAAATGCATACGGTGTTATTAAGACATACCAAAATTGAGGGTGAATCAAGCGCAAGCCTTCAATATATCTGGAATGGATTGTGGAGGACCATTTCAAATAAGGATTCATTCCTTGAAACGCTCTCCAGCAATGAAAGTGTATTTATGTATTTTTATTTGCTTTTCTACAAAGGCTGTACATCTGGAAGCAGTGACAGATCTAACATCAGAAGCCTTTATTGCAGCCTTGACTCGCTTTGTATCAAGAAGAGGACTTTGCTCTCACCTTTATTCTGATTGCGGCACTAATTTTATAGGAGCCTCTTCTAAATTAAAAAGGATTTTTCGGATGTTTTTCTCTAATGCCAAAAGGGAAATATGTTATTTTGCTGCACAGAATTTCATTAATTTTCATTTTATCCCTCCTGCCGTACCACATCAAGGAGGATTATGGGAAGCCGCTATAAAGGGTGCGAAACATCATTTGTCAAGAGTTATTGGAAACCAGATTTTAACTCTGCCAGAATTCATCACTCTTACCACCCAAGTAGAGGCTATGCTGAACTCTCGCCCTCTAACTCCTCTGTCCTCAGACCCTTCTGAAATTTCCGCACTAACACCTGCTCATTTTCTTATTGGAGGACCATTGAAGGCAATACCAGAAGACGACCATGCTGACGTTTCACTCAACCGCCTAACACGATGGAAGGTGGTGCAAGCTTTTGCACAACGTATTTGGAAACGATGGCACCTGGAATATCTCCATACTCTCCAGCAGAGATCAAAATGGACCCTATCCAAGGATGGACTTAAGGTCGGAGACCTGATATTGGTGCAGGAGCCGAATACCCCGCCACTACTTTGGTGTTTAGCTCGAATTACTGGAACGTCCCCAGGGGAAGATGGAGTGGTACGAGTTGTATACCTCCGCACAGCCAAGGGAACCCTCACAAGACCCGCTGTCAAAGTATTTCCCTTGCCCCTTAATTTGTAAGTCTTTCCACTCCTTAACCCTCATTCAGTTCCTTCATTCCTCCGCCTTACCCTAATTTTGTAAGATTTGTTGTTACTGATTTAAATAATTCTCTTTGTATCTATGTATGTTGAACTATTAGTTCAAGGTGGGCGAGGATGTTGCGTATTACGTCTCACTTTTGTCTCTCATTTTCATCGTCTGCTAAGAAAGGTTACCCTGAGTTCCCGAGGCAGGCACTGGCGGTCACACGCAGTTTTCTTGCGAGTCAACTCACGACCGAAGCAGCCAGTCGGGCATTAATTTCTCGAGGAGCAGTCTCTTCATCTCCTTCTTAGCAGCAGTTGTGGTGTTGGTGCTCCGGTGCTGAGGTGCTCGCACCAAATCTTTTGCATGCTGTTCACCCCCTTGGCGACTCTCAGCGCTCCAGCCATCCTCTGCTGCCTTCTAGTTCTCCAGCGCCCGTCTACTGCCAGTGTATTCCAGACGAAGACTCAGCGCTTTCATTACAACTAAATTTTGTGTGCCTTTGTTTAATACCTTCAAGGACCAATTAAATGTGGGTGTTGTCTCAATCTATACAGTCCACGTTGCGTTATTTACCCCACAACAGGAATACATTTGCTCCAAAACTGCCAATGCCAACCTAGTACAAAATTGGCAAGGAACACTTTAAGAAGGCCCCCTATGAATGACAACACATGAGCATCACTTTTAATTCTCAAATATTAACTTTGAATGGTTGCGTGTAACTATGTGGGAAACTAAGTGAAAGATACAGCTACAAGGTACACGAGTGTAACGCATCCAATTTTTTACCTGCAATTCATGAATCTGTAGCTGATGCTTATGAAGGGCAGCCTGCACAGCTGAAATGGTGCTCTCAGCAAAGGCTGGTGATGTAGGGGTGCGAAGAACCCCCCTCTTGGGAGACCTGTGGCACAATTCAATGGAAAGGAAAAAGAATGAGAGTAGTGCAAGATTAGAACAAACACCAGGATGGGGTTGATAGAAATGATGGACAATATAATAGGCATGTATGATATTAAAAGAAATCAACCAAAATCTACTGCAAAAAAAATTTCTGCTTTTCATGGAGATGGCAATACGTAGAATGCACATGAAAAAGAAATGGGAAAATTTAGAGGGAAACATTCCTTATTTTACTTGCCAAAGTATAGTTAAACTCACTTAAAATGAATTTTAGGAGAACCGGCCTTTTAGTTCATTATAAACAGGATTCAGTTACCACCAAACAACAGCATTTTTTGCTGTGCACATCGTAGGATTGCAGGCTTTTTTGTCATTAATTGTCTGTACTAATGCAACAGATCCTCAACAATTTACCATCCTCCAACAGCATAACCTTTTTTATTTATCCTAATATTGCTTACACGTATGTAATTGCATTTATTGATACTAGTTCAATCACCCTCTGCAACCAGTTGAATCATTATTCTACAGACCAGGCACCAGGCAAAGAAAGTGGGTTCATATGGATGCAACAATTTCTTAGCTCTAAGACACAGCCGCCAACGGCAAACCCCTTGCGACTGCTTGAGCAGGAAGAAAAGGAAATTGAGGAAGGGATTGGGGGAAGGCAGAAACTTCTCCAGCTTCGGGCAGCGGATTTCGACCGGCACCCTCAAAGACCTGCGCACTTGTTCAAAGCCCCGGCAAATTTCCTTAGGAAAAGGGGGGAACCAAGGAAACTGTTCACTACTGACAAATCTCGGTCAATGCAAGGATTTGGATGCCGGCCCTTAAGTGTGGTTAGCCAGTACTCTAGCCACCTTGCTAACCCTTGTCCATTAAAATTCATGAATTCTCTAATAACAGATATTGCACCAAACATGAATGGTGCATGCTGAGGGAAATGAGAAGAAATAGGAGGAAAACGTGATACATCATCATCTGACTAATCTACAGGTTAAAGGTAGGTTATGATGAAAGTCAGAGAAGATCCAACAGACTCTTACAGGTGCAGTTCCCTGTATACCTCTAGCAATCCTTTCTTCATCTCAGCGTAAGGCCTACCTTTCTTCATCCTGTCCATAAAGCCTATCCTCTTTCTCCCCTTCCCCGCTTGCCCAACAGCCTTCCCTCTATCATGGCCTCGAGCAAACATTCGCCCCTCATTACCCCTTCCAGCCACCTACCCTGCCTTCCCCTAATCTCATCCAGAAGTTTCCTCTCCTCACCAACTACGTCAAGCACTTCCTCATTTGTCTTCCCTTCCGCCCACCACACCTTCTCCATCCTCCTCCACATCCACATCTCGAATGCCTGTAGCCTATTTTCATCTTCCTTTCTTAAGGACCACATTTCTGCCCCATACAACTCCACACTTCATATCAAGCTTTTCGCCAGGATCTTTTTTACACCCTTACTTAAGACCCCCGTCATCAGCTCCCTTCTATCATTGAACGCTTCCTTTGCTAGCACTATTCTCCTTTAAATGCCTTTGCTACTATGCCCATTTTATTCTAGCGTACTACTCAAGAAAATAAATTGTTCTACTTGCTCCAGTTAATGCCCTTCTACTTTTATGACCAGCCTCTCTTTCTTTGTCCTAAAGAATCTCATAACTTTTGTTTTCTTATGATTTATCTTCATTCCGTATTTATCGCACTGCTTTTCCAAAGCATCTACTAAAGCTTACAATCCCTTCGATGATCGACTGACCAACTCCTGGTCGTCCATGAATCTAACCGATTTTATCAGCTGGCCTCCTACTGTGATTCCCGCATCTAGCTCTTCCCATATCCTCAGTATAAATGTTGAGAAGCAAATGCGAACATGGGCACCCTTGCCTTACCCCGCGACCTATAACTGTCCACCCTGATTCTCCGTCAGCTACCCTCACCTGAGCCCTCTGGCCCATATATAAGTTTCGGATGAGTCTCCTACCATGCCAATCTACTCCTATTTTCCGCAGTATCTGCATTAATTTCACCCAGTTTACTCTGTCAAACCCCTTTTTGAAATCCACGAAGCATGTAAAAACATCCTGATTATACTTTATGTTCCTATCTACGAGTGTCCTCATTACCGCAATCGCGTCCTGAGTTGCCCTCACCTTCCTGAACCCAAACTGGTCATCACCTAAATAGTAATTTGCTCCACTCTCCAACCTTCTATTTAATATTCTAAGCAAAACTTTTGCCATGTGAAAAATTAAACTAATTGTTCTATACTCCTCGCATTCTGACGCTTTCTTTTTCTTCGGGATAGGTATTATGTAATACTGTTTTCATGAAATCCTCTGGCCATACTCCTTCCTCATAGATCTTATGAATAAGTTTGAAAAGTAATCGTCCCCCCTTACTACCTAGATTCTTCAGCAACTCCAAAGGTAAGTTATCGGCTCCCATGGCTTTTCTACCCCTTATCTCCCTCAATACCCTCTCTATTTTGCTGCCAAGTAACTCTGGTCCGAGGTCATCCTTATCTATTGTTCTTTCATCCTCTATATCTAGGTTCACAGGTCTAGTGTCGCTGTCATATGGCTACTCTACATATTCTCTCCACCTATCCTGAATATCTTCCTGTTTGATTAATATCTTCCCTGTTTTGTCCTTAACCTTTGGTATTGTTGGCCCTCTCTTACCAACCAATAACATTTTAACTTTGGCATATAAAGCACTCACTTCCCCCTCTTCCTGTAGCTTTTCCATTTCCTCGCATTGTCCCTTCCACCAGTTTTCCTTTGCCCGATTGGTCACTCACCGGAGTTTATTATTTAGTTCCTTGTACTTCCTCTTGCCTAGGTCGGTGTTGATGTTTTTCCACATACTATGTTCCTTTTCACCAGCTCTTAGTATTCCCTCCTTTCCTACCCTTTCAATGCATCAAGGTTCCTTCTCTTTATCTCCCTACCTCTACAAAGCCTTTTGAATGTAACTTCACAGTTCATCATGACCAAGTTATGATCTGAGTCTGCATCCACCTCTGGATAGCTTTGTGAGTTTTTCACACAGTTCCTAAATCTCTACCTTACCATAATGTAATCAATTTGATATCTCCCAGTATAACCCGGCATTTTCTATGCGTACCTCCACCTGGGATGATGTTTAAACCATGTGTTTGTCACTACTAATTTATTTCTTCCACAAAATTAAACTGCCTTCTCGCCACTATCATTTCTTGTCCCTAGCCCATACCCTCCCAATTTAAATATGTCCCTCCCTTCCCCCACCACTGCATTCCAGTTGCCCATCACTATCAGGTTTTTCTTTTCAGGACTTCTAATTATTTCTTCTAGTTGCTCATGCACCTCGTCCACCTCTTCCTCCCTATGGTTGCTTGTAGGCATGTATACCTGGACCAGTATGAAACTCGTTGGGGGTGCCTTTATTTCTATCACTAGTATCCTGTTGCTCACCTGTTCAATATTAACTACCCTCAGCCCCAATTTTGTATTCAGCACCATACCTACCCCACGTTAACTCTCATCTCCCCAATATATATTACTCAGTAACTATCACTCCAATAGTCCCCACTATCCTTCCATATCATCTTGCACAGCCCCTAAGCATCTATTTTCCCCATCTCCATTTCCTGTTTATTATTCTTAAGCTTCCTGGCCCTCATCATTATCCTTACGTTCCAAATTCCTATTATTAATGTGGCTTTCCTCCTCCTTTTCTTCTTCTCCCTCCTATTCCTTGGTATCCTCTGACGATGGACAATGTTGTGAAAGGATTTCGAGTGATGACGACCCCGGAGGCCATGCCGCCTTCACTGCCGGGCTCGACACCTGCTCTAGTAAGTGGCATCCAGTAGTTGCCAGGATTCAATTCTTTGTGAATGACTTTCATATTTGATTGATTATAAGGGTGGGTGAGGGCCTTCTGGAGCCCTCCTGGCACTAAGACCTCTTGGTCCATTGTGCCACCCCACATTTAACCTGCCTGCCACTTTCAGACAGGGGGCAAGAGCACCACGGTGGAGGTATGAAGGACGGGCCTCCCCCAACCTTCCCTGTACAGGTATGGAGAGAGTCCTCCCTCCAACCTTCCCGGTCTGGGTATATCTCCCTCCCAGTATGGGTCTGGAGGGAGTGTCACCTCTCCATCCACACCTGGTAGAGGTATGGAGGAGGGCCACCCATCCAATCCCCGTCCGGGTCCAATGTTGCTTAACTTTGGTGATCTGATGGGATCCGGTGTTTGGTTGTACAATCAGTTTTTTTTGATCAGTCATATACACATAGTTTCATTTTTTTTACATACATTGATTTTTCTTTCTACTTAGCAGAAAACATTTTTTCACTTTAGACAAGCATAGGCCCATGACATATAAGAAAAAGGAAGAAAAAGAGAGATATTTTAAACAAAAAAAAGGAATAACTTTAAACATTTATCTACCTTTTTTTCGTGGAATTGTCTTAACTTTTTTAAATTGAACAAAATTTTTAATTAAAAAAAAATTTTTTTTAAGATACTAAGTAGCCATTCCTTGACTCGTCCAAAAGAGGGTTCCTTTAAGTTTTCAGTTTTATTTCTTATACCTAAGGCTATGTCTTCCTCCTTTATTCTTTTAAAAATTATAGTTGTGATCAGTTCTGATAATATTTTGTTTTTAAAATCCGTAAATAAATTGAAATGAAGATATGTACATTAGTTCTTTGTTACTTTTATTTTGTCCAATGAATACGTCCCACTCTTTGAGGATTCGACGAATTGCATCCCATTCTTTACCTTTTCCATCACACCCCAGAATAGTATGATCAATGCCTTCGATGCTATGACGTACAACACATGGGGGGAGTCTATTAACCTGATTTTCCCCATTTCCTCCTTAGTAGGGAAGAACCAGTGGCATATTGTAAATACTACGCTTTTTCTTCTGTGGAGCTATTAAGTCGTTTGAAGTTTCTCCAGGCATTGCTGCCTGGAAGTGGCCGAGTCTAGTCTATTTTCTTCCCTAGTTCTTTTAAATAAATTATTGCATAATAATTTTTTTTCTTCCCTCTGTCGTGTATGTTTTTGTAAGGTTCCTGACCTCCTCCACAGTGCGATTGAAGAATTTCATTTTTCTCGCTTTTGTTAATGCATTCCTTGCCCTATCGCTTACGTTAATTATTTCTATCGCCTTTTTTGCATTAATGATTTTGGCCTTCAGTTCTGAGTGTATAAGATCCAGTCCGCCTGAGTGTTAGTGGGGGGCGTACAGTTTTGATTTTGTTTTTTTGGGGTATCCATTTCATATTAGGCTATAAGTAATTTTAATTATGGTGGCATTGGCTTTGGATGGAAGGGGCCAGAGGTGTGCAGGATACCACAATATAGGGTATATAAACTGGTTGACTAACTTGATCCTAGCGATAAAGAGGGTTGTGATCTGGTTTAAGTTATTAACGTTGATACGCGTGATTTGTAGAGTTTTGTCCCAGTTTTTAACTGCTTGGAAGGGGTCCTTCTCCCAGTGTATGCCTAAAACATTTTGTTTATTTGTCAAATTCCAACCATGACTGTTGTGGAAAGCGTCCCCTTTTATGTTTAGTATATTGGATTCCCTTGTATTTAATTTTATTCCGGCTGGCTCATACTTTTTTAAGATTTCGTGAATGATTCGTAGTTCCTCCTCATTTTTAATAAAGAACGTCATGCCATCAGCGTACAGACAGTCCCCGAGTTACGTAATAGATGTGTTCCAACACTAGCGGCATAAGTCAAAATTTACGTAAGTCGAAATTTACGTCAGCCAAAATTTACGTCAATCGAAATTTACGGAAGTCGAAAAAAAAGGAGTCGAAAATTACTCCGTAACTGAGTCCGTGCTCTCAAGATTACAGTCGATTCGGAGAAATACAGGGAAGGCCAGCTCTTACTAACATTACGGTACATGCGCTCCTTGAAAGTAGGCAGCCATCCTTCCAAATCCATAACTTTCGTAATTCTTGTCTCTTTTTGGGTAAGGTTGCCACTTACATAAGTACAGATTTACGCAAGTCAAGACTTACGTAACTCGGGGACTGCCTGTATACGGTGCCTAAGTATGTTCTATTATCACGTAGTATGCCGTATTTTTCTTTTTCAATTTCCCTAATAATAGGATCGAGGGTATATGTGAAAAGCAGCATAGACATTGGGCATCCCTGTCGCACCAAATTTGTATCAACATGGCTAGTCCCTTGCCCTTGACTTTCATAATCTGGATGATTGATACATGAGGGGGACTCCCACCCCCACTTCCCAAAGGTATTTTTAACGTGACACCATCACAAAACTATCTTTTGTCTGGCCCCTACCCTTCGACCTATCTGTAGGGATAGGAAAATTTCGCGATCGCGAATTTCGCGAATTTAGGGAAAAATGTCCTAGGAGTGGTAGTTAGTTACAACATACTCCATACCTACTGGGGAAATGACTTTTGAACTCGCGAAATGTCGCGAATTGTGCCCCAAAACGCAAATTTTCATTATTTGTGAGAAAATGGTTGAAGTACATTTCAAACGCAAGAAAAACATTAAAATTGCAAGCAGATGTTCTCAATTCGATTTAAACGAACTCGCGTGCAAATATTCCTGAGGTATGCGGAAGTTTGCAGTTCATCGTAGCATAACCAGTGTTATGATAACAATCGCGGGAGGATGACATCGGGTGCTTTCGATTTACGGCGCTAACCGGCAATACACAGCTCGTAACGCTGCAGTGCTTTCTATTTACAATTAGTGGAATAACCATCTATCAGCATCTATGATTGGTGGCTCTCCGCTCCGAGGTGAGTCGAACAAAGGAAAAGCAATATGCGCATTTATTCTAAGTAATCTGCTCCAGCAGGGTTTCTCAAACTTTTCCTGCGATGGAACACTTTGTAAATCCTGAAATTTTAACGGAACACCTTGTGGACTTCCCATATATTAACATGTTCGCGGCGAACATGAAATTGCCGTTTTTCCCTTGGGCGAACGTGAAATTTGCCATTTTTTTGCCGCGGGCGTCAATTTTCATACAAATGAAATCGATCCATAAGTGTTTTTCATTAATGTACATTACTTTGTTAAGATTTAAAATGATGGATTTCAACAAATTTTGGAAAACCGATGCCCCAATATCGAGTAATTAATTATTCCCCTTTGGTGTATGCAACCACTGCTTACGCGTAGAATTTTCTTTGAAAAAATGAAATCGTTCAATTAATGTTTTTCATTAATGTACATTACTTGTATGCGATTTGATATGATGAATTTCAACAAATTTTAATCACTGACGCGCCAATATCGAGTAATTAATTAATTCCCTTGGGTGTATGCAACCACTGCTTACGCGTTGAATTTTCTTCGATATATGTTTATGTTCACCTTAAATACCATAAAAATATACAAATGAGCAGTGTTTTTAGACATGGAAATTGATGCAGCACGAAAGCATTCAGTGTTACATCGTTTTTAGCAACTGCTTCAAATTTTTCTTCCAGAGCCTTCACTAAACTCTTCCTCTTTCGCTACGATGCCTTCTTTGGTTTTATGGCTTTGAGAACAAAATGCAGCGGTAGGACAACTTAGTCTTATCTATGAAAAGACTAAACTGTCCTCCCGCTGCCATTGGTAAAGGGTCTAAGGTGCATACTTGCAGACGGTCGTGAAAACGATTATCCCAAGCACCCACCAGGAAAACCTCTACCCCTGTGACGCTGGTGACCACTGGTGACCGACACGACGGCTCAGTCCAGGGATTATGCCAGGGTTGCCTTTTCTTGGGATTTCCTAGAGGCTGGTGACCGGCCTCTCCGCACGTGTCCCACCCTTAGCGTAGACCCTAGTTTTTGGCCATTTCCGTCAAATGACTGACTGTTTATTTTCCAGTGACAACTGTTAAGTATCCTAGTTTTATTCCTGGTTTCTGTGCTTTCAAGTGATTTCGATAAGTTATTGAGATGCCGAATGCAAAATTAAGCGCAAGAGACCGGGCTTTCTAGTATCAAAAAGATGGATTTTATTGTATCGATAAAAGTACGGTCATGTACATATTCTACAATTGTCAGGTTAATTGTGAAAGACTCAATTGGAAAAATTTAAAATCTTCGAAGAACGTAACTGCAGCAAACTTTCACAAGGATGGAAATTCTCTAAAGTTACATGTCAATACACGAAATGTATTAAATTTAATTTTTAATTTTGTGCCACTTTTCCAAGTTCCGCCACCGAGGTGATTGTCTTCAGTCATAACATGGCTAGAAGGGAAAGTGTCGCATAATAGCCCAGATCATATTGGGTATAGTATAAGTGACCCTTTTCTAGACTTAGAAATAATCTGTATTTCATGTGTATATATATAAATTTGTGGTCACTGTGAAAACACCGAAATGTCTTGTTGAAAGTACCGAATTCCTAATTTCAAAGTACCGCTTTTCTCCCTCTCAAACCACCGAAAAATTCCTATCCCTACCTATCTGGCATAGGTGGCCCTACCAGGAGCAATATTGATTGCTCCTGCCAATCCAGCTCTAGGGGTCATTGGAATGCACAAGCCCTTCCACCATGTCAAGGTTGTAGTTCAAGGAAAATATACCTGGGAGGTATTGGCCCAGTGGGTGTCAAGTGCATGTGCTGAGATGAGGGTGGATGCATAGCACTGGATTGTGAGGCTCCAGTGCTTGCTCCACCACCCATATACCCCTCTTCCCTGCTCTCGGCATCCTGGATCACGGCACGGGCAATGTCCCTGAGGGCACCTTGCAACAACTCCACCTCCTCCCTCAGACGTGAAACTTGGTTTATTCCTGCCTCTGCATCTCCACACCGTTCTTCCTTTAAATAGATTAAAATTCAAATCTTTAATAAATAGCCTTTAAATATTAAACTAGCTTATGACACAAGATTGAAATAACAAAGAAAATAAATTATAAAACTTGTACAACACAATTAGAAGTTATTAAGTTTACTAAGGATGAGCATTGATACTAATTCCAAGTCGAGATTATAAATTAATGGGTGCCCAGGAATATTGAGTGGATGGAAGAGAGGAAGCAGCAAAAAGAAAACAGATAATCTATGAAAGCAAAGGGTATAAAATGATGGAGATCTGATGAATGGGAAAGTTAACAAATCATGAATGGTTTCAGGAATGTTTGCAATTTTGCCACATTAAAAAATTGATTTAAGCAGTTGCTGAAATTCCAATCGTCATGTAGTTTTAAGTAGGGGGTAGCCAGAATTTGGTGGTGCAGAGGTTGAGGGATAGGAAAAATCATTGAAATATGTAATGCCAATACTTGTTTCATAATGACAGTGAGATAGGATTCAATGGAAAAGATATTATCAATAATTATGGCTGATAAAATTAATATTGCAGTATAGTAAATGTACATTAATATCATCTGCAATGTTTCTGGTTTAAATTTTCAATACAATTAGTTCTAATTTACCATAAGACAAATCCAATTCTCTGCACTTTATATCCCCAGTAAATATAATAAGTATTTCCACAAAGACAACATCTAGACCAAATACCAATCATGTATCAGAGATTACAATAATGGCAAATATCTTCTTTTATTAGCACAAATCTCAAATTATATACACTGCCCTGACAATCAACATATGTATTCCAATCTATTATCAGCTTTAAATATTTTATACTGATGGTTTGGAACTGAAAGTGGAATATTGCTTGGTCCAAGGAGAGGGCTGAGCTCAGTGCAAAGGGAACATGTTCATTCATACTCATTTGAAAGGATCCATGCATTATATCCATGGAAGATTTTGGTATCAAATTCTAAAAAATCATCACAATATCCCAGGTAAGGCTCATGAAGGCTTACTTATTAATGCATATGACAGTTCACATGGGAGAAATTATTTGCCTTGACCAGGACTTGAACCCAGATCTCTCAAAATTGTGCCCAAGTGCTTTGGCCAGCTTCTGAGGCTATCAATTCATAACACATTTCAATTAATAGTGCATCAATGTATTAAAATATATGGAATGGAACTTTACCAAACATGGGGATTCCCTAATTTTTCCTCATTGATTGAATTTGCTTTGGAGGAATCATTAACCATATGGAAATATGAGGGTTTCGTTACAACATCAATAAAAAATTACACCTTTAAGGCAGTTCTTCAATAATTATTAAGTATTTGTGAATATTTCTTTCAGAAGCAATATTAAACAATTAAAGTAGAACTTTGCTATACTAAAAAAATATATGATACTATCAAGTATGTACATTGAAAAGTTCACGAGTTATCATAATTTTACACTAGAATGTTTCTCATTATTATAGGTCTCTCTTCATACACAGAAATGTACATGAAAATACAATGTTTATAACTAAAAGTAGTAAATCCTAATCAACTTTCATTTTAATAGCTCTTAATTTTCATCACAGAGCTGAAAAAAATATGAAACCCTTGAATATATTTATCGGCTTACTTTGGCAACAATTCTCACGACACTGGAATGAGTTTTTTCTTTCACCATCTTAATGCTTCTTACCCACAAATCATTTACATGGCACTGCCGTGCTAACGACATATCAGAACTTCCACCTCAAAGTTCATTTATTACAATCAACTAATCCTGCAAGAGAAATACTTCCCATTTTTCTCTCATTTTCATCAGTAGAACTTCATAATTATTTTTTTGAACTAATTTCCATCCCTATGCTTCAACAAAGTGCCCCATATTCTAATGATCAAAATATGCACATAAGTGTCTGGTTTATAAATCTGTGGGTCAAGTTTTTGAAATGTATATACCAACTACACAAATAAGGGCAATAGAATAATGGCAAAAGTTTTAGGATCAATTTACTATTACCATGAGATTACCAAAAAAATCTTTAAAACTTTCATAGCCCCTCAAAATTTAAAACACATCACATTGCCTACTGTCCGTTAAACACAGCATTCCAACTTGAACTGCAAACATTTTCAAAGAAATGTGTATACTGTGTAGGATAGTGAAAACAATAGTTTAAAAAATATAGAACAAAATTTACAAGGATTAAAGAGCACAACCTATGACTTTTTCTGAAGTTAACCTTTTTGGGAGAGAAAGATAAAATAGAGTGCATTAATGAACCCTCTGAGATGAGGATATGGCAAGTGGTTTGCTGGTCCAATAAGAATTATGACAGCTTCCACAGTGCCTGGCAAATATGTCTCAACTCTGATATTCAATAGAAAAAGCAAAAGACAAGCCTTGGAAAAATAGATTTCTAAAAAATGATTAAAATTACTATATTTTTCACCCAGACACACTATTTGATATTTTATATACTTCAACATAATTTTTCAATGTTGAGCAATAAGAGGGGAAACTATACCCATTATATAATAGAGGTACAAATTCTTCTTCATCTACGACAATTTCCCATTTCTTCCAAAAATGGATAAAAGTTTGATACCATGTGTTTCATCAAGGCTGATACAAAACTTTCTTCTCAAAACTTTCGCTCGACAAAATATTTTCATTCATTTGACTTTTCATAAAATAGTAAAGAACCTGCTCTGTGGCAATGAACCTTGGTACATGCATAATAAATTTCATATGCCCTCATATTTTCCTAAATTATAAACAACATATAATTATTCACAGATGTGCAAAATTCACAGTGGAAAATCACTCACCTGTGCAGGGATTAAGCCACGGAGGAAGCTTAAGTCATACACCTAGATAGCTAAAGGCATCAAAGCATCCAGAGGGGAATTGGGGGATCTGGGCTCATATTGGAGTCCAGGTAAATGATTTTTTCATTGTGGATTTCACACATTAATGTATCTCCTAGCATGAGGCTCCCGCTTAAGTCACTTTGCTTGGAATTTCAGGTAATTATCATTAAAACACGTAATCCACAGGCCGCAACATTAAATTAAAGGCCAGTTTTAAAGACTAAAGTTTTCCTTAAAGTGAGTCATACAGCCAATTAAATCCAAATAAATGCAGTTGAAGCAAGTTCCTTGCCCAGGATCACTTATAATTTCCAATGAAAATTGTGCATAGCTAAGGATCAGTTGGGTTTATCATAGAGGAATCCACCAGATAAAAAAACTGTGACCCAGAGTAAGTAGCTAACTACTGTAGCAACAAGGAACTAGTCTCCATAAATACTTAAAAATACAGTGCAATCTCGATTAAACAAGACCTCACAGTTATCAGAAAATCACTTGTTCCATCGAATTACCATCTTTTAGGGTGAGAGGGAATTATATGCATTGCTACAAATTCTATTACTTTCAATGAACTCACATACAGAAAAATCACTATTTTCACAATATCAGCTCAATTTTCAATATCAGCTCAAAGTCCTATTTACACAGCAGTAGATGTGTTAAAAAAAGTTCCCTCAAAATGGCATCACGTAAACAAGACAATTCTCATGAATACATGAGCATATGTCAATAAGTAGCCTGTTCCAATTCGGTCAACTTGTTCTCGAAAGAAACTGATGTTTCCATGCTTACGGAGGTTCAGTGGTTTCACTCAACTTAAGAGAATTCAATAAAACTTCCTAAAAGCATTAATAATATTGTTCTGAAGCTACTTGCAAATTTTCAGAATTATTTGCTGCAGGTTTCTTAAGATATTTTATCGAGAATTTGGTATTAAATTACATGGGTTCTTATGCCTTTTCTTCAGCATCCTGCAAGTTATGCATCCCCGTTTAAGTACCTCGTGGTGCCAATTTTACATTTTCCACAACGCATTTCTTCAAGCACTCTGAGTAAAAATCTGTTATACATTTTTCTATTGATGATATAAATTATTATACATTGAATAATTAGAAACAGTTCTTTGTTCCGAATAAAGCCTTGCGTTCCCATAAGAACCCGTGTAATTTCATGTCCAGTTCTCATTCAAATATCTTAATAAATCTGAGGCAAATAATTCTGAAAAAAATCAGGTAGCTTTAAGACAACAAAAGTAATGTTTCCAGCAAGTTTCATCAAATTCTTTCAAGTTGAGTGAAACCACCGAACCTCCTTATCATCAGTGGCTTAGCAATGATGTAAAGCCTCAAAACTGGTCGCATAAAATATTAATCAGTGGAAAACTGTGGAGAGTTCATTTGTAAAATTCTTAGTCAATCAAATTAGTTAATTTTATTAATCTACCAAACATCTAGACTCAACCTACATTATTAAATGGATCCAATGACAGCAATTAGAAATGCACTATCAGAACCCAAGGGAGATTGAAGTTTCTCTTACGTGTACTTTGTATTACAGAAGGCCAGCACACAATAAGAATTCCTGAATAAGGTAAATAGACACTATCCAGAAAAAAAATGGGCTCATGAAACTTTATAGAGTGTTTAACTACACTGATTTAAAACAAATAATTAAATCATACTTACTAGACCTTGCATTTCTCTTAAAAGTTGCTGTATTCTATCTTCTTTTAGCTGAACTTCCATTTGCATTGCCTCTTGCTTGGATTTTAAATCTGAAATCTGTGACATCAATTCTTGCTGCATTTGTTCCCAATCTTGTCTTTGTTTCTGGAAATAAATAACAAGAACCATATAAAAGAATTTATCTGGCCTGTGGAAAGATAAAGAAATCTATCAACCTGTAATAATTCAATATATTATATGATAACCAAATGATAATCTTTAACCACCAAGAGGGACTTCACTGGGGGAAATGCATTTACTTTCCCTCGGTCACAATGAGAAAATTTAAATGCAAGCTCTGAATCAATATTGTGGTCACAAAGCTTTTAGTAGCGTATTCCATAAACACTCAATATTTTTTAGAGTAGACCCCTGCTAATCTTGACTCTATGGGTCAAAGAGTGGTCTGAATCAAGCAAAGCCCAGAATTATCTAGAGTTATTCTCAAAAGGAATGCTTATGGAATTTTTAGGGGTTCTCTCGGTCACCAATTACTTCCAACCACTTTCCATGAGGTCGAAGGCCCTAGTGAGTAGAATTAATGGCCTACATATGAAAATCATGCATTAATAAAATATATTTTGTGATATTCCTGGTATGTATTGGCAAATATTTAATTTAAAAATATGTATCTCAAAAAATGATAACATATTTGTAGTTATCATAAATACAGTTTCATTCTATTTTCCCATAATTGATAGCTTTAAACATAAATTTACCAGTAAAAATTTTAGACTCTGAACTTATTATACGTGAGTCAACTGATTATTATGTGCCAGTAGCGTATCAACACAGTAGTCATATTGGTGTATGCCCAGCTGCCCGTGGGCAGAGCTGGACTCCATCGCATGATTGAAAATTTTATATAGTTTTTTGCGTAACCCAGGGTTGCAACTTTTCTCTAATGATTCATACTTTTTGTCTCCAAAGCAATTTATATAAAGGGTTGTTTTAGGGTTTGTCATAACGTAATGGGAAAAATGGAGTAGTTGAAAAAAGGATGGTACATCCAGTCCATGTTCAGAACCTATGGTGTAGCTAAATGTTACCGATGTAGAGCAAGTATCTACAAAAATAGCAAAATATGTAATATCTAGAAATCTCAGATAAGGTTATACCTTTTTATATGAATTGAGAAACTGATATTAGTGATTACAGAAAAGAAGGCCCTAGAGGATTCATCTCATTGAGAATTGCTTCAATTAATTCCTTCCCTTTAAATGCTTATTGTGGAACAGTGCTCTTCAGTTTCATGATGAGGCTCATATGTCAAAATGAAGTTTTCCCCACACTAAAGGTTATATGCCAACTGCTTTGAGAAGCAAAACAAAGTATTTAAGAAATTATGACGCTGATTGCAAATTTAAATTTATTTCTTCGGACTGAATCCTTTAACAACAGGCAGACAGAGAAAATCTTTTCCACTGATTCTCAGACTTGTAAAGGCAAAGAATTCAGTTTCTCATACAAATGGAATTTTTCCAATAGCCATTTCATCTGATTACATGTTTTTATGTTTTGAAACAGTAAAACATATACTAAGACCTGGTTATATATATGGGTCATTCCACCTCAATTCAACAAACGTTTGTCCCTTAGGGTCTCAGATTTTGATAAAAATTGGTGTATGGGCACAATATTACCTCAAACTGAATAGCCTCAAACCGTTTTGTGAAAAAAAAATTTTTGAGTGAATTATGCATATTTTAATTTTTTCGCATTTTTAGCAAAAATCCGTGCCTTAAATCATATTATCACTTATATCTCCAATTGTAATTGTCATAAAACAATGATTAATAGCTTTTATTAAAGATAAATCTTTATTGAATGCACATATATCAATAAAAAATTATTTTCTTCCATACCCTATTGTTGTAAATTACTAATGTTTAAAAAATTGTTAGTAAACTTTTCTCAAATACTCCAACTCAGAATCGGCCGAAACTTTTTTTCCGTAATCTAAACATATTCAGCTAACTACTCCAAAAATAAAATTTAGTGGCAATTCATAAATTCGTTTTTTATAAGTATTTAAACATTTACTATTTTCTCTCGCGCGGCCCGTGTTTAAAAAATTATTATTAAACTTTTCTCAAATACTCCATCTTAGAATCGGCCGAAACTTTTTTCCGTAATCTAAACATATCTAGCTAACTATTCCAAAAATACAATTTAGTAGAAATTCATAAATGCGCTTTTTATAAATATTTAAACATTTACAATTTTCTCTCGCGCGGCCCGTGTTTAAAATATTGTTAATAAACTTTTCTCAAATACTCCATCTCGGAATCGGTCGAAACTTTTTTTCCGTAATCTAAAGATATCCAGCTAACTACTCAAAAAATAAAATTTAGTGGAAATTCATAAATGCGTTTTTTATAAATATTTAAACATTTACAATTTTCTCTCGCGTGGCCCGTCAGCTTCCCATTTGGAATACATGCAGCAGACAAGTGATGCAAGCCTAAACATTTCCCTAATTGCTCAAGGTCGTGGCTATATGAGATAAAAATATATTATAAACTATGAATGTTAACAACAATTGTTATTTGTTCTGTTAAATGGATGTTTGCAGAGAAATTAACCATTGAGCCCCACTTTCTCTGCGCAAAGTTTTTCTAACTACTCTGACACAATCGATTGAAAACTCTTTCTCGGTGTTAATGACAATGGAAAACGGACACATAAACAGAAGACTAATTTTAGGAAATTTGAAAGAGATATTTTGTAATTTAAGGAAAAATATCCGGAAGATACTGTTTCATTTTCAAAATTTGCAGAGATCCGACCTAAGAAGTGCGTTCTTGCGGGAGCATCAGGAACTCATACCGTATGCGTGTGTCTGGTGCATCAAAATATTAAATCAATGATTTTAGGTCAAGATTTTCCAGAAAATTACGCTTTTGTTTTACAGGACAGCATGCTAGGTATGCACTGGAAAAACGGCCAAGCAACAGTTCACCTCTTTGCTTGCTATTACAGCCCTAAAGTCCAGGATTATGTAATCCCATTGAACTTCGTAATCATATCAGAAAGCCTGAAGCATATAACATCAACTGTACATGTTTTTCATAAACTTCTCCTTAAATTCTTGAAATTGAAAGTTCCGAAGCTTCAAAAAGAAAAATATTATTCAGATGGAGCTGCTGCTCATTATAAAAACAAGTATAACATTCAGAACTTATCTCTTCACAGGAAAGATTTCACAGTCTCTGTAGAATGGCATTTCTTTGCTACATCGCATGGTAAAGGGCCAAGTGATGGACTGGGAGGAACTTTGAAAAGACTAGGAGCAAGAGCAAGTCTTCAGCTTCCATACGAAAAACAAATACGTACACCTACAGAACTCTTTAAATGGGAAAAAAATCATATTTTAGGAGTGGATTTTGGCTACGCAAAGAAAGAAGAAATTGGAAAACATTCCGATGTACTTGCGAAAAGATTTTGTCAGGCAGTTAGTATACCAGGCATTAGGGAGTTTCATGCAGCAATACCTGAATCAAATGGAGTGGTTATAATGAAGAGACTCTCTTCGTCCAGCAAGGGACGAAGATTCAGCTGTAGTTGCCAGCAGAAGTATCAGGATCCTCAAATAAAATATTACGGAGAGGACCCCTTCCTACAAGGTAGGACATCATATGCTTACGGAAAGCATCCTAACTTAGCCATTTTACATTTGTTATAAATACAAGGATTTTGCTTTCTCGTTAGTTTTCAATCGATTGTGTCGGAGTAGTTAGAAAAAACTTCCCGCAGGGAAAGTGGGGCTCAATGGTTAATTTCTCTGCAAACATCCATTTAACAGAACAAATAACAATTGTTGTTAACATTCATAGTTTATAATATATTTTTATCTCATATAGCCACGACCTTGAGCAATTAGGGAAATGTTTAGGCTTGCATCACGTGTCTGCTGCATGTATTCCAAATGGGAAGCTGACGGGCCACGCGAGAGAAAATTGTAAATGTTTAAATATTTATAAAAAACGCATTTATGAATTTCCACTAAATTTTATTTTTTGAGTAGTTAGCTGGATATGTTTAGATTACGGAAAAAAAGTTTCGACCGATTCTGAGATGGAGTATTTGAGAAAAGTTTATTAACAATATTTTAAACACGGGCCGCGCGAGAGAAAATTGTAAATGTTTAAATACTTATAAAAAACGAATTTATGAATTTCCACTAAATTTTATTTTTGGAGTAGTTAGCTGAATATGTTTAGATTACGGAAAAAAAGTTTCGGCCGATTCTGAGTTGGAGTATTTGAGAAAAGTTTACTAACAATTTTTTAAACATTAGTAATTTACAACAATAGGGTATGGAAGAAAATAATTTTTTATTGATATATGTGCATTCAATAAAGATTTATCTTTAATAAAAGCTATTAATCATTGTTTTATGACAATTACAAGCGGAGATATAAGTGATAATATGATTTAAGGCTCGGATTTTTGCTAAAAATGCGAAAAAATTAAAATATGCATAATTCACTCAAAAATTTTTTTTTCACAAAACGGTTTGAGGCTATTCAGTTTGAGGTAATATTGTGCCCATACACCAATTTTTATCAATATCTGAGACGCTAAGGGACAAACGTTTGTTGAATTGAGGTGGAATGACCCATATATGTAATTTTGGTTAGCTTTCACCCTTAGGTAATGAAGGATCTGCATGGATGTAACGTATGCATATAGATTGATTTTGTGAATTATACAAGGCTTTTATCAAAAGGAAAGCTTAGCTACACTGTTTAAAACACAGAGAATAAGCTTAACCAGGGATAATAAAACTGGGCCAATGTATGTCGCAAAGTAAATAGTTGGTACCTTATCTACATCCATAGGGCCAATTGTTGAAAGCAGGCATGAGCAAGCTGTTCCAATTTCTCTTGAGGTGGATGTTAAATCTGATCTAAGCCGGGCAAGGTCTCTCTCGGTAGTTGCATTCAATTCAGTAAACAGTCTTCGAACTGAGACAACATCGCGCCAAAGGCCAAGGAGTCGACCATGCTCTGCGGAGTAGTATTCATTGAAGCCTCTCTCTTCCTCGCGCCACTCCTCCTCACGCCTCGACGTCTCATCCCGCAGCCGATCCCAGTCGTTGGTGAGACGCTGTAAGTCTGCAGCCAAAGCTTCTCCACTCCTGTGCGACTCCTCCAAGCGATCGTGCAAACGAGCATTGAGACGCAGCACCTCATCACACCTGAGCAAATGGGAGCAAACAGCCACCAATAGTTTCCGATGTAGTTCTTTTGAATCTTTACTGCAAGTATTTAATGTTTAAGGTGGGCAAGGAATGGGTTTCAGTGCAGTTTTTGGTTATTCCAATCTGAAAGTTGAATCCAGTATTGAGCAAACATGCATCTGCACAGTTGTGAACAGATGAAAATATGAAAACAAATTCAGTGAAAGATATTCCCCCATTTTACATGGGGAGAATAATTCCATACAAGCTCTCGTAACTCATACTTGGTTCAACGGCTACCTGATAAAAATGTTTAAAATAAAACTACCTCTCAGCTAGTCCTTACAGAAAATAGGCAATGGAACTAAACTCTTGGCAATACGGGGTTACAAGGATAATTATAAACTCTATGCTAACTTTTTATTAACTTCTTTTAATATTATCTGACACATGTTCTAAGATCAGGATCACAAAACTGAACAGGAAAGACATTAGTGTTAGTTAAAGAATAATTGATAAATACAAAGAATCAGGGATTAAATATAAACAACCAGAAACCTAAATTGAGTTAAACCTTTCAGTGTGGATGACTCACATGTGAGCTACATGGTTGCATCCACCCCAGGGACAGATGACTCGTGCTGCGTCACGAGTCAAGTGTCATACTGGTAAATGATGGCCTTCGAAAATCCCTCCCACGGGAAGAAATAGTGAACATTAATTCAGCACTCAAAGGGTTAGCAGAGCAGATAGATAAATATAGCCTCATTCCTGGAAAAGGCTACATGAAACTTAAGAGATTTCTAAGTCCATCAACAAACAATAGAACATATAAACAATTGAACGTTCTACGGCCGTTAAAATATTGAAAGAAAATGAATTCCCCAAGACCGTACTCTTTGATGGGAGAAAAACGGGGAGGGAAAGGAGGGATGAATAGGGGAGGAGATGAGGAGAACCTTCTAGGGCACTATAAACCCTCACCTTCCTTCCTCATCCCTGTGTGCTTGACGGTCACTGGCGTAAGTTAATACTTCGCAAACCTGTATGTGTGAGTGATTGAGCCATCGCGGTAATTTGTTTCTACAGCAAACCCGTGAGAAGAGTGCGTGAGTGAGTGCATCTTTTAATTTTTAAATTGTATCTGTATTTGTTCTTTATTTGTGTGAGTGGGTCACTGGTGTAAGTTAATTCTTCGCAAACCTGATTGTGTGCGTGATTGAGCCCTCGCAGTAATTTGTTTCTACAGCAAACCCGTGAGAAGAGTGCGTGAGTGAGTGCTTGTCTTAATTTTTAATTTTTGTTATCTTTTGCTTTTTTGTCCGGTCTGGTTAACTAACCTTTCAACACCCTATTCATCCCTCCTTTCCCTCCCCGTTTTTCGCCCATCAAAGAGTACGGCCTTGGGGAATTCATTTTCTTTCAAACAATAGAACCATTGTATCCATTGGGTCTCAAAGTTATACGAGGTCTATCACTATACAGTGACACTCTATGAAGACCTATGGATGCCAAAATCAGAGTTGGCACAACATAGTCATTTTTGTAAAATAAAACTCATGTGACATTACCTGTGAACATACTCAAACTATACCTGTAAACACTGTCACACAGTGAATTATCAACTTTCCTGGTAGCATAGTTTTTTACCACAACTTCAATAAAAATTCCAAGTCCATATGTGTCTATAGTGAGTATTTCTAACTTTACTTTAAACTTTACCCATTTAATATACTTCATGTGTTTAATGCCAAATGAGGGCTTCCCTTTATCCAATAAAGACCCATATGGACTCATATTTACCTCTTTAAAATCCAAATTTCATTGCAGGTCCCACTGAATTATTAAAAGGAATTCAAATTGTCTATTAGTATTTTATATCGTATATTCAAGGGGAGTTTATAATAGGGTAATTTTGGATATTAAGCCAGAAAAAATATTCCTTCCTCTCAGAGGTGCACAGACTAATATGCATGACCAGACTTCCAGCTGCATACTATAGAAATTTTACAAATATTAAATATGAAATACTTTTTAGAAAGCTGACAAAATTTAATAAGTATATGACATAAGGGAAATTCAAGAATTAGTGCCAATTAGTTTTGCCTCAAGACATATGCACTGTAAACGATCAGCTGATTTTGTCACAAAATAAAATGTATAGCTCTCACTGAAGTACCTTGTGCTGAACAGCAGACTCTTTTGGAAAATGGACTACCTATAGAACTTTAAAAATTTTGCGAAGCAGCAGAAGAAGGTTGTTTAGCGTGGAACATTAGTCAGAAAACTGTTCTAATACCAGCCAACACAAGCATTTGAGAAGCTCGATGACTCACAATTACCAGCCGTCCTGTTTCCACTCACCTCACAATGAGACCTCATTATAGGTTCCCCGGTAATGTCATAGTGATGAGTGGTTTTAACTACTTGTCAGTGCGTGTGCCTCGTGCCTTTTTCATGAAGCAATTTGAAGGATTTTCATGAAGTAGTCCCAGCCTCACTCCCTCTCATTGCCTCCCTCTATTCCCCTCTTTCCCCTTCACTTCTACCTTCCTTCATAACCACGCAGGTCTGTGCCAGGAACTTTTGCGAGTCCTATACAAGCTTTGAGACATAACAATGTGCTAGTTCGAAAAATACAACTAACTTTTTTCTCTCCTCCTCCAGCTTTGCAAGGGCTGTGTCAAGATCATGAATTCCTTCATCGCCATAATCTCGATAATGCCTCATTGGCTCAGGTGATGAAGTTCCAGGAGCTGTATCCCCAGTGCTTGAAATGCCATGAGTGCTAGAGCTTGGTAGACTCTCACCAGGTCTACCTTCGAGCTCAAGGCAACGCTGTTTGTACTGTAGAACCTACAATACATATGAGAAAATAAAAAAGTGTTCATAATGCTGACATGAAAACAAAGTTTTTTACATGGAGAGAATTATCTGAAATATAATACACGATTCACCAGTATATTGTGAATTGCAGAAAGAATTATGAAAGTAAAAGTCATTATTCAAACACCTTGGCCTGCAGCCTTCCAACTAAAGCTGCTTGCTGCTGTTGTGCTTGGCGGTAGCTGTCAAGCCGACGCTTATAAATGGCTGTTTCATCTTCCAATGTTCGTCTCAGTTCCTGATTTTGTCTCCTCAAACGAAAAGTTTCTGTTGTAATGTCGTCATCCATTGCACTGCTTTCGGAAGCAGAGACAGGAGTTCTTCTGATGGGTGTCTTCAGTCCGGCCTGTGAAAATATTTTTCGTTAATGACGCATTTGAATTGAGTACTTAAAATGCTAACAGCAACCACCTGAGGTAAAAATATGCAGCCAAACCAGTACTGGCAGTTTTTTAATAAAATATCAACGCAATATTAATGATAGTGACAAGTGCACAATTACAGATTTCATACTTTCCGTTAACCACTGGCTCATCAAAACAGCAAAATACGAACTGGAACACGACCAACATCACAGGAAAATTTCAGTACATTCTCATAACAAAATGAATGAATTAAAGCAAGGAATAACTAACAATAATCATTTTCAGGGGCACACTTGTAATTAAGACTGTTTAAAAAAAATCACAGTAATTTTGATCGTAACATATAATTTTATACCCCTCGGAATTAAATAAACGAATACTTTTGATAGGCATCCAAGAACATATTCACGAAATTACCCTTAGAAAACCCATACTCCCTTTACTAGCAATTCAAGCTAGTTCAAATTTGTAAGTACTACTTTATTTTAATGTCCTGTTTTCACCCACATTCGAAATTGTAGTGGCCCTACTGTAACACTAGAGATAATAGTATCACGGGTTTAAAACCATTGTACCTTACTTGGGCCAAAGAGTCTATCCTTCGAAACTATAGTTGTGCTCCACATCGCACATTTTATGTTTAAGCCCCGTCACGAAGAAAATTCCATGTTTTTTGCTTCTGACCCGCCTGACAGGCCAACATTTATACTGAAATCGCCATGGAGATGAATTCAAAACATTCAGCATTTCGATCGTCTTTATTTTTTGTAGCTTTCTACTAAGGTCACTAGATGTCATAAGCTGTTATGTTAAAAAAAATAATGAAAGTGTCTATTCCCAAAGTATTTTAATCCCTCTAGCTCACGCTGGCATGCGCAGGAATTTGTGTTAATTGTGCCAAATTATTCCCAGCCCACAGTAAGAGATATTTGAAGGGGGAAAGCCTGCCCCGATGTTTCCAGTGGACTGGTGGCAGTCCATACTGGCGGGAACCAGAGATGGATTTGAAAAATAGAAGTCTGGGAAGGAAAAAACAGCAATGAAAGAAACCGGACTTGCACCAGTATCTAGGGCCACTAGGGGTATAATTAACTTACGCTAGGACGATCATGAAATTCGTGCGCCTACATTAAGGGTGGTATTCATAGTCGCAAATTATTTGGCAAAAAATCAACAATTCACGAATCTATGATTATTCTCCAATCTCTGATTATTTCGGCCAAGTATTCATAAACGGAAAAAAATCATTGATTCTAGAATCAGAGGTTGGTGAATCTCTGATTATTGGCCTGGATCTATGATTCGTCAATTAACGATTGAATCTATGATTATTTGTACGTGCTATGAGAAATTCAAGGTACCTATGATTTTTTGTTCTTAAACAGATTGATTTTGAAGTTGTTTATTCATTTTAGCTTGTTTATAAGTTTTAAATTATCCTAAAAATACCTCAATAAAGAGTTCCTTTGAAAATAATTCGATATTAATTTCAAATCGCAATTTTTACTCTCTGGCACACAATGATTTGTTCGTAGTTGTGATTTTTTAACAAATCACCATCGTAATATGGTCCATGACTATCGGCGGTATTTTGAAACCGTAGGTATGCGATGCGTAGTTTCTTACTCAAACATATTAATCGCTTAGATTGGAAGCGGAAAAGAAAGTTACTGGAAGACACTTCACTGCTAAGGATCTTGAGATCTTTAAAATTATTTTAAACGATTTCCTGAAAATTTTGGTGAACAAAAAAACGGATGGCTCCAGTTCCATCACATTTTTTTTAGACCTAAATCTCCTCTAGAATTATTCTTCTGAATAATGCTCGAAGGAAATAATAGCATCTCTTATGTATAAAGAGGTGCCAATGCCTGCTAAACTAACTGCCAGACGAAACCTTTTCTCAAGTACATCGGAATATTTTCCAAGTTATTCTTTCTTTGCGTAGCCAAAATCCACTCCTAAAATATGATCTTTTGCCCGTTTCAAGAGTTCTATAGGTGTACGTATTTGTTTTTTGTATGCAAGCTGAAGACTTGCTCTTGATGCTATTCTTTTCAAAGTTCCTCCCAGTCCGTCACTTGGCCCTTTACCATAAGAGAGGCCCTTTATCACAGGTGCGAGGTGGGAAATATATAGAAAGCCAATCTAGGAATCGAACCAATCACGTGGATGAGAAAAAACTCGTGGAACCCAGTTCTTATTCCTTACTCCTTTTTTCCTTTCATTCACACTGTGCATGCGTTGGTTCTTCAGCCTTACATTTTATTCCAATCCCTCAGACTCCATAGAAGGAAATAATAGCATCTCTTTGGAAGATGAAATGTTCCATTGCAAGCAAAATCCATCACTCCTGAGTATTTAAAGAGGTAAACGAAACGCAAGTTGGTTCCCAAGTAACTCGAGAAATAAAATCTCCATTACAACTTATTTACAGTTTGAATGCTTTCCCCGATTGATGTGAAACTCATTTATATATCTTGATTTACAACTGTTCTTCAATACAACTCCTTTACAACTGCACTCCAGGCCTTTTTCAACTCATTTACAATGGGCTGCATTCTGATTTACAGAATGAGATGTACCTATTTTCAGTAGGTATAGCTACTTCAAATGCAAAAGTGATTTTTTAAAACATATTCACCTATATTTGTTCTATATTTAACCAAGCTCCATTATAATTGCCAACGAAGTTTAAAAAGCATCTACCCGGTAAGTTAACCCCGTGGTTCATCCTTCACCCGAAATTTTGTCAAAAATGGAAAGCTTATAAATGAATCGGAGAGACTTTAGTTCAGCCAGTAATCACTTCAGTGAGAACTTTGCACAGTTAATTTCCGTTATACACTATATTATTTCTGTGTTTATTGGTACATTCATCAATTTTCTCCTTTCATCATTTCCGCAAGTTAGTTATGTCTTGATTGAAACGTAAAGAAGCATGAGTGAATAGGAAAAAAATCTTGTTTATTCTCAGTAATATTGCATTTATATTCATACCTACTATGCGGCAATTTTGGTAATTATCAAGTAATTAATGCCAAATATCTGTTATCGTGATGTAATGATATCTCCCAGACGAGGGATTCCGAATAATTCGCCTCAGAGACAAGTTTTACTATTCAAGAAGTCGTTAATTTTTCATCTTTATTTTGCTGAAATAAAAAACGTGGTAAAACTCTCCGACATTCTAAAAAAATATTTCAAACCATGAGCGTAAAAATGAAGTTTTGTCAAAAAAAAAATTTGGTACCAGATGGGATCGAACTAGCAAAGCTATGCCTCCATTCATAAGGTGGGTACCTTATCCACTCGTCCATTTCGCATCTAATCAATTGTGGTGACAATATAATTTTTATACATGCCTTCAAACTTCAAATCATGCCTGTGAAGCATTGCTTCAGATAAATTACTTTTGCAGGCTTTATATGGTTCCTGTGTGTCTTATTTACACGCGAAAACTATAACTTTTTAAATATCTCCGTTCAGGCTTCATGGTTTGGGTGAGAAATAGTACAGATATCGTCAATTATGATAAATACGAAAGTGTCCTCTTCGCAATTAGAACGTATTGAGGGAAATAATTCCATTAATTCTTATTAAGCGAGCAATTGACGTTTGATAAGTATCAAGCACGGTATTAATGATTTATTGAAATGCAAAACTCATTAACGTAAGCTAAAATAAACCCTGTTGAAAGTTATTTAGATAGTGGGAAGCGAGAGTCCTTTCATTGATAGAATTATTTTATCGTCAATTTCTTCCATAATATGGCTCGAACAGCCTACAAATTCCTTACTCAAATTAAAGCATTATAGCACTAATGTGTCCAGAATTGTTTTTTAAACATCAAACAACTAATTAATCATTAAACAACAGTATAATATACGAGGTGTTTCGGAGACTGCATGAAGAATGCGTCATCGAAACTTTAATTAATTACGCTCCAGACCGTAGTTCATGGATCGTTGATTATTCACCCAAATAATCAATGATTATTTGACTATGAATACATACAAAATAATCAATGATTTTTTGACGACTATGAATACCTAAAAATCAACGATTGATGAATGTATGATTCATGAAACTGAGATTGGCCAACTGGAGATTTTCGAACGACTATGAATTGAAAACTGTAATTAATCAGAGATATAATCAATGATTGAATATAATCTGTGATTATTGTGACTATGAATACCAGCCTAAAGGAGGGATTTGAACCCGCAGCCGAATGGGAACGTTACCTAACCATCGAGACCAGCAGAATGTTAAAAAAAGAAATGAAACGATCACACCGTTGAAAGTCAAATACATAATGTGACATGATAGATGATCAGGGGCGTCCTTTTAGCTATTGCGGGATATAGTTCTCACGTGCATCAATAACGAGACATTTGTCTCAATATTGTTAGAATGGAAATGGAATATTTTGTATTTAATAAACACTACGAGAAAAACTCTTCAAATTTACGAGATATTGCGAACTACGCGGCCGCGTAGGGCGCTGGGCTAGGGGGGCGCCGAAGGCGCCCCGAGAAGCCCTCAAAATATATAGACCAAAAAGGCGCAGAATTTTGTCAACAAAGACATGAGAAAGAAAGCGAATATGAGATTAATCATTATGTTTAATTATTCGTACAAATTAATGCGTCTGCAAAACCGTACGTATCATCACATGTACACGTACCCATCAAATAACGCGATTCTCAACACTCAGCGGCGCACGGTGGTCTGCAAAAACAATTCCTATGTTTAAACACGCGGCACCGGCGGTTTATGTCAACTCAACAAAAACTGCCTCGTATCTTATAGTTCTAATTGCAAGATTATCAGAAGACAAAAATAATCCTTAATTTCTATTAATGAGGCCTTAAGATTCAATTTTTTATCGGGGAGGAACCGCCCTCCTACCTACTCGGGGCATTTCTGGAGGAGGGGGGGGGCACCGAAATTATAGTTCGCTTACACTCAAATAGTTCCTAGGATGGGCCCTGTCCCAGGCATATATTGTTCGTATGAAAATGGAATGTTTTTTTTAAATTAATAAGATAAAACCCCTTGAAATCATTCACGTACATTTATTACATTTTTCATTAAAATTAATTTGCAATAATTAATTTTAGTAAAAATCTCAAACCCTGAGCCCCTCTCCTTCTACCTTATCCTCATAACACCGCAGTCGTGATGATCCCCAGGGTGGGATGGGGATGACGACCACACCCAGAAATGCTTAGAAGTAACTCGTTGAGGATTTCGTAGGCTCTCAGGGGCTTAAACAAATTACGCACCCCCAGCGCCATTTTAATATTTTCACTCACTGCCTGGGAGGCCCGAGGGAACTACTATGACCATACTGTGGTTAATATTTTTCCTTTGTAGCTGGTCAATTAAATTAGTGGGGCATTACATTTAGTGTTGCCGCGAGACGAGACGAGACGAGACTTGAGCCAGTCTCGTCTCAGTCTCGTTTTCTGAACTCGGGTATCGTCTCGAGTCTCGTCTCGTGAACCCCAGTCTCGTCTCGGTCTCGAGTCTCGGACGAGACTCTCGTCTCGTCTCGTTTCCCCCAAAATAAATTTAGCACCATAAAAAGCCGTTTCCTTTGCGTACTTAATCGCTGAATCGGTACACTCGAAATAGGAAAGCCATTAATATATAACTTTTAAATATATATTGATCTGGACACCAAATACATCAAACTGCTAGTAAAATCATTGATTTTATTGATACTCAATGAATAAACTAGTAACATAAAACAAAAAATTTCTAAAAAGGGAATGTAGACACAAATTTACTGCAGAGAAATCCACAGAAGGTTTAAGAAAACAATCGCAAAAATAATGTGAGTGGTATCTGAGATAATTTTCGCTTTAATGAAGTAGTTTAAATAATTTTCAGATTTAAAAAAGTTTAATTAACATAAGTTTTTTATTTGACTGGCCAAATTGCACGTCACCCACGAGTTCACAGAGTAAACTTCTTGCTGATTCGTGACCCAAGCGGTTTCTATGCTTCCTTATTGTCAAGTCTGCTCTTGAGAACAACCTTTCCGCTGGAACAGATGTAGTGGGAATACTGAGGAAGTCTCTCGCCATTGTTGATAGCACTGGAAAAGTTGTCTCATTTGCCTTCCACCATGTCAATATGTTTACATCACTAGGGGATCTCGGCAGTTGGAGATATTCTGCAAGTTCTTTCCTCCATTTTTCATGCTGGGATGATAGACTATGAGCAAATATATGAAAACCATTAGTTCTTAACAGAAAAAGGGTTAAATTTCTATTTAAAAGTAAAAAAAATTAAATAAAAGTTCTGAGACTGATTGAACTTCTCTCTTAGGTCATAATAGTTACGGTAAGTGAAATTAGTCGAAAAGGAGAAAATACCTGCCTGTACTGGGTCTTGACTGCTTATAGAGAGAATATACATCTAGAAGGTCTTCCTCGTCACTTTCTACCAAAACAGACCTCTCAAGATTCTCTAGATCCATTGACTGAGCGGACTGTATTTGAGTGGGATACCTTTCGTAATAGACTTTGAACATTTCCTCAAATTTCAATAGGGACTTTTCCTGCATCTCTTTTCCCCATGGCGTCATGGAGAAAGTTTCACATTTATGACGTGGATCTAATAATAATACCGTGTAATAAATCCAGTTTGTCAGGCGGTAGTACTTTAGCATCTTGTTCCGAGCAGCTTGATAGGCAAGCAACAGTTTTTCATCACCTTCATTCCTTCCAGGCTTGTTGTCCAGTATTTCCATAATTTTTCTAGCTTATCCAACAGCAAGTTAAATGGTACGGTAACGAGTGGAAGGGTGACGTAATTTTCTCCTCCTAATTTATTCGACAGAACTTTAAAGTTTTTTAAAACTTTGTGAACATTTTCAAGCAGTGTCCATTCTGATCCAGTGATTTTGAGGCGCTTCAGGTCACTTATATTATCGCATAGGATTGAAATACCTCTCTTCACATTAAGTGCTGTTCCAATAATATCGTCTGTTGAATTCCACCTAGTTGGGACGTCTATTACAAGGTTCAGTGATGGTTCCCCATGCAGCTTCGCAAGCGCTACGGAATTTATTTCGTAACTGCTCACTTTTTTAATTTTTTAAATCATTGATCTTATTTTGGCAATTGAAGTTTTATTTTCTTCTTCAAAAACAAAATCCACGTCGTCACTGTCAATTAATAAAGCTTGTCTTCTGAAACCCCGTCCTCCAGAGATAACGTTCTTAATAGATCCTGTACTGCAAGGTTTAGTACATGGGCTATGCATCTAAAATGCTGATCAGTGCTATCAAAACTTAGTGCTTGAGCCATTTAAGCTAAAGAACTCGGCCGCAAATCGAGGGATCCAGGTTAGAATCCCGGTCAGGGCGAATGATTTTTCCTCTCAGGAATTTCGCACAAGTCTGCAAATAGATTTTTTCGGCAGGTTTCTGGCCCCTTTTAGAATGGACTGCATCTGCTGAAATAAGATTACCTGCCGCTAACAGGTGTTTCTGTAGAAAATATGATGAATGGAGTTAGAATGAGTGGCTGATGAATAAATGCCGGTCAGATGATTCAGTAATGGACTTTTTGATTAAATGGATTTTTGGTTAGCAAAATAAAGGCAAATGAAAGAAATGAAAATCAAAGGAAAGCCAATTGTAGTTATACTTTTTTATTGTAACATCCTCAACACAATTTAGCGACATTATGCTAAATATCCTCACTAACCTCGGAAGATGTATCATGCAGGAAGAGGTACATAGTTATTTTTAATTATCATTCGTCTTTCTGACGAGGTGATGTGCTCTGCGCAATTCGAAATGGCGCCATCATTTTCTCCTAGCATGCAAACTAGAAGCAGGATTGCAAGTGCCGCTGGGCGATACTTTACACATATGCGAGTATAATCCAAGATATTTTTGTCGTAGAAGTAAGCACTGAAAATTACCACTTTAGAAAATAGTCCAATTTTTGCTGGATAAATTTTCCAAAGTTATTTTCGCAGGAAACAAGGAAAAGCAGTCAGCCATTAACACTCCCTTACTTGGCTCCAGAAGTCACGCTCATCCATTCAGAAATTGATTTTTTGGTAAAAATTCTTTTTTATAGTTAGATAATTTATCGAAAAGTTATTATTGAATTATATTTCAAATTTAATACTTAGAAAAACGTAAAATTTACTTCGTCTTAACAGAAGGACATAGTTTTAGGGATAAAGCTATACCAAATACCAAATAAGGACATATATCTGTATTTCGAGACTTTCGAGAGTCTCGTGGAAGTGGTATCGTCTCGTCTCGAATTCTACCCAACGGTCTCGTCTTGAGTCTCGTCTCGTTTTCGAGACGAGACTCGAGACGAGACGAGAAAGTCTCGAGTCTCGCGGCAACACTAATTACATTTTTGGTATGAGAATTACTTGAGTGATTGAGTGCACAAGCAGCTTCAAAATGGTGTGTTCATACCGTCGACTTTTGAAAGTCAAAAGCAAACTTTTTGAGTTGAGTTGTCTGTGTCGGAATAATTTTACGAATAGGCGTGATTCCGGAAGCATAACAAATATTTTAAATACGACTAAAATTCCAAAAACGTCACGTTTCGCAGTGGAAATAAATCTCCTACCTTAGGATTGTTTAAAGTTCGCCGGTCATTTTAAAACTAAAAGTTGTGACATACCTGCTTATTTTAGTAAAAAAAACTTAATCTTTATCAGGAAAATCTTTTAATCAGGAGTCATTCTTTAACGACCAGATGATTCTCAGGAGTAGCCCTATAATCTTTTGTATTCAACACTATTATTGCTTTTATTATTCCTTTATAAGTCTTAGACGCATACGAATAAAGTGTTTATATGGGTGTTGAGACACGTCCAAGATGATGCAAAAGAAGCACGAATAAATTCAGCCGAAATTTATTTTGATCAGAATCGAGTGCTACACTATCAAAACTCAGGTCTTTGATAGATCAAGGTACATATGCCCTATCATCACCTGAAATTCCCCCTTCCATTCCTTTTCCCTATCCTCTCAATTCTTCATTGCTCGTGTCCTAACAAACCCTCCCATACGCTCCTGCGGCGGATTGCTGGGTAGCATGTAGATGTAGAGGAGGATTCTGAAAAAATTTCGAAACATTTTGCCCAAGCCCAGAAAATGCATCCATTTGACCATATAGCGATTAAATGCGACCAGCTCACAATATACTCAAGTCGCTTTTTAGAATTCGCCACTGTTCCCCTCTTCGTAAAACCCTCCATGGCTAACTTTATTTTTATTAGCCAGTGTGAACTGGAAACTGAAAGGGTTGATTAGCGATGCCACTTTTCATTATTCTTGCCTTATAAAATTTATAAGTGTCGACTGATTCCGCTCACTTGACATTTTCTCGTCTGAGGAAAATAGTTTGATATTCATGTGTCAGAATCTCAAGCCCACTGTCAGCAAGAAAAATGGCAATTAGGTTTCTATAATTTGCAGAGTAATTTGCACTGTAACACTGTTGTCTATTTATCATCCCTCTATACCATCGATGGACTACGAGAGGAAACATTTTAGTGACGTGATAAAATAAAATAAATGTGTTGATTTAACAGTGCAACAGACAGTGTACTCAACCACTAACATGGGACCCATGCCACACACCCTTTAGATGGCTTGCGGAGTAATTGGTATGCGTAGACGGCAGCGATAAATATATGAATTATAATACTTCACATAAATTAGCGGCAAAATTACGGAAAATCAAAATTCTGTGACAATAAATTGCATGCAATGCCCGCAGCACACGAAATATGATTTCTGGGGTCATGTTAGTCATATGTCAGAACACTTGCTACAGGCCTGTGGGCTCCAATGCCAATGCTGCCAGAAGGGTATCAGAGTTAGGCCCGGTTTCATAATGTCTGGTTAACGTTAACTGGAAGTTGATGTAGCCTTTCTGTTAACGCGATATTATCTTGTAGTTTGGGTTATGTATATTATATCAGCATGTCGGTTAGTTGACGTCAGCGTTATCGAGGGGAAAACGTATTTTCGTCGGTTTTTTATCTGGTGTCCCAAGGTAAATGTTTTCGTTTATTTATTCATGAGTAATTCATGAAAACTCTCAGAATCAGGCTTCGCCAATATTCTGAAAATTTCTGTAAAATAGATAACCCTGTAAATTCTTGACGAAACGCGACCACTGATTGGTTTGGAAAGAAGGCTTGTGGCTTCGATGAGACAGGTCTTACGGGTTTGTTCGTTCCGCGTTCAAACGTTCCAGTTTGCTTCTTCAGGTCTGACGTCACTTCACTTCAGACCCGTTGATGACAAACGTTTGCGAAACATGCCGTCGGCATTAATGATGAACTCACGTGGAAGAGAACCCGGAATACCTGTCTCATTATGACTGGCCCCTCTGCACGCATGCACTTCGATCATTTACCTGCCAGAGACTACTTCAACTGCTTGAGAAGAACACGTGATTGAATTCCGCCATCATTACCACCAGTTGAAAGAAGACGAGGAGGAAATTACTATTTACATCATACATTTATGCAAAAAGCTGATCTCATTTCACTGGAGGACAGAAGCAGAATTATTTTGTGCAAACATTCGTTGTTAAATCATCTATTCCAATGAGATCAACAAATCACGAGGGAACCGCTACGTTGGCATATTTATGTGCATTATCGTGAACCAGTATTCATGATTAAAAATTATTTTGTTTAGATCCACACTTTTTTATTTAAACTAACCGACCCAGGTTTCAGCAGCTATGTGCCATTATCAAGGCCTCGATAATGGCACATAGGCTGCTGAAACCAGGGTTGGTTAGTTTAATTAAAAAAGTGTGGAAAAAAAATCAATTTTAATCATGAATGCTTGTGACTTCCACAAATTTAAGCCTGATACACTTTCTTATGTTCTTTTCTTGTGAGCCAGTATGTTTGGCCATTCAATACATTCCATAGATACATAATTCTATAATTAAATCCGTGCAGCTTTAGTAATTAGGCTTCAAGACTGTGCAGAAAACGCTTCGTTATTTGTTCTTTTCGGACCGATTACACACTACAGATGTTAGAACAACCAAACTATCTTGTCTACGGCCGTTTTCAGGCCCATTCGGGCCATAGGCCGATCAACGCCCAATTCAAGAATTTTTTTCTACTAGAGTGACATCAACGTTGATGAAACTTGTTTCATGAATAAATTTACGAAAAAAGTTACCGTGGAACAAGGGCTCTCTGCCGAGAAAATATGAACCAGGGAGTATAAAACCGGGCCTTAGTGTGTTGTTATCTACATGCGTTGATGACAGTGGCTTAACCCTGATCGTAACCCGATCAGTAACCTAACGCTCTACACACTAGGGAACCACGCCGTCACTGCTAGAGGGCGTACTACCTTTTCTGCGAGAAAGGAGTGAAAAAGCAAGGGGCAGTTTGCAAAGGGAGAAGGGGTGTGCGTCTCACCTCTCTGCTCTTCACGCCAAACTTTGGGTGGCCAGGTGGTGGACGTCTCCTTTCCATAGTTCCTCCAGACAGAGGTTTCTTGAACGGTGCCTGGAACGGACGTTCAGAGTCATTACCTCGAACCACGAATATGCGGCCAATATCATTGGTCCGCGACCCAGCCATAAATGAGAGAAAAGGTGACAAGTGTTCCCGTTGTGACAAGTATTCCCGAATCTCAAGGAGGCATCACGTCTTTTTCTTAAGCTGAGAGCCGGAAAATTTTCCTAATGGCGCCGAAACGGTCCCAATTATCAGCGACGAAAATAATCCAGGGGCAATTTCAACCCAGGCTCTACATTAGCATTGATTTTCTACTCATTAAGTTCTTTATTTTGGTTCAAAATACACACAGTATAACGATATTGCTTGGACTGAGGAAATTGTTATTAAGATTTTTGATCGATGAAAAAAAGTGTTTAAATATATATAAACAGTGTTCACACTGAAATATTTTAAAATAACTAAGAACCTCCCGCGTCATTTCGAAGATGTTCCAAATAATCTAGCAGGAAGAGCGTTTTCCAGCTTTTCCGAAGGTCGCTGGTCAGAAACCTCTCTCAAGCACAGGTACTGCGTTAATAATGTCATAGAAGTGCCACATTTTAGCGACCATTTGATCTTATAAATTGGTCCTACCGAAAAAAACTAATTTTGACACTACTGCTACCACTACTGCGACTATTACTACTAGTAGCCACTACGACTACAATATTTCCAAGCGGGCGGATACGAAGGAAATAGAAATTACCTATGGAAAAAGGGTTAAGAAAAGAAATTGCAAAGGTTATTTAATACTACTCCCTTGCAAAACCAAATCATTTGACCTCCGATCTAAGCACTAAATTAAAATTTATACAAGTTACAGGTTAAGATTGAAAGCCTATTATAAGTCTTGTCTCTGTCCATGAGAATCCTGATGAGTCGGTTTTTCTCTTTGTGAGTGAATTTTATTGCATATCTGAAAGACACTGAAGCTGTTTGTTACTGCGATTCACCGCTGATGACGTTGAAGAACCTCTATCACAGATAATCACTCGGGGTCATTAAACCCAGTAGTCTGTCTCTGTGACGAGATATGAGAACAGTAAAAATGACGCCAAAGGAAGATTAGAAAGAAGAGCATCATTCAAACAAATCCCGTCCGCGTCCGCTAGGCATCCTTCAAGCTTATCATGGCAACATCCTTTTAAATGAAGCATTTCACCATGATATTATGTCCAGATGCTTAATATACTTCAGATGCTCAGTAGCAACTTATCATATATAATTTTTTGAATTCAAATATAGTTAATAATTTACGGCCAATTAATTACAGTTGTATTGGGTAAATGTATGAATACTAACAAACAAATAAAAATTACAAAACTCACATCCCGAAGACAGAATAATACCATTTTACAAACAAAGTGCATCGTAAGATAATATATTCGGCTACTTAGCCTTGAACTATCTTCGACAGAATATTACGTGGTGTTAGGCGTCATTTAGAACCCCTTCAGTATCATTTGACCATATGAAAAATAATTGCTGCTTCACAGAATTAAACTTAATTTTGGCCGGCTTTGATAGTGTGAAATGTCAAATTTGACAGTTTGATATTAACATGCTTTTCTTCGCTTAAACACATTTGCATATAAATACCACATATTTAATAACCAAGTGCAGTTACGATGCCGCAACCGGTTACAATCAAAGTTATATCCTAACATCTTACTATTCTACTTTTTTCTTCTATTCTACAAAAGAACAGTAGATTATTAGTATGTATACAAAAATGAAGGAGTAGATCGTTTATATGTTATTCCTACGAATATACTGATTATCGAATACCTATCACGCGAACGTTAGTTGTCTAGATGGTTATCGTATTCTCGCGTACGACATGGCACATGATAATGGATTTCATGATTAATGCTCGTATCGATGTCATGAGGAGTTCGATCAATTTTTCATCTCGCATTATTTTCAAGGTCAATGTACTACTTTGAATTTTCAGCTTGCATGCGTTACAATGGCCTGAAAAAGAAAATGGACATTTCATGTTAATGTATCAAGGAAATATCACAGCACCTTCTTAATTTCGATTAAGATCCTCTAATCACATTTATAGTTATCGGCACACTCATGCGAAATTTATTGCACACGAAACGTTTAACGCGCGTGAAATAAAATGAGCCATTGTGAAATATAGTTATAAATAGTTATTGTGAAAATAGAGGGATGGAATCGAAGTGAAATTGGAAGCGGAATAACTTGACGAATTACTTTAATCACCCGGTGATTCAAGCAGACAATGTGAGGTGGATGTCATAGTTTCATAATTAATAGAAAGAGTTTGAGTTTAAGCATTCATCCGATTTTATCATGAAGTGTTAATGATTAAGCGTATTAATTGTAGCAATAATGAAGCGTAATTTATTTCGAATGTTTTCTAATACTTGTGGGATGGCGATGTCTACATCGAAACCGGTTGCAAATAAATTTATATTGGGTGGAATAGGAAGGTATTTTCTTTCCTAATAAACAGAAATTTGTTGCAATGCTGACTGAAAAATTCACCCCATGATGATTCAAACTTCACTTCAGCAACCTTGTTCGGAGTGGCATATGAGACAAAATAAGTGGCATATGAGATTGATGTAATAAGACCGTAATCATACATCGATATATATCATAATTCTTATGAAGTAAGCATCAAAGCAACATGCATGCTCAATGTGAGAAGAGGGCAGTCAATGTGTAATTGGAATTCATGATATAATGGAGGCATACATGATGATTTTTCGGAGATTATAATATACCTACCTTAAACTGTCTTCCGTCGACTGAAAAATGTGGAACTTCAAAAAGTGACTTTATAGGAAAAGTAAAGGTCCCATTTCACTACCGACAATACTCTGGTGGGACACTCGAATTATGACGGGAGCTTCTGCACAAAATGATACCGAATACCAATTGAAAGTCACCATTAATCCCCCAGAGTACCTCCCTCTGAGCGTACCGTATGCTTGAATAGCAAAGTCGGTCGGAGAAGAAGGGTGAAGGTCGCGGAGACTGATTCTTGGAGCAGAAAAATATCTCTCGGATTAAAAAAAAATTCCTAAGATTTGCGATATAATTTATTGATGCTCGAAAAAGACACCAGAGCAGAGACTTAAGAACATGAACTCCTTACTTGCTGATCATGAGTAAACAGTTTGCATCAATATTTAGCTAAGCAAAAATACCTTGAATTTAAACTAAAACCTTAAAATAATAATTATTTGTTCTAAGCTTTTCAATAACTGGGTATTATATCCCAAAATTCGAATCAAAGCCTTGTCAGCCTTTTGGCAGCATTTTCAAATACTCTCATTAGTCGCAAAGTATTTCATTCACAACAACTGCTCTTCGCATGTATAACCTTTTTCCCGTTGAAGCCGAGGTTATGGAACATTTCAACGCTCCGAATGAAAATTTAGACCTATGTCCTTGCTTTATTAAGAAAAAATTTGTTCATCGAGGATTGAGAGAGTAGGCTTTTGAATTCAAAGGGACGACTTAAATTCCATGTGTAGCGAAAAAGTTGACAAAAATGGAATTCAGTTTACGGGTCGTAAATATTAATTTCGGAAAAGTTCCGGAACTCGGTCACGGTAACACTAAATTGTATCTGAGCAATCAGTGATCCTATAAATGTAAGCTTGATGCAGTAAAAATGTTCCCTATTTATTAACATCAAATAGTACACATAAGTAGCTATAGACTTATGCAGTAACTTAGTAAAGTAACTATAGCTTACTTTAAACTCCACACAAAGCCAAATATCGGGAAAAACGAAGAGCAACCGTACTATTTCGAACTGCTTTCCAGTTTCGTGGTTTCCGTGGTTGGTTATTAATGGTTACACGGAGAGGAGACGGACTACTAAAATCATTGGTGGCGTTATAGATAAATGAGTAGGTTGAAGATAGAAGACAGGGGTGGAGAGAAACCAGACGTTGGCATTGGCCAGCTCCAAAGACGCCAAGAGGACGGAAGGAGTGCTGTCCATACTGCACCGAAGTAGGGATCGGTATTCCACTGGAAACAATATCCGCAAATGTCAGTATTCAAACCCTAGCCCTTGGAATAGGGAGCCTATACTATAGCCACAACACAAACCCGAGCCCTGTTGCACTTCGATTCCTTATAAGCACTAACATTTCTCTCAGTACTCATCCTTACTTTTTAAAAACCAGGGTTGGGTAAGTTTCAAAAATATTGTAGCTAGCTAATTTTTAGTTACCTCCTCAAAAAAGTAGCGTTGACTCTCCCAGCTACAAATTGTAATAAAACGTAGCAGATACACTAAAGATACTAAAAAAAATTGCAGTCAGCTACTTTTGGGTCTACGTTCACTTTTATTGAAAAATACTTAAAAGTTTGGACTAATTCTTTAACTAGTGAGCTGTCGTTGAGCTGTAAACTATTGAAGTTTAGAATATTGAATTTAAATCAAAGCTCATTAGGGCCAATTGTATCAGTATTCCACATGAGCATGCTAGATTGACAGCACTCTTAGGAGATTCTATCCATAAATTCCTCGTGTGAATATTTTGCAAGAGCCAACAGCTTTTTTTCTCAGGGCGATACACGTCTTGGTCACGGAGATAACTTTATTTCAATAATTGCTCAGTAACCAAATAATATAAAAAGGAGAAAATCATTTTTGTAAACAGTCACATTACTACGAGCGATCGCAGTATTTTGTATTTCAATAAAAATAAAAGCGTGCTACAAAGCTGCTCTTGTTCACGCGAAGAAAGCATGATTCATTAAAAGTAAGATTGTTCATAAAACTCTCAAGTTTTCCAAAACTACAACTCTACCATGTAGTCTCGGCATTATTTAAGCATGATTGTTTACGCAGATACAAGATAAACTATGCAGTGTTTCGCCGTTTTTTATATATACTAGGGTCATGAGATAGTTATTGTCCTGACAAGATATTAGCAATTTAACAATAATAAAGTAAGGTGTTCACAAGAGTTGAACATTAATCGTTGGATAGTCATTCCATATGCAGATTGAGGTTTTGGATTTTTTAAAGAAAATACAAAGTAGATTTGTAGTCCTTCACACGTCACAACAGGCACCGCTTATAGCCCCGTGCTCCTTAAAACGTTTTGCCCTGAAGTAATGTTCGGGAGGTCAAAATCGCATTCTGTAGGCACTATATAAATTTACGATATACGAAGCATTATCCCATTTACGCTGCCTATACCTGTATCTCCAAGGTCTATTCGAGCTGCATTTCGATCCACGGGTATTTGGGAATTCAACAGGAATTTTTTCACCGAGGAAGACTTCCTATGCTCCACAGTCACTTATCGACCACTAACCACCAAAACTGAGGCTCTGGCAATGAACTATGTATAGGGTTACCATATTATGATGTCTCAGAAACGGGACACGTCTAGTTTTGAAGAGACTAAAAACAGAGAAAAATCAGGATTTTTAATATGAAGTTTAAGCTTACGGCGTACAGTTAATGTATTCTTTGACTGCAATTGAAAAATAAAATTATTACACACAGCGTGCTATTTTTGTACTAAACTCTGGAATACCGACCTCGAATCTTGTAACTAGTGACTGATTCCTTCTTGGCCCCGCCACGTAATTCATCTGGGCCCCCCGGAAAAAGTCGGAAAATAAAGTTGTTCGGCTTCTATCACTGTGGTTCCTCTCTTCAACCAAGTTATAAACATTCAATGGAGTACGTGATACGATTTGATGCAATGTTTTCAATTCACACAAACGTCGTCATGTATTTCTCCGTGCACAGCACAGCGAATCCAAAGGGAGACATTCCGGAATATTTCAGGGTCAGTCGGGAGAAATTGGCCCACTGAGCGTGCCCACGTGACGTTGGGACAGACCTATCAAACTGGGACTGTTCCGGCCAAACCGGGACGTATGGTAAGTCCAACTATGCACAAAGTCAAAGCAGAAAAGGTAATAAAACTCCATCTCTCAGTATACAAAGTAGTTCTACAGTGGATCTAGTCACTGGTGGTGAGACGCAGAACTAATGTCTTCAGAGGTACAAAATCACAAAAAATAAAAAAAACACTGTGTTACGTAACAATAGCAGAGTGTTGGCTGTTTTCCCGTTGAAATGCAAACCTATTCCAAACGATTCATTAGAGGGCCTCTAATGAATCGTTGCTATGCTCGAAAAACTCTAAAAAATTATCTATTCTAATGAGTTATTTTGTATAAGAGGTATCTCTCGAACCCAATAGCTTGAAAGAAATTGGAGTAAAAAATGAAAACAAGAAATAGAAAAAAGAAATTTTTTCGGAAAAATAAAAATGCACGGAAGAAGCAATGTTTAATAATCGCAAGAAACGATTCTCAAGAGAGCCCCAAAGATGACAAAAAGTGTTACCGTCGCGTTTGCTGGGAACCCGACAAAAATTCAAAAGGTAGAGAAAATGGTTTGGCATGTGTAAAAGGGAACATGTAAAATTCATCATATTAGAACCAAACATTATTTTTATACATTACCATCCGGCTGGTAACTAAAGTGATCATAATTAAAAAGTAAGAATAACTATAAAAATATTCCTTTTGCTATAATAGTGATTGGAATATTATTTAATATTCCATATTCTCAATGGAAAGAAAGTTAACCCTAACATTTATGTATGGAAAAAATTGGAGTGATAAATACTTGAATAGCTGTAGCATTTTAATGAAAATTCTCAAAGTTATAGAAATTCTGAAACTGTATATAGTTCTCATTTTTATTAATTATTGTTCAACATCATAATCCAAACAAATTTTATCCAGTACTTTGCAAAGAGTTAGTATTTTGTGACCATAAAATAATGTAAATGAATCAAAAATGCATAGTTAAATTAAAATCCCTTAGAACACGATTTATAATGTTCGTAAACATTTAATATATGTGTCGCTACATGCCCCAAGCATGGCAAAACTTACCCCTAACAGGGGCAAGTCGTGGAAAATTACACACCAGTAAAAAGTTGACTCCCAATCATTAAATTCATTTAATACTTTAAAAGTGATACGCTTAAAATGGCTATTCAGAATACTTCTTTTCGAAACATATATTTTAATTCATGCCATATACTTTTGAAAAATTGAAATATATAAAACTGTCACAACTAGCCCCAGTCTCACGTACTCTATTCCACCTAACGCGTGAGATAGGGTGAAGTATAGTTGAGCTATTAAAACATGTCGACTGAATTCTTAGAGGAGGATAGGAGAGAATTTAATGGTAGCTGGAAGATTGAATCTACTAAGAACTGAATCTACCTGGAAGATTGAATGAGAGTCGAATTATTAACCACTTATATATTATAAATGAGTGAATAGTGTGAAAATGAAGACCAAGAATGTAACGGTTCTATGTGGTAGAACCTTCGTGATGAGCGATGTTAAGAGTGTTCAAAACAGGCTACTCTTAGGCCACACGCAATACGCACGCAAAGCAAGGGTTGCCGATAAAACAGGATATAAGCCCTACGGTATGTCCTCTGAAGCAATGTGAGGGGCAGGCACTTTCTACCACTCCTTGTATTTGTGTCAGCAGTAAGAAAGCCCCGGCCGAATGAAGATCGAGTCTCCATGAATACTGAAAAGCAGTATCGAGAAATGTATTTAAATCCCAAAATGATGGTGCTTTGTAAATATTTGGAATTCATACGAGGCTAGGGCATAATTGAAAATGATGTAGCGCCCAGGGCTCAATCCACGTGAAATCATGCAGGAATGTTGCTCATCTTATTTGATTCCTCATTCTTTGTCAGTTAGTGTTTCAGTATGTTGGGAGTTCAAAACGAAGAATGAAAAGTTTTTAACTCCTTAGAATTTTTGGCGGTCGATTTTAAACAGCGCCAGAAATGTTTTTTGATGAAAATTTATTTTTACCTTTATAAATTTTTCATTTTCGAATAAAGCAAAATCATTTTTAAAAACATTTGCATCCAGCAAGAGATTAACACTATGTTTTTACTGATATCTTTCAGCGTCTAACGCTTCGGGGTGATAAAAAATAATTACTCCATGGATAATTATTTGAAGCATAACATATCGTGGTTAATTTGATCGCGAGAAGTACCTAATTTCAGTCTGCCTTTTACAAATTTGTGAGTGCAGAGAAAAACTAGCAAGAAATATCATCCTTATACTAGAGAGATGGCTGTCAAATGACAAAAATCATCTGGAAAATGTAGTAGCCATATTATCGTAGCATTTCAAAGGGATATTTTTCACCAAGATCATAATAATCATAATGATTCAACTTAGATATACTCAGTTTATTTCAATTGCCGATTCCTTTTTACCCATTCACTACAGCTGACGCTATTGGTGTCAATTTCGTTTAGCCTCAGAAACTGGTTGACGCTGTTTGGCCACAATCGCCGCAGGGTTTTCATTCATCCATTTCATTCATCCTCCTTACTGAGAAAACCAATTTAGCGTCACTTTTTATGCATCAAGAATAAAATTGTATTCCATTTGATGCTAATACAGAAAAATAGGATGCTTAAAGCAATGTATATTTCAACAGAATTTCGCTGGAATTCCAGGCAGCTAAAAATATTAGAGATTCGGAATAAATATGATCATATGAACGGCTATAAATTTACGATAAATGAGAGACGGTGTTGCATAAAGCATTGGATCAAGTCGATATAAATGCAACATAGAAATAAATTTGATTGAGTACATCTTACGAGGAAGGGGATGCTTTGAGTTAGTCCGTACGATACACAGCAAGGGTTTGCGAGAAATTGTGAGAGCTGAATGCCAATTGAAGAATAAGATAAGATTGAATGATCACCATTTGTATTTATAGCTCTTCAGCATATCTTCGGAAACATTACATCTATGGCAAATAAGCATTTCTAATATGATTTTATACTCGCGAAAACTCTAATAAAGATTTTACGCGACTGCCTTTGTTAACTGAAGGCGCATTCTCACTCCCGAATATCGTTAATGAGTCACTTATCTTTCTCTAACGGAACTTTGATGGATGGCACTTTGTCTGATAGAACCAAAGGGGTAACGATGGGAGGTATATGAAACTTTTGCTCTTGACTCACATGTATTACGAAGTACCTAAAAGTTTGGATGCAAGAGGAATGGATCGGACTGAGAGAGCTGTCCTAAGTATCCGAGTTTCGAAAACCATCTCCGGAATTGATGTGTTAAGAATCCATGCATTCCATTCGTTCAAGATTATATTACAATATAAATTCATAAGATGATGTAATTAACGTTGCTTTCAGAGAGTCCAAAAGGATTGCAGAGGCTCCTAATTTTGGATATATTTCGTGAAACATCAGAGAAAATGAATGCTTCAGTAATGGATTTATATGAAAAGAGCGTGCTTCGTTGGTTTGGCCAAATTGAAATAATGGATGAGAGTCGAATAACCAAACAGACTGTGGATTGAATTGCGTGAAAGGCAGGGGTAGTTCGAGAAATTCATGGGTGAATGCGGTGGAAGAGACTCCTGAGGAGGAATATTAGGAGCCTTAAGAAGAGGAGAGCGTATATGAAGCAATGCATACATACGGCTAAGGCAAAAGGGGTCTGCCGAGAATTAAGTCCTTTTGAAAATGCTTACCCCGAAAGGGAACGGTGAAATGGGCAATATGTATGTAAAACAATTTGGAAGTAAAACAGTGAATTCATTTAAGCACGGACACGAAAACGACAACATGTTGACACTAAATTTTTGCATACAAAAACTCCTCTAATATTAAAATATGCATAGTATCCTCTAATCATTGAAAAACTCCGAAGAAGAAACCATTTAAAATTTTGTTCCTTACAATTCCGTATACTGATATTATTTATGCCAAAAATAAACACTATTTTATAGCACATAGGCGATTGAGAACTTTTTTTTTTATCGATAGAAAGAAAAGGTTTCACAAGAGAGCTGCGTCAGCGTGCGAGAGCTGCGTCAAGCATCATGCGTGTTTTGAGTGTGCTAAGTACAGAAAAGCTCTCCAGCTGTCTTCCACAGGGAAAATTAAGTTGTTTCTAACTTTACCCATGACCAAAACTTGGGTTAAAGCATGCATGGAAAACTCTCTCCGACGCGCTCCCCGTAATACGGGAAGTTTGGAGATAAAATTCGGTCAAACTTAATCTTACTTAACAGCATCGACGAGGCTATCGATTTTGGAGGCTATTTACGAGAGGAAAAATTCCAAAGAGAACTGCCGATTTGAGAATACGTAAAAAAATCACGCATGCCGGAGGCTTAAGATTCTCTCTGAGCAGAAAATCAAAGAGGAACTTCTTTTAACTGGAAATATTACCGTGAGTGCGGAGTTCTTAGGGGAAAATTTACCGTAGTCATTCAAGTAAACAATTACCAGTTATACCTACCAATACATGCGTTGGTATTAAATGTTTATCGAAAATTGTTGCCTCAGAGAAAGTATGGAGATCAAAAAAGTATCCTTAATTTTACAAAAAAACTCGTTTACAAAAATTTCGTTAAGTGAAAAAATGGAAGCTGTCTTGGGCCCCGGATCCTCCCTCTTTATTTTATGACAATCATAAATATCTAATTGAAGTATATGTCCCAAACTTATACCAAAAATTCGCCGATGATGAACTCTAAGGTGAATTGCGAGGTACGTTAAATAATAAAAAAATATATTAAAAACGTCGGATATACTCTTTATAGTGCCATCTTTAGTAAATTTGGGGAAACCTTTTGAAATTCCCAATGAAAGACATATTGTTTTTCTAAATTTTCACGAAGGAATGTTATAAAATTGAAGGGGGCTTACTAAAACCTCTAAAGATAGTCTAAAATAGCATTAATTGATAAAACCAAAGAATAGTATTTCCGCATTTTTCCATGGATGGCATCGAGAAATAGCTGTGCGTAAGGAATACAGAAAATTATTGCAGTTAAACTACGCAGAGTGATTAGCAATTATATTTTCACGTTTCCTAGAGCTTTATGCTACATAAATGGTTCTCGGAAAAGGTCGTAATATTGTTTGAGACTGACTGGCCAGATCAATCTCAAAAATTTTGTGTAACCTCGTCGTATGTCACCTTGGGACATTTTTTGGGGAAAAAATAGCAAAACATTAATTTTAATAGCCAATTTTACCTCATTTTGGTGCCATTTTTCTCACCGAATCTCTTGGATTCACCTGAGATTCATGATTAACTATTCTGACGGAAATATTTATTTAAAAAATTGGATTCAATGGAGCCACGAGTTTAAACTCAAAGGAAGTACCTATGATTGAATGCAATACAGAGTATTCCATGGGATAAAAGGTGTTGGATACCCTCAAAGGTTCAGTTTAAGTATATATCAATTGTAAATGCAATAGATGAGACTGAATCAATTCTCGCATGAATAACTATCGATTTAGGAAACTAAATTGGATATCAAAGAAAGACAAATAAAAAACTAAGGTTGACGTATTTCAATCCAAAATGATCAAACATTTCCTGCGCTAGTAACCTGTGCGTGTTAATAGTTACAAAATTCCTTGTGTTTCCGTCCTTCTATGATATCTGTCCTTCAGAGGGTACTAAAACGCGTGACTCTGATTCAAAGAATTAAGTTATAAAAAAGAATGATTCTAACAAATTTCCGAAAAAGTCTTAAGATTTTTTCTTGAAACAAACTCGATAAAACTTGATCGGGGATATTAAAAATGAAAATGTGTTCTTCCGTGAAAAGAAACTAAATTTTATGACGGGAAATTATTTATTTTTCCGTTGATATAGGTTCGATTGAGGGCGCATGGCGAAGTTTCTCAACTTAGAGCCATTAAGTGAGGAAAACCACTGAGTTTCCCACTAGAAGGTAATTCTCGGCCATGAACCAATAGGGTAAGGTTAAAAGTTCTTGAAGAGACCCACCCCAAAAGGATCAGCCAATAACGGCCAAACAACACACAATCACGTCAAAATAAAGGAAAATTCGGATCAGTTGGGTCGAGTTCCTAAATAAAGCTCTAGCACAGACCCTCTCTCTTTTATTGGGATGCAAGAGATTGGAGTGAACATGTTGATGGATTCCCACAGTCTAAATGCTTTACTGCAGAGACGATAAAACATTTCATCAGTGATACCTGTATATATTTACGAAAGACTATAAAAAGGCTTAACATACAACGTTTAATGTGAAAGACGATAATACGTTTCATAAAATTGCTCTCAGGATCATCCTATAGTGCTGAGGCTGTTGGACTAAATAATGCGTATAAGTGATGGTTAAGACATAGTCTTTGTGGGAATCAAATGCGAAATTGGTAGAAATTCAAATAATAAATTTGCAACTCAAATGAATCTTTTTCTTTAACCCCATTTTCTGAAGATGCTACAATATAGTGAAACTAGTTGATGCACCAATAAGTTATTTTCAGAGGAATTGCAAAGTTATCATTTGAAGCTTTATTAAGAAATGTAGTACATAGGATAATCTGAAATTTAGTCACGGGTGGCTATGGTTGACTCCTGTTGGTTGCCTTAACTGGAAGCTTCCCCGTTAGTAAAAAACTGAAATGAAACAGTACCAGCATAGTGTCATATGCACGTGTCTGATATAATAAAACTCAGCTTCAACTTACCTCAGCTAAAACCTGTCATCAAGCCTAATCCTAACTCTTATTTCAAAGGATGAGACTGAGCTTAAATCTTAGTAGCTAAGTTTTGGTTCAACAGCTAAAGATGGAGTTAACAGTTGCGCATGCCATACATAAATCATAGAGTATTGCTGAATTACATGAGTACATATAAGCTACTGGAAGAAAGCTTGGTAATGATAGTATGTACCTCAACGGTTGTGAAAATAAAAGATAGTGAAAGTAAGAAATGAAATTAATACTTTAAAAATATTATCAGAGTTTGCTATGAACTAGTATTTTTATTGAACGCGCTTAAGAAGGAAAAAAGGCAAAAATATGTGTGACATTTTTCCAAGAGCGTGTTGACATTAAAAAAGAAAAGATCATTGAAATACGTAACCAAAGACAGAAAAAACACCATGGAAACTAAAGGCTGAGAGGAACACAGAAATCCGCTATCATCTCGTGGACACTGAAATTAGTTACTTATCAGCAGTTCAGAATGATTTCAGGGCCATTAGCTGAGGTTTCGAGAATATTCTCTCATGCATAACTTAGTTTTGAGAAGATACCACATATTAATTGCAAATAGGCACTAGTGTTACCCGTTAAAGCACGAAGAATATGTGCGATACTTAGGAATTGAAATGAAGATAGTACTGAGCCGAAGTGATGATGAATTTAATGTCAGTGGAAATATTAGATGCAGTACTCAAAGTGTCTGGAGTTTGATTCACTACAACTGGCATTTTGGATGCACTGAGTCCCAGCATGTATCTTTTATATAATGATAATTTCCTTCCCAAATAAAACTTGCAGGACGAGAGATGGTGAATTATACATTTAAGTGTCATTATAAGCAGTTACAAGGTATTATTCAATATTCACATGAATCAATTAATTTTCATTGGCTAATACCCAGTTTGTCAATACCTTTCCTTTTTTAATTTGTCCGATATTACAGGTTTTGCCAGAAAAATATCGGATCTGAAGCTACGTCATTGGAATTTTGAAGGTTAATCTACACCAATACACTACCTTCTTTAAACTCACGTTTGCTGTCATTAGGGTTCTTGAATGTGAATCAATACTTGCAACTGTACATATTTTAAATACTGTCCAATCAAGTTATTAAGCGCCACATTTTATATGACAACGTGTAGGGCGAGGCAAACATATTTTTAGAATGGTCTGCTGAGTAAAACTTTCTAAAATAAGCAGAAAATGAAAAATTATAGGTCCTTATCGATATTATTACTTAATTATTGATACAGAATATCATGTGACAATGATGCTGGACGCATTCATAGAAAACAAAACATTTTATCGGAAAAATGGAATAAAATGGGAAACTTCCTGCTGCTTTAGTTTCTCTACTGAACTTATTTAATGGCGTCCTCCGGGGGAACTATATCTCGAAAGTAATGTACACACCAGAACATGTATAGCAGAAAACGATATTGTCTGTCAAAGTGCGAATATAAAATAAACTGTCCACTCGGATCCAAAAGAATCCCCATTAAATTGAACATCTTTTTTACACCCACATTCTCTCTGCAAAGGATTCTTTGGTTGAGAATAATTCGAAGATCCACAAAGGTGATTCATATTCTTTAGAAGCTTACGAAGATTTTATGACTATCCATCCCGTAGTCTGGGTACAAATGCTGGCAGTAACAAAGATTTTTCAGTGTAATCTCGTTCCCTACTGGATTTCTAAGCTGAGAAGACTTAAAGTGTAGCATTCTGTCCGTCAGATAGGACGTTAAACTGTGGAACTCTTGGTCCTAGTATGTTAATTCCAATTCCGGTGTTTCCACCCATCCACTTCCCAAAATAATATTTACGATCCTACCCTCCTATCCTTAACGGTGAAAATTACCTCAGTTATCGGTCGCCTCCCCAAACAGCCTACTACGCTAAACTTTTAGTGGAACATAACGTGTGGATTGATACGGACTGTCTTGTCTCCCACAAATGTTAAGGGAAAGCGAGAAAGATAAAATATGGGAGATCTGTAGCCAACCAGCTTTCGGGCTGTTAATGAAAAGAATATTAACTCAATGGTATCAGGCTCAACTTTATGAAAGTTCATTTTAAATAATGAAAAATGAAACTTTGTTTTATTCCACGAATTTATTTTACTAGTTTTGGTACCACTACTCCAGGTACCTTATTATTTGAGAAGAATATTATTTAATTTTTTTGTCACGCGCAAGAGCTGTGGCAAGTACCGCCGACGATTTAAGATCGGCGAACCATCATTAGGTGAGGCAAATCATGCTTTAACGAAGAATTAATGATGAGTCTAAATACTGTGATTTTGGGACTGAAAATAAAGTCGAAGAGGGCTGAAGATACTTCCGTTATGATGAGTAATGGTATTAAAAATGTTGTACAGAAAAACCTCTGTATCAAATAGCGCTCTGTTAGACCGATATCGCCGTTATCGTAACTTTTTTCACAACACGGTTTAAGGGTTAACAATAACAATGTCGTCTTTGCGTCCTTTATACCTTTAGAAATTGGTGGTTTGTTTGGAAAAGTTTGAGAAATGAAGAAAGAGTGGAGTGAAACCACGGGCTGGCCTGCTCTTAACTAAGGGTGCCAAGAGGTTCACATGCTAATTTTCCATCTGATGGACGGAGGACTCTACTTGAAGTGCCCTCCCAATATTACCTAAGTAGGGATTGGAATTCCACAGAAAATCTTCACCATTGCCCATACTCGAAACCGATCCCACAGGGCTATGCAGTCGTCTCTTACACTTATATACTTTGGCACCACGCTAACAATAGTGCTTTGAATATAATAGTATCAGGAATGACTATGTGGGAACGTCCCATAACCATCGCATGGAAAAGTCAGCATTCATTATAAAATTTACACGGTCTTAAGAATGTCCCGTAGGTGCCGAACACTAAGTCGATTCACCTAAAAAACATATTGAAGGTACGCTGACTTCTCATTTCAATGAATATATGACGTTTCCAAAGAGTCATTCCTGATGCACTTTTATACAGGGCATGGGTGTTTGAGCAGTGTCAAGAGACTAAAATGCAAGAGACAATTGCATTGTTCTGAGGGCTCCATCCTTACCCCGTTGTCAACGAGGCCGGTAATTTTAAGTGCGACTGGACCGTGAAAAGTCGCCACCAGTTTTTCTCCACCGAACTGATGCATTCCGACGCACACCTTCGACTCCCTCACGGACTTACGCAGGGTCACGGAGGAGGGTGGGGTAGGGGGTGGTCCTGAATGGGTGGGGTGGTGGGAGATGCGCCCTGGGGAAGGGCAGAGCGTGGGTGGCACCCCATGGCACAATCGATGCGTGAAAAGCGCGCCCCTTCCCACCTCACCCCCCCCCCCAACGCCCCCTCGCCCCTCATGCGCCGGTACTCGACAATACCTCCTCTCCCCTCGCCCACCCAGAGGTATTCCCCGGTGCCTCCGCTACCAACCGATGCACACGTGGGCCACACATATCCCATCATCTCTCCCCGCCATGAAATGGGCTCGAGGTGCCAATCCCTAGATGATTATTGAGAGATAAAGTTTTCGATTCGGACGGCACCGCGGATCCCGTATGGCAAGGCGGTGATTAAAACGGGGGAGAGCGGTGGATAAGGAGAAGGCTTTGGGTTTTAGGAGGAATAGGGGGCCTGGAGATATGGACTCGCTTGCCAGGACTTTTTTTCAAATCCCAGTCCGAGGCGATGAGCGAACTATTCGATCGTCGGGATTTGATACATTTGAGGGATTGATACAAAAATTCGAAATTTTGCCATTAATTGATCAAACTTTTAATATGAATATCTCAGCAAAATTGTTCATGTAGTTTTTATAGAGCGAACAACTTGTTTTCACAGGCAAACCTTGCATCCCTCCCTTGTCATGATAAATTCTAAGCATGCTATTAAACGTTTGTAGACTACCTTCACGTATTTCACGTGAAAATTAAAATTTATCTTAACCGTGAATTACAATATTTTTTCTTGTAGTCACGCAGACTGCAAAGCAAATACATTTTTAAAGTTCAACTTTATGTATTAATTAATTTCACTGTTATGAGAATGCATCATCGAGTAACCAGATAAGTACTGTTTGTTTGAAAATAATGACTTTTAAACGACCCTTTCTTTAACAACAAACATCCAAGATTTTCAACATAATGACATCGATAGGAAATACCATCAGCAGTCATTTACGATACTACAATTTCCCACTGATCTAGAGATATTTTCACACAGATTTCCAAGATTCCGTAAACGGTCTCAACAAAGACAACTTATGAATAATAAAAGGAACAGTTTTGCGAAATAAAATTTTCCCTAAACCTTGTGTATCCATTTGTTACAACACCTCGACGCATCAATCACTAAATGGGAACGATTCCCTTGAAAGGCGGCAATTTAATTCATCTCGGGGGAAAAGGTTTTTCAGGTCATAAATCATTCGACATCCATTTGAGACTTTATTTAATACTGAGTATCATAGCCGATCTTGTATTACCATAATTAGTACGCCGTTTGTTGAAATAAACATGCACGTCCTTATTCTTACAACTACGGGAGACAGGGGGATCTGGAGATAGATGTATGCATGAGTAGGCTGTAGTACACACGGCACAGAATATTATTCCTGGGAGATCGCGTGATGGAAAGATATCAGACAGGGAAGACGCCGCTCGACTCGATAGCTTCCCTCTCCAACTCTCCGGTAAAATGAAAGTAAAATATTCCTCAAACAATCGCACTATTATTAAATGAAAGGGAAATGACAGCATCACCCCAGGAAAGTATTCGGTCAGTGACCTGCCGACAAAGGTTTTTGAAATATAATTTCTATGGCGGGAAAACTCTTCAAGCGAATTCGGCGAAAAGTAATGGCAAATCAAATTTCCCAGCGACTTGCAAGACTAGGCTAATGAAACTTGAAATAAAGTAGGGCGGACTCCGACAACATATTAAATTAATTTCAGTCATAGCAAAGCAAATCGTTTGATTCAAACTTCAAATCGCTATGTTTATCAAAACTGCGCTTCATATAAACTCCAAAGTAATGGATGGCAGCAACAGAACACTTAATGATGATGATGATGATAACTTTTAATCTACTCGATCTACTCAAACAAGTGGAGATTCGTTAATTGCTAGAAATATTTTACTTAACAGAAAATCTTAGCGAATTTCAACAAGAAATTTTAATTTATCCGAGGTGGTGGTGATCCGATTTTCGTTTAAATTACGAGACAAGGAGGGACTCGGCGAAAGCGGCCATGTTTGGGGAAAATGGTCGCCAAACGGGAGTTTCACTAATGACTTTCCGATAGAGGGCCAATCAATAGAAAACACTAAGAAAACCAGTTGGGAGCATGCATCAAACTACCAGAATTCAAGTGCGTTTGGTGGGAAGCGTCGCCTGCAGAAAGATGCAGAAGTAAAAATATGTGATTCTCAGGATCACAATAACTAAATCACTCTGTTTCATTAATTGCAAAACGAAAAAAAACTGTATATATATACACAGTATATATATATATATATATATATATATATATATATATATATATATATATATATATATATATATATATAAGAAAAGGAAATAAATATAAAAGTATAAGCGAGCAACAAGGCGTTGAGGTTGGGGAAGGATAGGAAAGTAAATCAGTGGACACTTACTGGCAGATGATCCATGAGAAAACCCGTGTGTCCACTGCTTAGGGTAGCTTTGTACATACCAGCTATGGTTAAGTCTTTGATGACAAATTTCGAGTTAAATAAGGTCTCTGCCTATTGAACTCCGTGATGAAAATATTCTGCGTGAGTTCACTGTGACATGGCTTTAAAACGTCTAAGTGAGTATATTATAAAAATTTAGGACGCCATATAATAATATTCACCCTTCTTCCGCTCAAAGATAGAAATCATCAAACATGCCAGACCCAAACATTTCTTGATACCATAAAATACAAAAATGCCACGATGACGCCAGTATTACCCAACGACGATTTATTGCCAACTAAATCGTCTCCTTTCGTTTACTCCAATTGTTTACCTCAAGTGCATACGGAAAGTAAATAGGCCCAAGGAGTCATGAATTCAGTAAAAAACATACACTCAAAATAAATAAAATTTCCATCTCAAAGTTGGAGGGAGTATTTTTAGTGATATATATTTTTCATGACATCATCCTAGAAACACGAAATAATTTTGTTGATTGGTAAGACTGGGTAAGTGCTATAAGAAGTTAGAATGATACAACAGAATTCTTGCAATGAAATTGGCTCGCTATGATTAATCGTCCATAGCGATTGTCGCTCGTTTACCTTTTCTCGTGAGCGCAGGAAAAACGAAACAAATTGAATACTAAAAAATAATACACGCAACTTATAAATCAGTGCCATACTCATTCTTTTACCGATATACATGCACTTTACCAGCGAATGGGAGCAGACAGAGAGCTAATTTATTACCGCTGAATTCAAAATCTCAAACAACAATCGCTTCCACATCAGTTAGGTTTTAATGCTAATATAATTATTAGTTATATCATTTAAGCATATTTTAACTACATATACCCTAAATGCACTAAACCTTTGGAAGTGTTACGGTGGTTGCATTTGATGCCACAACTGTTGAGCAATAGAAGCAATTTGTTAAGCATTCAAATTCTTTCGATAATTTCGATGCATTCAATATTTTAAAAATACAGGCAGACGATAAACTGGATTCCGTGACGTTTCTTTGCCATTCGCAATTTCCCGTTTTTACGCCCCCTCATTAATTTTTAATATAAAACCGCGGCACTTGTCCGAAGTCTAATGGAACCTTCACCGTAATAATTTGTATTCAGAGAATCAAAATAATATTAATTCATCTATTTGTTTATTTATGAAAATATCCGTTAGAACTTCAAAAGTAAAACCTTTATTTCTTTTATCCTCGAAATTAAAGTGCATTTATATATTTATTATTCAGTTATTAAAAAATAACGCGACGAAACTTCTACATTAAAACCTCTTTTCTCCTTTGCCTTCCTATAAAAATTCGTTGATGGGAGCATTTATTGCGGAGAAAATGGTGCAAAAAACATTACTATTAGATGCCATGGAAGCAATAGTCAGCATAAATAATGTACATCCAACCGACTTAAAAATTACTTTATGTAACCAATACATACACTCCCGCTTAGTCAAGAAAGAAGATACACATTGTCAACGGGAAGTCTTCCGCATATGTAAACTTTGGCAGAATCCCTTAACTTCGACCGTTAACGCGGAGATATACAGTAAAGATGAAGTGCGATAAAACAGAAGTCGTATACTTATACAACATCCAAATTTTGGAGAAAGAACTAATGGCAAAAGCTATAGATGCTGAGTTTTACAAAGCATCTGAAAACCGTACCACGCTTTCTGTCTCTTGATATATTTATGACTAATGCATTCAATATAATCACATTCGTGAATGTCTCCACAGTTTATAAGGCACGCAAACTCGAAAGGAGATGAAAATAAAATAACTTCCCATTCGTTAAAAATAAAAAAGAAATACGGCCCAAGCTTTTCATTGTTAGCTGTTCTCATCAATTTAAAAGAGAAGCTACATCGTAAGGTAGTTATGAAACATGTTTCAAGAAGCAAAACGCATAAAACCCAAGCAATTACGCTTCTAAAGAGTGACCCAGAGAATTAAAATTATTTAATTAGTTAAAAATAATTTTTCACAGTCTTACTGCTCTTTTCACTGGCAAACTTTGCATCTCTCACTTGTCATGATAAATTCTAAGCATGCTATAAAACATTTGTAGACTACCTTCGCGTATTTCGCGTGAATAATAAAAGTTATCTAAACCGTGAATTGCCATATTTTTTCTTGCAGTTACGTAGATGGCAAAGCAAGTACTTTTTTAAGTGACCTAGAAAATTTAAATAATTCAATTAGTTAAAAATAATTTTTCTCATTCATACTTCTCATTTAACTATGATAGCTGCTCTTTACTGCTCTTTTAACTAGACAATGATAGTAAGCAACTCAAACTCAAAATTATATTTGATCAAGCTATGAAATTTATGAAATTTTATGCAAAGCTACGCAATTAGTCTAAAGAATTCTGTTGCGAAAAAAAACGTACCTCCACGCGATACGTTATTTGGTCCGCGGCCGACAAAATAAACTCTCGTGAGGAAATAAAAAGTGTTCATATTTTCACAAAGCTGAAATTTCACAAAGTATAGACTGAAACCCTTGAAAATATAAATGTCTAACTGACAAAAAAAAGAGGGCTTGATATACTCGCAGGCACGCACTCTTTTACATTTGTTATTTTTAACGGAATTCCGGAAAGGGAATAGTATATATAAGATATCGAAACGTAATGTATGAAAATAATGCATAAGGGCAAATGTGAGGCTGAATCGCGATGACCCACAGTTGAAGACGATAATACACGGTAGCGTATTATTATATCACAGCCTAATCTTCAAAGCTTATTCTGGTGAATTATTGCTGGACTTACAACCGCTTTAATGTTTGCACGATGGCCGACGTTAATCCGGTGGGAATCCCAGGGAGAATTTACCAGAAAAATCACCGGGAAAGTGGGAAATCTTTCATCAACCGCCTATTGTCTATCACTCTCTTATGGATGCTACAGACAAATATAGCAATAATAAAAGTAATGATTTTCGCCCACAAAAAATATGCATAATTTCACAGCGCATGATTATAATCGCTTGCTTACTCTTCTCAGCTTCACCGAAACGATAAAAAACTGTTTTTTACTGCGTATCAGAAAAAAATTGCACGTGTATGCATCAGTCAGCCTTGGAACTCTGTTTTAAAAACGTTCTACGTAATTTGGACTTGATGAACTTATCACCGAGATAGTTTTGAAAGCGTGAAATGTCATTGGCTTATTCTGAGAGTTTGGTATCCGGAATTGAGACACACGCGAGTAGCGTGGAGTCGATGATCGACGTGCATAAACCATAAGTCATGAAAAAAAATGCCAGATTTATACATTTTCGTCCAGCCTCGAGCAGAGTCCACTTCCGATTGGTTTATGAAGTCATTCTCCAAGTTATCATGCTACATATAAGCAAAATGTTCTCTCTCAAACTTTTTATAGGCGAAAGGCACAAAAAAATAAGTCGCCCAAGATATAGCGATGGAAACAATTCGCGACATTCGTCTTGGATAAAAATTGAGGTTGGCAAAAAGCAAATATTGCCAAAAAGTTTTATGTTCAAATGTTTAGTTCACTCAGTCATCGAGTAAGGGAGTTAGTCTTGGGCCAATTTCGATCAATTGAAAGTGGCTTCATTCCTCTTCAAATAATAACTTTTTGGCTAAAGGGAGAGCACAGAGAAGTTATAACATAAATGGTTTGACCTGCTTCAAATATGGAGAGGATAAAAAATGCCCAACGAACGTCGCATAATTCAGACACACCAGGTTTTAAAATGGCGTTTGCGCGTTTGACACAAAGAGGGCAATGATGCTATCCGTTTCGAAGTTTTTCTTGCTGCTGTATCAGGATTACTTTGTCGCTATTAAATGAAAAGCCACCAATATCAAAGGGAATTACCCATGTATCTCATCGTCATATGATGAGCATTCTGACTCAACCTTTCCATGGTTGAGTCAGAATGGCATGACAAAATCAATAATGGGGATCATGAAAAAGAAATTAATTATTGATACTATCAACGACAATCAATACAATAGTATAAACTTATTTAGACACCCTCATCATTTTTGAGAGGTTAGCCCACAGAGCTATGTTTAGTGTTTAACGCAATACATTTTCAAATATTTATTCCAAGAATTACATCCACGTTAGAAATAAGAATAAACGTCAGAAATTAAATAAGATACGCGTAATGTCTTTTAAAACGATTTGACGAAATATGAATGAATTACTGAGCTCAAACATCGTGTAATTGAAGGTGAGTCACTCAGGCTGGCGAGCTTTCCTTCCTTATGATTACTTTTGCAGCTTCACCAAATGTGGATTGAGATGATCTAATGATCACAACAACCTCAACGAAACAGCAATTTACCGTGTTTAGGTTCAATTTGTAGAGTGAAAGGTTATTTATCGCCACTAGCTTGAGCGAGGCATTTTATATAATTTTAGAAGAAATTCCTTCTTCAGATTGTTTTTTTAAGCACTCCGGCTTACCTAGTGAGAAAAGCGTAATGCGCCCTGATTTACACGGCGGCTGAAAGGGTTCTTTGAAATTCGTCATCATTATAATCAAGTTAGCGATTCCCACCCCATATTAGTGCCAAAGAGTGTTGGAACAAGGAATTATAATGAAGCAAAAAAACGTGAAAATTAAGGTTTATCAGAAATGGACGTCAATAATTTTTTTTTTTGATAATTCAGAAGAAAAATATATTTCATGATCATAATATATGCCGAAGGAAGTCTTCACGATCTACAAAAGTGAAGCCAACTCTTTTTTACTGAAGAATGTTATAGCTTGAGCGTCGATCAGAATGAATTTCTCATAGCAGCTGAAACTTGTTAGGAATAAAATCTTATTTAATACATTAAAAATAACTGCTGCTGAATGTATCCTTATTGCAAATAAGAAATGGAGTCAGGTACGTGAGCTTATGACGAAAATAGTCCATCATACTTTTCTAGTATTCACCCCAAAACGTCGTTGGACTAGAAGCTCTAAGTCATTGACTTCTTGTCATCTCACATAGAAGAGAGAAAAGTCAAAGAAGAATGAAAGAAGATAAAGCTTATAAAGTCTCGAAATATTGACTGCTTGCCATGAAAAAAGGGACATGATACTGGATTTTGTTGGTAATAAATTTGAACTTAAAATGTTTACAATAAATACAACCAAAAGAGGCCTATTTTTCATTTGAGATGGGATTACCGATAAACATCTCCATCAAAATATACACAAGACTAAATTATATGATAGTATTTTGGCTATAAAAGTATTCATAGACATTGGATTATTTCATCTAAATCAGCGTTAAATGCGCATTACATATCCTGTGATTGGAGATTTACAGTTTATGCTACTAAACCAAATAGCCACTCCGCCTGAAGTTCTAGTTACAGAAGTCTGGTGTGCAGTCACTCAGAGAGGAATTAACAGAGGGTAATAAGTGAGAAAATCTCGCATTAAATAAAAATTAATTAATACTGGGTGACATGCATGGATTTCGAAGAAAATTTTGTGATGGTGGCGGCTATATTTGAAAATAACCGAGACACAAGAAAATGGGTCACATGACAGTGGTATTGGTCTCCTCTGGCAAGTCAATCTGAGGGAATATTTGTAAATATTATCTGAGATGTAAATTGGGCAGTTATTTTACATTGAGTCCCAATTCTGGTACCCCGTCATTGCCCGACTCTACAAACTCATAGAGAGATCAAAGATAATAGCTGCATTTCATGAGCACGGAGTCTGACTCGAGACTCGGAGACTGACTAACGACGAGGCAGCGTGTTGTAAGGCTCTGAGCCTTACAACACGCTGCCTCGTCGTCAGCAGTCATAACTTCCTTCAAAGGCTTCCTTCTAATCAAAAGAAAAAATTTGCATAAAATTAATCGAGAAATTGTCTAAATGACGATAACTAATGGGAGATAACAACAACTGAAGTGATAATCCACATTTCATTACCTTCCTCGAAAATACAAATTTTCCGCGGGTTCATGATTTGGAAAACAATATCACAACCCAGATCTGAAAATGTAACCGAATTACCTTTTTGGTCAACATTTTTCTAACGACGCCATCAACTGTCACTCAGTTGTAAGAGTTACGTAACTCTTAACGAACTTCTTTTGCTACAAAGTTTTATGACTTTCCTCACGCATTAACACCCCGCAACTCTGGGCATAAATCAATATCCCTTGAACATTGTTTATGATGTTTTTCATCACTTTGCCTCTTTGTTCAACTTCAAAAATACCCATGGTTAATGCAGGAAACAAGCATATATATAGCGAAGTTATTTCCCGAACCTGCCTCCATTATGTTCGTGGAATTTAAAGCATACGAAGTCCCATACGAAGTACCAATAGTTTTACTTTCATAGATAATAGCTTCTTTGATAGTAAGCAAAAACACTCGACATGTGAATTCGCAGCTTGATTCGTTTAAACTTGATGTTATCTATAGCCAACACCAGACTAAAACTCCGATAAATATCATAAGGTCTTCTGGACATCCTTGCCAAACCTTTTCGCGAGCGTTATGATGAAACAGAAGAAAATATTGCGATCATGTTTTGTATCTGTGAGAAACCAATGAGGCTTGCAGCAAGTCCATGATATTAGATCTTCCGCAACTCTGAAGGCCATTTCATCATTCAAATTTGGCTCCCAATCAAAGTTATATTTAGTCTTTCGGCTGTTTTCAAGCTCATCGTCACCTCATAGAGTAAAAGGAAACAAGTTAATCCATATATACGGATGACTGTGAGCACGAGTTCAGCGGATATGATTGTTCCAGACAGCATCGTTTGCAATTAGATCATGGCCATTCACGGAATCATCAAAACATCACCATGGAATCACTTTTTTCACTCATGTTTACTTTGATTACTTGCGTCTGTTTTCAGGCGAGAGAGGATGTGTTGCAATAAGAGAAAGGGATACGTGACTGCCTTAAAGTGCACACGATATTACGGCTGTCTGCCATTGAATCAGCGAGATAAGTGTTTCTTTCATGATATGGGGAGGAAATACTACCCACGGAATGAATGGAATTAATGGGTCAACACTTTCTTTATGTGAACTCTTGCACGTAACTCTCGACCCACTTATTGGTAGACATGCTTGTCTCATGATTCGATAGTAAATTCACGACTTGGGAAATTTTATTACCAGAATTAACGTCAGCTTAAAATAGCAAAACTTTACTCTTTCCTCATCCATAAAATCAATCTGTGAATTAACAATTTTAAGTGATAAATTTAATTAACCATTGTCCCATTAGCGATAACCACATTAAGCATTCTAATCATCTATCAACAAACTATTCCAAAATTATAAAACTACTGTATAAAAGTACTAATTTTTGTAATTCAAACGGATATTCGTCACTACACGAATTAATGCATGAAATCAATCAATTACCTCTGAATTAATTAATAAATAATAAAGTAGGCTCTAAGGGTTTCGTAGGAACACTATAAAATACCCTACTCGTCTATTATAACTAAATAAAACATTTTTCAGCTTTAAGTTTGCCGATAAATACATTAGAACGATTAAAAAAATATTGGCCAAAGGCGATATACCAGTTTTATGACCCCATTTGGAAACTCGTCGTTTTTCGAGAAATACAAATCCTGCATGACACGGTTTAAGTTTAAAGTTTACCGCGCGAGAAAGGAACGTGAAAACCCACTACGGCTCAATCGGAAATTCCGAAAAATCCACATCGGTATCAGTTTCAGAACCCATCGGAAAATTCTCCACTATTATTAAATTCGCCAATGACTTGAAGTTCAACGGGGCGCAGATGTGAGAGGAGTCTCTTACGATTCGACGCAACAATCACTCATTGCTAAGAATAAACACCAAACTTGGTCCACCCTCCGAAAGTGATTCCGCTGGGGAAATTCGTCCGCTTCCATCGACGCTTTGATGTCGATGGCCAGTCGCAATGGTGTGATTTCCTCGCGGAACTGACAGTGTTGGAAGATCCGAAGAAAGGATCAGGATGCTGCAGAGGCGAGAGTACTGACATCCAATTCAGAGGGTCAGGGAACATACCTCCGCAGGTGCGGAGATTTTTCCACTGGAGTTTGGATCCCTACGTGGGCGCTATGCCGACAGACCTCCAAGTAATGTTCTCTGTCCGTAGGATGGAACGACAATCTGTGGTCCCCTTGGCGCCTTTCTTAAAGAGAAAGCTGATGCCAACGCTGGGTTTCCCTTTACCCTTCCTCAATTTTTAATCAGAGGGACCACTACTCCCATCCCTACGGACGGAAAGTTTAGGTCTACAGTGTTCCAAAATCCATTTTACAAACGTAGCATTTAATGAACACATTTGGCATGAATTTATGGCATTCGTGGGCGGAGGTAATGAGATCTGTGAGGTAGGTTGAAGCCTCGCCGACCATGGGTGAGCGGGCAGAGGAACCCACCACCCTCTTATGAAGTCACGATCAAGTACCACTGAGTTCTTCGAAGGTACTCGTTTGAAACTGGTCCTGCTCTCTCCATTGCGCTCGATTATGTATCGAACCAGCGATGAATCAATTCCGCCGCCGAGATCCGAACCCGGGCCCTCCGCGTTAGAAGTCACCGCGCGGATGCGTGGGCGTGCCCCGCACTTTGCCCGCACACCTTCCCCGCCGACCTCGGCGAACCCCCTCCCCCCTCCGCCACCCGACAGCATCCGCCTGAACTTCGCTCGTCTGATGATCGCATCGAGTCGGATCAAACTCCATCCTCGCCGGATGACGAAACCGGGGAACAGCCTTCGAGGTGGCGGCGGGGGCGGCGGCGGCAAGTAGCGAGGAGGAGCAAGTCCGCCTCCCCAGCTTCATATCGCGGACCTGAACCTCGAACGGAAGAACACCGACGATCGCGGAGGAAAACGCTCTCGGCGATCGATGCACACAATAAATATGAGGTCATGAAAAAAACAGACACACGAAAATCAAATAAAGAAGAGATGCTCACAAAATACATAGTCCAGACCTTTCGGCGGTCAGTCCTTCTTCGACGATGGTAAAGTTCCGAGATTATCTTAAGTAAGATGAGTTCGCAGTTGTATCATTTTTTATGTAGTTGTCCGGCGAAAAATTGCAGTTTTAGCATTTCAAAAACCACGTGGTTTCCCTAAAGGAAAAATTTGTTAAAGTGTAAGTTCATATTCATATAGGTACTCCAAAGTAAAACAAACAGCGGTAGTTACTGGGTCAGGGTTCACGTACAGCATAAATAGCAGATGGGATATTAGAGAGTTAAGTCCCTCCTGCAAAAAAGCCAAAACAATACAATCTTATATTTTACAACAATATTACCTGGCACATTATCAGCATCCCATAGTTGCGCATAACTTAAATGCAAGAAAACTATGGCAATTATTAGCTTTTGATAGTTTCCATTTTCTATTAAATCCGTTTCAAAGACCAATTTCTATGGTAGCATTAGTTGGTCTCCGCACTCCCGGCAACCGAATTGTTTCATATCGCCAAACGCTGGTTCCATCGCCGCTTCTTCAAACCTGCTCTCAGCATTACCATGGGAAGCCTACATTGCCCAAAACATCGTTCACCGATAAGTTTATCCACGCTCATCTTTCGAAAAATCTATGTAAGACTGCGAGGAGGGAGAAGAGCAGTTCGTGAAATCTTACGTTGGGGGAGGAGGAGGGGGGGTCAAAAATTGCCCAAAATTGTCTTACGTAATACTTGAATGGACCTAAAGAGCGGGCCGACGACAGTGGTCATTTTGCACCTCACACTATTCAATAAATAAAGTTTATTTCTTCAAGGGTCCAAGAAAAACTTTTAAAAAGAATGTCAGTTCAATGGTACAGGAAAATCAAAGTGTCTAATAAAGACCTGTAGCACCTAATAATTTTATTGCATTACAGATACTATTATTGATGTCAATTTAAATATGTATTATGAATACCCCACAATGTAGTTATTAATCACAAATGATAACCCTTCCACGAATTGTTAACGGATTGGTATATTGATGTGGAATAGCCGGATTGGTTACGCGCCACCTTTGCAACCCCCACCTCAGGCACGGCTGTTGGGTTTCTCTTAGGATGAAGGCCTTAGGATAGACGATGTGATATGACGTTAACAGTTTGAGTACCTATAAACTCAAAGAGTACTATAATAATTGCATCCAATTTTTTCTTACTGTTTTGTTTTCTGTTGTTTAAACATCAATACTAATGTTGTTCTTTTATTTACGTATCACTTTTCATTGCGTGCTATTTTTCAGGGACCTTGTTCGTTATTCATTTCAATGGACGAGCAGCAAAAGTAGGTAAGTCGAATTTTGGAGTTAAATTATTGAAGTTACTATTAAAGCACGGAGCAGTGAACATGAGCAGAAATATTAATTTCCAATGCTAAAACAAGATACGAAATTAATGTTTGGACAAGAATAGGTTTACAGCTGTATCAATGTGAGACTTTGTAGAAACTGCCAAGCTTTAAAAACGCTCCTTGGGTAAATTGGCCCACATTGAAATACCAACTTGTTCCAAGGGCCATCGAATGATTCAAGGTGAAGGAGCCTTGTTTGATTTCGAATGCTGACGAATGGATTTTTAAAATGGATGAAATTTCTTTCACCTCCACCTTCTCTCAACCTTCTCACGGCCCCCGCAAACCATCCCGCTTTAAATCTCGACGCTAACCTGTTTTTATTTTGTTTATAACCTCGCCCGGTGGCATAATAAATGTTTTGAAGTGTGGGTGGGAGTGAAAGTATGATTATCCCATGACGTGTTATCCGTTTAGACTCTTAGACTGACACGGTCATCTCCGGCATGGATTCGTTTCCGAATTGCCCGGGACACGCGACCGTGGAGACCCTCCCCCTCTCAACATTCCGCCCGGCCCCCGTTCCTCCCCCCCGTACTTTGTCCTTACCGCGTGTGCCATAAAAAGTTTCCGAGGAGAGGGATGAGTCTCCGCGCACCATGAAGGTATTTCAGCACGTGAGACTGGAGGGAAGCGACTCGTGTTAAAATAAAAAAAATAAATACATTATTAGGGGATCGATGAAGCCAAAAAATTAAATTTAAGCTCATTTCCAAAAAAATCATTGGCAATACTAAACGATCAACGTGTGATGCATTTGATTATGATTCGTGGTGAAATTATTTACGTCGAAGCTTGGTATCTAGATTGGAAATCAGAGGGAAATCGAGCGTGCAAAGAAAACATAAAGCGTCCATTTCCCAATGGAAAACTGAAGGGTGGATTTCTTATGTGTAAAATTACGGGTAAGTTCCTGTTTTTTGACATCATAATAACACACATAAGTTACTTCTAGGACAACTAAGCAAGGTTGAAGAGGTAATCCTAATACGTAGGTGTTTTATCACTCACTCTTGATAAAAGGAAGAACAAATCTGACGCAAATGATAAGGATGTTTAGTCTACTGGGAGATAAAAAATCTTTAAAAATTTGAAGCTTTGAAGTGAGTCTGAGAAGGGAAACATAAAAACATCAGCGGCATTTTGAGTAGCGTCTGACCTCGATGTGTATTTTTATGTCCTGTTTCACATAGGTTCCAAAGTGCAGCAGAGCTATCAACTCCATGCATTTATATTCTCACGTTTTTACGAGCTTGAGTCTTAGCCCAAAGGTCTACTTCTCGCAAGTTTTTCATTTAGATCCGAAAAAATCATCTAATTCAAAACCACCGCATCACCCAAAGAACTGTTGTTTCATTTTCTAAATATGGAGCACGGAAAACCCACCGATAAATAACGTCCAGTTATGAAAGCAATAATCTGTTGAGGGGAGTTCCTACTTATTGCATTCCTTACCAACAAGATCTCGAAATAGCTAACAGGAAAGAGTCAAGACAAATATGGCAATACTTCCACCACCGATGAACTAATGATAATTATTAATCTTCAACTTTCCTTAAATCAAACTTCCCTGTGGTGTGATACCTAGAAACTTAACCTAAACTCTGGAAAATCCAGCATCATGACTCTTGCTCTGAAAACAAAACCCCTGACATTCAATTACACCATTAATTCAACTCCCTTAAACATAGTGACAGCTATGAAAGACCTAGGCGTTATAACCGACCAAAAACTAAATTACTCCGACCACATTCAGACAGTAAAAAGTAAAGTAATGTCCCTATTAGGCCTTCTTTACCGCTTCACATAAATTAAAGATCCCAGAGCACTCCATTCCTACTTCTCAACAATTGCCCTTCCCATAGTATCATATTGCTCCCCAATATGGTCCATACTTGCTTACCATAGTATCATATTGCTCCCCAATATGGTCCATAGCCCCGACTAATCTAAAATCCCTTGATTGCATCCCCCACTTCTTTGCCAAAATAGTCAAACACAGAGTCCCACACTTCCACAATATGTCCTCAAATGCTATTTTCTTCTCTTTCCATCTCTAACCTCCAAAACCACAGACTTAAAACTGATTTAAAACTCCTCCTAAATACCCTTAACTCGATCATTGACTGCCCTGAGCTGCTTTCGCTCTTCAACTTTAGGATAACAACTCGATCCACCCGCACGCATTCACTACTCAACCTGCCTATTCCTAGGATATCACTCACCCAGCGCTCACCTTTATTTCGCCTTTCCTCCCTTCTTAATTCACTCCCTCACACTGTCGATTCTTTTTATTTATCATGTAACCATTTCACTATCCAAACTATGTCCAAACTGTCAACAAATGAAATATTTCCCCTTTCCATGTTGGGCTCTGCGTTGTTTATTTTTGTTGTTATTGTATTTTTGTCCTCCTTCATGTTTATTGTTATATGTTTCACTGTAAATTGGCGCTACTGCTGTATGTGAACAATGATTTAAATAAATAAATGATACTTCTTCTTTTCTCTTTTCTTCTTTCGTTCTTCCATTTTTTAATCTTCCATAATATTTATTTAAGATATAATCGCGATAAAATTCCCATAAAATCTTCAAATGCTGCTGATTCTAATATTGTCTCATATTTGAGGATATGTAAACAACGATTTGACACATATGACTGAAAATTGTTTTTTCCACAATGGGCTATAAAAGCTTAATTAGGCTAGTAAAAGGACCATTTTTAGTAAAAAAAACTTTGTACTTTTCCACACTTTATTTAAAAACTGCGACCGGTTTCACCATAATATGGCATCTTCTGACACATTCTGAAGCATAGGTCATACAATATATACCCAGAGAAAGTTAAAAATGGTGGGGGTTTGAAATGGGGGAGAGAGGAGCAGGGCGGTTGGGGCATGGCAGAGTGAGAAGGGGTGAAGTGGAAAAAACGAGAGGAAAGGAAGGAAATTGAATCGGGGGAAGAGAGTAGAAGGTCACCAAGTTATACTGTTTTCTATTTTTTTATAAAGGAAGATTGGTTAAGGCCCCAGCCTAAACATCTGTGACTGAAGGGCAAGGAAAGTAGGCTAAGATCTGCCGAAACAATGATTCAAAAAAGGCCGCTAAGTGAGGAGCTGCAAAGAAAGGACCCCAGAGGAACCTCGGGTGATTCCTTGCCCTTCAGTCACAGATGTTTGGGCTGGGGCTTTAACCAATCTTCCTTTATAAAAAAAAATAGAAAACAGTATAACTTGGTGACCTTCTACTCTCTTCCCCCGATTCAATTTCCTTCCTTTCCTCTCGTTTTTTCCACTTCACCCCTTCTCACTCTGCCATGCCCCAACCGCCCTGCTCCTCTCTCCCCCATTTCAAACCCCCACGATTTTTAACTTTCTCTGGGTATATATTGTATGACCTAAGCTTCAGAATGTGCCAGAAGATGCCATATTATGGTGAAACCGGTCGCAGTTTTTAAATAAAGTGTGGAAAAGTACAAAGTTTTTTATTAAAAATGGATATCTATCACTTCCACGAAGTCAAGCCTGAAACAATCAAATTTATTTAGTTAAAGAACATTGAACAAGAATTTTCATTGATTATTAATAATTAGGCTAGAATAAATTATAATTAAACATTTTACATAGGTAATAACATTTCTAGATACTGAAACCTGATTTTTGATACTTTAAATAAGCAGGTAGTGAAGTTGAAAATGTCATAAATTAAGATCTGGAGATGGTTAGATATTTTTATTAATAAGTTCACCTAATAAAGAGTCAAATTTAGATAGAAGCATACTGCAAGTATGTAGAGTATTGCGCTTTGAACTAAAAGTAATTATAAGGAAATTAACTGAAAGAGAGTAAATTTCATCCCCAAAAATGAAGAGCCCTTACACCAATAAAAAAGCTTTTGATGTACAATTTTTATTTCATTAATTTATAAAATCGTTAATTCACAGCCCAATTCTTCAAGATCATCTACTCTAGCATTATTTTTATTCGAAAACTTTATTCCGCAAGCGCCATAAATATTTTTGACAAATCTCCACCACCGATAAGTAATGGAGGCAAATATTCCTATACAAAAAGGAAGTCATTCTGCACAGGTGCTATATTATGCGTCTTAAATAGGAAAAATTTGCATATAAAAATTCCGTAAAATTCAAATCTAGTAAATAATAACCACCAAGGCTATCATTTATGGGTGAAAGTCATAAGTGATGAATGAAAATGAGGCAAAAAGATTGGTAGCCCGGGCTATATCTAGGGAAATCGACAGGGAGTCATTCGCAGCCAGCAAATTCCCAGCATTCAAGAGCCAGCCTTTCAAGTTAGTGATTCATTACTTGTCAAGTAATCCCGGAGTCTGATAATAAATGGTGCCGATACGAACGATTTTTCCAAGAACTCAATCTCGTAGTTCATCGCACGCAAGGAATGCACCCATGATTAAAGAGCTATAGCCATTTGTAAATAAAAGACGAACGGTGAATCAAAGCTGCATAATTTGAGAATTTATGTAATGCATTTGAACTTAACGTCCATCTCATGGCGACGTATATAATTTTTTTCCACATACAATGTCCTTTTTACTTGCACCGAGTTAAATAAACGGAATAATATTTATCAAATATAATTCTGAACTGAGCGCTTGGTTCAGTAAATAATTGATACATAATTCATTATTTTGGAAAAAATACAAACGAGGAAAATTGATAAACAGTGCATATACTCGCCAGGGTTAGATAGTTGAATGAGCCTTCAGTCATGAGCTATATCCGTATGAAAATTAAAATAAACTGATATTATAAATCACATGAACATTTTAGATGTGAGTGAACTATGAGATCAGTTATCACGAATATCATCTCAACTTTTCAAGTCGCAGAATATTACTTATCTGTTCATATTTATGATGCCATTTATAAAATGTTTTATCAGGGCAGACATTATTTCGATACTTAAGGAAAAAGGAGAAGAGGAGGAAACGCTTCATATATTTATTAGATATATTTATATTACAATGTCGGTCACCTCAAAAACGATTAAAATATGCGATCGATTCTTGAAATGAAATTCACAAACGGGGAGGTGCCGATCCGCTATTTTTCGAAAATGCTAGTTTACGCTGCTTCCCAGCTTACTCATACCCAAGTTCAAGGTAGTTGGAGCGAAATAAAACACTACACATAATATTAAATGAATTTGGCCCCATTATAAAGAAAAAGGTGTCAAATTTCTAATAATACCAAAATATCTGCCACTTAATGCACTACTTTTGGAGATATTAGCCAAAATATGGAGGCTGTTTTCATGGGACTCGGCACGGCTCTGCACTCCGGAAAGAGTTTTTTATTAAAAAAATTATGGAGCATGAAGGAGAATGTAAGGAGGTGCAGCTAATATTTTTAACAATTACTTTTTTAAATAATTCTATTGCTCACTGTAATACTTTTTCATAAACACGCAAAAAAATCCCTTCGTTTTTAAAGGTGTTTTCAGAGCACAGCGTAGGATGACGAATTCAAGCTAAAGCTTAAATAGGTATATTTAGTTTATTAATAAGAAGTTCAGTCGAATAAAAAAGTTTTTACAACTCTAACCTAGCTTTATTTAATTAACGGTTCATATTACTGCTTAAATTTCAAAGAATTCGATTATGGTAACTTCTATGATAAGAGAAAAATATCGCTCAAACAACCTTAAGTGAGCTCACGCCCGCCCTATATTCCAACGGAAAATGAAACAGCTGCCACCAGTCTAAAGCGATGATAACAATTCAATGTCGTTTCCCAAATAGCCGGTGAAACAGTGTCTCATCCAGGCCATCAGGTTCCTGGAGCATATGAGTTCAACGCTTGGGGTCACCAAGAATGATATTAACCCTAGGCGTCAACAAACTTACATGACCACCATCGAGTAAAGCCCAGGAAAATAGAGACTGCATTGAGTGGTAATTACAAAAAATATAACATTGCTTGACCCAACATGAATGGAGAACGAAAATATTAATTATGTGAAGTAATCAACTCTGCATTTCGAATCCTATTTTCTAATGATAATTACATTTTATATTCCCTATTTAGGTTGTACCATAGGTCATTTTTCACTAATAATCTTTATAAAATAAAAAAAATAAATATTTTTATATCTATCTATCTAATCTCTCAGTCTAGATAAAAATGTAAAAAACTTATATCCTCGTACAATTTGAGAGAATACGACAACTGGAGTTGACAAGTTTATGAGAATTCAGCCTTCTAAAGACGCCACTTTGATATAATAAACAGTCTCAAGTCCGCCAACATGGTATTCAATTAAACTGTTTTTGCGTCCATTAGCGTATGTAATCAAGCAATGGAGTAGTGGGGAGTATCTTGTATCTTTAAACTCCCGCAAATGGCTGACTAAAGGTAACGTCTTTGATGATTTACCTAGCGAGAAAAAATTGACCTTACTATAGGTCAGATTTTGAATGTGAGGATAAATGTTTCCGCATGGCTCTGAGAAATATTTGGATTTATTTTGTCATAACAAAGTCAACGTTGTATTTCAGGTCCACGTCTACGATTCCAAGAAGCTTGATCTTCCTTGAAAAAGGTCGTTTCAAAGTCTACGTAGCTAAAAGAAATAAACGCTATCATATTTCGATTCACAACGCCAGAAAGGCATATAGGATTTTCTCTAGAAGGGCTCCAAGGTCTCAAAAATGGGGTCCCAATTCTCAAAGACTAGGGTCCAAGGTCTCGTCTTGTTTTTTCAACCGGTTCCATCCAACATCTGGCAAGTTTACAATTTAAATATTCATCGCCAATTTCAGTTTTGAACAGAAAATTTTTAACTGAATTGAATTACTACTGAAAGTGCAGGGGCCTCTTGCATGAAGTAAGTTTTCTTTAAGGGCCAAAGGGAGAATTCCACAATAATTATAAGAAAAACACAAGCGTGCTATTAGCAATATGCTGACTGACTACGCAATATCCTAATCAATAAATCTTCTCACTAAGAGCCAAAAATATAATTCAGCACATAAAGCGCAATACAATTAAGAAAGATCTAAGATGTTTGAATGCACAAAAACAATCAACGGAAAAATAAAACGAAAAAGATTTTTCTTTTAGTCACTCAAGAGCGAAAATATAAAAGTACAATAATAAAAGCTGATTTTCAGGAACATGAACCCAAAGTTATTACCTACCTAAACACTGAAATAAGTTAGTCATGGATGCAACCATACGCTACAATGAGGATTCCAGGAATACTTTGGTACTTATCGGGGAATCGATCAGAAGGCACCACGTTCAAAACATGAACTAGAGTATCGTTATTTGATCGAACTCAGCTCTAGTAAAATTGAAAGCGAAGGTGGTTAAAAGTAAATGTGACCCCAAAGTATAGTCTAGAGATTTTAAAAACAAGTAAACCTTTAAATGAATGGAGACAGCTAGTGAAATAATGATTACAAGAAACCACGTGATCAACTTTCCGAACCAAAATAATGATCATTTGGAAATGCCACGTGGAAAGGTCAGATAATAGCTGCTAACGGTGAAATTGAAATAAATTTCGGTAGTCTGAATCAAAACTTCATGAGAGCGAAATGGAAATAAATCAACTTCTGATAGAAGGAAATAAATTCAAGCAGTGACGAAAAAATATTGGTCAATTATTTGGGCATAATGCCATGAAAAAAGTAATCAACTGTAAATCTTCGAGGACATTTTTACAGCACAATTTTCATTCGTTTACATATCAATTACGTGATTTTTATGATCTTTTAACGCTCCATGGAGGCTTAAGGAATTAAATTAACAATGGCGCTCCATGAAAAACTTCTTCCTTTCCAGGAGGTAGGTACCATTCCTACGGCGGTATAAATCAACATTGCTAGAGCAGCGCGATTCATCGCGACCTATCATATGGAACGTCATTCCTTTAACCCTAAAAAAAAAAACTAAAAATTCAACCCGACCCTACGGCAGACATCGCATGAGGGGGCTCTTAAACTATAGAGAACTAATTTCTTCTAGTTGATATTACAACTAATGCGGCGACTAGTGGAACACGTCTCCTGTCCGGGAGAACCATCTCAATCAGTCCAATCAAGGATTCGGAGCCCCGTGAGGCGTTCTCCAAATAGACATTTCATCCAGGAATTAAGGAGCTGATCGTCAAAGCGATTAAGGTGGAGATCAACTAACCTAATACAAGGAAGTGCATGCCACCGATGAAGGTGTTCGAATCTACCGCCGTCCAAATATTTACCGACCGTTCGCCCGAGGGCAAGGGGATCGACTGAATAGAGATTGCACCCGGGACACGACAGCAACAGGAACGAGGGATTCCCGTCAAACGCGATAGCTCCACTGTCACTCATTCACTCCGGGATCGCTTGGCCTTTGGGAAAGCCTCCGCTCGTCATGGCCAGTCCACGTGGTCAGCCGAATATCGAGCGATAAGCGGCTGTGGTGGTCATCACAGCCCGAGCGCCACCGAAGTGCCCAAGTGCAAGTACTCCTTTGGCCACCCTCACACTATTCATGCTGGCAGCGCATACTTCGCAAGAAGTCTTCCGTGTGATGGCAAGTCGAGCCCAACCCTCTGAGCATCTTTAATCGAGACTAACTAACTATCGTTGTCGCTATTAACTTTATTTTGAGATGCGTACGAGTGGAAGGAAGTTAGTTGAAACACAGAGTAGAACGGAAAGGGTATTTTTAAAATGGAGACAGACAAGTACAGGAAACAATACTCAAAGAGGAGTTGGCGGACGCCCTGCTGGATAAATACACGAATGAGACCACTCAGTGATGTAAAATAATACAAGCTAAAAACTATAATAATATTTTTCCCTTGTTAACTGTTTCTTTGCTAGCCACCACAGATATCACCAAATTCTTTACACGAATAAGCATGGATTTGTGCGGAGGCAAGTCATTTGAGGCCCCATGTTGATCATTATTTTTTATCCTAGTATGCATATTAACCATTATTATTTATGAGAATCCATAAGAGAATGAGGTATTTGAAGTACGCAAGGCTTATTTACCTCGACTAAAATGTCTCTGGGCGAACCATCTCGCACCCTATCCCGACTTGCCCAACGAATGGAACGTCAGTCATAAAGGGAAGCCGGCAGTGCGCTCAGAGAGCGAACCAAGAACAAGGTCCTATTTTCGCTTCGGTTCAATCCCATTCGGCGCGGGGTGGCATCAAGATATCACCCCGTGTGAAAAGTTAACTCCCCCGCGTGCGCGCTCGACATTCAAGTGCAAAGTTATACGACTTCGAACTTTGCCACCGTCGAGGGACGATTGTGGGTTGGAGGGAAGAATTGAGGGTAAGGGGGGAGGAGGGGGGGGGGCGGGGAAAGAGGAAAAAACTCATTTAACGGCGACGTTTTATTTCCACTCCGGGTTCCGAAGTCCACGGAAACTATGTCACCAACCAAGTCTGAATATATGTGTTTGGACCAAAAAAATACTGTTCTGTCCCCGTTTGCGGTCCGGATGCAACGCGACGGGTTGCAGGATCGGGAAAGAATTTGGCGCCTCCGAGGATCAAGGAGGGGGCTGGTCAGACACCATGCCGTCTTGATTCTGAGCCTCTTCCGGAATTCCGGGAATATCTCAGAATGTGGCTCATTTCAGCGCGTCTCTCCCGAGGCGAGAGGTTAACAGCTACTGGAATACAGGATTACCCGTTGGCGTATTGATGAGAGTAAAGGAAACACTGCAATTCCACAAAAATATACTTAATCGTATACGACCGTAGCGGGAGCAGCATCGAAACCATGGCTGTAAATGATGAAAAATATTTTTGTGGAATGGCAGTTTCCTCATCATAAAGGAACACAACCCAATTAAGCCAGACACCATCACCTCCACCTGTGGCGTAACTCACTGAAACTTTCAAATTTAGTTGGATCTGTCATTTCATTGCAAAGAAATAATATAAAATAAAGTATTTGTACTTTATAGGAATGCAGGAAGCTTGCTTAGCAATAAAAAAACGAGTGAAAAACACTGCAAACGCTTTTCACATTAAGTCGACCGCGAGGCTATCTCGCGAAATTTCCCTGAACAAACAATTAGCAGGGAGTTCAAAAGTACGTTAGTAACTATAAAAAATTCTCCCACGGAGGAAACACAAGCATGGGCAGAAATCACAATGAGAAAACAATAACTCGCCCGGCCTGAGATACGCATCCAGATCCGCATCGCTTCACCGAATCCGCTATCAAAAATTAATCAAAAGACCTCAATCCATGCGAATGACTCCAGCGTTAACATCGTCGTCCCACTTAGTGGCAAGCCTAAAGACGCGATGGCAGTTCTCTGGAAGGCCTCCGCGGAACTGTCGAGCTTGATGCTGTGGGGCTATCGACATTCTCCCCCGCATTCCTGGTCTCGCAGTGACGACAGTCTCGTAGGGGGGACTATTCCACTTTCTCGTCTGTCCCAGGGAACATCCTCAGGTCCACGTTGAACAGCGGTACGAAACTGTCTTGTCACTGGAAGACAACGAACGCGGGGGAACGCAGCCTGCCCCACAGAAAATCAACGCGAGGGAGGGTGTCGTCGCCGGGTGTGTGGTGGCGTGCGTGCGGCAAGCGACTCACCGGAGGTGCCTTGAGCATCGTCTGGAGGGGTTGTCTCAGGATGCCGGCTGTCCCGCCGGTCGCCTCGGGATCACTGCCGACGTTGTAGCGGCCGCACGGGCCACCAACTCCCGACCAGGGTGGCCAGGGGGGCGGCGGTGGAGCGGGCGGCGGCGGAGGCGGCGGCGCCCTGAGGGGCGGTAGGGGTGGCTCCAGTCCCAGAGGGGGGCAGAGTGGGGCGCGGGAGCGGGGGGAGAGGAGGGGCGGGGGCGGCAGCGTCTCGACGTAGGACGCGGCGGCGCCGCCCGACCCTGGCTCGCACTGCCGGCGTCTTTCACGCATGTCCGGCGCTCCCCGGCGGCGGCCGGGGGTGATCCCTGGGTGTGACACGTAAACACCATAAATTAAAGAAGGGACTAATAGATGATGTCATTTGGCACGATAGCAAGGTTGAACCCATTAAAATTCGCTATCGGCTATAATGTATCAGTTTTGCGGTAAATACGTCGATAGTTGAGGACCTGTCGCTTTACCGTGATGATTTATGTAAAATATCGTAAAAAAAGAAATTAATTTACGAAGAGCATTTTATTTGGCGTCATGGGGCAAATGTGATGGTCATGTTGGATGAATTACTTTTTCCTATAAGACGCTTTTTTGAAATACAACAAAACACTTGGCTCAATTCTAAGAACCAAGGCATCTTATCTTTTCTCCATGGTAAACATACTCACAGCCTCAATTTGAAAAAAAGAACGTTTAAAACGAGTTCTACTTTTTAATTGGTTGAAAAGAAGAGAGTTAAGAAAAAATGCTTTTCGTGAAAAAATGTGAAAAAAATAAATAGGCTGATCAAAATCAGATATGATTCAAAACACAGTTTGCATCAATTTCGCAGTCACCTCATGCCCTCCATAACGTGTATACTTCACATCTGTACCCTGGTGCCGCTGGCAACACACAAACTAAGCAGCAGAGAAATAATAGGAGATTTTCTTTTAGCTTCCTCATGGCTGAATAAGTATTCCGGAGCAGAAACTATAAAGCACAAGAAATTTGGTTATATTTTGCCGCAAATATCACTTTACCTAATGACTTAAAAGCAATTGACCATCTCCAGTTTAAATGCCATATCGCATTGATAAGGAATGGAATGTATGGATCCACACGGCACGATTAGCACAGGGTAATATTTTAAAGCCATTCAAATGCTCTCTCGGACATATAGAAATGGATCATTTGTGATCTGTTAATACGTCATAAACATTGGTACTAACTGCGGAATGGTCGCGGGACCGTGATAACTTATATAGGGAAAAGCAAAATAAAAATTATTCCCAAATAAGGTACTGCATTATTCATAAGATAAACGGACAAATTTCGCGCGATGTCAAGGTTAGGTAGACCAAGTATCGCAAAAAAGCAGCCTTCACTTTCGTGCGTCAAGACGTCATTCGCTCCCTTCTTTAATTTATGCTAAGTCGTAAGGTAGGTACGTACAAAGGTGGAGAGTGGCATGTGAGGCCTTGGGTTAAGGCACATTGTAAACAGCGAAGCAGACGCGTCCAGTAGATATAATGTGAAATGAAACTTGGCAAGCTAAACGTTTCTTTTTCGAAAGGAATGAAACGTAATAAGTATAAATATTTCTTTGGTGGGTGATGAGTCAGTGGGATAGGCGCTGGAAGGAATATTGCTTGGCCATGATGCTTTTCTAGAGGTGACAATCAATCACGCCCGAGGAATTTGACGGATTTCGCAGCCACCCCCGAGGAGTTCATTAGCCGCTTGCCATTATATCCTTTTTGTTCACTTCCTCCCCAACCGTGTATTCACTATGCGTCAACGTTCTAAGGTGACTGAGGCGCGTAGTTAGATTTCTTTAGGAATTGTAGAGGTTCGATGGAATCTGGGAGGTTTTACTGAGAATTTTCGGCTTCCCTCCAAGGCGACGAATGCCTTAGCATGAAGTCTGGTAGTAGGGATAAATTCACAACAGTCGATGATGTCCCGAAAAACTATGTGCAGTACAGAAAGAGTGAAACTTCCCATACTTCCTGCAAGGCCGAAAACATGCTGGGGATATAAAAAAGTTCATTAAGCAACGAGATGAATACATGGATGGCCAGTACCACGGCCTTGAGGCTCGTCAACCGTTCTAATGAAAAGTTTACCAATTTATTCCCAACAATTCTGTTGCATACATCTATTATTCGCACTGAAGGCACCACATTGCTTAATTCCAGCAAAATTTTTAAAATAAGAGGTCAGCCTAAATTAAGATATGCAGGCTTCATACCCATTCGCTTCGTGGCGACTTTTACCGGAACATGTAGTTAGGCAAGAAGTCTGGGGGAGAATGCAAATGCTTCGAAATGATTTCCAACGTGGTAATGGCGCATCACTTAATCCTATAACAGCGTATGCATTACTTTATGTATTTACCTATTCATTTAAAGTCATTTTCCTTTCGTGTTAAAATGCTTTATGTTTTTATATGTCCCGTAGATTTGTCAGCCGTATTCCACCAGAAGTCCTGTACTGACGCTTCATATATATCCTAAAATTTCGCGTAACTCTGAATTCAATCATGCGGAAAAGCTATTTCTCCGTCATTAAAATTGAAAACAAAATTTTCATGCCAATGTTTTCTAAAATTATCATCAATATCTACCCCGCTTTTAAGCTATAACATTTTCAATATGGCCAACAATGGTTTCAGGTCTATGTATTTTCCTCGTCAGGAACATTCAATCAAAAAGATGGAAGGCTTCACGAAAAAGGAGCATAATGATGAAGTAATCATCATTCAATCATCTTAATGAAGGAATCAGAATGCCATGCGTGTGAATGGTAATCTCCAGGTACAATTATGCCTCGCCTAAGTTATTCACTGTCCACATTTAAGGTATCATAAAATACAAAACGATTTCATTCCGCACCAACGCGATTAATATTGGAAGAAATACACGTCACCAAATTATGCAGGCATCGACTGATTTCATACCGTTCTTCGTTTTTTCGTCACTCATCTACGTCAGTTTCGTAAAAACAAAAGGAAGTGAATGTTATCGATAACATTGAACGAGGAAAATATTTACATATTCGGATAGCCAAAAAGTATGAAGTATTGATTCCATGAAACAGCAAGAGATCACGAGAGAAAAAATCATATTCCGCGATTGGTGTCCAACCTATGGCGCTAAAACATTTGAAATTTTAAAGACGCGACTATTTTCAAATCAAATAAAATTACATGGATAAAATTTTTTTTCATCCCATGCAACTCTTTCCTGACGATTTTCATTGCATGCCTCGGGGGAGGCATTTAAAGCTCTCCTAAGGCTCAGCTGGACTCTTGGAACATACATACCCATCACGACGATCCCTTTCGGGGAAGGCATAGCAAAAAGAACTTAATTTGTGTTAGGCTTAGGAAACTGACGGTTATTTATTAATACCTTCCGTACAGCTTGCATCGCTTGCCTCTGTTACATTCACGTATTGCTTAATTCATGCTTTGTCGTTCATAATACTATTAAAATATTGGGACTCACGGGTCCGGTTTTATTATATTAAGTTAAAATTAACCGCAAGATAACATAGCCATTGCGTTAACTTCATGTTAACAGGGAGTTCGGGTTTTGTGCATTACATCAGGCGATTGGTTAGTTGACGCTGGCATTACCGAAGAGAGAATGTGTGAGCTTCGGTTCATTCAGAGAAAATATTTAACGGAGATTCAATATTTTCAGACTTTATATTGTGGAAAGAATCCAAATTTAATCACCTTAAATTGTACATTTCCACAGGATATTTTAATATTACAACGCGAGTCATCTTCAGGTACGAGTTCTTGTACCTGAAGATGAAACGCGTTGAAATATTAAGATATCCTGTGGAAATGTGATGCGTGTGTGATAAATTATTGTACCGGACCTAGGAATGTTATTTAGTTTGGCAGAGGTAATGAATATCAAAAGTGTACGATGAGAACTTCTGTATTTGATTCGAAAGGAGTGCGGGATGATGGGTGGAAGAATTTTTTCCCTATAGGTAATCCCTATCTCAACTTGATTGCCACGTGGAAGGCACTTTAAGAGCAGCAATCCGTCCGGTAGACAAGGCGTAAATACTGTGAACCTAATGATGCCTCTGCTGATGAAAGGATTAGGCTGGCGACCATTGGAGACTCGGGAACTACTTGCTTGGCTTATATTACGTGAAAAGCTCAGATCAGGCTAGTTTCAGAACGACATAGAGGTTATTTTTTTAACCCGGGGCTATACCTATAGCATTGATAGGAGTGACAAAATAAGAAAGACACCCTACCGGACTCACAGGTACAAATATACCTTCTTTCTACTCACCATTAAAGATTATAACAAAAAACAGCGGTAAACTGACATAGGACACATAGTTAACATACAATTCACCCTTGTCACCTCCCACCTCCTTTTTCCTATTCCCTCCCCTCCATGGCTGGTTTCTTAACACCCCATGCCACACGTATCTACGACGGTTCTTAGGGTAGTACTTAAATGCAATTTGGACTCCGGGTCTCTCTCCACCCTTCTCCATCAGCCAAAATTCCTTAACAAACTCCCACTGCCCAAATGACCTGTCATCGGTCACTTCCCCTAACAACAACAAAGAGCCAAATACCAGAGTTCGCGAATAATTAACCCAAGCTACATTCTAATGTAGGTCTTATTAAAATTATTGGGAATCATATCATCATCCGAAATTTTGACGCATCACACTTCCAGAATATTGAAAAGTCTAGAGAGTTGAAGGGGTAGCGGTTATTTCACTAGTCAGTTGAAGCTCTGATAAACTAAGTAGATCGTTCCAATATTTTCAAAAGCAAATTCTAACGAAGGTTGAATCCCGGCCTTCCAATATTCTGATTCTTAGCAAGGAACAAAATTAAAGCGACTGGAAGATCAGAACGGAATGTGTAAATCGTTATCCTGATAATTATTCCATGTAAAATATGAAGTGAAAAACAAACAGGATGAAAAAGGGTTGTGAAAAAATGTTTTTTATTGAAAAAAAAAACGGTAAAAAAATTGGCAAGCCGATAAAATACATAAAAGTAATAACTTTTTTATAGCAGGTAATATAATTAATTTTATGAGTGAATTGAGCCGATACCAATTCCGGAATGGTTATAAGAAGTAGTGAAAGGGACGGTATGAATTTTGTTGACCACTTATTATACAGTTAGACAGCTTATCCGTGAATATATTGATGTAGTTCATCAATTTTTGTGATCGAGGAAGCCCAGCATGAAGATAGTTCAATTACCCTGTACCCAACTTCTTTCAGGTTAACGCTAGGCGATTTAATTAAAATATCCAAAATTGACGCAAAACCCGCTCCAACGGACTCTTTACTCAGTTTTTAGTAGCGAAGGAGGAGAAAATATTAATTTTACATTTTTAAATTATCTTCTTTAAGATTATTTCTTTAAAAAATACGAGCAACTCAATCCAGTTTATTCAAATTATGTTTTTCTCAAAACTTTTGAAGGAATTTCGATAAAATTTCATGTTCTTCAAATTTTGATCGTCACACGATACATAAACTCGTTTGGTCAATTTATTTGCGAAAATTTTAACAAATTCGATGTAATCAGGCTACATTTTGTGAAATATCATCGTTAAAAAATAAAAACTTCGTAAAATTCCATAGATAAGATGACCGTTTTCATCCAACAGTGGACATCATCAGCACCTTCTGATGTCGATTGTTTTATTTCTACAAAGTTTAATTATTTGTACAGCTTTTAGCCATGGCCGTGGGACATCGACCAAAGCTGACAGCGCACGAGCTGAGGGATATAACACGTGACACAACCGCTGCACTCTCCTTGTCGCCCGTCTGCAGCGATTAGTATGCCTGAAACCCTTAGCAACCGTTCCATGAACTGCAATCAATATCCTTCCCAGGGAGGTACAGCTCCGTTGGTATAGGTCGACTTGGTAATGACTCACTTTCTTAGAGGCAGCTACATGGTTGCGGAAATTAAATTGTGGTAAGTCAGTTAAACACTTTGTAGTTAATCCTCGCAAGAAATTATGATTATCTTTCATTTCTGTCGAATAGGTATGTACAAATGAAGGTGATTTTAAGGGTTTGCCAACCTTTTCATGGACATTATGGATACGTCTCATGTTATGGATTGAAAATTTGAGCTAAATTGAAAGTTTTATCGCAGTAATTACTTCAAATAAATCCACTTTTTGTTGAAAAACACCAATGAATTGTATTATTATGCGATAAATTCGCAAATAAAACATGCAGTTAGCACTTGCCGGCTAAAATTACCAAGCAAGCAAAGCACTTCCAGGTTTAGATCGAAATTGACAATAAGTAATAATTCAAGGTCAAATTAGATCTCAGGTCCATTAATACAATCACTAAGAATGTATCAGTCCATCAAGATCATAAACCAGTTATTTAGTATTAAATCTCATAAGTTAATTTATTTGCGCAAGTCTTAATAACTTTATGTTTTCAAACTGTATGTATATTTTACCAAAAGGTATGAGCAACCATTTTTAAGCTTTATATGCTGATAGGGGTATATGTGATAGGCACATAATGTAACGATGGTTGTTTGATATTCCGAGAGTTAAGTACAGTGTTTTGGTAAACCTTCTGTTACTATCCTCTGTAGTCCTGATGATGATTAAAAATATCATTGAAACGTTGGTAACTTGGTTATGAGTTGAGCTTTTTTTTGACCAAATTCTCAGCAAATGCTACCATAGAATTAAATATTGTAGTAAAAAAAGGAGGGGATATTTTTTGTCTTCAACCCTTAAGACTTGGACGCGAGATCTAAGGCTGCTGTTTTTTTATTCGCGAAAATTAAAATGTGACTTCCAATAATTATATAATTATTGTCACCCTCTCATTTTATTAACGACGGTATGTCTTTACCTTTTTTATATATTTTCCAATTTCCTTGGAATTGGCATGTAAGGTTAGTGAGTAGTCTGCGAGCCAGCACGCCAATAAAATAGTAATAAGCGCAAGACGTAAATTTTTTGAAATTTTAGGTGAGAGCATTCAAAAACAGCTGTATGGAACAATTTAAGTGCTAAATGTAAACATTTTCTTGTTCCTGAACTCTATTAACATTTTTTCATGTCAATTTTAAAATTTGACACCATATACTGCGAGTTTTAGTGGATTTCCAAAGTGAGAATTATAGACTAAGAAGCAAGAAAACATTGTATTTTATTGGATAGTGTACAATCCCGATTAATCGACGTAAATCATCTGAATAGCCTCTTGGGGATGTAAATGGCGAATTATAGCCAATTTAGATAGAATGGTTTTGTGCCATCACTCTTATTAGACCCGATGTGTCTTCCGAAGGTCACGTATATAAAGTGAGTGACAGCCGATTGAAATGTAACGTACCACACACATTTCGCTTACGATCCAACATTTATTTGAGTCTAAATCGGAGTAATTGACATATTGTAGAGTGTTCATGTGCAACGGATGAAGGCAAAGGATTTAATAAGGACCGAAAATAGGACCTCGGGAAATACAAAGAGTAAATGGCTCTAAGTACTGATATGTCTACTCACTCCTAACGATACCTAATCTCGTGAGCTGGTAATATTCCGCTCTGTTCCTAGCCTCCCACACCGAAGCGCTCTACCTCCAAATCCACACCCAACAACATGATCCCATCCACCCCACTCTCCCAGAGGATTAGGTCCATGTCACAGACCTCTACTACCAAAAATCTCTTATCTGATCTGCACTCTCCCTATCCCAACCGCAAGTAAACGACAGCTCGGTTGGTTATTGATATGGGGGTGGTCATTTGCGCAAGAAAAATATGCACGTGAGTTGGTAAGGGAAGGGTTATTCAGGGATCGGATGAAGGGCGGAGTAAACCCTGGCATTAGCCTGCTCTTAACAAAAGGAGCCAATGGGACTACAGTTTTAGGTGGCTGGAGCGATTTTTGTCTATTTGCAGATTGGATTGAAACTTCTCATTCGTGAACTTATTAGCGATATGTATAGATAAAAGTGAAAGCATTGCCTTTTAGCAATTTTTTGGCAATTCAATGCCATTTTAACACGCAACCTTGGGACACATAAGGTATATCTCGTAATAAATAGATTACATACGTACAGATTTTCTTCTAAATGCGAAATAATACATTTCAAAGTATTATATTGATTGATAGCTAATATCAATGTCTCACGCCACATCAAATATTCTTAAAAAACATATTTAAGTATAATTTTCGTATAAATTTCTAATACCGCACCCAAAACCCGAGTCATAAAATGTCAACTCGACTTGACTCAAAGTCAGAACATGCTTCAATCAAGGCAAAAACTCAAAATAATAATTCATGCATCTTTTCCATTACTACATGGATGTTGGTGAGTTCCACTGCATAAAGAGATTTACTTCAATGAAATGTGGTCCTAGAATTTTTTTCGACTTACTTGAAAAATTATTAAACTTTTTACTCAATGACTCACGATTACCGCTCCGGATACCTTAATAATTCATCCGACAGACGGAGTACAGTTCTCGAAGTGCCTTCCACAAGACACCCAAGTCGGGATCTGGATTCCAATGAGATATCTCTGCCACCTCCGGGATTTGAACCCAGGCCCTCGGGATCGGAAGCCAGGTCACCACGCCAACCCGATCCCTACGACACCTCGTTGTCATAGGTATCACCAATCTTCCCCACTCCATTACCCGCCCAACTGTCCTTTTACTCCGCCCTTCCTAACACACCTCCGCACCACCTAAAGCTAATTATGTGTGAAATTCCAGAGAGAAAAATCATTCGCCTTGCCCGGGATTCGAACCACGATCCATCAATATCGCGCCGATTGCCATAGCCAGTTAAGCTACCGAGGCAATCCCCCGGGAATTTCGCACTTATGTACGCTTGCAGGTGACTCCGTAAATATAATATCGTCGCTAGTCCTGGCATCCTCCATTTTCGACCTAAAACTACATTTTCACGTAGTCGCTTTTGCGTCGTTTTGCCACTGCGTTTTGCGCCACACCGTTTTCATGGTAGTATCGGATAAAATAGATGGCGTTGGAAAACCGTGACGCGTTCTGTCTTCCTTATCATTCCTGTTCACTGTGAAAATATAACCTTTGTTGTGGAGTTTCTGGATAAAAATGGATGCTCACGAGGAGCATTGGCGATGGGCTTCACCGCCTAAGTTCAACTTTTGTCTACAATCTGAAGATGACCCACAAATTTTCGAGAAAGAATAACGTGACCAACAAATGGGAGGCAGAAAGCGTCGGTCCTCACTCCCTGCCGCAGCTCCGGAGCTGCGTCAAAAGTTGAAATGCGGGCAACTCCGAAGGCAACGCAGCCTGCGTGGAAGATCTCTCTCTGGATTGGAAACGCAGTGCCCGGAAATGTAATAATGGCTGTATGAAAACGTAGCTCAAGGTGGCTGGAACTGTAATAGTGGCTCATTGAGTGCACATTTTATTAATTTTTAAAAACGTCGAAAATAATTCTAGGGCCACATTCCATTAAATTACATCTCCCTTTGTAGTGGAACCCACCATGCATGCAGTAATGGAAATTATAAAAGAATTATTATTTTAAGTTTTTGCCTTAATTAAAGCATGCTATGGCCAGCGCGGTATTCAAAATGTTGGTAAAAATTATGTTAAAATATGTTCTTTCGAATCTTCGACTCGGCGTGACACCTTAATAGTTGTTAGAAATCAGTATAAAGCTATGAAATGAATTATTTCACGTTTCGAAGAAAATTTGTGCAAATGTGCTCGAACTAGCCACTACGAAATGTATCGCATGAGCCCCATGAGCATAAGGCTACGTGTTAAAGTAGCATAGAATTGCCAAAAACCAAATCGGTAAAATACTTTTTTTTTCAAATTTATCCATAGATATCACTAATAAGAACACGTACGCAAAGTTTCACGGTAATCTGTGCATAGATAAAAAAATCGCTCCTGCCACCTTAAGTGACCGTCTTCTCTCCACCGAGATGACCGCGAGACTAGCGGAGCTAGTTGCTCCAAAATTATATTGTTTGCTGACGATGCGGTGATATGCCGAGCATTTACCATACAACCCAACTTTGAGGCTCTCACATTGGATTTTTGCTACGCTAATACGCTGATACCTTGAGTGTGAAAACTAACTTAAAATTGCACAACAGTGAGTTTACTTCATACGCAAGAAATCACACAAACGCATTGAGTGCTGCATTTATTTCGTATTTTAATGCGTTTCCTCCCGTCTCTTGAACCCCAACTATAGTATCTTGATGTTCGTTTACCCTACTTTATATTCTTCTGTTAAACACTGTTAGGAACAACTTTTCCGCCCTGTAAATTTTAGTGCAAAAATCTGTATGTAAGTTAACTATAAGTTTACTTATCAAATATTAGGGAAGAATGCAAACGACCCATCTCATATTATACAAGCCTTGATGTGGTGTAAACGTTTGCGAGTTCCTATGCCTCTTGAGCTGGACTGGCGGAAGCAATAGTGAACCCCCGTTCCAGTGAGCAGCTTCAGATCAAACTTCAGCCGCGGCTAGTTTTGGAAGAGTTTCATTTCAACTTCAAGGTTATCTCTGAAACGGGTAAGTAAATGTCATCACTTGAAGGCACCAAAAGCGGGAGACAACCGAAAGCCCTTAAGCGTCAAGCACGAAACCAGAAAACACCGTGGAATCCTCCACCATAATTGTTGTAATTTTAAAAATATCATAGAGGAAGGCAAAGAGAAACCACTTTCAGCAACTAATAACACTACGGATAGGTCAAATAATCATAATCTATTGACAAAAATAAAAGCGGTCATCTTAAACATCTACTCACAAGGAAAGCTCGGATCACTGGTGTCCATGCATCTGGATAATTTTATTAGATGAGACGTGTACCAACGTGAACAAAACACATCCATTAGCATCAAGCACCGAATCTATCTGAGCGTCATCTTATCATTCGAGTGCCGCGAAACTTCACTTAACGACTTCACCCCAATAATACGAGAGGATTTTTAATCACGAAATCCACAGGCACAACAGAATAGAAAAAATACAGTAACAGTCGAGCATAATAAGCACAAGTCTATGAAAGGTTTAATTCTTTATTAGGTTGTTTATCTCTCAGCTTAGCTCGTTACTTTCATGCAGAGAGACAGTCTCCATATCTTTGGAAAAGACCTAATACTTTTTCAGCTAACTTTGGACACGACCCTCGATTCACAAATTATCCAGCACGTGAAGAAGATCAGAATAAGCAGCACCAAAATTAAACTAATGTAGAGCTAGATGAGAGGAGACCGTGAGTGATCGGGAGCCGCGGGAAATCCAGCGTAAAACTTCATCACAGCCACATGAGTGATCACTGCAGACACAAGCCTCCACCGAGCGTTGCGGTTGGCCGTCCTTTGCTACATCAAACAAACACCGGAATGCAAGGCCTGGTGAACTTCACGAGGAACTGGTTGCGTTTACACGTGCGCACATATCACCGCCACCGTCTTAAGAAGCTCATCCAGTGCCGAGGGTACCACTGTCCCGGCGGTGGGTCAGGTGGCGGAATTTACGATGTGTGCCCACAAGGCTCCGGGCTTGACTGGGTCCGATCGGTCGAGGAGTTGCCAGTTTAATAATAAGGGAGACACCCTTTCCAGCCCCACGATCCAATCCCCACCCCCAGGCCTATCGGAGGAGGTGGGTGGGCCATTGATCATCGGCAACAATGAGTGACAGTCAAGAAACCGAACCTACCCGCCTTCACCCCATCGATTCCCGAGCAGGCGGCGTCAAAAAAAGTTCAGGGGGCCTGGTGGGGACCAGTGCGATTGCAACCCCCAGGGAGGAGCAGAGCTTTGGCTGCGTCAATCAAAATGCCAAGAACCGATGCTTGGGAATGAGGTTTTGTGTGGAAAAATAAGCAAATCCGACGCTCACGGCATGTTCGGTTCGTGAGTCGGGGGCGAAAAAGGGCTCATGTCCGATCAAATAATGTTCCTGGCATAGCCGGGCGAACCTCAATCCCTACGGGGGAGAAGCAGTAGACGTTTAATTGGCAGTTCGATCTCTTTCTCTTCAAAAGGAGAAGCATTTCTCAACGTAAATTTCTCCGATGAGCGTCAGCTTATTCCGACGTATCAGAGAAACGAATGGCTGAAGAGTGGTAGAATTATTCGAAGATTCCTGCGGAACACTTAGCCGTGGTTTATACATATATAGGTACATACCCATCACCACATTTCCTTGCGGGGTAGACATAGTCAAATAGCTTAATTCTCGGCGTTAGACCTAGAAAACTAAGTTCAATATTAATAACTAGAAAACCACCTTTGTCTTGGCCACCTCCATGCATTGCTTCATACACGCTCTCCTATTCTTAAGACTCCTAATATTCCTCCTCTTTCATCTCTTCCACCACATTCACCCATGGCTTTCTCGGTCTACCCCTTCATCTCACACCATTCACTCCTTTATCATATATCTGTTCCGTTATTCAACTTATATCCATTCTGTCAACGAGGCCAAATCAACGAACGAACGCTCTTTTCATATTCATCCATTATCGAAGCATCCATTCCACATCCTTTCATCACCCACTCATTTCTAACATTATCCCTCCCTTTTTAACCGCAAAACCTTCTCAGATAACTTATAGCCACTGCGTTTAGCCTACACTTAGGTGAATCCCGGCATACCCAAGTTTCACTGCCAAACATTTAAGTGGGGAGGAGTACACTTCTGTATATCTTTCTATTTTTTCCCTAATTATGCAAAAAAATGCTTTCCTTTGTTTTGTTAACTTTTTTTATCTTGCTAATGCTTCCCAAAAAGTCAATTTTGAAGTAAACTCCAGTGGAGCCTCATAAAAACCCGAACTGAGTCACAAGAGGTACCTTGTGATCCCAGGGATTTGTTGGTCACTTTCTTTGTAGGAATAGCAAAAAGTAATTACATTAAATACATACAAGCCACCTTTATGAAAGGAAAAACTGATTATGGCTGAAATATTCAGCTACGCAAATTCCTGATATATAAGGTAAAAATCGTCATTTAATTTATATGTGGATACATACAGGTTCCTTCGACACATGTCACATCTTTAGTGAAGAAATTTCATTATTAAAGTTCAGCCAGTAGACGTTTTTGCATAATATACTGTCTAGTGAGTATAATTACCTAATTTTCCATAAAATAACCTTTAATGCCAATCCTTCCCAGGCTGAACTTTTACGATTCTTAAAGTCTATAAGTTGAATCTTCTAATGACTCAACAAAGAATAGGAAATATTAAAGGAAGGATGGACAAAATATAAACGAGTTAGAGCGTCTGATGTAGATGTCAGTGGAAATTATTGCATTAATTAATATTTTTCTCGACTAGAACCAAGCGTAGTACGAGATGTTTTGACATCCAAGGAAAATTTTAACAGTCCAAGGAATGCAATGAATGAGTTATTCCCAGATTACTTTCAGCTCATGAAGCTGGCAAGTTAGTATTCGGAATAAGAATTGCAAATATGATTTAATTCAATATTTCTAGAGTATGCAACCCAGGTATGTTTGCACATTATGTAAATGTGCCCAGAGAGTAATGAGAGCCAAAGAATTGATTATCAATATGTGTGTCTGGCGGGAATATACATACCAAGGGCGTAGTGCGTGATTCATTACAAATGAGGATTCCTACCTGCAAACATAACTGATAACGCTCCTTAGCTAATGGAAAGCAAAAGAAAGTTACGAAACGTGACGATTAATAGACGAATATTTTTAAATACCTTTTTCCAGAATAAAGAGCAGACTGACGTGAAATTTCTATTGAACTAAAATGTATAGTACCCTTGATAATAGTTTCGAGTTATTTTGCAAATAACTCGAAATCTAGGATGTATTTGCGCCTTCTTTGTAACTTCCAGGAATAATTTGCTTCTTCCACCACTCTCACAAAAATGACACTGGTGTATGAAAATAAACACAATTTTACCTGTTTCATTCATCCTCACCTACAAGCCAATTTCATTCCAAGTTTAATTGGTGAAAGAAGAGTAAGAAAAAAAGAAAGTTTGAGAATACGATTTATTTTAATAACGCGAATGTGAAATTAATTACCTAAATTTTATGTAAGTGTACCCTCGTGTACAAAAAGAAACTCGCAACAAGTTAGCTTACTCGTTCATATTTAGTAGTATTCTAAAATCCTCCCGGGATCTTCCTCAACTATTTAAAAAAGGGAGTACTTGCCGCTGCAGCGCAAGCTTGTAACCTACCAGCGCGCTGGTAGGTTACAAGCATCTGAATAATAATTTGTTTCACCCCATGAACGACAGGTCGGTCAAGAGGAGGAAGTGATTTTTCATGCGAAGTTTTTGAGAGGCGTCTCGTGAATGAATCACGAGAACTTTCCCAAACGGATGAACACGAAAAGCTGCTAAACCTTCAGTTGGAAGTCGGAAATTGGTAAAACGTTTTCTAACTCGTTTTGTGAAACCCTTAGTTAATCGTAGCGATCGAGGAATCAAATACAGTCTCATGTTCCCCCAGGGTCAAAACCTCTTCTCCGCCTTGAGTTTCAGGGTCTCGGGAACTACCTTGGTTCTTTTAAGAGACGAAAGTTATCAGAGAGAGGTAATACATATAGGTCTCTGGCTGTGACGCAGTCAGGATTTCGTTTCGGGGGGAGAGGATCCATATTGAGTGTAAGTGGGTAGAATCCTGCGGAAAATTGTGAAAATCGGGAAAAATATTTTGTGTGTAGGCATTTTAGTATATTTCCAACTGCGGTTTCGGCGCCATAGCGTCATTTTCAAGACAACAACTTTCAATTATCGAGAGTCTGATATAAATTTAGAACTATGCATCAAAAAACATTTAAGAGTGAGCTAATTTCTGAAAGAATGCAATACTTTAATAGGCTAGGTTTTTTATGCTCGAAAATTACATACATATTTATTTGGAGTTTTCTCTTTAAATCCTTAAATGAAATCAACACATTCTTAGTTAAACAATCAAAATACAACTCTAGTGCCCCATTATTTTTTTAATGAATTGAAATATTTGGGGGTAGTCCGGATCCCTTGGACCCCCCACCTCCCACCGGCTATGTCTCCAGTATCGCTTACATGGTAGCTGCAGACGTTTTTCCGTCAAATCTGATCGTTATTTTCCACCACGACAGAGTACCCCGTCGAGGCTGCCGCACGACATCGCAGGAAGGCCTCCACACTACGGAAAATCAAGTAGCAGGAGCATGAATTCTTAATAGTGATCATTTTAAAATTTGGAATGGACTGGTTGATTATACCAATTTTTTTACGTGAATATCACGCCCGAAAGAAGAGAAGATTTGCGAGATTAAATTAATACACAGCAGAAAATTTTCTGAGGTATTGGAGGATATAAAGCTGGCGAGCAGATGGAAATAAAACGTTTCTCTTCCCGCTCGCCATTCACGACTACGACAGAAACAGAGCAAGATACTAATTTCCCAAAACACAACTTAGCTTTAGTCCTTGTCCTCTCCCAATTTCTGTTTTCAACTCCCTCCCATTTCATGACCTGTGTTCTAACTCTTCCTGTCACACACTCTGTCGTCGTCGGTGGTAGAAGAAATCATACCATGACTTGACCGTTGAAACGTTCAAAATTTCTTCGTAAGAATCCTTTTTACGTGTTTCTGTGTCTGTCAAGTCTATCAGTATATTGTCTATGTATGTGCATAGTCGCCGAGAGCGTTATAGCTCCCCATGTGTAAATCCACCGATCGCCAAAACAACGCCTTCGCAACGTCGCGTCGGTATTTTTATTCCAACGAATCTGACTTCAACTATTAGTCACACAATAAATAAATATAATTAATACTATTATGCGTCAATAATTTAAGGATTCGTTGCATATATGAGGATATTGTTTACGATAAACTCCCTCTTATTATTGCTTTTATTGCATAATTTAATTGTATTTATTTTCCTAATTGCTTTGACATTATATTATGAAATTTGCCCGCGAGAAATGGGACAAATGGTATTAATTCCTTAGGGTTAAAATTTCACAAATTATTTATCTTATAACGTGATGGAATACAAATAATCTACCCAAGAATGCATCATAAATATAACAATTAACCTCTACCAATTGAGTACGGGAAATGAGGCAGGTATCCCTGATTTGGAAAACAATTAAAATATGGATTTGGAGATTTTTGAACTCCCCACTGCCATCACCGGGTCCTGCGTTCATAACAGGATGATGTTCCTAAACTTTGAGCGAAATTCCGATTGGCCGATTTTTGGGCACCTGATTTTTACGCATAGATTAGAGAAGAGAACAGATGGAACCATACGACACGAAAGTAAAGGGGAATATTGAAGCCATTAAAATACACTATCGGCAAAAGTGGATGGATATGGTAATACACCGAAAACATAGGTTTTAGTTGCAGAATTATCGCACTACCATAATGGTCTATCATGGAAAATGTAAATTGGAAATTATTTCCAAAAAAAATAATGTATTATTTTATAAATTTATGGAAAACTTGCGCACGACAGGAAGAAAGTTGCCCATAATTTTAAAAATGAAAACACATGTTTGGAGGATTAAATTCCGAAGAAACGGGCATCACTCCTGTGCGTTCAAACGCCACGTACTCTCTCCTTTAATCTCTACTTCTATGAAATTTTTACGGTACTCTCTTTTTCCACATTGGGAAAGACTCACCCAGACGCACTCATTGCTTAGGGAAAAATGCCATTTTGACGGTGTAATTTCGTAAAATTCGGGGTTAAGTGCAAGGTTGCCTCGATGTGTGACCACGCTGAGCAATAGCATTTGATTATAGTGCTTCAGCGACAGTGGTCGTAGTGTTTAGCAATAAGTTCGTCACGGAGAGCAGCAGAATAGCCACGCCCTTGCTTGGATCCGAACCGCCTTTGGATGGCTAGCTTTTTCTTCTCAAACAAGCGTTAGTGTTTTATAATTAAGTCACTTTGTGATTTTAAAGGTGGTTTTTCTCATTCAGTCAACAATGTGCTGACCTTCGTGACGTTCAAATACGGACCTTGCCGGCTAATCTCGAGACCGCCGGTGCAAACACTGATTGAACACTGAACAAGGTTTTTCCACCTTTCATTAAATTGACGAGTTCGTCAAAGCTTTTCGCTACAAACAATTTTGAAGAACTTTTGAGGTAAATAATTGTTAATTGCTGAATTTGACGGCCAATACGCACAGTTCTGCTTGCGCGACCGGATGAATGTTTCGTAGGCATTTCAGTCTGGTGTATCACATCTAAGCGTTAATAAAATCTGCCGCAGCCATGATAACAGAATATGATTCTCAAGATTATGGAGATAATATATCCAATGCTAGGTTTAAGTGTTTGCGTACAGTTTAAGATAGAGATGGGTTGGTTAGCAAACGCATAAGCTCGAGTAAGCATAAATGTCGGGTCAACTAGAATTCGCAGAAATAAATTAATATTTTTCCTAGAATATTCATCGCTTCTTAAGAGCGCTTACTGGTAAGATAATGAGTCGATTTATTCCAAACCAGCGATCATTTTGTTTTAAATATTATGCAGTAATATCAAGTCACACACGGAATAAAGGAGGAAAGTATGCTCACATATGATCCGACAGTGTTATCAAATAGGTATTTCCGTGCGTAGTAATATTTTCATTGATATAAATGAGGTAATGATCTCCATACTTGGCTTTGTACTCCGATATATCGCTGATGTGAAACCGAAAGGGAAAATGCTAACGTGACTCAAATGAGTCGCTCTAATCATATGATGAAGAGAGAGAAGAGAGAATTACCGATGAAGACCTTGGAAGAAAAGCTAATGAACTAAAACTCTGTAAACTAGAAGAAGTAAACTCAATGGACAAATTCTGAGACATTCAATGCATGGGAAAAATCCATGGAAATGAGGGCCGAAGAAGACCAAAGATGAAATATATGAGGAAAATTATGATTGATGATAAAATATAGACTATTGAAGTTATAAACAGTATTTTGAAAAGAGATTAGAGAGAAGAACGCCTGACAAACAATTTTAGAACTGGAGATTTTTTATGATAAGTCGATATTGGTTCCACGGAGCTAACTGCAGTGCAAGAAAAGCGGACTGCTGCTGCTTAACTCTGGATTTCGCTTCGGAAGCATCTGGGGTCAAGACCCGCTAAGCGCGACTCTCCCGAAGGGCATCTTCTCCCAGCAAAGGTCGCGCGAACGCTCAGATACCCAGCTATTGGGACACAATGGGATTGGCGGCTTAAATGAAAGATAAGGAAAGGCTGAAATCGCCAAGTTCAAGGCCAGAAAAGGAATGGAAAGAACAGCTTGGGAAAACTCCCAACTTTCTCTCGAAATTTAATGCGTAAACGAATTCTTTTTCGTGTTCCGTTTCTCAGATTTCATTTCCCGAGGAACGATTCACTAATAAAGCTCTATATTCCTCGTCAATAGTATTCAAATTCGATGTGTTTTCACAAGTGAATGTACTTCGGCGAGAAGTGAAACCATCCAATTGAGGTGTTAATAAATTTTGGAGGGTATAGAGTTATCTACGACGTTTGTAAAGTTTTTAGCGAAGAAGACTGAATAACGCTAGTTTACCGCCATTAGTCCTTAAGAGCTTTGTAAGTCATAAACCTCGTGAAGAAGTGGCTCTTGGAAACCAAAGGGCGCACTTCTGCGTCAACAAAAAATATCGAAGAGATAAATCAACTCCTCGGCTATTTAAAGTTTAAATGTAACGGAATACGGGACTGCGTTATGTATCCGACATTGAAATCGTTTTTTGTACCTCTATCTTTTCTGTATGTCTATCGTCTTTTGAAATGCATTGAATGAATTGAACATTGAATTGAACCATAGTATAATGAGGAAAGATTTCCAGTCGAATTCCCTTTCAAGACATCCTTGCCCGAACAGATCGAGGCCATAACGCTGCGGTAGAAATTGTAAAGAATTGAGCTAATCAAATTTTACTTTGATTAGGAAAAGGGTTAGACCATTCGCAACCAAAATTTGGCAACCAGTGAAACGAATCACATCAAATGAAATCCCCTGCAAGTTACCTAATTTATCCGACACGAAGCTAAGGAGACAAGAATATTGATAAAAAATTATAGCGTGGGAAAGATGTTGAGGTGAACTGCAATCAAGAAATGAAATATTTTAGGAAATAAACTAGCGTTGATGAAACACCGAAGGGCTTAGAAATCTCAATTAAGATTAATATCAAAATGTCAACTAAATACTCTTCATAAACACAGAAAGATATAAATACTCCATCAAGCCGAAATACATTTAACCTAAAAATAATATTTTTACTTACGTCTTGCCAAACTTACAAAACTTTTCGACTTAGTCACGCACCAATACCCTCAAATTCGTTTTAAAAATGCCGAAAACTTTTAAATTAAATTCGATTAAAGATTAATCCAAATTGTAAATTAAAGTAGAGTAATTTTGCATGCATGCATTTCGGTCATCCAGGCGGCCATCGACAGGGAGGGATTAAAACTTGTAAACACGCACGTGTGTTTACGAGATTTAAACCATCCCTGTCGATTTTCACCTGGATTACCGAAATGCATGCATTGGAGTCAAAATTTCTCTGCTTTTATTGAAAATTTGGATTGATCTTTATTTAAATTTCAATTGCTCGCTTTTTGAATTTACAATTAAAATATTTTCCTCATGCATCCTCCCGAAAGTATTCATCCACATTAAACTCCTAAATATCTCTCAAGATATATGTTCATCGCTGCGAGCGCCAAGCGTCACGGAAGATAGCATCGAAGGTGACATTGAATGTGATGCATTGAACTGGGAAAATATAATGCTTAAGGTTAATGCGAGGAATAAGAAAAAGATAAATTTTGCACAAACTAACCTATGGCAAGGAGTAATTGCGTAAAAGACATCACGTTCTTACAAGGAAACTTTTGTCCTCCATGCATGACAAATGTAGATGCTACACAAACTGCAAATAGTCGTTACCATTAAAATTTTAACGGAGTGTCTTTCACTAGAGAAGATTTTCATTTTATTGGATAATTCACTGGATATGACACTAAATGTGGAGTCATGAGAGGAATAAAATATAAGAACGGAAATGGGAAAAAACATATATTCCTGGGATGAATACACACCCCGCTCATTAACTTTAGTTCATTCCATTACGTAATAAGGTCAAACTGTCATGTAAACTCAAGATCCAATGATTATCAATTAGACAATCGCATTCTCTTAAAACATTTGCTATCTTAAGAGTCGCAATCATAACGAAATAAAAAATCTTGGGTTCATCTTCGGTCAGAATAAAAATGTCATCTTCAGCCTAAAAAAATGAAGATTCACAAGAGATTGCTCAAACAAAACACGATAGCTCTCATTATATTATAACTTCCAGCAATACGATGACAAATAAATGACGATTTTCAAGGCTCGAATGCTTCAGAGGAGAAGGCTTACAAAAAATCTCACTAATAAGAATAAAATAGCATTTTAAATATTAGCTTATTAGCTATTATAATAATAATATATATTTAAATATTATTTCACATTCCGATCAATGGCGAAGAATGCCAAAATTATATTCTGATCATTACACCTCAATTCAACAAAGGATGGTCCCTCATGGTCTCCGATGTTGCTCAAAGATGTTGCATGGGAAACAAACCACCTAAAAAATACCCTCTAAAATTGTAAATGTACGTTAGGAAAATAACTAAAAAGACATTAAAACTAGAATAAAAGCATGCTCTTTCCATTGTTCTGGGAATCACGCGTATCTATTGTATTGAAATATGGATTTATCTCTTCTATATCTAAGTTAGTCATCAAGTAAATAATGAAGGAAGTAAAATCGGTTTTGGTGGGATTCTTCTGTTTGACTGTTGACATGGCAAATATTGTCTCGACGAAATCTTCTTAGGGGAGGAAAATCCAGTCTTATGTATTCACTTTTCAAGCCGAAATCTATAGACATAGCTCGTAGAAATATTTGACGAGTTTATCGTACTCATAAAATGAACTGCTTTCTCATTTCCAGTAGAATTTGGACCGAGTGCAGTGCACCACTGGCTAGAACAATAAGTAAATTTTAAGCGATAAATTACGTATGCATTAGATTCTTTATGTATGACTGCCAGAATTAAGTTTATGAGATAAAAAAGATCCGTTAGTCTCCAAAGGTCTACAAGTAAAATACGCGCTAGATAACCTTAGGGATAGTGCAGTATCATTTTTTTCGCAAAAGTAATTCTAAGCTACATTCGGCAGAGTTAGGCAGTCTACCCTTTCCTCATACTTCTTTGTTGGTATTTAAAATATTTTCCCATGAACATTCATTCTTATCAATAATTGGATGAATACATATGGGTATGCTTTAAGGTGGGTCTATAATTCCAAGCCGACTCAAGTTAACGGTCACCGCCTGTGATTGCCTACTGGGGTGGTAGAAGCCCAACGGGAAACTGTGAAGGCGGCGCTGACAAAAATGGAATGGGGAACGATTATCCTTGGGTGGGGGTGGAAAAGGTATATTCAGTTGTCAATACAGACTTGAACTTTCAACATTGCTATAGCCTTAATACGAAAACAGCATCAATGGTTGTTGATTTTTTGCGTATATGAAAGACGATTCTTTGATTTAAGTGGGCTGAAAATCCTCATTTCGGAATCTAGCCTTCGCAACGTGCCCCGGAATATTACCAAAAAAATTCGTAAAAACCAAAGTTTTGCTATTTTTTATAAAAAAACACAACCACTTCATGATAAAGTTACTCCACTTAAATCAAAAAATGATTCTTCATCTACAGAATACAAAAATTGCAAGTATCCAGCTGTCACAGCAAAGCCGTTACTGGGAGAGGGAAACGTCTGAAACAAGCTTCTTAGCCCCGGTATAGAGCCACCTTAACATGCCAATTGATTAATATTGGTCCCTACTACAACGTAAGTTGATTTCCACACACCGGATTTGATATTTAGTTATTCTGGAGTGCAAAAGCCGTATAAAAATAACCGTGAATACGCTCTCTCGAAGCAATTCACATGAAAATAAAACAATACTTCCTCTTTCACATATTAAAATCAATCTTGAAGCTTAATGATTTCCGACTCCGCCAAAATAAGCCTTTAGTAAGCTGCGTTGTTGGAGTTCCTGTGAAAAAAAACTCAATGAAAGCGAAAAAAAAACAATAAGACCATATCAATAAGCACTACAATAGGAGGAGCGTTTGCACTAAACTCAATATTTAAATAGGAATAAACCCCAAATGAAAATCTAATTGATTTAAATTTCAATCCACGAAGTCTCGAGGACTCGGCGCAAAGAGTCAACGTTTTTTCCACTCTAGCTGGTGCTTTGGGTCCATCTATAATGGATTAAATCCACCATCATTACCCTCAAAAGGTTGAAGCATTAATTATTAACGCCTATCAATTAATAATTAATAATTGTAAGTAATAGTAAGCGAGGAATAATGATGCCGATTCCCAAGGGCAAGTCACTAGAAAAGCTGCGGTCCCGAAAAATATATTATAACGGAATAATTTGACCTACCAAAATTGTGTATGTGGATTGAGATTCATGATGGATTGAAATGCTATAGCCAACTGTCTTCTTCTTCTTCCTCCTTGGGGGCTAAAGCCATCCATACATTTTGACCTCTTCAACAGTTTACTTCCATCCAGTTAACAGCCATCTTCTTCTACCTTTTGCTAGCGCCTTCCAGTTAGTAATATTCATTCTTTGCAAAACCTTTACAACATCGTCTCTCCATCTTTCCCTAGGTCTCCCTCCCCAAATATTCGTTGTCGATATTTTCTCTGCCATGCATGTTGGGGTCTAACCATCGGGTTTTTGTGAGTTTAAGAAGCGGCCTTTGCCAAAGATCATACCATATATTTCAATCATCTTTGAATTGACCAGCTTTTGCATTCCATTATACACCAGTGAACTATTAATAGGTACGTATAGATCCTCTGCGCATTCTCAGGCGCGTTTTCGAGTCACACGATAGCTGGGAAGTAATAGAGTAAATGTTATTAGCCAACTGATAGTGGCCAATCTATTTTTTGAATTCTTAACCGTAAGTATTACATTATAAAGAGTCATTTTACTCCTAATAGGAACTGGTAATCTACTTTGAAGCATGCTAGAATACTGATTAAGCTAAGTAATCATACGTATAACATTCTACGAGGCTTTGTTCACATTCAGGCTTGATGTGGTGGAGCTGTTCCATTGATAATCAAGGAGTAGTAGTATTCGGAGTAATTTCCCACAAGATTTATTTAATAAAATACAATGCATTTTAATGCTACCACGTCCTCATCAGGTGGACACTCATGAATTTCATGAGAATTTTTGAGATGGCATCTTTCCTGAAAACATGAATTTCAGAGCTGATCCCTGTTGAATAATTAGAATAAAAACATCCACTTCTAATTTTACCACAATAAAAAAGGAAAAACCATTTAATTATTTAACAAAGCATTTCCACCATTTATCGGTTAATTTTTAGCTTGCCCAAAATATTTTTAAGTATTGATTGCTGAAAAGGATACCGAGACTTAAGCCACTCTAAATATAGACAACGAGTCAACTGTGATAATTATGTTAGCCGCTTCTATAAGTTTTTATTTCAATTCCCACCATTGGAAATACAATGTACATGGGCAAAGTAAGGCTTTCAATGGTAATAGCCCAGAATGAATTTTACTGACACACAATCAAGAAAATATAATGACAGTATCTGTAAAATTAGGTCATCCTTGCAACGTGGAGGTAATAATTTAAATTTAAGTTTTGCAATTTCTTGAGACTGTTCGCTGGAAATTACATATCTGAAGCTTTTCAGATCAACCTTGAGATTAACTCTCTCATGGGCTATAGTTAGCTTATGCGAGTCACATGATCTTTTGCCCTTACTCTCACAGGATAAAAATTGATGCCCGTTACGATGCAAAGGGAAATGATTCTACAAGTCATAAAATAATGAAAATCACCAAATATTCAAACTACATCAGCACAGAAATAAATAAAATACTTAATACAAGTAACATGCCCTTGTGGTTGAGCAATAATAATTCATGTAGTGGCATAAAATGACTCAGTGATGGCATACAATTCCGCATTTCTACATCAAACCTGAAGCGCAGCAAAATCAAGGAGAAATTATCAGGTGCATGGACTGTGCCCGGTGAAACATTTTCACAGATAACTACGAGAGTACAATGAAAGACTGAAACAATCCCTAAAGGCAAAGGTCTTCTAGAGGTCCGTCTCACGCCGTCACGTGCAGAGAGAACGTAGATTAGGCATAAAACAAACTAGTTGCAAATGCAAAGGAGATAATATCGATGACTGAAGCAGAGTTTGAATATTCTTCGGCATGAATATTCGAGTTCTCGCGGTGTGTATTGAGTTAGATGTCTAAAATGGACTTTAAGACGGAGTTTTGAAGTTTACTCGCCTGTCGTGTCCCAGAGTTGACGCGGCCAGGAGGGCGCGCTCGAGTCTGAGACGACATCGCTTCCGTAAAATCCGGTGAACACTGTAAACAGGAATAAAATGCTACAAATGAAGGCGATTCTCGGGGGACACGAGCAAAGTTAAGGTTCCTTGAAAGAGTCAATTGACGCGTCTTTAATGGCGAATGATTTGGGAGCCGCTAAAGAATAGGGAGGCAGGGGTAAAATATTTCTTGAAAAATCCATCACGCGAGTTTCAGGTCGTCAGAACGGACATTGATTTACCCATTCTCTTTATTAACTGACAGAAGTGAGAAAATAAGAGAGAGATATACAGCCGAACAGATGGGTAAAAAAATATCTCCTTCCCACACACCATTAATGACTGCAGCAAACGGAGTGAGAGACTAATCCATAGAAATACACAACTTATTCGCGTCTCAACAACTTTGCGTCGCCTCACGCCCTAGCGGCTGCTCGTAGGGTTAACACGAAGTCCAAGAAACAGCGGTCCCCAACCAGTGGCACGCGTTAGGAATGTATTTACGAATGCATTTATCATGATAATCGATTATTTTGCCAGAGAAATCGTCAAATTTTGATCGGTTATCCACGGACAGAATATTTTCATAATCGATTATTCTGACCGATTTTCTACGGATTCCGAACTTCCAACTCCGAACACCGAACTCTCACATAATTATTACGTGAAGAATATTGCACAGGATATATTCACCATCAAATGGTTGTTATTCTGCAGAACTTAGGACAAGGATCATTTTTTAACTGTACTAGTGTCCTCTGGGGCTGCTATCAGGGTTTAATCCCACATTCCTCCTCTGCCGCCGACACCGCTCCCCTGCCTTTTATAACGCGGCGGCGGCGCCTGTTTCGTAGCCTCCGAGATATACCGGCCTGAAGACCCGAATTTCGATCGTTCTCGCCTTGCGGAGCAAAGAGAGAAAAAATCGAATAGGTTAGTATGGCACGTAAGACTTTGTTAAAACCGTAAATTATTTTTGAGTAAGATTCATCGTCACTGATAGCTGAAGAAATTCTAAAAAATACAGAAAAGTGCTGTTATAACAGTATAAGGACACGAAATCTAAGGACTTGAGGTGAAAGGTGAAAAGATTTCCTTTGTCAATTTATCTGGATTACATGCCTCTCAAATAGCACCTTGCGTATCATGAAAGCGGAAGCCAGTTGTATTGCAAAGGGAATCGTTTAAATAGGTATCTCAATTATTGACACATAGGAAGTAATTAACTTATACTGTTTTCAGGCAAGAACTTCTACCTCCTCTTAAACTCGTGGATCACATGACAATGAGAAGTCAATGTAAGTCTTTATCATCACTTTTATTGCTTTGTGTCAAATTGTCAAATTTTTATTGCAACCAATTTGGTGTTAGAACGTGTTTATCGATATAGAATATGATGGACATACTGTTACAAATTTATCAAACTTTTTCCTAATAACTTCCGATAACGCTTCGCTAAAATGGTGCTTATGATTTTCCTATTGCATACTAATTGCTAATAAAAGTAAAGTGGGGCGGTAGTGTTACGGCGGCCGGAACATCTCGGAGGCTACGCCTGTTCTCTCCCTTATTGTCTGCGCGCATGACAATAGCGCCAGTTCATCGCATAAATGTAATTTCCTTAAAATCTGATGAGATGCAGTGACTCCGTATGGATCAAAATAACAATATTTGCAACCCATTAGTCCATATTTTTATTTTCAACATATTCCACTAATCTGAAGTATCTTATGGAATAGTTGCAAGTTTCGAATTCCAACGTAGATGACTACACGGGCCTATATTTTTCTAGAAATCGTGCGAATGGAAATGAAGTTGATCGAAGAACGGAGGGTAAGAGAGAGTCGAATAATGAAGCATATACAGGAAGCATATACAGTAGGGCAACGGCCCACCACGATGGAAACACCGGTTCCCGATCAGTCACTGAAGTTAAGCATCGTTGGGCTCGGCTCGAGTTTGGAGGGGTGATCCTCCGATTCGTCCGAGTGCTGTTGCCCCTGTCTGCACGTGGTAGACAGTAAGTGCGAAATGACCTTAGTCGTCGAAGCACGTAAAACAAAAATACCATATACAGTAGATTCTTCCGATTTCCGGGATTTCCGCAGCGTGGTTCTATCTTAGGGACAATATTTCGCCGGCTATCCTGCAGACTTCCTCAGGTCCCAAGTCTGAGAAAGCCTGCAGGATATCCGGAAGGATAGCAGAAAGTTATTAAAAGGGAGCCAATTTTGGCTAACGGCAATAACTAAATTCTTTGTCTTTACCTACCCCGAAAGGGAATGGCGTGATGGGTAGGTATGGGCATGTATGATTAATCGGCATGGGCCGATTAATCGTTTTTTCTAATAATCGTGCATCCATAGAACGCGTACGCCTAAGGGGTACGTACTTGGTAGTTTAGGAGAAGCGAGAAAATCTGAACGAAGGTGGAAGTATGACAAGCATATTTCATTACTGCGCGGGGTCCAACTGAATGGGATACCAAGGGGCACGCTGAGGCGAAATGAGTTAATATGAGTTAAGCAAGTCGACACAGATTTGGAACCACTGATCGGAATGAGTGACGTCTTTGGGTTACGTGCTACTTACTGGAGGAACCACAAACGCAGTCAACAACTGCCTAAGCAATTCTTCGGTAAGAAAACGAAAGCCATCCATACCTGACGCGACAGGCGAATTTTTCAGTAGCTTCTAATATATTGTGAAATAGTCGCTCTCAGAATTTGATTGGGCTTATTACTTCGACTGCATCCAATTCTGCTATCTTCTCTCAGGTAAAAGTCAATTATATAAACTTTAGCAAAATTAGCCGAACTTGTGACTTAAATATAAATCTGATAATTCTAAAGCTATCAAAAATCGGTTTTAATGACTAAATGGGTTCAGTCAAATTTAGCTACGCTACAAATTGTAGCTTACGCAAATCACTTAAAAATATTTTATCTGCAAAGTACCATCATACTTTTAAAAACATTAAAAAGTAACTCCAGCTAGATAAGGGATTTCTTCACAATGTGTCTTCATGTGCCTGAGCAGGAAAAAAGGTGATCAAATACAGAAAAGAAAGAAAAAGGAGCAAAGAAAATGAAGGCAAGACGTTCTATCACGCAGTAAAACACATGAGCAAAGGATATCACCCAAAACTAAACTCATGTAAGAACAAAAATGGCGAAGTCATAGGGGAGGAGTATCAGATAATAGAAAGGTGGGCAGAATACTTCAACGAACTGCTTAATAAGGAAGTATCCTCAGAGATCGAAGAGCACCCACTAGTTCATAGAGCAGAGTAGGATGCACCCATCCCATCTATAGAGGAGGTAATTGAAAGTGTGAAAAGGCAAAGAAATGACAGGGCACCAGGAGAAGATGGTATATCAGCAGAATTGATAAAAAATGGAGGCCCAGAACTAATTGGAGCACTACACCAACTGGTCTGTAGTATTTGGAAATCAGAGGAGCTTCCAGAAGAGTGGAGAACTGGATTTATTTGCCCAATATTTAAGAAAGGTGATAAGTTAAATTGCAATAACTATAGAGGCATTATGTTACTGAAAGTAGCATATAAAATCTTCACTAGTATTCTCATGAAACGAATAAGTATCTATACCGAAGACATTCTAGAAGAATATCAGTGTGGCTTTAGATGTAGAAGAAGCACCATTGATCAGATATTCGCAGTGAGACAAACAATGGAGAAGTGCTACGAATACAACGTTGATTTGCATATAATCTTCATTGACTTTCGTCAAGCGTTTGACAGTGTGAATAGGAGAGAGATGATCCATGCTCTGAAAGGTTATGGTATTCCACAAAAGCTGGTTAATTTGGTTGAGATAACACTGAAGGAATCCCAATGTAAAGCCTTTGTTTTGGGTAGAACAAGCAGCGCTTTTGAAGTGACCTCAGGGGTAAGACAAGGAGATGCTCTCTCAGCTGTGCTATTTAACTTGGTTTTGCACAAGGCAATGAAATAATTGAAATTAAGGGGAACTATTGTTTATAAATCCAAACAAGGTTTTGCATATGCTGATGAGATAGCTCTGATAGCAAGAAGTGTGAAGGATCTTATAGAAATGTTTGCTATCATTGAAGATATTAGTAAAAGAATGGGCCTCAATGTAAATGAAGATAAGAACAAATACTTGAAAATGTCTTCTTCACAGGACAAACGAGAGCTACCAAACCTAATTATTGGGAATTACGATTTTGAGGGCGTCAGAAAATTTACCTACCTTGGAGTAATAGTGAATAATGAAAATAAGATCTCTGAGGAGATAAATCAAAGGGTAATGCAAGGTAACACGGCCTATTTTGCAAATTTACCCCTCCTCAAATCAACTCTTCTGTCCAGGAAAACTAAATTGAAAATTTATAAAACATTGATAAGACCAGTAATTACATATGGAGCTGAGACATGGGTCATATCCAAACAAGATGAAGAAACATTAAGAAGATTTGAAAGGAAAATAATAAGGAGAATCTATGGCCCAGTAAAAGAAGGAGAAACGTGGAGATTAAGAATGAACTTTGAAATAAATGAAATATTGGAAGAGAAGGATATCGTTACCCATGTAGCACAGATGGTTGGGCCAACGTTGGGAAACGGTGCTACGGTTGGGGGATGGTTCGGTAACTTTACGAATGTTGGCCCAACGTTGGGAAACAGTGCCATTCGCACGGTTATTTGTGATCCGTGGGGCCAACGTTGGGAAACGGTGCCATTCGCACGGTTATTTGTGATCCGTTGGGCCAACGTTGGGAGATGGTGTATACGGAAGGAAGCGAATCAACGTTCGGTGTAGGTACGGTTCTTTGACTGTTGAAGTAGCGTACACGAAACGTACGGAAGTGGTGCTCTACGCGACCGCTTCCTGTCGCTTCGTGTACGGTTCTTTGTCTGTTGAAGTAGCGTGCACGATGTACCCCGCGATATTACTCCACTTACTGCCTTCGTTCGCCTATATTACGCCATAATACGAGTTGATTCTTGCACATTTGAAACGAATTTATACAATGTGAAACGAGGACAGTGTGTTACTAGCTGAAACCATACAATACGAGATGAAACAACCTATTCCTCTCTAGGTAAGACAAGGAGATTCAAGAAGAATCAAGCTGCCCCGAAACGACAGTTACTGGTTGATACCACATAAATCGAGGTAATACATATTACGATGTAAGGCCCACAGGCTGTGGGTTTGCTAAGTGCGCCCCCTGAGGGTTGCGCCTCAAGCAGCCGCCCGCCTGGCCAGCCCCTAGCTACGACGCTGAAGCTAAGGTGCAGGAATTGGAAAAATTTCGTTTATTCGCAGTAATATTGCATTTATATTCATACTATGTGGAAATATGGAATAACAGTTATCTGGCATTAATTAATGGCAAATACCTTTTATCAAGATTTTATGGTATTTCCTCAAACTTTCACGGAATTTTGATTTAATGATTATAGTTCTCAAAGTCACATTTATCCACGGAAGTGACTACATATATACGTCTTTTTTCACTTCTGGGCAACAGTAATGGGTGCGAGCATAGGTGCGTCGAGTCGTATAGTTGTTACTTATACAGGAAATGAAACGTTAGGTAGATTCAAGGTAGAACACTACGACCAAATTAATCATACCACTGCGCAATAGCAGTAAATTGTTTAGTGGCAAATTATTTTTTTTTTAGTAAAAACAGTAGAAAACAGTAGCAGTGCAGCAGACCTACTGTAAACAGTAGGATTACAGTAGACTAACTGAAAACAGTGGAATGTTCCAAAAAGCCTATAGGCTACTGTAAACAGTAGGTGAAATTTCCAGCAGGGTAAAGGGACTGCCTGATTGCAGCGCACCTGATTCAAATCACGCATACGATTATTTGCCGATTATTTGGATATAATGCAATGATTTGAAATAATCGCGTCGTGAACGTCGAGGATACGCAACATAAATCGGCGCAACATAAATGGAGCCAACGGTTGGGGAACAGTCAGGCCAACGGTTGGGGAACAGTTGGGCCAACGGTTGGGGAACAGTTGGGCCATTACAGTTGGATAACGGTTGGCAAAACGGACATGAATAACAGTTGACCAACCGTCGCAAATAACCGTTCCCCAACGTTGGCCCAACCGTCTGTGCTACATGGGTAGGTTCTCAAAGTCATTGCGACTGTCTTGGTTGGGCCATGTTGAAAGGATGGAAGAGTACATAATGCCCAAATTATTAATGAATAGCAAGATGGAAGGGAGTAGGAGGAGAGGAAGACCACGCAAAAGATGGCTGCAAAATGTTGAAGAGGACCTGAGGATGATGGGGATTAGAAGATGGAAGGAGAAAGCAAGAAGGAGAGCCGAATGGGGGCATATAATTGAGGAAGCCAAGGCCCACACCGTGCTGTAGAGCTGAGGATGATGGTGTCTTCATGCTTATATGAGCTACGTAATAATATATAACTTGCTGAGAAATATTGCGTATTCACTTGCCTCCCATAGGGTAGTAAAAAAATATCAACTACACTCAGACCTCCGTAATAACGCAGAGGGAGAGGGTTTCAGACGCCAGACAATAAGCGATCTTCACCAAGCTCGGCGAAGACACAAAGTCAAGTTTAGAACCTCCTTGCTCGCAGTGCCAGGTCAAGCTGATCGCATACTGCTGATACAAGCGGGTCTCCTCTTAGCTACGATTTTCAGACCGCGAATGGATTTTATTTTCATCTCAATTTTTACACGAAAAAAAATGAAAGCTTGCCTTTACAGATGATACGAATACGATAAAAATAATTTTACTAATGACATTACTTTAGTGGTGAAGTGATGAAAATGGTGTTGCCTTCAAACCTGCACTGGTTACCAATGACAGTGTACATGATTCAGCGAGGAGTAGGCACTCCAGTTTTAGGTGCTGACTATCGTCGGACTAAATAAACCCCTAACTAGGAACAATAAGTTAGACATAGGTGGAATGAAACTCGATCGTATTTGAGAAGAGAGGAACAAAACTGCTATTCCACATAAAATATTTTATTTCACGACCGCGTCATGAAATAAAATATTTTATGTGGTATTACGATTGTGCAGCATCTTCAGGTGTCTGGCCACCTATCGATGCTGCACAGCAGCGAAACCTGGGTCGTGAAATAAAATATTTCATGCGGAATTGTAGGGTTTTTTCCTCTCTTCTTAATGTGGAAAGATTCCACTAAGTCAAGCCTCAGACAGTCTCCTCGATCGTGTTTCACAGTGGATGTAACACTCTCAAGAGAAACGGAAATTTACCTCTAGATATGCAATCGTTCCATACGAATTAGTAATTTTATCTTATCGCCTTATTTTCATTTAAAAAAGAGTCAAAACCGAAGGTGAAGACGAAGCTAGAGATAACGATTAGATGACTAATGTTTTGAAGCAGCAGTCAAAAGCATGGAAATGTAATCTAAAATCACTACTTTAAGGAACAAGAGACAATTTAGGAACCAACCTCTGTTGCCACGAGAAGAAAGTGGCTAAGAATCCAAATGTTAATTTCTTTCGTCCCAAAATAAATCTCATAAGTCACACTCCATCGAGTTATATATGCCATTGGACAGTACAAATCTATTCGTATTCTTAAAATTCAACGGATAATTATCGAAATGATCTTCGAAAGCACATGGACATGTATAATTATGATTTACCATTTATTCACGTACAATTTCTTTTAAGTATATAAACCTTTACTTCTGTATTTGAGCTGTAAATACCAGTCTTTCGACATTAGTTACTAAGATATCATCATCTTCCGAAACTGAGAATTCTGATTACAATGATGGGGTGAGCTCTTACGGCTAGGAAAATACAAACATTAAAGTGAGTCTCCAATAGCTGTTAACAATTGGCACCACTCGTCAGAGATCACTAACCTTGCTTTGTTGGTTTGCCGGGATGGGACTTCCACAGCAGAGACTAACCCCAGCCTCTCCACCAGAATACCCTCCTGTGATAGTTTACGGTAAGAATGCTTCCACACCAGTACTTCTTCTAGCTCACTTCAACCTTGCGTTTTTGTGACGCTTTTCCTTCGGATCGCTGAAAAGGGCTACTTGGTAGCCGAAATACGCGTATTCGACCCTCGCCCTCGTCCTTTCTTGTCTGCAAGATTTTTACCGCGCTCTTTTGGAGCAGTTTCTCCTAGGAATTGGGCCCATTTGTGTGTGTGATTGAGTGATTTTCAGTTCTTGTGAGTGTGCGTGTGTGTGTGGTTGTGTTAATAACCAGGCACCTTTAGTAGGGTCTCATTAGTCTTACGAAGGATCCCAGGTTATAACCCTAAGTATCCTTAGCGGGGTCCCATTAGACTAGCGAAGGATCCTATCTGGGTTGTGTGATTGCGGCTGTGTTGGTCACTGGCGTGGAAGCATTCTTCCCGTAAACTATCACAGGAGGGTATTCTGATGGAGAGGCTGGGTCTCTGCTGTGGAAGTCTCATCCCGGCAAACCAACACAGCAAGGTTAGTGCTTTCTGACGAGTGGTGCCAATTGTTTACGGCTATTGGAGACTCCCTTTAATTTTTGTATGAGAATAATGCCTTCTATTCCTAGCAATCTTTTCTCGGATGGAACGGAGTGAACGGATTTCGTACATGAGCCCTTGATATTTTACAGATTATCTTTGATGAATATAAGATCCATGAGAAAAATGCATTAAACATCATAAAGTACCAACGTATGTCTACCTTACGCAACTATTCCTTGACGTACAGGGGTTAGTGATGCCGCACACATAGGAATTTGACGTAGGCAAAACCCACAAGTTGAGGGAATACCTAATGTTTACTCTGGTTATGTTCTCCATGTAAAATTCTTACATGAGCCTCAACCCTAGTAAATTTCTTATGCTAGACTAAAAATCACTAATAGAGGCAGTGGCGGATTAAGGGGGCGGGAGGGAGAACCCCCTGTAATTCCTGGTACAATAGTAAAAATGGTGGTCATAAGGTATTCCGTAACCCCCAGACCCCTGGAGAATAGCAATCCGCCCCCCCCCCCAAACAAAGACCTTAATCCGCCACTGAATAGAGGCCAATAAGTGACAGGGTAAATGACTGAGAAGTATGTAGGGAATGGGAAGTTCGGAAGAAACAGATAAAAGAATTGAAAGGCCAATCGATCCACATTCCAGTGAGTTCCGTTGCAGTGAACAGACCAGCCTTTCCGATAGCTTGAGAGGAATACACATTCCATCAATTTTCCCGATTTAATAATTTATCATCCTGATGGTGAATTTAATGCATTTAGTTTCCATAATGCTGGAAAATTTTGATTAGTTTCTGCGGTAAACATTACATGAATAGAGGAAAAGCAGGAAACTGCATATCATGCTGCGATGTCTTATGCAATTATAAATCCAGCTGCATTGAGCGACTGCTTATAAATAATATATCAAGCATTGTTATAAAAAGGCTTTTCACAACATTTCATTATTCACATCACTCTCTTCGACGATAATTATGATACCCATCGACAATTAGGAATCCAGCTAAATACTCGTGGGAGGCTTGATACCATAACACTTCATCTTTTCCGACACGGTCATCAACTATCAAAAACCGATAACGACAGCACAAACTAAATAAAACTGCAGTTTCCATACTTTGGTAAAACGATAGGTTTTCAGTCTATGAGTTACTTTTCAGAAATATTATGGGGACTCAACAAGGGATTACGCTACAATTTTGCAAAGTACTTCAATAATCTCGATTACCTGGGTGATTCGTCAGAGTTTGAGAAGATTACAAAACCCAAATTATTCATGATCTTTTCTCATTCGAGTGATGAAAAAATCATTTATAGAGTCATTTCCATAAATATGATCAAATCCACGACATTAAAGGATTTACTCTACATTTATTAGCATAAAAGAACACATTTAATGTCGTTCAATTAAGTAGAAGTTGATAGTATCTGGCGTAACTTTGTGGTCCTACCTCCATAAAATCTAGTTTTTTTTCATTACTATGTCATTCAATGGTTTCACACAGTAAAAGATCCATATAACATTCAATGAAATTATAGCACTAGCGCTTACTGCATCCGCCGATTTGCATTTTAAAATAATTGACAATGATGCAGGTTTTATCCCGGATGCTCCCAATGCTATTAGTCAGCTCGTGCAATTTTTTTTGGCATAAATCGGTTAGTTTGGACTCTCACGACGATTATCTCCAGAGTTAGATCAAATTCAGGATCATATCACACGAAGGATAATCAACATCAGATTAAAACTTATCTCATGATGACGCACTTGACTCATTGTATTATCTGCAATGTGCATACGAAAAATTTCCTTATAAAGTTTGACGGCAGCGAAGAGATTTCCCGAATTGAACTTTGCGCCGAGTAACATGGGGGCATAATATAACCAAATGATTAAGTTTCCAAGATAAAGTCGCCCACACAGAGTACCGTCGTCAGCCCACAAATAATATTAGTTGCAATTTTAAATGTCGTTTGTGGTACCTGAGAGGTTTCGTGCACATTATAATCTGCAAGCGAAAGCTACTACTTTACATCAAAAACATAGTTTATCCGTTTAAGTAGCTATCTCTTAACTGTGCCTACACTTTCTTCATTAGTGAAAGAAAGCACGAGAGAATGAAGCATAAAAATGGCAATTTTCCACTAGATTAAATTTATAACGACCATGGTTTCGATGCACTGCACCTGATAATGATGCAGTGCATCGAAACCATGGTCGTAATATATTTTATCTAGAGGAAAATTGCCATTTCTGTGCTTCATTATGCTGAAATTCCACCAAATCACGCCTAATACTTCTCTTTTTGTAAGCACTAGAGAGTTGAACGTGCACACTTCGAATCTACCCACCTGACTCAGTCACTGGGATATGTACTTATGTCCAATACGAATGCACGACAGGGTCGGGTAGTGGTACCTACCCCGATATCCCGGGTTCGAATCCCGGCGTTAGCGGAGATTTTTCAGAGGATTCTCGATCCCGAATGGTTGCTATGTGGTGAGAACCTCAAGTGTAGAACTTACTCCGTCCGTCGGATGGGACGTTAATCTATGGGCCCCTAGTCGTCTGTCATTCAGAGTAGGCTATTGCCAACATCGGTCTTCTCCCAATTTTCTTCCTCCATTTCCAATAATCCTTCCATTACCAATCCACCCACGAATCCTACACGGCACAAACGACCAGGGCTGTCGGTTGCCTCCCCAAGCAACCAACCAACTAATCAACCGATGAGGGTGAATTGTCCATTTTGGATATCAGCGCTGATTAAAATTATTAACATTTCCAGTGTAACTAAATAGTATTTCTAACGTAAATTGTTATACTTATAATTAATGACTTATCATATAAAAGTTAATATATCTTATCAACAATCATGAATAATTTGACTTAGACATGCCATTTATTCGTAAATTTCTAGTTAAAAGTCAAAATTGAAATATATCTTGTAAATTAGGGCTTCCATTGAAGCTGACAATATGCAAAAGGATTTTCAGTTTCGAGGTGAAACCACATGAAAAGGTCTACTCATAGTGATGACATCATGAAAATCCATAAACTGTGCTTCTTTTTAAGAATAAGATTCATTTGAATGTTTGTCGAGTGAACCTACGAACGGGAGTCGAAAAATGTCACAATGTAATCCACGTATCAATTGCCACGTAAAAAAATATTGTTTTTTTTTTTCGTGGCGATTTCTACGTATTTCATGCCGTATTTTTGGCAGGAGGATACAAGGGAACTAGATTTTAAGCCCTTGCGGTCCATCAACGATGGCAATTCAAGGGAGCAGAGGACTTCATAGAAGACACAATCCATGCGGTTGCATCCTATACCAACTCTTATGCCGTGTTAGGCCACGTATGAATTTATTCATGCCTGTCGCAAATACGGCGATGAAATACGTTGTAATTGCCACGAGAAAAAAAGCCAAAGGTCCGTGGCTCGATTTCCGGACCAGACCGATTTCTTTTCTCGTGGTAATTTTTTTTTTCAAAGGTAGAGAGGGTGAATATATTAGAGAAGGACCGTAAGAGGTGGAAGAATTCTGTAGAGGCCCCGACGCCAAAGGCATAAGGGAAAGGAAGAAAAAGATGATGAATGAATGATAGCTACCGATTCTTTAACGCGAGGGCATACGGATGAATAATCGCTTTTTCATTCATTTTCTTTCACTCTCATCATGAAAGAGGAATTAGAGTAAACTATACTCATTTAACGGAGTTAAAACAAACACTTTCGCATTTACAACATGCAAAGCGTTAACATAACCTTTATTATCACTTATAAGGTAAAAAGCATGCCCCTTAAACATATCTCAGGCAGCAGCAAAAATAAGTGGGGCTATCCCTCTTCGTGGGCAAATTGGACTTAAGATGAGTATGGCGAATCCTATTACTACATGAACTTTAGTAATATTCCCAACAGCTGGATTTGGATATGGATATTATTTTGCCTTTGCATATTGCAATGC